>CM035130.1:89008610-90361110 GCA_020205605.1 Panax ginseng | reverse complement strand
GTTAATTAGAAACAAGCGATCTAAAGAACCCTAACTACTAAACAACTTCAGACAAACGCTAAAAGTTTAATCTAGCAGATGCTATAAGAATTACAAAAAACGATGAAGCTAAATAACACAAGCATGGGTGGTTACATTTAATTTAGTTGATTATTCTTCCTAAGATAAAATTATCTTCTAATCAGTAGTTAATTATTAACCTTAGTTGCTTCACAAATTAGAGTGACCAAATAATTACGGATTTGGAACCTAATTTAGTAGTAGATTTCAATGAATAATAAACTAGTTTGCAACCTAACATTTAAACAATTCAATCATATAAGTCAAACGTAGAAGAATATTCAATACTCAAAATAGAAATTGAACAATTAAAATCAAAAAGATCTCACAGTGTAATGATATGAGGCTTCCGTCTCTTTAAACTAAAAATGAAAGTTTAGTTACACATAGCCATGAAAATCAGCAAAGAATAATAGAGAGAGAGTTTGTTGGCTAGATCCCCCTCCGAAGTGTCTAATAACATATATTTATAGTCCACATAGAAAACCCTAACTTAGGAGGAAAAGAAATCCTATTTAACAAACATCCTAGTTATATAAGAATTGAAAAACTACTAAAAACCATCAAATTCCTGTGCAAAAGGGCTTCAGAATCTTCCAGAAACGAGTTTGGGCTCAAAAATCGGAAGCAAAGAAAGAAGTTAGAGCTCCGCGACTTTGGATTAAAGAGCCGCAACTTTGGACCTAGCACCGCGGCCCTGAAGCTCAAGCACTGTGGCTCTGAATACTTAGAACTCGTAAATTTTTTTGTGAGGTTTGATTTGATAGGTGGAACGTTCCGTAACTCTTTTCGGATCAAAAGTTATGGCCTTTTTTAGCTTACTAGTTCGGACATGAATCTAACTCCAATCAATATTTTTTGAAAAAAATGTTTGGAAACCCAAAGGAACTCGTTTTTTGCAAACCTTACCTTTCTGAAAATCTTGAGACGTTCTCTACAAACTTAAAGAAGATTTTTTCTCATTCTGAAACTCTAACACCATCCAAAACTCAGTTGAAGCTCCAGGGTCGAATCTGCCCAAAATTTGAAAATGGCAATATACTCTAATTCCACTAAAATACATCTAAATAAATTCCATTTCATTTCCATGCCTTGAGGTTCGCTTGAATTGAGCTCCATTTGTCCTCCAAATCATCTTCAAGGTCATGAACTTCCTCAATTTCACCTTAAATCAAAATATGAAACTAATGAGTGTATTTAGGCACATAATTAATAGCTAAGATAAACAATTAAGGGATAAAACATAACAAATTCCATTCACATCAAAAACCAACAATGTACAAATACCCACTCCAATATTCCAGTTCAACAGCGGAGCCACCAAAGATGTCGTAAGTAAAGGTCAAAGTAATCGATCTTTGAGAAGATAGAGAAACATGAGACATTAAAAAGTAAATGAGGCAAATAGAGGAGGCTATACGATCAATGAAGGGAGTAGGGACCTATGGGAGCGTCAACTACTCAGACCTGTGCATATTCCCGATAGCCAAATACCCGACAAATTTTAAGTACTAAACTTCGAAAAATACACTGGGTTAAGAGATCCCTACACCCACCAGAAAGTATACATAGGAGAACTATGATCATATGTCAAAGATGAAAACCTGAGAATGCAACTATTTTAAAAGAGCTTGACTGGAGATGTTAGGACCTGGTACGCTAGACTAGACAATACCAAGATCCATAATTGGGAAGAATTAGCTCATGCTTTCCTAACTCAGTACAGTTTCCAATCCCAAATGGCACATGACCGTTATCAAATGACAAAGTTTAAAAAATAACTAATGAATCTTTTAGGGACTATGCATAGAGATGAAGAAAGTTAACTACACAAGTGAATTCCCCCATGAATGAGAATGAAATGATAATGAACTTCATAGACATCCGAGAGGCGCCCTATTATGAGAGGGTGTTGGCCGGTATCGGTAAACCATTCTCAGCTTCTTTAGAATTCGGGGTTGTAATTGTTTGATTTTTTCCTAAGTCTATCCATCCTGGCGCGATCTATATTTTTATAAGATCCTTGTTAATTTGATTTAAAATCATGTTGGGTGACGAAATAGAAATTATAAACTTTAAGGGTTGGGCTCCTTGTGGTCATGAAAGTCATATAAGTAAGCTCAAACATCTACAACCATGATTTCACTATTATGGGGCCTTAAATTCGGATATCATTTTAAGGCCCAAGATTACATATACAATGGATGATAAGCTGATATTACAACTGAAATAAGTCCATCATGGGAACCGAGTCAAAATCTGCTTGTAGGATCCTTAACCCCATAGTTCCTAGGCTCACATGATATTATTCCAAAGCATGCACGAAATAGATCTTAAAACACAATATATATATATATATATATATATATATAAATATATAATATATATATATATATATATATATATATTACCTTCTAACTCCGCTAACAAGTGATTTATCGATTAAATCCTTTGACACGAGTAGTTAGGACTCACACCCCACTAGATATGTGACGCCCCCACATTCGGGTATCTTCCAACCCGATAGATGGTGCTACACGGTGCTACAGTTCACACATACATTTAATTGAAATAACTCAAAAGAGTGAAGATGTCTTCTATATATTCCCAAAACAATATTCCATTTCCCAAGTTCTTTATAACCATTACATTTGTTCTTGGTCATAATATTAAATAATTACAACGTTTAAACTATACTATTACAAAGAAAACTTATTTGTCTGCTTTAGCCTTCCCTTTATCCTTATTGGATCCTTCAGGTCATTCGGTCTTAGCTGCATTCGTATGGTTCAAGCAAGAGTGAGCATAACTAGCTCAGCAAGTATGATAATTTCATTAAACATGTTTGAATCATACGAATCGTATTTCTTCTATAACTGAAGCAATAGTTATGAAGTATTATTGATAATTCAAAATAGCACTTCTCTTTTCTTTAAAACATTTCACAATGAACCACGTTCATTAAACATAAATTTTGGTCCAAGACCTTGAGCATTTAATTCTTTTCGTGAAAAGGACAACCCGACACCAAGTTTGTAAGTCCGGTATATCTTACGAGCACGTCTAGGTGATCAGCCTATAGTACTCTATGTTGTACAACACTTCTTCTTTAAACGTATTTACGTTTAAGTTTTGGCAACCTCACGTGCCTATCGATTGACGACAAAATGTTTGTTTATTCATACTCAATCTTTCTTTGAAATCCATACCAAAAGATAACATTGATTGATAACATTTTGATAGAGTATAAGGAAATCCACAAAATATACTAAGTCTAGCCGAAGGAATTAGCTTCGACTTCATTATACATCAATTCACGTGTAAGATACATGAATCACAAAGCTTGTCCAGAATGAACATAGACAAGGGTTAGAACACTTGCCTTCAGCGTCTTCTACAATTAATACACTTCCATTTTTGAGTCTTTCAAGGATTCTATAATACATAATCACATAATATACCATATTAGATCATAATCAATCATGTATGGTCACTAATGTATCTTACCCTTCTTCTCAATCTAATTATTCCTTAGATTGTTTAACATTGGTTATGGTTTATCGTATTACTTTACATTTACGTTCAAGTAATCGTTTTTCAACCTTTAGTTGTAATTCTTAAGGTCATTATCATCATTAAGGATGTTACTTCAAGTTAATTAAAGTATTAATTCACCTTCAATCAATTGATATGTCTTTTACATTTATAAACATTCTTCTCTGGCTCTTCCTTAGTGTTGGCATTGCAGTGCCAACTTTCTATATAGGACTCTCGCTGCGACGCGCCTCTCCAGTGTCCATACCCCAGCCTTGGCGCTGCGACACCAAGCTTTAGTATAGTGGTCAAGGCATGCAAGTAGTACCACTCCCAGGTGTATGATGGTTCTACCGGCATCGTGGAGCGAGACTTTTACCTCTTTTAGTTGCATTTGCGCAAAGGTCGAATTTCGAGTCTTAGATAATTTTAACAGTTCTTTTTCTACTGTGAACTTTCCGGGCTCATAACTTGTTCATTATAAGTCCGAATTGGCTCGTTCAAAAGTCGTTAGCTCAAATATCATATGCTTTACCCTTTCATTCAAGAATTTTACATTTTTGAATCTATTAACATGGAATTCACCTATTAAGTTCTTTATTACAAAAACGTTAAACGTTCGTGAATGTTCATAGCTTGTTTCTTCGTTCTAAGTCAAAATTTGACCATTTTCGAGTCCGCAACTCCAAAATGCAAGCTTAGACTATTCTCCATCGAAAACCAACATTTCCGAGTTCAATGGTGACTTTTGACTTCCATTTCAAGAATTTAGCGATTTCGACGATTATCATCTAATCTCGTAAATTTCGCCATAACTTCGTTACTTGCGATTTTTACACCGTTCCAAATGGATTTATTCCATTAACACAACATATATTATCTAAGCCTACAAATGATGGTTTTAAACTTGTCCATCAACAACAAAATTATAAATCTTCAATGTTCTTCATTAGTTCATAACTTTTATGATTATGAATTTCTTAAAACATGGCTTATTAAGGTTTAAGTCCTCTTATAACCATCCTTATCACTTCTTATCATACATGCTCCACCAATATTCACTTCTCTATCAAACTAGAATTGAAGAGATGAAGAATAATGGTTTAAAGGTTCATTACCTTTGAAGTTCAAGCTTGGTTCTTCTTCCTTTTTCTTGGATTATCAAATCTCTTCTCACTTTTCTCTCAATATAAACACTCTAAGATGTTGGTGGAAATTTAACAAGCAACAAATGATCTAGCAAGCTTCTTATTTATAGGATTTGCAAAGTGAGGGCATTAAAGTCATTTAGGCCATTCCACCTCCTTAACCCATCTCCTTACTATTCCTATCTTGGTCACCAAGTAAAACCACTTTACTTGGTCACCAAGATGGCTGGCCATGTGATCCATGGGGCCCACATGGGTTTTTCTTATCCGGTAACCCATCAGTTCGGTCCACGGGTTCGGTTCTTGGTTCGGGCTTAGGTTTTAATAACTTTGGGCCTAACGTTGGGGTTGCATTTCATATCATTAGGCTTTAACAAGTTTGTACTTGGGCTTGCCCAATTCCTACATAAATCCTACAAGTCCATTACATTTGGTTTAAAGCTTATAACACATAGTTCTCGTATTCTTCTCGTACACTAATTCGTTTACTCATTCATCATATACGATATACTATTATTCATACATACTCGTATAATACTTCGTATCATACTCGTATTCTTTGCTTCGTATAATACTTGCGTATCATACGATCATCATTTATTAAATCTTTACTTTCCCTAACATTCTCGTACTTAATACGCAGGCGAAAAAATGCGTTTGTCAAACTTGAATTATTATTACATAATTCATTCTTCCTTGTTATTCTATCGTTACGTATTTATCGGAAGTTCAAAAATAATTCCCGAGCAGATATTGATGAATAGTATTTTTAAAAAAAAATTTCTTGGAAAGCTTTTATTTCCGTCATAGAAATTCAAACACTTTAATTCCTTCACATAGCCAAAATACTACGATGTTCTGATAATTTTAGGTTATAGAACAACCTTCATCATATTAACTCATTATAATAACATATAATATAATTTTATTCATTATTTAATCAAATAAAATTATTTTATAATTAATCCAATTTTCTCGATCATTAGATTCATCCCCTCTTATAAGGATTCTGTCCCCAGAATCTCGCTAACATTAAACAAACAATTGAGGGTAATTCTTCCTCATCTTTTCTTCAAGTTTCCACGTTGCTTCTTCGGCATCGTGATTTTTCCATAACACCTTTACCGAAGGTATAACTTTATTTCTCAGAAACCGCTCTTTTCTATCGATGATTTGAATTGACATCTCCCTTCTTTCCAAAGCATATCTTTTCTTTCCAGGGAGATACCTTAAGAAATATATACGAGCCTACTTCCAATTCTCTGTTTACTCGATGCAAATCCGTAAAATTCTTCTGTCTATCTTGAGCTACTACCAATCACATTCATATTAACTTAACTATATTTATAAATCCCCCAAATCCGGGTACTTAAAACCCGAACTCGGTGCTTCACGATACCATTTCTATGAGCGAAATAATACTAATAATAATAACAATAATATAAAAATCAAACTTAATTTACATATATCAGAGTCTAATCCCAAGTATGCAACCTTTACTATAATTCTTTACATAATAGATAATATATATCATTGTCTTAATACAGTTTAACTATTACAAAAGATACCATTAAACATATTATGTTTGCTTTCCTTTTCACTTTTTCTCGTCTGAACCTTCAGGTTGATCATGCTTAGCTGAAAACATTTAAATTTAAAGCAAGAATGAGCATTTGGGTGCCTAGCAAGTAATAACAATTATAAATATAATTAGCTGAAAGAACTAAATGTTTTCTTTGTACATCACTTCTACAACGAATTAATAGTTGTGAAGTAAACTGAACCGATAATAATAACATAACAATTCTATCTCAAATTTTTGAAACTACTTATTGACTATAAATGGGGTTTAGTTGACATACTATAAACATTATTTTCAATTTTCGAATAGGTTTAGCAGAACTTCATCCGCAAACTGTCATAACTTACGGGCGCGAGGGTGATCATCCCAATGTGCCCTGTATTGATCAATACTACATGCAAGAACGATATTATCGTTCACTCTGTCCGCCTTGGGCGCATAAAAGTTTTCCCATGTCGGGATGTTCGTACTTAGTCTAGAATCCGAACTAAAACAATTTGATTGGATACAAAAAAGTTTTATCATATTCAACGATATTTCTAAATTTGTGTCTAGCTGGTCAAATAGCTTAGACGACTTTTACTTAATGTATACATACGGGGGATCAATAGGTATATATATATATATATATATATGGGAGCAGATCCTATCCGGACTCCCGCATTTTAACAAAATGCGGACCTTTTTATTTTTTGGCTTTTTTTTTAAAACAACTAGAAAAAAAGTTTAATATTTTATGGAACTGGAAATTTTCCATAATACAGTGTTTTGGATGTGATTTGGATCACGTATAACAAAATAGGTGCATATACCGATGCATCGTATATGCATATTTTTTAGTATAGGTATCCAAATCACGCCTAAAAACATCATATATTATGGACAAATTTCTGGGCCCATAAAATATTAAGTTTTTTTAGTTATTTTAAAAAAAAAAGCAAAAAAAAAAGTCCGTCTTTTACTAAAATTCGGGATCCCTGATAGGATCTTGGTTCATATATATATATATATATCAACATGTGTTTAAATATAATGATTATCCAAGTGAGGTCAGTTGTATAACCATTTTTAGAAATTAACGAACAGAATATATATCTGAATTATATAATATAATATCATGTTGATAAACAATGATCGGATATAACATATATAACAATAGGGTTAATAATCTGGTATAATAATAATAAAATTCTGAAACTTTCTTACTCATGTCTATTGCATAAAGAAAATGCAAAGGTAGGATACTTGCCAGGTCTGCTGCTTACAATACACTACTTGGTTTTATCTTTTATATCAAGACCTATCATTAATAAGATCATTTGTTCGATTAGAATAACATACTATAACACATAGCACTGCTTATTGCAGTCAGCACATAAACTAATCACCTTGTCACACATATTCAACAGTCATTGAATCACAAACAAACATTAATACAGTCGAAATATCTAAGTCCAGATCAATTTCTAAAATATATCGATGTATCGACGGCTTTATCGGGTAATTATCGAGTCTAAGACTCAATCCTGTAGTTCAATATAACTTAAACAACGGTCAAATTATTTTTAATTGACTTATAAAATTTTTAAAACAATAATTATAATTTATCATAATTTCTCAAACACCAAAATCATTATTAAATGATTTAAATATTAAATAATTGTATTATCATTAATATTTAATTAATATTAACTATTAATGAAACCATTGTCAAAATATTGAAGTTATTTATAATAACTTAAAAAAATATTTTTAAAGTACTTTTATTACCCTTAAATGATTTTTAAAACATTTAAAATCATTTTTAAATACATACCATTAATATTTAAATATTAATGTATTATTTATCCAAACATTAAAAGTCATTAAATATAACTTCAAATATTTTTAATTCATTTATATCCCTTTTAAATGATTTTTAAATTAATAAAGCCATTTTAAAACTATTTATTTAATATTATTAAATAAATTTAATATCATTAATATTAAATTAATATCATTAACATTAAATTATTAATGAAATTATCCTTTACATATTAAAAGTTATATTTTATAACTTAAAATATCTTTAAACACCTTATTTTCATTTAAAATAATTTTTATAATATTAAAATCATTTTTAAACTAATTTATTTAATATAATTATTAAATAACTCTAACATCATTAATATTAAAATATTAATATTTTTTTCATGAAAAAATATCATAAGTTATATTTTATAACTTAAAATATTTTTATAACCTTTAAATTATTTTTTATATAATTTTTAAATCATTAATTCTATTTTTCATAATTTATTTAATACATTTATTAAATAAATTAAATATCATTAATATTAATTAATTAATGAAATTCATCACAAAATATTAAAAGTCATTGAAAATAACTTAAAAATATTTTCTTATACCATAATATAATTTTAAATGAATTTTCAAGTATTAAAATCATTTTTTACATAATTTATTTAATATTATAATTAAATAAATGAAATACATTTAATATTCCAAAAATATTAAATATTCATGAAATATATTCAAATTAATTAAAAACTAATTTTTGGACTTTAAAATAATTTTTAATAATTTATTTTGTATTTTTAATAATTAAAAACTAATTTTTCTATTTATTTAACAAAAATAATTAATTTTAGAAATAAATTATCGCTAAAGACTGCCTATAGCGACAGAACCGTCGCTATAGGTGTTCTTCATGTTCTTCATCAAACCCAAAACATTCAAACCCATTACCAAGCTGCCTACTTTGACCACTCGTAGATCTTAAGTCATACAGATTCTGGGTTTGTATTTATGTTTATGCTGTAGTATACATGTAATACTATAACCACAAATCGATAACATGACTAAATCATAACAAAATTGCCAGATCTAAGCTACAGAAGTTATTGTCAGACGTGTTCTTGAGGTTCTGGGTTGCCCAGAAACTCAAGGGTCCTACTTTGACGCTTTATAATTTGTAGTATGTGTCTAGTTTGTGAGATGCAGTGGTTCCTACTTGTAGTCCTGATGCCAAACTACAATAAAATATCATCCGATCATAATAACATCAACACAAACAAGATATATGGGCCGGTCAAAGTAGTGACCGAGAATCGTTTCGATCATTTCGGTTTTCCAGAAATGTTCTCGAGCGAGCCAATAACCCATGTTCGACCAACACTCAAATCGATTCATAAGTATTTGGGTAATATAAAAGCTTTATCATGTAGTCTTCATGTCAGTCTACAATCACAAAACAACAACATGATCAAAACACTTAACAACAAAGAAGAGCGTTACCGAAATCATTGTCGAGTTTCCGGCAAAATCTGGGTTTTCGTAGCAAAGAAGTCAATGCCGATCAACCCTGTTTGACTACTTATAACTTTTAATCTACAACAGATATGGACCTGATTCAAGTTTCATATCAAAGATCTCATGACATATTACAACTTCAAATATTTAAACTACAAAAATACATAACAGAATGAGATTTACAGGGTCTGACATTCGTTGTCAGACCACTAAAAAAAATATCCCAGGTTTTGAAAAACTTAAATTTCGAACACTTTGATGTTATGGATCTAAAATGTGCCAACCTAGATCACTTATAGACACTACATAGAACATATTACAACATATAAACATAACTTTTAATAGAAGATCAAGGGTCAAATTTTCGATTAGGGTTTTATACCTTTAAGCACAAGTTCTTGAATCTATACCTCTGATTTGTTGTAAGTGTTAGTGGGGCTTGAATTGTGACTGAACTAGCACTAAAATTTCGTGGGTTTGAGGAGAGAGAGACTTGGTTGAGAGTAAGTTGAACAAATGGGCTATAATACACACTTTTCTCTCTCTTGGACTATATATAATTTAATATAAGGTATATGGCTGATCATATATGGTTGATAGCTGGAGATTTTAGTCACATGGAGTGGTTAGGTTAGGTTACCAACTCAAATATTGCTAGATTTACAAGTTATCCTCAATAATACAATAAGGGGTATAGGTCATTTGACTTAGAAATTTAATGGCATCATGGTAACTTGTCAAACCCTTAGGGTTAAACCCTAAGGTTTAACACATTGAATTTGTATGATATCTAATTTAAGGTTTGAAAAATACAACATTTTAGTTTCCTAAAAATGTAATTTAGGGTCTCTTAATCATGCTTAATTTCTTAATCACATAGATCATGAACTCTAGATTATAGATGTAATAACCCGATATTTTCTATATAATTAAATCGTAAATTTTTGATTTTTTTTTTTTTTTTATTATTTTAAAGGTAAGAATGCGTGCAGATAATGTGTATATGTATATATGTGATCAATAAAATTTATTTATTTATTACATGAATAATTTCAAATAATTTTATTTTAGAATTATCGCACATTATAAATTATATTCTTATAATAATTAATTTTATAAGTAGAAAGGTTTTATTAATTATTTTCCATGAAATATGATTATTATATTATTTAAATAATATATAATATGATTATAGAATTATTACAATAATTATTTTATTATATGAATTTATTTTAGATTAATTAAGCTAATTATTTAACTTAATTAATAATGGGATGTATATGTAAGAAAATCAGATATGGAATCCAAACCCTAATTCTAGGTTTGGAATAAAGAAAGAGAATAATAATATTATTTTATTTCAGTACTATAAATATGTACTGTATGTGTGTAATGATAATTTGTGAAACAGTTTTGATGGAACGGTAGAAATCCCTAATTTTAGATTTTGATCAAAGAATGGGAATAATAATATAATATTAATATATTTTAATTTTTCAGTGCTATAAATATGCACTGTATATGTGTGGACTGAATGGTCGGTCAATTATATTGCATCATGACTAAAACCTAATATTAATTTGTCTAACCCTACTGTGAAACTCAAATGGGAGATCCAAAACTGTGTAATGATTGTGTGATGTGATTTATGTCGCGTAATATAGAATTTAAAGTTAATTAGGAAAACCCTAATTATTATTTAGGAAACCTAATTAATTAAACACCCTAATTACAAATTTATAACCCTAATTATTATTTTGGAAACCCTAATTGCAAATTGATAACCCTAATTGGGAGTTTTAAATGCTAAAACAAAAACCCTAATTGTTAATTGTAAATCCTAATTACTAATTTGGCACGCTTAATGATAATTAGTAAAACATAAACCTAATTATCAAGTCTATGTAATTAGGAAACCTAATTAATTAAAAAACCTTAATTTTGTATTTTTAGAAACTAAACTTTTATTTTTACAAACCCTAATTAAAAATTTTACAATTTTTGTGCTAAACCCTAAGGGTCAAACCCTAAAGGTTTGCCATGTTACAACTTTGCCATTAAAATCATAAGGCTAATGACTATTATACCCCTTTTTGTATAATTGAAGTTTACTTGTAAATCTAGCAAAGTTGGGGTTGTTCAACCACTCTTGTGACGCCCCCAAAATAGGTCCACACGACCCATTCTGAGTCGCCAGATATCACACTATAAAAATCAAATACAAACTTCATTTATACAACTGTTGAACTGTCGTGCAGAGTAGACAATAGATAAGCTGTGAGTTTTAATAAAATATTGTCTCGTAGACAGTATCCAACTCAAATTGTTACAATGCCATATAAAATACAACAGCAAATATTTTAAGACCCTAAAAAAGAACGAGAAGATTACTATCTTATTCATTCTAATGAGGTGCACTTTTGACGGTTTCAAAGTCGGGTTCTCATCACCCTATTGTTGTTCGCCAAAATCAATTATTAAGTGACGTATAAAATACGACACACACATCTTAGGTCCTCAATACAATTATCTGTTGCATGTCATGCCGTTTTATAATGTATTGAGAAACTTCAAGGCCCTCGAGACCATCACACTATTTTCTGTTATCCCCGGCCGACCCGCCTACACTCTTATTACACGAAAGGAATTGTGAAGCAAAAGGGTGAGCATAACTAGCTCAGTAAAGAATATCATGACTAAAGATAATTTAAATATCAATAGCTTTTGTCAATAATAAACCAGAGATTTAGAACATATGGTCGATGATAAAACTTTTCAACCATAGTTGCAGCGGAACGAGCAATCCAGTAAAAGAGTCAAATAGACCATCAGGTCTATTATCTTCTCCATGTTAAAAGTCCACCAATAATGTTTTATCCCTGTAACATCAATCAACAATTCCTGTCCACAATTATATGAATAACTCATAATCATAATTTTGATTCTGAATTTCCTTTTTGCACCCAGGACGAAGATAATTTTCATCTCCTATCTCCACCTGAAACATCAAAAATCATGGTTATACCAAATCACAATTCCTGCTCATAATCATACTCACAAATTCATCTTTGCACTTTACTACCAAAGATATACAATCATATAACTAATAACAAAGCAGTTCATCTTTGCACTACAAGCCAAAGATATACAATCAGTAAAACCTAATAACCAATGTCCATCTTTGCACTACAAGTGCAAAGATATACAACTATAAAACCAATAATCAATGGTCCATCTTTTGCACACAGCCAAAGATATACAAATCATAAAACCAATAATACCGAGACTCATCTTAATAAATAAACCACATCATCGAATCATCCCCTCGCACTACTGCCAAGGATATTCATTAAATCACATCCATGAATTAATATTTCATTCTTTGAGACATTTCAATAATTAATCCACATCATCGAATCATCCCTCGCACTACTGTGCCAAGGATATTCGTTAATATCACGACCATAAATTATCTATGCACTACGGGCCAAAGATAATCGTGTTTTCATCAACGGTCCTGATCATGCCATAAAACAATTCATCTTTGCACTCTTGGTTGAAGAGAATCCATAGCCATAATCATACCAAAAACTGTCCATCAATGCACTACGGGCCAATGAGAACTTTTTCCACATCATTTGTAAAATTACGGTCATGATTATACCGAATAATCCCTGGTCATAATCATACCAACTCCATCTATGCACTACAGGCCACAGATGACTTTCAACAAAATATAAACATGAGGATGATGACAATGATATAAGAATTCAATAAAACAAATTCAAGAATTAAATTATTCAGGAACTAATAACGTCCAAATTGTCAACATGATACTTCTTTATAGAGTAAAATTCAAGAATGCTCAGAAGAATATTTTCATGAAAAGATACTGGATGAAGCCCAAATATCAAGGATATTCCACTAATTTCATGGAGTATAGAAGTCAAAACTTTAATCAACTGAGTATAATAAAGAA
Source organism: Panax ginseng (assembly GCA_020205605.1). Classification (NCBI taxonomy): domain Eukaryota; kingdom Viridiplantae; phylum Streptophyta; class Magnoliopsida; order Apiales; family Araliaceae; genus Panax; species Panax ginseng. The sequence continues at coordinate 90,347,495 of CM035130.1, read as the reverse complement.
TGGAATAACAAAAGAAATTACCATGCATGCGGTATTTCAGACAGACAAAGTTATTCCAATGTAATAATAAATAACCGAACCAAACAGCATAATACTTGACCGACAAGATATTCCAATGTAATAATAAAGAATGGAATAACAATGTAAATCACCATGCATGCAGACGTCAGATAGTAAAAGTTATTCCAATGTAATAATAAATAATGTAACCGAAGTCAAGCGAAATTATCGACCACGTGATGTTCCAACAGAATAATAAATTTTAACCAGTGTCCGGCGTAAATGCATGCAGACGGTGATATTCCAATGTAATAATAAAGACGGAACGTAACCAACAGTAAAAACGCATGCATGTGATATTCCAATGAATAATAAAGAATGGAATAATGTAAGAATTTCACCAAGTATAGGGTATTGGCACAGATACAAAAGTTATTCCAATGTAATAATAAAGAATGGAATAATGTAAGAATTTCACCAAGTATAGGGTAGCTCACAGATACAAAGTTATTCCAACTAACAATAAAGATGGAATAATGTAAGAATTTCACCAAGTATAGGTAGTTCACAGCGACACAAAAGTTATTCCAATGTAATAATAAAGAATGGAATAATGTAAGTTCTCTTCATGAATACAAAAGAAATAATACCCCTTATGAGTACAACAAATAATATCCCTTACCTTTGAAAGAAGAGTATTCCGACTGGTAGGGCGAGGATATACTCGAAGAAAACTTATACTACGCTCAAAACTTTCTTAAACTCTAAAGAAATACGCTTAAGATTATAGAAGAAGAATTTTCTCTATAGTTTCTCTCTCTAGAGTTTCAGTGAATTCGTAAGAAATAATGAAGGAATGAGCTTCTATTTATAGAAGAATGGACTGCATAGTAACTAATTCATAAACGGTCCAGATTTAAAGCAAAATCTTTTAAATAAAATATAATATATTCTATTTATAATCTAATAAAACGAATTGTAACACCCCCTTCCCGAAAAGGAAAGAGAGGTCACATGCAAAACACAACAAACCTCAAAAATATTAACAGTGGTGTTCAATTAATAAAGTACTAAGTACATTTCTCCAAACAGAGTCAAAATAATCAAAACTTAAAATTCGAAACAACCTAGATGGTCAAAGACAATACTCTCATCACACTAGCCCTGAATCACCCCTGCAAACCTGCCGGAAGAAAAACACAGTATGAGACAATTGTCCAGTACGGATACAAATATACAAAAGATATACAAATCGATATACGAAAAACAATCGAGACAAAATATCGAACAAAGCCTCAAGTGCAAATACTTAACGAAAATATAATATCCAAAGATTTGAATGGAATATATCTCGAATCAACATAATCGATTGAAACCAATAAAAGAATAAAGAAATAACGAATCAAGTAACTAACTCAATGACTTGAATCAATGAAACCAACAAAATAATCCAATAAAATAATAGGTCAAAACAAATGGTTGGAGTTATGTCATACCGAATGAGCTCGTAAATATACCTTGTCACACGTGCAAGTCAAAATAATGCCACACAGTAAATCAAATGATGCCACATGTGCAAATCAAAATAATGCCACACAGCACATCAAAATAATGCCATACAGTAAGTCAAAATAATGCCACACAGTAAATCAAAATAATGCCACATTGTGCAAATCACACATTGGACCGCGAATCCAAATGTATGCAAATGGGACAGGTGTGTTTGGCACAACATCACCAATCTGCAGTAATGTAAAACTAGGGTTAACCCACACGCCCCCACAACAAAACACCAAATGGCCCACTTCCTAAGAGCCCAAAACGGAGACGCTGTGGACTAATCACACCGCCATTTAAAAGTGTCATGTCTCTCGTGTACAAGACGACATACTGTGGTACCCCCCCGTGTGGTTATAGCTCAAGTATACCCTATGGTATATTCTAAAAAAATATCATGTCACAACACATGCGACATAATACTAACAAAAGGGTTCTATATGTACATGTTGAACCAAATCAAATTATAGTCACAAGGTTTTAAAAAGAAGGTAGCAACATGTACCGCTCTACAATTATCAAAAATAAATACTAAACATGATATCCTAATTCAAAGAGTACAAATACGAGTCCAATGTGTCAACTCCAAAATGAAACAAATATATGAATTTCACAAGAAACAATTATGTGAAATAATAACAGAATTTGAAACGAGGAACAAAACGAATAAATCAAATTTAACAAAAGTATCGCTGAAAGAGTACGGAATCCGTACCTTAATATAGTACCAAAATAATTCACTGAAGCCAAATATCACCCGTTAGACTCCCTCAAATGCCAAAGATATCAAATACGAAACGTTATTCACAACTTAAACATATTCACCTCAAATTAAAAAATAATCCAAACTAATAATTCTAAAATAATTCATAATCTATTTAATATGCCTTTAATCATCGCCTTATATCAATTATTAATACTCCAAAATTTATATTCCAAAAATAACTCTTTAAATTCCCTCTGTCCGATCTAATAAAAAGTAATAATAATACAATCATAAGTTACCTACTAATTATAATTATATTAATATAAAATTAATTTCTTCAATTATAAAATTTTTACAAAATAACTCGAATTAAATAATAAATAATCTTTTAATCAACCTTTTTTTTAAAACGAATTAATATACTCGTGTATATAATAGATATATATACATAAAAATCCATCCATGTTCCTATCACAACAACTTTGATCATGCAGGCTATGAAATATTTTTTTTTTTTAAAAGGTCAAAGCTGATGCCCAGAAGTCTATAAGCATAAAATTCCCTTCTCAAAATTCAAGGTGATGGGCATCATTACATGCTCAATGCAAGCTTCAATTCAATAAGTCTTACAAAAGGAGGGAATTTCGTGCAAACAAATCTTCTGGTATATGTCTAAATGAACACATTATATGGATTGCAGATATAACACTCATACCTAATATTGCGAATTGAGTCACCCTTAACTGCTATAAAAGAAAAGATGGACATTAAATTGAATCGTCGTTTCCTTTTGAGCCGCCGCTTCTCTCTTCCTCTCTTTCCCTAAATTCGTATCATGAAAATAAGATTAGGTTTAGTTATTTATTTATTAATTAATAGATGTTATAAATTCTCCTAATTTTAATAGGATATTAACATTACCCAAATACAAAATAGACCCAATTAGTATAAAAGCCTAAATTAATGTAATCACTCACTTATTATAGTTCACACAAATTAAATATAATTTGACCCAAACATAAGAAAAGCCCAAGTAAAATATGGATTTAAATATTATTTTTTTATTTTATTTTATTTATTTATTATTATTATTATTATTATTATTATTATTTTACCGGGTATTACACGAATAACTTTATAAAAGTATTTTGTTTTATATAAACAGATTTTACTATGCAAAACACTATGCAGGAACTATGCAACACTATGCATAATAAAATATAATATATTCTATTAATAGAATAACTTTATAAAAGTATTACATTTTTTATAAAAAGATTTTACTATGCAAAACACTATGCATAATAGAATATAATATATTCTATTTATAAAATAACTTTATAAAAGTATTTTGTTTTATATAAAAAGTTTTTCTGCTTTTATTAAATTAATAATACTAATAAAACAAAACCGAGTGACTTATCATATAGCGGTAATAATCAATACCATGTGCTACTATGCAAACCATGCGTATTCTTGTATTTTTTACTACCGAGTAATTCTACGCTTTTAATTCAGTAAAACTTCCGCCATTATTTTTATATAAAAAATATTTTTGTCGCTTTTCTTAATCCCAGACATAATTACGTTATGGGCTCGCTTAATGATTGTACCGTCCGCATTGCGGATATTCCCAAACAAAAAAAATATTTTATATCAACTTGCTTACTTTGCAAAAAAATTTCACATATTACCCTTAACTTTAAACTTTTATCAATTTAACTATTTACCAAAATAAAAAAAATGAATACTTTTATTTCATAAAATTCAGGGTCTCACAACTCTCACTAACCCCATGTGACATAATTCAATGCAAATCAACAGAAAATCTTAGCCAATTTCATTACAAGTTAAATATATATAAGATTTGAGAGAGAAAAGTTCACATTTAAGTCCCATTTGTGCACATACACTCAACCTAGACCATTCTCTCCCTAACCCACGAATTTCTATTGCATACCAGTCCCAAAACACAGCCCCACTACTGCTCATAACCAATCAAAAGCCTAGAATCAAGAATTGATCATGAGAGGTATAAAACCTAAACCAAAAATCTGATCTTGTTCATCATGTTAGATGTTATGATCTTGTGTTTTAATATGTTGTATGATGTGTAAATAAGTGACCTAGGTTGGTATTTGATAGATCCATAACATCTAAATACACGAAATTGGTGTTTTCAAAAATCTGGGAAAATTTCTTTCTATGGTCTGACAATGAATGCTAGAGGCTATAAATCTTTTTCTGTTTATGTTTTTGGTTGTTTTAATGTTTGTACTTGTAGTATGTAATGATATCTTTGATTTGGATTTGAAATAATGCTTGAATCAGATCCAGGTTGCAAGATATTCTTGGTCAAACTCGGTTGACCGAGCATGACCAAGAGTTTCTGGGAAACCCAGAAACTCCATTCTAGTGTCTGATAAGATATTGAACGACTTAAATCTGTCAAATGTTAAGTCTTTTGATGTTGTTATTGTATCAGTATTATAGTATGTTATATGGGCTTCAAATACATGTCTTTATATCACTTATACAATAAATATAATGGATTGTGTGGATGGTCAAAGTGGCTGGAATGACCACGAAAACCATTTTCTAGAATTTCCAGAAAATTCAAGAACGTTGTCTCTGACAGATTTTGACCTTAATGGATTTAGCTATTATGATGTTGTTAGATCAATTTTATGTGTTAAATATGTTCACTTACATGTTGGCTACATATTGAAAGCCTTGAATCACAAAAACATCATACAGATTGCAAGTTATGGAAGCCTAAAGTAGGCTGTTGTTAGATCGTTTCTTCATTTCTCGGGCAAACCAGAAATGAATAACAAATCGACAAACTATTTTGTGAGCCTAGATCTCCTTTGTTATGTAATATATGATCATTATTGTTGATGTATCATGTAGTGTTGAATTAATTCTACAAGTTGTGATCAACAGATAGCCCAATTTAGAAACATTATATACATGGAAATTAATCCGGTCAAACATACCACCATGCTAAATGGTTTGAAGTTCTGAGATGCTCAATAACACCTATAGCGACAATTTCGTCGCTATAGGGCCCTTTAGCGACAATTATTTATAAAATTAATTATTTTTATTAAATAATTAGTATTAAATAATTTTTAATTATGAAAAATACAAAATAAATTATTAAAAATATTTTAAAGTCCCAAAATTAGTTTTTATTATTTTTAATATATTTCATAAATATTTAATAGTTTTGAAATATTAAAGGAATTTAATTTATTTAATTATTATATTAAATAAATTATTTAAAAATAATTTTAATACTTGAAAAATCATTTAAGATTATATTATGGTATAAGAAAATATTTTAAGTTATTTTTAATAACTATTAATATTTTATGATGAATTCATTAATTAATTAATATTAATGATATTTAATTTATTTAATAAATGTATTAAATAAATTATGAAAAAATAATTAATGATTTAAAATTATATAAAATGATTTAAAGATTATAAAATATTTTAATTATAAAATATAACTTTTTATATTTTATCATAAAAAAAATATTAATATTTTAATATTAATGATATTAGAATTATTTAATAACTATATTAAATAAATTAGTTTAAAATGATTTTAATATTATAAAAATCATTTTAAATGAAAATAAAGTGTTTAAAGATATTTTAAGTTATAAAATATAACTTTTAATATTTAACGGATAATTTCATTAATAATTTGATATTAATTTAATATTAATGATATTAATTTTTTTTATAATTATATTAAATAAATAGTTTTAAAAATGGTTTTATTAGTTTAAAAATCATTTAAAAAGGATATTAATGAATTAAAATATTTTAAGTTATAATTAATGACTTTTAATATTTAGATAAATAGTGCATTAATATTTAAATATTAATGGTAATTATTTAATAATAATTTTAAATATTTAAAAAACATTTAAGGGTAATATTAGTACTTTAAAAGATATTTTGAGTTATTATAAATAACTTTAATATTTTGGCAATAGTTTCATTAATAGTTTAATATTAATTAAATGTTAATGATAATAGAATTATTTACTATTTAAATCATTTAATTATGATTAGGTGTTTGAAAATTTATGATAAATTATAATAAATGTTTAAAGTCATTTAAAAATAATATATCGATACTTATAGTTATTGAACTACAAGATAGAATCTTAGACTAGATAATTACCGATAAACCCGCTTAATAATCGGACATATTTCATAAATTGATCCGGACTTAGATAATTTTGATCGTATTAATAATTGTTTGTGATTTAATGATTTATTGAATATATGTGACAATGTGATTAGGTTATGTGTCGATCGCAATAAGCATTGCTATGTGTTATAGTATGTTATTCTAATCGAATCAAATAATCTTATTAATGATAGGTTCGTGATATAAAAGATAAAACTAAGTTGTGTATTATAAGTAGCAGACCAGGCAAGTATCCTACTTTTGCATTTTCTTTATGCAATGGACATGAGTAAGAAAGTTTCGTAATTATATTATTATTGTACTAGATTATTAACTCTATTGTTATATATATTATATCGATCATTATTTATCAACATGATATTATATTATATAATTCATATATATATTTTGTTCGTTAATTTCAAAAATGGTTATACAAGTGTCCTCACTTGAATAATCATTATATTTAAACACATGATTATATATATATATATATATATATATATATATATATATATATATATATATATATATATATATCCTATTGATCCCATATGTATACATTAAGTAAAAGCCGCCTGCTTATTTGACCACACTAGATACATGATTTAGAAATATCATTAAATATGATAAAACCTTTTGTATCCAATCAAATTGTTTTTGTTGGATTCCATACTAAGTATGAACATCCCGATTAAGGAAAACTTTTATGCGCCTTAAGGCGAGACAGAGTGAGTGAACGATAATATCGTTCTTGTATGTAATATTGATCAACACAGGCCCATGGGATGTACACTTTTCTACCAGAAGTAAGTTATTGCATTTTGCGAGATGAATTCTGTTAAACCTATTCAAAAATTAAAAACAATGTTCATAGTATGTCAACTAAAACCCATTTATAGTCAATACGAAGTTTCAAAAATTTGAGATAAAATTGTTATGTTATGATTATCGGTTCAGTTTACTTCACAACTATTGATTTGTTGTAGAAGTGATGTACAAAGAAAACATTTAATTCTTTCAGCTAATTATATTTATAATTGTTATTACTTGTTCGGCACCCAAATGCTCATTCTTACTTTAAATTTAAATGTTTTCATTAAGCATGATCAACCCAAAGGTTCGCATACAAGAACAAGTGAAAAGAAAGCAAATATAATATGTTTAATGGTATCTTTTGTAATAGTTAAACTGTATTAAGATAATGATATGTATTATCTATCATGTAAAGAATTTTAGTAAAGGTTGCGTACTTAGGATTAGACTCTGATAAATGTAAGTTAAGTTTGATATTCATATTATTGTTATTATTATTAGTATTATTCCGCTCATAGAAATGGTATCGTAAAGCACCAAGTTTGGGTTTCAAGTACCTGAATTTGGGGGCGTTACAATATGGTATCAGAGCTTTAGGGTTAGGAACCTTAGGTGGGATAGACCTTAGGCTATAACCTTGGGACAAAGGGAAACGTTGAAAATACAAATAACTCATATAGAGTTTATAAGGAGATGAATTGAATAAGTTCATCGTCAAAATAAAATAAAAGATAACTTTAATATAAAACTATTATTTGTTGTGTGTATATATTATGTGTTAATCAGGATAATTTATGTGTATAGATGTCAGATAGAAAGAATTAGGATACCCTCAGATCGTAAATAAGGAGTCAACCTCTATGACCGAGCCAGTATCAAAGCCAATAGCTGAAATAGAGGCTCATTTTGAAAGCAACCCTGTTAAAGTGGATATTGTGAAAAAGTGTAGTACCGGACCCAGAAATGATAATATAACTGATAGGTAGAGTATAGTTACAGAATATATGGTCAAGCTCGAGTTCTTAAAATTTATACTTATGGTAAGTTCATGACTCATAATTATATGAAATTTTTGAACCCCTCAGCGAATGGACGCCAAATGTCTGACTAGGATAAGTTCTTAAAAATCATATAATTGTGGTAAGTTTCTGAACCCATAATGTGTGGTAGGTTTGACGAACTTGGTATAGTTATGTGTTAATAGATTATTGAGGATAATGGGAATATATAGAATACTAAGCAATTGATTATTAGTGAAGGCATAAGAAATAAGTAGTATTAGTATTACTTGAATAGGTATGATTCTATGTGGTGTAAATGATAGGTATGTCTGTGTAATATAATATTATTAACTTTTCTATAAGTTATGGCAGCGATTCCCGACTTTTGAGTCACAAAGGGGTAGCGGATGTTTAAAGCAGAATGTGCTATGGTGTGACAAGTCCTTCGAATATGAAATCTATATTGGATTAATGAAATAAGTTGGTATAAAGATAATAATTATTTATCTGAACCCTGGTTAATACAGTAAACCAAGTTTTCAAAATTTAATATTATCAGTACATGATTATTTGAGTAGAAAATTTCGCGTTATATGTTAAACGTATACGGTAAGGCTTAGAATTAAAGATATAATAAAGAATATTTTGTGATAATACCGCCAAAGAGACAAAAATGAAATCAAAGGGCAGAAGAACCTGTCAACAAAGCTAGAGGACAACTAGACCCGATACAGAATTTTGCGAATATGGACGATCAAGCTATGCAGAACGGAATACCATCCGCGAGAAATATGCTAAATAATCGATCGGCAAACGTCAAAGACTTCAAGGTAATCATACTGTCAGGATTTAGAAGATCAACTGACCCTGATGGCGCGTTTGTGATAGCTAGGATAACGAAGGGGCAAAAGATAGCTTTTGCCACCTATACGATGAAAAGGAAGACGAATTTTTGGTGGGAGGAAAATCAAGCTAGTGTCGGAAAAGGGAGTAGAGGTAGTAGGACTGGAAAAGAGGAAGGAGAAAATTTCGGGAGTACCGGAAACATGCCAGGTGGTGGAAATAAACATGTTGTGCAATGTGGGAACTGCAGATAAAATCACTCGAGAGAGTGTGTTTAAAAGGGAAAGTTTGTGTGTTATAAGTGTGGGCAGAAGGGACATGTCTCTCCCAACTGCCCAATCCAAGAGTGTATAGTAGGTGTATTATTTGTGAATCAATGAAGCATAAGCTGAAAGACTGTCCAAGAAGGAGAAGGGAGGAAAAGAATGTGAATATGAGGAAAAGCAGCAGGACATTGGCGACAATGGAATCGACTTCAACAAACAAACCAACAAGAACCAACCGCAGAAGTTTTCAGCACGACTGTTCAAAAAACCGTAGCAGCCGATGATGCAACTCCAGGTATTATTCAAACCAATTTTATTTTCTTATATATGATTTTCTTATATATATATATATATAGTAAATTATTTTTATAAAGAAATTTTGAAGAAGGAATTTGAGTTCTTTTAGAAATTAAATTTATGTTTAAGAAGATAGATAAGCTTTATGCTGAATAGTTAAAGATCGATTCGATCAATTATGATCGAGATCTAATTACAATGATTGTGTATGCTATGTACCCTGGTAGGTATAGGTTTTAAAACGGTGATTCCGGGGATGAAATCTTCATAAGGGAGGGTGAATGTAATAACCCGATATTTTCTATATAATTAAATCAGAAATTTTGCGTATAAAATTTTTATTTTATTTTAAAGGTAAGAATGTAAAAAGATAATGTGTATATGTATATATGTGATAAATAAAATTTATTTATTTATTACATGAATAATTTCAATAATTTTATTTTAGACTTATTACACATTATAAATTATATTCTTATAATAATTAATTTTATAGTATAAAGTTTTTTATTAATTATTTTTCATGAAATATGATTATTATATTATTTAAATAATATGTAATATGATTATATAATTATTATAATAATTATTTTATTATATAAATTTATTTCAGATTAATTAAGCCAATTATTTAACTTAATAAATAATGGGATGTATATGTAAGAAAATCAGATATGGAATCCAAACCCTAATTCTAAGTTTGGAATAAGGAAAGAGAATAATAATATTATTTTATTTCAGTACTATAAATATGTACTGTATGTGTGTAATGATAATTTGTAAAACAGTTTTGATGGAACGGTAGAAACCCTAATTTTGGATTTTGATCAAGGAATGAGAATAATAATATAATATTAATATATTTTAATTTTTCAGTGCTATAAATATGCATTGTATATGTGTGGACTGTTAATGGTCGGTCAATTATATTGCATCATGACTAAAACCTAATATTAATTTGTCTAACCCTACTGTGAAACTCAAATGGGAGATCCAAAACTGTGTAATGATTGTGTGATGTGATTTATGTCGCGTAATATAGAATTTAAAGTTAATTAGGAAAACCCTAATTATTATTTAGGAAACCTAATTAATTAAGCACCCTAATTACAAATTTATAACCCTAATTATTATTTTGGAAACCCTAATTGCAAATTAATAACCCTAATTGGGAGTTTTAAATGCTAAAACAAAAACTCTAATTGTTAATTGTAAATCTTAATTGCTAATTTGGCACGCTTAATGATAATTAGTAAAACATAAACCTAATTATCAAGTCTATGTAGTTAGGAAACCTAATTAATTAAGAAACCTTAATTTTGTATTTTTAGAAACTAAAGTTTTATTTTTACAAACCCTAATTGGAAATTTTACAATTTTTGTGCTAAACCCTAAGGGTCAAACCCTAAAGGTTTGCCATGTTACAACTTTGCCATTAAAATCATAAGGCTAATGACTAGTATACCCCTTTTTGTATAATTAAAGTTTACTTGTAAATCTAGCAAAGTTGGGGTTGTTCAACCACTCTCAACCCCATGTGACATAATTCAATGCAAATCAGCAGAAAATCTTAGCCAATTTCATTACAAGTTAAATATATATAAGATTTGAGAGAGAAAAGTTCACATTTAAGTCCCATTTGTGCACTTACACTCAACCTAGACCATTCTCTCTCTAACCCACGAATTTCTATTGCATTCCAGTCCCAAAACACAGCCCCACTACTGCTCTTAACCAATCAAGAGCCTAGAATCAAGAATTGATCATGAGAGGTATAAAACCTAAAACAAAAATCTGATCTTGTTCATCATGTTAGATGTTATGATCTTGTGTTTTAATATGTTGTATGATGTGTAAATAAGTGACCTAGGTTGGTATTTGATAGATCCATATCATCTAAATACACGAAATTGGTGTTTTCAAAAATCTAAGAAAATTTCTTTCTATGATCTGACAATGAATGTCAGAGGCTATAAATCTTTTTCTGTTTATGTTTTTGGTTGTTTTAATGTTTATACTTGTAGTCTGTAATGATATCTTTGATCTGGATTTGAAATAATGCTTGAATCAGATCTTTGTTGCAAGATATTCTTGTTCAAACTCAGTTTACCGAGCATGACCAAGAGTTTCTGGGCAACCCAGAAACTCCATTCTAGTGCCTGACAAGATATTGATCAACTTAAATTTGTCAGATGTTAAGTCTTTTGATGTTGTTATTGTATCAGTATTATAGTATGTTATATGGGCTTCAAGTACATGTCTTTATATCACTTATACATAAATATAATGGATTGTGTGGATGGTCAAAGTGGCTGGAATGACCACAAAAACCATTTTCTGGATTTTCCAGAAAATTCAAGAACGCTGTCTCTGACAGACTTTGACCTTAATGGATCTAGCTATTATGATGTTGTTAGATCAATTTTATGTGTTAAATATGTTCACTTATATGCTGGCTACATATTGAAAGCCTTGAATCATAAAAACATCATACGGATTGCAAGTTATGGAAGCCTAAAGTAGGCCAGTTGTACTGTTCTTCATTTCTGGGCAAACCCAGAAATGAAGAACAGCTCTGACAACTATTTTGTGAGCCCAGATCTCCTTTGTTATGTAATATATGATCATTATTGTTGATGTATCATGTAGTGTTGCATTAATTCTACAAGTTGTGATCAACAGATAGCCCAGAAACATTATATACATGGAAATTAATCCGGTCAAACATACCACCATGCTAACTGGGTTGAAGTTCTGACATGCTCAAGAACACCTATAGCGACAGTTTCGTCGCTATAGGGCCCTTTAGCGACAGTTATTTACAAAATTAATTATTTTTATTAAATAATTGGTATTAAATAGTTTTTAATTATGAAAAATATAAAATAAATTAATAAAAATTATTTTATAGTTTGAAAATTAGTTTTTAATTATTTTTAATATATTTCATAAATATTTAATATTTTTGAGATATTAAAGGTATTTAATTTATTTAATTATTATATTAAATAAATTAGTTAAAAATGATTTTAATACTTGAAAAATTATTTAAAATTATATTATCGTATAAGAAAATATTTTAATTTATTTTTAATGACTATTAATATTTTGTGATGAATTTCATTAATTAATTAATATTAATGATATTTAAGTTATTTAATAAATGTATTAAATAAATTATGAAAAATAGAATAAATGATTTAAAAATCATTTAAAGATTATAAAAATATTTTAAGTTATAAAATATAGCTTTTGATATTTTGTCATGAAAATTTTTAATATTTTAATATTAATGATATTATAATTATTTAATAACTATATTAAATAAATCGGTTTAAAAATAATTTTAATATTATAAAAATCATTTTAAATGAAAATAAAGTGTTTAAAGATATTTTAAGTTATAAAATATAACTTTTAATATTTAACGGATAATTTTATTAATAAATTGATATTAATTATATTAATTTAATATTAATGATATTAAATTTTTTAATAATTATATTAAATAAATTGTTTTTAAAATAGTTTTATTAGTTTGAAAATCATTTAAAAATTATATTAATGAATTAAAAATATTTAAAGTTATAATTAATGACTTTTAATATTTGGATAAATAGTGCATTAATATTTAAATATTAATGGTAATTATTTAAAATGATTTGAAATGTTTTAAAAATCATTTGTGGTAAGATTAGTACTTTAGAAGATATTTTGAGTTATTATAAATAACTTTAATAATATTTTGGCAATGATTTCATTAATAGTTTAATATTAATTAAATGTTAATGATAATAGAATTATTTACTATTTAAATCATTTAATTATGATTCCGGTGTTTGAAAATTTATGATAAATTATAATAAATGTTTAAAGTCATTTAAAAATAATATGACTGCTACTTACAGATGTTGAATTACAAGATAGAATCTTAGACTCGATGATTACCCGATAAAGCCGTCGGTACACCGACATGTTTCAGAAATTGATCTGGACTTAGATAATTTTGATTATGTTAATGTTTGTTTGTGATTCAGTGATTGTTGAATATGTGTGACAATGTGATTAGGTTATGTGCTGACTGCAATAAGTAGTGTTATGTGTTATAGTATGTTATTCTAATCGAACGAATGATCTTATTAATGATAGGTTTCTGTATAAAAGATAAAACTAAGTTGCGTATTGTAAGCAGCAGACCAGACAAGTATCCTACCTTTGCATTTCCTTTATGCAATGGACATGAGTAAGAAAGTTTCAGATTTATATTATTATTGTACCAAATTAGTAACCCTATTGTTATATATTTTATATTCGATCATTGTTTATCAACATGATATTATATTATATAACTCATATATATATTATGTTTGTTAATTTCTAAATATGGTTATACAAGTGTCTTCACTTGGATAATCATTGTATTTAATAAATTTCAAAGTGATTTATTAAATCAAAACTTTTTGGTTCGTATTGACTTCAAATCAGCAAAATATGTTTTAGAAAAGGATGTTGAAAACATAGTCTCTAAACATTCCTTTGCTAGATGGCAGCTCTATTAAGCATTTTTGATTTTGAAATTGAATACATTAAAGGCAGTAACAATTCAATTCCTGATTTTCTCACTTGGGAATTTATTAATACAGGTACTGTTCATCCATCATGAGTGTTAGATGAGCATCTTCCTCTCGTGGTCCGGGTCGCCCTACTGGCCCAAGTAATCAGCCAAAAGGAACGTTTGTTCCTCATCCAGTAAACCCAGCATATCAAACCACTAACAAATTTACTGTCCTTAGGACAATGCCCAAACCATATAGCTCTGCCTTAGCCAGTAACCTAACTCCGGTTGACCCTTTCCAGTCTAAGGCCTCCCTTTCAAACCCCAGTCATCCTCCTTCTGAGTATATGCTTAGATGGACCAATCACCTATTTCATGTTGAACCCCATATGAAATCCAATAATGACCCAGTCAAACTGGCCTCCCAATTCTTTCCATCTAGTTGGCACTTCATGCCCCTTGCTCCTTATAAATCCCTTGTGTATTATAAGGATATCCTCCTTGAAATCGAGTCAATTTTATTAAACCTATTTATGCTAATAATGATAAATCCAAAGTCCTTTATCATTCTTTATATATTAAAAAGTTTGTTTTGATGTCCGATTGGGGAAAACATCCCTCTGATCTTATGTAGCTTTCTAATCAGGATAACTCTTATTGTTATTATGATTACATGGAAGCTTGGTATAGAGTTTTCCTTCATCAAAATGAGTTAAACAGTCATTCGTGGTTTATTCAGTTCGATCATAAATTCAAGAGTCAATTTCCTTACTGGTTCTCTCACTGGTGGGCAAGGTTTGGTTCCACTTACGACCTCCTTCCTGACCTCTTGAAAGTCCAACTCATTCATTTCTGTATCCATAGTAAAAATAATCCAAAGTATGATGGTGTCCCTGTCATTCTTCAATTTGTAAGCAAATATAAGATTCCTTGGATTCTTAAATGGCAGTATGACATTAAAACTCCAACTCAAGTTACCCTTCCTCATAGTAATGAAGTTAGTTACCTTATTTCTCCCTCATCAGATCCTTTCCCGTTGGTCACCCGCCTATGTTACATCAAGTGATGGGATAAATTTGACATTAATAGGATTGTTGGTAAGGTTCAACAAGAATTTCCTGTTGCTCCTATTTCCCGTCTTCCAGTCACCACCGTTCCGGCATTAAAGAAAAAGAGTCTAAGTCAAAAGACTCCAGAATCAGTCCTACTTGTTCAACTTGTTCCCATGGCATTTCCGATTTCAAAGACTGTGCCAATAAAGAATTAAAACTGATAGCCCATGCACTTAATAAAAGAATTGTTGAGTTACATAAAGAAGCTTCTGCTCATTCTTCTTCCTCTTCTCAGAATGCTTCAGTCAGCCAGTTTGTAGATGATGATGGTCAATATGATCCTTATGGCACCATCGATCTACAGGATGCTCAGGACCCATTTGCCTGACTCCCCGGTCACATGCACCTGCCCCTGCAGCCAATCAGTCAAAAGAATATGCTTTTCCATCGAAAGCAGCTCTAGTCACGCGCACCTGCCCCATTAGCCTTCAAATTCAAAAGATGCTCTCTCTTTTCCACCGAAAGTATTTGCTGAGTCAAAATTTGTCGGCCTCTTTATCTAAAGTAGCCGAAAGCATATGTATTTAGTCAAAAGTTAGCACTATTCATCAACAATTGCTTGTCTGTAATAATTCATTTTGTAATAATAACTTTGTAATAGTTCCTTTCCTTATTCTATAAAAGGAAACCGAACTCAGTTAGCAAGACAGACTTCGAAACTTAGAAAGACTCTGAGTTCCTTCTCAGAAGAATCTTTGGTTTCTACCGCTGTTTAGCCCTTCTTAACTCCTCCTTCTCTTCTTCTTAAATGTTGTAAATTGTAAGTCACTTTAATTTTTAGTTTGTTTGTAAATAGTTTCAGTTATTAATAAAATTATTTCTATTTAGTATTTAAATTGTGTTATTTATATGCACCACTCTGTTCTTCTCTGTTCTTCTTACTTTCGCCCCCAAATGGTATGTTTGGTTCCACTTACGACCTCCTTCCTGATCTCTTGAAAGTCCAACTCAGTCATTTCTATATCCATAGTAAAAATAATCCAAAGTATGACGGTGTCCTTGTCATTCTTCAATTTGTAAGAAAATATAAGATTCCTTGGATTCTTAAATGGCAGTATGACATTAAAACTCCAACTCAAGCTACCCTTCCTCATAGTAATGAAGTTAGTTACCTTGCTTCTCCTTCATCAGATCCTTTCCCGGTTGTCACCCACCTATGGTACATCAAGTGGTGGGATAAATTTGACATTAATAGGAGCAACAGGTAATCTCTGTAATATGTTCGTCTACCTTACTGTTTTCAAAATTTCTCTTTTATTCTTGTTCCAAAGTCACCTAACTTGCTTCAGTCCACCTTGTTCGTGTCTACCTTTTGTAAGTCTCTTGATTGAGCAGTGTCGGGTAAAAGAACATAGGTATGAGTCTGTATTTTGAATTTAGTAAAGGATGAGTAGATTGTTTAGATCTAACTCTTCAGCTAGTAACCGGTCAATTTTGCCTCCTATCCCTAACATAGTTTACTAAGAAACTCACAGTTATGAAAACATAAGTTAAGCTTTGCACAATTGGAACATACCTAGGGTTTCCCCTAAAGAAATTTATCAGTCAACCTTTTTAGATAATTTTAAAACAGATTATAATGTTAAAACTGTTGAAAAGGTTTATGCAATTAATAAAGAATATGAAAAATGTAGTCTCTTATCTACTGATGTCATTAAAAAACATAGGAAGAAAGGTTATAATTTTATTCACATCGGTCTAGTTCAAGTTGCAGTTAAACCACTAAACATTAAAGGAATTAAGTCAAGTATCTACCTCTGTCTTAGAGATGCTAGATTTTTGAATTATTATCCAAGTACGATTGGTGCTATGGAATCAAGTTTGCACAATAGACCTATCCATTTCAATTGATTTCCTGATTTCACACTAAGCCTAAGTGATCAACATTTATTAAAATCTTTGACATTAAACATTAAAACTGCTGGAGAAATTACTCACATGATTGAGGGTTCTCAGCCCATAGCTTTGATTTATAGGATTTATTATAAGACCATGAAAATGAATTTAAACGTGCATGCTCTCAATAAGAGTCCTAAAGATCAAACTATATTAATTCAAAGTTCAACTAGTGATGCTAATATTCAGATCCCGAGAACCATCCTCTGGAAGGATATTACATTACCTAGTCAATGGATTTTACCCAGTGAAATACCTACCTCAACAACCTGTAGTTAACAACCTGTTGAATATTGAAAATGTTAAACAATTTTCTGATGGAACGGTCAAAGTAAGTTTTGAGCGTACCAGAAGACCAGTTATAATAGAAGACTTTACCAATTCTTCAGCACCTTCTGTTCACACCAGAAGAGATACTGAAGTACTTAGTAATCCTTCTATTAGGGATATAAAATTAAAAGGTATCCTTAATCAAGGTCAAGCTAGTCATCCATGTTACACTCAAAATGACCTAGTTGAAGAAGAGGGCTCTTCTTCTCCTACCCCTTCTGAGCTTCCAACTCAGTCGAATTTTGAGATTCCTATTAATAACCAATTAAGAGTAATTAAGAAAGAGTTCAAATTAGAATTGGAAAATCTTGTAAAGGATTTTAATTCCAAGTCTAATAAAGAGAAAAGTCATTTATTTAGATCTAATCATTCAACAGAAAAAGAGCGCGATAAAATTGTTAATAGATGGAAATAATTTATTAACAGTGAAAAGATAAACGTTACTTTTTTCGATTGGTATTATTAATATCAAGGTAAATGTAATGTTATAACTAAAACTCAGTGGACTAAAGAAGATAAGTCAAAAGTCTCTTCTAGTCATCCCCCGCTAGAAACTGTCCTACTTCCAGTTAAAAATACATCTGTTGTTGCCAGTCCTTTTAAGATTTCGATGGTAATAAAGATAATAAAAAAATTATTGAACAATTAAATTTTAGTAATCAATATCTAGCGACCGTTGGAAGACAGTTAGATAGGATTGAAGAAAAATTTGAATAAACCATTGTTAAAAAACCTGATTCAAAAATTGAACATCCTTTAATAAAATTACCAGAAAATAGGAGTAAATAAGGTCTACCTAATAATGATGGCGAACTTGTTCGTTCAATTGATAAGTTATTTAAAAAATTAAAAACTGAACCCAGTTCGAGTGGCACTATTGCTATTATTGATCAAGTTGAAACTGATATTGAAAGCAGTAGCCAATCAGATCATTCTGATACTGTTTCAATACCAGATTTTAATGATCAATTAAATAAATTAACAGTTAAAAACACTAGTATAACCAGGAATTGGTATTCTAGACCTACTCCTCCTGATCTACAATTCGAAGAGAGAAATCTAGATAAACAATTCTCTATTTCATCCAATAAAATTTATGAATGGAACATAGATGGTTTCAGTGAACAAGAGATTTTAAACAAGTTAAATCATATGTCTATGGTAGCAAATAGCTATATAACCAAATTCAACAATCTGACTCAGCCAGATATTGTTGAGTTAATAGCTAGTGGATTCACTGGTATTCTTAGATCTTGGTGGGAAAAACATCTCACAGAAGATACTAGGTTATCTATAATCCATGATGTCCAGTTAGATAATGACGGCAACCCCATCTTTGATGACTGACTGGTCCATCTCCTGCTGGTGCCGAAGGGTGCTGTTGATCATCTTATCAGATGGATCACCATCCCTATACTATTCATTTCAAAATTTTTATCCGAGATTTTCCTTTCACCTTTAAAAAATTAGGTTTATAAAGAGAGGAGAAAATTTTTCATAGAACAATTGGTCAACATATTCAAAATTTTATAAATTTTGTAAAAATTTTGTTTACAAACAAATCAGTCAAGGCGTCGACACAAAGGATCACTCGATTGGCCTTGATCTATCAATTGAACTCGATCTAAAATGATCTACTTCGTTTTAAGCGAGTAATAAAAATTTGTTCTTTTGGCATTCCGCTTAACTCAAACCCTCTTACCTTATGTAAACACATACCTTTAGATCTAAGGATTCCCTTTGCCTAAATTGCTCCCACGCTAGAGACTTACAACGGCATAACGGGACTTATGGCGATCTCAGGTGTTTTACAGTAAGCTAGGTGATTTAAGGATGGAGCAAAAGAAGCAAAGGTTTGAATAAACATTTAGAAGCTAGGCTAACTATTTTGGACCGGGAACCACCAACAGAACCAAGAACCAACCGTGTGGCTAGTTGAGTTAATAGCTAGTGGATTCACTGGTATTCTTAGATCTTGGTGGAAAAAACATCTCACAGAAGATACTAGGTTATCTATAATCCATGCTGTCCAGTTAGATGATGACGGCAACCCCATATTTGATGAAGATGTTGGTATTGGTCCACCTGATGGAGTTAACACTCTAATATTTACCATAATTAAATATTTTGTTGGCACTCCCAATAATATTACTGAAATAATTCATGATCAACTAAGTAATCTCACTTGTCCCACTCTAAGTGATTTTAGGTGGTACAAAGATGTATTTACCTCTCGAGTTATGATACGAAGTGATAGCAATAAACCATTCTGGAAAGAAAAATTCATCAATGGTTTACCTTCATTATTCGCTCATAAAGTTAGAGAAGAGCTAAGTAACAATTTAGGATATATTGATTATGATAACCTAACTTATGGTGACATAATCAGCTATATTCAAAAAATTGGATTAAAAATGTGTATTGATTTCAAATTAGCTAAACAAGCTAGTAAAGATAAGAAAAAAAGCCAAGTATGAGTTAGGAACATTCTGTGAACAATATGGTTTGCCTCTTGTTGCTCCCTCTAGAAGGAAGCACTTGCATAAACATATTGATCACCATAAAGGTCACAGGCGTCGAAAACATAGTCATAAAAAAGATAAAAATCAAGATGAATATTATAATAAACCCAAACTAACAAATAAAAAATATAATAAAAAGTCTAAAAAATTCGATAAAAGTAAAATTGTTTGCCACAATTGTGGGCAGAAAGGGCACTATAAAAATGAGTACAAAATTAAAAAGAAATTATCTCAGTTAAATATTTCTTGTGAAGATACTGAATAATTATTAGAATTAATGAGAATAGAGAACAACATCAGTAATGATGAGGGTTCTGATATCCCTTATTCTTCTAATAGCAGTATTAGTAACCACAAAACAGATAGTGAAGTTGACGAAGTCACTATTTGTGCTAACAATTGCAATGAGAAGTGTTGCAATAAACAAGTTAATGTAATCACTAAAGATGATGAAGAAAGTTCTTTGCTAATTAATTTAATTAGTAAAATTTCTGACCCTGAGTTAAAATCTCAATACACTAAACAGTTAAAGGATTTATTAACTAAAGATAATAGAGTTAAGGATAAGATTATTAAAGCTAAAGAAAAACCAGTATTTAGCCTTAATAAAACTCTTGAGAGATTTAAAACCCCAGTTAAGGAAGTTACCCTTCCAGAGTTGAATCAAGAAGTCAATAAACTGAAAAAGGAAATTTCTAACTTAAAATTGGAAGTTTCTAATTTGAGAAAAGAGTTTGATGACAAAAAATCCGATCTTCAAATCCATGATTCCTCATCTAGTGATGAAGATCACGGTGAGCCTGAATCATCAGGAACAAAAGAAGAGTCGGATCTCTTTGTCCAAGGTCTTACTCTTAAATGAATTAAAGATATCACCATTCAAAAATGGTATATCTCAATCAATTTAGTTGTTGATAAAACCTTTTTAATACAACTCCCTGCTCTAGTAGATACTGGCGCAGATCTTAATTGTATTCAAGAAGGTCTAATCCCGACTAAATTCTATAAGAAAACTAATGAAAAATTAAACTCGTACTAACCGGTAGATCAAATGGAAATAAAATATAAACCGCCTAAGGTTCATATATCATCAAGATAATATGTGTTTCAAAACATCATTTGTTTTTGATCCGCAATCTTACTGATAAGATCATCTTGGGGTTACCATTTATATATTTATTATACCCTTTTACTACCAGTAATGAAGGTTTAAGCTGTAAACATTTAGGAAAAAGGATAACATTTAAATTTCTTATTAAACCTAAAGAAAGAGATTTAAAATTTATTCAAGATGAATCTATTTCCAAGTCATTGAATTTGTTAAATTCTAAATCTACCCATTTAAATTTCTTGAAGGAAGAAATTAAGTACAAACGTGTTGAAGAACAACTTCAACATAAAGAAGTTCAAGAAAAAATTGAAGAGTTAAAAACTTATTTAAAGGACAACCTTTGTTCTGATTCTCCTAATGCCTTTTGGCATCGGAAGAAGCATGTAGTAAGGCTTCCTTATGCTAAGGAATTCAAAGAACACTTGATTCCTACTAAGGCCAGGCCGATAAAAATGAATCACGAACAAATGGAGTTATGTAAAAAGGAAATTAATGATCTTCTTAGTAAAGGTTTAATTAAGCCTAGTAAATCCCCATGGTCATGTCCCGCCTTTTATGTCAATAACGAAGCAGAAAAGAAGAGAGGTGTTCCCCGTCTAGTAATCAATTACAAGCCATTAAACAAAGTCTTAGAATGGATTAGGTACCCTTTACCTAACAAAGATGACCTCATTAACCGTTTGAGTAATGCCACTATTTTCAGTAAGTTTGACCTTAAATCTGGTTTCTGGCAAGTTACAATCCACCCAGATGATAGGTACAAAACAACCTTCACTACCCCATTCGGTCACTATGAATGGAATGTCCAGGCATTTGGCCTAAAAAATGCTCCCAGTGAATTTCAGAATATCCTCAATGATATTTTGAACCCTTTCAGTCATTTTATTGTCGTCTATATTGATGATATTCTCATATTCTCCAATTCCATTGAAGAACACACTAAACACTTGAAATCGTTCTTCAAAATAGTTAAAGATAATGGACTTGTCCTTTCACATTCCAAATGCAGCTTATTTCAAGCTAAAGTTTAGTTTCTTGGTTTAAATATTTATCGCGGACTCATACGTAATGCCTATCGATGAGCTATTCAATTTTTTGTGATTCCCAGATAAAATTACCAATAAAACCCAACTATAGAGGTTTCTGGGCTCGCTTAATTATATTGGCAAGTTCTATAAAAACCTCAGGAAGATTTGCAAACCTCTCTTTCAGCGTTTGCAAGATAATCCTCCCCCATGGACTGACGCCCACACTTCTGTTGTCCAACAAGTTAAAAAATATGTCAAGGCATTGCCCTGCCTTGGTATTTCCAATGATTCTGCATTCAAAATTGTTGAAACTGATGCCTCCGATATTGGATTCGGAGGAATTCTCAAACAAATACTTACTCTCAACTCCCCAGAACAAATTGTTCGTTTCCATTCCGGTGCATGGAATAATACACAGTTAAATTACAGTACTATTAAAAAAGAAATACTTTCTTTAGTATTATGTATTAATAAATTTCAAAGTGATTTATTAAATCAAAAATTTTTGGTTCGTATTGACTGCAAATCAGCAAAATATGTTTTAGAAAAGGATGTTGAAAACATAGCCTCTAAGCATTCCTTTGCTAGATGGCAAGCCCTATTAAGCATTTTTGATTTTGAAATTGAATACAATAAAGGTAGTAACAATTCAATTCCTGATTTTCTCACTCGAGAATTTATTAATACAGGTACTGTTCATCCATCATGAGTGTTAGAGGAGCATCTTCCTCTCGTGGTCCGGGTCGCCCTACTGGCTCAAGTAATCAGCCAAAAGGAACGTTGGTTCCTCATCCAGTAAACCCAGTATATCAAACCACTAACAAATTTATTGTCCTTGGGATAATGCCCAAACCATACAGCTCTGATACCATTTGGGGGCAGAAGTAAGCAGAACAGAGAAGAATAGAGTGGTGCATATAAATAACACAATTTAAATACTAAATAGAAATAATTTTATTGATAACTGAAACTATTTACAAACAAACTAAAAATTAAAGTGACTTACAATTTAGAACATTTAAGAAGAAGAGAAGGAGGGGTTAAGAAGGGCTAAACAGACTTCGAAACTTAGAAAGACTCTAAGTTCCTTCTCGCATTTAATCTTTGGTTTCTCTCTTTGTTTAGCCCTTCTTAACCCCTCCTTCTCTTCTTCTTAAATGTTCTAAATTGTAAGTCACTTTAATTTTTAGTTTGTTTGTAAATAGTTTCAGTTATCAATAAAATTATTTCTATTTATATATATATATATATATATATATATACCTATTGATCCCCCGTATGTATACATTAAGTAAAAGCCGTCGAAGCTATTTGACCAGCTAGACACAGATTTAGAAATATCGTTGAATATGATAAAACCTTTTTGTATCCAATCAAATTATTTTGGTTCGGATTCCAGACTAAGTATGAACATCCCGATCAAGGGAAAAATTTATGCGCCCAAGACGGACAGAGTGAACGATAATATCGTTCTTGCATGTAGTATTGATCAATACAGGGCCCATGGGATGTACACCTTCGCGCCCGTAAGTTATGACGGTTTGCAGATGAAGTTCTGCTAAACCTATTTGAAAATTAAAAACAATGTTCATAGTATGTCAACTAAACCCCATTTATAGTCAATACGTAGTTTCAAAAATTTGAGATAGAATTATTATGTTATGATTATCGGTTCAGTTTGCTTCATAACTATTGATTTGTTGTAGAAGTGATGTACAAAGAAAACATTTAATTCTTTCAGCTAATTATATTTATAATTGTTATTATTTGCTAGGCACCCAAATGCTCATTCTTGCTTTAAATTTAAATGTTTTCAACTAAGCGTGATCAACTTGAAGGTTCAGACAATAACAAGTGAAAAGGAAAGCAAACAGAATATGTTTAATGGTATCTTTTGTAATAGTTAAACTATATTAAGATAATGATATGTATTATCTATCATGTAAAGAATTTTAGTAAAGGTTGCGTACTTGGGATTAGACTCTGATAAATGTAAGTTAAGTTTGATATTCATATTATTTTTATTATTATTAGTATTATTCTGCTCATAGAAATGATATCATAAAGCACCGAGTTCGGGTTTCAAGTACCTGAATTTGGGGGCGTTATAATAGATTCACTAATTATCATTAGGACCTATAATTAGCAATTTAGGGTTTGTAAAAATAAAATTTTAGTTTCAAAAATTATAATTAGGGTTCTCTAAAATAGTTTAGGTTCTTAATTAAATATAGGTTTTTAATTTACTTAACACTTTGTTATTTAGGTTTAAGATCTACTAATTAGCATTAAATTTCCTAATTTAGCGATTAGGGTTTACAACTTACAAATTAGGGTTTATAATAATTAGGGTTTCCCTAATTAAAATTTCATTCTATCATACACGTTATTATTCATATAACACAGTGACTTAACATATTTTAAAGTCATTTGACTTCAAAACTAAGGTTTATAAGTAATACAAGGGTTTTCAAATACTGCACCATCATTGACCAATCATTAACAATGCGTACATACAGTACATATTTATAGCACTAAAAAATCAAAATATAATTAATATTATATTCTTATTCTCATGCCTTGATCAAAATCCAGAATTAGGATTGGATTCCATATCTGATTTATCTGTCATATATAACATTATTAATTAAGTTAATAATTAACTTAACTAATTCGAATAATTTCACATAATAAAATAAAATAATTATTATAATAATTCTATAATCATTTTATATATTATTTAATTAATATAATTTCTACTATTAAATTAATTATTATAAGAATATAATTTATAATGATCGATAATTCTAAAATAAAATTATTTAAAATTATTCATGTAATAAATAAATTTTTATTTATCACAAATATACATACACATTACCTGGCACATATTCTCACCTTTAAAAAAAATTTATACGTAAAATTTCTGATTTAATTATATAGAAAATATCGGGTTATTACATTCACCCTCCCTTATAAAGTTTCCGTCCCCGGAATCACCGTTTTAAAACCTATACATACCAGATTACATAGCATACACAATCATTGCAATTAGATCTCGATCATAATTGATCGAACTGATCTTTAACTATTCAGCATAAAGCTTATCTATCTGATTACACGAAAATTTGATTTCTAAGAGAACTCAAATTCCTTCTTCAAAATTTCTTTATAAAAATAATTTACTATATATATATATATATATATATATATATATATATATATATTAGAAAATCGTATATAAGAAAATAAAATTGGTTTGAATAATACCTGGAGTTGCATCCCCGGCTGCTACCGAATCCTGAACAGTCATGTAGAAGACTCTTGCGGTTGATTCTGTTGGTTCATTTGTTGAAGTTGGTTCCGTTGTGGCCAATGTCATGCTGCCTTGCCCTATATTCGCATTCCTTGCCTCCCTTCTCCTTCTTGGATAGTCTTTCACCTTATGCTCCATTGATTCACAAATAAAACATCCACTATACATTCTTGGATTGGGAAATTAGGAGAGATATGTCCCTCCTACCCGCACTCATAGCACACAAACTTGTCTTTCAAACACTCACCTGAGTGATTCTTTCCGTAGTTTCCACATTGCACAACATGTTTCTTTCCACCTCCTGGCCTATTTTCGGTATTCCCGAAATTGTCTCCTTTCATCGTATAGGTGACAAAAGCTGTCTTTTGCCCCTCCGTTATCCTAGCTATCATAAACGCTTCTACGGGGTCAGTTGATCCTCTAAATCTTGGTGATCCGATTGTCTTGAAGTCTTTGATGTTCGCTAATTTATTATCTGGCTAATTTTCTGCGGCTGGTATTCCATTTTGCATAGCTTGAGCGTCCATATTCACAAAATTCTGTATCGGGTTCGGTTGTCCATCGGCTTTGTTGACAGGTTCTTCTGCCCTTTGGTTTCGTTTTCGTCTTGGTGGCATTATCATAAAGTATTCTTTATTAACTTACATTCTAAGCCTTATCGTACACGCTTAACATATAACGCGAAATTTTCTATGCACTCAAAAAATTAGATTTTGAAAACTTGTTTTACTGTATTAACCAGTGTTCAGATAAATAATTACTACCTTTATACCAACTTATTTAATTAATCCATATAGATTCAGATTCATATCACGTGACATACCATAACACATTCTGCTTTAAACATTCACTATCCCTTTGTGACTCACAAGTCGGGAATCGCTGCCATAACTTATACAAAATTTAAGAATATTATATTACACAGACATACCTATCATTTACACCACATAGAATCATACCTATTCAAGTAATACAAATACTACTTATTTCTTACGCCCTCACTAATAATCAATTGCTTAGTATTCTATATATTCCCATTATCCTCAATAATCCAATCACACATAACTATACTAGTCCTCCTTGTAATCCCTTGGTATTCGTTGATTATTGAGTTTTCAGAGGTCAAGGGTTCAAGGGTTGATGAGGAGATGAAGTAGTAATTCAAGAATGATGAGGTATTCTAAAATACTTCCCCTTTTTCTTACCACACATTATGAGTTTAAGAACTCACCACAAACATATGAGTTTAAGAACTCGAGCTTAACCATATATTCTTTAACCATACTCTACCTATCAGTTATACTATCGTTTCTGGGTCCAGTACTATACTTTCCAAAATAACCACCTTATTGAGGTAGCTTTCAATGTGATCCTCTATTTCAGCTATTGGATTTGATATTGGCTTGATTATGGAGGTTAACTCCTTCTTTATGATCTGAGGGTATTCTAATCCTTTTCCACCCAACCTTTACACACATAAATTATCCTGATCAACATATAATATATACACACAACAAATAATATTTTTATATAGGTTATCTTTTATTTGATTTGACGATGAACTTATTCTATTCATCTCCTTTTTAAACTCTATATGAGTTATTTATATTTTCAACGTTTCCCTCTATCCCAAGGTTATAGCCTAAGGTCTATCCCACCTAAGGTTTTTAACCCTAAAGCTCTGATACCATATTATAAATCCCCCAAATCTGGGTACTTGAAACCCGAACTCGGTGCTTCACAATACCATTTCCATGAGCAAAATAATACTAATAATAATAACAATAATATAAAAATCATACTTAATTTACATATATCAGAGTCTAATCCCAAGTACGCAACCTTTACTATAATTCTTTACATGATAGATAATACATATCATTGTCTTAATACAGTTTAACTATTACAAAAGATACCATTAAACATATTTTGTTTGCTTTCCTTTTCACTTGTTCTAAATCGAACCTTCAAAGTTGATCATGCATAGTTGAAAACATTTAAATTTAAAGCAAGAATGAGCATTTGGGTGCCCAGCAAGTAATAACAATTATAAATATAATTAGCTGAAAGAACTAAATATTTTCTTTATACATCACTTCTACAACGAATTAATAGTTGTGAAGTAAACTGAACCGATAATAATAACATAACAATTCTATCTCAAATTTTTGAAACTACGTATTGACTATAAATGGGGTTTAGTTGACATACTATGAACATTGTTTTTAATTTTCGAATAGGTTTAGCAGAACTTCATCCGCAAACCGTCATAACTTACGGGCGCGAGGGTGATCATCCCAATGTGCCCTGTATTGATCAATACTACATGCAAGAACAATATTATCGTTCACTTTGTCCACCTTGGGTGCATAAAAGTTTTCCCATGTCGGGATGTTCATACTTAGTCTAGAATCCGAACCAAAATAATTTGATTGGATACAAAAAGGTTTTATCATATTCAACGATATTTCTAAATCTGTGTCTAGCTGGTCAAATAGCTTCGACGGCTTTTACTTAATGTATACATACGAGGGATCAATAGGTATATATATATATATATATATATATATATATATATATATATATATATATATCCAAGTGAGGTCACTTGTATAACCATTTTTAAAAATTAACGAACAGAATATATATCTGAATTATATAATATAATATCATGTTGATAAACAATGATCGGATATAACATATATAACAATAGGGTTAATAATCTGGTATAATAATAATATAATTTTGAAATTTTTTTACTCATGTCCATTGCATAGAGAAAATGCAAAGGTAGGATACTTGCCTGGTCTGCTGCTTACAATACGCAACTTAGTTTTATCTTTTATATCAAGACCTATCATTAATAAGATCATTCGTTTGAGTAGAATAACATACTATAACACATAGCACTGCTTATTGCAGTCAACACATAACCTAATCACCTTGTCACACATATTCAACAGTCATTAAATAACAAATAAACATTAATACAGTCGAAATATCTAAGTCCAGATCAATTTTTGAAATATGTCGATGTACCGACGGCTTTATCGGGTAATTATCGAGTCTAAAACTCAATCCTGTAGTTTAATATAACTTAAACAGCGGTCAAATTATTTTTAATTGACTTATAAAAATTTTAAAATAATAATTATAATTTATCATGATTTCTCAAACACCTGAATCATTATTAAATAATTTAAATATTAAATAATTCTTTTATCATTAATATTTAATAATATTAACTATTAATGAAACCATTGCCAAAATATTGAAGTTATTTATAATAACTAAAAAAAAATTTTTTAAAGTACTTATATTACCCTTAAATAATTTTTAAAACATTTAAAATCGTTTTTAAATACTTACCATTAATATTTAAATATTAATGTATTATTTATCAAACATTAAAAGTCATTAAGTATAACTTAAAATATTTTTAATTCATTTATATCCCTTTTAAATGATTTTTAAATTAATAAAGCCATTTTAAAACTATTTATTTAATCTAATTATTAAATAAATTTAATATCATTACTATTAAATTAATATCATTAATATTAAATTATTAATGAAATTATCCTTTAAATATTAAAAGTTATATTTTTTAACTTAAAATATCTTTAAACACCTTATTTTCATTAAAAATGATTTTTATAATATTAAAATCATTTTAAAACTATTTTATTTAAAATAATTATTAAATAACTCTAACATCATTAATATTAAAATATTAATATTTTTCATGACAAAATATCATAAGTTATATTTTATAACTTAAAATATTTTTATAACCTTTAAATCATTTTTATATAATTTTAAATCATTAATTCTATTTTTCATAATTTATTTAATACATTTATTAAATAAATTAAATATCATTAATATTAATTAATTAATGAAATTCATCATAAAATATTAAAAGTCATTGAAAATAACTTAAAATATTTTCTTATACCATAATATAATTTTAAATGATTTTTCAAGTATTAAAATCATTTTTACATAATTTATTTAATATTATAATTAAATAAATTAAATACCTTAATATTCCAAAAATATTAAATATTCATGAAATATATTCAAAATAATTAAAAATTAATTTTGGACTTTAAAATAATTTTTAATAATTTATTTTGTATTTTTAATATTTAAAAACTAATTTTTCTATTTATTTAATAAAAATAATTAATTTTAGAAATAAACTGTCGCTAAAGACTGCCTATAGCGACAGAACCGTCGTTATAGGTGTTCTTCATGTTCTTCATCAAACCTAGAACATTCAAACCCATTACCAAGCTGCCTACTTTGACCACTTGTAGATCTTAAGTCATACAGATTCTGGGTTTGTATTTATGTTTATGTTGTATTATACATGTAATACTATAACCACAAATCGATAACATGACTAAATCATAACAAAATTGCCAGATCTAAGCTACAGAAGTTATTGTTAGACATGTTCTTGAGGTTCTGGGTTGCCCAGAAACTCAAGGGTCCTAATTTGACGCTTTATAATTTGCAGTAAGTGTCTAGTTTGTGAGATGCAGTGGTTCCTACTTGTAGTCCTGATGTCAAAGTACAATAAAATATCATTCGATCATCATAACATCAACACAAGTAAGATATATGGGCCGGTCAAAGTAGTGACCAGGAACTGTTTTTGAACATTTCTGGGTTTTCCAGAAATGTTTTTGAGTAGTTTCGTCAACCCATGTTTGACCAACACTCAAATCGATTCTGTTAAGTATTTGGGTAATATAAAAGCTTTATCATGTAGTCTTCATGTCAGTCTACAATAAAAAAAAAACAACATGATCAAAACACTTAACAACAGCAAGATCAAGTGCCTGCAAAATCATTTGTCAAAGCGTTTTTGGGCAAAATTTGGTTTTCGAATGACCAATCAATGCCATTCGACCTGTTTGACTACTTATAACTTTTAATCTACAACAGATATGGACTTGATTCAAGTTTCATATCAAAGATCTCATGACATACTACAACTTC
Organism: Panax ginseng; assembly: GCA_020205605.1. Classification (NCBI taxonomy): domain Eukaryota; kingdom Viridiplantae; phylum Streptophyta; class Magnoliopsida; order Apiales; family Araliaceae; genus Panax; species Panax ginseng. The sequence goes on along the minus strand of CM035130.1, from coordinate 90,316,913 downwards.
AAACATTTAAACAACAAAAACACATAAAAGAATGAGATTTAGAGGGTCTGACATTCATTGTCAGAACACTAAATTTTTTTTCCCAAATTTTGAAAAAATTAAATTTCGAGCAGTTTGATGTTATGGATCTAACATGTGCCAACCCAGATCACTTATAGACACTACATAGAACATATTACAACATATAAACATAACTTTTAATAGACACTACAAAAAAATGGGCCTTTAGCAATGATTTTTCGAGCAACGACTTTATAAGTCGTTGCTAAAAGTATATGTTTAGCAACGAAATTTGTCTTTTGTTACGGATTATGTCAGGCTTTCACTTTTTGCAACGAAATTCATAAGTCGTTGCAAAATTTCGTTGCTAATTCATTGGCGGGAAAAAATTTCGTTAAAATTTCATTTCAAAATTTTCGGCCACTTGCTTTCCCGTCATCGTGGGCAACGAAAATTTTTTTGTTGCTAAAAATGGGGCTTTAGCAACGATTTTTCAGGCAACGACTTTATAAGTCCTTGCTAAAAGTGTATGTTTAACAACGAAACTTGTCCTTCGTTGCAGATTGTGTCAGGCTTTCACTTTTTGCAACGAAATTCATAAGTAGTTGCAAAATTTGGAAACAAAATTCGTTAGAAATTCGTTGTAAAATTTCTAACCACTTGATTTCTCCTCATCGTGAGCAACGAAAGTTTTTTTATTGCTATATTTCATTGCCTAATAAGGACCACATTCATTGGCAACAATTTTTATTTTCGTTGCATATTTTATACAACTTTTTGCAACGACTATTAAAATGTTGCCTTAAATTAAGATAATAATAATAATAATAATAATAATAATAATAATAATAATAATAATAATAATAATAATAATAATAATAATAATAATAATAATAATAATAATAATAGTGTAAGTTCTTTGTTAACTCCCATTTTTCAAATTCTTCTTTTTCTTGACATGTAAATTTTTTTATAATCAAATATTAATTTCTCTTTATATCTTCAATTAGAGGGTGTTTGGCAACGACTTATAAGTTGGTTAAACTATGTTATAAGTCATTTGTTATTATTTAGTGTTTGACAATAACTTAAATTTTAATTATTTTTTTACTTATAAGTCATTATTAAATTTTTTCATGCTTCATGTGCTATATTTTTTTATGTATTATATAAATTTTATTACCATATATATATATAAATGTTTCTCTTTATAAAAAAGTATTTTTGTAGTCTCCAATATTTTTAAATTTATTTTACTAATATGTATATATATATATACACATACATATTCTTTTCAAAATTTCTTGTCAAACTAAATAAAATACTAAATAAATCTCAACATTAAACTAAAATATATATAAAGTAACTATGAATATTTTTATATATAAATATATATATATATATGTAAACAAATATTCATATAAATATTTATAAATTTATCTCTAAATATTCATATAAATATTTATAAAAATATTCATATCTAAATTTTATAAATTTTTGATGAAATATTTATAAATTTATAAATAAATATTTGTTTATAAATTTTAAAGATAAATTTATATGAATATTTAGAGATAAATTTATAAATATTTATATGAATATTTGTTTTTTATATATATATATATATTAAAATATTCATAGTTACGTTATATATATTTAGTTTAATGTGAAGATTTAAGATGAGTATTTATATATAGATGGTAATAGAATTTATATAATACACAAAAAATATAATATAAGAAGCAAAAATATCACAGCTAGGTTTCAAACCTAAGACCTATGGGTTATTGGGCCATTATGCTGCCACTGAGCCATTCTAATTTATTAGTTAACTAAACTACCGCCAAAACTTGTAGCGGTAGACAATGTAGCACATGACCAGATGAGGACAAATGAGTAATTTCTCATGTCGCCACTGATTTTTGTAAGCTAGAGGGAAAATCCATTTCAATCGTGTCATCCAATGTTGTGATCAACGGTATAGATTATGGTTGTTGAAATAGTACAAAGTGACAATCGATTGCCAAGAATGGGCCCATATATATATATATATATATATATATATATATATATATATATATATATATATATATATATATATATATATAGTATATATTCTATTTGTGCACAGTCTATCAAAACTGTGTCGTTTTGGCATATTTGTTTTTGATTTCTGATTTGGGAGACTAAAGAAATCTAATATACTAAAGTAGGTGTAATTACTAAAGTAAGTGTAATTACTGTCGCTACAACTTGTAGCGATAAGACTTTTATTTTTTCAATCTCAGCCATTAATTATATTGATCAATGATAGAAAACGATAAAGATGACGGTTGCTGGAATAGTACTCCTAACAACCTGTTGCCATGAATTGGAACCCATATATATATATATATATATATATATATATATATAGGTATTAGTTTGTTATAAATTTTGTACTTTCAAAATTTACTTGCGATAACAGGAGGCAATAACAATGGATAATATAATTTTATTATTAAAATGTGTTAGGTTCGAATTAATTTAGAATTAATGAACTATACTTTAAATTCATTATTTTTTTCTTATTCTATTTATAATTGTAATTAGAGCATTCATTTTAAAATTAAAATTTAGAATTTCAAAAATGATGAAAAGTTATTTGAATTATAATTTAGATTATTGATTATTGTATTTATTAAAATAAATAAATTAACATTCATTCATTAATACTATACTTTAAAACTCATTATGTTTTTTCTTATTCTAGCTATAGTTGTAATTAAAGTATTCATTTTAAAATTTAATATTTCAAAAATGATAATAACTAATAGGGTTGTGGTTAATCTAGATATAACTAATTAACAAAGCAAGTAAATGGAAAACGAATGGTAATCGAAGGTACTACAAGCTAAGGTCATAACTTCACCCCACACAGGCATTCTGTCGAACACCTGGCGTGCTATGCTTCATCAAACTTCATACCCTTCTCTCTTTGGTCTTAATGATCACGACAGTTTGTCGACCGAGAACACACAAGTGCTCATACACCTCTGTCGAGGTATGCATAAACATATCCTCTCTAGATCCACCCGTTAGGGAATAAAACAGAAAAGAACATCCAAGGTAGGTGATAATCCTACACATGTCAATGCGAATTAACCTAATAAGGATTTAAACCTAAGTTCTCAATTAGGTCACACGTGGCGCTCAGATATATGTCTATTCTACGCACAACTTATGTAGTTGAAACAAATCGACAAATCATATTCAAATGCCAATATATTACGGTGTAAATCTACAATCCTTCTTTCATTAATATCATGTAAATTACAAAAATCATAACTAATGTCTTAGCGAGAATCATTAATCATGAATATATTAAACCAAACCATATGGTGCCAACCAAAGAGATAAGATAATCAATATAATTAACAAAAGGTTCCATTATAACCTTAGAGCCAATACTTAGTTTATAGCTATTGAACAAAATATAATTAGCAATAAAGACTACATTTATGGATTACAAAATTAAGGGAAATAGATGGATAAGAATAAACTGTGTTGAGGCTATTATAAGGGTTTCTACTAGCAAGTAGCAAAGCCAGAGATACATAAATACATAAGAAATTTGTCTTAGATTTTCACTGGCTACCGTATCAGTCCTTCCAAAACCTTATCTCTAGCCCTGCGACCAACGAAGACGGGGCTCTTACACCCCTTCTTCTTGTAGCGGAATTGAACGATCCATCCCACATCTATTCATCACCTTAGCAGCGCACACCTGTGTAGACGAGCCCAATAAGTATGTTGGACCACCTCCTTACCTAAAAGGTTAACCTATTAGGTTGATGTTCTACCATACTTATTAAGCCATCTACACTCTTGAATTTAACCGATGTGGGATTTATGTGAAATCCCAACAATCTCCACCTTTCACTTGAATACCCATCACAAGCATCATACTAGAGTATCTTATCATTAAGCACACCTTCTTTGAATCCTTCAAGAGCTCTCCGCTCGACTCTAATACTACTCCCAACAGTTTTTCCTAGAGCCATCCCGAGCCATGCTCCACCCGATTCAAATACTTTTTGAGTCCTTCAAGAGCCTTGTTGCTTGACTCTAATATTACTCCACCACGTCCTGGGTGTCTCACCACGTCCTGGGTGTCTCAGCAATTTCCCTAGAGCCTTCCTAAGCCCGCTCCACCCGACTCAAATCATCCCGTGCTCCACCTGACACGAGGTCGTGCTCCACCTGATTCAACTCTATTTATTCCACCCACGAGGCCTGCGAATTGTACCTCTCGCGCACCCCCTCGCACCTTGAAGTTGATACTTGGACTCCCACCGAACCATGGGCTTTGATACCACTTGTAGAGGAATTGAACGATCCATCCCACATCTATTCATCACCTTAGGCCTAAGACACCACAGAGCGAGCCCAATAAGTATGTTGGACCACCTCCTTACCTAAAAGGTTAACCTATTAGGTTGATGTTCTACCATACTTATTAAGCCATCTACACTCTTGAATTTAACCGATGTGGGATTCATGTGAAATCCCAACACTTCTGTCTCCACCCCTCTCGTTCTGTTCTAGTTTCTACAATTTATAATTGGTTTTGTCGATCTGTTAATCGAGGCATTTCAGTACTGTGAATCTGTGATCTGGTGCTAGTAAGTTGTTTGTCTTACATTGAATTTAAGTTCTGGGTTTGTATTATTATTGTAATCATGCTCATAAATTGTTCGTTCTATAAAAGCATATAATCCTTGTACAATATTAAGTTCTGGTTCAAATTGGATTCTAGGATTTCGTATTTGTTTCTACAGTGGGATTCATAATTTTTTTGTGTAATATAATTATGTTTGGATGATACTTATGATTGCTAGTTAAATTTAAGTTAAGTAAAGTTCAGAACGTTTGGTAGTGGGTTCTTTAGTTGTTAGGGAGTTGGTGGTTATTTTATCATAGGAAGTTTATGTAGAAGGTGTCCGTGCTTTTTTATTGATTCTTGTTAATTATCATAGAATTTTGTGTGTTTGTGCACATACAGACACATTTTAAATCTAGTGTTTTGGTTTTTATAATTGTTTTGTTGCCCAGTTGTACGACTTTTGGAGTTGAGATGTCTTTCTTGGCCTCTAGCTAGATTTTTTATTCTTTCCTCCAAAACCTCTATTTTTATTCAAATCAACTTTAAAGATGCCTTTGCAGTCTTTAACCAGATTGGGGTATTTAAATGCAGTGTTTCAAACTGCTAATTTAAATTGAGAGAAAAGTCCCTCCTAGTATCTATTAAATTAGCTAATTAATATTTGGTCACAATAAGTGGTGGAATTTGGTATATATTACCTTAGAAGAAAAACAAAAAGGAAACTTCTAATTAGTTCTGGTGAATAAGTTAGGAAGTTCATATTCGATCTTCTATAATTTAGTTGGGAATATGCCTTTTCCAAGGAGATCCCATCCCTAGTCTAATTAGTGAATAATTTTTGTGTTAACAGTTCCACATGCTCTCATCCTTCATCTCGGTCCTAATTGTCCATTCCCAATAAGACAACTCTCAATTAGTTTTATTGATGTCTATTAGCCCTTTATTTCTTCTCTGTTTTATGATTTTCTGGTTTTAGCCCAGTTTTTGAGTCTTGTGGCCTTAGCTAGTCCCCACAGGCCACATCATGTGCGGATGTGCCACTAACAAGTGGTGCAACTCTGTTTGTGTAGTGGTGTTATTTTTCTTGTAGCATTCATTGTTTGCGATACATGAACATATTTTCCTCTCAATTGCTTAATATTCTTTGCACTGTTATATTGAGGATCACTGAACACCGTGTATCTTGACTATACCAATACAAAACCAGGGGTCTTGCTATATCAAGGCTAGATGAGACTGTTGAGACAGACATGAGTGCTGCTTTAGTGGGCATGGACATGGATGGTACATTCTTTTAAGCAATGCACACGAGCGGGCCACATGATGTTTCCGTATTAGAAGGTGAAACCACTGAGATAGAAGAAGTTCAAAAGGCTGATGGCAGTCAGATTCCGCTAAGAGCAAACCACATTATGTTTGTGCATCAGTTGGTTCCTCGAGTGAGGTTAAAGAAGTCTGGAAGGCCGATGATCATTCAGACTCTGCTAACTCCTTGCCTCTCCCAGATGGAGGCTCGGTTGTAAGTGCTGGACAATTTAGAGAAGTTGTGGGTTCTTCAATTGGAGAAAAATCTGAAATGCCAATAATGTCAGGTGACTCTAGAAATTACCATGCAGGAGAGGCTCAAGAATATACGCTAGACAAGTTTGATGACATTAAAAGATCATTTGTATCTGAGAATAATTGCTTTGCTAGTTCATTGGCTAGTAAAATGATTCCTGGGGTTGCTGGTAGCTTCGTAAGCCTCTCTCAGCTTGCTGGGGTGGTACAGGGGCTTGCTGAAGATGAGTTCAAGTTTCTGCTCTTGGCAAGAGAATCAACTACTAAAAAGGCTGGCGGTTCGAGTGTGAGCGCTATTTCTGATGCTTTAGAGACCTTCATGGAACAATTGTATGTCACTAATGTTTCCAAAGATATGTTTCACTTGCAGCTCACTGAACAATTGGCAATTCAGAGAGAGTTTGATCAGCAACGTCGTCAGTCTAAGGAATCTCAAGTTGTATTTCCTAAGATGCCTAACATGGACCAAGAAAGTCTAAGAGATGATGATTCTAACAAAGTTCCTTGGAAGGGAGGAAATATAAATTTATTTCCGGTGTTGGAGAGATCCTTGTCTGTTGGCCAGGCAGAAAGTTCACCTTTGAACCAACTTAAATTGGATGTGTATGAGTACTCATTTGGGTTCTTAGGTCTGAGGGAACACTTGGAGCAAGCAGGGAAAGTATTCCAGAAGCTTGAGAAGGCTACTGAAGAGATGCATTCTCATTTAGCTTCCTTGAGTAGGTCCAGTAGTAAGGTGGTTGCCCCTGCCGTATCAAAATTAATTCAAGCCTTTGAGTTAAAGAATCATGCTGATGAGAGTGATGGAGAGGGCGTGCTATGTACTGAAAATCAATCACATGCTGATCCATACATGTTGACGAAAGAACAAACAGGAAATCTTAGGACCCTTCTGCAGGAACTGAGTGTGGAGTCTAAGAATGCTAGTGAATTATTCAAGGGGGAGCTCAAAGTTCAGCACAACACTTTGCAAGAAGAGAGTTACAATATGGAAGAAGCAAAGATTGAACTTGTGGTTCTTTATGAACTAATAAGACAACATGTGTGCAATATTGAAGCAAAGAAATGCAATATTGAAGCAAAGAAAGGTGAGCTTTTACTTCTTTATGAAGCCCTAAGGCAGCAAGATTTATATTTATATAAATGAAAAGCTAGGTTGCAGACAGGGCTTTGGGTTCCATTTTTAACTGGAAATGCTAGTTAGGTTTTAATTGATTTATTAGTGTGACTCGATTTGCTTGATCTCTTGAATTTTTTCTCTGAATGGTGGAGCCTCCCAGAACTTGTTAGGTCAAGCCCCATTTTCACTTTTTGCTACCCCTATTTGCTAATTATTTATTTTTCCTTTTTTGCACTATTTCATCCCTGTTGTTTTTAATCAGAAGCAAAACGATTATACCTTACATGGGTTTTGATGAATTTTTATAATTTAATTCAAACCCTCTAATAGAGATGATTGTCTGGTTGGGTTTCTTTTGTTTTTCTTCTCTCTCTGATCTGTGAGATGGGATGGGTTAGTTGTTTAAGTAAAATTAGTAAAACATCCTGATGAATCTAACAGTACTCATTGAGATAGTGATTAAGATCTTGAATGCTTTGTTATACCAAAATTTATTTCTTGGGTGCAGGAAATTGCCCAAAACATTGAGGCCTTATTTCTTTAGGAATCGAGAGTGGAGAATGGAATGTCGTTTCTACTGATAATTTATGGCCTTTGGTGCACACAATTGTTCATATTTCATTCATGATTTATCACGTAAAGTTGGTATTTCATTCATTACTCATGGTGCAGTAATCTTTTTCTCCACCCTCAAAGAATCAGTAAAAGAATATATAAGGCTTATCTACTTGCCTAAAATTAAGATCTTTGAACAATATTCTTGACATACCACAAACGCTTTACCATAAATATTTCTAGATTTTCACTATCGGAGATTTATTAAAGTAATGAGATAACCATTTTTGAGATTTATTAAAGTAATGGTGTTGGTCACTGTCCCTCTCAAGTACCAGTAGATACATAGCAGATTTGGTTGTGTTTCTGTTGGTGTCAATGGCGAAAGCTTACGTAAGAAGAGGCGTGCCTTTATCTAGATTCGAATCTTGGTGGCACAATTAGAGTCTATTGTTGCATCATGACTCATAAATCCTGACCCTCTCTCTGCTTCGATCTCCTTTCGGATCTCATCTCCGCCATTGATGAAGAGCCCAAGGTCTACATCTCTCTCTCATAACACACGCACTTTTACACTTTTATTCGTATACATTTCCTTCATCTTCCTCATATATTGGGTCCGATCAAATAGGCAGATAGTGCTTTCCAATTGTATTGTGTTCTGGTCTACCCTAGTTATATATAGATATAAGGACTTTGTTCCTGTCTACCCTAGTTATTTATATGTATTGTGTGATGATTCGTTGTTTAACTCCTAAAATTTATATGGTGTTATACATTAGCAGTGACACATTGCTTAGACCCTTGATCACTCTGGATTACCCTTATCTAGATGAGATGAACCGATTTGGCACATATATGTGAAAGTGCATTATTCATTGATTTATTGATTTAACAGCATAAGAGATATTATTTTTTAGGCCTGAATATGTTTTTTCGTTATTGTATTGACTAAAATTAATATGAATTTTGCATTCATATGTAGTTTCTTACTCATGTTTGGGATTTTAATCTACCCAAATATCTCTGTATTAAATATAATTTTTGTTTCATTGTTTTATATTTCTTTTCCCCATCTCTTATTACAGGTGTGGTCATTGTAAGAATCTTGCCCCAGAGGTATTATTTTCTTATCTATGATGTACAAATAAAAGGATATACATTCTCTATCTTGTAAATGTGTTTGATAAATATGTTAACATATTTGTTTCAAATGTCTTTTTGTTCGTTGATTTGTAGTATGAAAAGGTGCATCTGTATTAGCAGTCATCATGACCCTCTAATCATTTTGGCAAAAGTTGATGCAAATGAAGAAGCAAACAAAGAACTTTGCCACCAATTTGAGGTCCAAGGTTACCCAACTATCAAGATATTAAGAAATGGAGGAAAAATGCTCAAGACTATAAAGGCCCTTGTGAAGGTGATGGTATAGTAGCTTATTTGAAACAACAAGTGGGTCTGCATCTCTTTGAGATAAAATCATTGAAGATGCTAGCAATGTTATAGATGAAAAAAAGATCAGCCTTGTAAGTACTTGTTATCATGCTGAAATGTAAACTTTTTTCTTTTAGAAGGTTTCAAAGACTCAAGGAGAAGTCATGCTACATGCATTTGGTGTTATAACACTTTTATCATTACATTACAAACTCTGCTATAGATTTCGGACTATTGAAATTTTTTTAGGGCTTCATGAGCAATGTGGTGTGTTCTGCTGCTTGCTATGGATTTACGGTTCTCATTTAGCATTCTTTGGTGATGAGTTTGGGGTGATGAGTTTGACTCTTGATGTTCTTTGAGCTATTCTTTGCTTATAATTTATTATATGCGGGAATTAGATTAAAGGAGATATGTTAGTTGTGTGGAGATATAAAGGAGAGTAAAATCGGGTTGGAACAAAAACACATAGCTATGACACAAGTAGTTTAAACTATGCACATTAGGTCAAGGAATATGGCATTCTTGTTAGGATACAAAGAACCCCCACTCGACCTCAATTGGTCTCCAGGATACAAAGATCTTTCGACTTGATGTTTTGGACCTCAATTAGTGCATGTTCGGGTCTATAAGTCTGGTAGGAACATTATTGTGATTTTCAAGTATATATATTAAACTTAATTGTTTGGTTAGATTATGTTATCTAACTGTAGTAAATTAGTTACTACTTTATGGAGTTTAGTTTTTCATCAAGTCTATTTTGTTCTAATGGGCCTTTTAATTGTCTTAATATCTTCAATAAGCGGCCGGTATATGCGACACTAAACCGCGCACAAGGTATTTTGTGAACTTCAAGGACTTGTACTATTACAATGGGAGCAAGCTCCTTTTTGCTACTTAGTTTGGTCAGGCTTTTAGGAATGAGGTACCAAATACTCCCTTAATAGATTGTTGTGTGATTGCTTACATGGTCATGTGGCTATAAATGTTAGTGGCACTCATTATTTATTTGGAATTTTATTTGCTAACTAACTTGCTTAATTTTGGTTATTATTGAGGTGAGTGGATCAGTTGCCTCTATGCTCTTGTTACATACAAAAGATCAGTTGCCATACAATACCGGATATCAAATTTTCGTGCTACGTTTACGGAAGACAAAGGACGAAATTATGAAGTGTACTCTCTATATATGTAGATATATACTTTGATTGAAGAACTGTGGTAGCTTTAGATGGTTAATTGTAAAGATAATGAATGATTATGTAGTGGATGATTTTATTAAGTTAATAATATTTTAGTTTTTTGTATTTTTGTCATTATTTGTTATGGGGACATTGAGCCATCTAGGTACACAAAAAAAATGTCAAATTTTGATTTGACAACAATATAATTCGTTATCAAAGCATTGAACAAGTTTTAATATAGCAATAATTTTTTATACATTTAACAATAAATTTTTGTTGCTAATGGCATTAAAAACTTTATATTTGGCAATAAAAAATTAATCTAATAACAACGGAGAGGATATTGTTTCTAATACTAAAATAAAAGGCAACATTTTTTATCGTTGCAAATCATATCAACTTTCGTTGCACATATAAAGAAATGGCAACATATAATGTTGTTGCTAATTGATGACTTTCGTTGCTATTGAAAAATAACCAGCAACAAACATTTTTGTTGCTGATTCAGCATAATGTCGTTGCCAAATAATATAATCAGCAATGAAAATCGTTGCTAAAAACTTTATATTCCGCAACGAAAGCAAGCTTAGACAACAATTTTCATAATTTACTGCAACGAAAAATGTCGCAAAAAAAGAGAGTTCATTTCGTTGCCAATTAGCAGACTTTTGTAATGAAATGGGCTTTTTAGCAAAAATATTTTAATTATTTAGCAACAATACATTTTGTTGCTAAATGATCGATGTCTCTGTACGAAAGCCAAATTTCATTGCAAAATGTATTACTTTTGGCAACGAAAAAAATAAGTTCGTTGCGGAACAATTAGCAACGCTCATTGAGCAACGAAAGACGCAACGACAGTAAAGTCGTTGCCAAAACCCTTTTGCAACGAAATTTGGCAGCTTTAGCAATGAAAATTGGTTGTTGTTGAAGCCCTATTTTTTTGTAGTGAGAAGATCAAGGGTCAAATTTTCGATTAGGATTTTATACCTTTAAGCACAAATTCTTGAATCTATGCCTCTAATTTGTTGTAAGTGTTAGTGGGGCTTGAATTGTGACTGAACTAGCATTAAAATTTCGTGGGTTTGAGGAGAGAGAGACTTGGTTGAGAGTAAGTTGAACAAATGAGCTATAATACACACTTTTCTCTCTATTGGACTATATATAATCTAATACAAGGTATATGGCTGATCATATATGGCTGATAGCTGGAGATTTTAGTCATATGGAGTGGTTAGGTTAGGTTACCAACTCAAATATTGCTAGATTTACAAGTTATCCTCAATAATACAATAAGGGCATATAAGTCATTTGACTTAGAAATTTAATGACATTATGGTAACTTGTCAAACCCTTAGGGTTTTACCATTAGGGTTTAACCATAAGGTTTAGCACATTGAATTTGTATGATATCTAATTTAAGGTTTGAAAATACAACATTTTAGTTTCCTAAAAATGTAATTTAGGGTCTCTTAATCATGTTTAATTTCTTAATCACATAGATCATGAACTCTAGATTATAGATTCACTAATTATCATTAGGACCTATAATTAGCAATTTAGGGTTTGTAAAAATAAAATTTAATTTCAAAAATTTTAATTAGGGTTCTCTAAAATAGTTTAGGTTCTTAATTAAATATAGGTTTTTAATTTACTTAACACTTTGCTATTTAGGTTTAAGATCCACTAATTAGCATTAAATTTCTCAATTAAGCGATTAGGGTTTACAACTTACAAATTAGGGTTCATAATAATTAAGGTTTTCCCCAATTAAAATTATATTCTATCATACACGTCATTATTCATATAACACAGTGACTTGACAGATTTTAAAGTCTCATTTGACTTCAAAACTAGGGTTTATCAGTAATACGAGAGTTTTCAAATACTGCACCATCATTGACCAATCATTAACAATGTGTATATAAAGTACATATTTATAGCACTGAAAAATCAAAATATAATTAATATTATATTCTTATTCTCATGCCTTGATCAAAATCCAGAATTAGGATTTGGATTCCATATCTGATTTATCTGTCATATATAACATTATTAATTAAGTTAAAATAATTAACTTAACTATTCTGAATAATTTCACATAATAAAATAAAATAATTACTATAATAATTCTATAATCATTTCATATATTATTTAATTAATATAATAATCATATTTAAATGGAAAATAATTAATAAAATTATTTCTACTATAAAATTAATTATTATAAGAATATAATTTATAATGATCGATAATTCTAAAATAAAATTATTTAAAATTATTCAAGTAATAAATAAATTTTTATTTATCACAAATATACATACACATTACCTGGCACATATTCTCACCTTTTAAAAAAAAAATTATACGCAAAATTTCTAATTTAATTATATAAAAAATATTGGGTTATTACAATATCTGATGTTTGCTGCACTAATTCAGGTCCTAGCATTCGACGTTCTCCCACTTCATCCCAACACAATGGTGTTCTGCACTTCCTTCCATACAAAGCTTCATAAGGTGGCATGCCTATGCTCACATGATAATTGTTGTTATACACAAACTCTACTAAAGGTAGATGATCATCCCAACTACCCTTGAAATCCATGACGCAAGATCTCAGCATATCTTCTAGCGTCTGAGTTGTCCTTTCACTCTACCCATCTATTTGTCGATGATACGATGTACTTAACTTCAACTGCGTTCCCAACTGTTCTTGCAGACTTCTCCAACAGTTTGATGTGAATCTTGGAACACAATCTGACACTATCGAAACTGGTACTCCATATCTGGAAATAATTTCCTTAACATAAAGTTTAGCTAATTGATCTAAGTTATACTTGACCCTTATTGGCAAAAAGTGAGCCGACTTCGTCAACCGGTCCACTATTACCCAAATAGCATCATACCCTTTCTGTGTAATTGGAAGTCCCACCACAAAGTCCTTCGTGATATACTCCCACTTCCACTCTGAAATCTCCAATGACTGTAGCAAGCCACTTGGTTGTTGATGTTCGACCTTAAATTTTTGACAAGTTAAGCACCTACTCACGTATTTTACTATCTCCCTCTTCATGTTCGGCCACCAAAAACTCTGTCGAAGGTCTTTATACATCTTAGTACTACCAGGATGAATTGAGTGCCTCGAACTATGAGCCTCTTGTAACACTTCCTCCTTTAATTCCGTCTCATTCGGAACCCAAATTCTTCCTTCATATCTTAATAATCCCTCATTATTAAGACTATACTTTATATCTTTTTAATTTGCTAACCGCTTCTTCATCTGATCACACTCATCATTTCTGAGCTGTACCTCCTTGATTCTCCCCACAATAGTAGATTGAATCTCCATTGTAAACAATCTCTAACCCGATTCACTTGGTAACTTCACCTCTAACTCTATTCTAGCCATCTTTGTTATTAACTCAATTTGAACCATTAACATAGATAACTTTTCCCGACCCTTCCTACTTAAGGCGTCGGCCACTACATTGGCTTTTCTAGGGTGATACAGGATATCGCAGTCGTAATCCTTTATCAACTCCAGCCATCTCCTTTGTCTCATATTTAAGTCCTTTTATGTGAAGATATATTTTAGACTCTTATGGTCCGTGTATATCTCACATTTCTCTCCATAAAGATAATGCCTCCATATGTTTAAGGCAAACACTACTGCGGCCAATTCCAGATCATGAGTAGGATACAATTTCTCATAATCCTTTAACTGTCGTGATGCATACGTAATGACCTTTCCATGCTGCATGAGCACGCAACCAAGTCCTCTATGCGAAGCATCGCTATATACTACGAAATTCCCTATATCATCGAGTAAAGATAATACAGGCGCTTCACTCAACCTTTTCTTCAGCTCTTGAAAATTGTCTTCACACTTCTCAGTCCATACGTACTTCACTATCTTCCTTATCAAATTAGTCAATGGAGTAGCTATCTTAGAAAAATCTTTGATTGTATCCCACTAACCCGAGGAAACTCCATACCTCAGTCGGCGTTTTCAGTTGTTCCCAATTAATCACTACTTCCACCTTCGCTCGATCCACTAAAATTCCATCCCAGTCGATAACATATCCTAAAAACTGTACCCTTTCTCGCCAAAATTCACACTTAGTGAATTTCGCATATAACTTCTCCTTCCTTAGTGTTTCCAACACTATCCTTAGGTGTTCAGCGTGATCCTCTGGCGTCTTAGAATAGACTAGAATATCATCGATAAACACTATGACGAACTTGTCCAAATACTGTTTGAACACTCTGTTCATCATATCCATAAATGTAGTTGGTGCATTTGTTAACACAAATGACATAACCAGAAACTCGTAATGGTCATAACGAGTTCTGAATACTGTCTTAGGTATATCCTCCTTCCTAACCTTCAACTGAAGATACCCCGGTCACAAATCTATATTTGAAAAATACTTTTCCCCTTTCAACTGATCAAAAAGATCATCGATCCTGGGCAATGAGTATTTATTCTTTATCGTTAACTTGTTCAACTTTTGGTAGTCGATGCAAAGTCTCAACGATCCGTCCTTCTTCTTAAAAAATAGTACCGGCGCTCCCTACGGCGAAACACTCGGTTGTATGTATTTTCTGTCCAATAATTCTTGTAATTGAACCATCAACTCCTTCATCTCTACTGGCGCTATACGATACGGTGCCTGTGAAACTGGTGTTGCTCCTGGCATAATATCTATTACGAATTCGATCTCCCTATCTGGCGGAAGACTTGTTAATTCACTTGGAATTACATCCACGAATTCTTTGACTATAGGTATTTGTTCCATCATTGCTCCTACTCTCTGGGTATCAACAACATGACACAAATAACCTACTCATCCCTTCCTCAACAATTTCCTAGTTTGTGTCATAGTAAGACAACACGAATGTCCCGGCGATTTATTACCGTAAAACACTACATGAGGTTGTCTTAATGTTCTAATATTTACACACTTCTTTTGGCAATCTATAATTGCACCATGGTTAAAAAACCAATCCATCCCGAGAATTATATTGAATTCTCCCAACTTAATCGGTATTAAATCTACAGATAATTTATAACCTTGTATTTTGATAAGTGGTTTTTATATCCGCGAATCGGTTCCTAATTCAAGCTTAATCGGTGTTAATTCCTTATTTTTTTTGTTTGTTTTTACTTGTTTGGCTTTGTTTTGTGTTTAGGATTGGTGGAGTGGCATTTGGATAAAAAGGGTGGAAATTAAGGTGCAATGTGGCAAGAAATTGGGCAAGCAAAGGAGCAAAACAAAGTCATTAGCGAAGCGAAGCCATACGCTTGTATGGCGTTTTAAACTAACACCCAAGTGGAAGGGGTTCTAAGTCAGTCGGTGTACTAGCCAGCTTAAAGCGGAACCCTTTTTATAAGGCTAAACCCCGTAAAGGCGAAGTCTGGTGAGGAGTAGTCTCCTAGTTGATTTTAAATGTTGTAGTAACTTAAGTGTAGGTGTTTGGGATGCTTTGGGATTCATATTAGAATGGAATGGTAATCAGAATACGTGTCTAAGTATATAATCAACAACAAATACAAGATGGATAGAGATAGAAGGCAATTAACAAAGCAAGAATACAGATTGTTCAGAGCAAGCATTTGAGGAAGATAATTGAAGGATTTTTCGTATCAATTGCGAATTGGGCTGAAGAAAAGGGTGGTTTTAGATTTATTCTTTTCTTTTAGTTTAATTGTAATTGAAAGGATGATATCTGTAATTTATTCAGTGTTTATTTCATTTATGATGAACTAATTCACTTTTTAGGCTTATGACTGATCTTTTAAGTGAAACGATGGTTATGTAACTTTGATTTTCAGTTTAATAAGCTATTCCTCAGTTTATCTATATTAATTTGTGCTTGAATTTATGAATTTCCTGATCAACAATTCTTTGTGGACTTGTATGGATTCGAGAGAGGAAGTACGAGTCTAGACTTAGTTAATATAGCATGTGTTCTTGAATTTTGTGAATGAATAAAATCTTGATGAATGTTAGGGTAGAGATATGCTTAACATCGCATGTAATCGAATAGAGAACATGAAATTAAACCTTCTTTGATTGTAATTCACATAGAGATATAATGAGTTAGTTAATTAAGGTGTTTGACTTAATTTTATCTAAATTGTGGATTTGAGTTAATATGGTGTTAGTGCATCGAGAGGTGGCTAATTCTACTTTTGTGTTCTTAATTAATAAACTGGGATAGTAAATTAAACTGGAACAAAGGATAATAACCAGAGTGAAGCTTAGGGCTAAGTTGTAAGCCTAATTCTCCAATATTTGTTTAGGAATTCAGTTTTTGAGTTTTGTGATTGTTTTGTGATCTTAGTATTTTTAATAATTTGAGAGTTTATAATTTTAATCATTAATTTGAATAGTTTAATAAAATTAGGATTAATAGGAAACTGGTAATTGCGAGGTTGAAATTCTTACTAATTTCTCTGTGAGAACGATACTCTGCATACTATTATATTACTTGTTGACCACGTATACTTGCGTACTGTGCGTATATAGATTTTAACCAACAAGTTTTTGGCGCCGTTGCTAGGGAATTATTAGTATAGATTTTAATATTTTGCGATATTAGTTTAATTAGTCCAATTTTACTTAAACATATTTTTTTCTTTTGTTCGTTCTTATTTCAGGTTTTTGAAGTTGGTTTATGCAAACTCGATCCAAAAATCTAGACTTGCTTCCTTTTGAGGACGACATTGAGAGACAGTTTCAAAGGTTGAGTAAGTAGATTAAGGAAACAAGGGAAGACTTCAAAAATTCTGAGAAAGAAGAAGCAATGGTTGCCGAAGACCAGAAAGCATTGAGGGGCTTTGCTACACCCAAGGTGACTGAGCTGCAGTCGAGTATCACCAGACCTGCTATAGCTGCGAATACATTTGAAATCAAGCCTCAGACTATTTAGATGATTCAAAATTCGGTTCAGTTTGGGAGTTTTGCAAATGATGATCCGAATGAACACCTAGTCAGCTTCTTGGAGATTTGTGACACCTTCAGGTATAATGGGGTGTCGGATGATGCAGTAAGGCTTCGCTTGTTCCCATTCACCTTACGGGATAAAGCGAAGAGTTAGTTACACTCTCTACCACCAGGATCAATAACTACATGGGAAGACCTCGCTCAAAAATTTCTTGCAAAATTTTTCCCACCAGCGAAAACTGCAAAGATGAGGAATGAGATAACTATGTTTGAACAACAACATGGGGAATCATTGTATGAGGCATGGGAAAGATACAAGGAATTTCTCAGAAAGTGCCCGCATCATGGATTGCCTAAGTGGTTACAGATGAATACATTCTATAATGGGTTGAACGGAAATCTCAGGACCAGTATTGATGTAGCTTCGGGTGGAGCATTTATGGCAAAAAAGTTATGGGGAGGCATATTAGTTGATAGAGACAATGGTATCTAACAACTACCAGTGGCCCACGACAAGAATTACATAGGCGAAGGCAACTGGAGTGTTAGAGTTAGATGGAGTGACGGCAATAGCAGCGCAGATTTCAGCGATCTCTAAGAAGTTGGATACTTTGTCAGGGGTACAGACACAACAGATTGCAGTTATTTATGAATTATCTGCGGGTGAACATCCTACAGATCAATGTACAATCAACCCAGCGTCAGTGCAATTTGTGGGTAGCTACAACAGGATTCCACAGAATATGTACCAGAATGCATACAATCCGGGGAATATGAATCATCTTAATTTTTTGTGGAGTAATAATCAGCATCAGCAAGCTCCCCGACCATCTTATCCCCCAGGATTTCAGAATCAACAACAACCAACTCAACATCAAGAGAGGAAATCAAATTTAGAGGAGTTTTTGTCAAAGTATATAACAAGCAACAAGGCAGCTATGAAAAACCAAGCAATGGCCATGAAATCGCAAGAGATAGCCATCAAGAATTTAGAAAATCAGAGGGGACAAATTGCCTTAGCATTGAACAATAGACCACAAGGGACTCTACCAAGTGACACCAAAAGAAATCCGAAGGGAAATCATGAACAATGTTAGGCAATCACTTTGAGAAGTGGAAAACATCTAGATGTGAAAAGTGCAGAAAATTCAGTTAGACCAGATGACAAAGTGGTTGAGGAAAAATAGGGTGAGGAAAAGCAAGTTGAGCAAACAAAGTTAGATGACAAGCCAGTTGTGTATCCTCCACCGCCGTTTCAGCAGAGAGTCCAAAAGCAGAAATTAGATAAGCAGTTCACAAAATTTTTGGAAGTTTTTAAGAAACTTCAGATTAACATCCCTTTCGCAGAAGCCCTAGAGTAGATGCCAAGTTATGAAAAATTTATGAAGGGTATTCTGTCAAGGAAAAAGAGGTTGGAAGATTTCGAAACAGTGGCATTAACAGAGGAATTGCACAGCAAAAATTGCCACCAAAGTTGAAAGATCCAGGGAGTTTTACCATTTTGTGCACAATTGGGAACACGGTGTTCAACAAGTGTTTATGTGATTTAGGAGCAAGTTTAAACCTTATTCCATTATCAGTTTATATAGAATTAGGTCTACCCACTCCAAAGCCTACGAACATCTTATTGCAGTTAGCGGATAGGTCAGTCACGTACCCGAGAGGCATTGTGGAGGACATCTTGGTCAAGGTTAACAAATTTATATTCCCTGCGGATTTCATAATTCTAGATTTTGAGGAAGATAAGAACATCCCAATTATCCCAAGGAGACCATTTTTGGCTACGGGTAGGACACTCATCGATGTACAAAAAGGTGAACTAACTATGAGGGTCTAAGATCAAGAAGTAAAGTTTAATGTTTTCAAGGCCATGAAATTTCCTACGGATGAAGAAAAGTGTTTTAGGATGGATATCATTGAGAACATAATCAGCGAAGATATGGGTAAAAGTTTGGCTAATGATCCATTGGAAACGACGCTATTGGGAGATGAAGATTAAGATGATCCGGAGTTTGTGGATTACTTGCAGATGTTAGACTCCCTGCCACGAGTTATTAGATTTAAAGCACCATTTGAACCATTGCACACAGAGGAAAGAGCCACAATAAGAATGAAACCATCATTGGAGGAGCCACCTGCTCTTGAGCTAAAGCCACTACCTAAACACCTCAGGTATGCGTATTTAGGTAATTCTAATACTTTACCTGTTATTATTTCTGCTGCGCTTAACGAATTGTAGGAAAGTAAGTTGCTGAGGGTGCTTAGAGAACATAAACCGGCTATAGGATGGACAATCGCAGATATTAAGGGAATCAACCCATCCTTTTGCTTGCACAAAATTTTAATGGAAGAGGATGCAAAGCCAACGGTGGAGCAACAGAGATGGCTCAACCCAATTATGAAGGAAGTTGTGAAGAAAGAAATATTGAAATGGTTGGACACCGATATTATCTACCCAATTTCTGACAGTAAGTGGGTCAGTCCGGTTCAGTGTGTGCCGAAAAAAGAGGAATGACCGTGGTACAAAATGATGACAATGAGCTAATTTCAACGAGGATAATAACTAGTTGGAGGGTTTGCATGGATTATAGGAAATTGAATAAGGCAACCCGAAAAGACCATTTCCCTTAGCCTTTTATCGATCAGATGTTGGATAGATTGGTGGGCCACGAATTTTACTGCTTATTGGATGGGTATTCGGGGTATAATCAGATAGTCATTGCTCCTGAAGATCAAGAGAAGGCAACTTTCACATGCCCATACGACACATTCGTATTCAGGAGAATGTCCTTCAGCTTGTGTAATGCACCCGTTACCTTCCAACGGTGTATGATGGCCATCTTTTCGGACATGGTGGAGAAAAATGTTGAAGTCTTCATGGACGACTTTTCTGTCTTTGGAGATGATTTTGATGCATGTTTGGAGAACTTGGTGATGGTGTTAAAGAGATGCAAAGAAACAAATTTGTTACTTAACTGGGAAAAGTGCCACTTCATGGTTGAGGAAGGAATAATTTTGGGTCATAAGGTTTCAGCAAAAGGATTAGAGGTTGATAAAGCAAAGTTGGATACGATTAAAAACCTTCCACCACCAACTTTTGTTAAGGGAATACACAACTTTTTGGGACATGCCGGGTTCTATAGGAGATTTATAAAAGACTTCTCTAAAATTGCAAACCATTGTCAAGTCTTTTAGAGAAGGATTCAGTTTTTAAGTTTGATGAGGGTTGTAAGTTAGCATTCGAGCTATTGAAGAAGAAATTGATTCTGACCCGATTATAAATCATGCCGGATTGGATAATGTCGTTTGAGTTAATGTGTGATGCAAGTGACTATGCGGTTGGGGCTATCTTGGGTTAACACCGAGAGAAGGTATTTCATGCCAAATAATATGCAAGTAAGACCTTTATGGAGACCCAACTGAATTACACAACTACAGAAAAGGAATTGCTTGCAGTAGTATATGCATTTGATAAATTCTGGGCATATTTGATCGGAACAAAGGTAGTAATTTATACAGATCACTCGGCTATTCGGTACTTAATTTCAAAAAAAGATGCTAAGCCACGCCTTATCAGATGGATTCTCTTTCTATAGGAATTTGACTTGGAAATAAAAGATAGAAAAGGGATGGAAAATCAAGTTGCAGATCATTTATCAAGGCTGGAAAATCAGGGTAAAGATGATGAGGATAAATGTGTAATTAATGATTTATTTCCGGATGAACAACTATTTGGAGTCAATGCGGAATTTCCATGGTACACGGATTTCGCTAACTATCTAGTGAGCAAAATACTTCCCCCTAATCTTACACGTCAGTAGAAAAAAAAAATTCCTACATGACGTTAAGTGGTATATGTGGGATGAGCCATACCTATTTAAACAATGCGTCGACAAGATGATTAGAAAGTGTGTGCCATATAGCGAGGTGAATAATATTTTGCATGAATGTCATTCGTCTGCATACGGGGGACATTACGGTAGTGAGAGAATAGCGGCAAAATTTCTTCAAGCTGGGTTTTATTGGCCTACATTATTTAAAGATGCCCACCAGTTTGTAAAAAGTTGTGATAGATCTCAAAGGGTGGGCAACATATCGAAAAGGAATGAGATGCCACTACAAACAATCTTAGAAGTTGTGATTTTTGATGTATGGGGCATGGATTTCATGGGACCATTCCCTTCCTCGTTCAACAATCAGTACATATTGCCTGTTGTTGATTATGTATCAAAATGGGTTGAAGCCGTAGCACTCCCAACTAATGATGCCAAAGTGGTTCTCAGATTCTTACAAAAGAATATCTTTAAAAGGTTTGGCACGCCAAGAATGATTATAAGTTATGAAGGTAGTCACTTACATAACGGATCATTTCTGACTCTCTTGTAAGAAGTATAGGGGTCAACCATAAGGTGGCGACGACATATCATCCCCAAACAAGTGGGCAATCTGAAGTTTCAAATAGGGAAGTGAAGAGAATCTTAGAAAAGGTGGTGAACTTGAATAGGAAGGACTGGTCTCTCAGGTTGGACGATGCACTATGGGCCTACCGAACTGCGTACAAAACACCAATCGGTATGTCACCATATCAATTGGTCTACGGGAAAGCATGTCACTTACCTGTGGAGTTACAACATAAAAATAAAGCCCCCATGCAAAAAACTTGTTGGTTAAAATCTATGTACGCACAAACGCAAGTATACGTGGTCAACAAGTAATATAATAGTAAGTAGAGTATCGTTCCCACAGAAGAATTAGTAAGAATTTCAACCTCACAATTACCAGTTTCCTATTAATCCTAATTTTATTAAACTATTCAAATTAATGATTAAAATTATAAACTCTCAAATTATTAAAAATACTAAGATCACAAAACAATCACAAAACTAAAAAACTGAATTCCTAAATAAATATTGGAGAATTAGGCTTACAACTTCACCCTAAGCTTCACTCTGGTTATTATCCTTTGTTCCAATTTAATTTACTCTCCCCGTTTATTGATCAAGAACACGAAAGTAGAAATAGCCACCTCTCGATGCACTAACACCATATTAACTCAAATCCATAATTTAGATAGAAGTAAGTCAAACACCTTAATTAACTAACTCACTATATCTCTATGTGAATTACAATGAAAGAAGGTTTAAGTTCAAGTTCTTTATTCGATGACATGCGATGTTAAGCATATCTCTACCCTAACATTCATCAAGATTCTGTTCATTCACAAAATACAAGAACACATGTTATATTAACTAAGTATAGACTCGTACTTCCTCTCTCGAATCCATACAAGTCTAGAAAGAATTGTTGATCAGGCAATTCATAAATTCAAGCACAAATTAATATAGATAAACTGAGGAATATCTTATTAAACTGAAAATCAAAGTTACATAACCATCGTTTCACTTAACGATCTGTCATAAGCCTAAAAAGTTAATTAGTTCATCATAAATGAAATAAACATGGAATAAATTACAGATATCATCCTTTCAATTACAATTATACTAAAAGAAAAGAATAAATCCAAAACCACCCTTTTCCTCAGCCCAATTCGCAATTGATAAGAAGAATCCTTCAATTATCTTCCTCTAATGCTTGCTCTGAAAAATCTGTATTCTTGCTCTGTTAATTGCCTTCTATCTGTATCCATCTTGTATTTGTTGTTGATTATATACTTAGACACGTATTCTGATTACCATTCCATTCTAATATGAATCCCAAAGCATCCCAAACACCTACACTTTAAGTTCTTTAAGACATTTAAAATCAACTAGAGACTACTCGCGCTTGCACTACCCGCCCTTGGTGAGGTTTAGCCTTGTAAAGGGCCCGCCCCGGTGGGCTAGTACACTGACTCCTGACTCTGGACCCCATACTTTCGGCGATGAGTTGTTAAACTTAAAACTTTGCCTTGGCAAGGCATGGCTTCTACTAATGACTTTGTTTTGCTCCTTTGCTTGCCCAATTTCTTGCCACATTGCACCTTAATTTCCACCCTTTTTATCCAAATGCCACTCCACCAATCCTAAACATAAAACAAAGCCAAACAAGTAAAAACAAACAATAAAAATAATGAATTAACACCGATTAAGCTTGAATTAGGAATCGATTCGCGGGTATAAAACCTACTTATCAAAATCTCCCAAACTTAAATCGTGCTAGTCCTCGAGCACAAAACAAACTAATATACTATGCAATGCAATGATATGTAATGCATCTAGTCTATATGCCTACGCATCCAGCAGTCATCATAAAATCAAAGTTTATAACTGGCCTCAAAGAAATCAAGCAAACACTACAACACTTCATATAAAAACCAAGCGATAGTTCCTTATTAATCCTCGAATCTTAAACCATTATCACTAGTATAGCATATATGTGTGATCAACATCCACGCTAACTAAAACAAATTCAAATTTAATACATAACCAATCTCTTATGAGGAATCATATAAAGTAAACTCAAAAAGTTCAAAAGTAGACGAGTTCTAACTAAAACCCAAGCAATCACATCTATCAAGGGTTCACATAGGGTACTTACACTTATTTTTATTCATATATATATATATATATATATATATATATATATATTTTCCACGGGGGCTTTTTGCACTTATTTCCCATTTTATTTTATTTTATTTTTTTTAAACAAAAAATCATGACTGTGCAATGTCTCATTCCATTAGGCTAACAGTGCTACCCCTTAGCGAGCTTTCAACTAACGACTCCCAGACCATATAGGACCTTAGGGAGCTAGGTGTAGAGACACTCCCTCGGGTGTACTTGCTCAAGTAACAAAGGCCTCGAAACAAGACTAGCCACGAATTTATTTATTTATTTTTAATATAAAGCTTATGTACCCCTCATTTATCCCCCCAAACTTAGGTTTTTGCCTAATTCTTTGTCTTCACTGCCTATCCTTGTCATTTTCTAATTTACACTAACATTATCCTTTAAAAACTCTTTATGTATCAATTTGAACTAATCAGTTAACACAGATGTTATTAACGTGCTACCCTTTTTATATCAGTTTCAAACAAGAACAAGATCCAATTCATAATAGAAACTACATCAAGGTTCTAATAATCAGTACTATACTTGTCGACTTAATCTCAATCTCATCATTGGCCAAAATAAAATGAACTACAACAACTACTGGACATATGCAAAATTAACAGAATACTTAACTAATTTTTTTTATATATATATGTAAGATAAACATAACATGAATGTAACAATAAATAAAAACTATTTATGCTCCTAAGCTACGATGCAACTACATGATTACATGAATGCAACATTAACTAATCCTAAAACTAAATAATGAACTAACATATGCAAGCATGAAATTAAATCCCCCCAAACTTGAAAATTATAATGCCCTCATTATATAGATATAGCAATAAAAATATGAGAACTTCCCTGTAATCACTTAAGCCTGGGGTGGTGGTGTATTTTCTTCTTCATCGGAGTCACTTGGTGGAAATCGTGGCATTGGGGCTGGCTGTTGGTATGGAAATTAAGCATTGGGATTGAAGCTTTGGAGCGTTGTGTTCAATGAGGTGAACAATAGGTTAATGGCTTCAAACATGTGGTCCTGCCTCGCTGCGAGTCGCCGCATCTCTCTTCATGCTATCTTGTTTTGCTTATCCACTTGACGTTGAAAGTTGAGGAATTGAGGGCTAGATATAGATTCAGACTGTGGTGGTGCCTCTGTTCCTTCCTCTCCCATTGGTGCCACCTCCTAGAACTCTTCGTCATCCGAGCTGTCGGAGGCGTCAGCCTCATCCTCCGAAGCTGATGGAAATATAAAGCCTAATTCTCTAGGATGTGATTCGCCTCCGGGCCATACTGCATACCATTCAATCATTCTTGAATCTAGTGTCTGAAGTGGCATTTGGGTGATCTCATCATCGGACCATCTAACTCCCGCTTGCCTACACAACCCACAAATGAGTGATGGGTGTGGCAAGCCGCCCGAGAATTATCCTCGTAAGCACCATCAGATTGAAAAACTGATTATTACCCCGACGTCGATGATGAAATCTTCTACAATGGCATACAAGAGCACTGCCTTCTCCTTGGTAATGTCTGACGTGTGTGTGGATGGAAACAATTTGCCACAACAAGAATGAAACCATCATTGGAGGAGCCACCTGCTCTTGAGCTAAAGCCTCTACCTAAACAGCCCAGGTATGCGTATTTAGGCAATTCTAATACTTTACCTGTTATTATTTCTGTTGCGCTTAACGAATTGTAGGAAAGTAAGTTGCTGAGGGTGCTTAGAGAACATAAATCGGCTATAGGATGGAAAATTGCAGATATCAAGGGAATCAACCCATCCTTTTGCATGCACAAAATTCTAATGGAAGAGGATGCAAAGCCAACGGTGGAGCAACAGAGACGGCTCAACCCAATTATGAAGGAAGTTGTGAAGAAGAAATACTGAAATGGTTAGACATTGATATCATCTACCTAATTTTCGACAGTAAGTGGGTCAGTCTGGTTCAGTGTGTGCCAAAAAAAAGGAGAAATGACCGTGGTCCAAAATGATGACAACGAGCTAATTTTGATGAGGACAGTGACTGGTTGGAGGGTTTGCATGGATTACAGGAAATTAAATAAGGCAACCCGAAAAGACCATTTCCCTTTGCCTTTTATCGATCAAATGTTGGATAGATTGGTAGGCCATGAATTTTACTGCTTATTGGATGGGTATTCGGGGTATAATCAGATAGTCATTGCTCTTGAAGATCAAGAGAAGACAACTTTCACGTGCCCATACGACACATTCGTATTCCGGAGAATGTCATTCGGCTTGTGTAATGCACCTGCTACCTTCCAACGGTGTATGATGGCCATCTTCTCGGACATGGTAGAGAAAAATGTGGAAGTCTTCATGGACGACTTTTCTATCTATGGAGACGATTTTGATGCATGTTTAGAGAATTTGGTGATGGTGTTAAAGAGATGCACATAAACAAATCTGATACTTAACTGGGAAAAAAAATTCCCAGTTAATGCGGAATTTCCATGGTATGCGGATTTTGATAACTATCTAGTGAGAAATATACTTCCCCCTGATCTTACACGTCAGTAGAAAAAGAAATTCCTACATGAAGTTAAGTGGTATATGTGGGATGAGCCATACCAATTTAAACAATGCGCCGACAAGATGATTAGAAGGTGTATGCCATATAGCGAGGTGAATAATATTTTGTGTGACGCCCCCAAAATAAGTATACATCACCCATTTTGAGTAGTCAATAACATGGTACAGAAAAAACTACAACTTTATTAATATAACATGAAAACTGTGAGTTTAAATACAAATATTGCCGTCTAGACAATATTCACACCCAAATAAGTCCTCATTACAATTATTGGTACATTATTTTACAAAAATGGTGAGGACTACTAAAACATATTTCTAGAACCATCATTCCACACCCCGACTAGAACTCGCTACATTCTCGCCTCCTGAGAAGAAAAATGGAACAAAAAGGAAAAGGGTGAGCTCAACTAGCCCAGTAAAGAATATTATGACTAAGAAAATATAGAACAAATTATCGTTAGTCTTCAACAGGGAAAAATCTGATAAAATACAAGAGACAACAAGTTTCAGATCAATATTCACAATGAAAATAATAATTCATAGATGAGTTATGTAGAGAATGAAATCTACTATTATCTATGAATTTAAAAGTCCATCATCAATATTTTATCCCTGTAACATCAATCAATATACATCTGGAATCAAATATTCATCTTTGCACTACAGGCCAAAGATATTCATCAGTTGGTCATGTTCATCTCAACACCTGTACATCTTTGCATTACAGCCAAAGATATTCATCATAAAATCACATTAATCTTTGCACTACAGGCCAAAGATATTCAATAATATCATCATTTAGGACTGAGGATGATGAAAAATATTTTAAAGAAAACGAATCCAGTGAAACAAAAGAATAAATATTAAGGATTCGTATTTCGGTTTATCCATGACCAAAAATACCTCATAAATAATCATAGTGGAGTAAAATTTAAGAATGATCAAAACATGGATACAATCAAAGCTAGTATCCATAATAGATATTTTGGAGGAAAAAGGAAAAAAAATTTATTTTTCGATGAATAGTGTCGTATTCGTGAATAGTTCCGTATACGTGAATAGTGCCGTATACGTGAATAGTAATCCCGACACAAAAAGTTCCAAATTTGATTAAAAGTTCAAACCAATATTTCGGCATAATGATATTGAAGAAAATAATATCATTTAAGAAGAAAATAACATCCCTTACCTTGAAAAGATTGTACTTCTAGCCGGAATACCGGATATAGTGTTGAAGAGAACTTGCACCGTATAGCAACACTCAAAGTATCAAAATACTCACAAGAATACGCTCGATAATATAGAGAGAAAACTTGATTTCGATGTGATTTTCAATTCTAACCTAAGCACCCTATTTATAGGAAAATGCTTAGAACATTAAAGTAGAAAATTTAATAAAATATTAATATATATTTATTAAATTCTTACCTTACATAATCGATTCAAAACATCAATACCAAGAGTGACCCACCTCACCTAAATAAAAAAAAATATTTTCTTATTAAAAATATTTAAAACTTCAAAAATCAATTATTCAGAATTTTTGAACTTCAATAATTCATAATAAATAGCCCTTTTATCAGAAAAATTGAACCTTATGTCCTTTCCATAGGAAATTTCATTATCTACAACTTTGTAAGTTTAAGTTTTCCAAATTCCAAGCGAAGTAAGTTGACCGAAATCCACAAACGGGTGATTTTACTGACGCTATAAACCAATTCAATCAAGAAATGGGGTCCACTTAAGCATGTTTAACATGTTTTAAATAATTTTTGCAACAAAAATACTCTTCCTCCTCATATATTCAGATATCCCACATTCATTGTAAAAATATCACCATTATTATATTATTAAAATATAATAATATATTTAAATGAATTATTTATCAAAAAGATAAAATAACAATTTTTCAACAATTGTCACATTATAAATTTTCTCCATCTATATCCACATAAAATGAATATTTTCCTTATCATATAAATCAATAATTAATTATTCACAAATAATATTACGAGAATCACAATCATCGACAACGGTGTAGTTCCTGTGAAAGAGGGCTTTCAATAAGGATTTTTCCTAATCAAGGCAGCATAATTAGGTGACCAAACCTCTCCTTAGAGGCAGAACTTTCTAGACATTGCCAATAATGCTATCTAATAATATTATTCAAATAATATGAATTATTGATCTGATAATAAAAATACTGTGTAGTGATAATTATTGAAACAACAATAATATAAAATATCAACATAGCAATTATTGAATCAATAAAATAAAATATTGAACAGTAATTACTGTAACAATTATTGAGTAGTGCCTTCCTATGTAAGAATCAATAATTGGTGCAATACCATGTGCTACTGTGTTTTAACCACCGGGTATTCCAACAGTATTAACGGTAACAACTACGCCATTATTTATAAACAACTTATACTTGTCGTTTTCTTCATCCAATCGCTTTCCGTTATGGGGCCCAATATAGCGTCATCGCTACTGGTCGCATTTAATATTCCCTGACAGTAAGAATATTCCACGACTATACGAATAATCTCCGATAAAAACGAATATTTTATAAGCACTTGCATACTTGAAATATTTGCGCATTTTACCCATAACTAACCACATTAATCAAATCAACCCTTACTATTTCAAAATAATAAATAGAGGAAGTTTAATTTCATTTATAATAAGTTGGGGTCTTACATTTTGCATGAATGTCATTCGTCTGCATACGGGGGACATTACAGTAGTGAGAGAATAGCGGCAAAAGTTCTTCAAGACGGGTTTTATTGGCCTACATTATTTAAAGATGCCCAAAAATTCGTAAAAAGCTGTGATAAATGTCAAAGGGTGGGCAACATATCGAAAAGGAATGAGATTCCACTACAAACAATCTTAGAAGTTGTGATTTTCGATGTATGGGGCATGGATTTCATGGGACCATTCCTTTCCTCATTCAACAATCAGTACATATTGCTTGCAGTTGATTATGTATCAAAATAGGTTGAAGCCGTAGCACTCCCAACTAACGATGCCAAAGTGGTTCTCAGATTCTTACAAAAGAATATCTTTACAAGGTTTGGCACGCCAAGAGCGATTATAAGTTATGAAGGTAGTCACTTCTGTAACAAATCATTTACAGCTCTCTTGGCGAAGTATGGGGTCAACCATAAGGTGGCGATGACATATCATCCCCAAACAAGTGGGCAAGCTGAAGTTTCAAACAGGAAAGTGAAGAGAATCTTAGAAAAGGTGGTGAACCCGAATAGGATGGACTGGTCTCTCAGGTTGGACGATGCACTATGGGCCTACCGAACTGCGTACAAAACACAAATCGGTATGTCACCATATCAATTGGTCTACGGGAAAGCATGTCACCTGCCTGTGGAGTTACAACATAAAAAATAAAGCCCTCGTGCAAAAAACTTATTGGTTAAAATCTATGTACGCACAACACGCAAGTATACGTGGTCAACAAGTAATATAATAGTAAGTAGAGTATCGTTCCCACAGAGAAATTAGTAAGAATTTCAACCTCACAATTACCAGTTTCCTATTAATCCTAATTTTATTAAACTATTCAAATTAATGATTAAAATTATAAACTCTCAAATTATTAAAAATACTAAGATCACAAAACAATCACAAAACTAAAAAACTGAATTCCTAAACAAATATTGGAGAATTAGGCTTACAACATCACCCTAAGCTTCACTCTGGTTATTATCCTTTGTTCCAGTTTAATTTACTATCCCCGTTTATTGATCAAGAACACGAAAGTAGAATTAGCCACCTCTCGATGCACTAACACCATATTAACTTAAATCTACAATTTAGATAAAAGTAAGTCAAACACCTTAATTAACTAACTCACTATATCTCTATGTGAATTACAATCAAAAAAGATGTAAGTTCAAGTTCTTTATTCGATTACATGCGATGTTAAGCATATCTCTACCCTAACATTCATCAAGATTCTGTTCATTCACAAAATACAAGAACACATGCAATATTAACTAAGTCTAGACTCGTACTTCCTCTCTCAAATCTATACAAGTCCACAAAGAATTGTTGATCAGGCAATTTATAAATTCAAGCACAAATTAATATAGATAAACTGAGGAATAGCTTATAAAACTGAAAATCAAAGTTACATAACCATCGTTTCACTTAAAGATATGTCATAAGCCTAAAAAGTGAATTAGTTCATCATAAATGAAATAAACACTGAATAAATTACAAATATCATCCTTTCAATTACAATTAAACTAAAAGAAAAGAATAAATCCAAAACCACCCTTTTCTTCAGCCCAATTACAGATATCATCCTTTCAATTACAATTAAACATACAATCTTAGAAGTTGAGATTTTTGATGTATGGGGCATGGATTTCATGGGACCATTCCCTTCCTCGTTCAACAATCAGTACATATTGCTTGCAATTGATTATGTATCAAAATGAGTTGAAGCCGTAGCACTCCCAACTAATGATGCCAAAGTGGTTCTCAAATTCTTACAAAAGAATATCTTTACAAGTTTTGGCACGTTAAGAGCTATTATAAGTGATGAAGGTAGTCACTTCTGCAATAGATCATTGACAGCTCTCCTGGCGAAGTATGGGGTCAACCATAAGGTGGCGACAACATATCATCCCCAAACAAGTGGGCAAGCTAAAGTTTCAAACAGGGAGGTGAAGAGAATCTTAGAAAAGGTGGTGAACCCGAATAGGAAGGACTGGTCTCTCAGGTTGGACGATGCACTATGGGCCTACCGAACTGCGTACAAAACACCAATCGGTATGTCACCATATCAATTAGTCTACGGGAAAGCATGTCACCTACCTGTGGAGTTACAACATAAAGCCTACTGGGCAATTCAGAAACTGAACTTCGATCAAGCAGTTGTGTGTGAAAAGAGACTACTTCAGCTAAATGAGCTCGATGAATTTCGACTTCAAGCTTACAAGAACTCGAATTTATACAAAGAAAAGGTTAAGAAATGGCACGACCAGAAAATCATGCAAAGAACGTTCGAGCCGGGGCAATCAGTACTACTGTTCAACTCAAGGTTGAGGTTGTTCCCAGGGAAGCTAAAATCACGATGGTCTGGTCCATTTACCATCAAAAGATTTTTCTCACATGGCACCGTTGAACTCTATAGTAGGAATCCATTGGAAACATTCAAGGTCAATGGTTAAAGGCTAAAACATTATTGGGTTGGCGATTCTAATACGGATGTCATCGCAATCACACTAGCCGATGTACCATAAACACGGAGTAGTCAGGCTGAACGACTTAAAATCAAGCGCTAATTGGGAGGCAACCCAATCGTACTTTTATTCTTCGTATTTTTATCCATGCTAGTTAGATTATAGTTTATAATAATAATTAGGATATAACAAGTTCACTATGTAGTTATTTAGTTGTATTGTTCTAGATAATCTAATCTCTCATGCTTAATTTGCGCAAGATCTAATGATACTTATGTTTTCATAATGAGCAGGTAATGAAGGTGCTAATAGATGCATTAAGGAGCTAATAGTTGCATTAACGCAGAAACAACAAGCAAAATAGAGGCCATTTGCAAAAAGTATGCCCGCCGGGGCGGTGGTCTCCCATTCTTGTTAACAGTAAGCATGCCTGTAACGCCCCAGAAAATCAAACCTTTTGTAAATACTTTTATAATGAATAAAATAATATTATTTGTTATTATTATGTGTTAGTAAGATGAATGTCGTTCTATAACCTAGAAACGTCAGAAAGTCGTAGTATTTTAACTACGTGAAGGAATTAAAATGTTTAAATTTCCAAGACGAAATAAAAGCTTTCCGAGAAATTCTCCGAAAAAACCTATTCATCGATTTCCACTCGAGAATTATTTTTGAACTTCCGAGAAATACGTAATGTTAAAATAACAAAGTGAGATGGATTATGTAATAATAATTCAAGTATGGAAAATGTAATACTTAGCATGTGGACTTAGTTAGAGAACCTTAGGAATATCAAGCGTTAAGAAGATAATGTAAAGATCGTATGATACATATGTATTGTGTGAGGTAGTGTATATGAGTATGATACGAAGTATTATACGAGTATATGGGAATGATGGTATTTCGTATATTATGAATTAATATACGAGTTAGAATACGAGAATTATACGTATAGTATATGTGATAAGGTTTTTAATTAAATGACATGGACTAGTAGGATTGTGTAAACAATTGAATAGTCTAATTAACATTAAGGGGTAAGTCCAAGGGTGGTTAATGTGAAGCCCAAAACAAATTAATGCAAGCCCACAAGGATAAGCTATGTAATTAAACTAGGCCCAAATCTATGATCCAATGGGTAAAGCTAGATCCATGGGGCAACCCATGGGTGATCTTGGTGCCCAAGTGTTGTGATGACCAAGAACTTTATGTGGTGGCCAAGTATCTTGTGTAGGGAGCAAGTTTACTTAGTTGTTAAGAATGGAATAGTAAGGAGGTTAGTAAAGGAGGTGGATGTCTTAATGACCCATTTGCCCTAACTTTGGAAGCTCTATAAATAGCAAGCTTATAATTCATTATTTGCTTGTTCAAAATTATCCAACAACTTTCTTTACCAAACAACTTAATTGGTAGAGTTTAAACACTTTTAAAAGTCAAACTTCCATTGTTAGATTTCAAAGAAGAAGAAAGCTAGTCATCAAAGGTAAATGATCCTATGCCATTAGTCTTCTATCTCTACCATAATAGCTTGATAGAGAAGTGATGGTCATGTATGCTAAGAAATCATAAGAAGTTAATAAGCAATGGACTTAAGCCGAATAAGTCATGAATAAGTAAGATAAACCTAAATAAGTTATGAACTTATGATGAACAATGATGAACTTGTCATATGAAGTTAGTATGATTAATAAGATGTAAGAATGTTGTTTAAAGGACTTAAACCAATAATAAGTCATAAGGAATGAAATCTTGTAAATTATAATTTGTTAAGGCATGAACTTATGAGGAATAAGCTATAACCAAATTTAAAGATAAGTTGTTGTAATATGTAGGTTGAGATGTCTAGTTAATGAATTAAATCCATTTGGATTGATGAACAAGTCGTTAGTAACGAAGTTTTGCCGGAATTCACATGATTGGATGATAAACGTCGAATTCGTGAAATTCTAGGAATGGAAGTCGGATTTTGTGTTTGAAATCAGAAATGTTGGTTTTCGATGGAGACAAGTCTTATTTGGCATTATAGATCTGCGGACTCGAAAATGACTGGATTCTGACATAGAACGAAGAAATGAGCGTTGAATTCATGAACGTTTATCGTTTTTGTTAAAAATGAACCAATAGGTGAATTTTGAGTTAACAAAGTCAAAAATATAAAATTCTTGCATTAACACGTAGAGTATGTGATTTGTGAACTATAGGCTCTTGAACGAGCCAATTCAAACTTATAACGAAGAAGTTACGAGCCCAAGAGTTTCACAAAAATAAAAATCTGTAAAAATTTTCTGGTGCATAGAGCTGGCGCCGCGGTGCCAGCCCAAGGCCAAATAAGTGGCGCTGTAACACCGAGCATGGCCGAGAGGATGCTGTGACCTACTGAAGTTTGGCGCCGCAGTACGACCCATTGTACTGAAGTTAGCGCCGCAGCGTGGGTCAGAGTAGTAAAGCTGGCACCGCAGCGTCAACCTTAGGGTTTAGACAAGAAGATAGTTTATAAGTATAACTTGAATGGTAATTGATTTACAATGAATTAAGGAACTTAATAAAATATTGTTAAGACATGTTTAAACCTTAAGTATGATTATTTAGGGTTGAAGTAAGTCAATTGTATGTGAACGTAAGAATGACGTAACGGAAAGCCAAAACCAATAATAACAAATCTAATAAGAAGTTAGATTGAGAAGAAGGGTAAGGTTCTTTAGGAACTATGTATGTTATTTATGACCTAATGTGTTATGTGATGTTATCATCTACTGTAGATACTTAAAGACTTAAAGTGCACGTGTTATAGCTGTAGCAGACGCTAAAGGCAAGTATTCTAACCCTTGTTTCAGTTCAATCTGGACAAGCTTTGTGATTCATGTAT
Organism: Panax ginseng; assembly: GCA_020205605.1. Taxonomy (NCBI): domain Eukaryota; kingdom Viridiplantae; phylum Streptophyta; class Magnoliopsida; order Apiales; family Araliaceae; genus Panax; species Panax ginseng. Next base: position 90,282,275 of record CM035130.1, on the reverse strand, counting down.
TCTTACGCATGAATTGATGTATGATGAAGTTAAAGCCAATTCTTTCAGCTAGACCTAAGATTTTTTGGATTTCTTATAATCTATCAACGTATGGTCAATGTTTTACTAAGTTATACTGGTGTGGTTTTCAAACGAAGACTGAGTATGCTAAAAATGTTTTGTCGTCAAACGACAGGCACGTGAGGTTGCCACAACTTAAACGTACATACGTTTAATGAATGTAGTGTTGATCAACATAGAGTACTATAGGATGATCACCTAGACGTGCTCGTAAGAAATGTCGGACTTACGGACTTTGTGTCGGGATGTCCTTTTCAAATAAAGTATGAAATGCTTAAGGTCTTGGACCAAAATTGATATTTTACTGAATATTATTATTGTAAAACGTTTTAAAGAAAAGAGAAGTGCTATTTCGAATTATCAATAGTACTTCATAAGTATTGTTCAGTTATGGAAGATATATAGTTTGTATGATTTTAGCATATTGTTAATTAGAATTGTTGTACTTGCTGAGCTAGTCATGCTCACTCTTGCTTGAACCATATAAACGCAACTAAGATCGAATGGACCGAAGGCTCCGACAAGGATAAGGGCAAGGCGAAGACGAACCCGTAGAATACTTATGTAATAATATAGGTTTAATGTTGTAATATAATTGATATTATGACAAGAACAAATGTAACGGTTATAAAGAACCTGGGGAATGTTAATATTATTTTGAATATATAGAAGACATAATCGTTCCTTTGAGGCTTTTAAATTGAATGTATGTGTGAATGGTAGTACCGTGTAGCACCATCTGTCGTGTTGGAAGATACCTGGATTTGGGGGCGTCACAGGTTGGTATCAGAGCATTAGGTTATAAAACTTAAGGGAGGAAATTAAAAACCTTAAGTCATAACCTTAAGAGAAGTCAAAGAAGTAGAAGAAGAAAATAACCTTATAAAAATGCATTATGTATATGTTATGTGTTTTTATTATTATACTGGCGTGTACTAATAAACTTAATTGTTTTGTGTAGATGTCAGGTGTAAATGGAATACATAGAGATGTACAGGCAGTTAGTGAAGGATCAGTTAATCAGATAGAGATTATACCAAATCCCATAGTAGAAGAGCCCGAAGTAGTAGTCATTGAGTCTGGAGACTCAGAGAGCTTAGACCTTATGTCCGTGTTCGACGACATGATTGAAGAAGAGGTGGAGGTAGTGTCCTTCAACCCAGTAGCGATAGCAGCAGAGATGGCTCCGGGGGAGTCAATGATGTCACTTTTTATGTCAGTGTTGGATAGAAACATCCATTACTGTCACGAGGTTAAGGAGATAAAAGCAGAGCTCCAGGAGGTCACAGAGGATAAGACAGACATGGAGTCCATGTGGGAGCAGGAACACGATGAGAGGATTTTGGCTAAGGACAAGGTCCATGAGATGAAACAAGAGGTCTTTGAGCTCAGGGGGAAGCTAAAGACTAAAAAGCAGAAGATAGGTAGGATGTCCAATATTTATAGTAGTTCTCATGCGGACTTCCAGCAGCAGGTAGCTGGTTATCCCATAGAGGCAGGGCAGACGCAACATACTATCAGCCGTGATATTATTGTCGGTCTTGCCAAGATAGATTTTTATAATGCCTTAAGGCAGATGTGATCTAGTATTGGCTAGAATAGTTTAGATATCTAAATAATTTGTATCTAGTAGTGACGTAAAACCCTCTTTTGTATATCAAAGGGTAGTCTTTTATAAATCCCAATTTTTGGAAAGCAATAGCAGGATAATAATGTAATTAGTTTAGGCTATGGAATGTAAATGATGTAGTATTATACTACAATGAATGAATCAATATAAGCCTTTTTGCTGAACATATTAAGTAATGAATGTTGAAGTTATTGTTTAATCTTGAATAATAACTAACTAATAAGAAGGGAATAATAACACAATGTGTTGTTTATTGTAACAGCAAAATGCCGCCAAGAAGAGGGCAACGAAACCAAGGCGCTTATGTAAATCAACCGGAAGGAGGTCCGGTTAACCCAATGCAGGAATTTGTTAATTTATTAATAGTCGCGTTTAATAGAAATGGGGCTAATATCCCCGTAAATCCGGGAGTAGCACGAGCTACTACCTTTAAGGATTTTAAAAGTATCGCGTTCAAAGGAATTACGGACCCTATCGAAGCCCAAACGTGGGTAAAGGAAATCGAGAAGGCATTTGTCATAACAAATGTCAACGAGGGCCAGAAAGTTGCCTTTGTAACCTACATGATGAAGGGAGAGGCCAACTTTTGGCGGGAGGCCAACAAAGCCAGAGCTGATATTGAGAACGTTACGTGGGTGAGGTTGAAGGAGATATTCTTTGAGAACTACTTTCCCACCAGTATGTAAGGAAGGATGGAGATGCAGTTTCTGGACTTGAAATAAGGGGACATGACGGTTCCCCAATATGCCGCCAAGTTTAATGAATTGGCGAGGTTTGCTTCACACCAAGTGGACACTGAGTTTAGAAAGGCGCGATAGTTTGAGTAGGGCTTGAAACCCTGCTCTATAACCGTATTTCTGTGTTCCAAAGTACTACATTTGGGACTATTTTAGAGAAGGCGATAATCGCCGAAGGTGGTAGCGAGGCTCTAAGCCAGTACCACAAAGAAAAGAAGAATAAAGGGAAAGTGGATGGGGGAGTGAAGGTCGAAGGAGCCAGCGGGAGTGGTGAAGGGTATAAACGAAAGATGGTTAACTCTGGGAATACCAGAGTGAAGCAAGGAGATCCGAAAATAAGGATGAAGGCTTGCAAAACCTGTGGACAGACTCATTTAGGAGTTTGTCTCAAGGGGAAGGTCGTATGTTACAATTGTGGACATGAGGGTAACATTTCGCCTAATTGTCCAAGTCCGAAGAAGAACCACGGATGCTTTGTGTGTGGGTCAACTGACCACATGGCAAAGAATTGCCCAAAGAAGGGGACAAATGGGAATCGGGGCATTAATAGCGGTAAATTAGCTATTGGTGGTGCAACGTAGATAGGTAGGCTGATGGGCCATACCTTTAACATGACAGTCCAAGATGCAGTTGCATCAGGGGACGTAGTCGCAGGTATTATTCAAATCAATGACCTAAATGCTTATGTGTTGTTTGACTCATGTGCTACTTGTTCGTTTATCGCATAAGATTTTTGTGACTCCCCCAAATAGGTATACATCACCTATTCTGAGTCGCCAAATACATGGTACAGAATACAAATACAATCTTAAATATACAACATGAGCTATGAGTTTTAATACAATGTTGTCTTCTAGACAGTATTCAACTCAAAATAAGTCCTCAATACATTTATTATCACAATATTTCATAGAATAGTGAGGACTACTAATGCTATCATTTGGACCGTCACTCCGTTCCCCGACTAGTCCCTGCTACGTTCTCATTTCCTGAAGAGAACAATGAAAGCAAAAGGGTGAGCTCAACTAGCCCAGTAAGAAATATTATGACCAAGATAATGCATAATAAATTATCGTTAGCCAACAACAGTGTTAAACTGATACAATATAACAAACATCAAGTTTAACTGCAGCGGAACAAGCAATCCATTAGAAGAGTCAAGTAGAGAATAAAATCAACTATCTTCTATGATTTAAAAGGTTTTTCATCACTTTTATCGCTGATACTCAGATTAATAAATAATCCACATCATTGAATCACCCCTGCACTACGGCCAAGGATATTCTTTAGTATCACAACCACAAATTATCCATGCACTACGGGCCAAGGATATTCGTGTATTCATTAATGGTCATGATCATGCCAACAACTGTCCATCAATGCACTATGGGCCAATGAGGACTTTTACCATATCATTTATAACGTTACGGTCATGATTATACCGAATGATCCCTGGTCATAATCATACCAAGTCCATCTATGCACTACAGGCCACAAATGACTTTTAACAGAATATAAATACGAGGATGATGACAATGATATAGGAATTCAATAAAACAAGTTCAAGAATAAATTTTTAAAGATTTATAATCTAATTTATCCAAAAATCAATAATGTCCAAATTGTCAACATGATACTTCTTTGTAGAGTAAAATTCAAGAATGCTCAGAAGAATATTTCCATGAAAAGATCTTTGGATGAAGCGCAAATATCAAGGATATTCCACTAATTTCGAGAGAGTATATAAGCCAAAACTTTAACCAACCTGAGTATAATAGAATATATGAAACAAAGAATGGATTTTCTTGCTCGCCATGCAGAAGCCACGCCGATGAGATCATTTCCATAATATAATAAGGAATGAATATGAAGGATCATTCACCATGTATGTGATAATCCACATAGACAGGTTATTCCAATAGAATAATAAAGAATGGAACCAGGTCATGCGTAATCCGCACAGACAGGATATTCCAACAAAATAATCACGAATGGTGCATGCGATAGACCGTACAGACAGGTTATTCCAACAGAATAATAAATAATGGAACCAGGTCATTCGTAATACGTACAGACAGGATATTCCAACAGAATAATAACGAATGGAATTACAGAAGAATTCACCATGCATGCGATATACCGCACATACAAGTTATTCCAACAGAATAATAAAGAATGGAACCAGGTCATGCGTAATCCGCACAGACAGGATATTCCAACAGAATAATAAAGAATGGAATAACAGATGAATTTCACCATGAATGCGGTACTTCGCATAGACAGGTTATTCCAACATAATAATAAAGAATGGAATAACAGAAACTCTCTTCATGAATACGAAAGAAATAATACCCCTTACCTTAGGAAGAAACTGGATACTGGAGTAGAGAGGTAGCCGACTTCTCTTCTTCTTTCTCTCTATAATTTCTCTCTATAATAATTGCTCTATAGATTTAATGAATTGGTGAGAAATGAAGGAAGAATGAGCTTCTATTTATAGGAAAATATAGTTTCAATAATTTCACGTTTTGGGACTTGAAATATTAAAGTATAATACCTTCCTCTTTTTCTTCCTTTTTAATTTAGTCCTACAAGTATTATCAAACTTGCACCACCTCCCCTAATAGTAAATAATGTGATTCAATAGTAAATCATGTGAATCAATAGTTTTATGCATGTGAAAATATGAATTACAGTATAATACCTCCATCTATACCTCCATTTTTAACATAGTCATGCAAGTATTATCAATCTTGCACCAACTCCCCTAATAGTAACAAGAATGTGAATCAATAGTACACACATGTGAACAAATAGTTATAATCATGTGAATTAATAGCAATTAATTGCTCATTTATCCGATTAATTACCTAACTGGTCAGTATAACTTCCAGACATCAATTAATACCGAAATAAATGTCGATTTCCACTAACACTAATAATTCCAACACAATGGAACTATCAATTTCATCTTTAATCAACACGAACTTATTCATCATTAATATTATAACTCACAATATTTAACAACCAGGTCGTTCCCAGGAAAGAGGGGGCTTTTCGATAAGGATTTCTCCTTATTGGCGTGCAATTAGATGACCAAACCTCTCATTGACAGAACTTCTAGACATTATAAATATTGCAATTTAATAATATGAATAACTTTGTCGTCTCAATTATTGGTTTAATAACATAAAATGCAGATGATACTGTGATAATAATTGAATCAATAATATGAGAGATATGATGCAACAATTACTGTAGCAATAATTGAGTATAACTGAGTGACTTCTTACGTAAGCATCAATAATCAATACCGTGTGCTACTATGCAACCACGCGTATTACTGTACTTTTACTACTAGGTAGTTCAACAGTTTTAATGGTAACATACGCCTTTTTTTATCCAAAGATAATTACGCTTTTTAAAAACGACAATACTTAGATTAATGGGGTCCACCAATGATTATGCCGTCGTACGAATATTTCCTGTGAAAATGAATATTCCCCGACCAATCGAATATTATATAACAACTTGCTTACTTTGCAAAATTTATAAATACTACCCACAACTATAACATTATATCAAATCCACACCATAATATTAAAAAAAAAAATTTCGAGAAATTTAAATCTTTATTTATAAAATTTGGGGTCTCACAATTTTGCTAGACGATTAGGATTATTTCCCGAAAAGTTGCCCATACCTTTAAATATTAAGGTAGAAAATGAAGAGATAATTCTTGTTGAAGATATTCATAGGAGTTGTTGTGTAGATATACGGGGTTGTAAATTATCGGTAAATTTGATACGGATAAAGTTAAGAGAATTCGATGTAATTCTCGGAATGGATTGGTTGTTTAACCATGGGGCAATTATAGATTGTCAGAAGAAATGTGTGAACATTAAAACGTTAAGACAACCTCAGGTAGTATTTTACGGGAATAGATCGCCGGGACGTTCGTGTTGTCTAACAATGACACAAACTAGGAAATTATTGAGGAAGGGATGTGTAGGTTATATGTGCCATGTTGTTGATACCCAGAGAGTGGTAGCAACCATGGAACAAATATTTATAGTTAGAGAATTCGCAGATGTATTTCCGAGTGAATTGTCAGGTCTTCCACCGGATAGGGAGACCGAGTTTGTAATAGACATTGTGCTAGGAGCGGCACCAGTTTCTAGAGCACCGTATCGTATGGCGCCAGTGGAGATGAAGGAGTTAATGGTATAGTTGCGAGAACTGTTGGACAGGAAGTACATACAACCGAGTGTTTCATCGTAGGGAGCACCGGTACTATTTGTCAAAAAGAAGGACGGATCGTTAAGACTTTGTATCGACTACAGAGAGTTGAACAAGTTAATGATAAAGAATAAATACCCATTACCCAGGTTCGATGATCTTTTTGATCAATTAAAAGGGGCTAAGTATTTTTCTAAAATAGATTTAAGAATGGGGTATCATCAGTTGAAGGTTAGGAAGGAGGATGTACCAAAGACGGCATTCAGGACTCGTTATGGTCATTACGAGTTTCTGGTGATGTCATTTGGGTTAACTAATGCACCAGCTGCATTTATGGATATGATGAACAGAGTGTTCAAACAATATTTGGACAAGTTCATCATGGTGTTTATCGATGATATTCTAGTCTATTCTAAGATGCCAGGAGATCATGCTGAACACCTAAGAATAGTGTTGGAGACACTAAGGAAGGAGAAGTTGTATGCGAAGTTCACTAAGTGTGAATTTTGGTTGGAAAAGGTACAATTTTTAGGTCATGTCATTGACCAAAAGGGGATATCGGTAGATCCAGCGAAGGTGGAAGCCGTGATAAATTGGGAACAACCAAAAACGCCGACTGAGGTATGGAGTTTCCTAGGGTTAGCGGGATACTATCGAAGATTTATCTAGGATTTTTAAAAGATATCTACTCCGTTGACTAACTTGACAAGGAAGATGATGAAATATGTGTGAACAGATAAATGCGAAGACAGTTTTCAAGAACTGAAGAAGAGATTGAGTGAAGCGCCTGTTTTGTCATTACCCGATGACACAAGAATTTTTGTAGTGTATAACGATGCTCATGCAGCATGGCAAGGTCATTGCGTATGAATCAAGGTAGTTGAAGGATTATGAGAAAGTTTACCCTACTCATGATCTGGAATTGGCCGCAATAGTTTTTGCTTTAAAGATATGGAGACATTATCTTTATGGGGAAAAATGTGAGATATACACGGACCACAAGAGTCTAAAATATATCTTCACACAGAAAGAGTTGAATATGAGACAGAGGAGGTGGTTGGAGTTGATAAAGGATTATGACTGTGAAATCCTGTATCACCCTGGAAAAGCCAATGTAGTTGCCAATGCCTTAAGTAGAAAGGGTCGAGAAAAGTTATCTATGTTAACGGCTCAAACTGAGTTAATAACAGAGATGGCTAGGATGGAGTTAGAGGTGAAGTTGCCAAGTGAATTGGGATATAGACTATTTACAACAGAGATGCAATCTACCATTGTAGAGAGAGTCAAGAAGGTGAAGCTCAAAATTGATGAGTGTGACCGGGTAAAGGAGCGACTAACCAATGAAAAAGATACTAAGTACAGTCTTGATAATGAGGGATTATTAAGATTTGAAGGAAGAATTTGGGTTCCGAATGAGACGGAATTAAAGGAGCAGGTATTACAAGAGGCTCATAGTTCGAGGTTTTTGATTCATCCTGGTAGTACTAAGATGTATCAAGACCTTCGACAGAGTTTTTGGTGGCCGAACATGAAGAGAGAGATAGCTAAGTATGTGAGTAGGTGCTTGACTTGTCAGAAAGTTAAGGCTGAACATCAACGACCAAGTGGCTTGTTACAATTATTGGAGATTCCAAAGTGGAAGTGGGAACATATCACGATGGACTTTGTGGTGGGACTTCCGACTACAACGAAAGGGTATGATGCGATTTGGGTAATAGTGGATCGATTGACTAAGTCGGCTCACTTTTTACCAATTAGGGTCAAGTATAACTTAGATCAGTTAGCTAAACTTTATGTTAAGGAAATAATTTCTAGACATGGAGTACCAGTTTCGATTATGTCAGATCGTGATCCACTATTCACATTGAACTTTTGGAGAAGTCTGCAGGAGCAGTTGGGAACACATTTGAAGCTGAGTATGACATATCATCCACAAACTGATGGACAGAGCGAGAGAACAATTCAGACGTTAGAAGATATGTTAAGATCTTGCGTCATGGATTTCAAGGGTAGTTGGGATAATCATCTGCCATTAGTAGAGTTTGCGTATAACAATAGTTACCATGCAAGCATAGGTATGCCGCCTTACGATGCTTTGTATAGAAGGAAGTGTAGAACACCAATGTATTGGGATGAAGTGGGAGAACGCTGAATGCTAGGACCAGAATTGGTGCAACAAACAGCGGATATAGTGAAGCTAATACGAATGCATCTTATAGTAGCTCAAGACAGATAGAAGAAATTTACAGACTCACATCGAGAAAATAGAGAGTTTGAACTAGGTTCTTACGTATTTCTAAAGGTATCTCCCTGGAAAGGAAAGATACACTTTGGAAAGAAGGGAAAGTTAAGTCCAAGGTTTATAGGACCTTTTGAAGTGTTAAAACGGGTAGATGAGGTAGCTTATATGGTAGTGTTACCTCCGACCTATAACGAATACATAACGTGTTTCACGTATCGGTATTGCATCCTTATAAGCCGAATTATAAGCACATAATAGAGTATGAGCCTATTCATATCGAGAAGGACTTAACATACGAAGAGATGTCGATCAAATCATTGATAGAAAAGAACAAGTTCTGTGGAACAAAGTCATACCTTCCGTGAAGGTGTTATGGAAGAACCATGATGCAGAAGAAGCGACATGAGAACTTGAAGAAAAGATGAAAAAGAATTACCCTAACTTATTTGTGTAATTTTTTTTATACAACGAGATTCTGGGGACAGAATCCTTAGAAGGGGGAGAGAGTGTAATGCCCCAGAAAATCTAACCTTTTGTAAATACTTTTATAATGAATAAAATAATATTATTTGTTATTATTATGTGTTAGTAAGATGAATGTCATTTTATAACTTAGAAAAGTTAGAAAGTCGTAGTATTTTGACTACGTGAATGAATTAAAGTGTTTGAATTTCCAAGATGAAAATAAAAGTTTTCCGAGAAATTTTTCAAAAAACACTATTCATCGATATTTGCTCGGGAATTATTTTTGAACTTCTGATAAATACGTAACGATATAATATCGAAGTGAATTGGATTATGTAATAATAATTCAAATATAGAAAACGTAATTTTTCGCATGCGGACGTAATTCGAGAATGTTAGGAAAATAAAGTGTTAGAAGTTATTGAAATGATCGTATGACGTATATGTATTGCACGAGGTATTGAATACGAAGTATGATACGAGTATGTATGAAGGATGAGATATTGTATATTGTGAATTGATATACAAAAGAGAATACGAGTATAATACGTAGAGAATATATAATAAGGCTTTTAGCCAAATGGAATGGACTTATGGATTGTTTAGCAATTTGTTGAGTCCAATAGAATTAATGTGCAAACCTAAGTGTTTGTCAATGTTGAAGCCCAAGTGTTTATTAATGTGAAGCCCAAAATAAATTAATGCAAGCCCACAAGAATAAGCTAAGTGATTAAACCTAAGCCCAATGTAATGATCCAATGGACTAGCTTGATCCATGGGGCAACCCATGGGTAATCTTGGTGACCAAGGATTTGTTGTGGTGGCCAAGTAATTAGGGTGAAGAGAAAGTAAACTTAGGACTTAAGTAAGGAATAGTAAGGAGGTTACTAAGGAGGTAGGATAACCTAATAACCAATATGCCCTAACTTTGGAAGTTCTATAAATAGCAAGCTTACAATTCATTATTTGCTTGTTCAAAATTATCCAACAACTTTCCTTACAAAATAACTTAATTGGTAGAGAGAATAAACACTTTTAAAAGTCAAACTTCCATTGTTAGATTTCTAAGAAGAAGAAAGCTAGTCATCAAAGGTAAATGATCCTATGCCATTAGTCTTCTATCTCTACCATAATAGCTTGACAGAGAAGTGATGGTCATGTATGCTAAGAAATTATAAGAAGTGAATAAGCAATGGACTTAAGCCGAATACGTCATGAATAAGTAAGATAAACCTAAATAAGTTATGAACTTATGATGAACAATGATGAACTTGTCATATGAAGTTAGTATGATTAATAAGATGTAAGAATGTTGTTTAAAGGACTTAAACCAATAATAAGTCATAAGGAATGAAATCTTGTAAATTATAATTTGTTAAAGCATGAACTTATGAGGAATAAGCTATAACCTAATTTAAAGATAAGTTGTTGTAATATGTAGGTTGAGATGTCTAGTTAATGAATTAAATCAATTTGGATTGATGAACAAGTCATTAGTAACGAAGTTTTGCCGGAATTCACACGATTGGACGATAAACGTCGAATTCGTGAAATTCTCGGAATGGAAGTCGAATTTTGTGTTTGAACTCAGAAATGTTGGTTTTCTATGGAGACAAGTCTTATTTGGCATTAAAGAGTTACGAACTCGAAAATGACTGGATTCCAACTTAGAACGAAGAAACGAGCGTTGAACGTTCAGGAACGTTTATCATTTTCGTTAAAAATGAGCCAATGCGTGAATTTTGAGTTAACGAAGTCAAAAATATAAAATTCTTGCATGAACACGTAAAGTATGTGATTTGTGAACTATAGGCTCTTGAAAGGGCCAATTCGGACTTATAACGAAGAAGTTACGAGCCCGGGAGTTTGACAAAAATAAAAATCTGTAAAAATTTTCTAGTGCACAGAGTGAATTGGCATGCTACCAAATTTCTGAATAAATAGGTGGGCATACAAAGGTCGAGCATGGCCGTGAGAATGTTGTGACCTACTAAAGTTTGGTGTTGCATGTCACGTAATCATTGAAGCCCGAAGTTGAAAGCCGCAGTATTTGGAACCGAGGAAAACCTCATTGACGAAGTCGCATGCATGGCATGGGTAAGAATAGTAAAGTTAGCACTAACGCCTTGATTTTAGGGTTTAGACAATAAAGATAGTTTATAAGTATAACATGAATGGTAATTGATTTACAATGAATTAAGGAACTTAATGAAACATTGTTAAGACATGTTTAAACCTTAAGTATGATCATTTAGGGTTGAAGTAAGTCAATTGTATGTGAACGTAAGAACGACGTAACGGAAAGCCGAAACCAATAATAACAAATCTAATACGAAGTTAGATTGAGAAGAAGGGTAAGGTTATTTAGGAACTATGTATGTTATTCATGACCTAATGTGTTATGTGATGTTATCATCTACTGTAGAGACTTAAAGACTTAAAGTGCAAGTGTTATAACTGTAGCAGACGCTAAAGGCAAGTATTCTAACCCTTGTTTCAGTTCAATCTGGACAAGCTTTGTGATTCATGTATTCTTATGCATGAATTGATGTATGATGAAGTCAAAGCCAATTCTTTTGGCTAGACCTAAGATGTTTTGGATTTCTTATAATCTATCAAAGTATGGTCAATATTTTACCAAGTTATATTGGTGTGGTTTTCAAATGAAGACTGAGTATGCTAAAAATGTTTTGTCGTCAAACGATAGGCACGTGAGGTCGCCACAACTTAAACGTACATACGTTTAATGAATGTAGTGTTGATCAACATAGAGTACTATATGCTGATCACCTAGACGTGCTCATAAGAAATGTCAGACTTACGGACTTTTTTGTTGAGATGTCCTTTTTAAATAAAGTATGAAATGCTCAAGGTCTTGGACCGAAATTGATGTTTTACTGAATATTGTTATTGTAAAACGTTTTAAAGAAAAGAGAAGTGCTATTTTGAATTATCAATAGTACTTCATAACTATTGTTCAGTTATGGAAGATATATAGTTTATATGATTCAAGCATATTGTTAATTAGAATTGTTGTACTTGCTGAGCTAGTCATGCTCACTCTTGCTTGAACAATATAAACGTAGCTAAGATCGAACGGACCGAAGGTTCCGGCAAGGATAAGGGCAAGGCGAAGACGAACCCTGTTGATCAATTTCACAATCAATGAATACGTGCAAGTATACATGGTCAACAAGTAATAAAGTGAAAGTAGAGTATCGTTCCGACGAGGAATTATTTAATAAAATTACCAAATACTAACTCTTAACCAAATCAATTTTATTTAAACAACTGTAAATTGTGATTTTTCTAATTAAGAAAACTAAATTAACAATTAAAAGAAATTATTCTAAAATAAATCAAATAAACAAAACTAAGATTTGAATGAATTCAGATAAATAAGGATTAAGACTTCAATATCTCCAATTATGAACTCTAAATCAATTATCCAATTATCCTAATATTTATGCCTACTAAATTGTTAACAGGAATTCTCAAATGCCAAAAGTCCTTTTCCAAGTGATCAATTGCCTTCTATTTAATCCAGATTAATCTTGCTATATTCCTATGCAAAACAATTGAATTAAACTCTTTTCAATCCCAATTCCTTATGTGTTACATGCGGTGAACAGATATTTCCATTCAATTCACAAACCTAATTATTCACTTTGCAAATAACTAAGTCACATGATATCATGCCCAGTTCTAACCCTAGAATTCCTCTTTCAATTCCTTCTAGAGTAACAAGGTACCATCGATCGATAATTAATCAATAAGCATAAGGCAATATAAACAACTCACTTTGACACAAATAATTGGAATAAATCAAATAACTAATTTATAGCCATAAAAGGTTCAATTGAAATCTTAATAAAAGAGTTAGTTCATAATTAATGAATTAAAACCAATAATCCACAACTGAATAGACATTAAAAGATAAAAGTATGATCAGAGAAGAGAATAGAATCATTGTCAAACAAAACTGATGCTCCCCTCTTGCTCTTGCTCTTGATCTTCAGTGTTCTTCAATTTGCTTCAATCTTCAATAGCTAATTAAGAACTAGGGTTTATATTCTAATCTAATGGAGTGTTTTATCTAAGCTAATCTATGTAATCTCCCCTTATTTTATGCCTTACATCATGTATTTATAGGTTACAAGTCCAATTTTTAGCTTAGGAACAAACTCAATCCAATTTGGAGTCAAAAAGGTGTCAAAATTCGCCCAAAAATGCGTCCAAGCCTTACCAAAGCTCTTTTCCTCAAATACCTGGCACGGTCTTTGTCAGACCACCGCCTTCTCGGTAGCATTTTGCCGACTGAAAGCAAACAAAAAATGGGCGCCCAATACACGCCACTTTTCCGAAATTTTCTACTCCGACGTCCTTTGGAAAAATGGCCATAACTTCTTCGTCCAAACTCCGATTTTGATGATTCAAGATGTTTCGGAAAGAGGAGACGTAGGTCTACAACTTTCATTATTTGAGGTTTTTGAAATAAGGTCCCGAGCAATACTCAAATTGGCTATGAAGTTAATGTTATGTAAATGGCAAGCCAAAAACGCGAATCTAGCCACCCCAAACGTCGATCCAAGTAACTTTTGTCCCAATTCCTACAAAACAACGTAAAACATGCATGAATAGACACAAACACTTAAAAGCATCCAATAGATTAAGCTCAAACGCACTCAATTCATGGGTATAAAACTCACTCATCAAACTTGTAGAAAACTTATGTAATAGTATAGGTTTAATGTTGTAATATAATTGATATTATGACAAGAACAAATGTAACGATTATAAAGAACCTGGGGAATGTTAATAGTATTTTGAATATATAGAAGACATATTCGTTCCTATCGAACTCGATTAAATCAAGGCACAAAGTAGCTATCAAGCACTACCTGGGTTTCTGGGCAACCTAGAAAACCCAGGGAGGGTCTGACAGTCACTTTGCAGCTTTATAACTTGCATTTGTGATGTTGTTTGACCTTGTTAGTTGTTGTTACATGAAGTGTTACGTTAACACTACAAGATCAAAGTCATAACTAGCCTAGAAACACAGTCGACACTAAATTAAACTTGGTTAAAGTGAGACCCTTGAACACTGACTGTCAGTGTTCTTGGTGCTCAAGAACACTTTAGGCGACGGTTTCTGTCGCTAAAGGCTATAGCGACAGATTTAATAATTTTATTTAATTTATTTTCCAAAAATCATTTAAAAATAGAAATTAATTTCTGATAATCCCAAAAATAATGTTAAAAATTATTTTAAGTTATAAAAATTAACTTTTAATAATTTAAAATATTTTTCATAAATATTAGTATTTATTTGAATATTATTAATATTTAATTTAGTTAATAAATGAATTAAATAAATTAATTAAAAATGATATTATTATATTAAAAATCATTTTTAAATGATAATAAGGTATTTAAAAATATTTTAAATTATATAATATAACTTTTAATATTTTAAAGCAAAATTAATTAATTATTTAATATTAATGATATTAGATTTATTTAATAATTATATTAAATAAATTAATTTAAAATGGTTTTAATATTAGAAAAATCATTTTAAATAAAAATAAAGAGTTTAAAAATATTTTAGGTTATAAAATATAACTTTCAATATTTAAAGGTAAATTTTATTAATTATTTAATATTAATGATATTAGAATTATTTAATAATTATATTAAATAAATTAGTTTAAAAACGATTTTAATATTATAAAAATCATTTCAAATGAAATTAAGGTGTTTAAAAATATTGAAGTTATAAAATATAACTTTCAATATTTAAAGATAAATTTCATTAATTATTTAATATTAAATAATATTTGTTTTAATTAATAAATAAATTAAAAATGGTTTATTAATTTAAAAATCATTAAAAAGGATATAAATGAATTAAAAATATTTGAAGTTATAATAAATGACTTTTAATATTTGGATAAATAATACATTAATATTTTAATATTAATGGTAATTATTTAATAATGATTTTTATTATTTTAAAAATCATTTACGTAGTAATATTAATCCTTTAAAAGTATTTTAATATTTTGGCAATGGTTTCATTAATAATTTAATATTAATTATAATAGAATTATTTAATATTTAAATCATTCTATAATGATTCAGGTGTTTGAAAAATCATGATAAATTAGAATAATTATTTAAAAATTATTATAAGGTTATGAAAAATAATATGACTGATATTTAAATTATCCAGAATAATATTAAGGATACTGAATAGAGTTTTAAACTAGATAATTACCCGATAAAGTCGTCGGTACACCAAAATATTTCAAGAAATGATCTGAACTTAGATAACTTGACTAGCTACGTGTCTGTTGGTGATTCAATGACCGTTTAACATGTGTGACAATGTGATTAGGTTATGTGCTGACTGTAATAAGCAGTATTATGTGTTACAATATGTTATTCTAATCGGTAAAATGATCTTATTAATGATAAGTTGATATATAAAAGATAAAACTAAGTTGCGTATTGTAAGCAGCAGATCAGGCAAGTATCCTACCTTTACATTTACTTTATTCAATGGACATGAGTAAGAAAGTTTCAGAAATATAATATCATTGTGCCAGATTAATAACTCTATTGTTATCGATTATATATCCAATCATTTGTATTCATACAAGTTCTTAAATTATCCGATCTTTGTTTATCAACATAGTATTATTGTATAATTCAGATATTTATTTTGTTCGTTAATTTCTAAATATGGTTATACAAGTGTCCTCACTTGGATAGTCATTGTATTTAATCACATATCGATACATACTTATTAATTTCCATTATGTATACGTTGACTTCAAAGCCGTCTAAGCTATTTTCTTTGGCTACACACAAACTTAGAAATATTGTTGAACAAGATAAAACTTTATTGTTATCCAACTGAATTATTTTAGTTCGGATTCACGACTGTATGAACATCCCGTACATAGGAAAACTTTTATGCGCCAAAGGCGGATCATATGAACGATAATATCGTTCTTGCATATAGTATTGATCAATATAGGGCATAACGGGCTGATCACCCCCCGTGCCTGTAAGTTATGACGATTTGCAGATGAAGTTCTGTTTAACCTTTTCGAAAATAAAAAACAATGTTCATAGTCTGTCGACTGATCTCTAGTTATAGTCAGTACGTAGTTTTAAAATTTTGATATAGAATTGATATGTTATTATTATTGGTTCAGCTTACTTCACAACTGTTGATTCGTTGTAGAAGTATCATTCAAAGAAAACATTTAATCCTTTCAGCTGATATTTACTGTTGTTATTACTTGCTGGGCACCCAAATGCTCATTCTTTCTTAATTTAAATGTTTTCAGCCAATCGTGATCAACCTGAAGGTTCATGCAGAAACAAAGGTAAAGGAAAGCAAACAGAATAAGATTAATGGTGTTTTATGTAATAGTATAACTTTATTAAGACAATGGTATCTATTAAATATCATGTAATGAATGTTTAAAGGTCGCATACCTTGGAATAGACTCTGATGCATATGTAAATTAAGTTTGGTATTTATATTATTGTTATTATTATTAGTATTATTCCGCTCATAGAAATGGTATCGTGAAGCACTTAGGAGTTCGGGTTTCAAGTACACGAATTTGGGCGTTCATCGATGATTGGGTAATATACCCATGAATTGATTATGTTTGACCTTAATTTGTGTGTGTCAAAACAATTGGGGGATTGATCAAAGGAGCAAGAAGCAGATCTGAAGGCTTTTCGACTTGGAGTTCTTCTTCTTCTTCTTCTTCTTCTTTATTCTTTTAAAAATTGTGTAACTCATTAAGGATGATTTATCAATTATTTGTGGTTTTATTTAAAAGTCATGAACTAATTCTTTTTATTAAGATTCCAATGGAACCTTTTATGATTATGAATTGATTATTTAATTTATTTCAATTATTTATTTTGAAGTGAATTGTTCATCATGCCTTGTATTTATTGATTAATTATCTGGCCAATAATTACCGTGTTACTCTAGGAGGAATCGAGAGAGGAATTCTAGGGTTAGAACTGGGCAGGGTGACATTTGACTTAGTTATTTGCACAGTGAATAATTAGGTTTGTGAATAGAATGAGAATATCTATTTGCCGCATGTAACACATAAGGAATTGGGATTGTAACGAGTTTAATTCAATTGTTTTGCATAGAGATATAGCAAAATTAATCTGGGTTAAATAGAAGGCAATTGATCACCGAGAGAGGGTTTTGGCATTTGAGAATTTCTGTTAACAATTGAAGAGACATAATAATTGGGATGATTGGATAATTGATTTAATAATCATATCTCTGGGAAATTGGAGTCTTAATTATCATTCATCCGCATTTAAATAATTCTTAATTTGTTCTTTGTTTTTTTAGCATAATTTCTTGTTATATTTACAATTAGTTTTCTTAGTTTTAATAATCACAATTTTTGGTTGTTTAGATAAAATTGAATTGATACAGTACTAGTAATTGGAGTTTATTAATTGGAATTCTCTGTGGGATCGATACTCTAATTTATCACTATATTACTTGTTGATTGTGTATACTTGCACGTTTGCTTTGATTGTGAAATCAACCAACAAGTTTTTGGCGCCGTTGCCGGGTAATTCTTTGATAATATTAATTCCATGTTAGTTATAATCAATTCGTTCTTAATTTAAACGTTACTTATTTTTTTTCTTGTTTTCACAGGAATTCTTTCTGGAAAGTGTATGCACACTAGATCAAGGAAAGGAAGGAACTTTTTCCTTATCTGCATTTAAATTGAAAGGAAGTTAGGAAAGGGCAATCGACTAGTGCGGTATCACCCGATGAAGAAAAGCGGAGGAACAAGAAATTCCGATGGAATATGGCGAGGAACGATCGAAATCACTTGGGACTATGCCATGCTTAGAATGTCACGGATATCTGATCGAGCATTAGGAGACCGACAATTAATGCTAACAATTTTGAGATCAAACCAGCAACCATTCAAATGCTTCAGAATCAATGTCAGTTTGGGGGTAGTCCATTAGATGATCCGAATGAGCATATCTTGAGTTTCTTGGAAGTGTGCGACACCTTCAAATTCAACAATGTGTCGAAAGATGCTACAAGGCTGAGAATGTTCCCATTTACTTTGAAAGACAAAGCACGAAGTTGGTTATACTCTCAGCCTCCTGACTCAATCCACACTTGGGACGACTTGGCTCAAAAATTTCTATCTAGGTTTTTCCTACCAGCAAAGTTAGCAAAACTACGGAATGATATTCATACCTTCGCACAGTTTGATTTGGAGTCGTTGTATGAGGCGTGGGAAAGGTTTAAGGATATGCTCCGCAAGTGCCCACACCATGGAATTCCACAGTGGATGCAATTGGGGATATTTTGCGATGGTTTACAAGCATCCACAAGGGCAAGTATTGATGCAGCAGCAGGAGGAGCGATTATGTCTAAAAATCTTGATGAGGCATTTCAGTTGTTAGAGCTGATGGCCACCAACAATTATCAGCGGCCCATGACAAGGTTTAATCCTTCGAAAACATCGGGAAAGTATGATGTGGATGCGATAACATCATTACAAGTGCAAGTGTCCGCAATGGCTAAGCAGATAGAATTATTACGCCCACAAACCACTCAGCAGGTAGCGATGGTTTGTGAAATTTGTGCTGGGGGTCATACTACGGATCAATGTGCCATCAATGCTGAAGCAGAACAGTATGTGGGGAGTTAAGGTCATCGGGCGAAAGGTTGTCCAAGATCAAGAAAAAGGCGTAGTGAATAAGTAGTATAGGTTCTGTTGTGTAGGTGTGTTTAATGTAATATGTATGATTAGTATGCCTGTGTAATGTAATATTCTCAACTTTTGTATTAGTCAAGGCTGTAAATCTTAACTTTTATAGTCACAAAGGGATAACTGATGTTTAAAGCAGTATGTGCTATGCTATGTAAAGTATTCGCTAAATGAATATGAATCTATGTTTGATTAATGAAATAAGTTTGATACGTGAAACTTATATAATAAGGTTTAGAATGTAAAGAATAATTTATGGGCTTATTTAAACCAGATAATGCCGCCAAGACGTCAGACTCGAAATCAAAGGGCAGAAGAATCTGTCAACAACGCTGGGGGACAACAGCAAGACCCAATACAAAAATTTGCGAACATGGTAGCTCAGGCTATGCAAAAAGGAATGCCAGCTGGATAATTGCTTGGCAAATTTCAAAGATTTTAAGGCTCTAGGACCACCCGAATTCAAAGGTACAACTGACCCTGCGGAAGCCCAAACCTGGGTTAAGGAGATAGAAAAGGCGTTTGTAATAGCTAGGGTAGTTGATGGGTAGAAGAACGCTTTTGCCACTTATATAATGAAAGGGGAGGTAAACTTTTGGTGGGAAGCAAATCAAGCTAGGGTAGGAGAAGGAGTAGTTACTTGGGCTAGGTTCAAAACTCTATTTTTTAAAAAATATTTCTCGTCTAGTATGCAGGCTAGGATGGAGGTGAAGTTTCTGGAATTAAAGAAGGAGAACATGACTGTTGCGGAGTATGCCGCAAAGTTTAATAAGTTGGCTAGGTTCACTCCGCAACAAGTTGATACGGAGGCTAGAAAGGTAAGGAGGTTTGAGCTAGGATTAAAACCCTGGCTCTACAATAAGGTGGCGGTGTTGCAGATCTCTACATTTGCAACACTTTTAGAAAAGGCTATAATAGCTGAGGAGGGAAGTGAGGCCATGAGCCTCTACAACAAGGAGAAAAGGAATAAGGGCACGGTCGTAGGAGTTGTGAAGGTGGAAACTAATAGTGGGAATAGGGGTGAAAATAGGAAGGGGAACAATTTTGGGAATTTTCAGGTGAAGCAGGATGGTGTGCAGAAGCAGGGGATTCAGTGTAAGAATTGTGGAAAGAATCACTCAGGTGAGTGCCTGAAGGGAAAATTTGTATGCTACAAATGCGGGCAAGAGGGCCATATCTCTCCCAACTTCCCCAATCTAAGGATGAATAGTGGGTGTTTTCTATGTGGATCGACTGAACATAAGTGAAAGACTGTCCAAAATGGAGAATGAAGGAAGGAAGCATGAACACGGGGAAGGGCAGCGGGACTCTGGCGATCACAGGACCAGCATCATCAAGCAAGCCAACAAAATTAACTGTAAGAGTCTTCAATATGATGGTCCAGGATACTGTGGCAGCTAGTGATGGAACTCCAGGTATTATCCGTATAACTTTTATTACTTATATATGATTTTCCTATATATAGTAAATTATTTTATAAAGAAATTTTGACGGAGGAATTTAAGTTCTTTTAGAAATCAAATTTTCTGTTTAATCAGATAGACAAGCTTTATGCTGAATAGTTAAAGATCGGTTCGATTAATTATGATCGAGATCTATTTGCAATGATTGTGTATGCTATGTACCCTTATATATATAAGTTTTGAACGGTGATTCCGGGGACGAAATCTTTATAAGGGAGGGTGAATGTAATAACCCGATATTTTCTATATAATTAAATCAAAAATTTTGCGTATAAATTTTTTTATTATTATTTTAAAGGTGAGAATATGTATAAGTCAAAGCGTATGTATTTATGTAATAAATAAAATATATTTATTACATGAATAATTACAAATAATTTTATTTTAGAATTATTGATCATTATAAATTATATTCTTATAATAATTAATTTTATAGTAGAAATATTTTTATTAATTATTTTCCATGAAAATATGATTATATATTATTTAAATAATATATGAAATGATTATATAATTATTTTATTTTATTATATGAATTTATTTAGATTAGTTAAGTTAATTATTTTAACTTAATTAATAATATTGTATATGAAAGATAAATTAGATATGGAATCCAAACCCTAATTATGGATTTGGAATAAGGAAAGAAAATATTAATATAATATTAATTATATTTCAGTACTATAAATATGTACTGTATGTGTAAACTGTTAATAACTAGTCAATTATAGTGTGACAGTAGAAAACCTAGTTTTACTGTGCTAAACCCTAATTTGAAACCCAAATTAGAGTACAAGATTATTTTGTAATTGTGTTATGTGATTAATGTTAATTATTATGGATTTAATTAGGTAAACCCTAATTAAAATTTAGAAACCCTAATTTCTAAAAGTTAGAAACCCTAATTAGCTAATTAAGAAACCCTAATTTGCTAAATAGGAACCCTAATCGCTAATTAAGCATGCTTAATGTTAATTAGTGAATACTTAAACCTAATTTTCAAGTTTATATAATTATTAAACCTAATCTAATTAGGGAACCCTAATTTATATTTTTAGAAACTTTAAATTTTATTTTTTTCTCTAATTACAAATCCTACAAAAATTTTGTGCCAGACCTTAGGGTCAAACCCTAAGGGTTAGCCAATATGACAAGAATGCCTTTAAAATCATAAGTCAATTGTCCAAAGTGCCCTTTTATATTCTTTATTAAGCTAACTTGTAGATCTATCCAAAGATTGAGTTGGTGACCAAATGTATCTACTCTTTTGACTTAAAAATCTCCAGCAATCAGTCAATAGCCAGCCAATACATTGCATCTAAGACTTATATATAAATTGGGAGAGAGAAAATTTCATTTGTTAGCTCATTTTTGCACAAACACTCAACCAATCTCTCTCTACTCAAAACCCACGAAATTCTATTGCTAGATCAGTCCCAAACAAAGCCCCACTAATACCTATAGCAAATAAGAAAGCTAGAATCAAGATTTATCAAGAAAGGTATAAAACCCTAAACCTAAAATCTGATCTTTGATCCTTTGTTAGATGTTAATTTTTTTGTGTTAAACATGTTGTATGGTGTGTAACTAGATGATCTGTGTAAGACCCCAACTTTTATGAATAAAGATGATTTTTCTATAATTATCATTTTTGAATATTATGAAATGAATTTGTTATAATGTTATAGTTGTGGGTAGTATTTATAAATTTTGCAAAGTATGCAAGTTGTTATATTATATTCGATTGGTCTTAGAATATTCGTTTTAGCAGAGAATATTCGTACAACGGCGCAATCATTGGTGGACCCTATAACAGAATTATTGTCGGATTGAGAAAACGACAAAAAATATATTTATGAAAATAATGGCGGAAGTTTTACAGATTAATCTTTGTTGAACTACTCGGTAGTAAAAAAATACTGATGTCTGGCGTGGTTGCATAGTAGTACACGATATTAATTATTGATGCTTACGTGAGAAGTCACTCGGTTATACTCAATTATTATTGCACTGATAATTCTTTGCATCATATCTCTCATATTATTGATTCGATTATTATCACAATATCATCTGCATAATATGTTATTTTATTAAATCAATAATTGAGACGGCAAAGTTATTCATATTATTAAATTGCAATATTTACAATGTCTAGAAGTTCTGTCAAGGAGAGGTTTGGTCACCTAATTGCGCGCCAATAGGGAGAAATCCTTATTGGAAAGCCCCCTCTTTCATGGGAATGACCTGGTTGATAAATATTGTGAGTTATAATATTAATGATGAATGTTATTAAAATTGAAGTTGTGCTCGGAGTTGAATTTGGAGACGCGGACGTGATATTTGAGTCCGGAACGATGAAATTAGTAAAAATAGACTATAAACACAATTTATAGTTGACTTTTTCAAGAAAAGTCAAACTTTGAAATTTCAAAATTTATATTTTTGATAAAAATAGTTTCTTTGTGTTAGAATTATTTATGTTAGTGAAAATCGACATTTATTTCGATAATAATTGATGTCTGGAGGTTATATTGATCAATCGGGTATTTAACCGGATAAATGAGCAATTGATTGCTATTATTTCACATGATTATAACTATTTATTCACATGTATATAATATTGTTTCACATTCTTGTTACTATTAGGGGAGTTGGTGCAAGATTGATAATACTTGCATGACTAAGTTAAAAATGGAGGTATAGATGGAGGTACTATACTGTAATTCATATTTTCACACGTCTAGAACTATTGATTCGCATGATTTACTATTGAATCACATTATTTACTATTAGGGGAGGTGGTGCAAGTTTGATAATACTTGCTTGACTAAATTAAAAATAAAGAAAAAGTTGGAGGTATTGTACTGTAATTTTTCAAGTCCCAAAACGTGCAATTATTGAAACTATATTTTTCTATAAATAGAAGCTCATTCTTCCTTCATTTCTCACCAATTCACTAAAGCTATAGAGAAATTATTATAGAGAGAAATTGTAGAGAGAAAATCTGTAGAAGAAGAGAAGTCTGCTAACTCACTACTCCTATATCCAGTTTCTTTCAAAGGTAAGGGGTATTATTTCTTTCTTTCGTCTTTATAAAGAGAACTTCTGTTATTCCATTCTTTATTATTATGTTGGAATAACCTAGTTATGCGAAGTACCGATACATGGTGAAATTCTTCTATTATTCCATTCTTTATTATATTCTGTTGGAACATCCTGTCTGTGCTTTACGCCGGACCTGGTTCGGTCTTTATTATTCTGTTGGAACATCCGGTCTGTGCTTTACGCCGGACCTGGTTCTGTCTTTATTATTTTGTTGGAACATCCTGTCTGTGCTTTATGCCGGACCTGGTTCCGTCTTTATTATTCTGTTGAAATATCCCGTCTATGCGTTTTACGCCGGACTTGGTTCCGTCTTTATTATTCTGTTGGAATAACCTTCCTGTGCGGTCTACCGCATGCTTGGTGATTTCTTTTGTTATTCCATTCCTTATTATACTCAGTTGGTTAAAGTTTTAACTTCTATACTCCATGAAATTAGTGGAATATCCTTGATATTTGTGCTTCATCCAGTATCTTTTCATGAAAATATTCTTCTGAACATTCTTGAATTTTACTCTACAAAGAAGTATCACGTTGACAATTTGGACGTTATTAGTTCCTGGATAAATTAATTCGTGAACTTGTTTTTATTGAATTCTTATATCATTGTCATCATCCTCATGTTTATATTTTTTTGAAAGTCATCTGTGGCCTGTAGTGCATAGATGGACTTGGTATGATTATGACCAGGGATTATTCGGTATAATCATGACCGTAATGTTATAAATGATGTGATAAAAGTCCTCATTGGCCTGTAGTACATTGATGGACAGTTGTTGGCATGATCATGACCATTGATGAATACACGAATGTCCTTGGCCCGTAGTGCATGGATAATTGTGGTCGTGATACTAAAGAATATCCTTGGGCGTAGTGCAGGGGTGATTCGATGATGTGGATTATTCATTAAGCTGAGTCCCATCGATAAAAGTGATGAAAAACCTTTTAAATCATAAAAGATACTAGATTTTATTCTCTACTTTACTCTTTTAATGGATTGCTTGTTCCACTGCAGTTAAACTTGATGTCTATTGTATTTTATCAGTTTAACATTGTTGAAGACTAATGATAATTTATTCTGCATTATCTTAGTCATAATATTTCTTACTGGGCTAGTTGAGCTCACCCTTTTGCTTTCATTGTTCTCTTCAGGAAATGAGAATGTAGCGGGGACTAGTCGGGGAATGGAGTGACGGTCCAGATGATAGCATTAGTAGTCTTCACTATTCTGTTAAATAGTGTGACAATAAATGTAATGAGGACTTATTCTGAGAGTGGATATTGTCTAGAAGAAAATATTTGTATTAAAACTCACAGCTCTTTTGTTGTATATTAAAGATTGTATTTGTATTCTGTACCATGTATTTGGCGACTCAGGATAGGTGATGTATACCTATTTTGGGGGCGTCACAGTTGGTATCAAAGCTTAGGGATATGATCTCTGGCTAAGATGTGAGACAAGAACTAGGAGGGGAGAGACGGGGAATTACTTCGCTAGTATGACCTACCTAAGTTTATTTGGTATTTAATTGGTCGGTTAGAGTATAGGGATAATATGTGATATGTTAATTAACCCTTGTTTTGTGGAAGTATTTGAAAATGGCATCTGAGAATGTTTAGAACATCAATGGAGCATAGGACACCGTTGAGTCTCCACAGATCGATAACCAGGACAATGTGCATCAGGAAGGTGACAATTCTCATGTAAACAACAACACTGACCAAATGATGAATGATGGAATGTTCCGAGGCTTCATGCAATTCATGCAACATCAGGCGAGAGCGGCTCCTGTCCAAAATGCAGGTGGAAACACTGGCAACTCTCGGACGGTCACCGCCAAACAGTTCAAGGAGCTGGGACCACCAGAGTTTTTTGGAGAGCCAAACCCTCTTAAGGCGGAGACGTGGATAAAACAGATCAACAAGATATTTGATGTCTTGGGTTGCTCCGAGGAGCAAAAGGTTCCCTTCGCCACCTTCATATTATGAGGCGAGGGACGATTCTTGGTGGGAATCAGAAAAGCGTACTCCAACCCGCGCCAGATGAAGATGTCTTGGGAGAAGTTTCAAGAACTGTTCAATGACAAGTACTTTCCCGAAAGTATTCGTCATATGAAAGAGGTAGAGTTCATTAAACTGGAGCAAAACAACATAACCGTGTCGCAGTACGAAGCCAAGTTTACCGAGCTATCCCGGTTTGCGTCCCATTTGGTTGATAATGAGGAGAGAATGACGCGAATATTTCTAAGAGATTTGAAACCTGAGATACGTCAATATCTTATCTCTCATAAACTCTGTTTATATTCAGATGTTGTTAATAGGGCTCAGTTATTGGAACGCGATAACGAGTCAACCCAACCAAAAGAGAGCAGCCGGCAAAATGATAATACCAGTGAGAGAAGTCATCGAAGCGGTGACAACAAGCATGGAGGGAATCAACATACCAGAAATGGTAACCACTTCGGTGGTAATCAGGGCCAAAACAATAAGAATGGACATTTCAAGAAGAGGAGATTCAACAATGATTGAAAGACGTCAGCACCAGCACCCGTTGTGAAGGAAGGAGAATGACCACCTATTATATGCTTCAAATGTGGAGGGGAGGGACACATTAGTCCAAACTACGCGATGCCGTCCAAAGCATGTTATAATTGTGGAAGAGAAGGTCACTTAGCCCAATTTTGTCGTTCACCGAAGATAAGTTCAGCTAGGATAGAGGCACCAAAGGCCGTCCCAGAAAAGTTAAAGCTGGTAGTGCAAGGGAGAGCGTTTGTTGTGACCTCCCAGAAAGCAAGGAACCCGAACGAGGTCATCACGGGTAAGCTTATCATAAACTCTAGCGAAGTCTATACCTTATTTGATATCGGTTCTACCCATTCTTTTATTTCTCTTACTTGCGCTCAACGTTTAAATTTGACTCCGGAGAAATTAGACTTTGACTTATCTGTTGAAACTCCATTAGGAGAAACCTTCATTACATCCACTGTTTATAAGCTTGTTTAGTTCAAATCGGTACCCTCACATTACCTGTCAATCTTATTTCATTGAAAATACTTGCATTTGACGTGATTCTAGGGATTGATTGGTTAACTACTCATCATGCAAAAATTGATTATTTTCGTAAGGTTGTTAGCTTTCATATTCCTAACCAACCTATTATGCGAATTCAAGCAACCAAACCATTAAAATCAATAACTATCATCTCAAGCCATAAAGCTATTCGTTTATTGAAAAACGGATGTCAAGCTTTCTTAGCTCATGTCACGGATCTAAATAAAAATACGTCAGTTTTGAATGATATTTATATTTTTAATGAATTTCCTGACGTATTCCCTGAAGAACTTCCTGGCCTACCCCAGAGCGTGAAATTGAATTTTGTATCGACCTTGAACCCGGTACAAAACCTATTTCCAAAGTCCCATATCGAATGGCTCCTATTGAACTTCAGGAGTTAAAGACCCAACTGCAGGAATTGTTAGACATCGATTTCATTCATCCTAGTACGTCTCCTTAGGGTTCTCCTGTTCTATTCGTGAAAAAGAAAGATGGGAGTATGCGACTTTGTATTGATTATCGGGAGTTGAACCATATCACCATCAAAAATAAGTACCCATTGCCACGTATTGATGACCTGTTTTGACCAGTTACAAGGAGCCAAATTCTTTTCAAAGATTGATCTTCGTTCCGGTTATCACCAATTGAAGATTAGAACCGATGATATTCCAAAGACAGCTTTCAGAACTCGGTACGGGCATTATGAATTCCTAGTCATGTCTTTTGGATTGACAAATGCTCCTGCTACCTTCATGGATATGATGAACCGAGTATTCAAGGAATATTTGGATCACTTTGTGGTCGTCTTTATTTATGACATCCTTATTTATTCCAAAAGTAGTGAAGATCTTGAGCAACACTTGAGGCTGATACTCCAAAAACTTCGTGAATATAAGCTTTATGCCAAGTTGAAGAAATGCGAGTTCTGGCTTGAGGAAGTAGCATTCCTTGGGCACGTAGTATCAAGTCATGGAATATCTATTGACCCAGCAAAGATTGAAGCTATTCAAAGCTGGGAGCAACCTAAATCAGTGACTGAAGTACATAGCTTTCTCGGCTTAGCTTGTTATTATCGGAGATTCATAGAAGGGTTTTCTCGAATTGCTACTCCCTTAACTCAGCTAACTCGAAAAGATACAAAATTCGGTTGGAGCGAGGAATGTGAGAAGAGTTTTCAAGAACTCTAGAGGAGACTCATTTCAGCACCTGTTCTGACAATACCATCTGGATCAGAGGGATTTGTCATCTACAGTGATGCTTCGGGCAAAGGGTTAGGTTGTGTTCTCATGCAACATGGGAAAGTCATAGCCTATGCCTCACGACAACTCAAAGAATATGAGAGGAATTATCGTACTCATGATCTAGAGTTGGCATCAGTCGTTTTTGCACTAAAGATTTGGAGGCATTATTTGTATGGGGAGAAAGTGGAGATCTTTACGGATCATAAAAGCCTCAAATATTTCTTCACTCAAAAGGAACTCAACATCCGATAGTGACATTGGCTTGAACTGTTGAAAGATTATGATCATACCATCCAATACAATCCTGGAAAAGCGAACGTGGCAGTTGACGCATTAAGTAGAAGATCATATGCGGGTACAAGTGCGATATTGTCAACGCAAAGGCCCATTTTGTATGACTTACAAAGGATGGAGATAGAGATAAAGACTCCAGGGACCCACGTGATGATGGCGAATATACTAGTAGAACCGAATTTAATCGATAAGGTTAAAGCTGCTCAAGCTACAGACCTGGAGCTGATGCGTATGAGAAAGAAAGTGCAAGAAGGTGATATGCCGGAAGCAAGAATCGATGATGAAGGAATAATTCGAGTCAACTCCAGACTTTGTGTTCCTAACGACCCTGAGTTAAAGTATAAAATCACAATGGAGGCGCACAACACACCGTTTGCAATCCATCTTGGGAGTACCAAAATGTATCGTGATCTTCGACATACATTTTGGTGGAGCAATATGAAGAGAGAGATAGCGGGGTTTATCTCAAGGTGTCTAACTTGTCAACGAGTAAAGGCGGAGCATCAAGTGCCAAAAGGTCCATTGCAACCACTTGAAATTCTAGAATGGAAGTGGGAGCACATTACCATGGATTTTGTTACTGGTCTTCCCAAGGTTTCTCAAGGCGTAGATGCGATTTGGGTCATTGTTGATAGATTGACCAAGTCTGCTCATTTCTTACTGATACGAGAAACTTATACACTTGAACGTCTTGCTGGTATGTATATAAACGAGATTGTAAGATTACATGGTATGCCAGTATCCATAGTTTCAGATCGAGACCCAAGATTCACTTCAAGATTTTGGGTTAGCTTGAAAAAAGCTATAGGCACAAATTTACGATTTAGTTCGGCATATCATCCTCAGACGGACGGACAATCAGAGAGGACTATTCAAACTCTTGAAGATTTATTAAGACTCTGTGTCCTTGACTTTAAGGGAAGTTGGGACAAGTTCTTACTATTGGTGGAGTTTTCCTACAACAATAGTATATTGGGATGAGGTGGGTGAAGCAATGTTGTTGGGATCGGATTTGGTACGTATGACTACGGAAAAGATTCAAACAATCCGACAACGTATAAAAACCTCACAAGATCGACAAAAGATTATGCTGATCTTCATCGAAAGGACGTGGAATTCGATATTGTAGATCATGTGTTGTTACGTGTTGCTCCATGGAAAGGAGTTACGAGATTTAGAAAGAGAGGAAAGCTCAATCCTTGATTCATTGGCCCATTTTTAATCCTCGATCAAGTAGGAACTGTGGCGTATAGACTTGCTTTACCGCCAAGTATGTCTCATGTTCATAACGTTTTTCACATATCCATGTTACATAAATATGTGGAAGACCCGAACCACATTATCGAATTAGAACCGGACGTGATAGAGGAAGATTTAATGTATGAAGAGTTACCTGTTAAAATCTTGGATAAGAAGGATCATATTCTACGCTCCAAGGTTATAACTCAAGTCAAAGTTTTGTGGAGAAACCACGACGTGGAAGAAATGACTTGGGAGTTAGAATTTGAGATGAAGTCAAGTTCTCCTCACCTATTCGACATACCAGGTACGTACCCTAATTTCGAGGGCGAAATTTCATAAGAAGGGGAGGTTGTAAGACCCCAACTTTTATGAATAAAGATGATTTTTCTATAATTATCATTTTTGAATATTATGGAATGAATTTGTTATAATGTTATAGTTGTGGGTAGTATTTATAAATTCTGCAAAGTATGCAAGTTGTTATATTATATTCTATTGGTCGGAGAATATTCATTTTAGCAGGGAATATTCGTACAACGGTGCAATCATTAGTGGACCCCACAATAGAATTATTGTCGGATTGAGAAAACGACAAAAATATATTTATGAAAATAACGGCGGAAGTTTTACCGTTAATACTGTTGAACTACTCGGTAGTAAAAGAAACGATGTCTGGCGTGGTTGCATATAACAATACGGTATTGATTATTGATGCTTACGTGAGAAGTCACTTCAGTTATACTCAATTATTGCTACGATAATTCTTTGCATCATATCTCTCATATTATTGATTCGATTATTGTCACGAAGTATCATCTCGCATAATATGTTATTTTATTAAATCAATAATTGAGACGAAAAAGTTATTCATATTATTAAATTGCAATATTTACAATACCTAGAAGTTACATCGAGGAGAGGTTTGGTCACCTAATTGCGGCCAATAGGGAGAAATCCTTATTGGAAAGCCCCTCTTCCCAGGAACGAATTTGGTTGATAAATATTGTGAGTTATAATATTAATGATGAATGTTATTAAAATTGAAGTTGTGCTCAGAGTTAAATTTGGAGACGCGGACGTGATATTTGAGTCCGGAACGATGAAATTAGTAAAAATAGACTATAAACATAATTTTTCGGATTTTACTATTTGGTCAAAAAGTCAACAGTTGACTTTTTAGGGAAAAGTCAAACTTTGAAATTTCAAAATTTATATTTTTGACCTTAATTTGTTGTGT
Organism: Panax ginseng; assembly: GCA_020205605.1. NCBI lineage: Eukaryota > Viridiplantae > Streptophyta > Magnoliopsida > Apiales > Araliaceae > Panax > Panax ginseng. The sequence continues at coordinate 90,251,463 of CM035130.1, read as the reverse complement.
GTCCGAAGCATTCGTTGTGTTGGAATTATTTGTGTTAGTGAAAATCGACATTTATTTCGATAATAATTGATGTCTGGAGGTTATATTGATCAATCGGGTATTTAACCGGATAAATAAGCAATTGATTGCTATTATTTCACATGATTATAACTATTTATTCACATGTATATAATATTGTTTCACATTCTTGTTACTATTAGGAGAGTTGATGCAAGATTGATAATACTTGCATGACTAAGTTAAAAATGGAGGTATAGATGGAGGTACTATACTGTAATTCGTATTTTCACATGTCTAGAACTATTGATTCGCATGATTTACTATTGAATCACATTATTTACTATTAGGGGAGGTGGTGCAAGTTTGATAATACTTGCATGACTAAATTAAAAATAAAGAAAAAGTTAGAGGTATTGTACTGTAATTTTTTGAGCCCCAAAACGTGCAATTATTGAAACTATATTTTTCTATAAATAGAAGCTCATTCTTCCTTCATTTCTCACCAATTCACTAAAGCTATAGAGAAATTATTATAGAGAGAAATTGTAGAGAGAAAATTTGTAGAAGAAGAGAAGTCTGACCTCATTACTCCTATATCCAGTTTCTTTCAAAGGTAAGGGGTATTATTTCTTTCTTTCGTCTTTATAAAGAGAACTTCTGTTATTCCATTCTTTATTATTATATTGGAATAACCTAGTTATGCGAAGTACCGATACATGGTGAAATTCTTCTGTTATTCCATTCTTTATTATATTACATTGGAACATCCCTCATCAGGCTTTACTTAATTGGGTTAAAATCTTTATTATTACATTGGAACATCCGAATTCATGCTTTACGTAGGACCGGTTAAAATCTTTATTATTCTCCGTTGGAACAACTTTTATGCAGGCTTTTACGCTTGGGACTGGTTAAAATCTTTATTATTCTCATTGAAATATCCCGTCTACTATGCTTTTACTGTAGGACTTGGTTCCGTCTTTATTATTATTCGTTGGAATAACCTTCCTGTGCTTGATTCACCGCATGCTTGGTGATTTCTTTTGTTATTCCATTCCTTATTATACCCAGTTGGTTAAAGTTTTGACTTCTATACTCCATGAAATTAGTGGAATATCCTTGATATTTGTGCTTCATCCAGTATCTTTTCATGAAAATATTCTTCTGAGCATTCTTGAATTTTACACTACAAAGAAGTATCACGTTGACAATTTGGACGTTATTAGTTCCTGGATAAATTAATTCGTGAACTTGTTTTTATTGAATTCTTATATCATTGTCATCATCCTCATGTTTTTATATTTTTTTGAAAGTCATCTGTGGCTTTGTAGTGCATAGATGGACTTGGTATGATTATGACTGAGGATTATTCGGTATAATCATGACCGTAATGTTATAAATGATGTGATAAAAGTCCCTCATTGGCCCGTAAGTGCATTGATGGATGAGTTGTTGGCATGATCATGACCATTGATGAATACACGAATGTCCTTGGCCCGTAGTGCATGGATAATTGTGGTAGTGATACTAAAGAATATCCTTGGTCAGTAGTGCGAGGGTGATTCGATGATGTGGATTATTTATTAAAATTTGAGTCCCAAATGATAAAAGTGATGAAAAACCTTTTAAATCATAAAAGATACTAGATTTTATTCTCTACTTGACTCTTTTAATAGATTGCTTGTTCCGCTGCAGTTTAACTTTCAATATTTAAAGGTAAATTTCATTAATAATTTACTATTAATGATATTAGAATTATTTAATAATTATATTAAATAAATTAGTTTAAAAATGATTTTAATATTATAAAAATTATTTTAAATGAAACTAAGGTGTTTAAAAATATTCTAAGTTATAAAATATAACTTTCAATATTTAAAGATAAATTTCATTAATCATTTAATATTAAATGATATTTGTTTTAATTAATAAATAAATTAAAAATGGTTTTATTAATTTAAAAATCATTTAAAAAGGATATAAATGAATTAAAATATTTTAAGTTATAATAAATGACTTTTAATATTTGGAAAAATAATACATTAATATTTTAATATTAATGGTAATTATTTAAAAATGATTTTAATTGTTTTAAAAATCATTTAAGGGTAATATTAATACTTTAAAAGTATTTTAAGTTATTATAAATAACTTTAATATTTTGGCAATGGTTTCATTTATAATTTATTAGTAATTAAATATTAATGATAATAAAATTATTTAATATTTAAATCATTGTATAATGATTCGTGTGTTTGAAAAATCATGATAAATTAGAATAATTATTTAAAAATTATTATAAGGTTATGAAAAATAATATGACTGATATTTAAATTATCCAGAATAATATTAAGGATACTGAATAGAGTTTTAAACTAGATAATTACCCGATAAAGTCGTCGGTACACCAAAATATTTCAAGAAATGATCTGAACTTAGATAACTTGACTAGCTACGTGTCTGTTGGTGATTCAATGATTGTTTAACATGTGCGACAATGTGATTAGGTTATGTGCTGACTGTAATAAGCAGTATTATGTGTTACAATATGTTATTCTAATCGGTAAAATGATCTTATTAATGATAAGTTGATATATAAAAGATAAAACTAAGTTCACGTATTGTTAAGGTAGCAGATCAAAAAGTGATATCCTACCTTTACATTTACTTTATTCAATGGACATGAGTAAGAAAGTTTGTAAATATAATATCATTGTGCGGATTAATAACTCTATTGTTATCGATTATATATCCAATCATTTGTATTCATACAAGTTCTTAAATTATCAGATCTTTGTTTATCAACATAGTATTATTGTATAATTAGGATATTTATTTTGTTCGTTAATTTCTAATTATGGTTATACAAGTGTCCTCACTTGGATAGTCATTGTATTTAATCACATATCGATACATACTTATTAATTTCCATTATGTATACGTTGACTTCAAAGCCGTCTAAGCTATTTGCTTTGGCTACACACAAACTTAGAAATATTGTTGAACAAGATAAAACTTTATTGTTATCCATTTGAATTATTTTAGTTGGATTCACATCGTATGAACATCCCGTACATAGGAAAACTTTTATGCGCCTAAATGCGGATCATATGAACGATAATATCGTTCTTGCATATAGTATTGATCAATATAGGGCATAACAATTTGATCACCCTCGTGCCTCGTAAGTTATGACGATTTGCGAGATGAAGTTACATTTAACCTTTCAAAAAATAGAAAACAATGTTCATAGTCGTCGAATTGATCTCTAGTTATAGTCGAGACGTAGTTTCAAAATTTTGATATAGAATTGATATGTTATTATTATTGGTTCGACTTACTTCTATTTGTTGATTCGTTGTAGAAGTATCATTCAAAGAAAACATTTAATCCTTTCAGCTGATATTTACTGTTGTTATTACTTGCTGGGCACCCAAATGCTCATTCTTTCTTAATTTAAATGTTTTCAGCCAATCGTGATCAACCTGAAGGTTCATGCAGAAACAAAGGAAAAGGAAAGCAAACAGAATAAGATTAATGGTGTTTTATGTAATAGTATAACTTTATTAAGACAATGGTATCTATTAAATATCATGTAATGAATGTTTAAAGGTCGCATACCTTGGAATAGACTCTGATGCATATGTAAATTAAGTTTGGTATTTATATTATTGTTATTATTATTAGTATTATTGCGCTCATAGAAATTATATCGTGAAGCACCGAGTTCGGGTTTTAAGTACCTAAATTTGGGGCGTTACTGATGATTGGGTAATATACCCATGAATTGATTATGTTTGACCTTAATTTGTTGTGTGTCCGAAATAATTGGGGGATTGATCAAAGGAGCAAGAGCAGATCTGAAGGCTTTCAACTTGGAGTTCTTCTTCTTCTTCTTCTTCTTCTTCTTTATTCTTTTAAAAATTGTGTAACTCATTAAGGATGATTTATCAATTATTTGTGGTTTTTATTTCCGTCATGAACTAATTCTTTTTATTAAGATTCCAATGGAACCTTTTATGATTATGGATTGATTATTTAATTTATTTCAATTATTTATTTTGAAGTGAATTGTTCATCATGCCTTGTATTTATTGATTAATTATCTGGCCAATAATTACCGTGTTACTCTAGGAGGAATCGAGAGAGGAATTCTAGGGTTAGAACTGGGCAGGGTGACATTTGACTTAGTTATTTGCACAATGAATAATTAGGTTTGTGAATAGAATGAGAATATCTATTTACCGCATGTAACACATAAGGAATTGGGATTATAACGAGTTTAATTCAATTGTTTTGCATAGAGATATAGTAAAATTAATCTGGGTTAAATAGAAGGCAATTGATCACTCGAGAGAGGGTTTTTGGCATTTGAGAATTCCTGTTAACAATTCAGTAGACATAATAATTGGGATGATTGGATAATTGATTTAATAATCATATCTGGGGAAATTGGAGTCTTAATTATCATTCATCTGCATTTAAATAATTCTTAATTTGTTCTTTATTTTTTTAGCATAATTTCTTGTTATATTTACAATTAGTTTTCTTAGTTTTAATAATCACAATTTTTGGTTGTTTAGATAAAATTGAATTGATACAGTACTAGTAATTGGAGTTTATTAATTGGAACTCTTTATGGGATCGATACTCTAATTTATCACTATATTACTTGTTGATTGTGTATACTTGCACGTTTGCTTTGATTGTGAAATCAACCAACAAGTTTTTGGCGCCGTTGCCGGGGAATTCTTTGTTAATATTAATTCCATATTAGTTATAATCAATTCGTTCTTAATTTAAACGTTACTTATTTTTTTTCTTGTTTCACAGGAATTCTTTGCGAGTGTATGCACACTAGATCAAGGGAAAGGAAGGAACTTTTTCCTTATACAGACGAAATTGAAAGGAAGTTTGGAAAGGGCAATCGACTAGTGCGGTATCACCCGATGAAGAAAAACTGGAGGAACAAGAAATTCCAGTGAACATGGCAGGGAACGATCAGAAATCACTTCGGGACTATGCCATGTCGAATGTCACGGATATACAGTCGAGCATTAGGAGACCGACAATTAATGCTAACAATTTTGAGATCAAACCAGCAACCATTCAAATGCTTCAGAATCAATGTCAGTTTGGGGGTAGTCCATTAGATGATCCGAATGAGCATATCTTGAGTTTCTTGGAAGTGTGCGACACCTTCAAATTCAACAATGTGTCGAAAGATGCTACAAGGTTGAGAATGTTCCCATTTACTTTGAAAGACAAAGCACGAAGTTGGTTATACTCTCAGCCTCCTGACTCAATCCACACTTGGGACGACTTGGCTCAAAAATTTCTATCTAAGTTTTTCCTACCAGCAAAGTTAGCAAAACTACGGAATGATATTCATACCTTCGCATAGTTTGATTTGGAGTCGTTGTATGAGGCATGGGAAAGGTTTAAGGATATGCTCCGCAAGTGCCCACACCATGGAATTCCACAGTGGATGCAATTGGGGATATTTTGCGATGGTTTACAAGCATCCACAAGGGCAAGTATTGATGCAGCAGCAAGAGGAGCGATTATGTCTAAAAATCTTGATGAGGCATTTCAGTTGTTAGAGATGATGGCCACCAACAATTATCAGCGGCCCATGACAAGGTCTAATCCTCCGAAAACATCGGGAAAGTATGATGTGGATGCGATAACATCATTACAAGTGCAAGTGTCCGCAATGGCTAAGCAGATAGAATTATTACGCCCACAAACCACTCAGCAAGTAGCGATGGTTTGTGAAATTTGTGCTGGGGGTCATACTACGGATCAATGTGCCATCAATCTTTCAAGGCGAAAGCAGTATGGGGAGTTATAGTCGGATTCTACTCGGCCTTATCCGAATCAAAATACATATAATCAAGGGTGGAGAAATCATCACAGGTTTTCATGGAGTAACAACCAAGCCAGCAGAACAAGCAACCGAGACAAAGAAAACAATTAGGGTTTCAAAACCGGACACAACAACCGTCAAGTCACGGAAAGCAAGTTGGGAAGAAGCCTTGGAAAGATTTGTTAAGGCAAATCGAGAAAAGAAGTGAGAGAGTGATAAAAGATTGAATCAAATGGAGTTGAGTATACAAAGTCGATCATGCATCGATCAAAAACCTAGAAAATCAAATGGGACAAATGGCACATGCATTGAATAACCAAACCACTTGGAACACTTCCAAGTGACAAAGAAAAAACCGGCAGAGATGAGCATTGTAAGGCGGTAACTCTACGAAGTGGAAAAGAACTACAAGAGTCAGTCACGGATAGGGAAGAGGAGGATAAGGCATCAAATGAAACAGAGAAAGTGGTGGAGACAGAAAAGCATCAAGAGGAGACCTCATAGCAGAAAAATTCGGAACCAACTAGTACGATTCCCCCCATACCGTATCCGCAAAGATTTCAGAAATCCAAGTTAGATAAACAGTTCTCACAATTTTTGGATATCTTCAAGAAATTGCATATTAACATCCCCTTCGCCGAAGCCTTGGAACAGATGCCGAGTTATGAGAAGTTTATGAAGGAGGTTTTGTCAAAGAAGAGGAAATTAGGTTAATTCGAGACAATAGTATTTACGGAAGAATGCAGTGCTATCATTCAGAATAAGTTACCGCCAAAGCTCAAGGATATAGGTAGCTTTAATATATCGTGCGAGATTGGAAATCAGTTTTCTGGACGAGCCTTATGTGATTTGGGGGCCAGTATAAATCTAATGCCATTATCCGCTCACGCCTACCGATTCGGACTTGTGCTCCACGCCTAATAAATATCGGTTTTATGACTAAGCAGATAGATCGATTACATATCCACGAGGTATAGTTGAAGATGTGTTAGTAAAAGTGGATAAATTCATCTTCCCCGCGAATTTCTTTATTCTGGATTGTGAAGTGGACAGTGAGATTCCGATCATTCTTGGGCGACCATTTTTGGCAATAGGTAGAACATTGATTGATGTTCAAAAAGGTGAATTGACAATGCAAGTTGAAGATCAACAGGTCACCTTTAACGTTTTCAAGTCAATGTCGTACCCAAAAGAAAAAGGTGAATGTATGCGGGTTGATATCATGGAGGAATTGGTGAATCATAAATTCAGCATAACTTTTTCGGAGGACCCACTTGAATTTATTTTGCTCGGGGCAGACGAATATGGTATTGAAGAGGATATCGAATACGTCAAATGGCTAGACACACCATCAGTTTTCTGAAAAAGCACTCAATCCTTCGACACCATAGAGAGGCCCGAAGCGGAAGGTAAAAAGTTCAAACCATCAATAGAAGAGCCATCGGTGCTAGAATTAAAGCCATTACCACCCCATCTACAATATGCTTATTTGGGAAATGACAATACCCTACCAGTTATTGTTTCCACAGAATTGACTGATACGCAAAAGGAAAAACTGCTACGGGTCTTGCGAGAATTAAAAACAGCAATTGGGTGGACTATAGCGGACATTCGAGGTATTAGCCCATCATTCTGCATGCATAAAATCTTAATGGAAGAGGGGGCAAAACCAACCATCGAGATGCAAAGAAGGCTAAACCCCATCATGAAGGAGGTGGTGAAAAAGGAGATTATAAAGTGGTTGGATGCTGGCATTATTTACCCGATCTCAGATAGTTCATGGGTAAGTCCTGTACAATGCGTACCAAAGAAAGGGGGTATGACAGTGGTGAAGAATGAAGCTAATGAGCTCATCCCTACTCGACGATTCTGAGGATAGAGTATGCATGGACTACCAGTAAGCTAAATAAAGCCACACGCAAGGATCACTTCCCCTTACCATTCATTGATCAGATGTTGGATAGGCTAGCATGACATCAGTTTTATTGTCTCTTGGATGGTTATTCTGGGAATAATCAAATTGCTATTGCACCGGAGGATCAAGAGAAAATGACATTCACATGCCCATACGGTACGTTTGCATTTCGGCGAATGTCTTTTGGTTTATGCAATGCACCAGCAACCTTTCAGCGGTGCATGATGGCGATCTTCTCCAACATGGTCGAGAAAAATTTGGAGGTATTTATGGACGATTTTTCTGTGTTTGGTGATAGCTTTGATCTTTGCTTGCAAAATCTGATGTTAGTATTGAAACGATGCGTGGAGACTAATCGGTTCTTAATTGGGAAAATGTCACTTTATGGTGAAAGAAGGATTATTCTCGGGCATAGGGTTTCTACAGCAGGACTAGAGGTGGATAAAGCAAAGATTGAGACTATTGAGAAATTACCACCTCCATCATCTGTGAAGGGAATCCGGAGCTTCTTGGGACATGCGGGTTTCTACAAACGTTTCATTAAAGATTTTTCAAAAATTTCAAAACCCTTGTGTTCCCTGCTAGAGAAAGACGTGCCCTTCAAAATAGATCAGTCATGTATCAAGGCATTAGAGATTTTAAAGAAGAAATTAGTATCCGCTCCAATCATTGTGGCGCCCGATTGGTCTTTACTATTCGAATTGATGTGCGACGCTAGCGATTATGCAGTGGGAGTAGTTTTGGGTCAACGCCACAAATTTTTTTTCCACACAATCTATTACAAGCAAGACATTAACAGATGCTTAGTTGAACTACACAACCACCGAAAAAGAATTACTTGCAGTTGTGTTTGCCTTCGACAAATTCAGAGCATATCTCATCAGGACCAAGGTCATTGTCTACACGGATCATTCTGCAATCAAATATTTGATCGAGAAGAAGGATGCCAAACCGAGGTTAATACGGTGGGTGTTACTGCTGCAAGAATTTGATTTGGGGATCCGGGATAGAAATGGTACAGAAAATCAAGTAGCGGATCATCTCTCGCGGTTGGAGAATGATGAGGTTCAGAGGAAGGACAATGCAATGATTAACGAGAAATTTCCGGACGAACAACTTCTACGAGTGACCACAACACTGCCTTGGTATGCTGATTATGTGAACTATGTGGTTGCTAAGGTGTTACCACAGGATTTGAACTCGCAACAACGAAAGAAATTCCTCCATGACGTGAAGCAGTACTATTGGGATGAACCGTTCTTGTTTAAAGCCTGCGCGGATCAAATGATTAGACGTTGTGTACCACATGAAGAGATGGATAGTATCTTGGGTTATTGCCATTCATCCGATTATGGAGGTCATTATTTTGGTGATCGAATTACGGCCAAGGTGTTACAATCAGGATTTTACTGGCCTTCATTATTCAAGGATGCATATCTCTATGTGCTAAAGTGTGACAGATGCCAATGCGTAGGTAATATCTCCAAGCGAAATGAAATGCCACTCAACTCTATTTTGGAGGTAGCACTGTTCGACGTTTGGGGAATTGATTTCATGGGATCGTTCCCCTCATCTTTTAATAATCAGTATATTTTGTTGGCAGTGGATTATGTTTCCAAATGGGTTGAAGCCACAGCTTTGCCCATAAATGATGCTAACATCGTCCTTCGATTCTTAAAGAAAAATATCTTCACGCGATTTGGGACTCCCCGGGCAATAATAAGTGATGAGGGAACACATTTTTGTAACAAACAGTTAACAAAATTGTTGGTGAAGTATGGGGTTCATCATAAAATCACAGCTACGTATCATCCCCAAACCAATGGCCAAGCTGAGGTCTCGAATAGGGAGGTTAAGAGAATTCTGGAAAAGGTGGTCAACCCGTCAAGAAAAGATTGGTCTTTACGTCTTGACGATACTCTATGGGCATATCGTACAACATATAAGAATTCGATCGGTATGTCCCCTTATCGAATGGTTTACGGAAAAGCATGTCACCTCCCAGTTGAGCTAGAACATATTGCACACTGGACCATTCGGAAGCTCAATTTTGATGAACAAACAGCAGGTGAGAAAAGGTTACTGCAGTTGAATGAGATGGATGAGTTCCGCTTCAATGCTTATGAAAACGCAAAACTCTACAAGGAGAAAGTCAAAGCTTGGCATGATAAGAAAATTCTCGATAAAACATTTGAGCCGGCCAACAAGTCTTCTTCATTCAACTCGAGATTGCGTTTATTTTCGTGAAAACTCGAAATCACATTGGTCGAGTCCTTTTACGATCGTATACATTTGCACCACATGGTAACATCGAGATCAAAAACCAAATTCAAATTGCCCATTCAAAGTTAACGGTCAAAGACTCAAACATTACTGGAGTGGACCCATTGAACTTTAAACTACGGTCATGAACCTCTCTGACCCAGTGGAAAATTGAGCATACCAAGCGCTTATTGGGAGGCAACCCAATCATTTTCCTTTTAATTTTATTTTATTTTGGTTATTTTATTTTATTTTCATTCTACTTAGTTGTCTACTATTGTGTATTTTTGTTCTTGTGAGTATTGATTCCAATAGTATGGGTAACTCAGCCTGAACGTGTCTCATGGATGCAGGTCCTCGTGCGTGTATAATGTAGCTTCAACATACTGTGACCCACCAAGCCTAAGGTGATCGCCCAATCACCTTGGCGCTCCATTAAGCACATACCATAGTGCCCTTGGCGCTAGCCAAGTCGAGACCGACAAGAGCGCTCGTATTTGCACATTTGTTTATACCATAGCGCCCGTGGCTAGCTAAATCTCATAACCCACTGATCTACAGCGCCCCGGAGCTGCATTCCTAGCTTTCACGGTAGCCCCGGCCAAGGAGCTCTTGAACCTACTGACCAAGAGCGCCCCGACGCTATTTTACCCTATTAACTCGGTAGCCGACGACAGTAGGTCGATTCGAGTCCTACTCGGGTTCCAAGCTATTTGAGCGGTTACACATCTTCATTCTTTTTTATTAGTACACGACTCGTCTCTCTCTCAATTGGATACACAGAAAATTGTAAGCCTTGCTTATCAAATTCGAGATTAAGTCTGCGCAATAGTGCCATAATTCTCATCTCTTTCACGATCATCTACCAAGGTATGTTGTATGTTCTAATTCCATTTTTGTACAACAAGTATGGGTATTGATGTAATTGGTGAGTGTTCTTCATCCGGATATGCATCATCCTTCTTCATCTGGAGATAAGGGTTCTTTCTTGTTTCTATATTGCATAATGGCCATAATTTGCTCACTTGTAAGTAGAGATTGCAATCATGGGATATTTTTGACTAACAAGAGGTATGAATTGATAGTAACTTAGTGAAATTCTGAGTAATTCATGAGTTGCCTCTTAAATGTTTGATGAATTGCCTGAACCATTAATCTTGTCCACATGCACACGTATCACCATGTCCAAGAACTTCTATTCTAGACCATCTTGCCACCACAATGGTTTCACTCTACTGTAGCACATATTCATGGCTATCATTGCATATAGTAAATTGGAGTGGGGAGAATTACGCTATATTGATACATGCATGTTTCCTATTGCACTCCATGATAAACCTTTTGGGCATCTCTTGGGGTTGTTTTGCTAATTCTAGTAACTGAAGAGTCCATGACTCCAATCGGTACAATTGTACATGCACTAGCATTTTTTTTGTCAAGCACCACCCCCACCAATGTGCTCAATTTCCACATATTTTTCAAAGTTTCGGGGTAAAGCCATACATAAGTTTATCAAAGTTCAAATTTTGTTCAATACTAATATATATATGCTTGTAATTCCAGAATTTCTGACATGGAATCCAAATGCCAGCGTGGTGAAGGGTCAGGGACCGCCTCAACTCCACCTCCGAGATTTGACAGCCGCCGTTTTGTCAGTCTTGCGGCTCAGGAAAGATACAACCGCATGGCTACTCGTTCATTGGTTCCGGAGCGTGGGTTGAGACTGGATCAATCAAAGGACAGTGACATGGCAGTCATGATATGAAAAAAAAGCTGGTTCACACTCACCATGACGGCCCGATCCATGATAATTGCGGTGGTGAAAGAATTTTACGCCAACGTGTCGAACATGATCACTATCTGATGTTGTAAGGGGAAAAACAGTGGAAATTAGCGAAGAGGACTTCAATGAGTGTTATCAACTGCCAGTAGAGGGTTTTTATGATGAGTATGCTAGTTTTGTGAGTGATGGGCCAGATTATGAGCAGATAATTCGTGAGCTTTGTCGGTGGGCACCACATGGACAAGATATGAGCGTGGAAACATGACTTTCCCACTATCGAATCTCAAACTTATATGGGAAGGCATGGTATCGCGTTCATTTGCATAAAACTCATGCCATGCACCCATGTGAGTCGTGTTACCGAGGGGGCGTGCAGGTGCTTACGTACTCAATCATCAAAGGATTTAAAATTGATGTGGGCCATCTCATTTTGCAATCTGTCCTCCGAGCATCTCGTGGAAGTACCACTAGAGGGTTACCACATCCGTCTCTCATCTGCGTATTATGTGATAAGTTTGGAGTTAAATGGAAGTCAGACGAGATGATCCAAAAGCCTATGCCAGAGCTGGACCATAAGTTGATCAGCAGGTACAAAGTGTGGACTGGTGGTGCAAACCACCCTAGGGGATTGGGTTTCATAATTCCCCAAGCTGAACAATCTCAAGCTCCACCTACTTATGGTCCATCATCTGCAGCATATCGAGGTGTGGTTCCCGAAGCTGTTCAAAGAGAAGTCAATGGTTGGTTCTACAATATTGAAGCCCAAAATGTCCGCTTGTCTGAGCGCCAAGATATTATCTATAAGTATTTGGTTGACCGGCCATTGCATATCGATGAACGCCAATTGTTGTTTACGGGTGTTAGCCCTGCCAATTCAACCGCCCTTGATTCGCCAGTTTTTCCCCCTTCTGATCTAGAGATGAACGAGGATGATGATGCTCCACCCGAGGCTTAGGCTCATCAGGGAAGTCCTCTGTTTTATTTTGTTTATCTTTCGCATGAGGACATTGCTCTAGATAAGTTTGGGGGTAGTTGTTTAGTTAATTTTTATTTGCATGAGTAAAACTGTGTTGGTTATTAGTTTGTGGATGTTTTAATTTTTATAATTGTTGCATTTAGGATTGCATGTTAATTCCAGCTTTTGATAGTGAGTATATTTGAAGGCCAATGATGAACTTAAAATTGCATGAGCAAGTCTAGTAAGGATTGTTGAGTCAGTGATATGATGTTCTTGACATGATTTGAATCTCTATCTATTTGACACTGATGTTATAAGGATAGCACAATTTAAACAAATGATCATGTTAGCTATGATAATTAAAATGGATAGATAATGGAGTTCTGCAGGATGAATGCTAGTAAAATGAAAGAGCAATTTAAGTAGTTAATGAAGACTGAATTTAGGCATGAACTCGAGTTTGGGGGAAAAATATATGAAGTATATAAGCTATGAAAAAATAAATAAATTATAAACACCGTGGCATGCTTGTCTAGTTTTGTGGCCTTTGTTACTTGAGTAAGTAAGCCCGAGGGGATTGTCTCTACACCTAGCGCCATAAGGTCTTAATGGCTTGGGAGTCATTGGTCGAAAGCTCGTTAGGTAGCATTGAAAAGCTTAAGGGAATAAGACAATGCATAGTTATGGTTAAAAAAAATATGTATGTAATAAAGCAGGAAAAGTGCAAAATGCCCCCGTCTAAAAAATAAAATAAAATGCTAATAGCATAAGTATTTCATGTTGACCCCTGAATTTTGGTGATTGTGTTATTTCAGTTGAATCTAGTTTATTTGGTGCGTTCTTGAGTTGAACTGTATGAAGCTTGATATGAACTTTATTATCTTTCAGATTTTTGCTTGTCATTGGTTAGCATGGTTCTTGAACACACACTCACAATATCAGTAATAATAGATTTTGATTGATTGATTATTTGGATATTATTGATCTGCTTTATCAGGAGGTATTAGCATGTTTTTGTGATTTTTCTGAGGCCTATGGATATTCGTTAACTATTGAATTGCTGGAATTAAGGTCCTTTAGTTAGTTTGCATTTGCATGATGTTTAGTTATTCGTGTTTTGTGTTTTGTTGCTTGAGGACATGCAACGATTTAAGTTTGGGGGTATTTGATGATTGGGTAATATACCCATGAATTGATTATGTTTGACCTTAATTTATTGTGTGTAAAGCATTTTAGAATCATTTTACTTGTTTAAGTTGTGTTGTGGCGAGGTGATTGTCTTTGTTGGGACGTTTGGAAGTTGTGGGATTGAAAAAGGCAAGAAAATCAGTTTCTGCACCCTAATAGAGGTACTGTTCCAAAGTAAAAAAGATGGCAACCGGGTATTTGGTCTTGATTGACCGATTTCTGGAAGACGCCTTGCGCATGGACCGGACGTGATGGGCTTTGACTAATAGTTTGACTTCGTATTTGGTGTGTTTTGGAAGCCTATTTGGACTAGAATTGTTGGAATTGAGTAAGAAAATATAAATTGATTCTTTACATTGAATTGGGGGGCTATTCTACACAATTGGGGATTGATCAAAGGAGCAAGAGCAGATCTGAAGGCTTTCAGCTTGGAGTTCTTCTTCTTCTTCTTTATTCTTTTAAAAATTGTGTAACTCATTAAGGATGATTTATCAATTATTTGTGGTTTTTATTTCCGTCATGAACTAATTCTTTTTATTAAGATTCCAATGGAACCTTTTATGATTATGAATTGATTATTTAATTTATTCCAATTATTTATGTTGAAGTGAATTGTTCATCATGCCTTGTATTTATTAATTAATTATCTGGTCAATAATTACCGTGTTACTCTAGGAGGAATCGAGAGAGGAATTCTAGGGTTAGAAGCAAGGCGGTGTCATGTGACTTAGTTATTTGCTGCAGTGAATAATTAGGTTTGTGAATAGAATGAGAATATCTATTTACGCATGTAACACATAAGAAATTGGGATTATAATGAGTTTAATTCAATTGTTTTGCATAGAGATATAGCAAAATTAATCAGGTTAAATAGAAGGCAATTGATCACTTGAGAGAGGGCTTTTGGCATTTGAGAATTCACATTAACAATTGATGTAGACATAATAATTGGGATGATTGGATAATTGATTTAATAATCATATCTGGGGAAATTGGAGTCTTAATTATCATTCATCTGCATTTAAATAATTCTTAATTTGTTCGTTGTTTTCTTTTAGCATAATTTCTTGTTATATTTACAATTAGTTTTCTTAGCTTTAATAATCACAATTTTTGGTTGTTTAAATAAAATTGAATTGATACAGTACTAGTAATTGGAGTTTATTAATTGGAATCCTCTGTGGGATCGATACTCTAATATATCACTATATTACTTGTTGATTGTGTATACTTGCACGTTTGCTTTGATTGTGAAATCAACCAACAGTTACAAACTTCGTTCAGGTTACTCGCTTTTTGAGAAGTCACAAAAAATGCTCTTCCTAAAACTGCCGACTTTGTTTTGTTCGTATTCGCCTTTGGTACCACCGTTCCAGCTGGACTCGCTACATGAATCGAGCTATGTGACCGTCTTTTCCACAAGTAAAATATACCTTGGAAGGTTGTGGACAGTTTGAACTTATATGTCCCTCATCTCTGCATCTGTAGCATCTAACTGGCGGTCGTTCTCCTCCCCTAGAATTTGTTGTTATTGCTGGTGCTGGTGCCGATGTATTCCCATCATCGTTAAATATTCTCTTTTTAAAATTTCCACTTGAATCATTTCTTCTATTATCTTGGCCATGATTACCACCGAAGTGGTTTCCAATTCTGGCATGTTGATTCCCTCCACGTTTTTGTCACCGCTTCGATGACTGCTACCACTAGTATTATCGACTTGTTGACTGCTCTCTCTTGGTTGGGTTGACTCATTATCGCGCTCCAATAACTGAGCCCTATTTACAACATCTAAATACAAGCACAACTTGTGACAAATGAGGTATTAACGTATTTCGGGTCTCAAACCTCGTAGAAACATTCGCGTCATTCTCTCCTCATTATTAACTAAATGGGATATGAACCAGGACAACTCGGCAAACTTAGCCTCGTATTGTGACATAGTCATATTGTTTTGCTCCAACTTGATAAACTCCACCTCCTTCATGTGACGAATACTTTTGGGAAAGTACTCGTCGTTGAACAGTTCTTGGAACTTTTCCCAAGATATTTTGAGTGCGGCAGGCTGAGTACGTTTTACTGATTCTCACTAGTAATCTGCCTCTCCTCTCAACATGAAGGTGGCAAAGTGAACCTTTTTCTCCTCGAAGCATCCCAAGACATCAAATATCTTAGTGATCTGCTTTATCCATGTCTCCGCCTTAAGTGGTTTTGGCTCTCCCAAAAACTCTGGTGGTCCCAGCTCCTTGAACTTCTTTGCAGTGACCATCCAAGAGTTTCCAGTGTTTCCTCCTGCATTTTGAACAGGAGTTGCTCTCGCTTGATGTTGCATGAATTGCATAAAGCCTCTGAAAATCCCATCATTCATCATTTGATTGGTGTTGTTGTTTACTTGAGGATTATTGTCTTCCTGTTGCACATTATCCTTGGTATTGATCGTTGGTAACTCAACGGTCTGTGCTTCATTGCTTATCTAGATATTTTTAGATGTCATTTTCAAACACTACCACAAAACAATGGTTAATTGACATGTCACATATTATCCCTATACTCTGACCGACCAATTAAATACCAAATATGTAACATCCCAGAAAATCGAACCTTTTGTAAATACTTTTATAATGAATAAAATAATATTATTTGTTATTATTATGTGTTAGTAAGATGAATGTCATTCTATAACCTAGAAACGTCGAAATGTCATAGTATTTTAACTACGTGAAGGAATTAAAGTGTTTGAGTTTTCAAGATGAAAATAAAAGCTTTCCAAATTTTTTTCCAAAAAACACTATTCATCAATTTCCGCTCGGGAATTATTTTTGAACTTTCGAGAAATACGTAACGTTATAATATCAAGGTGAGATGGATTATGTAATAATAATCTAAGTATGGAAAATGCAATATTTTGCATGGGACTTAATTAGATAACGTTAGGAATATCTAGCGTTAAGAATATAATGTAAAGATCGTATGATACGTATGTATTGTGCGAGGTAGTGTATAAGAGTATGATACGAAGTATTATGCGAGTATATGGGAATGATGGTATTCCGTATATTATGAATTGATATACAAGTTAGAATACGAGAATTATACCTATAATATATGTGATAAGGTTTTTAATTAAATGGCATGGACTAGTAGGATTGTGTAAACAATTGAATAATCCAATAAGAATTAAGGTGCAAGCCCAAGTGTTTATTAATGCAAGCCCAAAGTTAGGTTAAGTTAATTATACCTAAGCCCAATTAATGATCCAATGGGTAAAGCTTGATCCATGGGGTAACCCATGGATGAACTTGGTGACCAAGAACTTTATGTGGTGGCCAAGTAATTAGTGTGGCTAGCAAGTTTACTTAGTCGTTAAGAATGGAATAGTAAGGAGGTTAGTAAAGGAGGTGGATGTCTTAATGACCTATTTTCCTAACTTTAGAAAGTCTATAAATAGCAAGTTGGATTTCATTATTTGTTTGTTTAATAATCCAACAACTTTCCTTTATAAAGCAACTTAAGTGTTAGAGACAATAAGCACATATAAGTCAAAACTTCCATTGTTAGATTTTCAAGAAGAAGAGAAGAACTGGTTCATCAAGGGTAAGACTCTTGTCCAATAATTTTCCATCTCTTTCATGATAGCTTGATAGAGAAGTGATGGTCATGTATGTTAAGAATCATAAGAAGTGAATAAGCAATGGACTTAAGCTGAATAAGTCATGAATAAGTAAGATAAACCTAAATAAGTTATGAATGTATGATGAACATATATGAACTTGTCATACGTTTACCTTAAGAAGTTAGTATGATTGAAAATATGTAAGAATGTTGCTTAAAGGACTTAAACCAATAATAAGTCATAAGGAATGGAATCTAGTAGTTTATAATTTGTTAAGTTATAAACTTATGAAGAATAAGCCAAAACATAACTTAAAAATAAGTTGTTGTAATATGTAGGTTGAGATGTCTAGTTAATGAATTGAATCCATTTGGATTAATGAACAAATCGTTAGTAAAGAAGTTTTGCCGAAATTCACACGATTGGATGATAATCGTCGAATTTGTGAAATTCTTGGAATGGAAGTCAAATTTTGTATTTGTACTCGGAAACGTTGGTTTTCATTGGAGACAAGTCTTATTTGGCATTAAAGAGTTGCAGACTCAAAAATGACCGAATTCTGACTTAGAACGAAGAAACAAGCGTTGAACATTCATTGACGTTTATCGTTTTCGTTAAAAATGGACTAATAGGTGAATTTTTTGTTAATGAAGTCAAATAGATAAAATTCTTGCATAAACACGTAGAGTATGTGATTTGTGAACTGAAGGCTCTTGAACGAGCTAAATCGGACTTATAACGAAGAAGTTAAGAGCCCGGGAGTTTCACAAAAATACAAATCAGAAAAAATTTTTACTACAGAGTGGAATTTGCCATATACCGAGCATGGCCGAGAGGATGCTAACATACTGTAGTTTAGCGCCGTAGCGCGGCCCATTGTACTGAAGTTGGCACTGTAGCACCAGAATCGGGGAAAACCTACTGACGAGTCATGCCGCGGCGTGGATCAGAGTAGTAAAGCTGGCGCCATAGCGCCAGCCTTGGGATTTAGACAATAAAGAAAGTTTACAAGTATAACATGAATTGTAATTGATTTGCAATGAATTAAGGAACTTAATGAAACATTGTTAAGACATGTTTAAACCTTAAGTATGATCAATTAGGGTTGAAGTAAGTCAATTATATATGAACATAAGAACGACGTAACTGAAAGCCGAAACCAATAGTAACAATTCTAAGTCATGTATAGATTGAGAAGAAGGGTAAGATTCATTAGGAACCATGTATGCTAATTCATGACCTAATGTGTATGCTATGTTATCATCTATTGTAGAGACCTTAAAGACTTAACATGAACGTGTAATAGCCGTAACATTCGTTGAAGGAAAGTATTCGAACCCTTATTTCAGTTTAACCTGGACAAGCTTTATGGTTCATGTATTCTTATGCATGAATTATTGTATGATAAAGTCAAAGCCAATTCATTCGGCTAGACTTATGATATGTTGGATTTCTTATAATCTATTAAAGCATGGTCAATATTGTACCAAGTTATATTGGTGTGGTTTTCAAATGAAGACTGAGTATGCTAAAAATGTTTTGTCGTCAAACGACAAGCACGTGAGGTTGCCATAACTTAAACGTACATACGTTTAATGAATGTAGTGTTTATCAACATAGAGTACTATAGGCTGATCACCTAGACGTGCTCGTAAGAAATGTCGAACTTACGGACTTAGTGCCGGGATGTCCTTTTCAAATAAAGTATGAAATGCTCAAGGTCTTGCACCGAAATTGATGTTTTACTGAATATTGTTGCTGTAAAATGTTTTGAATAAAAAGAAGTGCTATTTTGAATTATCAATAGTACTTTGTAACTATTGTTCAGTTATTGAAGATATATAATTCCTATGTTTCAAGCATGTTGTTTATTAGAATTGTCATATTTGTTGAGCTAGTCATGCTCACTCTTGCTTAAACCATATAAACGCAGCTAAGATCGAACGGACCGAAGGCTCCGACAAGGATAAAGGCAAGGCGAAGACGAACCCGTAGAATACTTATGTAATAGTATAGGTTTAATGTTGTAATATATTTGATATTATGACAAGAACAAATGTAATGGTTATAAAGAACTTGGGGAATGTTAATATTATTTTCAATATATAGAAGACATATTTGTTCTTTTGAGACTTTTCAATTGAATGTATGTGTGAATGGTAGTACCGTGTAGCACCATCTGTCGGGTTGGAAGATACCCGGATTTGGGGGCGTCACAAAATAAACTTAGGTAGGTTATACTAGCGAAGGAATTACCCGTCTCTCCCCTCCTAGTTCTAGTCTCACATCTCAGCCAGGAATCATATCCCTAAGCTTTGTTACCAATTGTGACGCCCCCAAAATAGGTATACATCACCCATCTTGGGTCGCCAAATACACGGTACTGAATACAACTACAAACTTAATTATACAACATGAGCTGAGATTTTTTACACTAATATTGTCTTCTAGACAATATCCAAACTCAAATGGAGTCCTCATTACATTTATTGTCACACTGTTTTATAGAATAGTGAGGACTACTATAACACCATCTCGAACCATCACTCCGTTCCCCAACTAGTTTCGGCTACGTTCTTATTTCCTGAAGGGAACAATAGAAGTAAAAGGGTGAGCTAAACTAGCCCAGTAAGAAATATTATGACTAAGATAATGCAGAATAAGTTATCATTAGCCTTAAACAATGTTAAACTAACAGAATATAATAGACAACAAGCTTAACTGCAGCGGAACAAGCAATCCATTAGAAGAGTCAAGTAGAGCATGATATCTGCTATCTGCTATGATTTAAAAAGTTTATCATTAAATTTATCGTTGGGACTCAGCTTAATAAATAAATCATATCATCGAATCATCCCTACACTATGGGCCAAGGATATTCATTAGTATCACGTCCACAGATTATTCTTGCACTACGGGCCAAGAATATTCGTGTAATCATCATGATCATACCAAATTATCCCTGGTCATAATCATACCAATCAACAGTCCATCTATGCACATATGCCAAAAATGACTTTCATCACAATATAAGCATGAGGATGATGACAATGATATAAGAATTCAATTAAAAGAAAGCAAAGGATAAATTTTTAAAGATTTATAACTTAATTTATCCAAAATTCAATAATGTTCAAATTGTCAACATGATACTGCTTTGTGGAGTAAAATTCAAGAATAATATCCATATATCAAAAATAATTTGGACAGAAAAGAAATAATTTTTTGTTGAATAGTACCCCTTGAATAGTACCCTGTGAATAGTACTTCGGGAATAGTACCCCGTGAATAGTACCCCAACATGAAAAGTGCCCCGAATACCCGAGTGAACAATATTTGAGTGAATAGTAACCGTGTGAATAGTAACCCATAAATAGTAACTCGTGAATAGTACCCTGACATGAAAAGTGCCCCGAATACCAGAGAGAACAATATTTGAGTGAATAGTAACCCGTAAATGGTAACTCGTGAATAGTACCCTGGCATGAAAAGTGCCCCGAATACCCGAGTGAACAATATTTGAGTGAATAGTAACTGAGTGAATAGTAACTCATAAATAGTAACTCGTGAATAGTACTCTGGCATGAAAAGTTCCCTGAATACCCGAGTGAACAATATTTGAGTGAATAGTAACTAGGTGAATAGTACCCCAAGAAAAATATTGATATTTTATAAGAAAGTTCAGATCAATATTCCAATGAAACGATACTGGATGAAGCACAAAACTCTAGGATATTCCACTAATTTCAGGGATTATAGAAGTAATACTTCCCATAATAAGTTTATATTTAAGAATATGAAAAGAAATAACATACGAAACTGCAAATGGATTTTTACCTATCATACGGTGCGTAATCCGCGTAGACAGGTTATTCTGACATATTAAAGGATGAATACAAAAAATAGTATTCCTTATGAATACGAAAAATAGTATTCCTTATGAATATAAAAGAAATAATACCCCTTACGAATACTACAAATAATATCCCTTACCTTAGTAGAAAGATGAATACTGTAATAGTGAAGTAGCAGAATACTCTTTTTCTTGCTCTCTATAGTTTCTCTTATGAGTCTCAATGAATTGGTGAGAATGAAAGAAGAATTAAGCTTCTATTTATAAGAGAATGGACTAAATAGTAACTAATTCACGAACGGTCCAGATTAATTCACTATTAGAACGGACGGTCCATATTGTAAGACCCCAACTTTTATGAATAAAGAATATTTTCTTGAAATATATTTTTGAATATTATTGTGTGGATTTGATATAATGTTATAGTTGTGGGTAATATTTACAAATTTTATAAAGTAAGCAAGTGGTTATATAATATTTGATTGGTCGAGGAATATTCGTTTTAACATGGAATATTCGTATGACGACACAATCATTGGTGGACCCCACAACGGAAGTATTGTCGTAGTTAGAAAACGACATAATTATCTTTTTATAAAAATAACAGCAAAAGTTTTACCATTAAAACTGTTGAACTACCCTGTAGTAAAAGTACAGTAATACGCATGGTTGCATAGTAGCACACGGTATTGGTTATTGATGCTTACGTGAGAAGTCACTCAATTATTGCTACAGTAATT
Source organism: Panax ginseng (assembly GCA_020205605.1). NCBI lineage: Eukaryota > Viridiplantae > Streptophyta > Magnoliopsida > Apiales > Araliaceae > Panax > Panax ginseng. The sequence goes on along the minus strand of CM035130.1, from coordinate 90,229,285 downwards.
GCTGCATCATATATCTCATATTATTGATTCAATTATTGTCACATTATCATCTGCATTTTATGTTATTAAATCAATAATTGAGATGACAAAGTTATTCATATTATTAAATTGCAATATTTACAATGTCAGAAGTTACGCGAGGAGAGGTCTGGTCATCTAATTGCGCGCCAATAAGGAGAAATCCTTATCGAAAAGCCCTCTCTTTCCTGGGAACGACCTGGTTGTTAAATATTGTGAGTTATAATATTAATGATGAATAAGTTCGTGTTGATAAAGATGAAATTGATAGTTCCATTGTGTTGGAATTATTAGTGTTAGTGGAAATCGACATTTAATTCGGTATTAATTGATGTCTGGAAGTTATACTGACCAGTCGGGTAATTAATTAGATAAATGAGCAATTAATTGCTATTAATTCACATGATTATAACTATTTGTTCACATGTATGTACTATTGATTCACATTCTTGTTACTATTAGGGGAGTTGGCGCAAGATTGATAATACTTGCATGACTAAGTTAAAAATGGAGGTATAGATGGAGGTACTATACTATAATTTGTATTTTCACATGTCTAGAACTATTGGTTCACATGATTTACTATTGATTCACATGATTTACTATTAGGGGAGGTGGTGCAAGTTTGATAATACTTGCAAAACTAAATTAAAAATAAAGGAAAAGAGGAAGGTATTATACTATAATATTTTGAGCCCCAAAACGTGCAATTATCGAAACTATATTTTCCTATAAATAGAAGCTTATTTCTTCATTATTTTTCACCAATTCACTCAAGCTATAGAGCAATTACCATAGAGAGAAATTATAGAGAGAAAGAAGAAGAAAAGTCTGCTACCTCACTATTCCAATATCCAATTCTTTCTAAGGTAAGGGGTATTGTTTCTTTCGCATTCATGAAGAGAGCTTCTGTTATTCCATTCCTTATTATTATGTTGGAATAACATGTCTATGCGAAGTACCGTAGACATGGTGAAATTCTTCCGTTATTCCATTCTTTTTATTATTCATTGGAATATCACATGCATGCGTATTGCATGCATGATTCGGTTCCATTATTTATTATTCTATTGGAATAACCTATCTGTGCAGTCTATCGCATGCCTAGTGAAGTCTTCTGTTATTCCATTCTTTATTATTCTATTGGAATATCCTGTCTGTGCGTATTATGCATGACCTGGTTCCATTATTTATTATTATTCATTGGAATAACTTTATGCATGCGATCTATCGCATACATGGTGAATTCTTACGTTATTCCATTCTTTATTATTACATTGGAATATCTCGTGCATGCGTGATTACGCATGACTGGTTCCATTCTTTATTATTCTCATTGGAATAACTTTGTCATGTGGATTATCACATGCATGGTGAATGATCCTTCATATTCATTCCTTATTAAATTATGGAAATGATCTGTCTACATGGATTACCGTATGGCGGGCGAAAATCCATTTGCAGTTTCATATATTGTATTATACTGAGTTGGTTAAAGTTTTGGCTTCTATACTCCACGAAATTAGTGGAATATCCTTGATATTTGCGCTTCATCCAGTATCTTTTCATGTAAATATTCTTTTGAGCATTCTTGAATTTTACTCTACAAAGAAGTATCACGTTGACAATTTGGACATTATTGATTTCTGGATAAATTAGATTATAAATATTTAAAAATTTATTCTTGAACTTGTTTTATTGAATTCATATATCATTGTCATCATCCTCATGTTTATATTCTATTGAAAGTCATCTGTGGCCTGTAGTGCATATATGGACTTGGTATGATTATGACCAGAGATCATTCGGTATAATCATAACCGTAATGTTATAAATGATGTGATAAAAGTCTTCATTGGCCCGTAGTGCATTGATGGACAATTGGCATGATCATGACCATTGATGAATACACGAATGTCCTTGGCCCGTAGTGCATGGATAATTGTGGTCGTGATACTAAAGAATATCCTTGGCCGTAGTGCAGGGGTGATTCGATGATGTGGATTATTTATTAAGCTGAGTCTCAGCGATAAAAGTGATGAAAAACCTTTTAAATCATAGAAGATAGTAGATTTTATTCTCTACTTGACTCTTCTAATGGATTGCTTGTTCCACTATAGTTAAACTTGATGTTTGTTATATTGTATCAGTTTAACACTGTTGTAGGCTAATGATAATTTATTCTGCATTATCTTAGTCATAATATTTCTTACTGGGCTAGTTGAACTCACCCTTTTGCTTTCATTGTTCTCTTTAGGAAATGAGAACGTAGCTGAGACTAGTTGGAGAACGGAGTGACGGTCTAGATGATAGTATTAGTAGTCCTCACTATTCTATAAAATAGTGTGATAATAAATATAATGAGGACTCCTTTGAGTGTGGATATTGTCTAGATGACAATATTTGTATTAAAACTCACAACATATATTTTGTCGTATTTTACACGACAGTTGTATAATTAAGTTTTTAATTGTATTTTGTACCATGTATTTGGCGACTCAAGATAGGTGATGTATACCTATTTTGGGGGCGTCACAATATTGATTACTATTAAAACCACAATCGATGGTCCAGATTGATTTACTTTTAAAACCACGACCGACGATCCAGATTGATTTACTTTTAAAACCACCACCGACGGTCCACATTAATTTACTTTTAAAACCACCACTGACGGTCCAGATTGATTTACTATTAAAACCACCACCGACGGTCCAGATTGATTTACTATTAAAACCACCACCGATGGTCCAAATTGATTTACTATTAAAACCACCACCAATGGTCCAGATTAATTTAACTTATTACACTTTGGTACCCATAAAGTTTTCTAAGTTTGCATTATTCCCCTCTAACTTTTGTAAATCACTTATTTTCAATAAACACATTCTTAATACTTCAACAATTATTCATCATTAATATTATAACTCACAATATTTAACAACCAGATCATTCCCAGTAAGGATTTCTCCCTATTGGCGCGTAATTAGGTGACCAAACCTCTCCTCGACAGAACTTTCTAGACATCGTTAATATTATAAATAATAATATAAATAACTTTGTCGTCTCAATTATTTATTTAATAATATAAAATATTAATATTGTGACAATAATTGAATCAAATAACATGAGATACTATACAACAATTATTGTAGCAATAATTTAGTATAACTGAGTGACTTCTCACGTAAGCATCAATACTCAACACCGTGTGCTACTATGCAACCACACGACATCGCATTTTTACCATAGGGTAGTTCAACAGTTTAACGATAAAACTTTCGCCGTTATTTTTATAAAAAGATATTTCTGTCATTTTCTAACTACGATAATACTTTCGTTGTGGGGTCCATCAATGATTGTGTCATCGAACGAATATTCCCCAACAAAAAGAATATTCACGACTAAAAAGAATATTCCATTAACACTGGCGAATATTTTATATCAACTTGCTTACTTTGCAAAAAATTTCACATATCACCCTTAACTTTAACCTTTTATCAATAAAACCATTTATTAAATAGAATAATAATTATAAGAAAATCAAATACTTTTATTTCATAAAATTCGGGGTCTTACAGATATCACCAATTGTCTCTAATAGACAAAAGGCGAAGTGATGCTATCTTTCATGGTCAGTTATACCAACAAAGGATCGCCAGATCCTACAACAAGAAAGTCCAGCTATGACAGTTTAAACAACATGACTTGGTTTTGAAGAAGATCATTGACAACCAAGATCAATCAAAGGGAAAATTCGCTCCAAACTAGGAAGGCCCGTTTATTGTCAAGGAGGCATTGACAGGAGGTGCTCTGTGATGCCCCCAAATTCAGGTACTTGAAACTCGAACTCGGTGCTTCACGATACCATTTCTATGAGCGAAATAATACTAATAATAATAACAATAATATAAATATCAAACTTAATTTACATATGCATCAGAGTCTACTCCCAAGTACGCGACCTTTAAACATTCATTACATGATACTTAATAGTTATCATTATCTTAATAAAGTCATATTATTACATAGAATACCACAAATCTTATTCTGTTTGCTTTCCTTTTCCTTTGTTTCTAAATGAGCCTTCTGTTTGTTCACACTTAGCTGAAAACATTTAAATTAAGCAAGGATGAGCATTTGGGTGCCCAGTAAATAATAGCAATTATAATTATTAGCTGAAAGGATTAAATGTTTTCTTTGTACGACACTTCTACAACGAATCAACAGTTGTGAAGTAAGCGGAACCAATAATAACAATATATTAATTCTATATAAAATTTTTGAAACTACGTACTGACTATAACTGGAGATTAGTCGACAGACTATGAACATTGTTTTCTATTTTGAAAAGGCTAGCAGAACTTCATCTGCAAAACCGTCATAACTTACAGGCACGGGGGTGATCATTGGTTATGCCTGTGATTGATCAATACTACATGCAAGAACGATATTATCGTTTCATCCGATCACTTTACAGCACAAAAGTTTCCCATATACGGGATGTTCATACTTAGTCGGGAATCCGAACCAAAACAATTTGGTCAGATAATAATAAAGTTCTATCTTGTTCAAAAATATTTTTAAATTTGAGTCTAGCTGGATCAAATATCTTAGATAACTTTTACGTAATGGAAATTAATAAGTATGTATCAACATGTGATTAAATACAATGATTATCCAAGCGAGGACACTTGTATAACCATATTTAGAAATTAACGAACAGAATAAATATCTGAATTATACAATAATACTGTACTGATAAATAATGATCAGATACATAATCGATAATAATATAGTTAATACGAAGGTAGGATACTTGTTTGGTCTGCTGCTTAGAATTTCACAACTTAGTTTTATCTTTTATATAACAGCCTATCAGTAATAAGATCATTCTATCGATTAGAATAACATATCATAACACATAGTACTGCTATTTGCAGTCAGCACATCACCTAATCACATTGTCACATATGTTTAGCAGTCATTGGATCATAACCAAACACATATACAGACAAATTATATAAGTCTAGATCAATTTCTGAAACATGTCGGCGTGACGACATCTTTATCGGTAATTAACGAGTCTAAGACTCTATACTGATGTTCTAAATAACTTAAACATCAGTCAAATTATTTTTAAATGACTTATAATAATTTTTAAAATAATTATTATAATTTTTCATGATTTTTCAAACACCGAAATCATTTTTAAATGATTTAAATATTAAATAATTCTATTAATATCATTAATATTTAATTATTAATGAAACCATTGCCAAAATATTAAAGTTATTCATAATAACTCAAAATATTTTTAAAGCATTTTTATTACCCTTAAATGATTTTTAAAACATTTAAAATCATTTTAAATAATTATCATTAATATTTAAATATTAATGTACTATTTATCAAAATATTAAAAGTCATTTATTATAACTTAAAAATATTTTAAAACCATTTATATCCTTTTTAAATGATTTTTAAATCAATAAAACCATTTTAAACTATTTATTTAATATAATTATTAAATAAATTTAATATCATTAATAGTATATTATTAATAAAATTTACCTTTAAATATTAAAAGTTATACTTTATAACTTAAAATATTTTTAAATTATTTATTTTCATTTAAAATTATTTTTCTAATATAAAAATCATTTTTAAACTAATTTATTTAATATAATTACTAAATAAATCTAAAATCATTAATATTAAATAATTAATGAAATTTATCTTAAAATATTAAAAGTTATGTTTTATAACTTAAAATATTATTAAATAACTCATTATCATTTAAAATGATTTTAAATATAATAAAATCATTTTTAATTAATTTATTTAATGCATTTATTAAATAATTAAATATCGATAATAATCAAATAAATATTATTATTTATGAAAAATATGTCAAAATATTAAAAGTTAATTTTTTATAACTTAAAATAATTTTTAAAATATTTTTTTTAATTTTTAGAATTTATTTACTATTTTTAAATGATTTTTAGAATTTATTTCTATTTTTAATCATTTTTCAGAAATTAGAAAACTAAAATAATTAAATCCGTCGCTAAAGGTTTAACGACGGTTTCTGTCGCGATAGGTGTTCTTGAAGCTCAAGAATATTCAAATGCAGTGATTAAGAGGGTATGTTTCACCAACAATATCTAACAGATCATAAAGCTTCTGGGTGCGATATGACTTTGATCTTGTAGTATTAATGTAATACTACAAGTATCAACAACAATCACAATCAAACAACATAACACAATTGAGATCTGAGCTTCCCAAATGGCTGTCAGATCTGCTCTTCATTTCTAGGTTACCCAGAAATGAAGAACAGTTCATGTAAGCATATTTGGGCTTTCACAACTTGTGATCCAGTTGATGATTTTGTTAGTTAATGGATCCAGTGTGTAGCCAATATGTAAGGGTACAAATCTAAGACATAAAACACATGAAACAACAAATAAATAAATAGATCTTGATCGGTCAAACCTTGTCAGACGTCACGCTTTTGAGTTTTCTGGGTTACCTAGAAAACGCAAGTTGTGAACATTCTGCTTGGTTTGACAATCCAAAAAATCTAACTTGTTTGACGTTAAGGTGTTATAATAGCATGAAACTATAGTCCAAGTACCAAACTACAATCTAGATACAACATACATTACAAATAATCAATCAACAGAAAGATTGAGGTTCATATATTTCTTGTCAGAGCTTTCTGGCAATAATCTGGGTTACCCATAATGGTCAAGTCATGGCCGGTCAACGTAATTTGACCCTCAATAACTTTCACTTTATAGCAGATCTGATCCTGATTCAAGTTTTAGAGTAAAGCCCTCATGACATACTACAAGTAAAAACCTTTGAATCACCAAAATAATAAACAAGCACATATTTACAAGGCCTGACATTCGTTGTCAGACAACAAAAACAAAAAATTCCAGATTTTGTAAAACTTCAAATCTGAGCCTCTAGATGTTATGGATCTAACATCTAGCAACCCATATCATCTATTTACACCATAAATAACATGCTTTAACACTAAATCATAACATTTAACATACAGATCAAGATCAGATTTGCAATTAGGGTTTATACCTTCTATGAACAAATCTTGATTCTTGGCTACTTATTTGTTCTGAGTAGTAGTGGGGCTTGCTGTGACAACCCGAATTTTTATAAGTTATTAAAATAGGAATTTAATAATTAAAATTCTTATTATGAGATGTTTTGAGTTTGAGTATGTATATATACGTGCTATATATGTTGAAATATATGATCTAGTGTGAAGAGGAATATATATTCATATATTTGAAAAGTGAGGTTTAATAGCTAAGTTAACTATTGAAGGAATTAAATGAATTTAGTAATTAATTTTAAATATTTATTGAATTAAATAAATATTTTAAATTTATTTATTTATTGAGATAAATAAATGGTTGGTAAATTTGTGGTGAATTAATTTAGTAACTAAATTGATTAATGTTAATTAAATTGAGTATTGATAATTTTATTTGAAGGATTTAATTTAAGGAAATAATTAAATTAAATCAATTACTTAATATTTAAGAAAATAATTAAGCTAAATAAATTGTTTAATTTAATGGAAATAAATAAATTAAATAAGGTGATGTGTCTAATTTATTAATTAAATTAGATATATAATTATTTATTAATTATAAGATATAATGATAATAAGAATTTTATTAGTAATATAAGTTATTTAAATTAACTAAACTAAAGTTATTTACATTAACTAAATTTAAAGTGTGACAATTGGAACTATATGATATAAATATTATTTAAATAATTTAGTTTATGGGGATTATGTGGTAGCCAAACAAGGCCTTGTGGCCTTTGGCTTATTCAACTGACACAACTTTTTATATTTTTAACTGAAGTTGCGTGGGTTAGTGGGAGGCCAGTTATATTTCGTGTCTTATTTTTTTCCCTAAAGCTTGATAGCATAGAGACATATAGAGGAGAAACACAGAGGGTTAGAGAGAGCTTGAGTGTGATCTCTGCGAATTGTTAAGGGTTGATGAAGGATTCTACCATCTTACTAGTAGGAAATTCAAGGTATAAACTATTCCTATTTTATTTCTAGTTTTGGTAGTATACGTATATTTTGATACAATTTCACGTGAATTGAGATGTATATATGTTCATATATAATTTCAAAACTCTGTTAATTATCATATAAACATGTTATTTGTTATCAAATTCATGAGAAATTGGGTTTGAAGAAGAAAATGAAATCACAGTGTTTATGTTCATATAAAGTAGCTTAGAAAGTACCAAATTTCATGCCTTATATTTGTTGGAATCTGTGAATTAAAGTTGGATTGTGATAATATGTTAAGAAACGAAATCAATGAAGTTTAAATCATGTCAATTGACAAAAAAAAAATGAGTTTGTGGCAATCAAATTCGTTAAAAGTGTAAAAATGAAGAAAATTTGGAAAAAAAACTATGGTTTTGATTCCTCAAAATGGTGTATATGTTATGTTTTGTATATAGAAGGGTGTTTAACATGTATAACTATAGTATGTCAAAGTTTTAGATGTTAAGGTGTGGTGAAATTCTGTAAAATTGGGATTTTTTGGCCAAAGTAGAGACTGTTTTCGAGATTTTTGCAAAATTGAGTTTGGTGTATCGTCTTGGTAGCGTTACTCATGTAGGTTGTCACGCTGTCTCATGACTTTTTTAGCAGCAGCGCTGATAGATAATGATGTAATAATACTTCAATTTGCCAGAGTGGCCTATCACAGACAGTGAAGTCTGCTTAATTACAGGTCGTGCGTAGCGGACTTGGGTTAGTTTAGCATGCATGTTAAGGATATTAAAACATAAAGTGGACTACAATAACAGATTGTAAGGTGTTGTAATACAAAGTGTAAAAGAGTTTTAGGTGATTGTTAATTTAGTTAAATAAATGATTGATATATTAGATAAGTTGATTATGCATACTAAGCATACACAAGAGAGGCAAATTGGGCGTGTGACGAATAAACGTCGAAACGCCGTGATAAGTGATAATGAACGTAAAAAGTGTTTTAAATCAAATGAAATGAGTATAATAAGATACTGAAAAGTGTTACTATAAAACCAATAAGTAGTCCTAGCAAGACTTAAACACTTGAATGAACTTCGAATATGAAATACAGTGAGATATAAAGTTGAAAGTTAATACAATCAAATTGAACATTGTGTATTGATAATTGGAAGGGTTATAAGACATAGAGTAAATTTACATTATAACTACTATGCATTTCTATGTGCATAATAGTTAATGTGAATGATTATATAACTGTGTAGGGCACGTGAAGTGTAGATATCTGTAAGCTGTTAAACTGTTATTGGTAAACAACGATCAAGGCAAGTCTTTCAGTTCTTATTTGCTATGTGAATTGGTGATTAACTGTTTTAGATCTTTATTGCAAAGAGCATGATCCGTTATATATATGTTGAATGTATGAAATGTTAAAGTCAACTTATGACTACGTTAATTGAGTAAAGCATGCTGATTGAGCAAGGAACTCAATCTTGATACTTTATTATATGAACTGTAATATGTATGTTATGTTAGTCTAATGTTTATGAGATATATATGGAGCATGTTATTATGTGCTACGTGATGCATGAAAACTGTTAGATTTTGCTGGGCTGTCGAGCTCAACCTTGCAAATAACCATTTTGCAGGTTAAGGATTGAAGGTAACACTATGTGCTACTTGAATGACGTGGATCGAAAATAATACACGAAGATTAATATTGTTATACCATGATTAAAATTCATGAGATGTATTAAATGTTTTATGATGTATAGTTTTTGTTGAGTTGTAAAGCTAAAGTTAGAGTTATCTGATATTTAAGGGTAATCGGATTGAAATGTAAAATTTTATATAGCAACAGTGATAAAGTGAATCATAAAATAAGATTGATTCAAAAACATGTAGATGATAAAGGTTTTTGATTCAGGGAATTAAAGTAAAAAGACATAAAAGTTTAAATTATTTCGCATTTTATAAAGTTTAACATCGAATATTTATGTAAAATCATAAGGCAGACGTGTTATTAACGACCGAAGTTGAGAATTAAATTGTATGAATTTTGGGATCGTTACACTTGCTTTTGAGAATGATATACTGAAGAATTTCGTAGGTTAGAGAGAGAAAAGGACTTGGATAAGTATGGTGATCAAATGGGCTTAAAAAGTGACATTTCTCTCTCTTGAATCTATTTATATCATGTATGTAATGAAGTGGCTGGTGATTTGTATCTAATGTGCTGAGAATATGGTCAATTGGTAAGTCAAGAGTGGGTGAACCACTAAAGATATGGCTAGATCTACAAGCAACAATTAAAGAATGTGTAAAAGGGCATTTTGGTCATTTGAATTATAAATTTAATGGCACATTGGTAAACTTGGCAAACCCTTAGGGTTTAACCCTAAGGTTTTCAAAAATTAAATTTTCTAGGCTTTCAATTTAGGGTTTAAAATAAAATAAAATTTTTAGTTTCTAAAAATAGTAAATTAGGTTTCCTAATTATCTATACTTACTAGTTAGGTTTAAAGAGTTACTAATTAGCATTAAGATGACTACATTAACGATTAGGACTCCCAATTAGATAATTAGGGTTAATAACTTAACAATTAGGGTTTTAAATTTAGAAATTAGGGTTTCCAATTAACAATTAAGGTTTCCTTATAATTAGGGTTTTCCTAATCATCATTAAATTCCATAATACTTAACCTCAATTATAATAACACAGTTACATAACTATCGCGAACTCATAATTGAGTTTCAAAATAGGGTTTAACAAATTGATATAAGGGTTTTGACATTATATACCATAATTGACCAACCATTATCAATACGTACATACAGTACATATTTATAACACTGAAAAATAAATAATATTATATTATTATTCTCATTCATTGTTTAAAATCAAAAATTAGGGTTTGGATTCCATATATCGATTTATCTTTCATATCTAACATTATTAATTAAGTTAAAATAATTAACTTAACTAGTCTAAATAAATTCATATAATAAAATAAAATAATTATTATAATAACTATAACTATTTCATATATTATTTAAATAATATAAAATCATATTTTCATATAAAATAATTAATAAAAACATTTCTACTATAAAATTAATTATATAAGAATATAATTTATAATGATCAATAAAATTATTTGTAATTATTCATGTAATAAATATATTTTTATTTATCACATAAATAAATACGCTTTGACTTATACATATTCCCACCTTAAAAATAAAAAAAATTTATACGCAAAATTTCTGATTTAATGATATAGAAAATATCGGGTTATTATATGCTCTCAGATTACAGGAAATGGATGGCGGCAATTTCCACAAATTTCATCAACTCGAATAATCGTGAAACGGTATATGTCTAAAGTTACCATCAAGCAATCATTCTGGTTTTGGATCACCAGATCACCAGTCATTTCAGGTCTTCTAACCCTTTCAACACACAGCCTTCCTTCATACCCATTTGCCCCATCAGGGAAATACACTCTTCAAACCAGCAGCCTAGTTTTCAGATCATCAAATCTTTCACTCAACCTCATTTCAAACCTTTCAGGTTATCCCACCAGGAATTAAACCTTTCATACCCGCAGTTTTATCCCACTACGGATAAGACTTTTCACACCTGCAGTTTATCCTGAACATGTGATCAAACTTTTCCCCCGCAGTTTGTCCTGAACATGGGATCAAACTTTTTCGGCTACAAATAGTCCTGAACATGGGGCGAACTACGTCGACCTGATCTCCCCGATACCTGGATGTACATAGGCAACCATTTTATATGGCCCGATCACAATAAAACAAAAACAACAAAAACATTTCTACACCCTTTTATACAAAAATCTCAAAAACATTCCTACACTTTCTACCCCTTCACATACAGCGTTGAACCTCTTACACTAGGTTCAAACTATGCAAACTTGATCACCTCTTCAATAGGAGTACGTAGGCAGCCATTTATGGTTCGATCTTACCCCTACCAAAACAAATACTTATCAACGGTACTGGGATCAAACTTTAATCCACCACATTTCATCGGCTTCAGACCAAAGTGATGGAACTACCTGGCCTCCCCATAAATGGGAGAGTAGGCAACCATCTAAGCTGCAGTTGATTCCTCAAAGAGCAACACAATTCCATAAGAGATGGAACTATTTGGGATCTCCTCTTCAATAGGAGTACCAACCACCTTCTGTGGTACGGTGAATCTCAGAAAGGAAAAGTCACAATCCTCTCCACATTTACATACAGAAACCAATCCCAAGATACGAAAGAGGGTAGGGATATACACAGATTAACGATCCATTCTGAAAGATCATGTGACATCTCAATGTCCACCCATCAAGGATGAGTTTAGAATATATCAAGATCACAAGTCCTGAAGAAGTAGGAAAATATCAAGCAAGTATCAAGGCACAACTAAAAGGAAGTGAATCAAAATATATATTTCCCTATAATATATAATGTTGTTTGATATATACAATATGTGTTGTACATGAAAAAATGGCTAAGCTAGTCTGTGCAGGAAGATAAAAGCCTATCTACAATCCCGTGGATATACGAACTATCAAGTCCAACATGGCATCTCTCTTCGAAGAAGGAGGCAACGCTACAAGCTCCTGCCCAAGGGTATCTACACGAGCTAACAGATCCACAGCCAACTGCATGGTGACATGATGCTCATTAATATATGCACTCATATCGGCAAGCATGCTAGTAGTAAGGGATCTCACTGTGGTATTTTCTGTAATGGCTACATCCCGGGCAGATATGGCAGCATCCCGCTCAACAATCAATGCATCTATGGATGATCTATCCTCATCCCGCTCAGCAATAGCGGTGCCTCTATGAGCTCCAGCCTCCTCTCTCTCAAATAGAGCGGCATCTCTCCCATCAAGAGCTGTCAACATCAAGGCTCTGTTTTAAATACTGTGCTGAATGCTGGATCATAGTAGCACTCGTACTGGGAGAATCTGAAAGAGCTACTGTCAACCCAGTGAATAGCTCCTCCTCGGTGGGAAGATCAATGTCCTCTATGAGCTCCACATCATTAGAATCAATCCCTGGCACTGTGGATACTGCCGCAACCGATGTTATCTCTGTCTCCATCCATACAGAATACTCTGACGAATAACTCGGATGGCTAACATAAAATAAAGCTAGCTCACGCTGATCCCAATTAGTATACTCCTTGGGTTTTTCCTCTGCTGACAAGTGGCGAGAAGCCAAACGCTGACTCAATGCCCCCTCAAAAGGATGGAAGTCCTGGAACTGGTCAAACTGTGACATCACAGCCAGTGTGTGGTAAGTAGTCATGCCCCTCAAACCAGCTAGAGGGAGATAATCCATGCCAGGAGCATGAGTAATGAAGTTATAGGGTGAACTAAGCCCTATACACGACATAATGTCAAACGGATCCGCGATCCCTGCCAAGAATACTGACCAAAATAACATAGCGTCTATACACTCCGCTGGCTGGAAGGAGTATGACTTGGCTATCTCATGGGTAAAACAATACCCGTGCCGTCGAAAAGTGTCAATCGGCATCAGGTATGATATGAACCACACGTACAATATGACCGAGCTACCTGTGAAAACCCCTGTAGGGTAGGTGCTGCAATATGTGGCCGATCTTAGTGTCTCTGCTATAATCATCGGCATAATGGTATGACCCTCCCTGAGAGTTCTCACTGCCATAATGACGCCAATATCCTGCTCATCCATATACCGTGGCATGTACATGTATAACAATACACACATCAACAATACGTCTACTCTGGCTAGACTCCAATGATCCTTCGGCATGGTGAAATCCCTGGAGTGCCGTGTATAACTATCCTCTAAGCCAAATTTGTCCATCAAAAAATGCTAGGATACCACGTGGTCGGATGTGATCTTATCTTGTACAACTCTACGCCTCAGTCCGGTGAGGGTCATAAACTGTCGGCTCATATCACCGATAGCCATCCGCGCACAAGGTCTTCCTAATGGCAGCGCCATCAACCATGCATACTCCTCTAAGGTAGGAGTTAACTCATGGATACCAAACTAGAAAATCTGTCTCTCTGGTATCCAGTGCTCTAGCATACTCTCTACAAAGCCTGCGGGAACCTGAAACATCAGGAGGGTCATAGAATGCTGCAATAACTGATCTACAGTCACCCTGTCAGGAGGTGACATACTATCATACCACGATCTCAGACGGGATGCCACCAACAATAGTGGGGTATGATCAATGCGGCTAACTGTCGAGGAAGACATTTGTGTGGGCCGTATCATAAGACCATCTAGGGGTCAATGCTGAATATCTCTGGACATACATACATATGCATAACATGATACATGCATGATAAACAATAGATGGCAATATGATGTAGGGAATAACAGTATATACATTCCTAAGTACATCATCATTTAATACATCACTATACAGCTAAAAATACAGGGAAATGGGGCACAGACACCCAACAACTAACAGAGGCCTATCAAAAGATATAGAGAGAATGGGGCACAACCACCCAGTATCTAACAGAGGCCTATCAAAAGATATAGCGAGAATATACATCAGAAGAAGACAATGTTATCAATGTCTACATCATCAATCATGTCCACATCATCAATCATGTCCACCTGGTGTAACTCCTGCTGAATCACTGGATCTCCATCAATGGGGATGTCAGGCCTATACAATGGAGGATCTGCACCGATAAAACCATATAGGTCACCTATGGGGCCAGTACTTGAGCTGGAAGGATCAAAAGTATCTGCCTCTGAAGGATCTTTGCCCAAATGCCGAATAAAGAAATGCGTTCGGTCCAACTGCCGGGTCAAACTATCAATCTGTGTCAAATGAGTCGGATCTCTGACACATGCCATCCAATCCATCATCATCACGGATCTAGGAACCATATCCCCCATAAAATACGTGGCATGGGTCTGGGCTTCGATGGTACGAGGGGACCACCAATGCTGGAACACCTCCAGAGTATGAGGACCCTCTAACAGTGTAAAACCGTCAACACCCATCAATGGGATATCAATGGTGGGTGACTGTGAAACAGGCCAATAAAGACTGGCAGGAGGCAAGATCGGTATACAGATCTCCCCTGTGGTGCTCCTAATAGCACACTCTCCTAAATAGCGCTCCCATCATCCATCAGTGAAGAGAGGAATCCTATGGGTGGAAATCACGTACTCGACACCAATTGGGTATCCATCCTCAAACCCAATTGGCAAATGTTCCCCAGAATAGGGAATCCATGTGATAGCATCAGCTGTCAGCAACTCCAACTGTAGTCGACAATGAGTGAAACCCTCAGCTACATGAACCTCCATCAAAATGGAGTGATGCCATCGCCGTCCTCGTGGATAGGTCTCCAAGCCTAGCACACTCACAGGATGTAAACATGGGAGCCTCTCATAGGCCCAAAACTGCTAACACAAAGGCAAACATCTGCTATCAGTCAACACTCTTAACCTGTACATGGGAAATTACAAGGGAAATACTCAGAAAAAAATGGGTAAAATCCTAGTTGTGAACGCATACGCATACCCCTGAGGAAATAGGTGAAGGTGTAGGAGCCCCAATCATACTCTCTAATACGGTCCAAATCTCGTGTGGCACTCACCAAAGCGAATGATACCATGGAAGAGTTATCTGCTATAGAACAACCCCTAATGATTATCAGGAACAATTTTTGAAGAATGTGATCCCTGACTCTCACATCATCACGTATGGGCTCACTCAACAGCCTGCTTATAGCATCTATGCTCAAAGGACCTATGCGGACTATCCTGTCCTTAAGCGCCTAAGCCGGTATTCCTAGCAAGGATCTAATGACAATCGGGGAAATGTTCGCCGTATATGGCACTGGCGCCCCTCCAAACTCCATACCTGTGATAAATTGCCAATCCATCGGCGTCATCATCACCTCACAATCCAATAAATGGAGAGACTGAGTCTGGTGAAACTAGTGCTCAGACAATGCCCTGAGGTAACCCCAGGGACAACAACGGGGAAGGATGGAAAAGAATGCCCCAAAGCCCCAACCATGCATAATTGCTCGATAATCGGGATGTAGAGCCTGATATGTAGAGTGAATGCTGAACCAGTTCCCTCTAGGTTGTGTGAAGCTAGGAACCTGCATCATAAAGCATATCAACATCAAAATCCTTACTCCTCGTCAATAGGAAAAAAGGAAGAATCAAAATCCAGCTTATACCTCATTTGCATGCAAGTAAACTGAGTGGTATAGACTGAAATCACCCAGAAGCTCTGGGATCATCTCCTGAATGCATGGAAAATCCCTACGGGGAACATGAACAGCAGGATCGGGGTCCACAACCGGTACATCCTCCTCCTCGTCCTCAACATCCGGTACCTCAACCCGGACACGACGTATCACTGCCTCCGCCAGACAACGAGGCTGTCTAACTGAACGGGGTTGAGGCACATTAAAATCCCTCATCCACACACCTAAAGTGGTCCTGTGGGAACTACTCGGCTGATCCGGATAAATATATCTGGACACAAGTCTCCAAATCACCTCAGAAAGGGTGTGGTAAACTCTAACCTGGAGCTTTTTCAAATGTATTTTATGACTACATGCATGCATGCATTACTTTAACATACGCCTACAGTAGAGTTAAAAATGCATGACTACCCAATGCCTACATTTTGAATTTTTTTTCCATAGTCCCCTTTATAAATAGGACTATCCACATGCGCATAGGCATGATTAGGTGGCCATTCAGTAGCACACGTACCCATAATCATAAACATCCTATATGCATTACACTATCAAAGCCATAATCCGTAAGGGTAACCTAATTACCAGGATTACTTTGCTTTTTCACCTTAGCTCATTTGTCTTCAAATAGGATAAGAAATAGCAGAAAAAGGTGCCAATTTGACTGTTTCAAAAGTTAAATTTTTTCACATCATTATGTTTAGCATGGTTAAATACTAACATTTACTATGTTGAATATATTTTTTATCATGTCATATGAGCATGCATACTCACTACTATGTGTTTAGAAGCATTTCATGTGATAACTCATTTTCTAACAGACGAAAACTTGAAAAGAAGACATGCATACGTTACCAGGGCAGTGTAGAACACTTGTACGGTGATAGAATTTGCAGAAAGACGCCCAAACTCAGCAGGTCTGAAGAAGAGCTCTTGGATTTCTTGTATGGCGCAACTTAGAAATGACTTTTGAAAGTAAACTACAGCTTAAAACCACCCATGGTTGGCCACAGATGTACCCACAGCTCCCTTGGGTGGGGCCCACCCCTTTGACTCAGTCTAGTTCGAGTTACAAAGGAGATCTCACAAACTGAAAAGGCTAAATAAGGAATAAAAACGCTACGTGATTGAGCAGAATAGCCTGAAATCCTGGTTTTTAGAGACCAAAATATGGGTCTACATGTCACTCATTGGTATTCACCCAGATATAGGGTTCACTATGCTGATGATCACAAAAGTTGTAAACCATACTCAGTAATACCTCACGAAGGTCTGAATGTCATCTGTACGGGGTCGGAACCCCAAAACCTTTCTTCACTAGCAGAAAATCTATCCAAATCAGCCGTTGATGAACATGTCAATGAAGGGCAAGCAACCTTGACGGCATTCAGCCGCTGACAAGTAAATCCAGTGAAGCGTCAAAAATCGTCTGTTGATCTCATCCGTTGATGCACACGTCGATGAAAGTCAAGCAACCTTAACATCATTAGCCGTTGGAATTTAAACCCAATGAAGCGTCAGGAACCATCCGACGATCGCATCAGTTGATGTACATTTCAGTGAGGGGTCATGTAACCCTAGTAACACAGACTATTGGCAGTAACTCCGACAGAACAGCGGAAAGGCCTGGCGATATAAACCAGGGAAGAACATCCTCACCGGGAAGGACCGATGATGGAATATGTTATACATATCCTCAACAGACAAAATGCATCCCCATAGAGTCTATAGTACATGAGAGATATATATTTAGTGGAAAGTCTGTACCAAGGACTAAGAACTTTGGATCGCACAACCAAGATAGTTCATCAGGGTTGTCAGTAATGACTGTACCCCGGTAGAAGTCATGGGAGCCGACAGTCATCCCATCCTGTTGGAGAACAGTCCAAAAAACCACGTACATTTGCATCATGCTGCTGTACATTGCATCATGATTATCCTGTCACATTTCAAGTGTCTAGTATTCTTTATCTTATCCATGCCATTGCATTGCATGAATATGATAAAGAGGGGCATCTGTAGACACTTGAAATTTTGCATTCCTGTTACTAACATTGTAGGAGGGCAGAATAGTCTTTTAGAGATAACCCTGGAGGACAAAACCATTCCAGTTCTGAAAATCCCACTGGAGAAGCCTTTTCCATCTCAGAGATAACCCTGAGATATTCAGTCTCGGAAATAACACCAGGAGTTTCAGTTTAAACCTCAGAAATAACACCGGGGAGTGCAGTTATAGTTCAGGAGATAACCCCGGCAAGGCTCGTTTCAACCCCCAGCAATCAGCTTCAACCCTGAGGACATCTAGTACTTGTAGCAACCCAATTTCAGGGATAACCCTGGGCAACGACCGTTTTATCAGCCCAAACTGGAGATAACCCCGGTGAGGGGCAAAATTGTTATTTTGCCACTTCAATTCTACATGTGTGCCATCTCAACACTTTTCAACATACATTCTACACAACAGTGTCCTACAAGAACCAAATAGCTGTAATCTCGAGTGACTACTACACATGACAACATACGGGATGAAATGTGAAGCTTGAAGACCAGGGGCATAGTCACATCTTCATGACTTCTTACAACCTCTAATCCCATGTCATTTGTGTAGCTCTCAACAATAGCACTCCGTAAAAGGTCTTATACACCTCAATCGGAGGCCCAAATTGAAGTTCTAAAAGTTTGAGCGGACATCACGTTGTACGCGTGCACGTACTTTGAGACGGTGGGACCCGCGAAGCCCAAGGCACCCCGAGAAGCCGCAGGTGTACCTGCGGCTCCCCCCTCTATAAATAGAGGGCTTGGGGTGGCCATTTTGTAAGAGAAAAAGGCGAGGAAGCCCTGTCCAATTTGCTCTGTACACACTATAAACTGAGTGTTTTCTCATTTTAAGCACTTGTGAGCTCATATATTGCTATATTTTTATCGGTGGAAATCAAGTGTTCATCCATTTAAAGCTATAGAAGTCTTCTTTAGCAGTCCACTGTAAGCCTTCTTACATCTTTCAAAGCCTTTTTTCCACATTTTGCACTCATTGTTCTTCACGTTGAGAGTCGTGTTGTGTCTGTGTGCCCGAACTTCAGTTAGTGGCTTTTATTTCTTTTATATATATATATATATATATATATATATATATATATATATATATGGACTAACATTATCGAGTTATGCCTCGATTGAGCCTAGACTTGGAGAGTTTATTGCTTTTATATATATACTTATATATAAATTGTGGTCAAACTCTATTCGATGAGCCTGGATTTATTTCCGGAGCAATTATTGCTTATATATATATATAAAATATTGTCGGACTCTATTCGATGAGCCTGAATTTTATATCCGGAGCATTTACTGCTTATATATATATATATATTATACCCATCAAACTATGTTTGATTGAGCCTGTATATAATATCCAATGCGTATACCGCTTATATATATATATATACATTTCTGTCAGGCCTGGAGTTTACTTTATGGCCTTTTACTGCTTTATTTACATTTCGTCCCGCCTGGAGTTTACTTCATGGCGGTTGATCGTTTTTACTATTTTATTTACATTTCGTCCCTCCTGGAGTTTACTCCGTGGTGGTTAATCGCATTTACTGCTTTATTTACATTTCTGATCCCCCATGGAGGTGCTTCATGGTGGTTGATAGTGTTTCTATATATATATATATATATATATATATATATATATTTACAGCTTTTATATATTTACATTTACAGTCCCCCATGAAGTTCGCTACGTGGTGGTTGGTAATCATATATATATATATATATATATATATATATATATATATATATATTTATAGCTTTTATATATATAATTGCTTACATCTTTCATACAAATTGCTACATCATGTGAGCCTAGGAATCATGTGATCACAGATTTAGTTCTCTGAATCTAGATTCGGTTCCCGTGATGGACCTTTTCGGCATTATAAATAACTTGTACATTATTCACGGTGCCCAAATTTCCTTAGATGGCTCTCATGCCCACAAGGAGTTCGACACTACTATATATATAATTTTCTCGATGATTCTTTGCATCTCGAAAATAAAAGCAATCAAGCCGACCATTTAATAAAATAGAAGTATCAAAGGCCTCAATTACTATTGAGTACAGGATTTGAAAAACCTCTTTTACAAAACATCATTGCTATATCTTGTTAAAACTAAATTTTTACACAAATTCAAACCCTTTGTATTAAGTAAAACATCAATTTCGGTCCAAGACCTTAGCATTTCATACTTTATTTAAAAAGGACATCCCGGCACAAAGTCCATAAGTCCGTCATTTCTTACGAGCACGTCTAGGTGATCAGGCTATAGTACTCTATGTTGATCAACACTACATTCATTAAACATATGTACGTTTAAGTGGTGGCAACCTCACGTGCCTGTCGTTTGACGACAAAACATTTTTAGCATACTCAGTCTTCATTTGAAAACCACACCAATATAACTTTGTAATACATTGACCATACATTGATAGATTGTAAGAAATCCAACATATCATAAGTCTAGCCGAAAGAATTGGCTTTGACTTCATCATAAAACAATTCATGCGTAAGAATACATGAACCACAAATCTTGTCCAGATTGAACTAAAACAAGGGTTAGAATACTTGCCTTTAGTGTCTTCTACTATAATTATACTTCACTTAAAGTCCTTAAGATCTCTACAATAGATGATCACGTAGCATACACATTAGGTCATGAATGAGCATACATGATTTCTAATGAATCTTACCCTTCTTCTCAATCTAATTTCGTATTAGATTTGTTATTATTGGTTCCGGCTTTCCGTTATGTTGTTCTTACATTCATATATAATTAAGTTACTTCAACCCTAAGTGATCATACTTAAGGTTTAAACATGTCTTAATAATATTATAATTAAGCTTTAGTTCATTACTATTGAGTTACCGTTCATGCTCTCCTTACAAACAATTTTCAATATCAAAACCCTAAAATTTGGTGACTATATTTCAGCTTCTTTTTCTTCGGTCATGCAATACATGAACACTATAAAAACTAAAGACCCGGACTCGGCGCTGTGACACGAGTCCCCTTTGTTATGGTCAATAAGCAGTCATATACCAATTAATAGTGTATCATGCCTCGGCTACGTATGACTACATGCGGCTAGGCTTTATGTTTTGAGTCGCTACGTGGCGCTTGACTCTATGCTTCAGAAAAGTTTAACAAATTTTTGATTTTGTGAGATTTTTGGGCTTGTAACTTCTTCGTTATAAGTCCGATTTGGCTCGTTCAAGAGCCTACAGTTCACAAATTACATACTCTACGTGTTCATGCAAGAATTTTATCCATTTGACTTCGTTAACTAAAAATTCACCTATTAGTCCATTTTTAACGAAAACGATAAAGGTTCGTGAACGTTCAACGGTCGTTTCTTCGTTCTAAGTAAAAATCTTGTCATTTTCGAGTCCACAACTCTATAATGCCAAATAAGACTTGACTCCATAGAAAACCAACGTTTCTGAGTTCAAACACAAAATCCGACTTCTATTTCGAGAATTTCACGAATTCTACGATTATCGTCCAATCGTGTGAATTCCGGCAAAACTTCTTTACTAGTAATTTATTCATCATTCCAAATGGATTCAATTCATCAACTAAACATCTCAACCTACATATTATAACAACTTATCTTTAAATTAGGTTATGTCTTATTCTTCACAAGTTCATAACTTAACAAATTATAATTTACAAGTTTTCATTCCTTATGACTTATTATTGATTTAAGTCCTTTAAGCAACATTCTTACATCTTATTAATCATACTAACTTCTTAAGGTAAACATATGACAAGTCCATATATGTTCATCATAAATTCATAACTTATTTAGGTTTAAATTACTTATTCATGACTTATTTGGCTTAAGTCCATTGATTATTCAATTCTTATATGTTCTTAGCATACATGTTCATTAGGCTACACTTCTTTTATCACCCTACAATGATAGAGATGGAAGATATAAGATCATAAGATCATTTACCTTTGATGACTAGCTTCCTTCTTCTTAAAAATCTAACAATGGAACTTTGTCTTAAAAGTGCTTATTCTCCCTAACACTTAGGTTGTTTTGCAAGGAAAGTTGTTTGATAATTT
The DNA here is from genome assembly GCA_020205605.1 of Panax ginseng. Taxonomy (NCBI): domain Eukaryota; kingdom Viridiplantae; phylum Streptophyta; class Magnoliopsida; order Apiales; family Araliaceae; genus Panax; species Panax ginseng. Next base: position 90,206,803 of record CM035130.1, on the reverse strand, counting down.
GAACAAGCAAATAATGAATTGTAAGCTTGCTATTTATAGAGCTTCCAAGGTTAGGGCAAATGGGTTGTCAGGAATAAATATGTGAATAATATTCCTATTTATATATGATTTAATTATGATATATATATGAATGAATATGCAAGTATGCTTGCATTAAGAAAAGTTGTAGTCCTTTGATATATAATAGAAACATATGTACAAGGACTTAGAATGAATTGATCAAATATGTTAAGTTGATCCTACATAAGCAAAACAACTTTATAAAGTCCTTAAAAAGAAATGATGTACAAAGACTATAAATATAGAAAGATTAAGCATGTTAGGTTGATCTTATGATGTAATAGATAGGCTTGTCTGATCGTCGAGCACTGCACCAAAAATCATAGTCTGCCATTAGAGTCAAGGATAACTCGAGAGCTATAGAGGCAGAATCGTAGTCTGCAAGATAGTAGATCTCAGAGTTCGTAGACTTCCAGGAGAGACGAGGAAGGATCGTAGTGTGTCGAGGAGCACTTCCTCGGAGCCGTAGTATGATGAGGAAGTCATGTTCAGAATCGTAGAGACATCCTGCCTACGAGCCGACCGAACATCTGCCAAAGCCAAGTCAAGAATCGTAGACTACACTCAGAGTCGTAGAGTCTACTGATGTCAAAGCCAAGTCAAGAATAGTAGACTACACTTAGAGCCGTAAAGTTTACTGATCATATCAAAGGCAGAGATCGTAGTCTAGCAAGATCAAATGAAGACATCAAGCACAACGACATAAATCATAGAGTGTCAAGATCTGATCTCGGAGTCGTAGTGTCTACACAGTAGAAGCTGAATCGTAGAGTGTAAAACTAAGACCTCAACAGATGTGCTCACAAAGCCAAGGTAGAATCGTAGAGCAAACACGATTCTCAACAATTGAGCACTCCCAGAATATCCAAAGGAACCAAGCCTCTGGTTGGTTCTACAAATATACATCCCACCTGAAGGAAACTAGAGAGCACTCAATGAATGGCATGCAAGCTAACAGAAGATCTAAGCATCAACTCAATCAGCATCCAGACTGAGTTATAAAGCCATTCAAGATGAATTCTTCCACAAGTTGATCATAGAAGACTTCAGTAACTGACTAAGGAAAGTCAGCGAATGTAGTTACTGTCAAGTAAATAGAAGACAATGATCTTGGAAGCACCAAGATCGTAGTGTTTGCCAAACAAAGAAAGAACTAATGGAGTGTACACAGAGATACTGGTTAGCCTCTGAAGAACAAGGCTAAAGTGATTAAGCATTGTGTCAGTCCATTGATGATAAGTGAATGGGAGATCACAAGGAGAAAGCGAGCTGGACATGCTATAAATCTGAAGTGTCTTGTTATTCAAAAAGGGCCAGAGTAAAGAGTCAAGCTATTAGTATCTGAGAGCAGTCGAGGTAAACAGAAGTGTTAAGGCACTTCACAAGAGAAGGAAGAAGTGTTCTACATTGAAGATCCAATGAACATTCTTCAAAGATTGTAGTGTTGTCTCTACATGTCAAATGAGTAAGTTAACAAGACACTACGATCAGGTCCAAGAAAGAAAGCATCAGAATTATAGAGTTCGGTCATCCAAAATTGAAGCATTGACAACGGTTTAATCTAAAGGTTGGTATTCTGACAAGAGCTTATTGAGAGCATCGATGCAAAAGGACAACCTCTGATCGATAAATTAGAAGGGGGAAATAAAGTCGTCGACCTGCCCGAGACATCAAAGTAACATCTATGACGGGGTAGGTGAAACAGTAGACAAAAGCATCAGAAAGTCATGTCATGTCACATCTGCAGTCTGCACCAAACAACTCGAGATCTGCGAAGCAATTCAAAGAGCTCTCAATGGCTACTTTCCAACGGGAAGATTGGGAAGGAGTATAAATCAGCTAGAGCTTCAAAGATCAAAGGTCGCTGGAGTTGTTAAGTTTGTAGAAATGGTGGACTGATCTAACCAACATAAAATACTGAGTGACCAATGAAGGTCCGAAGGCTTACTCTATGATCCACCAAGAACACTTAGAGATAGACAAAGAAAGAAGTAGAAGTGAGAGTTCTACTACAAGAAGAGTGTTCTGAACTGCCAAGGGAAAGAAGAGCATCATGTAATCTTGATGTCCATCATAGGAACAGTCTAAGTACCAGAGAGAAGAGCCTACAATTATCTTAGCAAGTCCATCATGAGAAAGCATCAAGTATCAAGAAAGAAGATCACCAACGCCATCATGATGTCAAGCATGAGAAAGTTTCTAAGTACCTAGTAGAAGAGCTTACAGTCATCTTAGAAACCCATCATGAGCAGCCATCAAGTATCAAGAAGAATGATCTTCAAGGAAGTTCATCAAAGGATCATCAGAAGTGGTTGAGTAACTGAAGAAGCTGAGCATCATGCAACACTCAACTGCACTTCAAGGATGATCACGCCAAGCTGCTAAGTACAGAAGATGTTCAGAGCTTAAAGACATCTTAGCAGCTCAGCACCAACTCCATCAAACAAATAAATAACTCAACAACAAGAAGCCAGGGCCTGAGGGGTCCTTATCCAAAGGGACTAAATGAAGTTCCAAGCCTACTGAGATTGAAGCGTTCCTAGGGAACTAGAGAAGTTCCAAGGCTACCGGCCTTAAAGAGTTCTTAGTGATTTAAAGTCCCAAGGTTGCTAGCCTTGAAGGAATCTTAGTAATTCATGGTGCTGCCCTTCCTTAGTGGAAATCCTGCTAGTTGAAAGCAGAAGAGTGGATTAGGAGCTTAAGTCTTTGAACCACTTAAAACCTCTTGTGTCTTTTACTTTATGTCATTTATATTATTTACATTAACTGCTATAACTGCTATGTATGTTTTAACTGCTTACAACCGAACTAACTCTAAGAACAATGTATGTATGATTATGAATATATCAATGAAGGGGATCTTTTACTTATTTCATTGTGCTTGAAAAGATTCTTATGTTTTTCATATGCTAATCCATTAGCCATATAAAATAAATGAGAAAAGTATTTGAAAAGAAAAAGGATCTATTCAACCCCCCCCTTCTAGATCTATATTGTGACTACTGGGAACTAACAATTGGTATCAAAGCGGGTTCTCATGCTATTCAAAAGCTAATATCTTTGAGTCTGATCCTAGGCATAAACATTGTTCCAAACTTAGTTTAGTATTAAGTCACTTGTTATATGCAGATGAGCTCACACGTTGGAAATACTGTGTACAGGTAAAATGTGTATATACACTTGAAGATGCTCAGATTGGTCCATGTCCTTGATTGCCATATCAACAAGACCAATCCTTGCTCGCGGACAATCTTGTAGTCTGAAGACCGGGCTAGAAATCTCAAGAAACATCAACATAAAAGAGTTATACATCCACCAGACTGAAAAGATGAAAAGGCCACACATGCTAAGAAATTCTTATCCAAAGAAGAAAGAAGAACTTCTAAAACATGTATCTGTCCAACCAGTAGCTGTATATAAACCTTGTGAACTCAAGGATGTCAAAGAACTAAAGATGCTGATATTCTCTTAGCTTGTATATTCAAAACCACGACTAATTGATTGAAGGTCAACTGGAGCAACTAGCTGTCAGGAGCAAATGAGAAACTATGCACATCAATTCCTAACCTCAGTATATCTAAGATAAATAATCATTAAGAAACCGGCATGAGAAAAAGGTACGAGTTCCTCATTAATATAAATATGTACATCATGATTGCACCTCCTTATGAACTATAACAGTATTCTTTCAAGGAATCATAATCTACCTAAAAGGTGAAGAGAGAAAGTACACTGTGGGTGGAAACACAAATGCTTATAAACTTTCTCTCCATTTAAGTTTTAGGTTGAAGATGACGTCTTGAAGGAAATCTGAAATGGGTCATAAGAGCATCACAGGTCGAATTAACTTTATGTGAAGTAATCTTTGATGATGGGTTAGTATGTATGTACAACCTATGTTCTAAGTGTTTAATAACACACAGAGTATGATCAGTTCTACAAGAGTATCTTAAAGATTCGTAGAAACTGATCACCTCCATGAATTAACCAGATATAAATAAATCGTAGAATTGATTCTCACTCTGTGAACATTTAAACCCTGTGATCATAACCCAACAAATGATGAAACCATCAAAGAAAAGGAGTGTTTTATTAAAATAGAAAATCTTACACACACTCACCATCATGCATCTCAAAATGTATTATCCAAATTAGTTACATGCATGAATATGACTGTTGGTGATAAATATGATGATTATCCAAATATATGAGGAACAAGGGTTTAGAAAACTAACCTAATAGGACCCATTTAACCATGGGTACCAAAAATAGAAATTTATAACCTGCAGGTACTTGGTCTATCTAGCCACACTAAGGAATGCTGAAGCAGAAGACTTCAGTCAAGAAAATTCAACTAGCAGTAGGCTTAAGACTGTTCAAAAATGATTCTGATAAAAATTCTATATGTCAAAGCCTGTCCTTGAAGACCTGCTGAGTTGATCTGAATTAAGCTCACATGGATCCTGATCTTTATATGAGAGCAGGCCATTCAACTAGAGATGAAAAAGGGTCTCAGATGGTCAATCATGCAAAGCATGTCATAAAAGAAGAATCATCAAGGAAGCTCACCATAGAGGATCATCAAGCATCAAACATGAGGAACTCATTTCGGAAGCAGAACTCCACGGGCACAAGTTGACAAAGAAGACTACATTCATAATGATGTCAAAGGATCATAGAATGATCAGTCCTGGAGATATTCATGTCTACGATGTAAATAGATTTGACTGTTAGTGGTGATTCTAGTCAGAAGGAGATATGCAGGGATGCTTCATAATGCACATGAAGAAAAAGAAATCACACTTCACTGAGAAGATAGCATAAACATGGGGAATCAGTGATCTGTTAAGAAACAACAGCACTGAGATATACTATGAAGCAGTGTACCAGCTACAGAGTCCCAAAACTTTGTGGCTGATGAACCAAATGAAAATCCATAGTCAGTAGGAACGTCTCAAAACATACTACTAATAACCTTTCAGCCACCCAACTCAAAATCGTGGAGCGCCTACGATCAAACACCTGATCGTAGTGTAAGAGCAAGAGGACACCACGATTACAGCAAATGCAATTATCCAAAGTTGGTAGAGGACCTCACCACCAGAAAAGGTCAAATGAGATATTAGTGCAAATCACTTCCAAAGTATTTCATCTGGAAAGTGCCTCAGGGACAAAACTGACCCTTAGCTCACTCTAAGAGGTTGGCCCTTCCTGAGCTACCTTAACCCAAAAGGATTGCTTGATCAAGTTCATCTCATGGACCAAGGCAGTCAACGATCGTAGAGTAAAGTTTGAAGAAAACTTAACGATCGTGATGAAACCTCAACGATCGTAGAGTAAAGTTTGAAGGAAACTCAATGATCGTGATGTAACCTCAGCGAACGTAGAAGCAGACTCGACGATCGCAGTCTTATAAGAGGTTACTCTAACTCATGAGGAGCTTGAAAGAATGGGACAATTGCTCAACCATTCAAATTATGAGAGAGATAAGTTCAAATACAGTTTGGAAAGATATCATGCAAACGCATCTCAGAACTTAAGTGCCCAAACGGGCTTGGGGTACATCAGTGATCAAGCTATATAGTTTTAAGATGAGGATTAATGTCAAAACCATCCACTGTAGCATCTCTCAAAAGTTGATCGTTGAGTCAACAAAGGAAAATGTAGAGTCCATAGCTGCCTTACCATGCTACTCTATGAACCAAGATGGTCAACGGTTAATCCATGTCATTGATGACTATTTTTTTAAAAAAGGGACATTAAACTGAAGAGTTAATGGGGGAGTTACAGCTCATTATTGGGCATCGTACAACCAATGGCTAGTTGACACATCACAGTTACCAAAAACTATCATACCTCTCTCCCTCCCATTTTCAAACCTTAGAATCCTCTTCGAAGCTTAAATAAATTAAACCTTCAGAACCCGAATCACAATCAGCTATATCTCATAAATCTCTCTGAATCACATACCCATATACCTTGAACTCTTCAAATGGCAGAATGGCGAGTTATAATAGGAATCCAACTCGGCTTTAAAAAGTTTAAAAAATTAGAAACGAAATTCAAGGACATACTTGAGCTCGTAAAGCAGGATGGGTTCCCTGAGTGATTGGAGGCTGACACTCCAGTCTATACAGAGCTAGTGAAGCAGTTCTACTCAAATGCTTCAACGAATTCTGGGCTTCTGACCACTAAGGTGAAATGATCAAGTCTGAAGATAAGAGCATCAGACATCAATCAATGTCTAGGATTTCCCAATCAAGATCTGATAAACCTGGAAAGAGGCTAATGCGGTAACAAAGAAACCCTAGTCTAAAGGACATGAAGAAGAAAGAGTTTCCTGAAGAATTCGAGTTCTTTCTGAGATAGTAGGCAAATGGATACTATGCAAGGATACAGCACATGACACTATGATTGATCAACAACTGAAGATTATGTCTACAATAGTTCTGAAGAAGAAAATCAACTTTGGAGTTATCCTATTTGATCAGATCTCCAAATGGGTAGAAAAGGCTGTGTTGAAGAAGTCTACAGAAAAACCCTTGACAAAGGTGTTTCATGGAAGACTGTTGAGTATAGTGCTAAAGAAGAAGCTGGGAAGCAAAATCAAGGATGATGAAGGATAGCCTCTAAATGTTCACAAAGTAATGTCTCCTCAGCTGTTCGTAAACTGGAAGAAGAACCTAAAGGAAAATAGGAGGCTAACAACAACTGGGGGCAGCAGAAAGAACTCTGCTAAGAAAAGAAAGGCAAAAGAGGTGGAAAGTTCTGAATCTGGTAACTCTGTACCAGTAACAACCACACCAGCCAGGAAGAAATCCAAAGGTGTGAGGGAAATTGAGGTCCCACCAAGAAGTCTCTCCACCAAAGATAAGGATGAAGATGAAAAGGTCTCAACTGTAGAGACCACAAAGAGGAGAAGTAACAGACTATCTCAAGGGCCATCCAAAAAGAAAGCTAAGGTGGTAAACAGATTAGTCCTAATTTCCCAGGAAAGTACATCTGACAAAAAGGAGAAGGTAGAGTCAGAGGAAGAAAAGGGAACTGATGGTCTTAAGACCGAGTCCCCGAAGAACAAATCCAGCAATGAAGCTGAAGCTGGATTCATAGAAGAAAATGCAGAATCTGCTGATGAAGAAAAATACACAAGGCCTGTGGCTAACTCTTAGAGCACTCACTCTGATGATGAAGAAAAGCTACAAGCTGACCCAACTGCATCTCCAAATGCAAATGCTCCAACAAGCCCAGATGATAAGTCAAATGATGTTGATTCTGAAGGAGAAGGACATGCCCCTGCCAATGCTGAAAGTCAAGGAAGTTTGCCTGATGATTCAAAGGCCTCAGAGTCTGAAGAGGAAGAAGAGTCTGATTCTTCCATAGCTGAACCTCCAAGAAGAAGGAAAAGCTACAGATTACTTGCTCAATTTGCCTCCAAAAAGAAAAATGATCACTCTACTAAAGTTATTGAATTAAGTGATGATGAATCTGAATCACCAGAAGAAAGTGCTGAAGATGGGACTAGCATTGAAGAAGATGATTCCAAGGAAGATGGTGCTGAAGAAGGTTCTGAAAATGAAAATCAAAAAGAAGAATTCACTGATGAATCTGATGAAAGGAGTCAGCAAGATTCAGGTTCAAAAAGAGAAGAAATAAAGAAAGATTCTGATTCTACACATCAGGAATCAGAGGAACCAGAATACTATCATGTCATCTCTCCAAATGGGAGTAACAGAAAAATAGCAGAGGAAGTCTCGAATGAACAACCAGAAGTACTTCCAAAAATTCCAAGCCTTGAGTTGGTGGCTCAGAACTTCCCAAGGGTGAAGAGTCATGCAACAATGATGATCAAAGACTAGCCCCACTACAAAGTCTACAGATATACTAGCAACCATTATATTCCCTTTGATCGTAGTGTGGACTCTGAAGGATGAAGGATCATGACCAAGGAGATAATCGTAGAGTCTATTCATTCTACCACTGATGCTGTTCAAATCCAAGATGAGGAGTCTCCGTCTTCCCAAGCACAGCTATTTGATATTCCTTCATCCTCCAATAACGATTGGTATTCAACAATTTTTTAGATTCTCACTGTTTTTGAAAATCTGTCAAAAGATGAAAATCGTAGAGTCCAATCTATTATTCAACAAGAGGCTGCCCGACCAAATGACCAAATTCCTATGGAGCAGGAACTATTGAAGAATTCTGATGAGCTAATTGAGAAGATATATCTAATCAATGAAGAATCAAAGAGGTTGATAGCAGCAGGAGATAATTCAGTTCATGACAGACTCCAAGCAACCATGGCTGATGTATCTCTAAAAATCAAAGAGAGAGATCACATCTATCTGAAGGCCATGAATGATCAGAAGAAAGATGCACTACGAGCACAGAAGGCAAATGAAGAACAACTCCAAGTCCTTCCTGACAAGATTGTCAACATGAATCAGTCTTTCTCCGTGCAACTTGAGCTGAGCTAACAAGAACTCAAGATTGAAGTTGTTAACTCCTCTTATCTGATGGAGCAGCTTATGTCCAACATGGAAAAACTCTCTCAAGTGATTAATGACAAAAAGGGGGAGAAAAAGAGGCATAGAAAGAGGCACAATAAGAATCATTCAAGAAACAGTAAGAGGCATTCAAGAAAGGGCAAGAAGAGCAGAAGGAAACAAGAGAAGAAGACAGTAGAAGAAGAAGCTGGGTCATCATCTGAGGGGGTGACAAAGGATGATGAGCCTGTATTTGCAAAGGCTGAGGGGGAGCCAGAAAAAGAAGAAGAGAAGCATACATCTGAGGGGGAGCAAACAAAAGAAATGAAGTCAACGTCCTAAGGTGAGCAGGTGCAAGAAGATCAAACAGATGAATAGCTGATCAACAGACATCCTGGAAGCATACATGGAGCCAAAGAGGTACATCTCTAACTAGTTAGGTATGATCTGGATCCAGGATGTAAAATGTCAGTGTATTAAATTTCACATCATTATAAATGACATTCATGATTATCTGTTTTAGAAATACAAATGCTCATTGTATATAAGATTCATTCATAACATGTATATGCACTTATTATTTTTGTCATAATCAAATAGGAGGAGATTGTTAGGAATAAATATATGAATAATATTCCTATTTATATATGATTTGATTATGATATATATATGAATGAATATGCAAGTATGCTTGCATTAAGAAAAGCTATAAAGTCCTTTGATAGATAATAAAAACATATGTACAAGGACTTAGAATGAATTGATCAAATATGTTAGGTTGATCCTACATAAGCAAAACAGCTTTGTAAAGTCCTTAAAAAGAAATGATGTACAAGGACTATAAATATAACAAGATCAAGCATGTTAGGTTGATCTTATGATGTAATAGATAGACTTTTCTGATCGTCGAGCACTGCACCAAAAATCGTAGTCTACTAGGAGAGTCAAGGATAACTCGAGAGCTATCGAGGCAGAATCGTAGTCTGCAAGATAGTAGATCTCGGAGTTTGTAGACTTCTAGGAGAGATGAGGAAGGATCGTAGTGTGTCGAGGAGCACTTCCTCGGAGCCGTAGTATGCTGAGGATGTCATGTTCAGAATTTTAGAGACAGCCTACCTACGAGCCAACCGAACATCTGCCAAAGCCAAGTTAAGAATCGTAGACTACACTCGGAGTCATAGAGTCTACTGATGTCAAAGCCAAGTCAAGAATCGTAGACTACACTTAGAGCCGTAGAGTCTACTGATCGTATCAGAGGCAGAGATCGTAGTCGAGCAAGATCAGATTAAGACAACAAGCACAATGACAGAAATCATAGAGTGTCAAGATCTGATCTCGGAGTCGTAGTGTCTGCACAGCCGAAGCTGAATCGTAGAGTGCAAAACTAAGACCTCAACAAATGTGTTCATAAAGCCAAGGTAGAATCGTAGAGCAAACATGATTCTCAAAAATTGAGCACTCCCAGAATATCCAAAGGAACCAAGCCCTTGGTTGGTACTGTAAAGATACATCCCACCTAAAGGAAACCAGAGAGCACTCAACGAATGGCATGCAAGCTAAAAGAAGATCTAAGCATCAACTCAATCAGCATCTAGACTGAGTTGTGAAGCAATTCAAGATGAAGTATTCCACAAGTTGATCATAAGAAGACTTCAGTAACTGACTAAGGAAAGTTAGGGAATGCATTTGTTGTCAAGTAAATAGAAGACATCGATCTTGGAAGCACTAGGATCGTAGTTTTTTCCAAACAAAGAAAGAACTATCGGAGTGTACACAGAGATACTGGTTAGCCTTTGAAGAACAAGGCTAAAGTGATTAAGCATTGCGTAAGTCCATTGATGATAAGTGAATGGGAGATCACAAGGAGAAAGCGAGCTGGACACGCTACAAATTTGAAGTGTCTTGTTATTCAAAAAGGGCCAGAGTAAAGAGTCAAGCTATCAGTATCTGAGAGCAGTCGAGGTAAACAGAAGTGTTAAGGCACTGTACAAGAGAAGGAAGAAGTGTTCTACATTGAAGATCCAATGAACATTCTTTAAAGATCATAGTGTTGTCTATACATGTCAAATGAGCAAGTCAACAAGACACTACGATCAGGTCCAAGAAAGCAAGCATTAGAATCGTAGAGTTCGGTCATCCAAAGATTGAAGCATTGGCAAAGGTTTAATCTGAAGGTTGGTATTCGGACAAGAGCTTATTGAGAACATCGTTGAAAAAGGACAACCTCTGATCGAGAAATTAGAAGGGGGAAATAAAGTCGTCAACCTACCCGAGACATCAAAGTAACATCTCTGACGGGGTAGGTGAAACAGTAGACTGCAGTGTCAAAAAGTCAGGTCATGTCACATCTGCAGTCTGCACCAAACAACTCGAGCTCTGCGAAGCAATTAAAAGAGCTCTCAATGGCTACTTTCAAACGGGAAGATTGGGAAGGAGTATAAATTAGCTAGAGCTTCAAAGATCAAAGGTCGCTGGAGTTGCTAAGTTTGGAGAAATGGTGGACTGATCTAACCAACGTAAAATAGTGAGTGACCAATAAAGGTCCGGAGGCTCACTCTATGATTTACCAAGAACACTTAGAGATAGACAAAGAAAGAAATAGAAGTGAGAGTTCTACAATGTAAAAGTGAGAGTTATACTATAAGAAGAGTGTTCTAAACTACCGAGAGAGAAAAGAGCATCATGTCATCTTGATGTCTATCATGGGAAGACTCTAACTACCCATTCATTTATAAATAGGAATACATTACCACATTAACATATGTTGTTAATACATTAATCCCAGGTCTACTAACCTTAACTTTATAAACATACCCCTTAGATATACAAAAAGGGTTTACAATACAACCATATAAATAATATTATTCATAAAACTAATTAATTATGATGCCTTTGCCTTTATTCTTCTTCGCAGCACCGTCTGCAACTTCGTCCCTAGCTGAAAAGTTTTATTTATAGCAAGGGTGAGCAACAAGTTTGCCCCGCAAGTTAAGACATACGATAAAGATATAGAAATCAATATCAAACCTTCCGACATTCTACGCAACAATAATTTGATAATGAAAGAATATAACGCTTTCAAAGTTTTCTACAATATTCAAATGAATAATCAAGGATTGATTCTACGAAATAGCAAAGTGGAATGTTTTCCAGATTTATGCTGAGCGATCCATTGGATCTTGAACTTCTCTTCTCGAGTAACTATCAAAGTTATACTTTAATATACCCAGGTGTATCAGATAACCATAAAGATTAAATCATACCCCTCTGCAAGTATATAAAGTGATTAGCTTTAGTATACCCTATATTATGCATAATACTTAATCGCGCGCAAAGGCCGAAAATACGACCAATAAATTGTTCCCTTTATAAAAGGTTCTTCTTCTCAGTCTTAGAATCAAGATTTTGATTTAACAATGAAATACTGTGATTTCAAATTCTATTTACTTCTCGATCTAGCCAAAATAACATGCATCGATCTATCAATAATAATTGAATTCTCTTCTCAAACCTATCATGTTCTATTAAATGTTTGTCTAGCCAGAATAATCAGCTAAGACATTTCTCAGTATAATTTGACAATAAACAGGAATTATCTGTACTGTCAATTCTAGCTTCTAAGGATATGAATATCCAACAACAGTTATTCTACAAATGTATATTTCTGAATCAGTAATTCAATTTGAATTATTAATCATGCACTAACTGCGAATATCCAACAATAAATTCCCTGGATGTGGTGTAATTAGCAATAATCAACCACTATAATAATTGAATGAATTTAACTCAAGGTTGAGTTAGGAAACTTGCCTCTTTCGCTGATTACAGCTACACAATATAATTTACTGCGTTCATAAGACCTATAATCAATAATGTCGGTCTCACAATTAACACAGTCATTTAAACACATAACACTGTAGTTTACAGTCAAATTTCTCCTAGGCACATCAACACATAGTTACATCAGTGTTTATAACCTATATAAACACATAACAAGTCTAACTATTTCGGTCTGGTTGAACTTCGGTCCATTCTCGGTGTTCTGGTCACCCTATCCGACAATTAACATAGTCATTGTCAAGCAAAAATCGGTTTTTAAGCTTCAATATTAATTTAGATAATTCAATTATCATTTATAATATTTTTCGGAAGCTTTTAATAATTATCAAGCAATTATTATAATTTATAATAATTTTTCAAAAATTGGAATCATTTTTAAATGATTTAATTATCAAATAATCTTATCATTATTAATATTTAATAATATAAAAATATTAATAACATACTTGTCAAAATATTAAAGTTATTTTTAATAACTTAAAATATTTTTAAATCATCAATATTCTACTTAAATGATTTTTAAAATAATTAAAATCATTTTTAAATCATCACCATTAATATATAAATATTAATGAAATTATCATCTAAATATTAAAAGTCATTAATTATAATTTAAAATCATTTTTCTCATTTTCTCATTTTTAAATGATTTTTAAATCAATAAAATTATTTTTAATTAATTTATTGAATATAACAATTAAATAAATCTAACATCATTAATATTAATTTATTAATGAGAATTCTCCAAAAATATTGAAAATTATATTTTATAATTTAAAATATTTTCTAACACTTTATTCTTATTTAAAATGATTTTTAAATCATTAAAATCATTTTTAACTTATTTATTTAATTTAATAATCAAATAAATCTAATATCATTAATATTAAATTATTAATGAAAATTCTCCAAAAATATTAAAAGTTATATTTTATAACTCAAAATATTTTTAAATACATTAATCTTATTTAAAATGATTTTTCATAATATTAAATCATTTTTCTCTAATTTATTTAATATACTAATTAAATAAATTAAATATCATTTTATTCAAATAATTAGTATTATTGATGAAAAATATTCCAATTGGTCAAAAATTATTTTTCATAATTTAAAATAATTTTTAAAACCATTTTTAATATTTTTAATAATTTATTTCTAATTTTAATCATTTTTCGGAAAAACAAAAAATAGAAAATAAATAAACCGTCGCTGTAGGTCTTTAGCGACAGAAAGCGTCGCTGTTGGTGTTCTTGAGCTCAAGAACACTGACAACTTCATTATCAAGCTGCCCTGTTTGACCAATCATAAAATCGAATCTATTCTTGTTTTGGGAAAGGTTAAAACTCAATCGTGAAGTAGAAATGTAACTCTTCAATACCCAATCAGAATCATGGTCATACAACAAACAAACAATTAGATCTAGCCTCTTAAAGTCATTGTCAGATCATATTTGGGTTTCCTCAGAAACCCAGAACTTCGACTGACTACTTTTATGCTTGATTTTATATACGTTCCGTTCATGTTTTAAGTGATATCAAGGTTCAAAGTTAGAGTCCATATGTCAGCCAACAATAATACAACAACAGATCAAATGAACAACAAAAACATCTCAAGTTATAGCTTGGTCAAAAGCTGTCAGAAAAACGTGTTCTTCACTTTACGGAAATTCGAGAGAAATTCCATCCGTGGCCAAGTGGCCTACTTTGACCAATTGATATTTTCAATCTATTAATGTTTTAGGAGATCTAAATACCCGGATCGTAGTCCACATAACCCACTACATACGATACAACAACAACAACATAAAAACAAAAACACAGACGGATCTGGAAGCTTGAAATCTTGTCGGGACGCTACTTAAAACTTTCACGAAATTGCCCCGAATTTCGATATGATCAACGTCTGGTCGATGATGTTTGACCTTAAATAAAATGAAATCTAGCTATTAATCGATTTCGACGATATCAGTTGCAGATCCAAGACAACATGTCAGGCTACAACTTACAACTTTAAAACATTACAAAGCATGAACACAATAAGATCTACGGTCACTGACATTTCTTGTCAGACCAACATTCAAACTCAAGAACAGATTTTGAAAACTTGAATTTTTACCCACTTTGATGCTATGGATCCATCATGGATCAACAAAGATCAACTAAAAACAACTTCTAACATAAATTTAAACACATAAACACAAAAAGTTTCTAAGTAACAAAGATCAAAAATCAAATTTAGGTTATACCTTCTAGCTTTCCAATTCTTGATCTATACTCTCCAATATGTTATGGGTTGATCTAAGGGCTAAAAATATGACTGATCTATTTCTAATTTTTGGAGGTTGAGGTTAGAGAGGGAGTTGGTGAGAGCAACAATAAAAATGAGCAAGTATTATGATTTCTCTCTCTCTAAATCTCTAATATATTGCAAGATTCATGTAAGATCTGATGTTGGCTGTCAAATGGAGTGTTAAATGGCTGATATAAAAATGTCAACAAGTCAAATTAGTTGGTAACCTACTAAAGGTAAAGCCAATTTCACAAGTTAGCTTATTAAAAATGTAAAAATGGTATTATTGTCATTTATAAAATACAATTAAATGGTATTCTTGTCATTGTCCAAACCCTTAGGGTTTGACCCTAAGGTCCTAACCCTTAGGTTTTAAAAATCTAACTTCTAGGATTTTCAAAATTAGGGTTTTTCATAATAGAAAATTAAATTTCTAAATTACAATTAGGGTTTGTAAAAATAGAAATTAAGATACTAAAATATAATTAGGGTTTTCTAATCATTTTTAAGTTTAATTAAACACATTATGCTTGCCAATTAGGGTTAGGGTTTCCTAATTTAGGGTTTACGATCCCCAGTTTTAAAATTGGGGTTTTTCGGTTATCGATTAGGGTTTCTAATTATGCGTTAGGGTTTCTAAACACGAGATTAGGGTTTCTAATCTCTTAGTAGGGTTTATTAATATTAAACCTTATCAAGTCAATCATTGGTCAACATTTCTATACAGTCCAAACACATACTCATCAAAATAATTATTTTAATTGAATTTTCTACTGAATCCCTATCCAGCAATTATGGTCAGGGTTTCTAAAACTATTAAGCACAACTCTACTCTATTTTCTCAGTCAATACTTAATTTGACCAGTTCTCGAGACTTGTCTCACAGATACAGAGTATAATATTAACAGTCAATGTTAATATTAAATAAAAAAAAATTTATTCATAAAATTTTGATTATTCAAAATCTCGGGTTATCACATTGAGTAATTGAAGAAGCTGAGCATCATGCAACACTCAACTGCATTTCAAGGATGATCACGCCAAGCTGCTAAGTACAGAAGATGTTCAGAGCTTAAAGACATCTTAGCAGCTCAGCACGAACTCCATCAAACAAATAAATAACTCAACAACAAGAAGCCAGGCCCTGAGGGGTCCTTGTCTGAAGGGACTAAATGAAGTTCTAAGCCTGCTGGGGTTGAAGAGTTCCTAGGGAACTAGAGAAGTTCCAAGGCTGCATGCCTTGAAGAGTTCTTAGTGAACTAAAGTCCCAAGGCTGTTGGCCCTGAAGGAATCTTAGTGATTCAGGGTGCTGCCCTTCCTTAGTGGAAATCATGCTAGTTGAAAGCAGAAGAGTGGATTAGGATCTTGAGTCTCTGAACCACTTAAAACCTTTTGTGTCTTTTACTTTATGTAATTTACATTATCTACATTAACTGCTATAACTGTTATGTATGTTTTAACTGCTTACAACCGAACTAACTCTAAGAACAATGTATGTATGATTATGAATATATCAATGAAGGGATATTCTACTTATTCCACTGTGCTTGAAAAGATTCTTATGTTTGTCATATACTAATCCATTAGCCATATAAAATAAATGAGAAAAGTATTTGAAAAAAAAAAAGATCTATTCAACCCCCCCTTCTATATCTATATTGTGCTTACTGGGAACTAACATGGGTCATTAAGACATCCACCTCCTTTATAAACATCCTTACTATTCACTTACTTAACAACTAAGTAATCTTGCTTGCCACACTAATTACTTGGCCTCCACAACAAACCCTTGGTCACCAAGATTACCCATGGGTTGCCCCATGGATTTAGCTTTACCCATTGGATCATAGCTTTGGGCTTAGTTTAATTACATAGCTTATTCTTGTGGACTTACATTAATTTGTTTTGGGCTTCACATTAACAACCATTTGGGCTTGCACATCCACTTCTTATTGGACTTGTACATCCTACATAATCCACAAGTTCATTTACAAATGGCTTAAAGCCTTATTATAAATTCTCTATATATTATTCTCGTATTCTCCCTCGTATATTAATTCATAATATACGATATACCATCATTCATACATACTAATATCATACTCGTATTCATTTATTCGTATAATACATAAGTATCATACGATCAATATATTATCTTCTTAACGCTTGATATTCCTAACGTTCTCTAATTATGTCCGCATCCGAAATATTACATTTTCCATACTTGAATTATTATTACATAATCCAACTCACTTCGATATTCTATCATTACGTATTTCTCGAAAGTTCAAAAATAATTCCCGAGCAAAAATTGATGAATAGTGTTTTTTGGAAAATTTCTCGGAAAGCTTTTATTTTCGTCTTGGAAATTTAAACACTTTAATTCCTTCACGTGGTTAAAATACCATGACTTTTTGATGTTTCTAGGTTATAGAATGACATTCATCTTACTAATACATAATAATAACAAATAATATTATTTTACTCATTATAAAAGTATTTACAAAAAGTTCAATTTTCTGGGGCGTTACACTCTCTCCCCCTTATAAGGATTCTGTCCCCAGAATCTTGTAAAAGAAAAAAAAATTACATAAACAAGTGAGGGTAATTCTTTTTCATATTTTCTTCAAGTTCCCACATTGCTTCTTCGGCATCGTGGTTCTTCTATAACACCTTCATGGAAGGTATAACTTTGTTCTGTAGAACTTGTTCTTTTCTATCGATGATTTGAATTGGCATCTCTTCGTATGTTAAGTCTTTATCAATATGAATAGGCTTATACTCTATTATGTGCTTATAATTCGGCTTATAAGGACGCAATACCGATACGTGAAACACATTATGTGTTCGTTCTAGATCTGGAGGTAACGCTACCATATAAGCTACCTCACCTACCCGTTTTAACACTTTAAAAGGTTCTATAAACCTTGAACTTAAGTTTCCCTTCTTTCCAAAGCGTATCTTTCCTTTCCAGGGAGATACCTTTAGAAATACGTAAGAACCTACTTCAAACTCTCTATTTTCTCGATGCGAGTCTGTAAATTTCTTCTGTTTGTCTTGAGTTGCTATAAGACGCATTCGTATTAACTTCATTATATCCGCTGTTTGTTGCACCAATTCTGGTCCTAGAATTCGGCGTTCTCCCACTTCATCCCAATACAATGGTGTTCTGCACTTCCTTCCATACAAAGCTTCGTAAGACGGCAGACCTATGCTTGCATGATAACTATTATTATACGCAAACTCTACTAATGGCAGATGATCATCCCAACTACCCTTGAAATCCATGACGCAAGATCTTAACATATCTTCTAACATCTAAATTGTTCTCTCGCTCTGTCCATTAGTTTGTGGATGATATGCCATACTCAGCTTCAATTGTGTTCCCAACTGCTCCTGCAGACTCCTCCAAAAGTTCGATGTGAATCACGGATCACGATCTGACACAATCGATACTGGTACTCCATGTCTGGAAATTATTTCCTTAATATAAAGTTTAGCTAACTAGTCCAAGTTATACTTGACCTTAATTGGCAAAAAGTGAGCCAACTTCATCAACCGGTCCACTATTATCTAAATTGCATTATACCGTTTCGTTGTAGTCGGAAGTCCCACCACAAAGTCCATCGTGATATGCTCCCACTTCCAGTCCGAATCTCCAATGACTGTAACAAGCCACTTGGTCATTGATGTTCGGCCTTAACTTTCTGACAAGTCAAACACCTAGTCACATACTCAACTATTTCTCTCTTCATTTTCGGCTACCAAAAATTTTGTCGAAGGTCTTGATACATCTTAGTACTACCAGGATAAATCGAGAACCTAGAACTATGAGCCTCTTGTAATACCTGCTCCTTTAATTTTGTCTCATTCGGAACCCAAATTCTTCCTTCAAATCTTAATAGCCCCTCGTTATCAATACGGTACTTAATATCTTTTTCATTGGTTAGCCGCTCCTTTACCCGGTCACACACATTAGTTTTGAGTTGCACCTCCTTGACTCTTTTTACGATAGGAGATTGAATCTATGTCGCAAATAGTAGCTGCCCCGATTCACTCGGTAACTTCACTTCTAATTCCATCCTAGCCATCTCTGTTATTAACTCAGTTTGAGCTGTTAACGTAGATAACTTCTCCCGACCCTTCCTACTTAAGGCATGGGCAACTATATTAGCTTTTCCAGGGTGATACAAGATTTCATAGTCGTAATCCTTTATCAACTCCAACCATCTCCTCTGTCTCATATTCAACTCCTTCTGTGTGAAGATATATTTTAGACTCTTATGGTCCATGTATATCTCACATTTTTCTCTGTAAAGATAATGTCTCCATATCTTTAAGGCAAAAACTACTGCGGCTAGTTCTAGATCATGAGTATGATAAACTTTCTCATAATCCTTCAACTGCCTTGATGCATACACAATGACCTTGCCATACTGCATGAGCACGCAACCAAGTCCTCTATGCGAAGCATCGCTATAAAATATGAAATTTCATGTGTCATCGGGTAATAACAAAACAGGTGCTTCACTCAACCTCTTCTTCAGTTCTTGAAAACAGTCTTCACATTTCTCAATCCATACGTATTTCACCGTCTTCCTTGTCAAGTTAGTCAATGGAGTAGCTATCTTCGAAAAATCCTGGATGAATCTTTGATAGTATCCCGCTAACCCTAGGAAACTCCACACCTTAGTCGGTGTTTTTGGTTGTTCCCAATTCATTACGGCTTCCACCTTCACTGGATCTACTGAAATCCCCTCATGGTCAATGACATGACCTAAAAACTGTACCTTTTCCAACCAAAATTCACACTTAGTGAACTTTGCATACAACTTCTCCTTCCTTAGTGTCTCCAACACTATTCTTAGGTGTTCAACATGATCTTCTGGCATCTTAGAATAGACTAGAATATCATCGATAAACACCATGACGAACTTGTTCAAATATTGTTTGAACACTCTGTTCATCATATCCATAAATGTAGCTGGTGCATTAGTCAATCCAAATGACATCACCAGAAACTCGTAAAGACCATACCGAGTCCTGAATGTCGTCTTTGGTACATCCTCCTTCCTAACCTTCAACTGGTGATACGCCGTCCTTAAATCTATTTTAGAAAAATACTTGGCCCCTTTTAATTTATTAAAAAGATCATCGATCCTGGGCAATGGGTATTTATTCTTTATCGTTAACTTATTCAACTCTCTATAGTCGATACAAAGTTTTAACGATCCGTCCTTCTTCTTGACAAACAGTACCGATGCTCCCCAAACACTCGGTTGTATGTACTTCCTGTCCAATAGTTCTTGTATCTGTACCATTAACTCCTTCATCTCCACTGGCGCCATACAGTACGGTGCCATGGAAACTGGTGTCACTCCTGGCACAATGTCTATTACAAACTCGGTCTCCCTATCTGGTGCAAGACCCGACAATTCACTTGAAAATACATCTACGAATTCTCTAACTATAGGTATTTGTTCCATGGTTGCTACCACTCTCTAGATATCAACTACATGACATAGATAACTTACACATCCCTTCCTCAATAATTTCCTAGTTTGTGTCATAGTAAGACAACACGAACGTCCCGACGATCTATTCCCATAAAATACTACCTCAGGTTGTTTTAACATTCTAATGTTCACACATTTCTTCTGACAATATATAATTGCCCCATGGTTAACCAACCAATCCATTCCGAGAATTATATCGAATTCTCCTAACTTTATCGGTAGTAAATCTACCGATAATTTACAACCTCGTATATCTACACAATAACTCCTATGAATATCTTCAACAGGAATTATCTCTTCGTTTGCTACCTTAATATTTAAAGGTATAATCAAGTTTTTGGGAAGTAATCCTAATCGTCTAGCAAAATCACATGCTATAAACGAACAAATAGCACCCAAATCAAAC
This sequence comes from Panax ginseng, assembly GCA_020205605.1. Lineage (NCBI taxonomy): Eukaryota > Viridiplantae > Streptophyta > Magnoliopsida > Apiales > Araliaceae > Panax > Panax ginseng. The sequence continues at coordinate 90,186,203 of CM035130.1, read as the reverse complement.
AACACGTAAGCATTTATGTCGTTAATCGGAATAATACATGCGACTACATCACCTGATGCAACCACGTCTTGGACTGTCATGTTAAAGGTACGACTCATAGGCCTAACCTACTGCGCTGGACCACTAATAGCTAACTTACCACTATTAGTGCCCCGATTCCTGTCCGTCCCCTTTTTCGGGCAATTCTTTGCCATGTGGTCAGTTGACCCACACACAAAGCATCTGTGATTCTTCTTCGAACTTGGACAGTTAGGTGAAATGTGCCCCTCCTGTCCATAATTTTAACATACGGCCTTCCCCTTGAAACAGACTCCTAGATGAGTCTTCCCACAGGTTTTGCAGGCCTCCATTCTTCTCTTTGGATCTTCTTGCTTCACTCCGGTATTCCAAGAGTTGAACACTTTCCTCTTCTGCCCCTTGCCACTCCTACTTGCTCCTTCTATCTTTACTCCCCCATCAACCTTCCCTTTATTCTTCTTATCTTTGTGGTACTGGCTTAGAGCCTCGCTACCACCTCTGGCGATTATCGCCTTCTCTAAAATAGTCCCAAATATAGTACTTTGGAACACAGATATACGATTATAGAGCCAGGGTTTCAAGCCCTACTCGAACTGTCTTGCTTTCCTAACCTCAGTGTCCACTTGGTGTGGAGCAAACCTCGCCAGTTCATTAAACTTGGCAGCATATTGGGGAATCGTCTTGTCCCCTTGTTTCAAGTCCAAAAATTGCATCTCCATCCTTCCCTGCATACTTGTGGGAAAGTAGTGCTCGAAGAATATCTCCTTGAACCTCACCCACGTAACATTCTCAATATCAGCTCTGGCCTGGTTTGCCTCCCACCAAAAGTTGGCCTCTCCCTTCATCATGTAGGTTACAAAGGCAACCTTCTGGCCCTCATCGATATTTTCTATCTCAAATGCCTTCTCAATTTCCTTCACCCACGTTTGGGCTTCAATAGGGTCCGTAGATCCTTTGAACTCCAGCGGACCTACACTTTTAAAATCCTTAAAGGTAGTAGCTCGTGCTACTCCTGGATTTACGGGGATATTAGCCCAATTTCTTTGAAACGCGGTTGTTAATAAATTAACAAATTCCTGCATTGGGTTAAACGGACCTCCTTCCGGTTGATTTACGTCAGCACCTTGGTTTTATTGCCCTCTTCTTGGCTGCATTTTGCTGATACAATAAACAACACATTGTGTCATTATTCCTTTCTTATTAGTTAGTTATTATTCATGATTAAAAAATAACTTCAACATCCATTACTCAATATATTTTGTAAAAAGGCTTATATTGATTCATTCATTGTAGTATAATACTACATCATTTCATTACACAACCTAAGCTGATTACATTACCATCCGCAATTGCTTTCCAAAAATTGGGATTTATAAAAGACTACCCTTTGATATACAAAAGAGGGTTTTACGTCACTACTAGATACACAATATTTACATATCTAAAACTACTCTAACTACTACTAGATTACATCTGCGTTAAGGAGTTATTAAAATCTGATGTGGCCAGACCAACAATAACATCCCGGCTAATAGTGTGCCCAGTCTGCCCAACCTATACTGGATACCTAGCTACCTGCTGCTAGAAATCCTGATGAGATCTCCTATGGATATAGGACATTCTCCTTATATTCTGCTTTTTAGTCTTTAGCTCCCCCCTGAGCTCAACGACCTCTTGTTTCAGCTCATGGACCTTGTCCTTGGCTAAAATCCTCTCGTCGTGTTCCTATTCCCACATCGACTCTACATCTGTCTTATCCTCCAAGGCAGCCTGGAGCTCTGCTTTTAGCTCCTTCACCTCCTGACAGTAATGGATGTTTCTACCCAACACTGACATAAAAAGTGACATCATTGACTCCCCCGGAGCCATCTCTGCTGCTACTGCTACTGGGTTGAAGGACACTACCTCCACTTCTTTCTCCAAGATGCCGTCAAACACGGATATAAGGTCTAAACTCTCTGAGTCTCCAGACTCAACCACTACAACTTCGGGCTCTGCCGCTATGGGGTTCAGTATAATCTCTATCTGATTAACCGATTCTTCACTAACTGCGTGTACATCTAAATGCATTCCATTTACACCTGACATCTACATAAAACAATTAAGTTGATTAGTACACGTCAGTTGTAACGCACCAGAAAATCGAACATTTTGTAAATACTTTTAATAATGAATAAAATAATATTATTTATTATTATTATGTGTTAGTAAGATGATTGTCGTTCTATAACTTAGAAACGTCGGAAAGTTGTAGTATTTTAACTACGTTGGAGAATTAAAGTGTTCTAATTTCTAAAATGAAAATAAAAGTTTTCTGAGAAATACGTAACGTTACAATATCAAGGTGAGATGGATTATGTAATAATAATCTAAGTATGGAAAACGTAATATTTCGCATGCGGACTTAATTTGAGAACGATAGGAATATTAAGCGTTAAGAAGTAAGTGTAATGATTGTATGATACGAAGTATTGTACTAGTATATATGAAGAATGGAATAACGTATGTTACGAATTAATATACGAGCTAGAATAAGAGAATTATATATATAGTTTAATGATAAGGCTTTTAAATAAATGGATTGGACTTGTAGGATTATTGTTAAATTGGTAGTCCAATGAGAATTTAGATGCAAGCCCAAACCATTGTAATGCAAGCCCAACAAAGAATAAGCTAAATTAATTAAGCAAGTCCAATGTAATGATCCACTGGATTAGCCATGATCCATGGAGCAAACTAAGATGAATATGGGTTAGACTTGATGGGCAAGAACTTTATGTGATGATCAAGTGTTGTGGTGAGCAAGAAAAAGGAGTGGCTAACAAGTTTACTTAGTTGTAAAGTAAGGAATAGTAAGGAGGTTAGTTGAGGAGGTGGAGTGATTAATGACTAGTATGCCCTCACCTTGGCTCTCTTATAAATAGGAGAGGTTGCTAGTCATTTTTCATTGTTCAACTTTCATCCAATTCAAATCAACTTAAGTGTTAGAGAGAATAAGCACTTTATAAGCCAAAACATTCTTTGCTAGATTTTCAAAGAAAAGAGAAGTACTAGTCTTCAAGGGTAAGACTCTAGTCTAATACATCTTCTATCTTTATCATTGTAGGGTGATAAGAGAAGTGTAATTTAATGGACATGTATGCTAAGAACATATAAGAAGTGATTAGTGAATGAACTTAAGTCGAATAAGTTATGAATAAGTAACTTGAACCTAAATAAGTTATTAACTTATGATAAACTTGTCATATAGTTATCATATGAAGTTAGTATGTTGGATATGATATGAGAACATTGAGTAAAGGACTTAATTCAATAATAAGTCATAAGTAAATGAAATCATGAAAGTTATAAGTTGATAAGCCATGAACTTATGAAGAATAAGTCAAAACCTAATTTTAAAATAAGTTGATGTAATAAGTAATTTGAAATGTTTATATGATGGTTAGAATCCATTTAGAACAATAATCAAATCATTAGTAACAAAGTTATGCCGGAATTCACAGGATTAGACGATAATCGTCGAAATCGTGAAATTCTCGGAGTGGAAGTTGTATTTTGTGTTTAAACTCGGAAACGTTGGTTTTCGATGGAGACAAGTCATATTTGGAATTATAGAGTTACGGACTCAAAAATGACTGGATTCCGACTTAGAACAAAGAAACGAGCATTGAACGTTCACGAACGTTTATGGTTTTCATTAAAAATGAACTAATAGGTGAATTTTTAGCAAACGAAGTCAAATAGATAAAATTCTTGCATGAACGCATAGAGTATGTAATTTGTGAATCGTAGGCTCTTGAACAAGCCAATTCGGACTTATAACGAAGAAGTTATGCGTCCGGGAGTTTCACAAAAATTTCTAAAGTTGTAAATTTTCTAAGGCACAGAGAGTCAGCCATTGTGGCCAACCCAAGGCTAAAAAAGATGGTGCCACAGTCACCGGAGCAAAGTTGTCTCAAACTACTAAACTTTTATGACAGCAAAAGTCGAGTCCCTGCCTCTACCATCGTTAACTCATACGTAACGCAAGAGAGAGAAGGAAGGGTGGCGCCGCAGCGCCATCCCTAGGGTTCCGACAGACAAGAATGTTTACAAGTATAGAATTAATGATAACTCAGTAGTAATGAACTAAGGCTTAATTATAACATTGTTAAGGCATTGTTAGGCACTCAATGTAAGATGATTAAGGTTAACATAAGTCAATTGAGCGGAATAAGAATGTAAGAACCTTAACGAAAAGCCAAAACCAATAATAACAAATCTAAGTCGTGATTAGATTGAGATGAATGGTAAGATATAGTAGTATACATACTTGATTATATATAACCTAATATGGTACGTTATGTGATCATGTACTGTAGAGTCTCAAAGACTTAAACCAAAGAACGTGTTATTAACTGTAGCAGAAGCCAAAGGCAAGTACTCTAACCCTTGTTTCAGTTCATTCTGAACAAGCTTTGTAATTCATGTATTCTTACACATGAATTGATGTATGATGAAGTCAAAGCCAATTCTTTCGGCTAGACTTATATTATGTTTCTATCATAGCATGTACAATGTTTACCAAGTTATATTGGTGTGGTTTTCAAATGAAGACTGAGTATGCTAAAAATGTTTTGTCGTCAAATGACAAGCACGTGAGGTTGCCTCAACTTAAACGTACAAATGTTTAATGAATGTAGTGTTGATCAACATAGAGTACTATAGGCTGATCACCTAGACGTGCTCGTAAGTAATGTCGGACTTACGGACTTAGTGCCGGGATGTCCTTTTTCAAAGAACTTATGTTATGCTCAAGGTCTTGGACCGGAATTAATGTTTTACTGAATATTGTTGTTGTAAAATGTTTTGAATGAAAAGAAGTGCTATTTTGAATTATCAATAGTACTTCCGTAACTATGTTTCGTTTATGGAAAATATCGATTCCTATGTTTCAAGCATGTTGTTTATTAGAAATGTTGTACTTGCTGAGCTAGTCATGCTCACTCTTGCTCGAACCATATGAACACAGCTAAGATCGAACGAACCAAAAGTTCCAGTAAGGATAAGGGCAAGGCGAAGACGAACCCATAAAATACTTTTGTAATAGTATAAGATGAACGATTGTAATATATTTGATATTATGACAAGAACAAGTGAAAGGGTTATAATGAACCTGGGGAATGTAAATATTATTTTAATATATAGAAGATATATTTGTTCTTTTGAGGCATTTTAATTGAATGTATGTATGAATGGTAGTACCGTGTAGCACCATTTGTCGGGTTGGAAGAGACCCAAATTTGGGGGCGTCACATCAGTAGAATAATAAAAACGCAAAACATATTCATAATGCATTTTTGTAAGGTTATTTTCTTCTTTTAATTCTTTGACTTCTCTTAAGGTTATGACATAAGGTTTTTAATTTCCCCCCTTAAGTTTTATAACCTAATGCTTTGATACCAACTTGTGACGCCCCCAAATCTGGGTATCTTCCAACCCGACAGATGGTGCTACACGGTATTACCATTCACACATACATTCAATTGAAAAGCCTCAAAGGAATGAATATGTCTTCTATATATTCAAAATAATATTAACATTTCCCAAGTTCTTTATAACCATTACATTTGTTCTTGTTATAATATCAAATATATTACAACATTAAACTTATACTATTACATAAGTATTTATAGGTTCGTCTTCACCTTGCCCTTATCCTTGCTGGAGCCTTCGGTCCGTTCAATCTTAGCTGCGTTTATATGGTTCAAACAAGAATGAGCATGACAAGCTCAACAAGTACAACAATTCTAATTAACAATATGCTTGAATCATACAAATCATATATCTTCAATAACTGAACAATAGTTATGAAGTACTATAGATAATTCAAAATAGCACTTCTCTTTTCTTTAAAACCTTTTACAATAACAATATTCAGTAAAACATCAATTTCGGTCCAAGATCTTGAGCATTTAATACTTTATTTAAACAGGACATCCCGGCACAAAGTCCGTAAGTCCAACATTTCTTACGAGCACGTCTAGGTGATTAATTTTTAGCATACTCAGTCTTCATTTGAAAACCACACCAATATAACTTGGTAATACATTGACCATACATTGATTGATTGTAAGAAATCCAATATATCATAAGTCTAGCCGAAAGGATTGTCTTTGACTTCATCATAAATCAATTCATGCGTAAGAATACATGAACAACAAATCTTGTCCAGATTGAACTAAAATAAGGGTTAAAATACTTGCCTTCAGCGTCTGCTACTGTAATTATACTTCACTTGAAGTCCTTAAGATCTCTACAATAGATGATCACATAGCATACACATTAGGTCATGAATGAGCATATATGGTTTCTAATGAATCTTACCCTTCTTCTCAATCTAATTTCGTATTAGATTTGTTATTATTGGTTCCAGCTTTCCGTTATGCTGTTCTTACATTCATATACAATTGAGTTACTTCAACCCTAAGGGATCATACTTAAGGTTTAAGCATGTCTTAATAATATTATAATTAAGCTTTAGTTCATTACTAATGAGTTACCGTTCATGCTCTCCTTACAAACATTTTTCAATATCAAAACCCTAAGGCTAGCGTTGCAGTGCCAGCTCCCTTTTCTTCAGCCACGCTGCGGCGGAACACTACAGAAACTAAAGACCCGGACTTGGCATTGTAGCATGAGTCCCCTTTGTTATGGCCACGCTGCGGCACCAATTAACAGTGTATCATGCCTCGGCCTCGCGCTACGGCGCGGGCTTTTATGCCTTCAGTCGCGTTGCGGCGCAGACTCCGTGCTTTAGAAAAGTTTAACAAATTTTTGATTTTATGAGATTCCCGGGCTCGTAACTTCTTCGGTATAAGTACTCTACGTGTTCATGCAAGAATTTTATCTATTTGACTTCGTTAACTAAAAATTCACATATTAGTCCATTTTTAACAAAAATATTAAACGTTCGTGAACGTTCAACGCTCGTTTCTTCGTTCTAAGTCGAAATCCGGTCATTTTCAAGTTCGCAACTCTATAATGCCAAATAAGACTTGACTCCATCGAAAACCAACATTTCCAAGTTCAAACACAAAATCCAACTTCCATTTCGAGAATTTCACGAATTCGACGATTATCGTCTAATCGTGTGAATTTTGGCAAAACTTTGTTACTAGTGATTTATTCATCATTTCAAATGGATTCAATTCATCGATTAAACATCTCAAACTACATATTATAACAACTTATCTTTAAATTAGGTTATGGCTTATTCCTCATAAGTTCATAACTTAACAAATTATAATTTATAAGTTTTCATTCCTTATGACTTATTGTTGATTTAAGTCCTTTAAGCAACATTCTTACATCTTATCAATCATACTAACTTCTTAAGGTAAACATATGACAAGTCCATATATGTTCATTATAAGTTCATAACTTATTTAGGTTTAACTTACTTATTCATGACTTATTCGACTTAAGTCCATTGATTTTTCAATTCTTATATGTTCTTAGCATACATGTTCATTTGGCTACACTTCTCTTATCACCCTACAATGATAGAGATGGAAGATATAAGTTCATAAGATCATTTACCTTTGATGACTAGCTTCCTTCTTGAAAATCTAACAATGGAAGTTTGTCTTAAAAGTTCTTATTCTCTCTAACACTTTAGTTGTTTTGCAAGGAAAGTTGTTGGATAATTTGAACATGCAAATAATGAATTGTAAGCTTGCTATTTATAGAGCTTCCAAGGTTAGGAAAAATGGGTCTTTAAGACATCCACCTCATTTATAAACCTCCTTACTATTCACTTACTTAACAACTAAGTAATCTTGTTAGCCACACTAATTACTTGGCCTCCACAACAAACCCTTGGTCACCAAGATTACCCATGGGTTGTCCCATGGATTTATCTTTACCCATTGGATCATAGCTTTGGGCTTTATTTAATTAAATAGCTTATTCTTGTGGACTTGCATTAATTTTTTTTGGGCTTCACATTAACAACCACTCGGGCTTGGACATCCACTTCTTATTGGACTTGTACATTCTACATAATCCACAAGTTCATTTACAAATGGCTTAAAGCCTTATTACAAATTCTCTACATATTATTCTCGTATTCTCCCTCATATATTAATTCACAATATACGATATACCATCATTCATACATACTAGTATCATACTCGTATTCATTTATTCGTACAATACATAAGTATCATACGATCAATATATTATCTTCTTAACACTTGATATTCCTAGCGTTCTCTAATTAAGTCCGCATGAGAAATATTACATTTTCCATACTTGAATTATTATTACATAATCCAACTCACTTCGATATTCTATCATTACGTATTTCTCGGAAGTTCAAAAATAATTCCCGAGCAAAAATCGGTGAATAGAGTTTTTCGGAAAATTTCTCGGAAAGCTTTTATTTTTATCTTGGAAATTTAAACACTTTAATTCCTTCACGTGGTTAAAATACCACGACTTTTTGATATTTCTAGGTTATAGAACGACATTCATCTTACTAATACATAATAATAACAAATAATATTATTTTACTCATTATAAAAGTATTTACAAAAAGTTCAATTTTTTGGGGAGTTACAATTATCGTTTCACAAGGATATTTTTCTGAACATTCTTGTTAAATTTTAAGCTTTTCATGCCGGAGTACTATTCACAAGATACTATTCACAAAGTACTATTCATAGGGTACTATTCATAGAGTACTATTCCCAAAGTACTATTCATGAAGTACTATTCACAAGTTACTATTCACTCAGATACTATTCACACGGGGTACTATTCATGACAAAAATTGATTTTTTTCTGTCCAAATCATTTTTGATACAATATTGTTCTTGAATTTTACTCCACAAAGTAGTATTATGTTGACAATTTGGACATTATTTAATTCTGGATAAATTAAATTATAAATCTTTAAAAATTTCTCCTTTACTTTCTTTTAATTAAATTTTTATATCATTGTCATCATCCTCATGCTTATATTGTGATGAAATTCATCTGTGGCTTACGTGCATAGATGGACTGTTGATTGGTATGATTATGACCAAGGATCATTCGGTATAATAATGACATGTAATGTTACAAATGATAAAAGTTCTCATTGGCCCGTAGTGCATTGATGGACAGTTGTTGGTATGATCATGACCATTGGTGAAAACACGAACATCCTTGGCCTGTAGTTCATGGATAATTTGTGGTTGTGATATTAATGAATATCCTTGGCCCGTAGTGCATGGATAATTCAGTGATGTGGATTATTTTTTAAGCTGAGTCTCAGCGATAAAATTGATGATAAACTTTTTAAATCATAGAAGATAGTAGATATCATGCTCTACTTGACTCTTCTAATGGATTTCTTGTTCCACTACAGTTAAACTTGATGATTATTCTATTTTATCAGTTTAACACTGTTGAAGGCTAACGATAATTTATTTTGTATTATTTTAGTCATAATATTTCTTACTTGGCTATTTGAGCTCACCCTTTTGCTTTCATTGTTCTCTTCAGGAAATGAGAATGTAGTCGGGACTAGTCGGGGAACGGAGTAATGGTCCGAGATGGTTGTTTTAGTAGTCCTCACTATTTAGTGTGATAATAAATGTAATGAGGATTGAATTTGAGTTTGGATATTGTCTATGAGACAATATTCGTGTAAAAACTCTCAGCTCATGTTTTATAATTAAGTTTGTATTTGTATTCAGTACCTTGTATTTGTATTCAGTACCATGTATTTGGCGACCCAAGATGGGTGATGTATACCTATTTTGGGGGCGTCACAATAGTACCTTCATCTTTTCCTCTATTTTTAATTTAGTCCTATAAGTATTATCAAACTTGCACCACCTCCCCTAATAGTACATGCATGTGAATCAATAGTTCCATTCATGTGAACAAATAGTTATATGCATGTGAACTGATAGCAATTAATTGCTCATTTATCCGATTAATTACCTGATTGGTCAATTTAACCTCCAGAATTCAATTATTATCGAAATAAATGTTGATTTCCACTAACACTAATAATCTCAACACAATGAAAATATCAATTTCATCTTTAATCAACATAAACTTATTCACAATTAATATTTTAACTCACAATATTTAACAACCAGATCATTCCCAGGAAAGAGGGGGCTTTCCGATAAGGATTTCTCCCTATTGGCGCGCAATTAGGTGACCAAACCCCTTTCCTCGACAGAACTTTCTAGACATCGTCAATAATGCAAATAATAATATGAATAACTTTGTCATCTCAATTATTTTTTTAATAATATAAAATATTATGCAGATGATACTGTGACAATAATTGAATCAATAATATGAGAGATATTATGCAATAATTATTGTGGCAATAATTGAGTATAACTGAGTGACTTCTCACATAAGCATCAATAATCAATGATACTGTATAATATCGTATGCTACTATGCAACCACGCGTATTACTGTACTTTTACCACCGGGTATTTCAATAGTTAACGGTAAAACTTTCGTCGTTAATTTTATAAAAAGATATTTCTGTCATTTTCTAACTCCGACACGAGGAACATGTACTAGGGTGTATGTGCGACTCGTTCAGATCATGAGCTGGGACAAAAGAAAGAAAACTTTTAGCTTGGAAGGCTAGGGGTTATAGTCGACGTCGATTCTTTCGTTTTGGGGTCCACCAATGATTGTGTCGTCGTACTAATATTCCCTATTAAAACGAATATTTTATAACAACATGCTTACTTTGATAAATTTATAAATATTACCCACAACTATAACATTATATCAAATCCACACCATAATATTCAAAAAAATATTTTGAGAAAAATTAATCTTTATTCATAAAAGTTGGGGTCTTACAACCTCCCCTTCTTATGAAATTTTGTCCTCGAAATTGGGGTACATACCTGATATGTCAAAGAGGTGAGGATACCTTGATTTCATTTTAGATTCTAACTCCTATGTCATTTCCTCCACATCGTGGTTTCTCCACAAAAGTTTGACTTGAGGTATAACCTTGGAGCGTAGAATATGATCCTTCTTATCCAAGATTTTAACTGGTACCTCTTCATACGTTAAATCTTCCGCTATATCTTCTAATTCTAATTTAATAATGTAGTTCGGGTCTTTCACATATTTACGTAACATAGATATGTGAATAACGTTATGAACACGAAACATACTTGGCGGTAAGGCGAGTCTATAGGCCACAGTTCCTACTTGATCGAGGATTTCGAATGGCCCAATGAATCGAGGATTGAGCTTTCGTCTCTTTCCAAATCTTGTAACTCCTTTCCATGAACCAACACGTAACAACACATGCTTTCCAATATTGAATTCTACAGCTCTTCGATAAAGATCAACATAACTCTTTTGTCAATCTTGGGAGGTCTTTATACGTTGTCGGATCATTTGAATATTTTTCGTTGTCATACATACCAATTCTGGTCCCAACAACATTGCTTTACCCACCTCATCCCAGCATACTAGACAACGATACTTGCGTCAATATAACGCCTCAAATGGAGTTATGCCAATACTTGTTTGATAACTGTTGTTGTAGGAAAACTCCACCAATGGAAATAACTTATCCCAACTTCCTTTGAAGTCAAGGACACAGAGTCTTAATATATCTTCAAGAATTTGAATAGTCCTCTCTGACTGCCCGTCCGTTTGAGGATGATATGCTGAACTAAATTGTAAATCCGTGCCCATAGATTTTTTCAAACTAACCTAAAATTGTGAAGTGAATCTTGGGTCTCAATCAGAAACTATGGATACTAGCATACTATGCAGTCTTATAGTCTCATTTATATATAAACGAGCAAGATGTTCAAGTGAAAAAGTTTCTCGTATAGGTAAGAAATGAGCAGACTTGGTCAATCTATCAACAATGACCCAAATCGCATCTATGCCTTGAGAAACCTTGGGAAGACCAGTAACGAAATCCATGGTAATGTGCTCCCACTTCCATTCTGGAATTTCAAGTGGTTACAATGGACCTTTGGCACTTTATGCTCTGCCTTGACTCGTTGACAAGTTAAACACCTTGAGATAAACTCCGCGATCTCTCTTTTCATATTGCTCCACCCAAATGTATGTCGAAGATCACGATACATTTTGGTACTCCCGGGATGGATTACAAACGGTGTGTTGTGCGCCTCCATCATGATTTTATACTTTAAATCAGGGTCGTTAGGAACACAAAGTCTGGAGTGGACTCAAAGTATTCCTCCTTCATCGATTCTTGCTTCCAGAATAGCACCTTCTTGCACTTTATTCTTCATACGCATCAGCTCCAGGTCTGTAGCTTGAGCAGTTTTAACTTTATTAATTAAAATCGGTTCTACTCGTATATTTGACATCATCACGTGGGTCCCTGGAGTCTTTAACTCTATCTCCATCTTTTTTAATTCATACAAAATGGGCCTTTGCATTGACAATATCGCACTTGTACCCGCATCTGATTTTTTACTTAATACATCAGCTACTACGTTCGCTTTTCCAAGAGGGTATTAAATTATGTGATCGTAATCTTTCAACAGCTCGAGCCAACGTCGTTGGCGCGTGTTGAGTTCCTTTTGGGTGAAGAAATATTTGAGGCTTTTATGATCCGTATAGATCTCCACTTTCTCCCCATACAGGTAATGCCTCCAGATTTTAAACGCGAAAATGATAGCTGCCAACTCTAGATCATGAGTAGGATAATTCCTCTTATATTCTTTGAGTTGTCGTGAGGCATAGGCTATGACTTTCCCATGTTTCATGAGAACACATCCTAAAACTTTGCCTGAAGCATCGCTGTATATGACAAATCCCTCCGAACCAGATGGTATTATCAGAACAGGTACTGAAATAAGTCTCCTCTTGAGTTCTTGAAAACATTTCTCATATTCCTCACTCCAACCGAATTTTGTATCTTTTAAAGTTAGCTAAGTTATTGGAGTAGCGATTCGAGAAAACTCTTCTATGAATCTCCGATAAGAACCAACTATGCCGAGAAAGCTACGTACTTCGGTCACAGACTTAGGTTGCTCCCAACTTTGAATTGCTTCAATCTTTGTTGGGTCAACAGATATTCCATGATTTGATATCACGTTCCCAAGGAATGATACTTCCTCAAGCCAGAACTCGCATTTCTTCAACTTGGCGTATAGCTTGTTTTCACGAAGCTTTTGGAGTATCAGCCTCAAGTGTTGCTCATGATCTTCATGACTTTTAGAGTATATGAGGATGTAATCAATAAAGATGACTACAAAATGATCTAAATATTCTTTGAATACTCGAATCATCATATCCATGAAGGCAACAGGAGCATTAGTCAATCCAAAAGATATGACTAGGAATTCGTAATGCCCGTACCAAGTTCTGAAGGCAGTCTTTGGAATGTCATCAGTTTTAATCTGTAACTGATGATATCAGGAATGAAGATCGATCTTTGAAAAGAATTTGGCGCCTTGCAACTGGTCAAATAGGTCATCAATGCGAGGCAACGGGTACCTATTTTTGACGGTGACATGATTCAACTCCCGATAATCAATACAAAGTCGCATACTTCCATCTTTCTTCTTTACGAATAGAATAGATGCACCCCAAGGAGACGAACTAGGACGAATGAAACTGATGTCTGATAATTCCTGCAGTTGGGTTTTTAACTCCTGATGTTCAATAGGAGCCATTCGATATGGGGCTTTAGAAATGGGTTTTGTACCGGGCTCAAGGTCAATACAAAATTCGATTTCACGCTCTGGGGGTAGGCCAGGAAGTTCTTTAGGGAATACATTAGGAAAATTATTAACAATAGAAATATTATTCAAATCTGACGTATTTTTGTTTAAATCTTTGACATGGGCTAAGAAAGCTTGACATCCATTTTTCAATAAACGAATAGCTTTATGGCTTGATATGGCGGTGATTGACTTTAGTTGTTTGGTTGCTTGAATTCGCATAATAGGTTGGTTAGGAATATGAAAGCTAACAACCTTACGAAAATAATCAATTTTTGCATAATGAGTGGTTAGCCAATCAATCCCTAAAATCACATCAAATGCAAGTATTTTCAAAGAGATAAGATCAACAGGTAACGTGCGGTTGTCGATTTGAATCAAACAAGACTTATAAACAGTGGATGTAATGACGGTTTCTCCCAACAGAGTTTCAACAGATAACTCAAAGTCTAATTTCTCTGGAGTTAAATTTAAACGTTGAGCACAAGTAGGAGAATTAAAAGAATGGGTAGAACCGGTATCAAATAAGGTATAAATTTCATAAGAGTTTATGATTAGCTTACGCGGGATGACCTCGTCCGGTTCCTTGCTTTTTGGGAGGTTACAAAAAACGCTCTCCCTTGAACTACCGGCTTTAACTTCTCTGGGATGGCATTTGGTGTCACCATCCCAACTGGACTTGGCTTCACTGCATGACAAAATCAAGTTAGGTGACCTTCTTTTCCGCAATTGTAACACGCTTTGGACTGCATCGTGAAGTTTGGACTGATGTGTCCCTCCCTTCCGCATTTGAAGCATACAATCGATGGTCGTTCTCCTTCTTTATCAACGAGTGCTGGTGCTGATGTCTTTCCATCATTGTTGAATCTCCACTTCTTGAAATTTCCACTCCTATTGTCTTGGTCATGATTACCACTGAAGTGGTTACCATTTCTGGCATGTTGATTACCTCCACATTTTTTGTCACCGCTTCGATGACTGCTACCACTAGTTGTAAGACCCCAACTTATTATAAATAAAATTGAATTTCCTATATTCATTATCTTGAAATAACAAGGAGTTAATTTGATATAATGCTTTGGTTATGGGTGAAATGTGTAAATTTTACAAAATAAGGAAGTGGTTATAAAATATTCATTTTGTCGGGGAATATTCGTTTGGTCGAGGAATATTCTTACTGTCGAGGAATATTCGTATGAAGGCACAGCTATTTGTGGGCCCCATAACAGAATAACTGTCGGATGAAGAAAACGACAAGTTTAAGTTTTTATAAATAACGGCGTAGTTGTTACCGTTAACACTGTTGGATTACCTGGTGGTTAAAATATAGTAATACGCATGGTTTCACAGTAGCACACAGTATTGCACGGTATTTTTGAATTATTAATTCTTACGTAAGAACGCACTACTCAATAATTGTTACAGTAATTACTGTTCAATATTTTATTTTATTGATTCAATAATTGTTGCGTTGATATTTTATATTATTGTTGTTTCAATAATTGTCATTGCACAGTATTTCTCATTATCAGATCAATAATTCATATTATTTGAATAATATTATTAGATAGCATTATTGGCAATGTCTAAGGAAGTTCTGTCTAGGAAAGTGGTTTGGTCACCTAATTGCGCGCCAGTAATGAGAAATCCTTATCGGAAAGCCCCATCTTTCCTTGGAACGACCTGGTTGTCATAATTGTGATTCTGTAATATTATTTATAAATAATTAATTATTGATTTATATGATAAGGAAATATTTATTTTATGTGGATATAAATGAAGGATGGGGAAATATTTATTTTATGTGATTATAAATGAAGGAATTAATGCTGGGGTGTTTTATATGTATTTTGTCGAAATGAAGAATGCAAATTTGGAATTTTTAGAAAATTAGTTTATTACTTGATTTTGTAAAATCTATAACTCTTTGTGTATAATGAGTTAGGAGATGAGCCATATATCAAAAGAAAGCCCTGGAAGTAAGCTAAACGTAGAAATTTGAATCACCCAAAAATTCTTTGTGAATTTTTCGTGGTGACTGTTTCAGTGAAACTGGTACGTGAAATTCTTTGTGAAATTCTTAAGTTGAGTATATGTCCACAAATTTTGAACCGTTAAAAATTAACGTATGATTTGTTATGAATTTTAAGAGGTGTTGAAAATCGTCCGTATGTGGATTTCGGTCATTTTTTGTTTGGAATTTTGAAAAACTTTCATCTGCAAAGTTGTAAAGAATTTGATTTCCTATGGAATGGACATAAAATTCATATTTTTCTGATAAAAGGGCTATTTATTATGAATTATTGAAGTTTTGGAAATTAAATATTTTTATTAAAATTATTGGTGGGACCCACTTTTGGTTGGTGTAGAAAACATGTGCTGAATTAATCTTTCAATTGTGGTGGGCTGAATTGTGTTCAAAGGTGGCGTAGAAGATAAGAAAAATAATAATATTATTTTATTATTTAGTCTCCTATGGCGTTCTTGCATTTTCCTATATCTAGGCACTGAGGTTAGAATTGAAAATCACACTAGAAACATAAGTTTTCTCTCTCTATATTATCGAGCGTATTTTTGTGAGTATTTAGATACTTTATCCTTTTATCTCATTGGATTCATTTTTTAAAATGTTTTTCATCATCCTCAGTCTTTAATGGTGATACTTGATGAATATCTTTGGCCTGTAGTGCAAAGATGAATGATTACCTAATGAATATCTTTGGCCCGTAGTGCAAAGATGAACAGGTGTTGAGATGAACATGACCAACTGGTGATACAAATGAATATCTTTGGCCCATAGTGCAAAGATGAATATTTGATGCGAGATGTATATTGATTGATATTACAGGGATAAACTATTGATGATGGACTTTTAAATTCATAGATGATAGTAGATTTCATTCTCTACTTAATTCTTCTAATAAATTATTGTTTTCGCTGCAGTTGTTGATCTAAAACTTGTTGTCTATTATATTCTATCAAATTTTTCCTTGTTGAGGACTACGGATAATTTGTTGTACATTATCTTAGTCATAATATTCTTTACTGGGCTAGTTGAGCTCACCTTTTTCCTTTTTGTTCTATTTTTCTTTTCAGGAAGCGAGAATATAACAGGAACCAGTCGGGGTATAGAGTGATGGTCCTAGACAGTTGTTTTAGCAGTCCTCACTATTTTTGAAAAATAGTGTATCAATAATTGTAATGAGGACTTATCTGAGTGTGGATATTGTCTAGAGGACAATATTTGTATTTAAACTCATAGTTTATGTGTTGTCGTATTTTGCACGACATTTGTATTTAAACTCATAGCTGGTTACTATCAAAGATTCGTGGAAGGATTTTCTCGAATCGCTAATATTGGTTGATTTCGCAATCAATGATTACGTGCAAGTATACACGGTCAACAAGTAATAAAGTGATAAGAAAAGTATCGTTCCCACGAGGAATTATTTAATAAAAATCACCAAGTACTAATTCTTAACTAAACTAATTTTATTTAAACAATCTCAAATCGTGATTTTTCTAATTAAGAAAACTAAATTAACCAATTAAAACTAGGTTACTTTATAAATGAATTCAAATAACTAAAGGCTAAGACTCCAATATCCCCAATTATGAACTATAAACCAATTATCCAATTATCTCAATTATTATGTCTACTGAATTGTTAACAGGAATTCTCAAATGCCAAAAGCCCTTTCTCAAGTGATCATTTGCCTTCTATTTAATCCAAGTTAATTTTGCTATATCCCTATTCAAAGCAATTGAATTAAACTCACTACAATCCCAATTTCTTATGTGTGTTACATACGTAAATAGATATTCTCATTCTATTCACAAACCTAATTATTCTTTGTGCAAATAACTAAGTCACATGTCATCATGCAGATTCTAACCCTAGAATTCCTTTCCCAATTCCTTCTAGAGTAACAAGGTAATTCTCGATCGGATAATTAATCAATAAGCATAAGGCAAGATAAACAACTCACTTTGACACAAATAATTGGAATAAATTAAATAACTAATTTATAGTCATAAAAGGTTCAATTGAAATCTTAATAAAAGAGTTAGTTCATAATTAATGAATTAAAACCAAGAATCCATAACTCGAATAGACATTAAAAGATAAAAGTATGATAAGAAGAGAAGAGAATACTCATTGCCGACCAAATCGATGCTCCCTCTTGCTCTTACTCTTACTCTTGATCTTCAGTGTTCTTCAATTTGCTTCAATCTCCAATGGCTAATTAATAACTAGGGTTTTTATTCTAATCTAATGGAGTGTTTAATCTAGTCTAATCTATGTATTCTCCCTCTATTTTATGCCTTACATCATGTATTTATAGGTTACAAGTCCAATTTTTAGTTTAGGAACAAAATTCAATTTGGAGTAAAAAAAGGTGTCAAAATTCGTCCAAAACGCGTCCAGGCCATCAACAATCCATTCCCAAAGGTTTCAAATACCGGGCTTGATGCTCAATCTCAAACCACTGCTCCCAAAGGTGCCCGACCTTTGGTATATAAACAAAAATGGGAGCCCCGGCGCTGGCCCCATGTTCTGACATTTTCTGCTCTGACGTCCTTTGGGAAAACGACCATAACGTTTTCGTCCGTACTCCGATTTTGATGATTCAAGATGTTCCGGAAAGAGAAGAAGAATATCTACAACTTTCATTCTTTAAGGGTTTCAAAATAAGGTCTGGAGCTATACTCAAATAGGCTCTGAAGTGACTGATGTGTAAATGGCAAGCCGAAAACGCAAATCTAGCCACCCCAAACGTCGATCCAAGTAACTTTTGTCCCAATTCCTACAAAATAACGTAAAACATGCATGAATAAACATAAACACTTAAAAGCATCCAAAAGATTAAGCTCAAACACACTCAATTCATGGGTATAAAACTCACTCATCAAATACCCCCAAACTTAAACCTTTGCTTGTCCTCAAGAAAAAATACAAAAGAACAAAAAATAAAAATAAATAAATAAACAAACTAACTCAACTACATGAATGCATATGCATGATCTACTTTCTAATATACCTACGAATCTAGTAATAAATCAGTATGATATATAGCAACAGGCCTCAAAGATACCATTGGTACTTAAACAATATATCCAATCAAGTCAAAATCCATAACTCTAACCAATTAGTCAATCCCAACCTGTAATCACCCATGTTATGCGTGTGTGCTTGTTAACCAGTCTAACCAACCACAGTTCAAGATAATCACATAACAAACTTCTTAGAAGGAAAATTTTAGTTCCAATTTAATTACTTTCGTGAACATGACAACTCCAGTTAAAACTAAGCAATTACCAAGTCTTAGGGTAAATACAGGATTTATTTATACTCTTATTCAATCATGAGGGCATTTTTGCTCTTTCTCGTGTTTTATTCATTTTTTTTTTCTCATGGCTGTGCAATGTCTTATTCCCTTAGGCTTTTCAGTGCTACCTTAACGAGCTTTCGACCAACGACTCCCAAGCCATTAAGACCTTAGGGTGCTAGGTGTAAAGACAATCCCCTCGGGCTTACTTACTCAAGTAACAAAGGCCACAAAACTAGACAAGCATGCCACGGTGTTTATTCTCTTCTTTTTTTTTGGATTTTCTATTTTTTTTTCATCATTTCTTTCTTCTTTTTATTTTTTTCTTTGTATATATATACCCCATAGATTCCCCCAAACTCAAGCTTTTATGTCATTCCAACCTTTATCGCCAGTTCACTAATTTCCTTAAATTTTAACCAAGATTTTCCCTCAGAAACAAATTATGAAACCCTTGAACCAAGTGGATTAAAACAGTTAAACTTTAAGTGCTAACCGGTTACATAAGTTTCAGATAGGCTCAGATTATCATCATGATTAAAATTAGAACTCATTATCAATTATCAACACTGTTCAAGTTAACAATTAATACCAAGATTATCATAGGCCGAGCTAAGACCACACCAACCGATCACACAGATTCATGCAAAAAAAAAATGCAATTATACTACATGAACACATACTAATGCAACACATATATGAATATGCAAATAACTACCATGTATTATATGCAACCTAAAAAAAAACAATGCTAACACATAAAAAAAAATGAACTACTATGCAAATAACTAACTATATGCAATATGACACTAAAGTACCCCCAAACTTAAACTAGACATTGTCCTTAATGGATGAAATAGAAAAAATTAAAGCAGAGGACTTCCCTGAAAATATAGCAATCTTCCTCCTTGTCCACTAAGTTTGGAGAATAGGCTAAGCACATGGAACAAATTGGGCACCACACTTGAATTTGACTTGAATAACCTGTAAACCATGATAGAAACAATTTTATTAAATCCTAAATAACTGCAAATTCAAAACTACTAATATAAAACCTAATAAAAACTAAAAAAAATAAATATTAAACTTGGGTTGCCTCCCAATAAGCGCTTCTTTTATAGTCTCAGCATAACTTCTTCAATTCTCTATCCAATTCCCCTACGAAAATTGAGGAACCCTCCATTCATCAGAAGCAATGTCTCTTTTGGGAGGTTCCCATTAGCAATAACCCTTGAATTGAAGTCACCTAGCATGCTCTTTGGAGATAGGATCCCCATTAAGTATGGCAAACCACTAGGTGCTTTCCCCATTGTGTCTATGATCAGATTGGGGCATTGAAGCTTAGTAAACACAATGGAATCTTCCTCTATCTTCTCCTTTTCATCCCACCATGACTCCACAACTGTACTAGCTCTTATGTCACAAAGAGCTTTGTCGACGACATGACTGCCAATTGGGCATGGTTTTGCAAAACTGCCCGGATTATTGAACTTTGGTGGAGGAGGCACATGGGATACTAATCAAATCGGTTCATCTTCGTTGAATCTTACAGTTAGATCTTCATCGATCTCCTTTTCTTGGGTCCCAATTGTTTCCTCTCTTTCAACATCTTGTGGCTCATCTAGTTGCAGATTTTGTTCGGGCTCTCTATCAGTCTTGGAATCCATGTCATAGGGCCAAGTGTATTGAGGACTAATGTTCAATGCATGAGCTATCTGGCCCAATTGATTTTCCAGATTCTTGATCGACGCACTTAGGCTTTGCATATTCAGCTCTGTTTGATTATGTTTCTTTTCATGTTCCTCATGTTTCTTTTTCGAAGCTTTAATATATCTCTCCAAGGCTTCCACCCAATTTGAATGTTCTTCCTGTTGTTGTGGAGGTGGACACGAGAAATCCGGTGGGTATGTTGGACTTGGAGCATAAAATTGATCTTGATTGTTACTCCATGAAAAATACGGGTGATACCCCCAATCCCGATGATAGTTGTTGGGATAGACATAACTGTTTGGGTTATCACAACTATAATGTACCGGCTCGAAACTGATGGCGCATTGATGACTCATATGATTTTCAGCACAATAATCACAAGTAACCGCCACACTTTGATGATATTGAGCTTCAAAAGCTTCAAACATCCTTGAAAGTGTCTCAATCTGTGCTGACAATGTAGAAAGTTTCTCGCGTCTGTCAATCTCTGCTCCCCTTGGTTGAGTCATGTTCGTGTATGGCCATTGATACGCAAAGTCATCCATGGTACCTAAAAAGAGAGAAATATAAGAAGAGAATGAAAAATAAAAATAAAAATAAAAATGTTTAAATTAAGACTAATTTGATTGAAATTAATATTGGTAAAATTATTAAATTAATTCCCCAGCAACGACGCCAAAAACTTGTTGGTTGATTTCGCAATCAATGAATACGTGCAAGTATACACAGTCAACAAGTAATAAAGTGATAAGAAAAGTATCGTTCCCACGAGGAATTATTTAATAAAAATCACCAAGTACTAATTCTTAACCAAACTAATTTTATTTAAACAATCTCAAATCGTGATTTTTCTAATTAAGAAAACTAAATTAACCAATTAAAACTAGGTTACTTTATAAATGAATTCAAATAACTAAAGGCTAAGACTCCAATATCCCCAATTATGAACTATAAACCAATTATCCAATTATCTCAATTATTATGTCTACTGAATTTTTAACAGGAATTCTCAAATGCCAAAAGCCCTTTCTCAAGTGATCATTTGCCTTCTATTTAATCCAAGTTAATTTTGCTATATCCCTATTCAAAACAATTGAATTAAACTCACTACAATCCCAATTTCTTATGTGTTACATGCGGCAAATAGATATTCTCATTCTATTCACAAACCTAATTATTCACTGTGCAAATAACTAAGTCACATGTCATCATGCCCAGTTCTAACCCTAGAATTCCTTTCCCAATTCCTTCTAGAGTAACAAGGTAATTACTGATCAGATAATTAATCAATAAGCATAAGGCAAGATAAACAACTCCCTTTGACACAAATAATTGGAATAAATTAAATAACTAATTTATAGCCATAAAAGGTTCAATTGAAATCTTAATAAAAGAGTTAGTTCATAATTAATGAATTAAAACCAAGAATCCATAACTGAATAGACATTAAAAGATAAAAGTATGATAAGAGAAGAGAATAGAACCTGTTGTCAGCAAATCTGATGCTCCCCTCTTGCTCTTACTCTTACTCTTGATCTTCAGTGTTCTTCAATTTTCTTCAATCTCCGATGGCTAATTAATAACTATGGTTTTTATTCTAATCTAATGGAGTGTTTAATCTAGTCTAATCTATATATTCTCCCTCTATTTTATGCCTTACATCATGTATTTATAGGTTACAAGTCCAATTTTTAGTTTAGGAACAAACCCAACCCAATTTGGAGTCAAAAACATGTCAAAATTCGTCCAAAACACGTGCAGGCCATCACCAAGCCCTTCCCCAGTGCCCCAGCGCTGAGCTTGATGCTCAAACCCTGCTCCCCAGCGCCCCGGCGCTGGGCATAGACCAAAAATGGGCACCCCGGCACTGGACCCATGTTCTGACATTTTCTGCTCCGACGTCCTTTGGAAAAACAGCCATAACTTCTTCGTCTGAACTCCAATTTTAATTATTCAAGATGTTCTAAAAAGAAGAGAAGTAGATCTACAACTTTAATTCTTTAAGATTTTCAAATTAAGGTCCGGAGCTATACTCAAATTGGCTCTGAAGTGACTGCTATGTAAATGGCAAGCCGAAAACGCGAATCTAGCCAGTCCAAACGTTGATCCAAGTAACTTTTGTCCCAATTCTTATAAAATAACGTAAAACATGCATGAATAGACATAAAAACTTAAAAACATCCAAAAGATTATGCTCAAACACACTCAATTCATGGGTATAAAACTAATTCATCAACTACTCCATTAACTCAGTTGACTCGAAAAGATAAAAAAATTGAATGGAGCGAGGAATGTGAGAAGAGCTTCCAAGAACTCAAGAGGAGACTCATTTCGGCACTTGTTCTGACCATACCATCTTGGAAAAAGCAAACGTGGTAGCTGATGCGTTGAGTAGAAGATCGTATGTGAGTATGAGTACGATATTGTCGAACACAAAGACCTATTTTGTATAATTTACAAACGATAAGGATAGAGTTAAAGACTCTAGGGACCCTCGTGATGATGTCAAATATACGAGTAGAACTGACTTTAATCGATAAATTTAAAGTTGCTCAAGCTACAGACCTGGAGCTGGTGAATATGAAGAAGAAGATGCAAGAAGTCGTTATTCCAAAAGCGAGAATCGGCAAATGTGAGGAAAGCTCAAACCTTCAATTTATTAGTCCATTTAAAATCCTCGATCGAGTAGGAACTGTGGCCTATAGACTCGCCTTAACGCTAAGTATGTCGCGTATTCATAATATTTTTCACGTATGGATGTTACATAAATATGTGGACGACCCAAACCACATTATTGAGTTAGAACCAGACGAGATAGCCGAAGATTTAACGTACGAGGAGGTACCTTTCAAGATCTTGGATAGGAAGGAACATGTCCTACGCACAAAGGTTATAGCACAAGTCAAGGTTTTGTGGAGGAACCATGCTATTGAGGAAATGACCTGGGAGTTGGAATAAAAAATGAAAGCGAGGTACCCTCACCTTTTCGAAACACCAGCACGCGTCGTCGATTTCGAGGATGAAATTTCATAAGGAGGGGAGGTTGTAAGACCCCAACTTATTATAAATAAAATTGAATTTCCTCTATTCATTATCTTAAAATAATAAGGAGTTAATTTGATATAATGCTTTGGTTATGGGTGAAATGTGAAAATTTTGCAAAATAAGCAAGTGGTTATAAAATATTCATTTTGCCAGGGAATATTCATTTGGTCGTGGAATATTCTTGCTGTCGGGGAATATTCGTACGACGGCGCAACTATTTGTGGGCCTTATAACAGAATAACTGTCGGATTAAGAAAATGACAAGTTTGAGTTTTTATAACTAATGACGTAGTTGGTATCGTTAACACAGTTGGATTATCTGGTGGTTAAAATACAGTAATACTCGTGGTTTCACAGTAGCACATGGTATTGCACAGTATTTTTGAATTATTGATTCTTACGTAAGAAGGCACTACTGATAAGTAGATTTTATACCTACTTATCCGGTATCTTTTACTTGAATTATTTGTTTAATCTCGTGTTTCTTAGTTACTTTTCATGCATTTTGTGTTAATTTTGTAGATTATATGTTTGGGAGCTGTGTGAGCGACTATTGGTATGAAAACACTATCATTCAGACATTATTTGGGTTTTTATGTTCATTTCATGTTCTTGGCTTAGAACTTGGACTATATTGTAGAGCTTCTTCTTAACTTTCCAGAACATCTTGAATCATTCCAATCAGAGTTCGGATGCAAGAGTTATGACATTTGTACCAACGGAAGTTGAACTTCACTATTTTGGGTGGCCATTTGCATAGTAGTCACGTCCAGTCCAATTTCGACCTTCATCCGTTCATTATTTCTCAATTCTCAAAGAAAGAAAGTTGTAGAGCTCGTCGATAGCTTCGATTTGGTAGGTGGAAGGGTCTGTAACTCCTTCTGGATCGAAAGTTAAGGCCATTTTACCAGAGGACACTGCAGCAGAAAAATAATTAACAGCTTATACCCAAGCCGGGGCTTGCTATTTTAAGCATAATACCCAAGTCGGGGCTTGGGGTTCTGAGTTCAAAAACAACACCATAGAAAATCGGGGCTTGCTATTTGCAAGGTAACAAGCAAGCTGGGGCTTGGGTACGCGCAGAAAGAGTAGTTTTTGTTAGAATTTGAGTCCAAGAAGAATTGGTTCAAGCTGATTGATTCAAGGACTTCCAAGAGGACTTAAAGACATATGAAGAGGCATATAAAAGGAGGATAATCACAAGAATTAAAAGATGAATAGAGAAGAATTCCATTAGATATATTAGATTAGATTAGGACAAAACCCTAGTTCTTATTAGTTTTGGAGATTGATGCAACTTGGATTCCATTGAAGATCAAGAACAGGAGCTTGAGGAGGATGGAGATTTGCTGAAAACGGATTCAATTCTTTTCCTTAATCTTATTCTTATCTTTTAATGTTTATTCAAGTGTGGATTCTTAGTTTTAATTCAATGAACTAATTCTTTGTTTGAGATTACAATGGATCTTATTGTGTAGTTTATTTTAATATGCTTCGCTATCAATTATTATGTTCTATTATGATTTGGTTAATTGTTTAATTGATTGGTCATCAATTACCGTGATAATCTATATGAACTCGAGAGAAGAAGTATAGATTTAGATCTGATCATGATAGCATATGTTTGTGATTTCTGGATAAATGGAATTCATTATTCATGTTTAGGATAGTGATATGCCTTTACACCATATGTAATCTTATAGAGAACTTATGTTTTAAATCCTTTATAATTGCAATTCACATAGAGATATAATGGATTAGTTAATTAAGATATCTTGCTTAATTCTATCAATTGTGGATTTAAGTGAGTATGGGTATTATGCATCGAGAGATGGTTTTATCTGCTTTAGTGTTCTTGATTAACAATTTAGGATAGAAAATAATTTATGAGAATTGTGTTAACTTAAATGAAGCAATAAGTAAAGTTGTGATCTTAAATCTCCATAATCTAATTTGTAATTAGTGGTAATTAGAATTAGTTTAATTAAGTATTTTACTTTATAACATTAAATTGATTGTTTAAATAAAATTAGTATTGTTAAGAGTTAGTATTTGGTATTTGGTAATTTGTATTAATAATTCCTCGTGGGAATGATACTCTACTTTCACTGTATTACTTGTTGACCACGTATACTTGCGTGTTGTGCGTAATTAGATTTTACTCAACAACTACTCAATAATTGTTACCGTTATTACTGTTCAATATTTTATTTTATTGATTCAATAATTGTTGTGTTGATATTTTATATTATTATTGTTTCAATAATTGCCATTACACAGTATTTCCTATTATCAGATCAATAATTCATATTATTTGAATAATATTATTAGATAGCATTATTGTCAATGTCTAAGGAAGTTCTGTCTAGGAAAGGGGTTTGGTCACCTAATTGCGCGCCAGTAAGGAGAAATCCTTATCGGAAAGCCCCCTCTTTCTTGGGAACGGCGTGGTTGTCATAATTGTGATTCTGTAATATTATTTATGAATAATTAATTATTAATTTATATGATAAGAAAATATTTATTTTATGTGGATATAAATGAAGGATGGGGAAATATTTATTTTATGTGATTATAAATGAAGGAATTAATGCTGGGGTGTTTTATTAGTATTTTGTCGAAATGAAGAATGAAATTTGGAAATTTTCAGAAAATTAGTTTATTACTTGATTTTGTAAAATCTATAACTCTTTGTGTATAATGAGTTAGGAGATGAGCCATATATCAAAAGAAAGCCCTGGAAGTAAGCTAAACGTAGAAATTTGAATCACCGAAAAAGTCTTTGTGGATTTTTGGTGGTGACTGTTTGAGTGAAACTGGTACGAGGGACTTATAGTCCGAAAATCAAATCAGTTTTCTTAAGCTCTATTGCGTGAGTTATAATTTTGATCTGAACGTTGGATCGTTATGATTTTTGGATATTTTATACATATATAAGTTGAGTATATGTCCACAAATTTTGAACCGTTAAAAATTAAAGTATGATTTGTTATGAATTTTAAGAGGTGTTGAAAATCGTCCATATGTGGATTTCGGTCATTTTTCGTTTGGAATTTGGAAAAACTTTCTTCTACAAAGTTGTAGAGAATTCGATTTCCTATGGAATGGACATAAAATTCGTATTTTTCTAATAAAAAGGCTATTTATTATGAATTATTGAAGTTTCGGAAATTAAATATTTTTATTAAAATTATGGGTGGGACCAACTTTTGGTTGGTGTAGAAAACATGTGCTGAATTAATCTTTCAATTGTGGTGGGCTAAATTGTATTCAAAGGTGGGGTAGAAGATAAGAAAAATAATATTATTATTTTATTATTTACTCTCCTATGGCTTTCTAGCATTTTCCTAAAAATAGGCGCTTAGGTTAGAATTGAAAATCACACCAGAAACATAAGTTTTCTCTCTCTATATTATCGAGCATATTTTTGTGAGTATTTAGATACTTTGAGAGTTGCTATTTTAGTGCAAGTTTTCTTCGGCTTTACATTCGATATTCCGATCAGAAATACTGTTATTTTAAGGTAAGGGATGTTATTTTCTTCGTAAATGATGTTATTTTCTTCAATATCATTATGCTGAATTATTGATATGAATTTTATTGTGGAATT
The DNA here is from genome assembly GCA_020205605.1 of Panax ginseng. Taxonomy (NCBI): domain Eukaryota; kingdom Viridiplantae; phylum Streptophyta; class Magnoliopsida; order Apiales; family Araliaceae; genus Panax; species Panax ginseng. The sequence continues at coordinate 90,158,752 of CM035130.1, read as the reverse complement.
TCTACCTTTTTGTGTCGGGGTTACTATTCACGTATACGGCACTATTCACGTATACGACACTATTCACAATTACGACACTATTCACTGAAAAATGAAATATTCTCTTCTTTATCCCAGATGTCTATTATGGTTACTATCTTTGATTGTATCCATGTTTTGATCTCATTCTTGAAGTTTACTCCACTATGGTTTATTATGGAGAATTTTTAAACTCGGATTATCTAAAGTACGAATCCCTAATCTTTGTCTTTTTATCTCACTGGATTCGTTTTCTAAAATGTTTTTCATCATCCTCAGTCTTTAATGGTGATACTTGATGAATATCTTTGGCATGTAGTGCAAAGATGAATGATTACCTGATGAATATCTTTGGCCCGTAGTGCAAAGACGAATAGGTGTTGAGATGAACATGACCAACTGGTGATACAAATGAATATCTTTGGCCCGTAGTGCAAAGATGAATATTTGATGCAAGATGTATATTGATTGATGTTACAGGGATAAAATATTGATGATGGAATTTTAAATTCATAGATGATAGTAGATTTCATTCTCTACTTAATTCTTCTACTGAATTATTGTTTCCGCTGCAGTTGTTGATCTAAAACTTGTTGTCTATTATATTATATCAGATTTTCCCCTGTTGAGGACTAAGGATAATTTCTTGTACATTATCTTAGTCATAATATTATTTACTGGGCTAGTTGAGCTCACCCTTTTATTTTTTGTTCCATTTTTCTTCTCAGGAAGCGAGAATATAGCAGGAACCAGTCGAGGTATAGAGTGATGGTCCTAGAAAGTTGTTTTAGCAGTCCTCACTATTTTTGTAAAATAGTGTATCAATAATTGTAATGAGGACTTATCTGAGTGTGGATGTTGTCTAGAGGATAATATTTGTATTTAAACTTATAGTTTATGTGTTGTCGTATTTTGCATGACAATTGTATTAGTAAAGTTGTAGTTATTTTTGTACCATGCATTTGGCGACTCAGAATAGGTTGGGTGGATTGGACCTATTTTGGGGGCGTCACACTAGTATTATAATTTTGTCGGTTGCTCTCTCTTGGTTGGGTTGACTTATTATCGCGCTCCAATAACTGAGCCCTATTTATAACATCTGAATACAAACACAGTTTGTGTGAAATGAGGTATTAACGTATTTCGAGTTTCAAACCTCTAAGAAACATCCGCGTCATACGCTCCTCATTATCAACCAAATGGGATGCAAACCGGGATAACTCAGCAAACTTAGCCTCGTACTGCGACACGGTCATATTATTTTGCTCCAACTTAATGAATTCCACTTCCTTCATGTGACGAATACTTTCGGGAAAGTACTTGTCGTTGAACCGTTCTTGGAACTTCTCCCAAGACATCTTCATTGCGGCAGGTTGAGTATGTTTTACTGATTCCCATAAGTAATCTGCCTCTGCTCTCAACATGAAGGTGGCAAAGGGAATCTTTTGCTCCTCGGAGCATCCCAAGACATCAAATATCTTGGTGATCTGCTTTATCCATGTCTCTGCCTTAAGTGGTTATGGCTTTTCCAAAAACTCCGATGGTCCCAGCTCCTTGAACTGCTTAGCAGTGACCATCCGAGAGTTGCCAGTGTTTCCACCTGCACTTTGAACAGGAGTCTCTCTAGCCTGATGTTGCATGAATTGCATAAAGCCTCTGAACATCCCATCATTCATCATCTGGTTGGTGTTATTGTTTACATGAGGATTATTTCCTTCTTGATGCACATTATCCTGGGTATTGATCGTTGGTGATTCAACGGTCTCATGTGCTTCATTGCTTATCTCAACATTTTTAGATGCCATTTTTAAACAATGACACAAAACAAGGGTTAATTGACATGCCACATATTATCCCTATATTCTGACCGACCAATTAAATAACAAATAACATAGGTAGGTCATACTAGCAAAGGATTAACCTGTCTCTCCCCTCCTAGTTCTAGTCTCACATCTAAGCCAGAGATCATATCCCTAAGCTTTGATACCAACTATTACGCCCCCAAAATAAGTATATATCACCCATCTTGGGTCTCCAAATACATTGTACTAAATACAAATATAAACTTTATTATACAACATGAGCTGAGAGTTTTTACACGAATATTGTCTCATAGACAATATTACAACTCAAATTCAATCCTCATTACATTTATTATCACACTAAATAGTGAGGACTACTAAAACAACCATCTCGGACCATCACTCCGTTCCCCGACTAGTCCCGACTACGTTCTCATTTCCTGAAGAGAACAATGAAAGCAAAAGGGTGAGCTAAACTAGTCCAGTAAGACATATTATGACTAAGATAATGCAGAATAAATTATCGTTAGTCTTCAAAAGTGTTAAACTGATAGAATATAATAAACAACAAGTTTAACTGCAGCGGAACAACAATCCATTAGAAGAGTCAAGTAGAGCATGATATCTACTATCTTCTATGATTTAAAAAGTTTATCATCAATTTTATCGCTGAGTCTCAGCTTAATAAATAATCCACATCACTAAATTATCCATGCACTACGGGCCAAGGATATTCATTAGTATCACATCCATGAATTATCCATGCACTATAGGCCAAGGATATTCGTGTTTTCACCAATGGTCATTATCATGCCAACAACTGTCCATCAATGCACTACGGGCCAATGAGGACTTTTATCATTTATAATATTACAGGCCATGATTATACCGAATGATCCCTGGTCATAATCATACCAATGAACAGTCCATCTATGCATGTAAGCCATAGATGACTTTCATCACAATATAAGCATGAGGATGATGACAATGATATAAGAATTCAATTAAAAGAAAGCAAAGAATAAATTTTTAAAGATTTATAATTTAATTTATCTAGAATTCAATAATGTCCAAATTATCAACATGATACTGCTTTGTGGAGTAAAAGTCAAGAATAATATTGTATAAAAAATGATTTGGATAGAAATAAAATCAATTTTTATCACTAATAGTACCCCAAGTGAATAGTACCTGAGTGAATAGTAACCCATGAATAGTACTTTATGAATAGTACCCCATGAATAGTACTTTGTGAATAGTACCTCGTGAATAGTACTTTGTGAATAGTATCTCGTGAATAGTACTCCGGCATGAAAAGCTTAAAATTTAACAAGAATATTTAGAAAAAAATCTTTCTGAAATGATACTAGATGAAGCGCAAATTTCAAGAATATTCTACTAATTTCACGGAGTATAGAAGCAATACTTTAACAGAATGAGTGTAGAATTAGGAATACGAAACGAAATAATATTACTCACATACTACAGAGTATAAAAAAAAATATTTTTTCTTTCGAATACTGAAAAAAATAATATCCCTTACCTTAGAAGAAGACTGGATACTTGAATAGTGAAGTAGCAAAATACTCTTCTTCTTTCTCTCTATAGCTTCTTTCTCTATAATTGCTCTTGTGAGTCTAAGTGAATTGGTGAGAATGAAAGAAGAATGAGCTTCTATTTATAGGAAAATATAATTTTGATAATTGCACGTTTTGGGGCTCGATTTATTACAGTATAGTACCTTCATCTTTTCCTCCATTTTTAATTTAGTCCTACAATTATTATCAAACTTGTACCACCTCCCCTAATAATACATGCATTTGAATCAAGAGTACATGCATGTGAATCAATAGTTCCATTCATGTGAACAAATAGTTATATGCATGTGAACTGATAGCAATTAATTGCTCATTTATCCGATTAATTACCTGATTGGTCAATTTAACCTCCAGAAATCAATTATTATCGAAATAAATGTTGATTTCCACTAACACTAATAATCTCAACACAATGAAAATATCAATTTTCGATAAGGATTTCTCCCTATTGGCGCGCAATTAGGTGACCAAACCCCTTTCCTCGACAGAACTTTCTAGACATCGTCAATAATGCAAATAATAATATGAATAACTTTGTCGTCTTAATTATTGATTTAATAATATAAAATATTAAGCAGATGATACTGTGATAATAATTGAATCAATAATATGAGAGATATTATGCAGCAATTATTGTAGCAATAATTGAGTATAACTGAGTGACTTCTCACGTAAACATCAATAATCAAAGATACAGTACAATACTGTGTGCTACTCTACAACCACGCGTATTACTGTACTTTTACCACCGGGTATTTCAACAGTTAACGGTAAAACTTTCGTCATTAATTTCAAAAAAAGATATTTATGTCATTTTCTAACTCTGACAATACTTTCGTTGTGGGGTCCACCAATGATTGTGTTGTTGTACGAATATTCCCTATTAAAACGAATATTCCCCGACCAATCGAATATTTTATAACAACTTGCTTACTTTGCAAAATTTGTAAATATTACCCATAACTATAACATTATATCAAATCCACACCATAATATTCAAAAATATATTTCAAGAAAAATTAATCTTTATTCATAAAAGTTGGGGTCTTACAATTTATATATATATAAAAGTAGTAAACGCACTGGATATTATATTCAGGCTCACCGAATAGAGTTCGATAACAGTTTATAAATATTTATATATACAAAAGAAATAAAATGCCATGGACTGAAGTCCGGACATACGAACACAACACGACTCTCGACGTGAATAACTGTGTGTACAAAAAGTGGAGAAAGGCTCTAAGAAATATAAGAAGTCTTACAATGGACTGCCAAGAAGACTTCAAATGGCTTTAATTGAATGAACACTCGGTTTCCACTAGTAAAATATATCAAAGTATAAGCTCACAAGTGTTTAAAATGAGAAAGCCCTCAGTTTATAGTGTGTACAGAGAAAAACGGACAGGTCTTCCTCGCCTTTTTCTCTTACAAAATGGCCACCCCAAGCCCTCTATTTATAGAGGAGGGAGATGAAGGTGTACCTGCAGCTGCCTGGGGTGCCCCGAGCTCTGTGGGCCCTGCTGTCTCGAAGTACGTGCATGCATGCAATGCGTTGTCCGCTAGAACCTTCATAACTTTCAATCCGGGCATCTGATTAAGGCGTATGTTACCTTTTCAGAATGCTATTTTCGAGAGCTACACAATGACATGGGAGAGGGGGTTGTACAAATTTGGGAAGATAGGACCATACCTAGATCTTTAGGTCTTCAAATTCCATCTGATGTGCTTTCTTGTGTAGTAGTCACTCGGGATTTGAGTTATGGTTCTTGTAGGACACTTATGTGTAGAATGTATGTTGAAATGTTGTTGAGACGGCCAAATGTGGGATCGAGGTGGAAAAATGATGATTTTTCCCTTCAAGGGGTTATCTCGGTTTAAGGATGTAGTGATCATTACTCGGGGTTATTTCGAGATTGAAATTTCTTGTAAGTCTTTGAATGTCCTCAGGGTTATCTCTAAGGTGTGCTTGACCTCTCGGGGTTGTCTTCAGGATTGGAACTGAGTGCCTCAGGGTTATCTCTGAGGTTGAAGCTGACTGCAAGCGGTTAAAATGTGCTTTTCTGGGGTTATCTCCGGAACTACAACTGCATTCCTCGAGGTTGTCTCCGAGGTTAAAATTGAAATTCTTGGGGTTATCTCCGGGATTAGAGCTGGATATCTCGGGATTGTCTCTGAGATGGCAAAACGAATAATTCTGGAGTTGTCTCTAGAATTGGACCTGCATCCCTCGGGGTTGTCTCTGAGGTTTAAACTAAAACTCCCGGGGTTGTCTCTGGGATTGAGCTTAGTATCTCAGGGTTGCCCACGAGATGGAATTGAATCCTCTGGTGTTATCTCCGGAATTGGAACTACACTCCTCGGGGTTGTCTCCGAGGTTAAAGCTGAGACTCCCGGGGTTATCTTTGAAAGACGATTCTGCCCTCATGCAATGTTAGTAACAGGAATGCAAAAATTTTGAGTGTCTACACAAACTGCAAAAAAAAACATAAAAAGAAATAAATATAAACTAAAAATGCTTAAGTTGAGCAAAATTCTAGTAAGTTGGTAATCAATAAGTAGGTATAAAACCTACTTATCACTAATCTCCTATTAACTCAATTTATCTTAAAGGGAAACAAACAAATCTCAAATTTCGCTGTAGTTAAATCATTAATTAATCTGACAAGTATTTTGTAAAAGAAATTTTAAAATATCTATTCAACCCCCCCTCCTAGATAACTATTGTGCCTGTAACACCCCTTTTCCGAAATAGAATGGAGGTTACGCACAAAACATAACAAAATGAAATGAAAGCTCTATACCACAAAAGAATGGTCTCATAATGATTAAATATCACAAGATAAACTATAATAAATGTCACACTGGCTCAAACAACAATCTAAAATAACTATTACAACTCTAAATAAATCAATGTATCATAGCCTAACGAAATATATCAAAATTATTGGATAGAAGGGAGCTCTCGTCACACTTGGCCTTGATTCCCCTGATTACCTGCCGAAAGAAAAACACAGCATGAGCCAAATGCCCAGTACGAATATAGAATACAAATAATGAACCGAAATAACTAACTCAATTAAATGAAACGAAACGAAACGAAGTGAAACGAAATGAACAAAACTAACACAACGAAATAATAGGCTGAATCAAATGGTTGGGGGTTATTTCATACCGAGGTCAAAACAAAACAGAAATATACCTTGCCACACAGGCAAGTCAAATAATGCCACACAGGAAAATTAAATAATGCCACACATACAAGTCACACACATTGGACCGCGAATCCAAATGTATGTAAAATCAGAAGGCGTGTTTGACATAAACATCACTAATCCGCAGAACAGAACATAAAACTAGGGTCGACCCATACTCCTCCTACAACAAAACACCAAATGGCCAACTCCCATCGGAGCACGAAACGGAGACATCGTGGACTGATCACATTACCACGGAAGGTGTCATGCCTCCGTGCCAAGAGGACATGCATGTGGTATCCCCACAGGTAGTTATAGCACAAGTATACCCTATGGTATTATAACAAAGATATAATGTCACAACACATGCGACAAAATATCAACACAAAGGGTTCTAACATATACATGTTAAATGGAAATGAATCATCAACGCAAAGTCTCCAAAAATATTAACATGTACTTTCTACAAATATCAAAATAAATACAAAAGATGATACACTAGGTCAAGAGTACAAACACGAGTTCTAAGTATCAATACCAAGACGAAACTATCACATGAATTTGAGAATGAATAATTATGGGAAACAATAACTAATTTTGAAACGAGAAACAAAATGAACAAACTTAATTTAATAAGAGTATCACTGAAGGAGTACGAAATTCATACCTGGATTAAGCAATGTAATACCCAAAATTATTATCCCAATATAGTTCGTTAAATTCCTTCCATTCGAACTAATTAAACAAAATAATAATAATAATAAGTTACATAATAACTATAATTTACAATAACATGAATTTATTTCCTAATTTACATTTGTTTATGATACAAATTCCAATTAAATTAAAACTAATCTGTTAATCATTACGAGACCATTCTTTTGTGGTATAGAGCTTTCATTTTATTTTTTTATGTTTTGTGCGTAACCTCCCTTTCTATTTCGAAAAAGGGGTGTTACAGAGTTGGTATCAAAGCTTTCATTTCGTTTTGTTATGTTTTGTGTGTAACCTCCTTTTCTATTTCAAAAAGGGGGTGTTATATTTCTGTTTTGTTTTGAGCTCGGTATGAAATAACACCCAACCATTTGATTCTGCCTATTATTTTGTTGTGTTAGTTTTGTTCGTTTCGTTTCATTTCATTTAATTGAGTTGGTTATTTCGGTTCATTATTTGTATTCTATATCCGTACTGGGCATTTGGCTCATGCTGTGTTTCCTTCCGGCAGGTAATCTGGGGAATCAAGGGCAAGTGTGACAAGAGCTCCCTTCTCTCCAATAGTTTTGATATATTTCATTAGGCTATGATACATTGATTTATTTAGAGTTGTAATAGTTATTTCAGATTGTGGTTTGAGCCAGTGTGACATTTATTATAGTTTGTCTTGTGATAATTAATCATTACGAGACCATTCTTTTGTAGTATAGAGCTTTCATTTCGTTTTGTTATGTTTGGTGCGTAACCTCCCTTTCTATTTCGAAAAGGGGGTATTACAGTGCCTCTGGGAACTAACAATTGGTATCAAAGTAGGTTCTCTTAATCAGCCTACAAAGCTTGACTAGATCCAATGGCATATCTGATAAACGAATCAAAGACTGGAGGAGGCAGCAAGCCACCTATGTGCAACACAAATAAGTTTGCCAATTGGAAAGTCTGTATGCAAGCATATATGGACTCAATAGATGAAGAGCTATTCAAAACTATCATAAATGGGCCCTACATCCTAACAAAGCTCGTACCAACTCCAGAAGATCCAAACAGAGTTCAAATCAAGGTCAAAGCTGAATGGACTGACAATTAAAAAAAAGTTGTTCAACTTGACAAAAAGGCCAAGAACATTTTGTTCCAGTCTTTAGAAGATGACCTGTTTGAAAATGTGGTCAATAGCAAAACTGCAAAGGAAGTATGGGAAGAATTTCTCATTATGCATGAAGGAATTGAATAAGTCAGAGAAAACAAACAATTTCTTCTGAATCAACAATACGAAATGTTTGCCCATGTTCCAAGTGAAAATATCACTTCCATTTATGAAAGATTCAATGTTCTGCTCAACTCTCTTCGAGCTTTTGGAAAGATCTATCCAAATAAAGATATGATCATAAAGTTCATGAGAGCTTTACCTAGAAAGTGGGATGCCAAAACCATTACCATTAGAGAATCAAAGAATTTCCATGAAATGACTGTTCAATAATTATGTGGCAACCTTCTCACCTATGAACTAGAGCTAACTCGGCAAGCAGAGACTCTATCTGAAGGAAGAAATAAGGACAAAGGAGTTGCTCTCAAAGCAACAGATAACATCTCCAAAGCTAACACTAAAAATGACTCTGACACTGAGGAAGATGATGATGAGGATATTGCAATGCTGGTAAGAAGACTTAAGATGTTCATGCGTAAAGGCAGAAGCAACAAACCTAAGAGATTGAACAACAATAATAGTCGGGCGTAGATAAATTCCTTATGCTACAACTGTAAGAAGCCTGGCCATTTCATCACAAACTGCAACAAACCTCTTACAGAAGAACTAAAGAGGAAATCAAATTCAAAGAAAGAATGCAAAGGCAACAAGAGGCTCCAGAAGAAAGACAAAGGTCTTGTGGCCGAAGGATCATGGAGTGACTCAGACAATGACACAACTCCTGAGTCTAGAGATGATGAAGATCCTCAAGTAGAAAATCTATGTCTAATGGCCAAACATGCAAAGGATAAGAAAAGCCCTAAAAATCATGAAGTAAGTATCGGTGAGGTATTTGACTTTAACTCTCCTGATGTAGATATTGATGAGTTAAGAACTGCACTACATGACATAACATCTAATCTGCATCAATACATGAAGTGGTTCAGACTTCTATCTAAAGATTATCCTTTTCTTCAAAAAGAGAAAGAGAAAGTTCAGGAAGAACTGGAAACAAATCTTCTAAGCACTAACTCTTTCTCCAAATTTGAAGCTGAGAATAAACTCTTAAAACAAACCAATGAACTTAATGCACAAAGAGAGTCAAATCTAACTTCTAAGATTGAGGAACTAGAAAAGACAATCTCAATATGGAATATATCCTCTTCATCCATAGACTCCCTGATCTCCAGTCAGAGAAATGCATTTGACAGAACAAGTTTAGGTTTTGGGGAATCTACCTCAGAACCATATGTGGAAAAGATAAAGGAAACTAACTTTAGTAATGTTTCAAATTTTAATAGAAACATTACATTTGTGAAATCCTCACAGAAGGAAAAACCTGTCCATCCCTACTCTTCTGATCCAATCCATTTTCCAAGGCATAACGGATCCCATGCTAGCCTAGGATTCAGAAAAGAGAAGAGTAACTTAGTCACTACTCTCCAACCTCGAAGGGTCATAGAGTCGAGTAAAATTAACTCCACGAACTAACTGGGTAGGAACAGTAGAGTTAAGTTTCACTCTTCATAAATTATGAATCACAAGTATACATGGAAAAAGAAGAACCAGTATAAAGGAAAGATTTCCAAGAACCCACATAAGCCCAAATGGAGAAAGAATCCACATACACACACAAGCATGCATCATGCTAGATGTTTTATATGTAATAAAATTGGTCATAAGGTTGCAGTATGCTATAATAATTCTCTACATATTAGACCCAAAGTCAAGCAAATTTGGGTTCCCAAGGGTACTAACAAGGTAGGACCCATGCAAGTATAGGTACCAAAATGAGAGTTTAATCTTACCATAGGAACAGAACTCCACAATCACAACTTGGTATCTGGAAAGTGGATGCTCAAGGCATAAGACAGGGAACAAAGCACTCATGTCTAACTTCATAGAGAAAAAGGGTCCAACAGTCATCTTTGGAGACAATGGCTCTGGCAAGACAAGAGGATATAGCTCAACTGGGAATGGTACAATGTCCTTCAGTAAAGTAGCCTTTGTGGAAGGACTAAAACATAATCTTCTGAGCATAAGCCAACTCTATGACAAGGGTCATCAAGTTACCTTCCTCAACAATCAATGTCAAGTCAGAGATCTTGAGACCTCCTCTATAAAGCTGACCGGAACAAGAGAAGGGAACGTCTACACTGTTAATCTTGGTCAACTGAGTTCTAACGAGACAATATGTTTTCTGGCTAAAGCTTCTAAAGAAATGAGTTGGCTATGGCATAGAAGGTTGTCTCATCTCAACTTCAAAAGCATGTTAAAACTGGCCTCCAAGGATCTAGTAGCAGGCTTACCCAAGCTCAACTTTGTCAAAGAAAGGCTATGCAATGCCTGTCAGCTTGGAAAACAGACTAAAAGCTCATTCAAGAGCAAAACTGTCAACTCAATTGATAAGCCTCTGCAGTTACTTCACATGTATCTCTTTGGGCCAATTCCAACAACAAGCCTCGAAGGGAAGAGATACTCATTAGTCATAGTGGATGACTATACCAGATTTACATGGGTGTTCTTTCTAAACTCAAAAGATGAAACAAGCTCCCAAATCATCAAGATGTTCAGGCTGGTGATGAACGAGAAAGGGGAGAAAATCAAGGCTATAAGGAGTGATCATGGTAGAGAATTCGATATCTCTGAGATGGACCAGTTCTGCATAGACAATGGCATCAGTCATAATTTCTCAGCTCCAAGAACTCCACAGCAAAACGGAGTAGCTGAGAGAAAGAACAGAACATTGATTGAGGCTGGAAGAACTCTACTAGCAGTAGCCCGTCTGCATGAATACTTCTGGGCAGAAGCTATCAACATTGCATGCTACACTCAGAACAGATCTCTTGTGCACTCTACGTTAAAGAAGACTCCCTACGAGCTATGGAGAGGAAGAAAGCCAAATGTCAGCTACTTTCATGTATTCGGTTGTGCATGTTGTATTCTTAATAATGGAAAATAGTATCTGACTAAGTTTTAACCCAAGTCAGACAAAGGAATTTTTCTCGAATATGCCACAGACAGTAAGGCTTATAGAGTGTTCAACAAGAAGACGCTAAGTGTTGAAGTCTCGATTCACATTATCTTCGATGAAATAGACTTAGACAAAATTGTGTCTCAAGACACTATGAACGACAACCAATACACTACGAACTAGGCAGTCGAGGTCAACACCACGATCGTAGTCCCAGAAAATGAAATCGTCGAGCCTGAAGAAGAGATCGTAGAAAGAACTACGCCAGACAACGAACCTCTGCATCAAGAAGCAAAGGTTGATCTTGAAGAATTTAGACAAGAAGGCATCAAATCAGATGTTCCAATGGGAAACAGATGGGAAAGAGATTACACTCAAGACCTAATCATTGGAGATCTAAATGCAAGAGTCAAGACAAGATCTGCCACCAAGAATGAGTGTTTTTATTTAAACTTTCTATCACAAATGGAACCCAAGAAGATAGAAGATGCTATGGAAGACTCAAGTTGGATAGAAGCCATGTAAGAGCAACTAAATTAGTTTGAAAGAAGCAGAGTATAGAGATTAGTTCCAAGACCAAAAAGTCACCCAGTTATTGGCACCAAATGGGTCTTCAGAAATAAGATGGATGAAGATGGAGTAATCATAAGGAACAAGGCAAGACTAGTAGCCAAAGGTTACTCTCAAAAAGAAGGCATCGACTATGATGAGACCTTCGCACATGTTGCCAGATTAGAAGCCATCAAGATATTCCTTACCTTTGTTGCTCACATGAAGTTCAAAGTCTTTCAAATGGATGTCAAAAGTGCATTTCTAAATGGTGAACTTCAAGAAGAAGTATATGTGGAGCAACCTCTATGTTTCATCAATCCAACTCTCTCCAATTATGACTATAGATTAGACAAAGCCTTATATGAACTTAAACAAGCACCTAGAGCATGGTATGAAACACTAACTAACTTTCTTATTAAAAATGGTTTCACTAGAGGTAGATTAGATACCACATTATTTCTTAGAAAGCACAAAGACAAAATCCTATTAGTTCAAATATATGTTAATAACATTATCTTTGGCTCTACTGATGAAAATTTATGCAAGAGATTTGCTAAGCTTATGCAGAGCAAGTTCGAAATGAGTATGATGGGTGAGCTGAATTTTTTCCTTGGATTACAAGTAAAGCAGACTGATGAAGGTATCTTCATAAACCAAGCCAAGTACATTAAAGACTTACATAAAAAGTATGGCATGCAATCAACCTCTCCCATGAAAACACCAATTGCTCCAGCAACCAAGCTTGACAAAAATGAGAAAGGTAAAAGTATTGACATAACTCAATATAGAGGTATGATAGGCTCTCTTCTATATCTAACTGCCAGTAGACCAGACATAATGTTTGCAACATGCATATGTGCTAGATTCCAAGCTAATCCTAAGGAATCACACTTAACGGTTGTAAAAAGAATTTTCAGGTATCTTAAAGGCACACCTCACTCAGGACTTTGGTATCCCAAGGAGTCCTCCTTTGAATTGACAGGATATACAGATGTTGACTTTGCAGGCTGCAAGATCGATAGAAAAATTACTAGTGGCACCTGTTAGTTGCTAGGAAATAGAATTGTGTCCTAGTTAGCAAGAAGCAAAACTCAGTATCTACCTCAACCGTAGAAGCTGAATACATTGTTGCTAGTAGTTGCTGTACTCAAAACTTATGAATAAAAAATCAGCTGGCAGACTATAGGTTTGATTTTAAATCTATACATATTCACTATGATAACACAAGTTCCATAGCAATAACACATAATCATGTCATGCATTCGAGGACTAAGCATATAGAAATAAGACATCATTTTATTAGGGACCATGTTCAAAATGGAACTATATATTTACAATACATCCCTAGTGAAAATTAATTTGATGATGTCTTTACAAAGCCTCTAGATGAATCCAAATTTAATAAATTGATAAGTGAGTTGGGCATGCTAAATATATAACCATAAACTCGATGCTCTAGTTTATGCTAACCATGCAAATAAAAAGGATATGTTTAAAATAGTAGAGGTGACTAAAGAGGAACCACGATTATAGAGCTGCCTCGATATGACAAAGAAGCATCCTGTGATGACAACATTCTTAACAAATCCAAGCAACCCCTCTTATAAGTTCCTCAGGGATAAACCTAATCCTTAGTTTAATCTAAGAGGTTGGCCCTTCCTGAGATACCTTAACCCAAAAGGAAAGCTAAGTCAGAGTTTAAATCAAGGACCAGGACAGACAATGATCGTAGAGTAGATTTAGTAGTGAACTCAACATCATAGTGCAACCTCGACGATCGTAGTCCTCCCAAAGGATACACTAGCTCAGGGGGAGCTAAGGGAAGATCATTATTTTCCATATTATTTAAAATCGTGGAGCCCGGTAGGACATGACACGTGCACTACTATGCATATCTTGAGGAGGGAAGTTATAGGTAAAATTTGAAAAGGTCTTTTTAAAAATTCACTTCAGAAGTTCAAAAAGCTCATTCCTCTCTCTCTATTAGCAGAAACCCTAGCTTTCAGAAATGTCAACCAACCTTAGCTCAAAAAAATCAATGGTTGCTTTCAATGTTATCTCTGGTTACCAACTCTGCTTTAATGAATTCAAGACAGCTGACCCTAAGTTTCACAAGATTTTGTCTCTTCTGAAGAAAGTTGGTCTTGAAGAAGCTTTGAGCACCAGCACATGGATCTACCCAAAGCTGGTGAAAGAGTTCTACAACAATGGAGTCTTTGAGAATGACATCATCACTACAAGGGTTAAGGGGGAACAAATTAAACTAAAAGTGGAAGATATAAACCTAGCCCTAGGTCTCAAATCAAGAGGACTTGTATCTATGGATGTCATTGACTTTCATGAAGGTCTAAAGAAGATGCACCACACAAAGTTTCAGAACATCAAGGGATATAAGAAGAAAGAGTTTCCCCATAAGTATGAATTTCTGGCTAACATTGTTGGAAAATGCATATGCTACAAAAGTTCTGGCCACGATTCTGTGAACGAGGTCCAAGTTAAGCTTATAACAGCAATCTACTTTAGAATTCAACTCAACTATGGGGCTCTACTTATAGATTGGATTGGGAAGTGGATGCTCAGCTCCAAGAAGATAAAGACTCTGGAAAAATGCTATATGGGAGATTTATAAGCATAATCTTGCAATCGGCTCTGGGTGACAAAATTGGGGACAGGGAAGGAGAATCCATCAATCCCAACAAAAAAAATGACCGAGAAGTTGTTTCAAAACTGGAAAAGAAATCCTGCAGAAAATGTCAAAATGATGTCTGAATCCAGTGGAAGGACTGGTGAAGCAAAGGAATCTGGGCTAAAAGGAAACATGTCAGTTGTAAAGGAAGCTGATGAAGAAGAAGAAATTAATCAAGGAGAACCTATCGCTTTGATCAGAAAAAGCAAGGGTAAAAGGAAAATGAAATATCAAACAACAGAAGAGCCTCAAGGCTCAACTATTGATGCACCCCAAGAGAGTTTAGGCACTAAAACTCTAAAGGAAATGAAGAGGAAAGAGTAGTAGTCTGAGGAGGAAGAAGACAGAGCTACCATCTCTCAGCTGCTTAAGAAGGGAAAACATAGCCATAAATCAAAGAGGTCTTCACTCACCTCAATCGTAGAGTCACTACCGATCGTAGAGTCCAAACTTACCAACATATCACAGGTGGATGCTGCAATAGTCTCTCAGCCTGAACAAACTTTCAGAGCTGAAGCTGAAGAGAGTGTTGAGGCTGTGGCTCATCCTAGGAGGATAAAGAGAAAGCTGGTTAAGAAATACATCCTAGTCAATGAAGGAGTTTTAAAGGAAGAAGATAGATGAAAAGCTACCGAAAAGGAGCTACCCAAAGTTATTAAGGAGAATACAGCTCGGGTTGAGGGGGAGCTTCCTGAAGAACTAGAACAGTTAGAGGATCAGATTGAGGGGGAGCCTCGCGAATTCCCTATGTCAGAGAAGGCTACAGCTGAGGAGGAGTTACAAAGAGATTATCATGAACCTCCCTCAGTTCCTCAAAAGATCTTAGCTTCTAAAACTGTAGAAATGGAGAAGGTTGAAGCTATGGAGGTGGAGAGGGCAGAAGAACAAAGAAGAGAAGTGGAGATGATTGATATGGTGGATATTTTAAGTGAAGAAAATGAAGATAGGGAAGAAGAAGAGGATGACGAAGTTGAGATTATTACAGTAAGTTGTGATAGATATAGGAGAGCTAACTACAATCAGTTATTCTCCTACTTGCCAATGATGCCCTATCACAGAGCCCGAAATTCTCAACTCCTGGGATCACATGTTCTGGACCTTCAAAGCTTATCTAGCAATCTCAGTGCTAGCTCATGGATTCCCAGGTAACCTCACTTTTGCTCAAAAGCTGATCACTAACTGTCCCTCTTCAAAAAATGGGTGTGAGGTACAATTTATTCCCATCTCTTTCAGTGTTAGTCACTGTCCTCCATCAACCTTCAACCAATTCTACGAACTGCCAAGATGGTTGGAAGTGATACTTCACCCACTAAACCAATTTCCAATTACAGAATCCCAACATTCTGTAACTAATGAACCAAATATGCCTAATTTTATATTGGTACAATCTCCTACCATCTCTCACTCTACGAATATTGGTCATACTCAAATCGCGGAGTCACAAGCTTCAACAGCCTCTCTTCCCATAACTCAAACACCCTTCCCTAAACCTAATTCGGACATAACTTCCTCCTCAACAATTATTTTTATCTTGCTCTTGCTCTCTCAAACCTGCAAAACCAAAATACAAAAGCCTCTCCTCCAGGTACCCAGCAAATACTAGAGTTTCTGTCAGAACTTCCCACCAGATCTATGTTGTCTGATGCTTCACAAAAAGTGACTAAAGACATTCAAGAAGATCTTGAAACTCACTTTGAGCTTGTTCATATGAGGCTAAACCATTTGATTGATGCTTCCAACACCCTCTCCAGCAATCTGAGTACTGAGCTTACAAAGAAGCTTAGGGAGATCATCAAGGAAATGATCCACATTATCAAGGAAATTATCCACACTATCAATGAAAGGGATCAAATTCACTTGCAGGCTGCCAAAAAGCACAAGGAAGCAGTTCTCCTTCTGCAGAAGACTCAAGAATCTCAAAATAAACTTATGATGGAAAGTATCTCATGTCTACGAACCTCAATGAAAGAATTCCAACCATTCTCAATGGGTCAAATGCAATAAACAGAAATTGTCTTGGCTATTCTATAAAAGAACAAATCTTTAACTGATTCTCTGGTTCAAGAAAATCGTGAAGACATTGCTCAATCCAGAAATCAGTTCCATGAGCTCGTCTAAGGCATGAATCGTCTATGTGAAGACATTCGAACCCTTGATGCTAACATAAAGGGGGAGAATAAAGGCGAAGGAGAAAAAGAAAAAGGCAGAGGCAGAGGGAAACTCATTGCTCACTCTTCAAACTTAGCGGTTATCATGGCATAACCGCTAAGGAGTCAATGGCCATCTCCCAGCTCACAGGAGGTAACCACTACTGGCCTACATATACTGATTAAAGACCCTACCTTTATGAATAGACATGATTATGGAAAAAAGCTCAGTCAAAGCGAGCTGGAAGATATTTCATGGAGAGATGAAGCCAGCAGGAGAAGGAGAGATGCAGAGCATGCAAATCCTCCAAGGAGCAACAGATAAAAGAAATAGAGATAAGTTGGAATTTATTTCTTATTGATGTAACTAAGCTTTATTGTAATATCTGTCTTTATAAACATCAATAAATTCATGCTTATTCTTTAGAGATTTTAGTTGCTCACTAAAACACTAATTCATATTTACTTTCTAGTAACTGCATCAAGAAATTGATGATCATGATACAAATCTCCTTGGTTATGTTAACATCAAATAGGGAGATATTTTTGGGAAATTGCATATTTAAATTTGATGTTGAAAGTAAATAATCATGCTTATATGTAAAGTCCTTCAAGGAATACATGTACAAGGACTTAGTGATAGATCAAAATTGTTAGGTTGATCTGTGCTTTAATGATTATCATTCTGTAAATGAATGTATAGGAGAAAAGATCAAAATTGTTAGGTTAATCTATCTCTTGAGATTTAATAGATTGGCTTTTAAAAGAATCATAGTCTGTCGAGCCAGACAAAAGATTGCAGAAGCCAATGCAGAATCATAGAGTATCAAGAATCGTAGTATGTCTGCTTTGGAGGGCCTCACTCAAAATCATAGAGCTGGTCCAAATGCCTGCTGAGCCAAATCAAGAATCGTAGTGTGTTCTCAGAAGTGTGGAGTCTACAAATCAAGTAAGCAAAGATCGTATACTTAAGAGAAATCGTAGGGCTCTCTTCTATCAGTACTGGATCAAGCACCAATGTGGCAAGACACCACGATCATGATCGTAGTGCATTATCTGTCTGTATCAGAAACATCGAGCCTTGTCCATTTGTTTAAGAATAAATCACAACAAATATGGAATGAATTATAAACGTTGAAATCCTCAGGGATCCCAATGACCCAACACTCATCCTTAGTATATAATAAAGAAACTTATTAAAAAAGATAAGGAAAGTACTATAGGTCAGTTGAAAACACCTTTTCAGGTGTTAAGTGAGATAGTAGTCTGCTGTGTCAATAGGGCCAGACGGATAAACAGAAGATTTACAGAAAATCACCATCAGTGATCAGAAATGTCAAATACAATTAATGTTTCAATGGATGCCTTCAAACGGATACATTTCAAAGGCACCTTATATACAAATCAGATGCAGATGCAAGAAATAAGCAATTACACAACGAAAAGCTAAAGAACACTGAACGCTCAACTCTATGATCTGTAAAGAAAGCTTTCTCACCTACTTAGTTTTATTGAACACGAGCTTAACGGAAATTCACTAGCACCATTCAAGAACTCAAATATCATTAAGTGCAATAAGAAGTTCCAAGTCTATTAGACTTGAAGAGTTCTAAGTGAACTAAGAAGTTCTAAGACTACTGGTCTTGAAGGAATCTCAGTGATTCAAAGATTGTAAAAACATCCTTAGTGGATTTCCTACTCAAGGAGTACAAGAGTGGACTAGGAGCCTTGAGTGCTCTGAACCACTTAAAAACACTATGTCTCTGATATTCTTGCTATAACTGCTATATCTGTCATAACTGCTTATCTCCTATTAACTCAATTTATCTTAAAGGGAAACAAACAAATCTCAAATTCCGCTGTAGTTAAATCATTAACGAATCTAACAAGTATTTTGTAAAAGAAATTTTAAAATATCTATTCGACCCCCCTTCTAGATAACTATTGTGACTCTAGGAACTAACTGCATCGTACCCTTTCTGTGTAGTTGGAAGTCCTACCACAAAGTCCATTGTGATATGCTCCCACTTCCATTCAGGAATTTTTAATAATTGTAACAATCCACTTGGTCGTTGATGTTTGGCCTTAACTTTTTGACAAGTTAAGCACCTACTCACATATTCTGCTATCTCTCTCTTCATGTTCGGCCACTAAAAATTTTGTCGAAGGTCTTGATACATCTTAGTACTAACAGGATGAATCGAGTACCTTTAACTATGAGCCTCTTGTAATATTTCCTACTTCAATTTTGTTTCACTCAAAACCCAAATTCTTCCTTCAAATCTTAATAACCCGTCATTATCAAGACTATACTTTATCTCTTTTCCATCTGCTAGCCATTTCTTCATCTGGTCACACTCATCATTTCTGAGTTGTACCTCATTGATTCTCTCTATAATGGTAAATTGAATATCTGTTGTAAACAATTTATGACCTAGTTCACTTGCTAACTTCACCTCTAATTTCATTCTAGCCATCTCTGTTATTAACTCATTTGAGCCGTTAACATAGACAGTTTTTCCTGACCCTTTCTACTTAAGGCGTTGGCCACCATATTCGCTTTTCCTGGATGATATAAGATATTATAGTCGCAATCCTTTATCAACTCTAGCCATCTTCTTTGTCTCATATTTATATCTTTTTGTGTGAAGGTCTATGTATATCTCACATTTTCTCTATATAGGTAATGCCTCCAAATCTTTAAGGCAAATATCACTGTTGCCACTTCCAAATCATGAGTAGGATAAACTTTCTCATAATCTTTTAACTATCGTGATGCATACTCAGTGACCTTGCCATGCTGTATGAGCACACAACCTAGTCCTCTTTGTGAAGCATAACTATAAACTACAAAATTCCATGTATCATCCGGTAAAGATAATAGAGGTGTTTTACCCAACTTTTTCTTTAGTTCCTGAAAACTATTTTCACACTTCTCAGTCCACACGTACTTCACTTTCTTTCTTGTCAAATTAGTCAACGGAGTAGCTATCTTTGAAAAATCTTGGATAAATCTTTGATAGTATCCCACTAACCCTAAGAAACTCTGTACCTCTGTTGGTGTTATCGGTTGTTCCCAATTAATCATTGCTTCCACCTTTGTTGGATCCACTAAGATTCCCTCTCTATCAATAATGTGCCCCAAAAAGCTGTACTCTTTCTAGCCAAAATTCGCACTTAGTGAATTTCGAATATAATTTTTCCTGCCTTAGTGTCTCCAATACCAATCTTAGGTGTTCAGCGTGATCTTCTGACGTCTCATAATAGACTAAAATATCATTGATAAACACTATAATAAACTTATCCAAATATTGTTTGAACACTCTGTTCATCATATCCATGAATGTAGCTGGTGCATTTGTCAACCCAAATGATATTTCCAGGAACTCATAATGGTTGTAACGAGTCCTGAATGCCATCTTAGGTACATCCGCCTTCCTGACTTTTAACAGATAATACCCCGTTCACAAATCTATCTTAGAAAAATACTTTGCCCCTTTCAATTGATCAAAAAGATCAACTATCCTGGGCAATGGGTATTTATTCTTTATCGTTAGCTTGTTTAATTCTCGGTAGTCGATACAAAGTCTCAACGATCCCTCCTTCTTCTTTATAAATAGTATCGGTGCTCCCCATGAAGAAACACTCGGTTGAATGTATCTCCTATCCAACAGTTCTTGTAGTTGAACCATCAACTCCTTCATTTCTACTGGGGCCATATGATACGGTTCCCTTGAAACTAATGTCGCTCCTAGCACAATATCTATTACAAATTTGATCTCCCTATCCGGGGGAAGACCTGGTAATTCACTTGGAAATACATCCACGAATTCTCTTACTATAGGTATTTGTTCCATCATTACTCCCACTCTATGGATATCAACAACATGACACAAATAACCTACACATCCCTTCTTCTGCAATTTCCTAGTTTGTGTCATGGTAAGACAACACGAACGTCCTGACGACTTGCTACCGTAAAACACTACCTTAGGCTACTTCAAAGTTCAAAGGTTTAGACATTTTTTTTGACTATCTATAATTACACCATGGTTAAACAACTAATCCATCCCGAGAATTACATCGAATTCTCCCAACTTTGTTGATATTAGATCTACCGAAAATTTATAACCTCGTATTTCTACACAATAATGCATATGCATATGTTCAATAGGAATTATTTCTTCATTCGCTACCTTAATATTTAAAGGTATAGGCAATCTTTCAGGGATTAATCTTAACCATCTAGCAAAATTACATGCTATAAAAGAACAAGTAGCACCTAAATCAAATAACACATAAGCATTTATATTGTTAATTGGAATAATACCTGCAACTACATCTCCTGATGTAACTGCATCCTGGACCATCATATTAAAGGTGTGGGCCATCGGTCTACTCGACTGAGTTGTCCCACTAATAGCTAACTTACCACTATTAGTGCCCATATTACCATCCATCCCCTTCTTCGGGCAATTCTTCACCATGTTATCAATTGATCCACATACGAAGCATCCATGATTCTTCTTTGGACTTGGACAGTTAGGTGAAATGTGCCCTTCTTATCCACAGTTGTAGCACATGGCTTTACCCTTGAGACAGACTCCTAAATGAGTCTTCCCACAGTTCTTACACGCCTCCATTCTCTTCTTAGGATCTCCTTATTTTACTTCGGTATTCCCAGAGTTAAAAGCTTTCCTCTTCTACCCATTGCCTGTAACACCCCCATATCTATACTCCCATGGTATCTGATATGGTGCTTACAACAAATTAATATAATGCAATTAAATCTATGCATCCATGGTAACTTATTATAGTATTATATAAATATAGAGGGACTAGAATATATAATTCCCATAGATCTAAGATTCACAGTACCCCATAACAGATGACAATTCTTGAGAGAACTCTTACTGTGTTTGGATACCCTCACTTAGATATAGGAACTGTATCTATGAATAGAGTCTATCTATCAAAAATTTAGAGTACCAGTAATAATATGAACAATCCATATTACTAATACCCTCACCCAGATGTATAGTCTATGTCATGTGAATTTATTCTATCGTATTGATAGTAACTATCCATTTAAAATCTAGAGTATCAATAACAACATGAACAGTCCATGCTATCAATACCCTCATGCAGATGAATAGTTCCTAAGGATCTCAACTAGATTCAAAGAATTCTAACTTTACATCTATATATGTAAGAAAACACGGTTGCGAAAATAAAAGATGTTATATATATATATATCATAATATTAAGATTCGATTACATGATTCTCATAATGAGTTTCTTATTACAAAGTATTCAAATAGACATGAATATAATCTAATCTAAGCAGGGATGTTTCCCTTTATCTACTCCAGATGTTCCAATATTACCATCTAAAACTATAAAGGGAATAATTTGCAAGGGTGAGCTATGACATGCTCAGCAAGTTTTGTATTTATAACAATATATGATTTGAAGAAATACAACAATTCAAATTTCGACTGATAGTTGTTACCATTTTTATATGGATTTTTATTTCTATCAGTCACACAGACTTAGAAATTTTGTTTAGATATGAGATAGGGGATCAGCCTATTCAACATCTTAGGAGTATGCATCTCATCCTATTAGTGCTCAAATGCACCCAAATTAATGTCAATATATTATCGACCGAATTATGATCCCATACGGGATATCCAACTTCAGAATAGGATGTCTTACCAAACAATTTGGTTTGACACGATAATTTAAGCTTAACAAACAATATGAATAAACAATTCATTTCTTAGTTATGCTGAAACTATAACAATAACCTTACAATAAGAGGTAATTCAAATGTAGGTGTAGTATATTGTATCAACAGCATATCAAGATAAAAATCTTGTTTAACGCATAAACAAGGTTGAGAAATTTGCATAAGTAGTTTAAGGTTTAAGAAGAACTTGCCTGAGAGTAGATCAATCATGTTATGCTACTCAATTCGTTTAATATATACCTACGATGTTCATATATATAAATCTAACACGTTAATATCGATAACAATAATCAAATATAATATTTACATAAGATCGGGTTAGATTTAATAGGATTTCGGTGTTCAATGTCTTTACCGAATATTAAATGAGTTGATATATGGACTAAATTTTATTTATAAAATTTATTATATTTTTAGATCATTTATATATCCATTATAATAATTTTTAGAAGTTTTAAAATATTTTTAAAACATTTATTTATCCTTTAAATAAATTTTAAATTATTTATTTCTATTTTAGGTAATTAATATTTACTTAAAATTTTACAAATACATTGTTTATTATTTTTAAATAATTTTTAATCATTTATTATGATTTTTATATCATTAATATTATTTTTCAATAATTATATAGTATTTATAAATAATTATTCTAATTATTTTATTATTAAGTTAATTATTAATAATATCCAATTAAAATAAAATATTTATTCAATTTATGTAAAAATATCAAAAATTAATTATAATTATTTAATATAATTTTTAAAACAATTTTTGTATTTATTTATATTTATTTATTAATTATTTCTAATTTTTATAAATTAATTTTTAGAAAATCAATTTCTGTCTGCCGCTAAAGCACTACAGTGATAGAAGTGTCGCTATAATTGTTCTTGAGCTTCTGGGTAACAGTTTGGTCATGGTGGAGTGACCAGTTTAACCACGATTTATAAAGCTATGGTTTATGATTCTGGGTTTGGACATTTATTGGTGTTATAGTACTCTTACAGTAGTACAATATCAACCAAATTTCATGTTTTAATCTACATATAACAAGAAGTTATAGAGGCTTAAAGTCACTGTCAGAGTTGTTCTTGAGTTTATGGGCAACCCAGAACAGTGGTCATGGCCGGTCAACAGTTTTGTGGCTTTAATAACTTTGATTCTGTGTAATATATGTGTATTGTGTTTGTTGTAACATGTAATATATATGTCAGAGTACATATATATAACACTAACTTGAACAAAGCATAATTCTAAGGTCTATAATTATGTTGGTCAAAGTACAGCCAAACGCTGTTCTTCGTGTTCATCAGTTTTCTGGGTAACCCAGAAAACTTGGTTAAGCTCGGTCAACGACTTTTGACCATTAATTCTAGTAATCCTATAAGTTGTTTAAGCAATTTAAGGTCATAGATATGTAGTATGTATACCAAGGTGTTAACTTAAAATAAAAAGTTACAAAAACAACAAATAGAAAGCGATCAAAAGGTTTGTCAAAGTAGCCGGCACAAACTGTTCTTGAGTTTTCTGGGTAACCCAGAAAACTGAACTCCGTGAACGGTCAACTCACTTTGACCACCTATAACTTGCAATATAAAGTTCTAATGAACCTATTTTCTCTTCCAGAATAAAGACCTACTAACAGGCTACAAGTAAAATATAAATAACAGACCTAAACATAAACACATGAATCTACAAGCTCTAACATTCGGCTGTCAGACTTGATTTCCAAATTTCCAGATTTCTAAAAACACTTAATTAAGGCATCTAGATGTTATGAAAATGTGTTCTATCAATTTAACATACTTTCTAACATACTAATACATAATTCTAAACATCTAAACAACAAAATTAACAAGGATCAAAGAGCTAGCTATGAACTAGGGTTTGTACCTTTCTTGATTGATCTTTTGATTCTAACTTCTGAATTTGTTATTGCTATCACTTAAGCTCGATTTGGTAAGTAAATAAGTGTATATTAGCTTAAAGATTTTGTGAGTTTGCTCTGATCTAGGGTTCTTACTTATTGAACCCTAGACTTGAATAAGTGTATATTAAATTATTCAACTTGGGTTTTTGGACATTTTCAAGCTACTTGCCTCCACAAATATCAGATCTGATGACTCTACTCATGCTTGGGAGTTACAAGCTTGTCATGTGCAGCTTAGGGACTTGCATTGGTGACTCCTAACCTACTTGTGAGCTAGTTAGGTTAGTTTAGTAGCTTAATTATGCCCTAATCTTCATTAATCTTTATTATGGTTTTGTTTTTAATGATTAGGATTGTTAAATGATGTTGATTAGTACCTAATTAAAGTTTAGTAATCATGATTAGATGTTAAGATAATCTAATTAGGGTTAAATTAGCTAATTAGGGTTAGGTTTACAAATTAGGGTTAGGGTTTTGCTGATTAGGGTTAGGGTTTATTAATCTAGGGTTACTAACCTAGATTTCTCACTAATCGTAACAAGCACGACAAAGTGTTTTGTCAGTGTAACCATGACAAAGCAGCTTGTCCAACAAATATACCGAAAAGTCCAATTTCGGAAGAAAATTTTAAGCACGAGGTGTCAAGCACGACTATTTTTGGACAAAATTTTATTTGATCAAATTTGTTAAACAGAGTATATATTAACACATAACACATTCAGAATGGAGAAATTTTATTGATATAACTGAATTTTAAATAAACAAATCTTATTAGGGTTTTGGGTTTTTACATTCACCCCCACTAATAAGAATTTGGTCCTAAAAATTACTGTATAAATTAGGTAAATAATTGAGGATAATTCTCTCGCATTTTATCTTTGAGCTCCCATGTAGCCTCTTCAACGTTCTTGTGACGCCCCCAAATCCGGGTGTCTTCCAACCCGACAGATGGTGCTACACGGTACTACCATTCATACATTCAATCAATTGAAAAGTCTCAAAAGGACTAATATAACTTCTATATATCCAAAATAATATTACATTTCCCAGGTTCTTTGTAACCCATTCGTTTGTTCTTGTCATAATATTCAATATAGTACATACATTCAACTATTCTGTTACATATGTAATCTAAGGGTTTGTCTTCGCCTTGCCCTTGTTCTTGCCTGAGCCTTTGGTCCGCTCGATCTTGGCTGTGTTCGTATGGTTCAAGCAAGAGTGAGCATGACTAGCTCAGCAAGTACTACAATTCTAATAAACAACATGCTTGAAACATATAACTCATATATCTTGATGGCGAACAATAATTTACAATACTATTGATAATTCAAAATAGTACTTCTTTTCATTCAAAACGTTTTCCAACAATAATATTCAGTAGAATATCAACTAAGGCTCAAGACTATGAGCAGTTCATAATTTCTTTTGAAAAGGACAACCCTGCACTAAGTCCATAAGTCCGACATAGCTTACGAGCACTTCTGGGTGATCAGCCCATAGTACTCTATGTTGATCAACACTACATTCATTAAACGTGTATACGTTTAAGTTGTGGCAACCTCACATGCCTGTCGTTAAACGACAAAAACATTTTATCATACTTGGTCTTCGATTGAAAACCATACCAATATAACTCGATAAACATTAATCATGCTTGACAAAATCATAATACAAGTCTAGCCGAAAGAATTGGCTTTGACTTCCTTATACAAAACTTCATGCGAAAGGATACATGAATTACAAAGCTTGTCCAGACTGAACTGGAACAAGGGTTATAATACTTTCTACTTACTGATTATCACATGTACACTTTAAGTCTCTAAATCTCTACAATACATTATCATATAACGTACCACATTAGGTCACATATAATCAAGTAGGCATACTATTATATCTTACCCTTCATCTCAATCTAAATCTTGACTTAGATTTGTTATTTACTGGTTCCGGCTTTTCATTACGTCATTCTCATTACATTCACTTTCAATAGATTATTAACCTTAATCATCATACATTAAGTGCCTAACAATGCCTTAACAATGTTATGCTTATACCTTAGTTCATTACTAATAAGTTCTCTTTCATTCTATACTTGAAATCTTTCTTCTCTAGCAAATTCTTAGGTCTGGCGTCGCAGCGCCACACATCACTCCTCTTCTCGTGCCGCGGCATGAGTTTGCAGTAGGCAAGCCTCGTACTCGGCACTGCGGCGTCACTCAATGGCCTTGGGTTGGCGCCACGGCGCCAACTCTGTGCCTTAGATAGTTTGCAAAGTTTGAAAATTTTACGAAACTCCCGGACTCATAACTTCTTCGTTATAAGTCCAAATTGGCTCGTTCAAAAGCCTACAGTTCAAAAATTACATACTCTATGCATTCATGCAATAATTTTATCTATTTGACTTCGTTTGCTAAAATTTCACCTATTAGTTCATTTTTATTGAAAACGATAAACGTTCGTGAACGTTCAACGCTCGTTTCTTTGTTCTAAGTCGGAATTCGGTCATTTTCAAGTCCGCAACTCTATAATGCCATATGACTTTTCTCCATCGAAAACCAACATTTTCGACTTCAAACACAAAATACGACCTCCATTTCGAGAATCTCACGAATTCGTCGATTATCGTCCAATCGTGTGAATTCCAACCAAACTTCATTCCTAATGATTCTAAATGGATTTTAACCAACATATGAACATCACAAGTTATTTATTACACCAACTTATAGTCAAAGTAGGTAAGTTAATGACTTATTTAACTTATGAACTACAAATTCTCATGCTTATGACTAACTATGGACATAAGTCCATCAATCAATGTTCTTATACTATATTAAACATATTAACATCATATGACAAACATATGACAAGTTCTTCATGATTCTATCAACTTATTAGAGTTCAAGTTGCTTATTCAACTTATTCGGCTTAAGTTCATTTTCAATAACTTATTAAATGTTCTTAATAAACAATCCCCCTTCTCTATCAATCCTAGCATAGAAGAGATAAAGATAATAGGTATGAGTCTTACCCTTGAAGACTATTACTTCACCTCACTTTGGAAAGTCTAGCAAAGGTTGAAGTGGCTTATAAGTGTTTATGTGGCTTATTCTCTCTACCAAATAAGTTATTTATCTTGAGAGGAAATTGTTGGATGAAATAACAACCAACAAAATGAAATGAAGTTTGGTATTTATAGGCAACTCAAAGTTAGGGTAGAATAGACATTAATCCATCCCACCTCCTTTAATCCACCTCCTTACTATTCATTTCTTAACATCCAAGTCTACTTGCTAGCCACAACACTTGCTCATCACACAAATTGTTTGCCCATCAAGACTACCCACTTACACTTGGATTGCTCCATGGAACATGGCTTATCATTGGGCTTGCTAATTAATCTAGCTAATTCCTTATTGGGCTTTCATTACAAAAGTTAGGACTTATGATTTATCAAACACTTGGGCTTGAGTATCACATTCTATTGGACTCCTCCCATTAGGCTAATAATCCTACAAGTCCATTACCTTTCATTAATAACTTAACATATATACACCACGTATAATTCTCGTATGCTAGCTCGTATATTAATTCGTAATATACGTTATTTCATTTTCCATTCTTAATAGTATAATACGTCGTATTATACTTACGTTCATTACCTCGTACAATGCATACACATCATACAATTACAACTTTCTTTCCTTAACGCTTAATAAACCTAACGTTCCCAAATTAGGTCCGCATGCAAAATATTATGTTTTCCATACTTAGATTATTATTACATAATCAATCTCACCTTGATATTATAACGCTACATATTTCTTGGAAGTTCAAAAATAATTCCCGAGCAGAAATCGATGAATAGTGTTATTTGGAAAATTTCTCGAAAAACATTATTTTCGTTTTAGAAATTCAAACACTTTAATTCTCCCACGTAGTTAAAATACTACGGCTTTCCGACGTCGCTAGGTTATAAAATGACATTCATCTTATCAACACTCAATAATAATAAATAATATTATTTTATTCATTATTAAAAGCATTTACAATTGTTCGATTTTCTGGGGCGTTACACTCTCTCCCCCTTATAAGGATTCTGTCCCCAGAATCTAGCTAAAAAAAATTACACAAATAAATAAGGGTAATTCTTTTTCATCATTTCTTCTAACTCCCATGTTGCTTCTTCTGCATCGTGGTTCTTCCATATCACCTTTACCGAAGGTATAACTTTGTTCCGCAGAACTTGTTCTTTTCTATCGACAATTTGAATCGGCGTTTCCTCGTATGTTAAGTCCTTCTCGATATGAATAGGTTCATATTCTATCACGTGCTTATAATCCGGCTTATAAGGACGTAACACGGATACATGAAATACATTATGTATTCATTCTAGGTCTAGAGGTAAGGCTATCATATATGCTACCTCACCCACCCATTTTAATACCTCAAAAGGTCCTATAAACCTCGAACTTAACTGTCCCTTCTTTCCAAAATGTATCTTTCCTTTCCAGGGAGATACTTTTAGAAATACGTACAAACCTACTTCAAATTCTCTATTCTCTCTATACGAATCCGTAAACTTCTTCTGTCTGTCTTGAGCTGCTACCAAACGCATCTACATCAGTTTAACAATGTCCTCTGTTTGCTGCACCAATTCTGGTCCCAACATTCGGCATTCTCCTACCTCATCCCAATACAGTGGCGTTCTGCATTTCCTCCCATACAAAGCTTTGTAAGGCGACATACCTATGCTTGCATGATAAATATTGTTATACGCAAACTCCACTAATGGTAGATGATCATCCCAACTACCCTTGAAATCCATGACGCAAGATCTTAGCATATCTTCTAACGTCTAAATTGTTCTCTCGCTTTGTCCATCCGTTTGTGGATGATACGCCGTACTCAGCTTCAACTGCATTCCTAACTGCTCTTGTAGACTCCTCCAAAAGTTTGATGTGAATCGTGGGTCATGATCTGACACAATCGTTACTGGTGCTCCATGTCTAGAAATTATTTCCTTAATATAAAGTCTAGCTAATTGGTCTAAGTTATACTTGACCCTAATTGGAAAAAAGTGAGCCGACTTTGTCAACCAGTCCACTATTACCCAAATCGCATCATATCCTTTCTGAGTAGTCGGAAGTCCTACCACAAAATTCATCATGATATTCTCCCATTTCCACTCCGAAATTTCTAACGATTGTAGCAAGCCACTTGGTCGTTGATGTTCGACGTTAACTCTTTCACAAGTCAAGCACCTACTCACATACTCGGCTATCTATCTCTTCATGTTCAGCCACCAGAAACTTTGTCGAAAATCTTGATACATCTTAGTGCTACCAGGATGAATCAAAAACCTCGAACTATGAGCCTCTTGTAATACCTGCTCCTTTAATTCTGTCTCATTCGAAACCCAAATTCTTCCTTCAAATCTTAATAATCCCTTATTATCAAGACTGTACTTAATATATTTTTCATTGGCCAGCCGCTCCTTCATTTGGTCACACTCATCAGTTTTGAGTTGTACCTCCTTAACTCTCTCTATGATGGTAGATTGCATCTTCGTCGTAAACAACATTTGTCCTACTTAACTTGGCAGCTTCACTTATAACTCGATCCTAGCCATCTCTGTTACTAACTCAGTTTGAGCCGTTAACAAAGATAACTTTTCCCGACCCTTCCTACTTAAGGCTTTGCAGACTACATTGGCTTTTCACGGTGATCTGATTTTCACGGTCGTAATCCTTTATCAACTCCATCCATCTTCTACGCCTCATATTCAACTCCTTACGTGTGAAGATATATTTTAGACTCTTGTGGTTCGTGGTGTGTATCTCACATTTTCTCCATAAAGATAATGTCTCCATATCTTTAGAGCAAAAAAACTCTGCGGCCGTTCGGATCATGAGTAGGATAAACTTTCTCATAATCCTTCAACTGCCTAGATGAATACGCAATGACCTTGCCACGCTACATGAGCATGCACCCAAGTCCTCTATACGAAGCATCGCTATAAACTACAAAATTTCTTGTGTCATCAGGCAATGAAAAAACAGGCGCTTCACTCAACCTCTTCTTCAGTTCTTGAAAACTGTCCTTACACTTATCAGTCAAAGCGTATTTCATCGTCTTCCTCGTCAAGTTAGTTAATGGAGTAGCTATCTTTAAAAATTCTTGGATGAATCTCCGATAGTAACCCGCTAACCCTAGGAAACTCCACACCTCAGTCGGCGTTTTCGGTTGGTCCCAATTCATCACGGCTTCTACCTTTATTTGGATCTCTCTTTAAAATCCCTCATGGTCAATGACATGACCTAAAATTGTACCTTCTCAACCAAAATTCACACTTAGTGAATTTCGTGTACAACTTCTCCTTTCTTAGTGTCTCCAACACTAATCTTAGGTGTTCAGCATGATCTTCTGGCGTCTTAGAATAGAATAGAATATCATCTATAAACACCACAACGAACTTTTCCAAATATTGTTTGAACACTCTATTCATCATATCCATAAATGCAGCTGGTGCATTTGTTAACCCAAATGACATCACCGGGAACTCGTAATGACCATAACGAGTCCTAAATGTTGTCTTTGGTACATCCTCCTTCCTAACCTTCAACTGATGATACCCCGTTCTTAAATCTATTTTAAAAAAATACTTAGCCCCTTTCAACTGATCAAAGAGATCACCGATCCTGGGCAATGGGTATTTATTCTTTATCGTTAACTTGTTCAACTCTCGATAGTTGATACACAGTCTTAACGATCTGTCCTTCTTCTTGAGAAATAGTACTGGTGCTCCCCACGGCGACACACACTAAATTTGAATGTACTTCTGTCCAAGCAGTTCTTTAAGTTGCACCATCAACTCCTTCATCTCCTTTGGCGCCATGCGATACGGTGCCACGGAAGCTGAGTGTCGCTCCTGGCACGATGTCTATCACCAACTCGGTCTCCCTATCCAGCGGAAGACCCGACAATTCACTCGTAAATACATCGACGAATTCTCTCACTATAGGTATTTGTTCCATGGTTGCTACCACTCTCAGGGTATCAACAACATGACACAGATAGCCTACGCATCCCTTCCTTAATAATTTCCTAGTTTGTGTCATGGTTAGACAACACGAACGTCCCAATAATCTATTCTCGTAAAATACTACCCGAGGTTGTTCTAACGTCTTAATATTCACACATTTCTTTTGACAATCTATAATTGCCCCATGGTTAACTAACCAATCCATTCTGAGAATTACGTCGAATTCTCCTAACTTTATCGGTAACAAATCTACCGATAATTTACAACCCCGTATGTCTACGCAACAACTCCTATGAATATCTTCAACAGGGATTATTTCTTCATTTGCTACCATAATATTTAAAGGTGTAGGCAACTTTTCAGGAAGTAATCCTAATCGTCTAGCAAAATCGCATGCTATAAATGATCAAGTAGCACCCGAATCAAACAGCACGTAAGCATTTATGTCATTGATCGGAATAATACCTGCAACGACGTCCCCTGATGCAATTGCATCTTGGACTGTCATGTTAAAGGTATGACCCATCGGCCTACCCAGCTATGCTGGTCCACTAATAGCTAACTTACCGCTATTAGCGCCCCGGTTCCCATCTGTCCCCTTCTTCGGGCAGTTCTTTGCCATGTGGTCGGTTGACCCACACACAAAGCATCCATGATTCTTCTTGGACTTTCGAGACAATTAAGTATGATGTGCCCCTCCCCATCCTGATTGTAATAGACGGCCTTCCCCTTGAGACAGACTCCTAAGTGAGTATTCCCACAGGTCTTGTAGGCCTCCATTCTTCTCGTCGGGTCTCCTTGCTTCACTCCGGTATTCCTAGAGCTAAATACCTTCCTCTTCTGACCCTCGCCACTACCACTGGCTCCCTCGATCTTTACTCTCCCGTCTACTTTAACCTTGCTCTTCTTGTCCTTGTGGTATTGACTCAACGCCTCGCTACCACCTTCAGCGATTATCGCCTTCTCTAAAATGGTTCCAAAAGAAGTACTTTGAAACACTGAAATATAGTTATAGAGCCAGGGTTTCAAGCCTTGCTCGAACCGTCGCACCTTCCTCACCTCAGTATCCACTTGATGTGGAGCAAACATTGTCAGTTCATTAAACTGGGCGGCGTATTGCGGAACCGTCATATCCCCTTGTTTCAACTCTAGAAACCGCATCTCCATCCTTCCCTGCATGTTCGTGGGAATGTAGTTCTCGAAGAATATCTCTTTGAACCTCTCCCACGTCAGATTCGCTATCCCAGCCCAAGCCTGATTGGCTTCCCACCAAAAGTTAGCCTCTCCCTTCATCATATAGGTTGCAAAGGCAACCTTCTGGGCCTCGTCGACATTTGCTATCACAAATGCCTTCTCTATCTCCTTAACCCATGTTTGGGCTTCAATAGGGTCCGTAGTTCCTTTGAACTCTGGCGGACCAATGCTCTTGAAATCCTTAAAGGTAGTAGCTCGTCTTACTCTAGATTCTGAGGATATTATTTTGTTCTATTAAATGAGGTTGTTATTAAATTAACAAACTCCTGCATCGGATTAACCGGACCTCCCTCCGGTTGATTCACATTCACTCCTTGGTTACGTTGCACTCTTCTCGGTGACATTTTGCTGATATAATAAACACATTTCGTTATTATTCCTTTCTTTATTAGTTATCATTAATATTAAACAATAACTCCAACGTCCATAACTCATTGCTTTCCATAAAAAGGACTTATATTCATTCTTTGTAGTATAATACTACATCGGTTACATACACAACCTAAGTTAATTACATTACTTTCCCGCTATCGCTTTCCAAAAATTGGGATTTACAAAAGACTACCCTTTACTATACAAAAAGGGCTTTACGTCACTACTAGTTAAAAAATATTTACATACTACTCTGACTACTACTAGTCTACATCTGCC
The DNA here is from genome assembly GCA_020205605.1 of Panax ginseng. NCBI lineage: Eukaryota > Viridiplantae > Streptophyta > Magnoliopsida > Apiales > Araliaceae > Panax > Panax ginseng. The sequence goes on along the minus strand of CM035130.1, from coordinate 90,125,252 downwards.
TTAAGGCATAATTGAAATCTGCCTTGGCAAGGAAAGCAATAATATCACGGTGATAGTATGTGTGCGTCGCCCCACCTCTCTGAGGATATCCGATTTACATCTGTCTTTGGAAATCTGTGTGAGAACTCCTATGAATATAGGACATTCTCCCTATCTTCTACATCTTGGTCTTTAGCTCCTCCTTGAGCTCAAAGACCTCATGCTTTAACTCGTGGACTTTCTCCTTAGCCAAAATCCATTCATCATGTTCTTACTCCCACATGGACTCGACATCAATCTTGTCCTCTATAACCATTTAGAGCTCTGCTTTCAGCTCCTTGTTCCCACATGTTATCATTGCCACTGGATTAAAGGACATTGTCTCTACTTCTTCTTCTATCATCCCATCAAATACTGACATGTAGTTAGCTTCATCCGAGTCTCCAGACTCAATAATCACTACATCTGGCTCTGCTGCTATAGGGTTTAGTAAAACCTCTATTTGGCTCACTGATTCTTCACTAATGGCTTGACCATCTACATACATTCCGTTTACTCCTGACATCTATAGAAAACAATTAAGTTGATTAGTACACGTCAGTGGAATAATAAAAACACATAATATAATCATAATGCATTTTTATAAGGTTATTTTATTCTTGTACTTCTTTGACTTCTCTTAAGGTTATGACTTAAGGTTTTTAATCCCCCCTTAAGTTTAATAACCTAATGCTTTGATACCAACTTGTGACGCCCCCAAATCCGAGTGTCTTCCAACCCGATAGATGGTGCTACATGGTACTACCATTCATACATTCATTCAATTGAAAAGTCTCAAAAGGAATAATATAACTTCTATATATCCAAAATAATAATACATTTCCCAGGTTCTTTGTAACCCATTCGTTTATTCTTGTCATAATATTCAATATAGTACAGGCATTCAACTATTCTATTACATAAGTAATATAAGGGTTTGTCTTCGCCTTGCCCTTGTCCTTGCCAGAGCCTTCGGTCCGCTCGATCTTGGCTGTGTTCGTATGGTTCAAGCAAGAGTGAGCATGACTAGCTCAGCAAGTACTACAATTCTAATAAACAACATGCTAGAAACATAGAACTCATATATCTTCAGTAACTGAACAATATTTACGAAGTACTATTGCTAATTCAAAATAGCACTTCTTTTCATTCAAAATGTTTTCCAACAACAATATTCAGTAGAATATCAACTAAGGCTCAAGACTATGAGCAGTTCATAATTTCTTTTAAAAAGGACAACCCGGCACTAAGTCCGTAAGTCCGACATAGCTTACGAGCACTTCTGGGTGATCAGCCCATAGTACTCCATGTTGATCAACACTACATTCATTAAACGTGTATACGTTTAAGTTGTGGCAACCTCACGTGCCTGTCGTTAAACGACAAAAACATTTTAGCATACTTGGTCTTCGATTGAAAACCATACCAATATAACTCGGTAAACATTAATAATGCTTGACAAAATCATAATACAAGTCTAGCCGAAAGAATTGGCTTTGACTTCCTTATACAAAACTTCATGCGAAAGGATACATGAATTACAAAGCTTGTCCAGACTGAACTGGAAGAAGGGTTAGAATACTTGCCTTTAGCGTCTGCTTAATGATTATCACACGTACACTTTAAGTCTCTAAATCTCTACAATACATGATAATATAACGTGCCACATTAGGTCACATATAATCAAGTAGGCAAACTATTATATCTTACCCTTCATCTCAATCTAAATCCTGACTTAGATTTGTTAGTTACTGGTTCTGACTTTTCATTATGTCATTCTCATTACATTCACTTTAAATAGATTATTAACCTTAATCATCATACATTAAGTTCCTAACAATGCCTAACAATGTTATACTTGTACCTTAGTTCATTACTAATAAGTTATCTTTCATTCTATACTTGAAATCTTTCTTCTCTAGCAAATTCTTAGGTCTGGCGTCGTAGCGCCACACATCACTCCTCTTCTCGCGCTGCGGCGCGAGTTTGCAGTAGGCAAGCCTTGGAATCGGTGCTACGGCGTCACTCAATGGCCTTGGGTTGGCGCCGCGGCGCCAACTCTGTGCCTCAGACAGTTTGCAAAGTTTAAAAATTTTACGAAACTCCCGGACTCATAACTTCTTCGTTATAAGTCCGAATTGGCTCGTTCAAAAGCCTACGGTTCACAAATTACTTACTCTATGCATTCATGAAAGAATTGTATCTATTTGACTTCGGTTTCTAAAATTTCACCTATTAGTTCATTTTTAACGAAAACGATAAACGTTCGTGAACGTTCAACGATCGTTTCTTCGTTATAAGTCAGAATTCAGTAATTTTCAAGTCTGCAACTCTATAATGCCAAATATGACTTGTCTCAATCGTAAAACAATGTTTCTAACTTCAAACACAAAATACGACCTCCATTCCGAGAATCTCACGAATTCGACGATTATAAATCAATCGTGTGAATTAAAAAAAACTTCATTCCTAATGATTCTAAATGGATTTTAACCAACATATAAACATCACAAGTTACTTATTACACCAACTTATAGTCAAAGTAGGTTTTGACTTATTCTCATAAGTCAATGACTTATTTAACTTATGAACTACAAATTCTCAAGCTTATGACTTACTATGGACATAAGTCCATCAATCAATGTTCTCATACTATATTCAACATACTAACATCATATGAAAAACATATAACAAGTTCTTCATGATTCTATCAACTTATTAGAGTTCAAGATGCTTATTCAACTTATTCGGCTTAAGTTCATTCATTAATAACTTATTAAATGTTCTTAATAAACAATCCACCTTCTCTATCAATCCTATCATAGAAGAGATAAAGATAATAGGTATGAGTCTTACCCTTGAAGACTATTACTTCACCTCACTTTGGAAAGTCTAGCAAAGGCTGAAGTGGCTTATAAGTGCTTATGTGGATTATTCTCTCTACCAAATAAGTTACTTATCTTGAGAGGAAATTGTTGGATGAAATAACAACCAACAAAATGAAATGAAGCTTGGTATTTATAGGAAACTCAAAGTTAAGGTAGAATAGACATTAATCCATCCCACCTCCTTTAATCCACCTCCTTACTATTCATTTCTTAACATCCAAGTCTACTTGCTAGCCACAACACTTGCTCATCACAAAAATTGTTTGCCCATCAAGACTAACCACTTACACTTGGATTGTTCCATGGATCATGGCTTATCATTGGGCTTGCTAATTAATCTAGCTAATTCCTTATTGGGCTTTCATTACAAAAGTTTGGACTTATGATTTATCAAACACTTGGGCTTGAGTATCACATTCTATTGGACTCCTCCAATTAGGCTAATAATCCTACAAGTCCATTACCTTTCATTAATAACTTAACATATATACACCACGTATAATTCTCGTATGCTAGCTCGTATATTAATCCGTAATATACGTTATTTCATTCTCCATTCTTAATTGTATAATACGTCGTATTATACTTACGTTCATTACCTCGTACATTGCATACACATCATACAATTACAACTTTCTTTCCTTAACGCTTAATAAACCTAACGTTCCCAAATTAGGTCCGCATGAGAAATATTATGTTTTCCATACTTAGATTATTATTACATAATCAATCTCACCTTGATATTGATGAAAAATAATTCCCAAAAATTGATGAATAGTGTTTTTCGACAAATAATTCCCGAGCAGAAATTGATGAATAGTATTTTTCAAAAAAATTCTTGAAAAACTTTTATTTTCGTTTTAGAAATTCAAACACTTTAATTCTCCCACGTAGTTAAAATACTACGGCTTTCTGATGTCTCTAGGTTATAAAACGACATTCATCTTATCAACACTCAATAATAATAAATAATATTATTTTATTCATTATTAAAAGCATTTACAATTGTTCAATTTTCTAGGGCGTTACGGTTCTGATTTCTCCAGATCACTTTGACCGATGCTATCACTTTATTTCTCAAGACTTGCTCTTTACGGTCGACGATCTGCACAGGTTTTTTTTACATAAGAAAGATCTTTTTCTATTTGGATTGGCTCATAATTTATAACGTGTTTATTATCAGGTTTGTATGGTTGTAATACGGACACATGGAACACATTGTGAATATGGTTCAATTCAGGAGGTAGTGCTATTTCATAAGCAACTTTACTAATCCTTCTCAAAATTTCAAAAGGTCCAATGAATCTCGGACTTAGTTTTCCTTTCTTGCCAAAACGTATCTTGCCCTTCCAAGGAGATACCTTAAAGAATACGTGGCTTCCTACGTTAAAGTTTCGTTGTTGACGATGTGGATCAGCGTATTTTCTTTGTCGATCTTGAGATGCTTGTAATCGTTGACGTATAATTCTGATGGTTTCCGTAGTTTGTTGAATTATTTCAAGTCCTAACATTTTTCTTTCCCCGACTTCATCCCAACACAAAGGTGTTCTACATTTTCTCCCGTATAAGGCTTCATAGGGTGATATACCTATGTTAGCATGATAACTATTGTTATAGGCAAATTCAACTAAAGGTAACTGATCCTGCAAACTTCCTTTGAAGTCTATGATACATGTTCATAACATATCCTCTAATGTTTGTATGGTTCTCTCAATCTGTCCATCAGTCTGAGGATGATAAGATGTACTCAATCTTAATTGTGTTCCTAAATGTTTCTGAAGGCTTTTCCAAAAATTTGAAGTAAAACGTGGATCTCAATCTTATACTATGGAAACAGGCACTCCATGCCTAGAGATAATTTCATTAATGTACAGTTTGGCAAGGTGATCCAAGTTATGAGTAATTTTAATAGGTAAAAAGTGAGCTAATTTGGTTAAATGGTCAACTATTACCCAATTTACAACCGTTTTGATCTTAGTTGGATCTACAGATATTCCATTCTTGTCAATTACATGACCTAAAAATTGAACTCTCTTTAACCAGAATTCACACTTGGAAAACTTTGCATAAAGTTGTTCCTTTCGTAATATCTCCAAAACGACTTTCAAGTGTTCAGTATGTTCTTCTTGTGTTTTCGAGTATACTAGAATATCGTCGATAAACACTATAACAAATTTGTCCAAAAATGGTTTAAACACTCGATTCATTAAATCCATAAATGATGTCGGTGCATTTGTCAATCCAAAAGACATTACAAGAAACTCATAATGTCCATAGCGTGTCCTAAACGCTATTTTTGGCACATCCTCATTTCTTACCTTTATTTGATGATAACCTGTTCTAAGGTCAATTTTTGAAAAATAGTAGGCCCCTTTAATTGGTCAAACAAATCATCAATCCTTGGTAAAGGATATTTATTCTTAATAGTTAATTTATTTAGCTCTCTATAGTCTATACATAACCTCATAGTTCCATCCTTTTTCTTTACAAACAATACTGGTGCTTCCCAGGGTGAAACACTAGGTTATATGTAATTTTTATCAAAGAGTTCCTGTAATTGTATTAGTAACTCTTTCAGTTCTACAGGTGCCATTCTATACGGTGCCTTAGAAACTGGTGTCATTCCCGATGCAAGATCAATGATGAACTCAATTTCCCTATCTGGAGGTAAACCTGGTAAGTAATCTGGACATACATCGGAAAAATCCTTAACTATTGGTATTTGATCTAGTTTTACTCCTTCCTATTGAGTATCAACTATATAGGCCAAATACCCCAAACAACCCTTCCTAAGAAATCTTTTCGCCTGAACTATGGTCAAACATTGAGATTGCTTAGGTGAACAACTTCCGTTGAACACTACCTTTGACTTCGATGCAGTCAGAAGGTTTATACGTTTTGATGATAATAAATCATCGCGTTATGATTAGCCAACCAATCCATTCCCAAAATTACATCAAATTCTCTTAATTTGATTGGTATAAGATCTACCCCAAAAGTTGTGCCCTATAATCATTACACTACAGTTCTTATGTATGGTTTTAACCGGTATCTTTTCATTATTTGTAATTTCTACAAAAAATGGTTTGTCTAAATTTTCACATGGTGTAATTAGGTTATTAAAAAAACTTTTAGACACAAAAGAACAAGTAGCACCAAAATCGAATAACACATATGCATTTAAAGTGTTGATAGTGATGATACCTGTCACCACGTCCTGTGAAGCATCAACATCCCTCACAGATATATTAAATTTTCTCGCGGTAGGTCGATTCTGAACTCCAACTGCAGCTACTGTTGACTGATTATTCTCTGGTACTCTATTTCCCTTTCCTCCTTGGTTCTTAGGTTTGGGACAATTCTTTGTAAAATGGTCCAATGAACCATAATTAAAACATTTATTTTTATTTGGAAGAGGACACTATGGAGAAAAATGTCCCAATTGTCCACAATTATAACATTTGCTATGAAAGCATAGTCCTTTACGTTTCTTTCCACAAGTAGGACAAGGTTTAATGTTATTATTACTAAAATTATTATTAGTATTACCTATCTTTTTCCCCAACTTGTTGGAAAAAGTAGTATCCCATTTCCATTTATTATTAAACCCACCTGAACTGGGTTCTGTCCTAAATTTTCCTTTCTCATTTTGACTCTTCTTTTCCTGGTGAAATTTAGCAAGACTTTCATTTTCACTTTCGGCTATAATAGCTTTCTCAATTATTTTAGAGAAAGTCTTTATTTGGAGTACTGACAACTTACTCCGAATCTGAGGTTTTAAACCCTCCTGAAACCTATGAGTCTTTCTAAGTTCGGTGGTTACCTGATGAGGAGCAAACCTGGATAGTTCATTAAACTTGGTTGTATACTGGGTTACAGTCAGGTCTCCTTGTTTTAAATCCAGAAATTTTATTTCCATACGATCTTTCAGGGATTGAGAAAAATAGTTTTCAAAGAACAACTCTTTGAATCTATCCCAAGGAACAATTTCAGTTTCTACCCGACCATTGGTTGATTCCCACCAATAATTAGCCTCACCTTTCAAGAAAAAAGTTATAAAAGTTGTCTTTAGATTATTGACATTGGTTACTAGGAAAAATTTCTCTATTTCAGAAATCCAAATTTGTGCATCGACAGGTTCTAATGTACCTTTAAATTCAGGTGGTCCAACTAATTTGAAATCTTTAAAAGATGTGTTTTGGTTTATAGGTCTATTCATAGCTCCTAAAATAAGGTCTACTAACTGTTGGGTAGAATTATCATCATTATTCAATTCTCTTTGGGGTCTTCTGGTTGGTGGCATGATTCTATATAAAACAATAACAAATTTCACATATGAATTTGAATAACACAAACATATTGTTTATTTTATATATATCACAACCGTCGTACACAACATCTTGGTAGTTATACATACTACTATCTTACAAACCACTGGTTATATTACAAACTTTGAATGCTTCTTTATTTATACTAATATAAAGCATTCCACCACTTATACTAATCTCTAGAATTCATTGATATCATCAAAGGAATCCTGAATCATGTGACAAGCCACAGATCGATCTATGAGATAAGTAGTTTTCTTCTCCTCTACCGGATATCAAACTACACGGCGCTGCAAATAATTAAAAGTATCTCGAACACCCAGAGATGTTTTAAGAAGTCTTGATTGAATTTCCTTTCTGCCCCTTTGTGTATGGTGCAGTTGTACTTTTAGTCGTTGACTATGTCCCCTCTCATGCTGTAACATTTCCTTAGCTATATCAGCCCTAAACTTTATTTTATTATTTTCATATTCTGTTGTCTTCATTAGTGATGCCATTAATTCATCATGTTCATCAATTCTCATTAATTGTCCTGCTACTGGATCTTCCTCTTCCTCAGCATCTAGCAGTTGTTGATCATGAAGCAATTCTTTATCCTCTGCATCACTAGCTATAAATGACTCAATTTGTGGTGGATTATTGACTATCACCATTTCTTCAGCATTGGAGTTGGCCATCTATAAAAGAAAACTCCTTTAATACTGGTATAGAAATTTACACAACATAATATTTTTAATGTTATATTTTATGTGTACTTTAAAAAATTTTACGGACTCGAAAACTATATACTAAGATTTCTCTTCCTTATATCTATCGCCTTGATGCTTTGATACCAAACTTATAACACCCCCATATCTATACTCCCATGGTATCTGATATGGTGCTTACAACAAATCAATATAATGCAATTAAATCTATACATCGATGGTATCTGATTATAGTATTATATTAATATAGAGGGACTAGCAGATATAATTCTCATAGGTCTAAGATTCAAAGTATCCCATAACAGATGACAATTCTTGAGAGAACTCTTATTGTGTTTGGATACCCTCACTTAGATATATGAATTGTATTTGTGAATAGAGTCTATCTATCCGAAATTCAGAGTACCAATAATAACATGAACAGTCCATATTACTAATACCCTCACCTAGATGTATAGTCTATGTCATGTGAATTTATACTACCGTATCGATAGTAACTATCCATCCAAAATCCAGAGTATCAATAACAACATGAACAGTCCATGCTATCAATACCCTCACGCAGATGAATAGTTCCCAAGGATCTCAACTAGATTCAAAGAATTCTAACTTTACATCTATATATGTAAGAAAACACTTCTTATGAAATAAAAAATGTTATATATATATATATATATATATATATATATATATATATATATATCATAATATTGAGATTCGATTACATGATTCTCAAAACGAGTTTCTTATTACAAAGTATTCAAATAGACATGAATATAATCTAATCTAAGCATGGACGTTTCCCTTTATCTACTCCAGATGTTCCAGGATTACCATCTAAAACTGCAAAGGGAATAATTTGCAAGGGTGACCTATGACATGCTCAGCAAGTTTTGTATTTATAACAATATATGATTTGAAGAAATACAACAATTCAAATTTTGACTGATAGTTGTTACCATTTTTATATGGATTTTTATTTCTGTCAGTCACACAGACTTAGAAAATTTGTTTAGATATGAGATAGGGGATCAGCCTATTCAACACCTTAAGAGTATGCATCTCATCCTACCAGTGCTCAAATGCACCCAAATTAATGTCAATATATTTCGATCGAATTATGATACCATACGGGATACCCAACTTCAGAATAGGATGTCTTACCAAATATTTTGGTTTGACACAATAATTTAAGCTTAACAATCAATATGAATAAACAATTCATTTCTTAGTTATGCTGAAGCTATAGCAATAACCTTACAATAAGAGGTAATTCAAATGTAGGTGTAGTATATTATATCAACAACATATCAAGATAAAAATATTGTTTAACGGATAAATAGGGTTAAGAAATTTGCATAAGTATAAGGTTTAAGAAGAACTTGCCTGAGCGTAGATCAGTCAAGTTATGCTACTCAATTCATTAAATAAATACCTACGATGTTCATATATATAAATCTAAGACATTAGTATCGATAACAATACTCAAATATAACATTTACATAAGATCGAGTTAGATTTCATAGGGTGTCGGTGTTCAATGTCTTTATCGAATATTAAATGAGTTGATATATGGACTAAATTTTATTTATAAAATTTATTATATTTTTAGATAATTTATATATCCATTAAAATAATATTTAGAAGTTTAAAAATATTTTTAAAACATTTATTTATACTTTAAATAATTTTTAAATTTTTTATTTCTACTTTCGAAGTAATTAATATTTACTTAAAATTTTACAAATACATTGTTTATTATTTTTAAATAATTTATAATCATTTATTATGATTTTTATATCATTAATATTATTTTTCAATAATTATTTAGTATTTATAAATAATTATTCTAATTATTTTATTATTAAGTTAATTATAAATAATATCTAAATAAAATAAAATATTTATTAAATTTATGTAAAAATATCGTAAATTAATTATAATTATTTAATATAATTTTAAAAACATTTTGTATTTATTTATATCTATTTATTAATTATTTTTAATTTTTATAAATTAATTTTTAGAAAATCAATTTATGTCTGTCGCTAAAGCACTACAGTAACATGAAGTGTCGCTATAATTGTTCTTGAGCTTCTGGGAAATAGTTGGGTCATGGTCGAGTGACCAGTTTAACCACGATTTATAAAGCTATGGTTTATGATTCTGGGTTTGCACATTTATTGGTGTTATAGCACTCTTACAGTAGTACAACATCAACCAAATTTCATGCTTTAATCTACATATAACAAGAAGTTATAGAGGCTTAAAATCACTGTCAGAGCTGTTCTTGAGTTTCTGGGCAACCCAGAACAGTGGTCATGGCCGGTCAACGGTTTTGTGGCTTTTATAACTTTGATTTTGTGTAATAGATGTGTATTGTGTTTATTGTAACATGTAGTATATATGTCAGAGTACATATATATAACACTAACTTGAACAAACACAATATATATAACACTAACTTTATAGATGTGTATTGTGTTTGTTGTAACATGTAGTATATATGTCAGAGTACAGCCAAACGCTATTCTTTGTGTTCATCTGTTTTCTGGGGTAACCCAGAAAACTTGGTTAAGCTCAGTCAACGACTTTTGACCATTAATTCCAGTAATCCTATAAGTTGTTTAAGCAATTTAAGATCATAGATATGTAGTATGTATATCAAGGTATTAACCTAAAACAAAATGTTACAAAAACAACAAACAGAAAGCAATCAAAAGGTTGTTCAAAGTAGCCGACACAAACTGTTCTTGAGTTTTCTGGGTAACCCAGAAAACTGAACTCCGTGAACGATCAACTCACTTTAACCACCTATAATTTGCAATACATGGTTCTAATGAACCTGTTTTCTCTTCCAGATTAATGACCTACTAACAGGCTACAAGTAACATATAAATAACAGACCTAAACATAAACACATATGAATCTACAAGCTCTGACATTCGGCTGTCAGACTTGATTTCCAAAATTTCCAGATTTCTAAAAACACTTAATTAAGGCATCTAGATGTTATGAAAATATGTTCTATCAATCTAACATACTTTCTAATATACTAATACATAATTCTAAACATCTAAACAACAAAATTAACAAAGGACCAAAGAGCTAGCTATGAACTAGGGTTTGTACATTTCTTGATTGATCTTCAACTTGGCTTTTTGGACATTTTCAAGCTACTTGCCTCCACAAATATCAGATTTGATGACTCTACTCATGCTTGAGAGTTACAAGCATGTCATGTGCAGCCTAGGGACTAGCATTAGTGACTCCAAACCTACTTTCGAGCTAGTTAGGTTAGTTTAGTAGCTTAATTATGCTCTAATCTTCATTATTCTTGATTAAGGTTTTGTTTTTAATTATTAGGATTGTTAAATGATGTTGATTAGTACCTAACTGAAGTTTAGTAATCATGATTAGATGTTAACATAATCTAATTAGGGTTAAATTAGCTAATTAGGGTTAGGTTTACAAGTTAGGGTTAGGGTTTTGCTAATTAGGGTTAGGGTTTGTTAATCTAGGGTTACTAACCTAGATTTCTCACTAATCCTAACAAACACGACAAAGCGTTTTGTCAGTGTAAGCACGACAAAGCAGTTTGTCCAACAAATATACCGAAAAGTCCGATTTTGGAAGAAAAATTTAAGCACGACATTTTTTCTGACAAAATTTTATTTGATCAAATTTTTTAAACAGAGTATATATTAACATATAACACATTCAGAACGGAGAAATTTTATTGATATTACTGAATTTTACAAAACCAAATCTTATTAGGGTTTTGGGTTTTTACAATGCCACTTGTGACGCCCCCAAAAAAGATATACATCACCTATCTTGAGTCGCCAAATACATGGTACAAAATACAATTAAAAACTTAATTATACAACTGCCGTGTAAAATACGACAAAACATATGTTGTGAGTTTTAATACAAATATTGTCATCTAGACAATATCCACACTCAAAGGAGTCCTCGTTAAATTTATTATCACACTATTTTATAGAATAGTGAGGACTACTAATACTATCATCTGGACCGTCACTCCATTCCCCGACTAGTCCCGGCTACGTTCTCATTTCCTGAAGAGAACAATGAAAGCAAAAGGGTGAGCTCAACTAGCCCAGTAAGAAATATTATGACTAAGATAATACATAATAAATTATCGTTAGCCTACAACAGTGTTAAACTAGTAAAATATAACAAACATCAAGTTTAACTGCAGCGGAACAAGCAATCCATTAGAAGAGTCAAGTAGAGAATAAAATCTACTATCTTCTATTATTTAAAAGGTTTTTCATCACTTTTATCGCTGAGACTCAGCTTAATAAATAATCCACATCATCAAATCACCCCTACACCACGGCCAAGGATATTCTTTAGTATCACGACCACAAATTATCCATGCACTATGGGCCAAGGATATTTGTGTATTCATTAATGGTCATGATCATGCCAACAACTGTCCATCAATGCACTACGGGCCAATAAGGACTTTTACCACATCATTTGTAACATTACGGTCATGATTATACCGAATGATCCCTGGTCATAATCATACCAAGTCCATCTATGTACTATAGGCCACAGATGACTTTCAATAGAATATAAACATGAGGATGATGACAATGATATAGTAATTCAATAAAACAAGTTCAAGAATAAATTTTTAAAGATTTATAATCTAATTTATCCTGAAATCAATAATGTCCAAATTGTCAGCATGATACTTCTTTGTAGAGTAAAATTCAAGAATGCTCAGAAGAATATTTCCATGAAAAGATACTGGATGAAGCGCAAATATCAAGGATATTCCACTAATTTCATGGAGTATAGAAGCAAAAACTTTAACCAACTGAGTATAATAGAATATATGAAACTGCAAATGGATTTTCGCCCGCCATGCGGTAATCCACGTAGACAGATCATTTCTATAATTTAATAAGGAATTATTACGAAGGATCATTCACCATGCATGTGATAATCCACATAGGCAAAGTTATTCCAGCGAGAATAATAAAGAATGGAACCGTGTCATGCGTAATCCGCATGCATGTGATATTCCAATGTAATAATAAAGAATGGAATAATGGAAGAATTCACCATGCATGCGATAGACCGCACAAACAAAAGTTATTCTAACGAGTAATAATAAATAATGGAACTGTGTCATGCGCATTACACGCATAAGACAAGATATTCCAATGTAATAATAAAGAATGGAATAACAAAAGACTTCACTAGGCATGCGATAGACCACATGCATAAGTTATTCCAACAGTAATAATAAATAATGGAACCAAAGTCACGCGTAATATGCACTGCATGAGGATATTCCAATGTAATAATAAAGAATGGAATAACAGAAGAATTTCACCATGTATGCGGTACTTCGCATAGACGGGTTATTCTAACATAATAATAAGGAATGGAATAATAGAAGCTCTCTTCATGAATACGAAAGAAATAATATCCCTTACCTTAGAATGAATTGGATATTGGAATAGTGAGGTAGCAGACTTCTCTTCTTCTTTCTCTCTATAATTTCTCTCTATAGTAATTGCTCTATAGCTTTAGTGAATTGGTGAAGAATAATGAAGAAATGAGCTTCTATTTATAGAAAAATATAGTTTCGATAATTGCATGTTTTGGGGCTCAGAATATTACAGTATAATACCTTCCTCTTTTCCTTTATTTTTAATTTAGTCCTGCAAGTATTATCAAACATACAGCACCTCCCCTAATAGTAAATCATGTGAATCAATTGTAATTCATGTGAACCAATAGTTCTAGACATGTGAAAATACGAATTACAGTATAGTACCTCCATCTATACCTCCATTTTTAACTTAGTCATGCAAGTATTATCAATCTTGCACCAACTTCCCTAATAGTAACAAGAATGTGAATCAATAGTACACACATGTGAACAAATAGTTATAATCATGTGAATTAATAGCGATTAATTGCTCATTTATCCGATTAATTACCCAACTGGTCAGTATAACTTCCAGACCTCAATTAATACCGAATTAAATGTCGATTTCCACTAACACTAATAATTCCAACACAATGGAACTATCAATTTCATCTTTAATCAACACCAACTTATTCATCATTAATATTATAACTCACAATATTTAACAACCAGGTCATTCCCAGGAAAGAGGGGGCTTTCCGATAAGGATTTCTCCTTATTGGCGCGCAATTAATTGACCAAACCTCTCCTTGACAAAACTTCTAGACATTGTAAATATTGTAATTTAATAATATGAATAACTTTGTCATCTCAATTATTGATTTAATAACATAAAATGCAGATGATACTATGATAATAATTGAATCAATAATATGAGAGATATGATGCAGCAATTACTGTAGCAATAATTGAGTGACTTCTCACGTAAAGATCAATAACCAATATCGTGGTGCTACTATGCAACCACGCCAGACATCGTACTTTTTTACTACTGTGTAGTTCAACAGTTTTAATAAATTAAAACTTTCGTAGTTATTTTTATAAAAGATAATTCGCTGCTTTTAACTACGACAATACTTCCGTTGTGGGGTCCACCAATGATTGTGTCATCGTACAAATATTCCCTATTAAAATGAATATTCCCTGACCAATCGAATATTATATAACCACTTGCTTACTTTGCAAAATTTGTAAATATTACCCACAACTATAACATTATATCAAATCCACACAATAATATTCAAAAATATATTTCGAGAAAATATTCTTTATTCATAAAAGTTGGGGTCTTACAACCTCCCCTTCTTATGAAATTTCATCCTCGAAATTAGGGTACGTACCTGGTATATCGAAGAGGTGAGGATATCTTGACTTCATCTCAGATTCTAACTCCCAGGTCATTTCCTCTACATCATGGTTTCTCCACAAAACATTGACTTGAGGTATAACCTTGGAGCGTAGAATATGATCCTTCTTATCATAGATTTTAACAAGAACCTCTTCATACGTTAAATCTTCCGCTATTTCATCCGGTTCTAACTCAATAAAGTGGTTCGGGTCTTTCACATATTTACGTAACATAGATATGTGAAAAATATTATGAACACGAGACATACTTGGCGGTAAAGCGAGTCTATAGGCCACAATTCCTACTTGTTTGAGGATTAAACATGGGCCAATGAATCGAGGATTGAGCTTTCCTCTGTTTCCAAATCTCGTAACTCCTTTCCATGGATCAACACATAACAACACATAATCTCCAATATCGAATTCCACGTCCTTTCGATGAAGATCAGCATAACTCTTTTGTCGATCTTGTGAGGTTTTTATATGTTGTCGGATCGTTTGAATCTTTTTCATAGTCATACGTACCAAATTCAGTCCCAACAACGTCGCTTCACCCACCTCATCCCAGCATACTGGAGAACGACACTTTCTTCCATACAACGCCTCTAATGGAGCCATGCCAATACTTGCTTGATAACTATTGTTGTAGGAGAACTCCACCAATGGTAAGAACTTGTACCAACTTCCCTTGAAGTCAAGGACACAGAGTCTTAATAAATCTTCAAGAGTTTGAATAGTCCTTTTCGACTGCCCATCCGTTTGAGGATGATATGCCAAACTAAATCGTAAATCCGTGCCCATAGCTTTTTGCAAACTAACCCAAAATCGTGAAGTGAATCTTGGGTCTCGACCAGAAACTATGGATAATGGCATACCATGCAATCTTATAATCTCGTTTATGTACATACTAGTAAGACGTTCAAGTGTATAAGTTTCTCATATCGGTAAGAAATGAGCAGACTTGGTCAATTTATCAACAATGACCCAAATCGCATCTATGCCTTGAGAAACCTTGGGAAGATCAGTAACGAAATCCATGGTAATATGCTCCCACTTCCATTCTGGAACTTCAAGTGGTTGCAATAGACCTTTTGGCACTTGATGCTCTGTCTTGACTCGTTGACAAGTTAGACACCTTGAGATAAACCCCGCTATCTCTCTCTTCATATTGCTCCACCAAAATGTATGTTGAAGATTACGATATATTTTGGTACTCCCAAGATGGATTGCAAACGGTGTGTTGTGCACCTCCATCATGATTTTATACTTCAAGTCAGAATTGTTAGGAACACAAAGTCTTGAGTTGACTCGAAGTATTCCTTATTCATCGATTCTTGCTTCTGGAATAGCACCTTCTTGCACTTTCTTCCTCATACGCATCAGCTCCAGGTCTGTAGCTTGAGCAGCTTTAACTTTATCGATTAAAGTCGGTTCCACTAGTATATTCACCATCATCACATAGGTCCCTGGAGTCTTTAACTCTATTTCCATCCTTTCCAAGGCATACATAATGGGCCTTTGCGTTGACAATATTGCACTCGTGCCCGCATATGATCTTCTACTCAATGCGTCAGCTACTACGGTCGCTTTTCCAAGATGGTATTAGATGGTATGATCATAATCTTTCAACAACTCAAGCCATCATTGTTGCCGCATATTGAGTTCCTTTTGAGTGAAGAAATATTTGAGGCTTTTATGATCTGTATAGATCTCCACCTTCTCTCCATATAGGTAATGCCTCCAAATCTTAAGCATAAAAAGGACTGCTGCCAACTCTAGATCATGAGTAGGATAATTCCTCTTATATTCTTTGAGTTATCGTGAGGCATAGGCTATGACTTTTCCATGTTGCATGAGAACACATCATAACCCTTTGCCTGAAGCATCACTGTAGATGACAAATCCCTCCAAGCCAGATGATATTGTCAGAACAGGTGCTTAAATGAGTCTTCTCTTAAGTTCTTGAAAACTCTTCTCACATTCTTCGCTCCAACTGAACTTTGTATCTTTTCGAGTTAACTGAGTTAATGGAGTAGCGATTCGAGAAAATCCTTCCACGAATCTCCGATAATAACCAGCTAAGCCGAGAAAGCTACGTACTTCGGTCACTGATTTTGGTTGCTCCCAGCTTTGAATTGATTCAATCTTTGCTGGGTCAACAGATATTCTATGATTTGATATCAAGTGCCCAAGGAATGCAACTTCCTCAAGCCAAAACTCGCATTTCTTCAACTTGGCATATAGCTTATTTTCACGAAGCTTTTGGAGTATCAGCCTTAAGTGTTGCTCATGGTCTTCACGGCTTTTGGAGTATATGAAGATGTCATCAATAAAGATGACCACAAAGTGATCCAAATATTCCTTAAATATTCGGTTCATCATGTCCATGAAGGCAGCAGGAGCATTAGTCAATCCAAAAGACATGGCTAGGAATACATAATGTCTGTACCGAGTTCTGAAAGCAGTCTTTGGAATGTCATCAGTTTTAATCTTAAACTGATGATATCCGGAACGAAGATCAATCTTTGAAAAGAATTTAGCTCCTTATAACTGGTCAAATAGGTCATCAATACGAGGCAATGGGTACCTATTTTTGATGGTGACATGATTCAACTCCTAATAATCAATACAAAGTCGCATACTTCCATCTTTCTTCTTCACGTAATGTAACAGAGCACCACAAGGAGACGATTAGGGATTTAATGAAACCGATGTCTAACAATTCCTGCAATTGGGTCTTTAACTCTTGAAGTTCAATAGGAGCCATTCAATATGGGGCTTTAGAAAGGGGTTTTGTACCAGGTTCAAGGTCGATACAAAATTTAATTTCTCGCTCTGGGGGTAGGCCAGGAAGTTCTTCAGGGAATACGTCAGGAAATTCATTAACAATAGAAATATCATTCAAAATTGACGTATTTTTGTTTAAATCCGTAACATGAGCTAAGAAAGCTTAACATCCGTTTTTCAATAAACGAATAGCTTTATGGCTTGAGATGACAATGATTGATTTTAATGGTTTGGTTGCTTGAATTCGCATAATAGGTTGGTTAGGAATATGAAAGCTAACAACCTTACGAAAACAATCAATTTTTCATGATGAGTAGTTAACCAATCAATCCCTAGAATTACGTTAAATGCAAGTATTTTCAATGAAATAAGATTGACAGGTAATGTGAGGGTACAGATTTGAACCAAACAAGACTTATAAACAATGGATGTAATGAAGGTTTCTCCTAATGGAATTTCAACAGATAAGTCAATGTCTAATTTCTCCGGAGTCAAATTTAAACGTTGAGCACAAGTAGGAGAAATAAGAGAATGGGTAGAACTGTTGGGGTCTTTATTCATAAAAGTTGGAGAAATAAACGTTAAGAAAATATTCTTTATTCATAAAAGTTGGGGTCTTACACCACTCCCGCTGGCTCCCTCAGTTTTCACTCCCGTATCTACCTTACTCTTATTCTTCTTATCTCTATGGTATTGGCTTAAAGCCTCGCTACCGCCCTCTGCGATTATTGCCTTATCCAGAATGGTTCCAAAGGAATTACTTTGAAACACTAATATCCGGTTATAAAGCCAGGGTTTCAAGCCCTGCTCGAATCTCCTCACCTTCCTTACCTCTGTATCCACTTGATGTGGAGCAAATCTTGGCAGTTCATTAGGGAACAGTCATATCCCCTTGTTTCAATTCTAAGAATTTCATCTCCATCCTCCCCTACATACTCATGGGGAAATAATTCTCGAAGAATATCTCCTTGAACTATGTTCACATTATCACCTCGAACTCCAGCCCTAGCCTGGTTCGCCTCCCACCAGAAGTTGGCCTCTCCCTTCATCATATAGGTGGCAAAAGAAGTCTTCCGCCCCTCTTCGATATTTTCAATTACAAATGCCTTTTCAATCTCTTTTACCCAAGTTTGGGCTTCTATAGGGTCCGTGGTTCCTTTAAACTCTAGCGGACCTACACTCTTAAAATCCTTAAACGTAGTAGCATGTACTACCACCGGATTGATCGGTATATTTGCACCATTTCTATTAAAGGCATCTGTTAATAAGTTAATAAACTCGTGCATCGGGTTAATCAGTCCCCCCTATGGTTGATTAGCTTCTAGATTTCGTTGTCTTCTTCTTGGCAAAATTTTTCTATTAAAATGAATAACACTTCATTATTACTTTCTTCTTATTAATTAATCATTATTCATTTTTAACAATAACCCAAACTCATTTCAAAACATGTTTAATAAAGTGCATATATTGATATACTTCCTTCTTTGTAGTATAATACTACATCGTTTACCATTACATAGCCTTAGCTAATTACATTACTTTCCCGCAATTACTTTCCAAAAATTGGGATTTACAAAAGACAACCCTTTGATTATACAAAAGAGGGTTTTACATCACTACATAGATACACAATATTTACATATCTAAACCTATTCTAGTTATTAACTATATTACATCTGCCTAATGGCATTCACATAATCTGCATCGGCAAGACTTGCCACCACATCTCGACTGATTGTATGCCAAGTCTATTCTGCTTCCATAAGATACTCAGCAACTTGTCGTTGATAATTCTCATAAAAACTCCAATGAATATAGGACATCTTACAAATCTTCTGTTTCTTGGCCTTTAGCTTCTCCCTAAGCTCAAAGGCCTCATGTTTTAGCTCGTGGACTTTGTCCTTCGCCAAACCTTTCTCATCATGTTCCACCTCTCAAAACGTCTCTATATCCCTCTTGTCCTTCATGATGTCATGGATCTCCTCCTTCAATTCCTTTACCTCTTTACCTAACTAGATATTCCTATCCAACACGGTCATGAACAATGCCTTCATTGACTCCCCCGGGGTCATCTCCTTTGTAGGTATTACCGTGTTAAACAATATTACCTCCACCTCCTCCTCGGACATTCCATCGAACAAGGATGTAAACCCTAAGTTCTCGGAATCTTATGACTCAACCACCACCACTATTGGCATCTCAGCTACGGGTGTTGGTAAAATTTTTATCTAATTCATGGACTCTTCACTAACCACATGTATATCTCTATACATCATGTTATATCCTCACATCTATCATAAGACAAATTATCTTGATTAGTACACAACATCATAATATTATAAACATATCACATTTAATGCATTTTTTAGGGTTAACTTTATCTTTTTAATTCTTCTAGTAATGAATTTCCTCAATTCACCACTTAAATTCATCATGAGTTTAATTACTACTATCTTCTCCAACTCTTCTTAAGGTTATGGCATAAGGTTCCTTCCCCCCTTAAGTTTTATAACCTACAGCTCAGATACCAACCTATGACGCCACCAAATCCAGGTATCTTCCAACCCGATAGGTGGTGCTACACGGTGCTACTGTTCACACATACATTCAATCGAAATACATCAATAGAGTGAATATGTCTTCTATATATTACATAATAATATTTCCCTTCCCAGGTTCTTTGTAACAATTACATATGTTCTTCGTCATAGTATCAAATTAATGCAAAAGTAATATTGTTCTATTTTAAAGATAACTACTTGTCCGCCTTAGCCTTCCTTTTATCCTTACTGGATCCTTCTGTCCATTCATTTTTAGCTGCATTCATATGGTTCAAGCAAGAGTGAGCATAACTAGCTCAGCAAGTATAACACTTATAATCGAGTAACATGTCTAAATCATATGAATATATATCTTCTATAACTGAATTAATAGTTATGAAGTACCATAGATAATTAAAAATAGCACTTCTCTTTTCATTGAAATGTTTAATGATATACGTCATCGTTTAAACCTTGAATTTGGTCAAAGACCTTGAGTATTTCATTATTTCTTTCTCTGAAAAGGACAACCCAGCACAAAGTCTGTAAGTCCGACATTTCTTACGAGCACGTCTAGGTGATTGGCCTAAAGTA
This sequence comes from Panax ginseng, assembly GCA_020205605.1. Lineage (NCBI taxonomy): Eukaryota > Viridiplantae > Streptophyta > Magnoliopsida > Apiales > Araliaceae > Panax > Panax ginseng. Next base: position 90,104,564 of record CM035130.1, on the reverse strand, counting down.
CTCTATATTGTACAACACTACTATATTAAACATATCTACATTTAAGTTTTGGCAACCTCATGTGCCAGTCGCTTTACGACAAAACACTTGTTTACTCATACTCAGCCTTTCTTTGAATTCATACCAAAACAGTTGGCACAAAATAGCAATATTAATAATATCTTGATAGATTATAATGAAATCCACAAAATACTCTAAGTTTAGTCTAGCCGAAGGGAATGGCTACGACTTCTTTATATGTTAGTTCATGCGTATGATACATGAATTATAAAGATTGTCCAAAATAAGTATAAACAAGGGTTTAGAACACTTACCTTTAGTGTCTTCTATGGTTAATTCACTTTTCTTTTGAGTCGTTATTGATTCTACATACATAGTCACATAGCATACCATGTTAGGTTATAAACAATCAATAAGTATTGTCATTAACCTATCTTCTTCTTTTCCTCGGTCTAACTATTCATTTTATGAAACTTACTTTGTGTTTACATTTTCGTAACCTTTCATTAACTTTTAATTGTTAAACTTAAGGTTTTAATCATCTTTTAAGATGTTACTTTAGGTTTAATTAATGTCATAATTCACCTTCAACCAACTCCTCTTTCTTTTGTATTTATTTTTATTCTTCTCTGCCTTTGGTCTAGGACCGGCATTGCGGCGCCGTGTCCTTTGTTATAAGTTGGGCTGCAGCGCATCTCTCCAGTGTCTTATCCCTCGTTCCGGCACTACGATGCCATTTTCATAGGCTTGGGAGGCGTTGCGGCACCAGCCCTGAGCCTTTGAAATTTTTTTAAGTTTTTCATTATAAATCCTTTCTGGGCTCGTAACTTACTCGTTATAAGTCAGAATTGGCTCGTTCATAAGTTTTTATCTCATATATCTTGCATACTTCAATTTCATTTGAACCGAATAAGTTTCCAAATCCGTTAACACTGAATTCACTATTTAAATTTTCTATTACGTGTTCGTTAAACGTTCGTGAATGTTCATAACTTGTTTCTTCGTTTTAAGTCAGAATTCTACCATTCTTGAGTCCACAACTCTTAAATGCAAAATTCTATGGTATGCCATCAAAAACTAAAGTTTCTGAGTTAAACGGCGAGTTTTGACTATCATTCCGAGAATTTTGCGATTTCGACGATTATCATCTAATCTTGTAAATTTCGCCATAACTTCGTTACTTGAGATTTTTACTCCGTTCAAAATGGATTCATTCCATTATTCATACATCCATCATCCTAACGAAGCATATAGCATCTAATCCTATACACGATGGTTTAAAACTTATTCATCAATAACATGAGATAAATTTTCGTGTGTTCATCATTATTTCTTACTTAGTTGATTATGATTCCACTTGTATCATGGTTATTAATGTTTAATCCTTTAATATTCATCCTTATTATTCCTTATGAAACATGCTCCACCAATAATCACTTCTCTATCAAAATTCAAATTGAAGAGATGAAGATTGATGTTTTAAGCTTCATTACCTTTTGATGTTCTTGAGTTATTTAGCTTCTTTCTTCTTTGATTCCTTGTTATAGCTTTCTCTTCTCTCTCTCAATATAAGGCTTTAGGTATTGGTGATATTGAACAACCAACAAATGAAACCTAAGCTTTCTTATTTATAGAATTTGCAAGGTGGGGGTACAATAGTCAAAAGGTCACCCCACCTCCTTACTATTCCAAACTTGCAAGAAAAGTCTCTCCCTTTGTTTGGCCACCAATTGGCCGGCCATGACTCACCATGGGGGCCCACATGGGTTACCCCATGGGTTTTGCCCATCCGATGACCCATCGGTTCGATCCACGGGTTCGATTCTTGGTTTGGGCTTAGGTTTAATTCAATTTCGGCCTAACATTGTGCTTGAATTATCTCTGGGCCTTGATTAATTTTGTCATTGGGCCTAAATGATCTTATATTTCAAGTTTTACTAGTCCATTGATAATGGTTTATGCTTTCAACGTATAATCCTCATATTCTTCTCATATACTAGTTTGTATAACATTCACTTTTTACATTGTATTATCTTTCTTATATACTTGTACAATACCTTATATTATACTTGTATTCTTCCTCATACAATAACTTCCTTATTATATATAACCATTAAGTATTCACATCTTTACTTTCTCTAACATTCTCGAATTTGAGTACGCAGGCGAAAAACTACGTTTACTATAGTTGAATTATTATTAGATAATTCATCTTTCCTTAAAATTCTATCGTTGCATATTTTCCAAAAGTTCACAAATAACTCCCGAACAGAATTAGATGAAAAGTGTTTTTTAGAAAATTTCTCGAAAAGCTTTTATTTTTGTCTTGGAAATTCAAACACTTTATTTCTAGCACTTAGCCAGGATACTACTATCATACCTCTCTTTTAGGTTATAGAATAACATGTATCTTGCTTATTCGTTATAAATAACATGTAATTTTATTTTATTCAATATATATTTAAATAAAATTAATTTACATTATAATCCGATTTTTCTCGGTTGTTACAAAAAGTCATGTTAAAGAAAGAAAAGAGAAGTTCTTATTTCTTTAACCAACTCAGAATTAAATATGTGAGACCCCAAATTTTATGAATAAAGATTTAAATTTCTCAAAATATTTTTTTTTGAATATTATGATGTGGATTTGATATAATGTTATAGTTGTGGGTAATATTTATAAATTTTGCAAAGTGCGCAAGTTGTTATAAAATATTCGTTTGATCGGGAAATATTCTTTTTATCGGGGAATATTCGTACGATGGCACAATCATTGGTGAACCCCACAACAAAAGTGTTATCGTAGTTAGGAAACGACATAATTATCTTTTTATAAAAATAACGGTGAAAGTGTTACCGTTAAAACTGTTGAACTACTCGGTAGTAAAAGTACAGTAATACGTGTGGTTGTATAGTAAAGCACGGTATTGATTATTGATGCTTACGTAAGAAGTCACTCAGTTATACTCAATTATTGCTACAGTAATTGTTGCATCATATCTCTCATATTATTGATTCAATTATTGTCATAATATCATCTGCATAATATGTTATATTATTAAATCAATAATTGAGATGACAAAGTTATTCATATTATTATTTGCAATATTGACAATGTCAGAAGTTTTGTCGAGGAGAGGTTTGGTCACCTAATGCGGCGCCAATAAGGAGAAATCCTTATCGGAAAACCCCTCTTTCCGGGAATGACGGTCGTTAAATATTGTGAGTTATAATATTAATGATGAATAAGTTCGTGTTGATTAAAGATGAAATTGATAGTTCCATTATATTGGAATTATTAGTGTTAGTGAAAATCGATAGTTATTTCGATAATAATTGATATCTGGAGGTTATATTGACCAATCGGGTAATTAATCGGATAAATGAGCAATTAATTGTTATTGATTCATATGATTATAACTATTTGTTCACATGTGTGTACTATTGATTCACATTCTTGTACTATTAGGGAAGTTGGTGCAAGATTGATAATACTTGCATGACTAAGTTAAAAATGGAGGTATAGATGGAGGTACTATACTGTAATTCGTATTTTTACATGTTTAGAACTATTGATTCACATGATTTACTATTGATTCACATGATTTACTATTAGGGAAGGTGGTGCAAGTTTAATAATACTTGCAGGACTAAATTACAAATGAAGAAAAAGAGGAAGGTATTATACTGTAATATTTTTAGCCCCAAAACATGCAATTATCGAAACTATATTTTCCTATAAATAGAAGCTCATTCTTCCTTCATTTCTCACCAATTCACTAAAGCTATAGAGCAATTATTATAGAGAGAAATTATAGAGAGAAAGAAGAAGAGAAATCCATTACCGACTATTCCCAAGATATCAAATCTTCTTTTGAGGTAAGGGATATTATTATTATAGTAAGGGTATTATTTCTTTTCGTATTCATGAAGAGAACTATTGTTATTCCATTCTTTATTACTCTGTTGGAATAACTTTTGTATACTGATGGACTACAGTATACATGGTGAAATTCTTCATTATTCCATTCTTTATTATTATGTTGGAATAACCTGTCTATGCGAAGTACTACATACATGGTGAAATTCTTTTGTTATTCCATTCTTTATTATACTCAGTTGGTTAAAGTTTTGGCTTCTATACTCCATAAAATTAGTGAAATATCCTTGATATTTGCGCTTCATCCAAAGATCTTTTATGGAAATATTCTTCCGAGCATTCTTGAATTTTACTCTACAAAGAAGTATCATGTTGACAATTTGGACATTATTGATTTCTGGATAAATTAGATTATAAATCTTTAAAAATTTATTCTTAAACTTGTTTTATTGAATTCTATATCATTGTCATCATCCTCATGTTTATATTCATTGAAAGTTATCTCGTATTCAGTAGTGCATAGATGGACTTGGTATGATTATGATCAGGGATCATTCGGTATAATCATGACTGTAATGTTACAAATGATGTGGTGAAAGTCCTCATTGGCCCGTAGTGCATTGATGGACAGTTGTTGGCATGATTATGATCTGTGACGCCCCAAAATAGGTATACATCACCTATCTTGAGTCGCCAAATACATGGTATGTAATTCAAATACAACTTAATTATACAACAAATGTGTAAAATACTTACAAAACATATCTTTGTGAGTTTTAATACAAATATTGTTATCTAGACAATATCCACACTCAATTGAGTCCCCATTACATTTATTATCACACTATTTAATGTAATAGTGAGGACTACTAATGCTATTATCCGGACCGTCACTCCATTCCCGACTAGTCCTCGCCACGTTCTCATTTCTGAAGAGAACAATGAAAGTAAAAGGGTGAGCTCAACTAGCCCAAAGTAAAAATATTATGACTAAGATAATACGTAATAAATTATCGTTAGCCTTCAACAAGTGTTAAAGCGATACAATATAACAAATATCAAGTTTAAGCTGCAATGAACAAGTAATCCATTAAAAGAGTCAAGTAGAGAATAAAATCTACTATCTTTTATGATTTAAAAGGTTTTTCATCACTTTTATCGCTGAGACTCAGCTTAATAAATAATCCACATCATCGAATCACCCCTGCACCACGGCCAAGGATATTCATTAGTATCACAACCACAAATTATCCATGCACTACGAGCCAAGGATATTCGTGTATTCATCAATGGTCATGATCATGCCAACAACTGTCCATCAATGCACTACGGGCCAATGAGGACTTTTACCACATCATTTGTAACATTACGGTCATGAATATACTGATTAATCCCTGGTCATAATCATACCAAGTCCATCTATGCACTAGAGGCCACAGATGATTTTCAACAGAATATAAACATGAGGATGATAATAATGATATAGGAACTCAATAAAACAAGTTCAAGAATAATATTTTAAAGATTTATAATCTAATTTATCCAGAAATCAATAATGTCCCAATTGTCAACATGATACTTCTTTGTAGAGTAAAATTCAAGAATGCTCAGAAGAATATTTCCATGAAAAGATACTGGATGAAGCTCAAATATCAAGGATATTCCACTAATTTCATGGAGTATAGAAGTCAAAACTTTAACCAACTGAGTATAATAAAGAATGGAATAACAAAAGAAATCACCAGGCATGCGATAGACCGCATGCATAAAAGTTATTCCAACAAAATAATAAATAATGGGATTCAGTCATGCGTAAAACGCACGCATGTGATATTCCAACAAAATAATAAATAATGAGAACTGTGTCAAAGTAAATTCAAGACCTACAGGATGTTCCAACAGAATAATAAATAACGGAACTCAGGTCATGCGTAAACGCATGCATGTGATGTTCCAAATGTAATAATAAAGAATGGAATAATGAAGAATTTCACCATGTATGCGGTACTTCGCATAGACAGGTTATTCCAACATAATGATAAAGAATGGAATAACAAAAGAATTTCACCAAGTATAGGGTAGACCGCGTATACAGGTTATTCCAACAGAACAATAAAGAATGGAATAACAGAAGTTCTCTTCATGAATACAAAAGAAATAATACCCCTTACCGTAAAAGAAGAGTATTCTGACTGGTAGGGCGAGGATATTCTTGAAGAAAACTTGCACTACGCTCCAAAGCTTCTTAAAACTCTAAAGAAATACGCTCAAGATTATAGAAGAATTCTTTGAATTTCTGGTGGGATTTTCAATTCTAACTAAGCATCCTATTTATAGGAGAATAGAAGGATACTATTAGAATTTTTCACAGACTGCACAGTTGTTAGAAATCACGGGCGCAACTTTTCAAGCCATCCACTTTTTTTTTCTATGACCCGTGAATCCCCCTCCCCCCACCAAAACATGTAGCATATATATATATATATATATATATATATATATATATATATATATGCTAAAAGTCTAGGCCAATTCTAAATTATTAGCCTAAAATATTAGCAAAACACTTTTGTAAAAATCACCACATGCAATTATCAAATAACTAATTGTTAAGCGGTGGAGGATGTCCACCATGTGCACTATAGTCCAATATTTATTCCACAAAAGTATTAGTCTTCTAAGTTGAAAAAGAGTGAAATAATATGGCAGAATGTAGGTGAAAAAGAACATGCACATACCTGTACCTCATTATATATATAATATATATATAATAATAATTATATATATATATATATGTATATATATTGAATAACTTTCTACCGACTATATTGAAAAAAAAATGGGTAATTGGAGGGTCCAAAATAATACGCCAAACTTCATAAAAATTACCTCAATATTTTTAACAACACTTATCATCATTATTATAATTCATAATATTAATAGACCAGGTCGTTCCCAGGAAAGAGATGGCTTTCCAATAAGAATTTCTCCCTGCGCAATTAGGTGACCAAACCTCTCCTTAGCAGAACTTCTAGACATCGTTAATATTACCAATAATAATATTAATAACTTCGTCGTCTCAATTATTGATTTAATAATATATAAAATATCGACAATAATTGAATCAATTAACGTGAGATACTATGCAACAATTACTGAAACAATAATTTAACAAAACTAAGTGACTTCTCACGTAAGCATCAATAATCAATACCGTGTGTTACTATGCAACCACGCGTATTCCTGTACTTTTAACACTGGGTGTTTCAACAGTTAACGATAAAACTTCCATCGTTATTTTTATAAAATATTTTTGTCGTTTTCTCAATCCGACAATAATTCTGTTGTGGGGTTCACCAATGATTGTGTCGTCGTACGAATATTCCCTGTTAAAATGAATATTCCCCGACCAATTGAATATTATATAACAATTTTGTGACTTTTGTAAAATTTATAACTATTACCCACAACTATAACATTATATCAAATTCATTCCATAATATTCAAAAATGATAATTATAGAAAATTCATCTTTATTCATAAAAGTTGGGGTCTTACAATCTCCCCTTCTTATGAAATTTTGCCCTCAAAATTAGGGTACGTACTTGGTATGTCGAAGAGGTAAGGATACCTTGATTTCATTTCAGATTCTAACTCCCAGGTCATTTCCTCAACATCGTGGTTCGTCCATAAAACTTTGACTTGAGGTATAACCTTGGAGCGTAGAATATGTTCCTTCTTATCCAAGATTTGAACAGGAACCTCTTCATACGTTAAATCTTCCGCTATTTAGTTCGGTTCTAACTCAATAATGTGGTTCGGGTCTTTCACATATTTACGTAACATGGATATATGAAAAAAGTTATGAACACGAGACATACTTGGCGGTAAAGCGAGTCTATAGGCTACAGTCCCTACTCGATCGAGGATTAAAAATGGGCCAATGAATCAAGGATTGAGCTTTCCTCTCTTTCCAAATCTCGTAACTCCTTTCCATGGAGCAACACGTAACAACACATGATCTCCAATATCAAATTCCACGTCCTTTCGATGAAGATCAGCATAACTCTTTTGTCGGTCTTGTGAGGTTTTTATACGTTGTCGGATCGTTTGAATCTTTTTCGTAGTCATACGCATCCGGCCGGCCCCAACAACGTTGCTTCACCCACCTGATCCTAGCATACTGGAGAACGACACTTTCTTCCATACAACGCTTCGAATGGAGCCATGCCAATACTTGTTTGATAACTGTTGTTGTAAGAAAACTCCACCAATGGTAAGAACTTGTCCCAACTTCCGTTGAAGTCAAGGACACAGAGTCTTAATAAATCTTCAAGAGTTTGAATAGTCCTCTCTGATTGTCCGTTCGTCTAAGGATGATATGCCGAACTAAATCGTAAATCCGTGCCCATAGCTTTTTGTAAACTAACCTAAAATTGTGAAGTAAATCTTGGGTCTCGATCAGAAACTATGGATACTAGCATACCATGCAGTCTTACAATCTCGTTTATGTACATACGAGCAAGACGTTCAAGTGTATAAGTTTCTCGTATCGGTAAAAAATGAGCAGACTTGGTCAATCTATCAACAATGACCCAAATTAGATATATGCCTTGAGAAACCTTGGGAAGACAAGTAACAAAATCCATGGTAATGTGCTCCCACTTCCATTCTGGAATTTCAAGTGGTTGCAATGGACCTTTTGGTACTTGATGCTCTGCCTTGACTCGTTGACAAGTTAAACACCTTGAGATAAACAACGTTATCTCTCTCTTCATATTGTCCCACCATAATGTATGTCGAAGATCAATTAGTAAAATGAAACCCTATTTACTAATTTAGCAAGCTTGTGGTGATTAGTACTTTATAAAGTCTACTTTTAAAGTGATTAGGAGACCTAATTCAATTAAGGAACCCTAATTCACATTTTTAGAAACTAAGATTCCCATTTTTCCCTTAATACACAATTCTAGATTTAGAGCTTAGGAAACCTTAAGGTTAAACCCTAAGGGTCAAACCCTAGAGGTTAGAATGAATTGTCAACCTTGCCACTAAAAGTAAACACCAAATGACCAAATTTCCCTTCTTGCATTATTTATTAGATAACTTGTAGAACTTGCCATAACTTTAGTTGGTGACCAACTCTAGCTAGCCATGTGGTTTAGCAATAGCCTTTAATCAATAAAAATTTGATAGACATGATCAACCATGAGTATTACACCATGTTATATATAGGATTGATGAGAGAAAGAGGTCACTTGTTAGCCCATTTTGCTCAAACACTTATCCAAGAGCTCCTCTCACCAAAAAGCCACGAATTTCCTTCATTTTTCAAATCACAAAACCCATTACGAAACACACTAACCAAATCAGTAGCCTTGAAACAAAGATTGATCAAAGAAGGTATAAACCCTAGCCTTGAAATCTGTCCATAAATCTATTTTTAGATGTTAGTTTTTATTGTTAAAATATGTTAGTTATAGTCTATTTTGATGATCTGGGTTTGTATTTTACAGATCCATAACATCTAAGTCTTCAAATTGATGATTTTCAAAAATCTGGAAACTTGGTTCTGTGGTCTGACAACGAATGTCAGTGGCCACAGATCCTTGCTCGTTTATTATTTGTGTTTTTTTTAGTTGATATGTGTAGCTTGTGACACCCCCTAAAATAGGTATACATCACCCATCTTGAGTCGCCAAATACATGGTACAAAATACGAATACAATCTTTAATATACAACAAAAGAGTTGTGAGTTTTAATATAATTATTGTCTTCTAGACAATATCCACTCTCAGAATAAGTCCTCATTACATTTATTTTCACACTATTTAACAGAATAGTGAGGACTACTAATACTATCATCTAGGACCATCACTCCGCTCCCTCGACTAGTCCCGCCACGTTCTCATTTCACAAGAGAAAAGTGAAAGAAAGGGTGAACTCAACTAGCCTAGTAAGAAATATTATGACTAAGATAATGCAGAATAAATTATCATTAGTCTTCAACAGTGTTAAACTGATAAAATACAATAGACATCAAGTTTAGCTGCAGTGAAACATGCAATCCATTAAAAGAGTCAAGTAGAGAATAAAATCTACTATCTTTTATGATTTAAAAAGGTTTTTCATCACTTTTATCGCTGGGACTCAGCTTAATAAATAATCCACATCATCTCTGCACTACGGCCAAGGATATTCATTAGTATCACAACCACAAATTATCCATGCACTACGGGCCAAGGATATTCATGTATTCATCAATGGTCATGATCATGCCAACAACTGTCCATCAATGCACTACGGGCCAATGAGGACTTTTACCACATCATTTGTAATGTTACAGTCATGATTACACCGAATAATCCCTGGTCATAATCATACAAAGTCCATCTATGCACTATAGGCCACAAATGACTTTCAAAAAATATAAACATGAGGAGGATGACAATGATATAAGAATTCAATAAAACAAGTTCAAGAATTAATTTATTCAGGAACTAATAATGTCCAAATTGTCAACATGATACTTCTTTATAGATTAAAAATTTAAGAATGCTCAGAAGAATATTTCCATGAAAAGATACTGGATGAAGCGCAAATATCAAGGATATTCCACTAATTTCATGGAGTATAGAAGTCAAAACTTTAACCAACTAAGTATAATAAAGAATGGAATAACAAAAGAAATCACCATGCATGTGGTACCTCGCATAGACAGGTTATTCCAATTAAATAATAAATAACGGAACGAAGTCAAGCGTAAATTGCATGCAAGCGGGATGTTCCAACAGAATAATAAAGATGGAACCAGTCCGGTAAAAAACGCATGCATGCGAGGATATTCCAAAGTAATAATAAAGGCGGAACGGAGTTGGCAGAAACGCGATAAACGAGGATATTCAAAATGTAATAATAACGAATGGAATAATAGAAGAATTTCATCAAGTATAGGGTAGCTCACAGATACAAAGTTATTCCAATGTAATAATAAAGAATTGAATAATGAAGTTCTCTTCATGAATACAAAAAAGAATAATACCCTTACCTTAAGAAGAAGAAGAGTACTCGATGTAGGAGTAGTGAAGTAGCAGAATACTTTTCTTCTTTCTCTCTATAATTTCTCTCTCTAGAGTTTCAGTGAATTCGTAAGAAGTAATGAAGGAATGAGCTTCTATTTATAGAAGAATGGATTGAATAGTAACTAATTCATGAACGATCCAGATTGATTTACTTTTAAACGGACGGTCCATATTGATTCACTATGCAGTATAAATAAAATATTCTAATAAAATAAAAACTTTTAAATAAAATATTATATATATTATATTATATATATATATATAACACATGCTCCTTTCTTAAATTCACGGGATTCAATCCCGTGATATCATTTGCTTTACCAAACAAATGCTACACTTTATAAATACATTTAATAATGATATAGTGCTCCATCCATTCCACCAATTTCTTTTGATGACAAAGACATCACACAATGCTAGCTCACTCACGAGTTGTACCCTTCATTTCCCCACTAGACAAACATTAAGACATTTATATATATATATATATATATATATATATATATATATATATATATATATATATATATATATATATATATATATATATATTTAATAACAAGATAATGCTCCACAAGTCTTCTCCCACCAAAAAAATTGATTAAGACATATATAACATATGCTCTATAATTCTCATTCATGGAATGCACCCATGATTCCCCCATTTGACAAATATTACAACTTATATATATATATATATATATATATATATGACAACATTATCATTATTATTATAATTCACAATATTAATCGACCAGGTCATTCCCAGGAAAAAGGGGGCTTTCCAATAAGGATTTCTCCCTATTGGCGCACAATTAGGTGACCAAACATCTCCTTGGCAGAACTTCTAGACATCGTTAATATTGAAAATAATAATATTAATAACTTCGTCGTCTCAATTATTGATTTAATAATATATATAATATCGACAAAAATTGAATCGAATAACGTGAGATAGTATGCAGCAATTACTGTAGAAATAATTGAACAAAACTGAGTGACTTCTCACATAAGCATCAATAATCAATACCATGTGCTACTATGCAACCACGCGTATTATTGTACTTTTACTACCGAGTAGCTCAACAGTTTTAACTATAAAACTTTCGCCGTTATTTTCATAAAAATATTTTTGTCGTTTTCTCAATCCGACAATAATTTCGTTGTGGGGTCCACCAATGATTGTGTCGTCGTACGAATATTCCCTATTAAAATGAATATTCCTCGACCAATCGAATATTATATAACAACTTGCGTATTTTACAAAATTTATAAATATTACCCATAACTATAACATTATATCAAATTCATTCCATAATATTTAAAAATGATATTTATAGAAAAATCATCTTTATTAAAAAAAATTGGGGTCTTACAACCTCCCCTTCTTATGAAATTTCGCCCCTGAAATTAGGGTACGTACCTGGTATGTCGAAAAGGTAAGGATATCTTGATTTCATTTTAGATTCTAACTCCCAGGTCATTTCCTCAACATCGTGGTTTCTCCACAAAACTTTGACTTGAGGTATAACCTTGGAGTGTAGAATATGCTCCTTCTTATCCAAGATTTGAATAGGAACCTCTTCATACGTTAAATCTTCCGCTATTTTATCTGGTTCTAACTCAATAATGTGGTTCGGGTCTTCCACATATTTACTTAACATGGATATATGAAAAACGTTATGAACACGAGACATACTTGGCGGTAAAGCGAGTCTATACGCCACAGTTCCTACTCGATCGAGGATTAAAAATGGGCCAATGAATGTAGGATTGAGCTTTCCTCTCTTTCCAAATCTCTTAACTCCTTTCAATGGAGCAACACGTAACAACACATGATCTCCAATATCGAATTCCACGTCCTTTCGATGAAGATCAGCATAACTCTTTTGTCGGTCTTGTGAGGTATTTATACGTTGTCGGATTATTTGAATCTTTTCCGTAGTCATACGTACCACCTCCAGTCCCAACAACGTTGCTTCACCCACCTCATCCCAGCATACTGGAGAACGACACTTTCTTCCATATAATGCTTCGAATGGAGCCATGCCAATATTTGTTTGATAACTGTTGTTGTATGAAAACTCCACCAACGGTAAGAACTTGTCCCAACTTCCCTTGACGTCAAGGACACAGAGTCTTAATAAATCTTCAAGAGCTTTAATAGTCCTCTCTGATTATCCATCCGTCTGAGGATGATATGCCGAACTAAATCGTAAGTCCGTGCCCATAGCTTTTTGCAAACTAACCCAAAATTGTGAAGTGAATCTTGGGTCTCGATCAGAAACTATGGATACTGGCATACCATGCAATCTTACAATCTTGTTTATGTACATACGAGCAAGACGTTCAAGTGTATAAGTTTCTCGTATTGGTAAGAAATGAGCAAACTTGGTCAATCTATCAATAATGACCCAAATTGCATCTATGCCTTGAGAAACCTTGGGAAGACTAGTTACAAAATCCATGGTAATGTGTTCCCACTTCCATTCTGGAATTTCAAGTGGTTGCAATGGACCTTTTGGTACTTGATGCTCCGCCTTGACTCGTTGACAAGTTAGACACCTTGAGATAAACAGCGCTATCTCTCTCTTCATATTGCTCCACCAAAGTATATGACGAAGATCACGATACATTTTGGTACTCCCAGGATGGATTGCAAACGGTGTCTTGTGCGCCTCCATCATAATTTTATACTTAAAATCAGGGTCGTTAGGAACACAAAGTCTGGAGTTAACTCGAAGTATTCCTTCTTCATCGATTCTTGCTTCCGGCATAGCACCTTCTTGTACTTTCTTCCTCATATGCATCAGTTCCAGGTCTGTAGCTTGAGCAGCTTTAACTTTATCGATTAAAGTTGGTTCTACTCGTATATTCAACATCATCACGTGGGTCCCTAGAGTCTTTATCTCTATCTCCATCCTTTGCAAGTCATACAAAATGGGCCTTTGCATTGACAATAACGCACTCATACCCGCATATGATCTTCTACTCAATGCGTCAGCTACCACGTTTGCTTTTTCAGGATGGTATTGGATGGTATAATCATAATCTTTCAACAGTTCAAGCCAACGTCATTGTCACATGTTGAGTTCCTTTTGAGTGAAGAAATATTTGAGGCTTTTATGATCCGTAAAGATCTCCACTTTCTCCCCATACAAGTAATGCCTCCAAATTTTAAGTGCGAAAACAACAGCTGCCAACTCTAGATCATAAGTAGGATAATTCCTCTAATATTCTTTGAGTTGTCGAGAGGCATAAGTTATGACTTTCCCATGTTGCATGAGAACACATCCTAACCCTTTGCCTGAAGTATCACTGTAGATGACAAATCCCTCCGAGCCAGATGGTATTGTCAGAACAGGTGCAGAAATGAGTCTTCTCTTGAGTTCTTGAAAACTCTTCTCACATTCCTCGTTCCAACCAAATTTTGTATCTTTCCGAGTCAGCTGAGTTAAGGGAGTAGCGATTCGAGAAAAACCTTCTACTGAATCTCCGATAATAACCAATTAAAGTTTTAGAAAGCTACGCATATTTGGATCATCGATTTAGGTTGCTCCGGCTTTGAATAGCTTCAATCTTTGCTGGGTTAACAGATATTCCATGACTTGATACCACGTGCCCAAGGAATGCTACTTCCTTAAGTCAGAACTCGCATTTCTTCAACTTGGCATAAAGCTTATATTCAAAAAGCTTTTGGAGTATCAGCCTCAAGTGTTGCTCATGATCTTGACGGCTTTTGGAATAAATAAGGATGTCATCAATAAAGACGACCACAAAGTGATCTAAATATTCCTTGAATACTCGGTTCATCATATCCATGAAGGCAGCAAGAACATTAGTTAATCCAAAAGACATGACTAGGAATTCATAATGCCCGTACCGAGTTCTGAAAGCCGTCTTTGGAATGTCATCGGTTCTAATCTTCAATTGGTGATATCCGGAATGAAGATCAATATTTGAAAAGAATTTGGCTCCTTGCAACTGGTCAAACAGGTCATCAATACGTGGCAATGGGTACCTATTTTTGATGGTGACATGATTCAACTCGATAATCAATACAAAGTCGCATACTCCCATCTTTTTCTTCTTCACGAATAGAGCAGAGCACCCCAAGGAGATATACTAGGGCCGAATGAAACCGATGTTCAACAATTCCTGCGGTTGAGTCTTTAACTCCTCGAAGTTCAATAGGAGCCATTCGATATGGGGCTTTAGAAATGGGTTTTATGTACCGGGTTCAAGGTCGATACAAAATTCAATTTCACGTTCGGGGTAGGCTAGGAAGTTCTTGAGGGAATACATCGGAAATTCATTAACAATAGAAATATCATTCAAAAGCGACGTATTTTTGTTTAGATCTGTGACATGAGCTAAGAAAGCTTGACATCCATTTTTCAATAAACGAATAGCTTTATGGCTTGAGATGACAATGATTGATTTTAATGGTTTGGTTGCTTGAATTCATATAATAGGTTGGTTAGAAATATGAAAGCTAACAACCTTACGAAAATAATCAATTTTTGCATGATGAGTAGTTAACCAATCAATCCCTAGAATTACGTCAAATGTAAGTATTTTCAATGAAATAAGATCGACAGGTAATGTGAGGGTACCGATTTGAACCAAACAAGACTTATAAAGCGGTGGATGTAATGAAGGTTTCTCCCAAGCGGAGTTTCAACAGATAAGTCAAAGTCTAATTTCTCCGAGTCAAATTTAAGCGTTTGAGCGCAAGTAGGAGAAATAAAAGAATGGGTAGACCCGGTATCAAATAAGGTATATACTTCGCTAGAGTTTATGATAAGCTTACCCGTGATGACCTCTTTCGGGTTCCTTGCTTTTTGGGAGGTCACGACAAACGTTCTCCTTGCATTACTGGCTTTGACTTTTTTGGGACGTCCTTTGGTGCCTCCATCCTAGCTGAACTTGTCTTCGGTGAACGACAAAATCGGGCTAGGTGACCTTCTCTTCCACAATTATAACATGCTTTGGACGGCATCGCGCAGTTTGGACTGATGTGTCCTTCCCCTCCGTATTTGAAACATATGATAGGTGGTCGTTCTCCTTCCTTAACCATGGGTGTTGGTGCTGACGTCTTTCCATCATTGTTGAATCTCCCCTTCTTGAAATGTCCATTCTTATTATTTTGGCCATGATTACCACCAAAGTGGTTACCATTTCTGGCATGTTGATTCCCTCCACGCTTATTGTCACCGCTTCGATGACTGTTATCACTGGTATTATCATTTTGCCGGTTGCTCTCTTTTGGTTGGGTTGACTCATTATCGCGTTCCAATAACTGAGCCCTATTAACAAAATCTGAATACAAACACAGTTTATGAGAGATAAGATATTGACGTATCTCAGGTTTCAAACCTCTTAAAAACATTCTCGTCATTCTCTCCTCATTATCAACCAAATGGGACGCAAACCGGGATAGCTCGGCAAACTTGGCTTCGTACTGCGACACGGTCATGTTGTTTTGCTCCAGTTTAATGAACTCTACCTCTTTCATGTGACGAATACTTTCGGGAAAGTACTTGTCGTTGAACAGTTCTTGGAACTTCTCCCAAGACATCTTGGTCATGGCGAGTACGAGTACGCTTCTGATTCCCACCAAGAATGTCCGCCTCGCGCAACATGAAGGTGGCAAAGGAACCTTTTGCTCCTCGGAGCATCCAAAGACATCAAATATCTTGTTGATCTGCTTTATCCACATCTCCGCCTTAAGTGGTTTTGGCTCTCCAAAAAACTCCGGTGGTCCCAGCTCCTTGAACTGTTTGGCGGTGACCGTCCGAGAGTTGCTAGTGTTTCCACCTACATTTGGACAGGAGTCGCTCTCGCCTGATGTTTCATGAATTGCATGAAGCCTCGGAACATTCCATCGTTCATCATTTGGTCAGTGTTGTTGTTTGCATGAGGATTCTCACCTTCCTGATGCATATTGTCCTGATTATTGATCTGTGGAGACTCAACGGTCTCTTGTGCCCCATTGATGTTCTCAACATTCTCAGATGCCATTTTCAAATACTACCACAAAACAAGGGTTAATTAACATATCACATATTATCCCTATACTCTGACCGACCAATTAAATACCAAATAAACTTAGGTAGGTCATACTAGCGAAGGAATTCCCCGTCTCTCCCCTCCTAGTTCTTGTCTCACATCTTAGCCAGGGTCATATCCCTAAGCTTTGATACCAACTGTGACGCCCCCCAAAATAGATATACATCACCCATCTTGAGTCGCCAAATACATGGTACAAAATACGAATACAATCTTTAATATACAACAAAAGAGCTGTGAGTTTTAATATAATTATTGTCTTCTAGACAATATCCATTCTCAGAATAAGTCCTCATTACATTTATTGTTACACTATTTAACAGAATAGTGAGGACTACTAATACTATCATCTGGACCGTCACTCCGCTCCCCACTAGTCCTTGCCACGTTCTCATTTCAAGAGAACAATGAAAGAAAGGGTTAGCTCAACTAGCCCGAGAAGAAATATTATGACTAAGATAATGCAGAATAAATTATCATTAGTCTTCAAATGATGTTAAACTGATAAAATACAATAGACATCAAGTTTAACTGCAGCGGAACATGCAATACATTAAAAGAGTCATGTAGAGAATAAAATCTACTATCTTTTATGATTTAAAAAGGTTTTTTATCACTTTTATAGCTGGAACTCAGCTTAATAAATAATCTACATCATCCCTGCACTACGGCCGAGGATAGTCATTAGTATCACAACCACAAATTATCCATGCACTACGGGCCAATGATATTCGTGTATTCATCAATGGTCATTATCATGCCAACAACTGTCCATCAATGCACTACGGGCCAATGAGGACTTTTACCACATCATTTGTAACATTACGGTCATAATTACACCGAATAATCCCTGGTCATAATCATACCAAGTCCATCTATGCACTATAGGCCACAAATGACTTTCAAAAAATATAAACACGAGGATGATGACAATGATATAAGAATTCAATTAAACAAGTTCAAGAATTAATTTATTCAGGAACTAATAACGTCCAAATTGTCAACATGATACTTCTTTATAGATTAAAAATTCAAAAATTCTCAGAAGAATATTTCTATGAAAAGATACTGGATAAAGCGCAAATATCAAGGATATTCCACTAATTTCATGGAGTATAGAAGTCAAAACTTTAACCAACTAAGTATAATAAAGAATGGAATAACAAAAGAAATCACCATGCATGCGGTACCTCGCATAGACAGGTTATTCCAACAGAATAATAAATAACGGAACCAGGTCAGGCGAAATTCGCACCGATAGGATGTTCCAACAGGATAATAAAGACGGAACCAGGTCCGGCGTAAAATGCACAGACCAGATATTCCAACAGAATAATAAAGACGGAACCAGGTCTGATGTAAACGCACAGACAGGATATTCCAACAAAATAATAAAGACGGAACCAGGTCCGACGTAAAACGCACAGACAGGATATTCCAACAGAATAATAACGAATGGAATAACAAAAGAATTTCACCAAGTATAGGGTAGCTCAGCATATCACAAAGTTATTCCAACAGAATAATAAAGAATGGAATAACAGAAGTTCTCTTCATGAATACAAAAGAATAATACCCCTTACCTTAAGAAGAAGAGTACTGGATGTAGGAGTAGTGAAGTAGCAGAATACTTTTCTTCTTTCTCTCTATAATTTCTCTCTCTAGAGTTTTAGTGAATTCGTAAGAAATAATGAAGGAATGAGCTTCTATTTATAGAAGAATGGATTGAATAGTAACTAATTCATGAACGGTCCAGATTGATTTACTTTTAAACGGACGGTCCATATTGATTCACTATGCAGTATAAATAAAATATTCTAATAAAATAAAAACTTTTAAATAAAATATTATATATATTATATTATATTATATTATATTATATATATATAACACATGCTCCTTTCTTAAATTCACGGGATTCAATCCCGTGATATCATTTGCTTTACCAAACAAATGCTACACTTTATAAATACATTTAATAATGATATAGTGCTCCATCCATTCCACCAATTTCTTTTGATGACAAAGACATCACACAATGCTAGCTCACTCACGAGTTGTACCCATCATTCCCCCACTAGACAAACATTAAAACTTATATATATATATTTAATAACAAGATAATGCTCCATAAGTCTTCTCCCACCAAAAAAAATTGATTAAGACATATATAACATATGCTCTATAATTCTCATTCATGGAATGCACCCATGATTCCCCCACTTGACAAATATTACAACTTATATATATATATATATATATAACAACATTATCATCATTATTATAATTCACAATATTAATCGACCAGGTTGTTCCCAGGAAAGAGGGGGCTTTCCAATAAGAATTTCTCCCTATTGGCGCACAATTAGGTGACCAAACTTCTCCTTGGCAGAACTTCTAGACATCGTTAATATTACAAATAATAATATTAATAACTTCTTCGTCTCAATTATTGATTTAATAATATATATATATATATATAATATCGACAAAAATTAAATCGAATAACGTGAGATAGTATGCAGCAATTACTGTAGAAATAATTGAACAAAACTGAGTGACTTCTCACATAAGCATCAATAATCAATATCGTGGTGCTACTATGCAACCACGCCAGACATCTTTGTACTTTTACTATGAAAGTAGCTCAACAGTTTTAACTGTAAAACTTTCGCCATTATTTTCATAAAAATATTTTTGTCGTTTTCTCAATCCGACAATAATTCCGTAGTGCGGTCCACCAATGATTGTGCCGTCGTACGAATATTTCCTGTTAAAACCAATATTCCCCGACCAATAGAATATTATATAACAACTTGCGTATTTTCCAAAATTTATAAATATTACCCACAACTATAACATTATATCAAATTCATTCTACAATATTTAAAAATGATATTTATAGAAAAATCATCTTTATTAAAAAAATTGGGGTCTTACATA
Source organism: Panax ginseng (assembly GCA_020205605.1). Classification (NCBI taxonomy): domain Eukaryota; kingdom Viridiplantae; phylum Streptophyta; class Magnoliopsida; order Apiales; family Araliaceae; genus Panax; species Panax ginseng. The sequence continues at coordinate 90,084,586 of CM035130.1, read as the reverse complement.
GCTTGTAATGTGGTCTTTAATCTGCAAAAAGAATAGAAGTCATTTGATGTCTAGATTTGTTGTTATTAACGGTCAAAGGCCGTTGATTGGTATTGACTGGGCTATTTATGGGTAAACCCAGAAAGCCTTTTTCAGACTCTGACAAGTTTTGCTACGTCTAGATTAGTCAGGTTGTTCATTGTTTGTTGATGTTGTTGTATACATGTTATAGTCTGCTAGATGAAGTTTAAATTTGTGCCTTAAAACCTCTTAAACAACAACTATGTTAGATTTAGGAGATGGTAAAAGTACCCATCCGAGACTGATTTTGAGTTTCTGGAAATTTCCAGAAACCGTATGAACTAGATTCCTGACATGGTTTGACCATGTCAGATCTCGTTAATGTATTGTTGTTAAACTATGATGGTAATATATAATTGTTCTATGACATGAGTACTAGCGATTTAGACCTTAATAACACAGATTTCATGAATAGAACATGATTATGTTTAAGCCTCAAAGTACGCACTCGACAATCTGGGTTTCTGGGTAGCCCAGAAAAACCCAAATTGTGTCTGACAAGAAGTTTGAGTCCTTATATCTTTTGTTTGTGTTATGTTTTGAACCTGTTGATGGATGGATTGTGTAGTGTTACATGAGTATTACAAGATCTGAGCTTTAGATTAGATGCGAAACATAATATCTGAGAACATTAAGCTTCGGTCGAAGTAATAAGCCTTGCCTCTCGACATATTTTAATTCGGGTTTGCTTGAAGAACATTAAGAACACCTATAGCGACAGTTACTCGCCGCTATAGGTGATCATTAACTTTCTTGATTTATTTTAAAAATTAGATTTTTATTAAATAATTATAAAAATTAATTTTTAATTATGAAAATACAAAATAAATTATTAAAAATTATTTTAAGGTCGAAAATTTGTTTTTAATTTTATTTCATAAATATTCAATATTTTTGAGATATTAAAGATATTTAATTTATTTAATTATTATATTAAATAAATTATTTAAAAATGATTTTAATACTTGAAAAATCATTTAAAATTATATAATGATACAAGAAAATATTTTAAGTTATTTTAAGAACTTTTAATATTTTGTGATGAATTTCATTAATAAATTATTATTAATGATATTAAAGTTATTTAATAATTTTATTAAATAATTTAGTTTAAAAATGATTTTATTATTTTAAAAATCATTTTAAATGAAAATAAAGTGTTTAAAGATATTTTAAGTTATAAAATATAACTTTTAATATTTAAAGGAGAATTTCATTAATAATTTAATATTAATGATATTAAATTTATTTAATAATTATATTAAATAAATAGTTTTAAAATGGTTTTATTAATTTAAAATCATTTAAAAGGATATAAATGAATTAAAAATATTTTAAGTTATAATTAATGACTTTTAATATTTGGATAAATAGTACATTAATATTTTAATATTAATGGTAATTATTAAAAATGATTTAAAATATTTTAAAAATCATTTAAGGGTAATATAAGTGTTTTGAAAATATTTGAAGTTATTATAAATAACTTTAATATTTTGGCAATGGTTTCATTAATACTTTAAAGTTATTTAAATGTTATTGATAATATAATTGTTTAAGATTTAAATCATGTAATAGTGATTCCAGTGTTTGAAAATTCATGATAAATTATATTAAACGTTTATTAAGTCATTTAAAGGAATATGACTGATACTTACGGATATTGAGATACATAATAGAGTCTTAGACTCGATAATTACTCGATTAAGTTGTCGGTACACCGACCTGTTTCAGGAGTTGATCTGGACATAGATATTTTGATTGTATTAATATTTGTTTGTGATCCAATGACTGTTGAATATGTGTGACAATGTGATTAGGTTATGTGCTGACTGTAATATGCAGTACTATGTGCTATAATATGTTATTCTAATCAATAGAACAATATTATAAATGATAGGTTGTTGAATTAAAGGTAGAACTAAGTTGTGTAAGCTCCAGACCAGGCAAGTATCCTACCTTTACATTTTCTTTATGCAATGAACATGAGTAAGAAGTTTCAGAATTATATTATTATTATGCTATGTTATTAACCATATTGTGATATATTCTATATCCGACATTTGCTTATCAACATGTTAGTATATAGTAATTCAGATATATATTATGTTCGTTAATTTCTAAACATGGTTATACAAGTGTCCCCACTTGGATAGTCATTGTATTTAATCACATGTTGATATATATATATATATATATATATATATATATATATATATATATATATATATATATATATACCTATTGATACCAGTATGTATACGATAACAAAGAGTCGTCTAAGCTATTTGACCAGCTAGACATAAATTTAGAAATGTTGTTGAATATGATAAAACCTTTTTGTATCCAATCAAATTATTTTGGTTCGGATTCCAGACTATGTTTGAACATCCTGAACATGGGAAAATTTTTATGCGCCCAAGGTGGACAGAGTGAACGATAATATCGTTCTTGCATGTAGTATTGATCAATACAAGGCATAACGGGCTGATCACCCCCCGTGCCCGTAAGTTATGATGGTTTACAAATGAAGTTCTGTTAAACCTTTTCAAAAATTGAGAACAATGTTCATAGTATGTCACCTTAACCCTATTTATAGTCAGTACGTAGTTTCAAACATTTGATAGAGAGTTGTTATGTTATTATTATCGGTTCAGATTTCTTCACAACTTTTGATTTGTTGTAGAAGAGTAGTACAAAGAAAACATTTAATCTTTTCAGATAATATTTATAATTGTTATTACTTGTTGGGCACTCAAATGTTCATTCTTGCTTAAATTAAATGTTTTTAGCTAAGTGTGAACAACCAGAAGGCTCATGCAGAAACAAAGGAAAAGGAAAGCAAACAGAATAAGATTTATGGTATCCTATGTAATAGTATAACCTTATTAAGACTTTGATAACTATTAAGTATCATGTAATGAATGTTTAAAGGTCGCGTACCTGGGATTCAGACTCTGATATATAAATTAAGTTTAATATTTATATTATTTTTATTGTTATTAGTATTATTCCGCTCAGAGAAATGGTATCGTGAAGCATTGAATTTGGGTTTCAAGTACCTGAATTTGGGGGCGTCACAGGTTGGTATCAGAGCTTTAGGGTTAAAAACCATAGGTGGGAGTAGACCGTAGGCTATAACCTTAGAGTAGAGGAAAACGTTGAAAGTATAAATAACTCATATAGAGTTTAAAAGGAGATGAATTGAATAAATTCATCGCCGAACAAGAATAAAAGATAACTTATATAAAACTTTTACTTGCTGTGTGTATACACTATATGCTAATCAGGTTAATTTATGTGTAGATGTCAGGAGGAAAAGGATTAGGATACTCTAAGATCGTAAAGAATGAGCCAATATCAAAGCTGATAGCTGAAGTAGAGGCTCACGTTGAAGGTAACCTTGATGAGGTGATCATTTTAGAAAATATAGTACCGGACCCAGAAGTAATGGAACTAACGAGATAGTGATTAGGACAATCAAAGTTGCAATTTGAACAAGCATCAACCGAAGTGCGAGAATCGAGGAACAAGGTTTCTTCTCCGGAAAAGTCGTGGGAAATAAAAAAGTCATTGAATAGTGGGTCATGTAAAAAGCCTTACTAGAAACAATGGAAGAACAAGATAAGCTTAAGATCCAAATTGATCAAATGGGAGCCACAAGCAACACATCGTGTGCAGCTCTGAGCAAGAAGGGGAAAAGGAAGATAAAAGATCGCGACTTAGGAAATTCCGATAATAACCAAGAGAACACTAGTAAAATAGAAAAGTGCACAAACTGTGACAAGAAACATGAAGGCGTATGCAGGAAAGAGAAGAAGATATGTTACATTTGCGGACATAAGGGACATATCTCTCATCATTATCCCGACTTTAAGCTAGGTGCATGTTTAATTTGTGGATTAGAAGGTCATCGAGCGAAAGGTTGTCGAGATTAGGAAAAAGGGTGTAATGAATAAGTAGTATATAAATCTTGCTCAATATGTATGTTCTATGATAAGTATGTCGGTGTATTATTTTCACTTTTGAGTAAGTTGTGGTAGCGATTCCCGACTTTTGTGGTCACAAAGGGATATCAGATGTTTAAAGCAGTATGTGCTATGTTATGTACTATGAATTAGTTGAATGAATATGAATCTATGTTTGATTAATGGAATGAGTTTGAAATATTAAACTTATACGATAAGGTTTAGAATGTAAGTTAATAAAATATAGATTTTATTTTATTTAACCAGAACATGCCGCCAAGACGTCAAACTCAAAACCAAAGGGCAGAAGAATCTGTCAACAATGCTGGGGGACAACAACCAGACCTGATGCAGAATTTCACGAACATGGTAGCTCAAGCCATGCAGAATGGAATGCCAGCGGCGGGAAATTAGCCAGACAACCGATTTGCGAACTTCAAGGATTTTAAGGCCGTAGGACCGCCCGAATTTAGAGGTACCACTGACCCGATAGAAGCCCAAACTTGGGTTAAAGAAATAGAAAAAGTGTTTGTAGTCGTTAGGGTAGATGAGGGGCAAAAGACAGCTTTTGCCACCTATATGATGAAAGGAGAAACGAATTTCTGGTGGGAGGCAAATCAAGCTAGGGCAGGAGAAGGAGTGATAGCATGGACTAGGTTTAAGACGCTATTCTTTGAGAATTATTTCTCGGCTAGTGTACAGGCTAGGATGGAGATGAAGTTCTTGGAATTGAAGCAGGAGAACTTGACAGTTGCGGAATATACTGCAAAGTTCAATGAGTTAGCTAGGTTCGTTCCACACCAAGTGGATACGGAGGCTATAAAAGCAAGGAGGTTTAAGCTAGTCCTGAAACCCTGGCTCTACAATAAGGTGGTGGTATTGCAGATCAATACGTTTTCCGCACTCTTAGAAAAGGCTATCATAGCTGAAGGGGGAAGTGAGGCCATGAGCCTCTATAATAAGGAGAGAAAGAATAAGGGTGATGGAACTGGGAAGGTAGAAGTAGGTAGTGGAAGTAGGGGTGAGAAAAGGAAGTGGAGCAATGTTGGAAGTGTCCAAGTCAAGCAGGAAGGTGTGAAAAAATAGGCTGTGCATTGTAAGAATTGTGGGAAGGGTCATTCCGGTGAGTGTCTTAAGGGTAAGTTTGTGTGCTATAAGTGTGGGCAGGAGGGACATATCTCTCCTAACTGCCCCAATCCTAGGACAAGCAATGGGTGTTTTCTGTGTAGATCCACGGAGCATAAGGTGAAGGACTGTTCAAAAAGGAGAATGGATATATGGAGCGTGAATGTGGGAAAAGACAGTGGAACACTAGCGATAACTGGACCAACTTCTACGAAATCAACCGAAAGGGTCTTCAACATGACGGTTTAGGATACCGTAGCAGCCGGGGATGGAACTTCATGTATTATTCGTATGAATTGTATTTTCATATATATGAGTTTCTTAAATATAAGTAAATTAGGTTATAAAGACATCTTGAAGGAGAAATTTGGGTTCTGTTAGAAATCAAATTTCCGTAGAATTAGATAGACGAGCTTTATATTGAGTAGTTAAATATCAATTCGATCAAATCTGATCGAGATCTACTTGAAATGACTGTGTATGCTTTTTGACCTAGTGTCTACAGGTTTTAAAGCGGTGATTCCGGGATGGAATCCTTATAAGGGAGGGTAGATGTAATAACCCAATATTTTCAATAAGAAATTTTGCGAATAATTTTTTTTTATATATATATAAGGGTTGGAATATGTGCAAAGTAAAGTATATGTATATATCTGATAAATAAAATTATTTATTAGATGTAAATAATTTCTTATTAGATTTATTGATCATTATAACTTATATTCTTATAATAAAATTATGTTGTAATAAAATATTTATTATTTATTTTCCATGAAAATATGATTATTGTATATATGATATGGATATTATGATATGTATTTATTATATTAATTAGGTTAATTATTTTAACTTAATTAATAATGGTATCTATGAAGGTTATATGGGATATAAATTCAAAACCCCAAGTCCGGATTTTGAATAAGGAATGAGAATAATAATATAATATTATTTATATTTTAGTAATGTAAACATGTCTATATATGGTGTAATGTTAATGTGTGGAGCAGTTATAGTAGAACAAAGACAAAATCCTTACATTCTTGATAAACTATAGTACGTAGTCAAATATGATTGTGATGTTTGTTAAGTTATGTGTTATGTAATTAATGACCATTATCATGTTTAACCCTAATTAATTAGGTAAACCCTAGTTAATGTTTAGAAACCCTAATTACTAGATCAAAATCCTAATTACTAATTTAGCAAGCTTAATGGTAATTAGTATTTTATAAAGTCTATTTTAAAGTGATTAGAGACCTAATTGATTAAGGAACCCTAATTCACATTTTTAGAAACTAAGATTCTATTTTGCCCCTAATACACAATTCTAGATTTAGAGCTTTGGAAACCTTAGGGTTAAACCCTAGAGGTTAGAAATGAATTGTCAACTTTGCCACTAAAAGTAAACACCAAATGACCAAATTGCCCTTCTTGCATTATTTATTAGATAACTTGTAGAACTTGACATAACTTTAGTTGGTGACCAACTCTAGCTAGCCATGTGGTCTAGTAATAGCCTTTAATCAATAAAAATTTGATAGACATGATCAACCATGAGCATTACACCATGTTATATATAGGATTAATGAGAGAAAGAGGTCACTTGTTAGCCCATTTTGCTCAAACACTTATCCAAGAGCTCCTCTCACCAAAAGCCACGAATTTCCCTTCATTTGTCAGTCACAAAACCAACCCCACAAAACACACTAATCAAATCAGTAGCCTTGAAGCAAAGATTGATCAAAGAAGGTATAAACCCTAGCCTTGAAATCTGTCCATAAATCTATTGTTAGATGTTAGTTTTTATTGTTAAAATATGTTAGTTATAGTCTATTTTGATGATCTAGGTTGGTATTATACAAATCCATAACATCTAAGTCTTCAAATTGATGATTTTCAAAAATTTGGAAAAACTTGGTTCTGTGGTCTGACAACGAATGTCAGTGGCCACAGATCCTTGCTCGTTTATGATTTGTGTTTTTTTAAGTTGATATGTGTAGCTTGTAATGTGGTCTTTAATCTGCAAAAAGAATAGAAATCATTTGATGTCTAGATTTGTTGTTATTAACGGTCAAAGGCCGTTGACCGGCATTAACCGGGCTATTTCTGGGTAAACCTAGAAAGCCTTTTCCAGACTCTGACAAGTTTTGTTACGTCTAGATCTGTCAGGATGTTCATTGTTTGTTGATGTTGTTGTATACATGTTATAGCCTGCTAGATGAAGTTTAAATTTGTGCCTTAAAACCTCTTAAACAACAACTATGTTGGATTTAGGAGATGGTAAAAGTAGCCATCCGAGACTGATTTTGAGTTTCTGGAAATTTTCAAAAACCGTATGAACTAGATTCCTGACATGGTTTGACCATGTCAGATCTCATTAATGTATTGTTGTTGAACTGTGATGGTAATATATAATTGTTCTATGACATGAGTACTAGCGATTTAGACCTTAATAACACATATTTCATGAATAGAACATGATTATGTTTAAGCCTCAAAATCAAGATTTCGACAATCTGGGTTTCGGGTAGCCCGGAAAAAACCAGTTATCATATCGATAAGAAGTTTGAGTCTTATATCTTCCGTTTGTGTTATTTTTTGAACCTGTTGATGGATGCATTGTGTAGTATTACATGAGTATTACAAGATCTGAGCTTTAGATTAGACAGAAACATAATATACAGAACATTAAGCTCTGGTCGATGTAAGTAGCTTGAGTCTCGACATGGAATTGCAGGTTTGCTTGAAGAACACCAAGAACACCTATAGCGACGGTTCTGTCTCTATAGGTGATCTTTAGCGACAGATTATTTTAAAAATTAGATTTTTATTAAATAATTATAAAAAATTAGTTTTTAATTATGAAAAATACAAAATAAATTATTAAAAATTATTTTAAGGTCTGAAAATTTGTCTTTAATTATTTTAATTATATTTCATAAATATTTAATATTTTTGAGATATTAAAGATATTTAATTATTTAATTATTATATTAAATAAATTATTTTAAAATGATTTTAATTTAGAAAAATCATTTAAAATTATATAATGATATAAGAAAATATTTTAAGTTATTTTAAGGACTTTTAATATTTTTGATGAATTTCATTAATTAATTATTATTAATGATATTAAAGTTATTTAATAATTTTATTAAATAATTTAGTTAAAAATGATTTTATTATTTTAAAAATCATTTTAAATGAAAATAAAGTGTTTAAAGATATTTTAAGTTATAAAATATAACTTTTAATATTTAAAGGATAATTTCACTAATAATTTAATATTAATGATATTAAATTTATTTAATAATTATATTAAATAAATAGTTTTAAAAATGGTTTTATTAATTTAAAAATCATTTAAAAGGATATAAATGAATTAAAAAATATTTTAAGTTATAATTAATGACTTTTAATATTTGGATAAATAGTACATTAATATTTTAATATTAATGGTAATTATTAAAAATGATTTAAATATTTTAAAATCATTTAAGGGTAATATAAGTGTTTTGAAATATTTTAAGTTATTATAAATAACTTTAATATTTTGGCAATGGTTTCATTAATACTTTAAAGTTATTTAAATGTTATTGATAATAGAATTGTTTAAGATTTAAATCTGTAATAGTGATTCCAGTGTTTGAAAATTCATGATAAATTATATTAAATGTTTATTAAGTCATTTAAAGGAATATGACTGATACTTACGGATATTGAGATACAGAATAGAGTCTTAGACTCGATAATTACTCGATTAAGTTGTCAGTACACCGACCTGTTTCAGGAGTTGATCTGGACATAGATATTTTGATTGTATTAATATTTGTTTGTGATCCAATGACTGTTGAATATGTGTGACAATGTGATTAGGTTATGTGATGACTGCAATATGCAGTACTATGTGTTATAATATGTTATTCTAATCAATAGAACAATCTTATAAATGATAGGTTGTTGAATTAAAGGTAGAACTAAGTTGTGTAAGCAGACAGACAAGTATCTAAAGTATACCTTTATTATTGAGCAAGTATCTTACCTTTGCATTTTCTTTATGCAATGGACATGAGTAAGAAGTTTCAGAATTATATTATTATTATGCTAAATTATTAACCCTATTGTGATATATTCTATATCCGACCATTGCTTATCAACATGTTAGTATATGGTAATTCAGATATATATTATGTTCGTTAATTTCTAAACATGGTTATACAAGTGTCCCCACTTGGATAGTCATTATATTTAATCACATGCTAATATATATATATATATATATATATATATATATATATATATATATATATATATATATATATACCTATGATACCAATATGTATACGATAACAAAGAGTCGTCTAAGCTATTTGACCCACTAGACATAGATTTAGAAATGTTGTTGAATATGATAAAACCTTTTTGTATCCAATCAAATTGCTTTGGTTTGGATTCCAGATAATGTATAAACATCCCGAACATGGGAAAAATTTTATGCACCCAAGGCGAGAAGAGTGAACGATAATATCGTTCTTGCATGTAGTATTGATCAATAAAGGCATAAGGTTGATCACCCCGTGCCCGTGTAAGTTATGAAGGTTTCTGAGATGAAGTTCTGTTAGACCTTTTCGAAAATTGAGAACAATGTTCATAGTATGTCACCTTAACACTATTTATAGTCAGTATGTAGTTTTAAAAATTTGATAGAGAGTTGTTATGTTATTATTATCGGTTCAGATTTCTTCACAACTTTTGATTTGTTGTAGAAGAGTAGTATAAAGAAAACATTTAATCCTTTCAGCTAAAATTTATAATTGTTATTACTTGCTGAGCATTTAAATGCTCATCCTTGCTTAAATTAAATGTTTTCAGCTAAGTGTGAACAACCAGAAGGCCCATGCATAAACAAAGGAAAAAAAAAGTAAACAAAATAAGATTTATGGTATCCTATGTAATAGTATAACCTTATTAAGACTTTGATAACTATTAAGTATCATGTAATGAATGTTTAAAGGCCGCGTACCTGGGATTCAGACTCTGATATATAAATTAAGTTTAATATTTATATTATTGTTATTGTTATTAGTATTATTTCGCTCATAGAAATGGTATCGTGAAGCACTGAATTCGGGTTTCAAGTACCTGAATTTGGGGGCGTCACAGAACTGTTAATGCAACAAAAAAGGTAGCTAGACACCTTTAGTCAACAAGGAGACTGTTTTGGCTATAATAGGAAAACAACAGTATTTAACACTTTTGTATACAAGAATAAAGCTACAAAGTGTAATGAGAACTATAAATTCCTCAACCAAGTTGTGAATATCCCAAAACTTAAAAGAACATAGAAAGGGACTGTTTTGGGTATAGTCTTAAAACATGTTAGGCCTAGAACACTAGTTGATATGAATGAATCTTCAAGATACTCAAAAGTTGTATAAATGAGTTAGCAAACTCTAAAATAGAGCTAGCATGAATGGGTATCTTATGTTGGGATTATTAAACCAGATTAGGTTAAATAAAACATTAGAGGGCTGCCTTGGGTATCACTAAGGGAATCAAGAATGGTTAAAGCAATAGTGCCTTGAAATGAATCTGTAAGACAAGGAAAGTAAAGATGTAGAGAATCAAAGCAAATTAGAAACTAAAGTTCTACCCTTATGATATACAATCATATTAAATTCATTAAATACCTTGATATTCAGTTGAATAAGGAAGTTATAAAGAAGATTAAAGTATATTTATAACAAGAAAGAAGAAGTGGAATATAAACTGAATCATATAAGAGTTATGAAGATTATGTTAAACCTATAGATGAAAAAATGGCTATCGTAAGAACATGAATGAGGTATTTGAAAAATGAATGTAAATATCTCAAATATAGAAACAAACTGAAAACATAATCACTGTGATTATGTGATATGTGAACAGACAAGCTATATAACTTGGTTATTTGGCTAATATGCTTGTAAATGTAAATAATTATGTAGGATCTGTGAGAATACACAAGTTAAGTTGAAATTGTACCAATAGTCTACAAAAAAGGCAAGTATCTAAATCTTACTCTTTATTGAGCAAGTATTCTGAGATTATTCATATATGGATAGGTTCTCTAAATTCTGAACTGTCTTTCATTATTTATGAAAAATATAAGGTTAAATAACCATTTTATTCCAATCAACTTCAAAAGATTGAGTGATGTATTTTCATGTATATCAAATAAAATTCAATATGCATGAACAGATTGGAAAGAAGTCTGAGCCATTTCTTCTAGCCAAACACATATGTAAAATATTTCAATTTCTTTATAATAAGTCTTGAAATATTAATGTGCCATGATTTAAGCTATCCAGCTATATTGTTATAGTTTGGATTCCAGACTTAGAATTAACAAACCCTGAAATGGGATATTTTTATTGCACTCTAAGAGTGGTGACGTTGAACATGAATATCATTCTGGATAAGATAGTATTGATCAGTACAGGGTATAAAATGGCTGATCACCCTCCGTGCTCGTAAGATAAGACGGTTCATAGATAAATTTTGAATTGAACCTTTTCAAGAAAATAAAAAGCATGTTCATGGTCTTATGGCCTCTCAATTATTCAATATTGTTATGATATTCCATAAATGTGAATGATTCAAGATTTAATTACTTTATAATTTTGATTCACTATCAAAACATACCTCAAAGAAAACATTTATTGCTTGTTGAGCCATTAGAGAATGCTAAGCAATTGAATGATCATACTTGTTTTGTTATAAATGTTTTCAGCCTAGCAGACTCAAGTGGAAGGGTCTAGTAGAGGTAAGGGGAAATGAAAAGCAACAGAATAGTTGGGATTTAATGTAATGGATAGTTTACATGTCTGTAAATATTAAACTATCATGTAATAAACACTTAAAGGTCTATGTACATGGGATTAGAAGAACTTTGATGTAATAACTTTACTAATTTTAAGTTTATACTATGTTGAATGTGTGATATCGTGAAGCACAGAATAAGTGTTTCAAGAACCCGAATTTGGGGGCGTCATAGGTTGGTATCAAACCTTTAAGTTAGAAGCCTTAGGATGGGAACCTTGGGTTATAAATTTAAGTTAGTGAGACATACATAAAATAAATAACTCACATAGAGTTGAAAAGAGATGGACTGCGGAAGTTCATTATAAGATGTAAATGAAAATAACTTAAAAATAACTGTTATCTGTTATCTGTTATTGTTATATATTTAACTTGTATTATGTATTAATAAAGTTATTTATTTGTGTATAGGATGGCTGGAGTTCAAGAAGAATTAATTAACAATGAGGAGCAGATCGCTCCACCGCATATAGACCCAGTCCAGGTTATAGATTTAGATCCCGAGCTTGTTGTAGAGGAGGAGGACCCAGTAGAGGAGATTAATGAAGTACCTGATGCTGGACCTCAGCAGAATGATATGAAGGAGGCAATGGTTCAACTTGGGGTAATGTTCCATTATCTGATGGATCAGAACATTGAATTGTTAGCTAAACTCCAAGTTTCTAAGAATAAGACTCAATACTTGGAGGGTTAGATCCATGGACTACAAGAAGAACGTCGTGAGGTGGAAAATATTGTGACAACATCAAATGGGTACATTCACCACTTGGAAGGTCACTTGGGAAAATGTAGGAGGCAAAGAGAAATAATGAATTTTCTTCATACTACTTCCATGGAGAAGGTTCAAACTACTGTCTGGAGTGATCCACGGGAGGCAGGGCAACACAGGTACTCCATTTCGCGGGCTAGGGTCATGGAAATTACTGAGAAAGAGTGGGTTCGTTCCACCATTGCAGTACGGGATAGGGATACTTGAACATCGATTAGGAGATCTATGTGACATATGTGTATATATAATGATGTAAATATTGTAAATGTGTTAGTATATGTAGAATAAATGTACCCCACTTTTGATAGTTTCATGGGGATATCTTTTGGGATCCTAACCTGGTAATGGTTAAGGATTGGAATATATAAACTTTTTGATAACAAGGTAGAGATATTATGTAAATAGCAAATGATAATGCTATAGTATGTAATAGCCGAAGGAGCTATCAAAGACAGAAATGTTTGAGGCATATGTAAAAGTATGTTTAATATATAATAATATTTAATATGTTTGTTATGAATGTTATTGCTTTACATTATGTATGAATGTTCAGGTAATAAATGGTTTAATAATAATAAAATGTTATTAAATAGATAGAAATGCCACCAAGATTTAGGGGAGGAAGAGTACCTAGGGTATGGAGAAATGTTGATGAAGGACCTAATATTGAGAATAGAAATGAAGAGGTTCATAACGGAAATGAGAATAGAAATGAAGGCCAAGAGAATCCAATGCAACAATTCGCAAAGTTTATGATGGAAGCCTTTCAGAATAGGAATGTACATCAACATATTGTGAATGTACCACCACAAGTTGTTTACATGGCTAGTTTTAAAGATTTCAAAAGTGTAGGACCCCCTGAGTTTAGAGGGAATACAGAACCTATTGAGGCTCAGTCCTGGATCAGAGAAATAGAGAAAGCTCTTAAGATAGTCAGGGTGAGTAAGCGGCAGAAAACTTCATTTGTTGCCTATATGCTTAAAGGGGAAACAAATTTTTGGTGGGAAGCGAATAAGACCAGAGCCGATTCAGGTATGATAAGATGGTCAAAATTTAAGAAAATTTTCTTTGAAAATTACTTTCCTCCTGGAATGAAAAGAAGAATGGAAATTCGATTTCTTGAACTTAAACAGGGTGATATGACTGTATCAGAGTATGCAACGAAGTTTAACGAGTTGGCACAATTTGCTCCACATCAAGTGAATACCGAGGAATAGAAAGCGAGACAGTTTGAGTTAGGCTTGAAGCCTTAGATCTACAACAAGTTGTCAATGTTACAAATCGAAACTTTTACCACTCTAAGAAAGAAATAATAGCAGAGGGTGGTAGCGAAGCTAGATGTATTTATAATAAGGATAAGAAGAATAAAAGTAAGTCAGAAGGGTCAGTTAAAACAAAGGGTACTAGTAAATGGAATAAGAAAAGGAAATGGAATAATTTTGGGACCAGGAGTAATGTTAAAAGTGGTCAGCAAAAGAAGAAATTTGAAGCTTGCAAGAAATGTGGAAAGAGTTATTTGGGTGTTTTTCTAAAAGTAAAGGATGTTTGTTACAAGTGTGGACAGGAGGACACATCTCTCTTAACTGTCCAAATCCAAAGAAAAGTTTTGGGTGTTTTGTTTGTGGGTCGATGGATCACTTTGCCAGAAATTGTCCAAAGAAAGGTGCAGAGGGAGGAAGTAGTGGTAAAGGAAATAGTGGTAGTAAAGCACTTACAATTGGCACAGCTACACCAAACAAGTCAACTGCCAGAACCTTCAGTATGATGGCAAAGGATGCGGTGACATCAAAAGACATAGTTTCAGGTATTGTCCTGATCAATAATATTAATGCTTACGTACTATTTGATTCTGGGGCAACCTATTCTTTCGTATTACATGAATTCACTGAGAGCATAAAGATGCCTTTATCGAATTTAGAAATATCCATGAACATAGAAGTGGCTAATAAGGAAGTGATTCCTAGAGAACATGTCTATAGGGATTTTTGCGTTAAGATAGGAGAACGTGAGTTAATAGTAGATTTAATTCTGATATAACTTGGGGAATTTGACATGTTTTTGGGAATGGATTGGTTGTTCAAACATGGGGAAACCATCGATTACCAAAGAAAATCTGTGAGTTTTAAATCTGCAAATCAATCGAAGAACGTGTTTTACTGTAGTAAATCACCAAAGCAGTCATGTTTAATGATGATGCAAGCAAAGAAATTGTTACAGAAAGGTTGTCTAAGTTATTTCACATATATGGTAGACACTCTACAAAATGCAACAAAGATGGAAGAGATTGTGGTAGTGAATGAATTTGTAGATGTTTTCCATGATGAGTTATTAGGTCTTCCACCAGACAGAGAAATTAAATTTTTATTGATCTGGCACCGGGTACGGGACCAATTTCAAAAGAACTGTACATAATGGCTCCTGTAGAAATGAAGGAATTGATGATACAATTGCAAGAATTATTGGACAAGAAATACATTCGACCCAATACGTCTCCTTGGGGAGCGCCTGTGTTGTTTGTAAAGAAGAAGGATGGATCGTTAAGACTTTAAATTGACTACAGGGAGTTAAACAAAGTGACGATCAAGAATAAATATCATTTGACCAGGATTGACGATTTTTTTGATCAACTGAAAGGGGCAAGATATTTTTCAAAGATAGATCTGAGAACTTGATATTATCAGTTGAAAGTAAGAGATGAAGATGTTCCAAAGACAGCATTCAGGACTCGTTATAGTCAGTACGCGTTTTTGGTAATGTCTTTTGGATTAACGAATGCACCAGCTACATTCATAGACATGATAAACGAAATATTCAAACCATACTTGGATAAGTTTGTGGTTGTATTAATAGATGATAGTCTAATCTACTCCAAGACACAGAATGATCATGCTGACCATTTAAAAATAGTGTTGGAGACATTAAGAAAATAAAGATTATATGCAAAATTCAGTAAATGTGAATTCTGGCTAGAAAGAGTTCAATTTTGGGTCACGTGATTGACAAAGATGGATTATCCGTGGATCCATCGAAAGTAGAAGCAGCCATGAATTGGGAGCAGCTGAAGACACCTACTAAAGTGCGTAGTTTCTTAGGGTTAGCGGGTTATTATCGGAGATTCATTCATGATTTTTCAAAGATAGCTACCCCATTAACTAACCTGACAAGAAAGCCAGTTAAATTTGTATGGACTGAGAAATGTGAAAAGAGTTTTCAAGAACTCAAGAAAAGATTTAGTAATGCTCCAGTGTTATCCTTACCCGATAAAACAAGGAATTTTGTGGTATATAGTGACGCATCACACAAAGGCTTGGGATGTGTCCTTATGTAGCATGGGAAGGTTATTGCATATACATCACAACAGCTAAAAGATTATGAGAAGGGATATCCTACTCACGATTTAGAATTGGCAACCGTGGTGTTCGCTTTAAATTTTGGAGGCACTACTTGTATAGTGAAAAATGTGAAATATATACAGATCATAAAAGTCTAAAATATATCTTCACGCGGAAAGAGTTAAATATGAGACAAAGAAGATGGCTAGAATTGATAAAGGATTGTGATTGTGAAATTCTTTATCACCCAGGCAAGGCAAATGTTGTAGCTGACGCCTTAAGCAGGAAAGGTCGCGAGAAATTGATGTTGTTGACAGCTTAAGATGAGTTATTGACAGCAATGGAAAGAATGAAGTTAGAAGTTAAACTTCCACAGGAATCAAAGGAAAAGTTGTATTAAATGGAGACTTTCTTAATTCTCTTGGATAGAATCAAGGAAGCGCAACTTAAAGATGAGGAATGTGAAAATTTAAAAGAGAAATTTCAGTAGGAAAAGAGGGAAAGTTTAAGATTGATAATGATGGAATAATTAGATTTGAAGGAAGAATTTGGCTTCCGACAGAACTGGAAATGAAAGAAGAAATTCTACAAAAAGCTCATTGTTCAAGATACACAATTCATCCTGGTAGTACCAAAATGTATCAAGACATCCGACGACATTTCTAGTGGCCAAGTATGAAAAGAGAGGTTACAGAGTATGTTAGCAGATGTTTAACTTGTCAACGAATAAAAGCTAAACATCAGAAACCTAGTGGTCTACTACAACTATTGGAAATTCCTAAATAGAAATGGATGCATATCATGATGGATTTTGTGGTAGGACTTCCGAGGAGGCAAAAAGGATTTGAGGCCCGGTTAGTAGAAGGAAAAGAATAATAATTGGAGTTTTGTTATTCGTTTGGGCAGTGAAGATTAGGATCAACGGTTAAAAAATCAAAGCAAGCAAACAAAGGTATTACAACTTATCCATATTGTGTTTGTAATGTAAAGATTTTGGTTTAATGATTTAGCTAGTGGGGTTTCACAAACTGAAATGAAAATTATGAGATCATGGCTAACTATAATATTTATAAAAAAAATTATCATTTCGTTTTGCATAAGTTAAAATCAGGAGGTGTTAGCATAAAGTATATAAACCAACTAGTTGATTATTATTGTTCTAATTTTTCAAGTAGGATGGGGCATTGAGAATTAGAACAGAGCAGTTATTTCTAAAAAAAACTATTACTTTAATAATTGCTTGAATCTTCATGTTTTGTATGTGTTTTGGTCTGAATTTAGGCACAAGGAGATAGGTTGGGCTCTGGAGTAATAAGGGGGAATAAAATGGGCTTATGATATAAATCAATAGCTTTGAATATGGTAACACAAAACTATGCACACCACATGTTTGACAAAAGTCCCAAGTGGACTATTTTGTCTAAAAGTCAGATATTAGGCAAACTCAAAGCTGGAAATTGAATTCTATATTATATGTGATGATGACTAGAGTGCTATAGTATGTTAAATACAAATAAAGTGAACTTTTTAGGCTAAAGATAATAGATGAGATTTTAAATGTTAGGGAAACTGTTGATATTGTTTTGGGCAGTATATTATGACTGAAATAGAGGAGTTATATATGCTCAAAATATTTCAATATACTATGTATATTATACCTAGAGTTAGGTGTAAACTAACCTTTGAATCAAAATTTAAAAAAAAAAGAGAAATGGAATTTTTTGGAAGCCAAGCACTGATGGCAGCAGCAGTGATTGACATTGAATGGAGGTTGGGGGGGTTTCTCTTAAGTTTACATTTAGCATAGTTGGGCCCTCAAGTTTGCCCGGCTAATAATACTATACTAAAAATGTATATATCAATTAGGTGATATCCAGAACATAATAAGAATAAGCTAAAATGTGGGGATTAAGGTGTATCAAGGTAAGGGGCCAAAAGAAAGGGTCATTTGCTTCAATCGTTAGCACTAGAACCATCGATGTGAGTGAAGCAAATAAATTGCTACATCGTGAAAGGAACCATTTATGGGTTTTTTTTCTAATATAACATATTACCCAAGATGTTTGGCTAACTTATCTCCTAAAGACATGTGTGCATAGCCTATTTATTATTGAAACTCAGCCCCAAATAATTTAAAAGTGGGGAAGTTAACTATCCAAAAGGAACTATTGTTGAAGGACAACAACGATTAGCAGAAGTAACTGAGTTCGATGATAATTAGGGACTTCCTTTAGATCTTCAATCAACGTTGCTATGTTGCTTTAGATGTTCAACTAATATGCTCTATTATGAGTGAGCACAAATAGCATGTAAAAATTTCACATGGAACTAGGGAATAAATTTTTCTCAAAGTAAGGGCAAGGGCTACTGCCATTGGCAGCAGTAGTGGGCTAGAAATGGCAACAAAAAGCTGCTCCTGTAGCATTGTGGATGTGACGCCCCCAAATCCGGGTCCCTTCGAACCTCATATCTCATATGCATTTCATATATATATATATATATATATATATATATATATATATACATCAACATTCTCATAGCATAATAAAGCTCAACTAACAGTTATAGAATTCATATATCAAATAGAAACTGAAAGACCTGCCTGATTCGTAGTCTATCAACTACGACTTAACTGCTTCAAACTTATCTGCTCTGCGTGTGTTCCTACACAGTTATATAATCATGGATTCATATCCATTAGTCACACTTATTCATACATTCTCAATGTAATAAAAAAATTTACATTGTTTCATTTCACTTCTTCAATATACGCTTAGGATAACTATGTTGTTAGCTGTGACACCCCCAAATCTAGGTACTTCATTCCCACAAGATTTGGTGTTCACTATCCAATCATTCATATCTATCTACCCATGTATAATAAAATTAAATCATAAATCATCCTTTTAAATAGGGTTACATCATTAAATAAATATCTGGTTGTCTAACCTTAATCATCATATAAGTGCGGAAATAAATATATTACATCACACCATTAATTAGAAGTCTATTATCATAACAATAAATGAAAATTACAAGTCTTCATCACTAGTACATTTTTTCCTTTCCTTTGCTATTTGAAGGCTCATCAACCTTCTCAACTTTAGCTGCAATAATTATATTTAAGCAAGAGTGAGAAAAACAAATGCTCACTAGATATAGCAATGAATCAACAAGATAATAATAACTGCCATTGAATAGGCTCATCAAAACTAAATAGTACTCCATCAATGATAACCAAAGACTGGAATCAAAATATGGAATATATATATATCTGAGGGTCATAAGACCACGAACTATGTCCATAGTTGTAAGTAATCTTTCAACTTCAACTTTAACAGTCATAAGACTATAAGGACTCCTCGTACTTAGGGGGATCAACCTTTCGTACAATGTATTGTGCACAAATATTTCAACGCTAAGCGTAATTTATCCCCTAATAATAGGGTTGTTCATCTAAGTATTTAGAGTATAAGTCTGCACCAAAGTAAGTTTGGTTTGGATACATTTCAAGGGTAATTTGGAATTCAACGTTCATCAACTAAGGATTAGTTGAATACAATATTGGTACCGTCATGCTATGGAATAATCATAACTGAATCGACATTGTAAATAAAGATCATTCTTTAGGAATAAACTAATAGCATAAACATCGAATAATCATAACGTACCTTGCTTGAACAATATTAAGCCAATGATATATAGAATTGAGTACTAGCATGCATATCAAATAGTAATTTAAACGATAAAACTTGTTCAACATTAGTATATCATATGTAAACTTGCATGCTAGATAACAAGTTAAAGACAAGAATAACTTGTTCATTATCAGAATAAGATTTAGAAATTATAAACAAACTATATAAAAGAGCTTGCTCAATCGTAAGAATAAACTTGTACAGTGTAATAAATGAACTAGCTCAACGAAAATATAGAGTTAGAAAACTTGCTCAATTGTAAAAGTAGAATTAGAGAACTTGTTTAATGTAAAAAGATAAGTTTAGAAACTTGCCTCGAGTGTAAGCTATAATATTAAACTCGCGTTCACCTACACATAGGTTTAGAACCACCATCTATTAGATATACTAACATTCACGTTCCAACATAACACACATTTCTAGTTAGACTTATTATTTTAGCATAAGTCTTATGCTACCATACAAATATCAAAAATTTCAAGTGTTAACCTTCACAACACCTGTTTACTATTCATCATGCTCACTAAGTTCTAATATACCACGTTCATTACTTACTAATCATTTAAAACTTTGAAACTACTAACCACCTAACACGATTCTGTTTTAACCATGTTCTTATATATTGGACACATTAACATATCATAAAGCTAAGCTACAATGGTATCCAAGGTCTGTAGAAGTAGCAGACTTCACTTTGTCTTAGGGCGAGGGTATGGTATTTATTTGGCTTATTATCTACGAAGTTCGGGATACAAGCAATTTTACACAATTTTAACCTTAGCACGAAGAAATTTACTTGTTGATGCACTGAACAATGGCGAGAGACATCAATGAACAGTAGTCGACTTTAGCTCAACAAACACGAATTTCACCCACCAAACAGTAATATTAACAAGTACAAATGGTATAGAACTATCACAAACATGTTTGCTAACATATTCCTCAACATAGAACAATTTAACAACAATTATACTAGTTTAATTTTCTCAAATTCTATATTTTCATATAAAAACTTAATTTTTGAGTTCCTTCACAAAAATCATCACTGTGATTTCAATTCTACACCGAATCACTTCGTTCAAACTACGTTATCTCTGTTTCTTAACTAACTAGCATGAACAAGACTCAATTTACAGTTTAGCATACGAATTGACCATCAAAATTGGTACTTACATAATCTATATGAGAAAATATTCATAAAAACATACACTATAATTATCCTTCCTACTTTTAATTGTAATTAACATACAATTTCTTATCTACATACAAACTTTAATCATCATTAACACAGATAATCACCATAATCAGTTGTATAGCAACATTTTGAAAGAAATAGAATTCACAGAACTTTAACTTCATGTCGTAAAAATCCATATATACATATATAATATCAAGGTGTTAGAGAAATAATTTAAACTTTTCAATCTCCTTTGAAAAATAATCTTTTATTGATATCTTAACTCAAATTAATTATAAATCCCTAAATCAAATCATTCTATGATTCACTTTATTCAATTTTCGTATAACTTTACATCTCGATTCGAATTTCTATGTATCACATAGTACAACTAAACAGGTATTGCACATTATAAACTATTATCATGTACATCTACTAGAACCTAAACATGGTTCAAGAGCATCTAGTTAAATAATAAATCAATCTCCTTCGATACTACTGGACTTTATCAATCAAGTAGCACGTAACCTTTACCGTGTATCCTTAACCTGTAAAAGTGGTTATTTGCAAGGGTGAGCTCGACAACCCAGCAATTCTAATAGTTTTCATGCAGCACATAGCATATAATAGCATATTCAGTTCATGCATTTATAATCAATTATTATTTACTACACATGTTACTTCTCACATAACAGGCATATAGATTTACTTCACAAGCATACCATCAAAGATCAACTTTTAACTTCCATCCATATCTCATAAGCATTTCATATATATACATCAACATTTGCATAGCATAATATAGTTCAACTAACAGTTATAGAATTCATATATCAAATAGGAACTGAAAGACTTGTCTGATTCGTAGTTTATTAACTACGACTTAACTTTTTAAAGCTTATCTGCACTACGTGTGTTCCTACACTATTATATAATCATGGATTCATATCCATCAGTAACATATTTCATACGCTCTTAATATAAGAACAAATATTGTTTCCTAACTAGGTTTGTAAAATCTACACTTCACTTTCTCATCGTACCCTAGGTATGTATAGGTATACCTTAACCACTCGTACTTGACATCAACATTCATATATATCTACCACACACTTGACTCGCTATGTGTTCGACACATTTAAAACTCATATAGGTAAGTTCAACCGTACACATAAACATCTAACTGAGTTGTAACTTTATACAACATCACCTATATAGCACAAATCAGATTGTAAGACCTCACAAATTCAAACAACGTATCATTGCTTTATATCTTGAAAACATTCCTTTGGACTTTAACATTTTAAAAGTCTTAATTAACATTCATCTTTATCACATAGCATGCTTCTTAACACATTACATACCATACTGATCATATATAGTAATTATACAAGTATACTTCAAACATCAAATCAAAACCAAAACCTCTTCTAGACTGTAGAATGGTGCAGCTGCGCCATGTCTGGAAGCTTAGGAGGGCAGCATTGTTCCATTTGTCCCCCGCCAGCTCAAGGTTGAGCTTTGCACTTCTTCATTTACGTCAAACTTTAACACACTTAGACTCTTCTACTTCTCCTGCGTACACACTAAAGGTCTTTACATACTTGTATGACCACTTCAAGTTCAACCTTATATGTTAGGGACTTTAGTTTAGGATTTTCATGAAATCAAAACCAAATAGGGTTATGTAATCACTAGGTGTACTAATTAGCCTTATGTTCTCCTAAAGAGGTCGCATGGTTTTTACTACACATGCTCATACATATTCATATCTTTTACTCATAGCTAGCATCGTTTAACACTTTAAAACATGCTTTAACCTCATGCTTGATTTACTTCCATTATGTTTAAAGACATAATGAAACATAACATGGCATCTCAAACCTTTAAAATCTAAATACTCATATAATGTAATTTAAGTTCAAAACATGCTCGAGGTTGCCTTTGAAATCATTTTTCATGAATGATGCAATATAGCACATATAAATCATATCTAGGGATATTATAGACATAACATGACTTGTAAATCCTTTAGAATCTAGATATCAATGTGATGCAACTAGATTTTAAAAATATGTTCAATTTTGCTTTTAAAACCACTTTAAACTTGAACAATGCCATTAAAAACATACAAGGCAACTTTAAAACTTTTATCATAAGTAACTAAGTTATGATAACCTCTTTTCAAGATCAGAAACTATCTCTTGTAGCATTCATGTACTTTAGTTCTATTATATCAAGTTTTTCTTGAAAACTTCTCTAACACAAGGTCTAACAAGTTTGATCATAAACAAAGACACTATAATCACTATATCATGCTCATTTACGTCTGAAATCGGTCATATATATCACCCACTAAGTTCAGAACTTATAAAACATAAGTTTCCACAAGCTTCGTTTTCTAAACTTAAAGTATTTGTTAAAGATCTTCTATTGGACACTTCATAACTCACAAAGAAGCTTTGTATCTCATGTTATATCTGTGACAACCCGAATTTTTATAAGTTATTAAAATAGGAATTTAATAATTAAAATTCTTATTATGAGATGCTTTGAGTTTGAGTGAAACAATATAATTTGATTATTATGCCTTATTGGCAATGGAATTGTTATGAATTAAATTTCATAAATATTGAGAGTAATTCACTTAATTAAAATAGTGAATTAATGTAAATATATTTATTTTAATAAAATGAGAGGGTAATGTGTTACATATAAATGTAATATGTTAATGTAATTTAATTGTGAATTTAATAAATAGTTAAGATAATTATCAAGTAAAATAAATATTTTAGTTGAGATATTTATTAAATAAAGTAAATATTTGATGGGAATTATTATGGAATAATTTATTCATGTATGATAATATTAAGTAAATTGATGATAAATAATTTTATAATTTGTGCGCATTTTATTACGCTAATGTGTTGGTGATGTCCTAATTTAAATAAATAATTAAATTAGAGGGCTAATGATTTGTTAAATAAAATTGGAATTATATTAAGTAATTAAATAAAATAAAGTGTGACGATGGGGTACTATATAATAAGGAAGTTATAAAAATAAATTAGAAATGAGGTTATTTGGAGCTAGCTAAACAAGCCTTTGTGACCTTTTGTATTTGTAACTCCTGAGTCTATTTGTTTTGTTAACTGAATATACCACGTTAAAGTGGTGGTCAATTTTATTTGCTAGGGTAGAGAGGGAGAGAAATAGAGAAGAGTTTAGAGAAAGTTGAGAAAGGAAGAAGAAGAATGACCAAACAATTCTTCATTATTTGTCAAGGCATAGAAAGATGAAGAAGGTAATAATCTAACCCTAGGTTTTAATTTGTATTCTCTTAGGTTTGAGATGTTGATTATGTACATGTATAATCTGATAATTGTTATATAGAAGTTGTATTGAGTAATTAAATTCATGGAAAAGTGGTTTGTAGAAGAAAATTAAGATAACAGTGTTTTGTATATGAAAATGGCTTGGTAAGTCCAAAGTTTGATGTTCAATCCTTGCTAGAATCTGTTAATTGGTTATATATTGTGTTAGTATATCAAGAAAAGAAAACAACAGAAATTAAACGAACCAATTTGGCTGAGAAACAAATTCGTAGCGAACAAATTCGCTAAATTATCAAAATATGAACAATTAGTATGAACATGAGTTGTAAATTCATATTTGGGTTAGTTAATGTTTATGTCAGTTGATGGGTATTTGGTATGTTGTAGTTTTATGAGTTACAAACCTATAGAATCAAAAATGAACTAAATTGGATGAGTATAACTCATGTTATGATCATCGGAAGGGGTTAGGGTCTGTAAAATCGCGAAGAACAGAGCACGAGGGTTTATCTGATTGTGGTGCGACTACACCGCCTCTAAGGCCATTTAAGAGGCAAATTGCTTGCCGAAAGCATTAAGTCTTGGTGGACCGCTCTAACTTTCTTTGTAGTAAATTAAGCATAACATTTTCATACGAACTCCGATTGAGGTGATTCAAGATGATCCGGAACGAGGACGAATAGACCTACAACTTTTATTTTTTAAGGTTTTCAATTTGAGATCGTTAGGAATTGTCAAAATGGTCATCTTTGTGACTATTACGTATTCAGAGGCGATCAGAGGGTGTCGAAC
Organism: Panax ginseng; assembly: GCA_020205605.1. NCBI lineage: Eukaryota > Viridiplantae > Streptophyta > Magnoliopsida > Apiales > Araliaceae > Panax > Panax ginseng. The sequence continues at coordinate 90,059,469 of CM035130.1, read as the reverse complement.
GAGCACATATGCAAGTATAGGACTCCCGACGATAGAATATGTTATTCTAAGTGGTGTAACATGAAAATGCATGATATTGTACATGAAATGTAAGATTTTCTTACTCATAATAGAAAGCATTAACATGACTTAGTATGTGTTTTGAAAAGAAACTTAGACGTTTTGAAAACATTATTCATTAGCATTGTGTTGTCTAAACTTCTGAACTTGTAGGATGACATACTAGTAACTTTTGGGTCTTTAAACATGGCCTATATGTGCAAACATGATAGGACTTTTATGCGTCTAGGCATGATGGGTACGTGCACACTACTAGATAGACATACTATGAACTATACATGTCTTAAAGTAAGATTTCAAGTCATAAACCATGCTAGTCATATGATTACACGTGATGTGACGCCCCCAAATCCGGGTGTCTTCCAACCCGATAGATGGTGCTACACGGTACTACCATTCATTCATTCATTCAATTGAATAGTCTCAAAATGACTAATATAACTTCTATATATCCAAAATAATATTACATTTCCCAGGTTCTTTGTAACCCATTTGTTTGTTCTTGTCATAATATCAAATATATTACAATCGTTCACCTATATTATTACATAAGTAATCTAAGGGTTTGTCTTCGTCTTGCCCTTGTCCTTGCCTGAGCCTTCGGTCCGCTCGATCTTGACTGTGTTCATATGGTTCAAGCAAGAGTGAGCATGACTAGCTCAGCAAGTACTATAATTCTAATAAACAACATGCTTGAAACATAGAACTTATATATCTTCAGTAACTGAACAATAGTTATGAAGTACTATCGATAATTCAAAATAGCATTTCTTTTCATTCAAAACGTTTTCCAACAACAATATTCAGTAGAATATCAACTAAGGCTCAAGACTATGAGCAGTTCATAATTTCTTTTGAAAATGACAACCCGGCACTAAGTCCGTAAGTCCGGCATAGCTTACGAGCACTTCTGGGTGATCAACCCATAGTACTCTATATTGATCAACACTACATTCATTAAACGTGTATACGTTTAAGTTGTGGCAACCTCACGTGCCTGTCGTTAAACGACAAAAACATTTTAGCATACTTGGTCTTCGATTGAAAACCATACCAATATAACTCGGCAAACATAAATCATGCTTGACAGAATCATAATATAAGTCTAGCCAAAAGAGTTGGCTTTAGACTTCATCATTCAAGACTTCATGCGAAAGAATACATGAATTACAAAGCTTGTCCAGACTGAACTAGAACAAGGGTTAGAATACTTGCCTTTAACGTCTGCTTACTGATTAACACATGTACACTTTAAGTCTCTAAGTCTCTACAGTAATGACAATATCACATAACACATTAGGTCATATATAATCAAGTATGTATAATATTATATCTTACCCTTCATCTCAATGTAAATCCTAACTTAGATTTACTATTATGGGTTTTCGACTTTTATTACGTCATTCACATTCCGTTCATCTTCGATTGATTATTAACTCTTAATCATCATACGTAAGTGTCTAACAATGTCCTAACAATGTCATGTTTATGCCTTAGTTCGTTACTATAAAGTTCCCTTTCATTCTGTACTTGTAATTATTCTTTACTGTCCATTGCCTAGGGTTGTCGCTGCGGCGCCACCCATTACTCTTCATTTCATTTGCGGTAGCTTGAAAGTTAGCGATACAGCATCGGATCCGGACATGGTAATGTGGCTAACACACATTGTTCTTTATCTCGTCTTTATGACGCGAGTTAGCGGTTTGCTCGGTTTCTTTATTACGGTAGCACATTTTGCCACTCATATGGCCTTGGGTTGGTGTGGCATTGGCCAACTCGCGTGCCTCGAACAATTTGCAAAGTTTTAAAATTTTCTGAAACTCCGGACTCATAACTTCTTTGTTATAAGTCCAAATTGGCTCGTTCAAAAGCCTACGGTTCACAAATTACATACTCTATGCATTTATTCAAGAATTTTATCTATTTGACTTCGTTTGCTAAAATTTCACCTATGAGTTCATTTTTAACGAAAATGATAAACGTCCGTGAACGTTCAACGCTCGTTTCTTTATTCTAAGTCAGAATTCGGTCCTTTTCGAGTCCGCAACTCTATAATGCCAAATATGACTTGACTCCATCGAAAACCAACGTTTTCGACTTCAAACACAAAATACGACTTCTATTCCGAGAATTTCACGAATTCGACGATTATCGTCCAATCGTGTGAATTCCAGCAAAACTACATTCTTAATGATTATAAATGGATTTCAACCAACATATGATCATTACAAGTTACTTACTACACCAACTTAAAATCAAAGTATGTTTTGACTTATTCTTATAAGTCAATGACTTAATCTACTTATTAACTATAAATCCTCATGCTTATGACTTACTATGAACTTAAGTCCATCAATCAATGTTCTCATGCTATATTCAACACACTAACATCATATGACAAGCATATGATAAGTTCTTCATGATTCTAGCAACTTATTAAAGTTCAAGTTGTTAATTTAACTTATTCAGCTTAAGTTCATTCCTTAATAACTTATTACATGTTCTTAACAAATGACGTCCCTTCTCTATCAATCCTATCATAGAAGAGATGTAGATAAAAGATAATAGTCTTACCCTTGAAGACTATTACTTCACTTTACTTTGGAAAATCTAGCAAAGGTTGAAGTGGCTTATAAGTGCTTAAGTGGCTTATTCTCACTAACAATTAAGTTGCTTATCTTTGAGAGGAGTTAGGAGAAATTGAACAACCAACAAATAAAGTGAGACTTCTCTATTTATAGGTAACCAAAAGCTATGGCATTATAGTCAATTGGACATTCCACCTCCTTTAATCACCTCCTTAATACACCTCCTTACTATTCATTGCTTATCAACCAAGTCTACTTGCTAGCCACTTCTATTACTTGATCATCACAACACTTGGTCACCACACATAATGTTTGCCCATCAAGTCTACCCATTTCTCACTTAGTTTGCTCCATGGATCATGGCTTCTCATTGGGCTTGCTAATTAAATCTTACTACTTCCTTATTGGGCTTATGCTACCATAGTTTGGACTCATGATCTATCAAACACTTGGGCTTGATTGTCACCTTCTATTGGACTTCTCTTATTAGGCTAATAATCCTACAAGTACATTACCTTAGATTTAACAACTTAACATTTATACCCCATGTATAATCCTCATATGCTAGCTCAGTATATTAATTAAGTAAGATCGTTATCTCATTCTTCATACATAATAGTACAATACGTCGTATTATACTTACATTCATTACCTTCATATAATGAATACAAACTATACGAACAAAACTTTCTTCCTTTAACGCTTAATAAACCTAACGTTCCCAAATTAAGTCCGCATGCGAAATATTACGTTTTCCATACTTAGGTTATTATTACATAATTCATATCACCTTGATATTATAACATTACATATTTCTCGGAAGTTCAAAAATAATTCCCGAGCAGAAATCTATGAATAGTATTTTTCAAAAAATTTCTCAGAAAGCTTTTATTTTCGTCTTAGAAATTCAAACACTTTAATTCTCCCACGTAGTTAAAATACTACGACATTCCAACGTTTCTAGGTTATAGAACAACATTCGTCTTATCCATACGTAATAATAATAAATAATATTATTTTATTCATTATTAAAAGTATTTACAAAGGTTCGATTTTCTGGGGCGTTACATTCTCTCCCCCTTATAAGGATTCTGTCCCCAGAATCTCGCTAAAAAAAATTTACACAAATAAATGAGGGTAATTCTTTTTCATCATTTCTTCTAACTCCCACATTGCTTCTTCTGCATCGTGGTTCGTCCATATCACCTTTACGGAAGGTATGACTTTATTCCGCAGAACTTGTTCTTTTCTATCTACAATTTGAATCGGCGTTTCCTCGTATGTTAAGTCCTTCTCGACATGAATAGGTTCATATTCTATCACGTGCTTATAATCCGGCTTATAAGGACGTAATACAGATACGTGAAATATATTATGTATTTGTTCTAGGTCTGGAGGTAATGCTATCATATAAGCTACCTCACCCACCCGTTTTAATACCTCAAAAGGTCATATAAACCTCGGACTTAACTTTCCCTTCTTTCCAAAACGTATCTTTCCTTTCTAGGGAGATACTTTTAGAAATACGTACGAACCTACTTCAAATTCTCGATTCTCTCTATGCGGATCCGTAAACTTCTTCTGTCTATCTTGAGCTGCTAGAAGATGCATTTGTATCTTCTTAACAATATCATTGTATGTTGCACCAATTTGGTCCCAACATTGGCTGCGTTCTCCTACCTCATCCCTATACGTTGGATGCTCGCATTTCCTCCCATACAAAGCTTCGTAAGGCGGCCTACCTATGCTTGCATGATAACTATTGTTATATGCAAACTCCACTAATGGTAGATGATTATTCCAACTACCCTTGAAATCCATGACGCAAGATCTTAGCATATCTTCTAATGTCTGAATTGTTCTCTCGCTCTGTCCATCCGTTTGTGGATGATACGCTGTACTCAAATTCAACTGCGTTCCCAACTGCTCTTGTAGACTCCTCCAAAAGTTCTACGTGAATTGTGGGTCACGATCTGACACAATCGATACTGGTGCTCCATGTCTAGAAATTATTTCCTTAATATAAAGTCTAGCTAATTGGTCTAAGTTATACTTGACCCTAATTGGTAAAAAGTGAGCCGACTTTGTCAACCGGTCCACTATTACCCAAATCGCATCATACCCCTTCTTAGTAGTCGGAAGTCCCACCACAAAATCCATCATGATATTCTCCCATTTCTACTCAGGAATTTCTAATGACTGTAGCAAGCCACTAGGTCGTTGATGTTCGGCATTAACTCTTTGACAAGTCAAGCACCTACTCACATACTCAGCTATCTTTCTCTTCATGTTCGGCCACCAGAATCTCTGTCGAAGATCTTGATACATCTTAGTGCTACCAGGATGAATTGAAAATCTCGAACTATGAGCCTCTTGTAGAACCTGCTCCTTTAATTCCGTCTCACTCGGAACCCAAATTCTTCCTTCAAATCTCAATAATCCCTCATTATCAAGAACATACTTAATATCTTTTCATTGGCGGTAGCTCCTTCATCCAATCACACTCATCAGTTTTGAGTTGTACCTCCTTAACTCTTCCTACGATGGTAGATTGCATCTCCGTCGCAAACAGCATTTGTCCTACTTCACTTGGCAGCTTCACTTCCAACTCCATCCTAGCCATCTTTGTTATCAACTCAGCTTGATCCGTTAACAAAGATAACTTTTCCCGACCCTTTCTACTTAAGGCGTCTAAGAACTACGATAGCTTTTCCAGGGTGATACTGAGATTTCACGGTCGTAATCCTTTATCAACTCCAGCCATCTCCTCTGCCTCATATTCAACTCTTTCTGTGTGAAGATATATTTTAGACTCTTATGGTCCGTGTATATCTCACATTTTTCTCCATAAAGATAATGTCTCCATATCTTTAGAGCAAAAACTACAGCGGTTAGTTCCAGATCATGAATAGGGTAAACTTTCTCATATTCCTTCAACTACCTAGATGCATACGTAATGACCTTGTCATGCTGCATGAGCACGCAACCAAGTCCTCTATGCGAAGCATCACTATAAACTACAAAATTTCCTGTGTCACCGGGCAATGACAAAACAGGCGCTTCACTCAATCTCTTCTTTAGTTCTTGAAAACTGTCCTCGCACTTGTCAAACCAAGCGTATTTCACCGTCTTCCTTGTTAAGTTAGTCAACGGAGTGGTTATCTTCAAAAAATCTTGGATGAATCTTCGATAGTAACCCACTAATCCTAAGAAACTCCGCACCTCGATTCGGCATTTCTATTACGTTCCCAATTCATCACGGCTTCCACCTTCATTTGGATCTCTTCGAAATTCCACGGTCATTCGATGACATGACCTAAAAATTGCACCTTCTCTAACCAAAATTCACACTTACTGAACTTCTCATACAACTTCTCCTTCCTAAGTGTCTCCAACACTAATCTAAGGTGTTCAGCATGATCTTCTGGCGTCTTAGAATAGACTAGAATATCATCTATAAACACCACGGAACTTGTCCAAATATTGTTTGAGCACTCTGTTCATCATACCCATAAATGCAGCTGGTGCATTTGTCAACCCAAATGACATCACCAGAAACTTGTAATGACCATAACGAGTCCTGAATGTTGTCTTTGGTACATCCTCCTTCCGAACCTTCAACTGATGATACCCCGTTCTTAAATCTATTTTTGAAAAATACTTAGCCCCTTTCAACTAATCAAAGAGATCATCGATCATGGGCAATGGGTATTTATTCTTTATCGTCAACTTGTTCAACTCTTGATAGTCGATACACAGTCTTAATGATCCGTCCTTCTTCTTGACAAACAGTACCGGTGCTCCCCACGATGAAACACTCGGTTGTATGTACTTCTTGTCCAACAGTTCTTGTAACTGCACCATCAACTCCTTCATCTCCATTGGCGCCATACGATACGGTGCCTTGGAAACTGGTGTCGCTCCTGGCACAATGTCTATCACAAACTCTGTCTCCCTATCCGGTGGAAGTCCCGACAATTCACTCAGAAATACATTGGCGAATTCTCTCATTATAGGTATTTGTTCCATGGTTGCTACCACTCTCTAGGTATCAACAACATGGCACAGGTAACCTACACATCCCTTCCTCAGTAATTTCTTAGTTTGTGTCATGGTTAGACAACACGAACATCCCAGCGATCTATTACCGTAAAATACTACCCGAGGTTGTTCTAACGTCTTAATGTTCGCACATTTATTTTGACAGTCTATAATTGCCCCAGGGTTTACAAACCAATTCATTCTGAGAATTACATCGAATTCCCCTAACTTTATCGGTAACAAATCTACCGATAATTTGCGACCCCGTATATCTACACAACAACTCTTATGAACATCTTCCACAGGAATTATCTCTTCGTTTGCTACCTTAATATTTAAAGGTATAGGCAACTTTTCGGGAAGTAATCCTAATCGTCTAGCAAAATCGCACGCTATAAACGAACAAGTAGCACCCGAATCAAACAGCACATAAGCATTAATATCGTTGATCGGAATAATACTTGTGACAACGTCCCCTGATGCGACTGCATCTTGGACTGTCATGTTAAAGGTACGACCCATCGGCCTACCCAGCTGCGCTGGTCCACTAATAGCTAACTTACCGCTATTAGTGTCCCGATTCCCGTCTGTCCCCTTCTTCGGGCAGTTCTTTTCCATGTGGTTAGTTGATCCACACACAAAGCATCCGTGGTTCTTCTTCGGACTCGAGCAATTAGGCGCAATATGCCCCTCCTGTCCACAGTTGTAACAGACGACTTTCCCCTTGAGACAGACTCCTAAGTGAGTCTTCCCACAGGTCTTGTAGGCCTCCATTCTTCTCTTCAAGTCTCCTTGCTTCACTCCGGTATTCCCAGAGCTAAATACCTTCATCTTCTAACCCTCGCCACTACAACTGGCTCCCTTGATCTTTACTCCCCCATCTACTTTCCCCTTGCTCTTCTTGTCTTTGTGGTATTGACTTAAAGCTTCACTACCACCCTCGACGATTATCGCCTTCTCTAACACGATTCCAAAAGAAGTATTTTGGAACACCGATATACGATTATAGAGCCAGGGTTTCAAGCCCTGCTCAAACCATCGCGTCTTCCTCACCTCAGTATCCACTTGATGTGGAGCGAACCTTGCCAGTTCATTAAACTTGGCGTGTTAGGGGAACCGTCATGTCCCTTGTTTCAACTCCAAAACCGCATCTTCATCCTCCTTGCATGCTCGTGGGAAAGTAGTTCTCGAAGAATATCTCCTTGAACCTCTCCCATGTCGATTCAATTTATCCTACCATGCTTTGATTGGCTTCCCACCAAAAGTTGGCCTCTCCCTTCATCATATAGGTCGCAAAGGCAACCTTTTGGGCCTCGTCGACATTTTCTATTATAAATGCCTTCTTAATCTCCTTAACCCACGTTTGGGCTTCAATAGGGTCCGTAGTTCCTTTGAACTCCAGCGGACCCACGCTCTTGAAATCCTTAAAAGGTAGTAGCTCGTGCTACTCTTGGATTTACGGGGATATTAGCCCCTGTTCTATTAAAGGCAACTGTTATTAAATTAACAAACTCCTACATCGGGTTAACCGGACCTCCTTCCGGTTGATTCATATTAGCACCTTGATTATGTTACACTCTTCTCGGTGACATTTTACTAATACAATAAACACATTTCGTTATTATTCCTTTCTTTATTAGTTATCATTAATATTAACAATAACTCCAACATCCATAACTCATTGATTTTTCATAAAAAAGGACTTATATTCATTCTTCGTAGTATAATACTACATTGGTTACATACACAGCCTAAGCTGATTACATTACTTTCCCGCTATCGCTTTCCAAAAATTTAGGATTTACAAAAAACTACCCTTTACTATACAAAAAGGGCTTTACGTCACTACTACTTACAAAATAGTTATATACTACTCTAACTACTACTAGTCTACATCTGCCTCAAGGAATTCTCGAAATCTACCTTGGCAATACCAGAAATGATATCACGGCTAATAGTATGCCGTGTTTGTTTACCTCCACAGGATATCCAACTACTGCTTCTTTGGAAATCAGATGAGAACTCCTATAGATATAGGACATCCTCCTTATCTTCTGCACTTTAGTCTTTAGCTCCTCCTTGAGCTCAAAGACCTCGTGCTTTAAATTGTGGACTTTGTCCTTAGCCAAAATCCTCTCGTCATGTTCTTGCTCCACATGGACTCAACATCAGTCTTGTCCTCTATAACCATTTGGAGCTCTACTTTCAGCTCCTTGACTTCCTTACAGTAATGGATAAACCTAATGCTTTGATACCAACTTGTGACGCCCCAAATTCGGTTGTCTTTCAACCCGACAGATGGTGCTACACGGTACTACCATTCATTCATTCATTCAATTGAATAGTCTCAAAAGGACTAATATAACTTCTATATATCAAAAATAATATTACATTTCCCAGGTTCTTTGTAACCCATTCGTTTGTTCTCGTTATAATATCAAATATATTACAATCGTTCACCTATACTATTACATAAGTAATCTAAGGGTTCGTCTTAATGTTGCCCTTGTCCTTTTTCGAGCCTTATTGCCCTTTCGATCTTGGCCGTGGTTCATATGGTTCAAGCAAGAGTGAGCATGACTAGCTCAGCAAGTACTACAATTCTAATAAACAACATGCTTGAAACATAGAACTTATATATCTTCAGTAACTGAACAATAGTTACGAAGTACTATCGATAATTCAAAATAGCACTTCTTTTCATTCAAAATGTTTTCCAACAACAATATTCAGTAGAATATCAACTAAGGCTCAAGACTGTGAGCAGTTCATAATTTCTTTCGAAAAGAACAACCCGACACTAAGTCCATAATTCCGGCATAGCTTACTAGCACTTCTGGGTGATCAGCCCATAGTACTCTATGTTGATCAACACTACATTCATTAAACGTGTATACGTTTAAGTTGTGGCAACCTCACGTGCATGTCGTTCAACGACAAAAACATTTTAGCATACTTGGTCTTCGATTGAAAACCATACCAATATAACTCGGTAAACATAAATCATGCTTCGATGGAATCATAATATAAGTCTAAAAGAAAGAGTTGGCTTTAGACTTCATCATTCAAGACTTCATGCGAAAGAATACATGAATTACAAAGCTTATCCGCATCGAATCGGAACAAGGGTTAGAATACTTGCCTTTTAGCGTCACGCATCTTGATTAACACATGTACACTTTAAGTCTCTAAGTCTCTCTAAAGAATGACAATATCACATAACACATTAGGTCATATATAATCAAGTATGTATAATATTATATCTTACCTTCATCTCAATGTAAATCCTAACTTAGATTTACTATTATGGGTTTTCGACTTTTATTACGTCATTCACATTCCGTTCATCTTCGATTGATTATTAACTCTTAATCATCATACGTAAGTGTCTAACAATGTCCTAACAATGTCATGTTTATGCCTTAGTTCGTTATTATAAAGTTCCCTTTCATTCTCACTTGTAATTATTCTTTCTTGTCCATTGCCTAGGGTTGTCATTGCTACGCCACCCATTACTCTTCATTTCATTGCAGTCATGAAGTTAGCGAGACTGGCATCCGGACATGAAATACAAGCAACACATTGTTCTTTATCTCAGATCGCGACGCGAAAGTTAGCGAGTTTGCTTTCAGTTTCATTATAACGGTAGTAAAGTGCGCACTCATATATGCCTTGGGTTTGGCCATGGCCAACTCGTGGCCTCGAACAATTTGCAAAGTTTTAAAATTTTACGAAACTCCCGGACTCATAACTTCTTTGTTATAAGTCCGAATTGGCTCGTTCAAAAGCCTACGGTTCACAAATTACATACTCTATGCATTTATTCAAGAATTTTATCTATTTGACTTCGTTTGCTAAAATTTCACCTATGAGTTCATTTTTAACGAAAATGATAAACGTCCGTGAACATTCAACGCTCGTTTCTTTATTCTAAGTCAGAATTCGGTCCTTTTCGAGTCCGCAACTCTATAATGCCAAATATGACTTGACTCCATCGAAAACCAACGTTTTCGACTTCAAACACAAAATACGACTTCCATTCCGAGAATTTCACGAATTCGACGATTATCGTCCAATCGTGTGAATTCTGGCAAAACTACATTCTTAATGATTCTAAATGGATTTCAACCAACATATGATCATTACAAGTTACTTACTACACCAACTTATAATCAAAGTATGTTTTGACTTATTCTCATAAGTCAATGACTTAATTGACTTATTAACTACAAATCCTCATGCTTATGACTTACTATAAACTTAAGTCCATCAATCAATGTTCTCATGCTATATTCAACACACTAACATCATATGACAAACATATGATAAGTTTTTCATGATTCTAGTAACTTATTAAAGTTCAAGTTGTTAATTCAACTTCTTTGGCTTAAGTTCATTCCTTAATAACTTATTACATGTTCTTAACAAATGATGTCCCTTTTCTATCAATCCTATCATAGAAGAGATGTAGATAAAAGATATGAGTCTTACTCTTGAAGACTATTACTTCACTTCACTTTGGAAAATCTAGCAAAGGTTGAAGTGGTTTATAAGTGCTTAAGTGGCTTATTCTCTCTAACAATTAAGTTGCTTATCTTTGAGAGGAGTTGGGAGAAATTGAACAACCAACAAATGAAGTGAGACTTCTCTATTTATAGGCAACCAAAAGCTAGGGAATTATAGTCAATTGGACATTTCACCTCCTTTAATCACCTCCTTAATACACCTCCTTACTATTCATTGCTTATCAACCAAGTCTACTTGCTAGCCACTTCTATTACTTGATCATCACAACACTTGGTCACCACACATAATGTTTGCCCATCAAGTCTACCCATTTCTCACTTAGTTTTCTCCATGGATCATGGCTTCTCATTGGGCTTGCTAATTAAATCTAACTACTTCCTTATTGGGCTTATGCTACCATAGTTTATACTCATGATTTATCAAACACTTGGGCTTGATTGTCACCTTCTATTGGACTTCTCTTATTAGGCTAATAATCCTACAAGTACATTACCTTAGATTTAACAACTTAACATTTATACCCCATGTATAATCCTCATATGCTAGCTCGTATATTAATTCGTAAGATACGTTATCTCATTCTTCATACATAATAGTACAATACGTCGTATTATACTTACATTCATTACCTTCATATAATGAATACACACTATACGAACACAACTTTCTTCCTTTAACGCTTAATAAACCTAACGTTCCCAAATTAAGTCCGCATGTGAAATATTACGTTTTTCATACTTAGGTTATTATTACATAATCCATATCACCTTGATATTATTACATTACGTATTTCTCAGAAGTTCAAAAATAATTTCCGAGTAGAAATCTATGAGTAGTGTTTTTCAAAAAATTTCTCGGAAAGCTTTTATTTTTGTCTTAGAAATTCAAACACTTTAATTCTCCCACGTAGTTAAAATACTACGACATTCCAACGTTTCTAGGTTATAGAACGACATTCGTCTTATCCATACGTAATAATTATAAATAATATTATTTTATTCATTATTCAAAGTATTTACAAAGGTTCGATTTTTTGGGGCGTTACATGTGAGCATGTATATTAAAAGTTGTTTAACCTCGTTGGTGGTCATATAGTTAGGCCTTGTTGTATGAACTTACTTAGCCGTGAAATAAATGGCAATAAAGCTATAAAGTGTAAAACAACTTTAGATAAATACAAGAGGCACCAAACTTGGGCTAAGACCTCATAACATGTGAGTAAGATATGTATTAACAGTTATGCATGCTAAGAACCAAGATGAAACTAGAAAATACTCAACTCTTATGCGGTTGGGGGATAGCAGCATTGTAGTCCCCCTAAGCCTAACTGTATGAATAAGCGCTTGGCAGGGTAGTGATGCCTGATTATTTTAACTTTGATCTGAACCTTAAAACATATATGTAATGAATGTCTAAAGTTATAATATTTGACATAGATGATGTTTAAGCATGAGATAATGTAATGGTTATATAAAACACAGAGTTGTTAAATTTTATTAAAGTTTGTAAAATTTAAGAACGATGTAAATCGCGTAACTATGAACTTTAAATATGTGTCGAACACATAGCGAGTCAAGTGTGTGAATGATATATATGAATGTTGATGTAAAGTATGAGTTGTTAAGGTCTACCTATACATACCTAGCTATTCTAAGAGCATGATGAGAAATTGAAAGGTAGGTTTTACAAACCTAGTTAGGAAACAATGTAATGTTACTATTATATTAAGAATGTATGAAATATATGACTAATGGATGTGAATCCATGATTATATAATTGTGTAGGAATACACGAAGTGCAGATACGCGTTAAGCAGTTAAGTCATAGTTTATAAACTACGAATCATGCAAGTCTTTCAGTTCCTATTTGCTATGTGAACTTGGTGATTAACTGTTTTAAATCTTTATTGCAAAGAGCATGATATGTTACATATATGTTGAATGTATGAAATGTTAAGGTCAACTTATGACTACGTTGATTGAGTAAAGCATGCTGATTGAGTAAGGAACTCAATCTTTATACTTGTTATATGAACTGTAACATATATGTTAGGTTAGTCCAATGTTTATGAAATATGTGTTGAGCATGTTATTATGTGCTATGTGATGCATGAAAACTGTTAGATTTTACTGAGATGTCGAGCTCAACCTTGCAAATAACCACTTTTGCAGGTTCAAGATTCAAGGTAAAGTTATGTGTTACTTGAAAGACATGAATCAAATGTGATACTTGAAGATTTATACACATTGGTTGTGTTATTATTATTTGAACCATGCTTAAGGTTCCGAATAATGTATTAATGTTGAATTGCAATATCGTTTTGCGATGTAAACTATTTAGTATTAAAATGATTCTGAGATATTTAGATGTAAAGGTTAAAGGTTTTGGGGAACGAGGATAGTTTGTAATAGAAAATTTTAATTATTCTGCAAATTTCAATGGTTGTATTATCGTTTAATGATGTAAAATTAGAGGTTAAATGTATTATTAATGACCGGAGTCAAGAATTAAATTGTATGAATTTTGGGGTTGTTACAATACCTCGTTTTAGGTATGTATTTAAGTCATAACACCAATTTCACAACACATAGCACAACAAAACTCATCAACCAATTCTGGGGTACGGCGCAGCTGCGTTGCACCCTAGTATAAACAGGGCACAGCTGCGCCATGCCAGAATCAGGAGCAAGCAGACTCTGTTTTGCAGAGCCTTACACCACTTTAATTCCTTTCCATTTAAACTGGTTCCAACCATCTTTAAAGAGTTTATACATGTAACTAAACTTCTTAAACATATTATAACATGTTAATTCATCATGCTTGACATAGCAATTCAAGAATTTTCAAGAACTAAACAAGACCCATTCCAAGAACATAATTAGAAATTATACCTTCTTGAGCTTGAATTGGACCTCCTACACTCTGAGTATACTTCTATAGTAGCTCAACACTCAAACTAAGACAATTAGACTATCAAGCAACTTCTATCAACACCAAAAACTGAATTCAAGCTTGTATTTATAGAAGAAGCTTGGACTAGACATTGGTATTACACTAAGGTTGGATTCATGGTGTAATGGAACAATACATTGGTTAATCAAGAGTTGATTAACCACCCTTACCAACCATCTTCTTAGCAAATGATCACCTATTCAATAGCCTTTGTTAGTTCCCAGTAGGCACAATATAGATCTAGAAGGGGGGTGGGTTGAATAGTTCCTTTTCTTTCAAATACTTTTCTCGTTTATTTTGTATTTCTCATGAATTAGCATATGACAAACATAAGAATCTTTTCAAGCACAACGGAATAAGTAAAAGATTCCCTTCATTGATATATCCATAATCAGACATACATTGTTCATTGAGTTAATTCAGTAATAAGCAGTTAAAACATGCATAGCAGTTATAACAGTTAATGTACATAATGTAAATGACATAAAATAAAAGACATAAAGGGTTTTAAGTGCTACAGAGTTGGCGCCGCGGTGCCAACCCAAGGCCAAAAGGGTGGTCTTGCTTGTTGTATAATGTGATGTGAAGGCATCTGCTAACTTTCGCGCCATGGCGAGATGAGAAGAGTAATGTGGCGTCGCGGTGTCAGTCCCAGAGTTTTGATGGACAAGAATGTTTACAAGTATAGAATGAAAGAGAACTCATTGGTAATGAACTAAGGTGTTAATATAACATTGTTAGACATGTAATGTATGATGATTAAAGATTGATAAACAATTGAATGTGAACGTAATGTAAAAGACATAATGAAAAGCCGAAAACCATAATAACAGATCTAAGTCAAAATTTAGATTGAGATGAAGGGTAAGATATAAGAATATACCTACTTGTTTATATAAGACCTAATGTGGTACGTTATATGATCATGTATTGTAGAGACTTAGAGACTTAAAGTGTACGTGTGATAATCATTAAGCAGACGCTGAAGGAAAGTATTCTAACCCCTGTTCTAGTTCAGTCTGGACAAGTTTTGTAATTCATGTATTCTTTCGCATGAAGTCTTGAATGATGAAGTCAAAGCCAATTCTTTCGGCTAGACTTGTATTATGAATCTATCAAGCATGATTAATGTTTACCGAGTTATATTGGTATAGTTTTCAATCGAAGACTGAGTATGCTAAAATGTTTTTGTCGTTTAACGACAGGCACGTGAGGTTACCACAAATTAAACGTATACACGTTTAATGAATGTAGTGTTGATCAACATAGAGTACTATGGGCTGATCACCCAGAAGTGCTCGTAAGTAATGTCAGTCTTACGGACTTAGTGTCGGGACGTCCTTTTCAAAAGAACTTATGAAATGCTCAAGGTCTTGGACCGGAACTGATGTTTTACTGAATATTGTTGTTGTAAAACATTTTGAAGGAAAAGAAGTGGTATTTTGAATTATCGATAGTACTTCGTAACTATTGTTCAGTTATTGAAGATATATAAGTTCTATGTTTCAAGCATGTTGTTTATTAGAATTGTAGTACTTGTTGAGCTAGTCATGCTCACTATTGCTTGAACCATATGAACACAGCTAAGATCGAATAGATCGAAGGCTCCGGTAAAGACAAAGGCAAGGCGAAGACGAACCCTTAGCTTACCTATATAATAGTATAGGTGTATGTTTGTAATATATTGAATATTATGACAAGAACGAATGAATGGATTATAAAGAACCTGAGAAATGTAATATTATTTTGAATATATAGAAGTTATATTAGTCCTTTTGAGACTCTTCAATTGAATGAATGAATGAATGAATGAATGGTAGTACCGTATAGCACCATCTGTCGGGTTGGAAGATACCCAGATTTGGGGGCGTCACAGGTTGGTATCAAAGCATTAGGTTATAAAACTTAAGGGGGGAATTAAAAACCTTAAGTCATAACCTTAAGAGAAGTCAAAGAAGTACAAGAAGAAAATAACCTTATAAAAATTCATTATGATTATATTATGTGTTTTAATTATTCTACTAACGTGTACTAATCAACTAAATTGTTTTGTGTAGATGTCAGGAGTAACCGGAATGTATGTAGGTGGTCAAGCCATTAGTGAAGAATCGGTAAACCAAGTAGAGGTTATACCGAACCCTGTAGCAGCAAATTCGAAGGTAGTGGTTATTGAGTCTGGAGACTCAGATGATGCTGACTATATGTCAGTATTCGACGGGATGATAGAGGAGGAAGTGGAGACAATGTCCTTTAATCCAGTAGCTATAGCAGTCGAGATAGCTCCTGGGGGGTCGATGATGTCTTTATTCATGTCAGTATTGGATAGAAATATCTATTATTGTCAGGAGGTCAAGGAGCTGAAGGCAGAGCTCCAAACTCTTATAGAGGACAAGACTGATGTCGAGTCTATGAGAGGATTTTGGCTAAGGACAAAGTCCACGAATTGAAGCATGTGGTCTTTGAGCTCAAGGAGGAGCTAAAGACTAAACTGCAGAAGATAGGGAGAATGTCCTATATCCATAGGAGTTCTCACACGATTTCAATGACAGCAGTGGTGGTGGTTATCCTCAGAGGTGGGAAAGGACGCATGACATACTATCAGTCGTGATATTATTGCCGGTCTTGCCAAGGCAGATTTCAATAATGCCTTAAGGCAGATGTAGACTAGTAGTAGCTAGAGTAATTAAGTATGTAAATATTTTGTAATTAGTAGTGACGTAAAGCCCTCTTTTGTATAGTGAAGGGTAGTCTTTTATAAATTCCAATTTTTGGAAAGCAACAGCGGAAAAGTAATGTAATCAGCTTAGGCTGTGTAATGTAACCGATGTAGTATTATACTACAAAGAATGAATATAAGCCTTTTTATGGAAAGCAATGAGTAATGGATGTTGAAGTTATTGTTTATTAGTAAATAATAACTAATAAAGGAAGGAAATAATAACGAAATGTGTTTATTGTATCAGCAAAATGCCGCCGAGAAGAGTGCAACGTAACCAAGGAGCAAATGTGAATCAACCAGAGGGAGGTCCAGTTAACCCGATGTATGAGTTTGTTAACTCGTTAGCAATGCTTTTAATAGAACAGGGAAATATCCGTTAATCCGTGAGAAAATACGAGCTACTACCTTTAAGGATTTCAAGAGCGTGGGTCCGCCGGAGTTCAAAGGAACTACAGACCCTATTGAAGCCCAAATGTGGGTTAAGGAAATAGAGAAGGTATTTGTGATAGAAAATGTCGATGAGGCCCAAAAGGTTGCCTTTGTAACCTATATGATGAAGGGAGAGGCCAACGTTTGGTGGGAAGCCAATCAGGCTAGGGCCGGGATAGAGAATCTGACGTGGGAGAGGTTCAAGGAGATATTCTTCGAGAACTACTTTCCCACGAGCATGCAAGGGAGGATGGAGATGTATTTTCTTGAGTTGAAGCAGGGGGACATGTCGGTTCCCCAATACGCCGCCAAGTTTAATGAAATGGCGAGGTTCGCTGCACACCAAGTGGATACCGAGGTGAGGAAGGCGCGACGGTTCGAGCAGTGCTTGAAACCCTGTCTCTATAATCGTATTTCGATGTTTCAAAGTACTTATTTTGGAACCATTTTAGAGAAGGCAATAATTGCCGAGGGTGGTAATGAGGCTCTGAGTTAATACCACAAGGACAAGAAGAGTAAGGCTAAAGTAGATGGGGGAGTAAAGATCGAAGGAGCCAGCGGGAGTTGCGAGGGTCAGAAGAGGAAGGTGTTTAGCTCTGGGAATACTGGAGTGAAGCAAGGACACCCGAAGAGGAGGATGGAGGCCTGCAAGACCTGTGGGAAGACTCACTTAGGAGTCTATCTTAAGGGGAAGGTCGTCTGTTACAACTATGGATAGTAGGGGCACATTGTGCCTAACTATCCGAGTCCGAAGAAGAACTATGGATGCTTTGTGTGTGGGTCAACCGACCACATAGCAAAGAACTTCCTGAAGAAGGGGACGGACGGGAACCGGAGCACTAATAGTGGTAAGTTAGCTATTAGTGGACCAACACAGCCGGGTAGGCCGATGGGTCGTACCTTTAACATGACAGTCCAAGATGCAGTTGCATCAGGGGACGTCGTCGCAGGTATTATTCCAATCAACAACATAAATGCTTACGTGCTATTTGATTCGGGTGCTACGTGTTCGTTTATAACATGCGATTTTGCTAGACGATTAGGATTACTTCCCGAAAAGTTGCCTATACCTTTAAATATTAAGGTAGCAAACGAAGAAATAATTCATGTTGAAGATGTTCATAGGAGTTGCTGCGTAGATATACGGGGTTGTAAATTATTGGTAGATTTGTTACCGATAAAGTTAAGAGAATTTGACATAATTCTCGGAATGGATTGGTTAGTTAACCATGGGGCAATTATAGATTGTCAAAAGAAATGTGTGAATATTAAAACGTTAAAACAACCTCAGGTAGTATTTTACAAGAATAGATCGTCGGGACGTTCGTGCTGTCTAACCATGACACAAACTAGGAAATTACTAAGGAAGGGGTGTGTAGGTTATCTGTGTCATGTTGTTGATACCCAAAGAGTGGTAGCAACCATGGAACGAATACCTATAGTGAGAGAATTTTTCGATGTATTTCCGAGTGAATTGTCAGGTCTTCCGCCGGATAAGGAGACAGAGTTTGTGATAGACATCGTGCCAGGAGCGGCACCAGTTTCCAAGGCACCGTATCGTATGACGCCAATGAAAATGAAGGAGTTGATGGTGTACTTGCAAGAACTGTTGGACAGGAAGTACATTCAACCGAGTGTCTCGCCGTGGGGATCACCGGTACTATTTGTCAAGTAGAAGGACGGATCATTAAGACTTTGTATCGACTATAGAGACTTGAACAAGTTAACAATAAAGAATAAATACCCATTGCCCAAGATCGAGGATCTTTTTGATCAGTTGGAAGGGGCTAAGTATTTTTCTAAAATAGATTTAAGAACGGGGTATCATCAGTTGAAGGTTAAGAAGGAGGATGTACCAAAGACATCATTCAGGACTCGTTATGGTCATTACGAGTTTCTGGTGATGTCATTTGGGTTGACTAATGCACCAGCTGCATTTATGGATATGATGAACAGAATGTTCAAACAATATTTGGACAAGTTCATCATGGTGTTTATAGATGGTATTCTAGTCTACTCTAAGACGCCAGAAGATCATGCTGAACACCTAAGACTAGTGTTGGAGACACTAAGGAAGGAGAAGTTGTACGCGAAATTCATGAAGTGTGAATTTTGGCTAGAGAAGGTGCAGTTTTTAGGTCATGTCATTGACCCTGAGGGGATTTCAGTAGATCCAGCGAAGGTGGAAGCCGTGATGAATTGGGAACAACCGAAAATGCCGATCGAGATGCGGAGTTTCCTAAGGTTAGCGGGTTACTATCGGAGATTCATTCAGGATTTTTCGAAGCTACTCCGTTGACTAACTTGACAAGGAAGACGGTGAAATACGCTTGGACTGATAAATGTGAAGACAATTTTCAAGAATTGAAGAAGAGATTGAGTGAAGCGCCTATTTTTTGTCATTACCCGATGATATAGGAAATTTTGTAGTTTATAGTTATGCTTCACATAGAGGACTTGGTTGTGTGCTCATGCAGCATGGCAAGGTCATTGCGTATGTATCTAGGCAGTTTAAGGATTATGAGAAAGTTTATCCTACTCATGATCTAGAACTGGCCGCAGTAGTTTTTTCTCTAAAGATATGGAGACATTATCTTTATGGAGAAAAATGTGAGATATACACAGACCACAAGAGTAAAATATATTTTTACACAAAAGGAGTTGAATATGAGGCAGAGAAGATGGTTGGAGTTGATAAAGGATTACGACTGTGAAATCCTATATCACCCTGGAAAAGCCAATGTAGTTGTCGACTCCTTAAGTAGGAAGGGTCGGGAAAAGTTATCTTTGTAAACGGCTCAAACTGAGTTAATAACAGAGATTGCTAGGATGGAATTGGAAGTGAAGTTGCCAAGTGAAGTAGGACAAATGCTTTGTACGACGGAGATTCAATCGACCATCGTAGAGAGAGTCAAGGAGGTACAGCTCAGAACTGATGAGTGTGATCGGATAAAGGAGCCGTTAACCAATGAAAAAGAGACTAAGTACAAGAAAGTCTTGATAACGATGGATTATTGAGATTTGAAGGAAGAATTTGGGTTCCGAGTGAGACGAAATTAAAGGAGCAGGTTCTACAAGAGGCTCCATAGTTCGAGATTTTCGATTCATCCTGGTAGCACTAAGATGTATCAAGATCTTCGACAGAGTTTCTGGTGGCCGAACATGAAGAGAAAGATAGCCGAGTATGTGAGTAGGTGTTTGACTTGTCAAAGAGTTAATGTCGAACTTCAACGACCTAGTGGCTTGCTACAGTCATTAGAAATTCTGGAGTAGAAATGGGAGAATATCACGATGGATTTTGTGGTGGGACTTCCGACTACTCAGAAGGGGTATGATACGATTTGGGTAATAGTGGATCGGTTGATGAAGTCGGCTCACTTTTTGCCAATCAGGGTCAAGTATAACTTAGACCAATTAGCTAGACTTTATATTAAGGAAATAATTTCTAGACATGGAGCACCAATATCGATTATCTCAGATCGTGACCCACGATTCACATCGAACTTTTAGAGGAGTCTACAAGAGCAGTTAGGAACGCAATTGAATTTGAGTACGGCGTATCATC
Source organism: Panax ginseng (assembly GCA_020205605.1). NCBI lineage: Eukaryota > Viridiplantae > Streptophyta > Magnoliopsida > Apiales > Araliaceae > Panax > Panax ginseng. The sequence continues at coordinate 90,038,588 of CM035130.1, read as the reverse complement.
CACAAACTAATGGACAGAGCGAGAGAACAATTCAGACGTTAGAAGATATGCTAAGATCTTACGTCATGGATTTCAAAGGTAGTTGGGATGATCATCTACCAATAGTAGAGTTTGCGTGTAACAATAGTTATCATGCGAGCATAGGTATGCCGCCTTACGAAGCTTTGTACGGAAGGAAATGCAGAACACCACTGTATTGGAATGAGGTAGGAGAACGCCAAATGTTGGGACCAGAATGAAGCAAAACAAACAACGAACATTGTTAAACCGATCTGAGATCGTTTGGTAGCATTTCAAGATGAATGTAAGAAGTTACAGATCCGCATAGAGAGAACAAAGAATTTGAAGTAGGCTCTTACGTCTTTCTGAAGGTATCTATCTCCTTGGAAAGGAAAGATACATTTTGGAAAGAAGGGAAAGTTAAGTCCGAGGTTCATAGGACCTTTTGAGGTATTAAAACGGGTAGGTGAGGTAGCTTACATGGTAGCATTACCTCCAGACCTAGAATGAATACATAATGTATTTCACGTATCCTTATTACGTCCTTATAAGCTAGATTATAAGCACGTGATAGAGTATGAACCTATTCATATCGAGAAGGACTTAACGTACGAAGAAATGGCGATTCAAATTATTGATAGAAAAGAATAAGTTCTGCGAAATAAAGTCATACCTTCCGTGAAGGTGATATGGAAGAACCACGATGCAGAAGAAGCAACGTGAGAGTTAGAAGAAATGATGAAAAAGAATTACCCTCAATTATTTATGTAATTTTTTTTTAGCGAGATTCTGGGGACAGAATCCTTATAAGGGGAAGAGAATGTAACGCCCCAGAAAATCGAACCTTTTGTAAATACTTTTAATAATGAATAAAATAATATTATTTATTATTATTCTGTGTTAGTAAGATGTTTGTCGTTCTATAACCTAGAAACGTCGGAAAGCCGTAGTATTTTAACTACGTGGGAGAATTAAAGTGTTTGAATTTCTAAGACGAAAATAAAAGCTTTCCGAGAAATTTTTTGAAAAACACTATTCATCGATTTCTACTTGGGAATTATTTATGAACTTCCGAGAAATACGTAATGTTATAATATCAAGGTGAGATGGATTATATAATAATAATCTAAGTATGGAAAGCGTAATATTTCGCATGCGGACTTAATTTGAGAACGTTAGGTTTATTAAGCTTTAAGGAAAGAAAGTTGTAATCGTATGATGTATATGCATTATACGAAGTAATGAACGTAAGTGTAATACGACATATTATACTATTAGGTATGGAGAATGGAATAACGTATGTTACGAATTAGAATACGAGAATTATATGTGAGGTATGTATGTTTAGTTGTTTAATTAAATGTAATGGACTTGTAGGATTATTAGCTTAATGGTAGAAGTCCAATTAGGAAAGTGATACTCAAGCCCAAGTGTTTGATATGTCATGAGTCCAAACTATTTTAGTATAAGCCCAATAAGAAATAAGCTAGATTAATTAAACAAGCGCAATGTAATGATCCAATGGGTTAGGCATGATCCATGGGGAAAACCAAGTGAGAAATGGGTAGACTTGATGGGCAAACATTATGTGTGATGGCCAAGTGTTGTGATGATCAAGTAATAGAAGTGGCTAGCAAGTTTACTTAGAGCCAAAATAATGAATAGTAAGGATGTAAATAAGGAGGTGGAGGGCCTAAATGACTATTCTACCCTCACTTTGTCAAGCCTATAAATAGAGAGTTCATAATTCGTTTGTTTCTTAATCAAATTCCTTTCAACTTTCTCTTATAAAGTAACTTAAGTGTTAGAGAGAATAAGCACTTTTAAGTCAAAACTTCCTTTGTTAGATTTTTCAAGAAGAAGAAGTTAGACATCAAAGGTAATGATCTAGTGTCCAATATTCTTCTATCTCTACCATGATAGGATTGATAGAAAAGTGGGATTTTATGCTAAGAACATATAAGTATTCATTGATGAACGAACTTAAGTCGAATAAGTTGAATAAGCAACTTGAACCTAAATAAGATGATAAACTTGTGAAGAACTTGTCATATGTTTGTCATATGATGTTAGTGTGTTCAAAATGGTATGAGGACATTGATTGATTGTCTTAAGTTCATAGTAAGTCATAAGCATGAGAATTGTAGTTCATAAGTTGTTTAAGTCATTGACTTATGAGAATAAGTCAAAACCTACTTTGATAATAAGTTGGTGTAATAAGTAACTTGAAATGTTTATATGTTGGTTAAAATCCATTTAGAACGCTTAGTAATGAAGCTTTATCGGAATTCACACGATTGGACGATTATCGTCGAATTCGTGAAATTCTCGTAATGGAAGTTGTATTTTGTGTTTGAAGTTGAAAACATTGGTTTTCGATGGAGACAAGTCATATTTGGCATTATAGAGTTGCGGAATCGAAAATGACCGGATTCCGACTTAGAACGAAGAAACGAGCGTTGAACGTTCACGAACATTTATCGTTTTCATTAAAAATGAACTAATAGGTGAAATTTGAGCAAACGAAGTCAAATAGATAAAATTCTTGCATGAACGCATAGAGTATGTAATTTGTGAACCGTAGGCTTTTGAACGAGCCAATTCGGACTTATAACGAAGAAGTTATGAGTCTGGGAGTTTCGTAAAATTTTCAAGTTTTGCAAACTAGCTGAGGCACAAAGTTAGCCATGCATGGCCAACCCAAGGTTAAAGGGTGAAATGCAGTCACCGTAATAGTGTCATAAGACATCGCTAACTTCAGTACATGCGCGCGAGATGATGAGAGTTAAGTAATGGCGTCGCGGTGCTACCCAAGAGTTTTGATAGACAAGAATGTTTACAAGTATAGAATGAAAGAGAACTCATTGGTAATGAACTAAGGTGTTAATATAACATTGTTAAGGCATTGTTAGACAGGTAATGTATGATGATTAAAGATTGATAAACAATTGAATATGAACGTAATGTGAAAGACGAAATGAAAAGCCGGAAACCATAATAACAGATCTAAGTCAGAATTTAGATTGAGATGAAGTGTAAGATATAATTATAATATACCTACTTGTTTATATAAGACCTAATGTGGTACGTTATATGATCATGTATTGTAGAGATTTAGAGACTTAAAGTGTACATGTGATAATCAGTAAGTAGAAAGTATTATAACCCTTGTTCCAGTTCAGTCTGGACAAGCTTTGTAATTCATGTATTCTTTCGCATGAAGTCTTGAATGATAAAGTCAAAGCCAATTCTTTCGGCTAGACTTGTATTATAAATCTGTCAAGCATGATTAATGTTTACCGAGTTATATTGGTATTGTTTTCAATCGAAGACTGAGTATGCTAAAATGTTTTTGTCGTTTAACGGCAGGCACGTGAGGTTGCCACAACTTAAACGTATACACGTTTAATGAATGTAGTGTTGATCAACATAGAGTACTATGGGCTGATCACCCAGAAGTGCTCGTAAGTAATGTCGGACTTACAGACTTAGTGTTGGGACGTCGTTTTCAAAAGAACTTATGAAATGCTCAAGGTCTTGGACCGGAATTGATGTTTTACTGAATATTGTTGTTGTAAAACGTTTTGAAGGAAAAGAAGTGCTATTTTGAATTATCGATAGTACTTCGTAACTATTGTTCAATTATTGAAGATATATGAGTTCTATGTTTCAAGCATGTTGTTTATTAGAATTGTAGTACTTGCTGAGCTAGTCATGCTCACTTTTGCTTGAACCATATGAACACAGCTAAGATCGAACGGACCAAAGGCTCCGGTAAAGACAAAGGCAAGGCGAAGATGAACCCTTAGCTTACTTATGTAATAGTATAGGTGTATGTTTGTAATATATTGAATATTATGACAAGAACGAATGAATGGGTTATAAAGAACCTGTGAAATTTAATACTATTTTAAATATATAGAAGTTATATTAGTCCTTTTGAGACTCTTCAATTGAATAAATGAATCAATGGTAGTACCGTGTAGCACCATCTGTCGGGTTGGAAGATACCCGGATTTGGGGGCGTCACAATTATAGTTATAAAATAACCTATACACACTACCACATAATCCTAACAGTCAATAAAATACATAAGACCCGATATCAAGTCAAACTATTTCAATCTGAGTTGAGTTCGGTACTATTTCAACATCCCGATTGCTTAATCGAATAATTATCGAGCCTATTATCAATAAGACTCTACTTAAACGCTTTAATATTATCTTAGATAATTTATTATTTAATCAAAACATTTTTCAATAGCTCATAATAATTTTTAAATAATTATTATCATTTATAATGATTTTTCAATCATTAATATCATATTTATATGATTTAAATACCACATAATTCCTTTGTCGTTAATACTTAATTAATTTCAAATATTAATAAAATACATGACATAATATTATAAGTTATTTATAAAATCTCAAAGTATTTTTAGTACCTTAATATCACCTTTAAATTATTTTAAAACATTTAAAACCATTATTAAATAATTGCCATTAATATTAAAATATTAATGTATTTCATGAGAAAATATTAAAAGTTATGTTTTATAACTTCAAGCATTTTTAAAACCTTTAAATTATTTTTAAATGATTTTTAAAACATTAAAAACTTTTTTCATAATTTATTTAATAAAATTATTAAATAAATTAATTATCATTATTATTAAATTATTAATGAAATTCAACCTAAAATATTAAAAGTCATTCAAAATAACTTAAAAAATTTTCTAACACTTTAATATAATTTCAAATAATTTTAAAGTATTAAAATCAATTTTAACTAATTTATTTTATATAATTATTAAATAAATTAAATATTATTAATATTTAAAAAATCAAAATATTAATGAAAAATATTCCAAATTATCAAAAATTAATTTTAATGCATTAAAATCATTTTTATAAATTAATTATAATTTTTTATAATTATTAATCATTTTATTCTAATTATTTAATTTAAATAATTAATATATATTAAAACTGTCACTAAAGGGGTCTATAGCGACAAAATTGTCGCTATAGGTGTTCTTGAGCCCTCAAGAACATTCAAACACAGTCATCAGGGTAGCTACTTTGACCACATTCAAATCTTTGATCTTGATGTTTCTGGGCAGTTAAGTGCATTAAGGTTGTAGTATTGATGCAATATTACAATCACAAACAAGTTTCATAGTCAAACTGCATAACAACAGTAAGATACAAACCATCAAAAATCTTGTCAGACATGTTCTTCATTTTTTGGGTTACCCAGAAATGAAAAACAGTGCAAGGGTCCCTTTTTGAGCCTTTAAATCTTGGATTTTTGGGCTTTGATTGTGTGTTTAAGTGTTACACATGTGTAGTAGGTATGTCAAGGTACAAAAGTAACACACTCTTGTAGCTTAACATCATCACAAAAGACAGATCTGGCTTGGTCAAAGTACCTACCAGAACTTGTTCTTGAGAAATCTGGGTTTTTCAGAAAACTCATCCAAGTAGTTGGTCAAACCATGTTTGACCATGATTATCTATGATCCCAGTCATGATCTAAGTGTTCTAATGGTATGGTTGTGTAGTCTATATGCCAGTCTACAAAACCAATACACTTATATGACCTATAACCTTAACAATAGCAAGATCAGAGGCCTTAAAAATGTTGTCAGACCATCTAGGAAATTTCTGGGTTTTCCAGAAATCATTTTGTTCTTGGTCAACCATGTTTGACAATTAATAACTTGATATCTAGATATGGTACGGACTTGATTCCACTTTCAGTCTACTCTCCCCATGGTAGACAGAGAACATGAATATAACACTAATCTAGCCTAAAATTAACACACACAGATCTATGGGCCCTGACATATGGCTATCAGACCATATTTTTAGGGTTCTTGGTCTATTCTTAAAAACCTATTTTAATGCACTTATATGTTATGGATCTATGATATAATATCATAGATCACTAAATAACATCTTATAACACTACTCTAAACATCAAAACACATAATCACATAAAAGCATAAGGATCTAGCTTAAGTTAGGGTTTATACATTTAAAGCTTCAATCTTTGATTTCTGTCCTCATGATATGTTCTTGGCAAGCTAAGGGTTGATATTGGCTTAATTTATCACTCTCATTCACTCTCAATTTACTAAAATTTAGAGAGAGAAGGTCTTTGCTAACTTGAAAAGTTAAGTAAGTTATTTTCTTAACTTTTAAGTTTTTAATCTTTTGATTTATTGTATCTAATGTTGCTAGGTGACAAGAGTTAGCTTATTGCTTGTTGTTTTTAATCAAATGTCAATATCCAAAGGGTGAGTCACTAAGATTTGACAAATCTTTTACTTAAACATTAAGTATAAGGGCATTTTGGTTATTTTGAACCTACTAAGGGTATTTTGGTCTTTCTCCTACAATTTGAAGGGTAATTTGGTCTTTTCATATATAACACATAACTTTTAACCCTTAAGTCTTTATACTTAGCTTTTGAGCTCCCAAACTAGGGTTTTGAAATTCCTCGTTAGGGTTTAGGGTTTCTAAAAATGAAATTAGGTTTTTAAAAACTAGAATTAGGGTTTCTAACCACTCGTTAGGGTTTTCTAATTGAACATCAAAGTTCTTAACATAAAATTAGGGTTTGCTAATGTTACACTTATCTGATCAACAATTGACCCTTAACCACATATTGTACACATAAAATTACTACGCACAAAATCATATATACTCATATACTTAACCATATAAGTTCTTCACAAAATTTTTAAATCCATACAAATAATTCACCGAATTCTTATTAAATATTCTAAGTCTAAGTCTAAGTCTAAGTCTTATTATTAAACCATTATTCAATCAATTAAGATTTTATTAATTATCTAAATTCTCGGGTTATCACATTCACCCCTTCTTATAAGAATTTCATCCCCGAAATTACAGTCTACTACACCCTACTCCTTTCATTCACCAAAACTAGGTTTTCAACACAACCTTTATTCAATCATATCCGATTCTACCCGTACGTAACGAGTTTATACTATCTCACACACATCATCACATGCTACCCAAAACATCACTCCCAAGAGTTAAACTTTTCAAATCGTTCTTAGGAGTCGTATAGACCATGAACTTTCATTTTTGATTTTCGAAAAGGTTATACAGAAATTCATTCGCAAACGGTTATGACTTACGGAAACAAAGGGTGTCAACCCATTATGCCTTTTACTGATCAAATACTTCTTGTTAAAATGATTTTTCCGGTTCATCATAACCGTCTTGGGCGCACAAAAGTTTCCCATTTTGGGATGTTCACCTCAGTCTTATTATAGGATCGAGCACCAAAACAATTTTGTTTTGGAAATTTTCAAAGAATATGTGGAATTTTCATAAACGTTTTTCTAGCTGAATCAAATAGCTTAGACTCATACCAATAATTTAATTTTAATCGAAACATGTATGGCCAAACCACGTTGGCAACAATTTATCTTTAAAATTCTTAAAATATTTTATGACGTCATGATACTCTAATATCCCGAGTGTTTATGATAATGATCCTTAGAAAAAGAAATGAATGAGTTAAAGAATTATATATAATATTTGATATATGACTGTGTTTAATTGAAGATTATGTAATAAAACCTAAAAGTTGTTGAAGAAATGAATGAAGTATATATATATATTTAAAACTTTTTGCTAAGTTAACGTGTTGAAGTTATTCAACGATAATTGTGAAAGAGATTTTGCGAAAACTGAGTAAGGGAGGTTTCGTTGATTCTGATGATGGAATCCTTATAAGAAAGGAAAGATGTGACATACCGGATTTTTAAGAATTAATAAATGAGAATTTAATAAATAAAATTCTTATTTTAAGATGTTTAAGTACGAGTATATGTATATGTATTATATATTGTGAAATATGTGAATTAGTGTGAAGAGAATTTAGATGTTAATTTAATATTTATTGAAGTAAATAAATATTTTAATTGAATTATTTATTGAGATTATGTGATTAATATGGAGTAATGTAATTAGTGTATTATATTAATTAAATGATTATTTAATATTTAATTAATATGTAATAATTTTATGTTATAGTTCTAATTTAATTGAGATAATGTAGTGATGTGATAATTGTTACATGAAGTTATAATTAGCTTAGTAATTATAATGCGACAATTTTATGTGATTAATTGATGTTAAACTTTTAATTAATTAAATTAATGTTAAGATTTAATTAATTAAAGGTTAACATTAAGAATATGTGTTAAATGATCTATTAAAAGAGTTAAAAGAGTTTTTAAAACTGTTTTTCCAAACAAGACCTTACTTTTGTTTTAAACCTGTTTTACCCAAACAAGACCTTAACTATTAAAACCTGATTTTAAAATAATATGGTTTTGCCAAACAAGCCTTAGGGCTTTTAAAATTTTAATTTTTGTAACTTATATATTAAATTGATAATTAGTATATATAATTATATTCGGAGTTACGTATTCTGTAATTATATGTTTTATATGTATATTGTATATACACTAAGTTACGTTAGTTTTCTAAACCTAAGTCTAAACTAAGAACAAAGAGAAGAAGAGAGAATACAGAGGAGAAGAAGAAGAAGAAGAAGAAGAAGAAGAAGAAGAAGAAGAAGAAGGGAAACCTTGAGAAAACAAAAGAAAAGCTTTCATCATCTCTATCTTTTCTCCTAATTCAACCTAGAAAGGTATCAAACTAACCCTTATACTAAATTAAGATGTTTTGTATTTAGTCTTTGTAAAATTAGGTTTTCATGATTATGAATTTATATGTATATATGGTGTTCATATGTTTTCATATGTGATTGTATGTCATGAAAGGATTTTCACAATACAATTGTTGTAAAAACAAGTTTTAAAATCATGTTCTTCTATGTTTTCATAGTTTTAGAGTTCTATGTAAAAATCTTTTGGTGAAACTTCATTATTTTGATATGTGAATGGGATGTGTGTGTGTGTATATATATATATATATATATATATATATATATATATATATATATATATATATATATATATATATATATATATATATATATATATATATATACGTATGTATACGCTTACATGAGATTTTTATAGTTGTTCAAAGGTTTCAATTCACAAAGATATGATGAACATGATGAAATCATGTTCATAGTGTTTGATTATGAAGTTCTGTTGAAAATTATTCTTAAATCTTTGATGTGAGCATGAGTTATGTGTAATATGGGTTATATTATGATATATTATGAGTTATATGGTTGTTCTAGCAATCCATGTAATTTTGATAAACAAGAGGAATTTTATTCATAATGATTTTCTGTGAATTAATTTTTGAAAAATGGCTTTTGAAACTATCAAATTGATGTTTAATTCATAGTATAATTGTAAAATTGGTGTTGGATTGTGTTAATATGATAAGAAACAAAAAGAACGCAAGTTAAATGAATATATTTGGTTAAGAAACGAATTCGTAGTGAATGAATTCGCTAAATATGTTAAAACATGAAAGTTTAGTATGAATATGAGTTTTGGGTCAAGATTTAGGCTAGTTAATGTTTCTGTAAATTGTTATAAGTTTAGTATGTTGTAGTTCTATGAATTAAGAATCCATAGAGTTGAAAATGGACTGATTTGGATGTGTATAACTCAAGTTATGAAGGTTGGAAGGAGAAAGGGTCAAAAATTCGTAAGAACAATAAAATTGGAGAAAACAAATGCGTACATATCGCTAAAGAAGCATGCGGTCTGACCCCAAGGCTATTTAGGCGTACCGCTAACGCGGAATAGTTGACACGATCGAACAGTTTTGACCTCATGTAGTAAAACGGCAATAATGTTTTCATACGAACTTTGATTAAGGTGATTCAAGATGATCCGGAATAAAGACGAATAGCCCTACAACTTTTGTTTTTTATGGTTTTCAATTTGAGGTCGGGAAAATGGGTCAAAATGGTCATTTGTGGGACTGATATGTATTAGGAGGCAATCGGAGGGCGTTGGGCATGCACGTATGCAAGTGTAGTGCTCCTGACGACAAAAGATGGTGTCCTAAGTTATAAAACATAAATGCTAGTAAATATAATGATGATTAACATTAATAAATGATGTATTAGATAAGTTATGTAAGTACACTAAGCATACACAAGAGATACGATTCGGGTGTGTGACGAATGAACGTCAAAACGCCGTGACAAGTGTTAATGAACATTATAAGATATTGAATGGGTTTAATATAAACCCATAAGTATTCCTACCAATACTTAAACACTTGAATGAACTTCGAATATTACATAAGTCGAAAAGTTAACACAATCTAATTGAACATTGTGTGCTAATTAACAGGAAGGATTATGAGATGTGGAGTAGAGTTTACATTATAATTACTGTGTTGTTATGTGACTAATAGTTGATGTGTATGATTATATAATTGTGTAGGGCACGTGAAGTGCAGATAACTATAAGTTGTTAATCTGTTATTTGTAAACAACGATCAAGGCAAGTCTTTCGGTTTCTATTTTCTACTTGGACTTGATGAACTATTTTAAATTGCATGATATGTTATATGCGTTGTAAGCGAGCATGATATGTTATACATGTTGTAATCATGAAATGTTAAAGTCAATTTATGACTACATTGTTTAGGTTAAATAATGATGATTGAGTAAGGAACTCAATCTTTATATTTGCTATATGAATTAAAGCATGTATGCTATGTTACTGTAATTATTAGGATATGTATGTTGGGCATATTATTATGTGTTATGTGATGTATAAAAACTGTTAGAACTTGCTGAGCTGTCGAGCTCACTCTTGAAAATAATAATTTTTACAGGTCAAGATTTCAAGGTAAGGATATGTGCTAAGTGATAAGTGGGTTTCATATCCACAAATTGACGTTCATTTTGAGCTTTATCGTTGTTACTTTCTTGTTTTCAGGTTCGTTTTTTACTCGTTTCGTTTATTTTGTACGTAGGATAGGTGGTGTGGTGATTGAGTGAAAAAAGGAAGCATTTGGAGCATTGAGTTTGCAAGTATGAAGATCAGACAAGTTAGTTTTAGAATAGACCCTTTCACGTATGGGTCTTCAACATTGGTTTCTGAATGGATGATCACGGGCGAAATGTTTGTAGAGCACACACACCACGGGGTAGGAGGTCTCGATTGCTGGACTCTCCTTTCTTGCTTTGACCTCTGCTGGGATATGAACACTAGCTATTGAATAGCATATGGACTCTAATTAGCAGAGATTTTTGACTCAGACTTGTGTGTTAGGATATCTATTGCAGAATTAACAACAAATTAGATAGACACAAGGCATATTACAGAGAGATTAATTCCAATTTTTACAGCAAGCTTTGGAGGGAGATTTTGAAGAGATTTTCATGACGATTGCAGATTTAGGCTACGTGAAGGGTGTTTTTCACTATTCTTCATTTTAGTCTTATATTTGTAATTGAAAAGATGTTTTCTTTGAATTATTCAGTTATTATTTCATTCATGATGAACTAATTCACTTGTTAGGCTTATGATGGATCCTTAAGTGAAACGATGATTTTGTATACTTTGATTTCCAGTTCACAAAGCTAATTTCCAGTTTATCTATATTAATTTGAGCTTGAATTTATGAATTGCCCGATCAACAATTCTTTGTGGATTTGTATGGAATTGAGAGAGGATATACGAATCTAGACTTAGTTAATATAGCATGTGTTCATGAATTTTATGAATAGCATAATCTTGATGAATGTTAAGGTAGAGATATGCTTGACATCGCATGTAATCGGATAGAGAACTTACTCTTAAACCTTCTTTAATTATAATTCTCATAGAGATATAGTGAGTTAGTTGATTAAGGTGTTTAACTTGTTTCTATCTAAATTGTGGATTTAAGTTAATACCAGATTAGTGCATCGAGAGGTGGCTAGTACTACATTCGTGTTCTTGATTAATAAACTAGGATAGTGAGTTGAATTGGAATAAAGGTATAGAAATTAGAGTGAAGCTTAGGGTGAAATCGTAAGTCTAATTCTCCATTAATTGTTTGAAATTTTAGATTTTGATATTTGTGATTGTTTTGTGATAGTATATTTATTTATTAGTTTAGTTTCTATAATTTTAATCATTAAATTGGATAGTTTAATAAAATTATGATTAATAGGAAATTGATAATTGTAAGGTTAACTTTTTTACTAAAATTGTCTATGTGGGAACGATACTCTACTCATTACTATATTACTTGTTGACCACGTATACTTGTGTGTTGTGCGTATATAGATTTTACCAAAGAAGTTTTTGGCGTCGTTGCCGGGGACAAATTTAGTATAGAGTTTAATATTTTTACGATATCAGTTTAATCAGTCCAGTTTTACTTAAACATTTTTATTTTTGTTCTGTTCCTCTTATTTCAGGTTATTGAAGTGGTTTATGCAAACTCGGTCCAAAAATCCAGACTTGTTGCCTTTTGAGGACGACATTGAGAAATGGTTCCAGAGGTTAAGTAAGTGGATCAAGGAAACGAGGCAAGACTTTGAAAATTCTGAGAATGAAGAGGCAATGACAGCCGAAGATCAGAAAGCATTGAAGGACTTCGCCACACCAAAGGTGACTGAACTGTAGTCGAGCATCACCAGGCCTGCAATAGCTGCGAACACATTCGAAATCAAGCCTGGAACGATTCAGATGATCCATAATTCAGTTCAGTTTGGGGGATTGGCAAATGACGATCCGAATGAACATCTAGTCGGCTTTCTGGAGATTTGCGACACCTTCAGGTATAACGGGGTGTCGGATGATACGTTGAGACTTTGCTTGTTCCCATTCACCTTACGGGACAAGGCGAAGAGTTGGTTACACTCTCTACCGCTGGGATCGATAACTATGTGGGAAGACTTAGCTCAGAAATTCCTTGCCAAATTTTTCCCACCGACGAAAACTGCAAAAATGAGGAATGAGATAACGATGTTTGAGGAGCAACATGGGGAGTCATTATATGAGGCATGGGAGAGATACAAAGAATTGCTCAGAAAATGCCCGCATCATGGATTTCCTAAGTGGCTGCAAATGAATACTTTCTACAACGGACTATGTGGGAATCTCAAGACCAGTATTGATGCAGCGTCAGGTGGAGCGTTCATGGCTAAGAGTTATGAGGAGGCCTACAATTTGATTGAGACAATGGTGGCTAACAACTACTAGTGGCCCACAGCAAGAATAACACAGGCAAAGGCAGCTGGAGTGTTAGAAGTGGATGGGGTGACAGCAATATAAGCGCAAATTTCTGCGTTTTCAAAGAATTTGGATGTTATGAAAGGGGCTCAGGTACAACAGGGTGCGATCATGTGTGAATTGTGCGTGGGTGACCATCCTACAGATCAATGCGCAATCAATATAGCATCCGTCCAATTCGTAGGTAGCTACAACAGGGGTCCACAGAATATGTACCAAAATACTTACAACCAGGGGAATAGGAATCCCCCAAATTTCTCGTGGAGTAATAATCAGCAACACCAAGCTCCACGACCATCATATCCCCCAAGTTTTCAGAATCACCAACAACCGGCTCAACATCAAGAAAGAAAATCAGATTTAGAGGAGTTCTTGTCAAAATACATAACTAGCAATGAGGCAGCAATGAAAAACCAAGCAATGGCCATCAAGAATTTGGAAAATCAGATGGCACAAATTGCCTTAGCATTGAATAATAGACCCCAAGGGACTCTGCCGAGTGATACCGAGAGAAATCCGAAGGGAAACCATGAACAGTGTCAGGCAATTATGTTGAGGAGTGGAAAACATCTAATTGGAGAAGATGCAGAAAATTCAGCTATATCGGATGAAAAAATTGATGACAGCAAAGTGGTTGAAGAAAACAAGGGTGAGGATAAGCAAAGTGAGAAAACAAAGTTAGATGACAAGCCAGTTGTGTATCCTCCACCACCATTTTAGTAGAGGGTCCAAAAACAGAAATTAGATAAGCAGTTCGTGAAGTTTTTGGAAGTTTTAAGAAACTTCAGATTAACATCCCGTTCGCAGAAGCTCTAGAGCAGATGCCAATTTATGCGAAATTCATGAATGGGATTCTATCAAGGAAAAAGAAATTGGAAGACTTCGAAACAGTGGCATTAACAGAGGAGGAGAAAGCTACAGCAAGGATGAAACCATCATTGGAGGAGCCACCGACTCTGGAACTTAAGCCACTCCCTAAACACCTCAGGTATGCATATTTAGGCAATTCAAATTTTTTACATATTATTTCCACTGCACTTAACGATTTGCAGGAAGAAAAGTTGCTGAGGGTGCTTAGGGAACATAAATCACCAATAGGATGGACGATAGCGGATATCAAGGGAATTAGCCCTTCTTTTTGCATGCACAAGATTCTGATGGAAGACGATGCAAAACCAATGGTGGAGCAACAATGACGACTCAACCCAATTATGAAGGAAGTTGTAAAGAAGGAAATTCTGAAATTGTTGGATGCCGGTATCATCTACCCGATTTCCGACAGTAAGTGGGTTAGTCCGGTTCAGTGTGTGCCCAAAAAAGGGGGAATGACCGTGGTACAGAATGAGGACAATGAGCTAATCCCGACAAGGACAGTGATAGGTTGGAGGGTTTACATGGACTATAGGAAGTTGAATAAGGCAACCCGCAAAGATCATTTTCCGCTTCCCTTTATCGATCAAATGTTAGACAGATTGGCGGGACATGAATACTACTATTTATTGGATGGATACTCGGGCTATAATCAGATCATCATCGCTCCTGAGGATCAAGAGAAGACTACATTTATGTGCCCATACGGCACATTCACATTCAGGAGAATGTCGTTCGGTTTGTGTAATGCACCTGCTATCTTCCAATGGTGTATGATGGCCATCTTCTCAGACATGGTGGAGAAAAATGTGGAAGTCTTCATGGACGAATTTTATGTCTATGAGGACGATTTTGATACTTGTCTAGGGAATCTGGTGATGGTGTTACAGAGATGCAAAGACACAAACCTTGTACTTAACTGGGAAAAATGCCACTTCATGGTTGAGGAGGGCATGATTTAGGGTCACAAGGTATCGGCTCAAGGATTAGAGGTTGACAAAGCTAAGCTGGAAACAATCGAGAAACTGCCTCCACCGAGCTCAGTAAAGGGAATTAGAAGTTTTTTTGGACATGCTGGGTTCTACAGGAGATTCATAAAAGACTTCTCCAAAATTGCAAAACCTTTGTGCAGTCTTTTAGAGAAAGATTCTGTTTTTTAATTTTGATGAGGAGTGTAAGTCGGCTTTCGAGTTGTTGAAGAAGAAGTTGACTACAGCCCCGGTGATCCTCGCACCGGATTGGAATATGCCTTTCGAGCTGATGTGTGATGCAACTATACAGTTGGGGCTGTTTTGGGTCAACGCAGAGAGAAGGTATTTCACGCCATATATTATGCAAGCAATACACTCACGGAGACTCAAATGAATTACACAACTACGGAAAAGGAATTGCTTGTAGTGGTGTATGTGTTTGACAAATTTAGGGCATACTTGATCGGGACTAGGTGATAGTCTACACGGATCATTCGACTATTCGGTACCTAATTGCGAAAAAAGATGCTAAGCCATGCCTTATCCGATGGATTCTCCTTCTACAAGAGTTTGATCTAGAAATAAAGGATAGAAAGGGGACAAAGAATCAAGTCGCCGATCATTTGTCTAAGCTGGAAAATTAAGATAAACTAAAAGAGGACAAGTGTGCAATCAATGAGTCATTCTCAGATGAGCAATTGTTTGGGATAAATATAGAATTTCCTTGGTATACGGATTATGTGAATTATCTAGTGAGCAACGTTCTTCCACCAGATCTTACAAGGCAGCAAAAAAAGAAGTTTCTCCATGATGTAAAATGGTACATGTGGGATGAACCTTATCTATTCAAGCAGTGCGCCGACAAGATGATTAGAAGGTGCGTGTCCTACAGTGAAGTGAAGAACATACTGCATGAGTGCCACTCATATGCGTATGGCAGACATTATGGTAGTGAGAGGACAGCAGCAAAGGTGCTTCAATCCGGGTTTTATTGGCCTACACTATTTAAGGACGCCCACCAGTTTGTCAAAACATGTGATAGATGTCAAAGGGTGGGTAACATTTCGAAAAGGAATGAGATGCCTCTATAAACAATCCTTGAAGTTGAGATTTTTGATGTATGGGGCCTCGATTTCATGGGGCCATTCCCTTCGTCACTTAACAATCAGTACAGTCTACTCGTAGTGGATTACGTCTCAAAATGGGTTGAAGCCGCAGCACTCCCATCGAACGATGCCAAAGTGGTTCTAAAATTCCTATAGAAGAACATTTTTACGAGGTTTGATACGCCGAGAGAAATTATAAGTGACGAAGGTAGTCACTTTTGCAACAAATCGTTTACAGCTCTATTGGCAAGGTATGGGGTCAACAGTAAGGTAGCGACAACTTATCATCCCCAAACCAGTGGGCAAGCTAAGGTGTCAAACAGGGAAGTCAAGAGAATCTTGGAAAAAGTTGTGAACCCGAATCGAAAGGATTGGTCGCTCAGGTTGGATGATGCATTATGGGCCTACCGGACTGCATATAAAACACCGATCGAGATGTCACCATATCAACTACTGTACAGAAAGGCTTGTCACTTACCAGTCGAGTTACATCATAAGGCTTATTGGGCAATTTAGAAACTTAATTTTGATCAAGCAGCTGTAGGGGAAAAGCGATTACTGCAATTAAATGAGCTTGACGAATTTCGCCTTAAAGCCTATGAGAACTCCAAGTTATACAAGGAAAAGGTCAAGAGATGGCACGACCAGAAAATTATGCACAGAACATTCGAGTCGGGGCAATCAATCCTTTTGTTCAACTCACGGCTGGGATTGTTCCCAAGAAAGATTTAGTCAAGATGGTCGGGACCATTCACCATAAAAAGGGTGTTTTCTCATTGTGCCATTGAACTCTACAGTCGTAATCCTTTAGAAACTTTCAAAGTCAACGGTCAACAATTAAATCACTATTGGGGCGACGAGTCCAACACCGATGTCATCACCATCACATTATCCGACGTACCATGAACAGGAAATAGTCAGGCTAAACGACTTCGTACCATGAACAGGAAATAGTCAGGCTAAACGACTTCAAATCAAGCGCTAATTGGGAGGCAACCCAATCATACGTTTATTTTTCATATTTTCATTCATAATTGATAGAATACAGTTTATAATAAGTTAATTAGGTAGTCACTATATTGTATGAGTCTTGTTAATCTCTCAACCATGCTCTAATTGTTCAACAATCCACTAATTTTTATGTTTCATGGCTTGTAGGATGAGAAAATAATCATTAAGTGGCATAGCAAGAAGAAAAGAAGAAAAAAAGAATTTAATCTGCAGTGTCATGAACCGAGTCATTTGGGCAGAGCCCATAATGAACTACACCCCACGAATGAAGGGGTCCCCTAGGAATTTAACAGAACCCATGCCCGTCGCTTGGGCTTAATATACTAACTAACACCCCCAGGAAGTGGGGGTCCCAAACCCAACAGTTTTCGGGCAGTTATACACGCTTCTTTCTTCTTCTTCCCAACTACACACCACTTCCCCACTAATTATACCTCCATTACAACTCCAACTCCCATCCATTACTCCCACTTCAACCCCACGATTTCCACTACTCCATTACTTCTCCCCACCACTCCAATCCATTACTCCCTTACACCACATCATCCCTATATATATTTACACCATCTCATCCCAAATTCCTCACAAAACTCTTCAGCTACATCTCACAAGTCTGCGAATTAGGGCTTCCATAGAGGCAAATTGAGAGCAATTGAGTGTGAAGCACAATAATATATATTATTCAACTTCATTCATCCAATTTGCCACATAAAATCAACAAGTTTGGGGGAAGAATTGTATGCGCCCACCAAGTGTTCGACAGTGTGTATGAAACAAGTTTGGGGGGGGAGATACTGTGATTAAGGCAATCGAGAGTCAATGGCTTCGCAACCCACATCGAAACACCAAAGGGGAGAAAGTTCAAGGCCCACACAACCGACACGGACCTTTGATCGACGAAAATTTGTAAGTGTCACCGCTGCCGACCGATACGATTATATGATGACAAAAGCACTTACACCGGAGCGGGGGTTGGCACCAGATCATGTCGATGGGGAAATGATGCAGCAAATCTATCAGAAGGGTTGGAACAAATTCACCGAAGAACCGGAACCCGTCGTGGTCAACATAGTCAAGGAGTTCTATGCGAACGCCGAAGACAAAGCCCCATTCAACGCTTATGTGAGGGGTCGCTTAGTTTCATTCAGTGCTGATGCCATAAACACCTATTATCAACTGCGCGTGCCTCGACAATGTCAATATGCCCACCTACGTGATTTTGATCAGGACTATGAGGCAATACTCAAGGAAATGACTAAACCGGGAACAACATGGATCAAATGTCGGAAGGGAGGCATAATTTTTCATAGCAAAGATCTCAGTTGGTATGGTAAAATTTGGTATGCTTTCTTATGTGCTAAATTGTATCCGTCCCAACACACATTGGACGTGATCAAGGAGAAGGCATTACTGCTGTACGTGATTGTGCAAGACTTCATCATTGATGTCGGGGCCATAATATGTTTTTCCATCCGCAGGTGCTTACGAGGAAACTTTTCAGGCAGCTTGCCACACCCATCACTCATATATGGGTTGTGTCGCCAAGCGAGTGTGAGATGGTCTGATGATGAACCCACATAGATGTCGCTTCAATTACTAGATTCCAGAATGATATCGCGGTATTCGGTGTGGGCCGGAGGTGATTCCCATCCTAGAGGTCTGGGGTTTATTTTTCCATCAGCTTCGGAGGACGAAGTTGATGTGGTAGACACCTCGGAGGATGAGGATGAGGCTATGGGAGATCAAGGATCCGAGCAGGTACTTCTGTCCGAGGCATTATCCAGTCCTCAGTTTCTTGACTTTCAACGTCAAATGGATGCGCACAACAAAGCAGCACGTCAGGAGATGCGGCGACTCGCATTGAGGCAAGACCACATATTTGACACTATGAAGACGTCTTTCACTTCACTCAACACGACACTTCAGAGCTTCAATCCAGTTGAACAATTTCCATACTAGCAGCCCATGCCAATGTCAAGGTTTCCGCCAAGCGATTCAGAGGAAGAAGATCAATCACCACCTCCTCAAACTTAGGCGACTGTAGGGAAGTCCTCACACACTTAATTGAGATTATTCATCCAATGAGGGCATTGTATTACTTAAGTTTGGGGGATTTAAATTCTTATTTGCATGCATAATGTCATTAGTTAGGCTTACATTTGTCATTGCATTCTAGTTTTGCATATTAGTTTAGGAATTATGATGTTGCATTCATATAGTCACATAGTAGTTTAGGTCACTTTTTTTGTTTTTGTTATTGCATTACGTCATGTTATGTTTGATTTTCTATCGGAAAAAAAAAAGAAAAAGAAAAATGAAAAACAGAAAAAAAAAAATTAGTTACATATTGTGTTTGCATATGTCTAGCAATGTTATAGTTCATGTTATTATGGGCCAATGATGAGATTGAGAATAAGTTAACCAATACAACATTGATTATTAGAACTGTAACATAGTTTCTGTTATGAATCGAATCTTGTGCTTGTTTGAAACTGGTATAAAAAGGTTAGCACGCTAATAACATCTCTGTGACTGGTTAGTTCAAATTAATACATAAAGATTTTCTAAAGGATAATGCTAGGGTGAATGAGAAAATGACAGGATAGGCAGTGAAAACGACGAATTAGACAAGAACTTAAGTTTGGGGGATTTAGGTAGGGTATATAAGCTTCGAAGAAAAAAAAGAAGAAATTAATATCTAGTTGAGTTTTGTGGTGGGTTGAGGAAAATATACTCCCCATAAACACGAGCGTGAGATGGAGCGTAAAACGCACTCACCAACCATCTATCTATGAAAAGAAAAAAAGAGTATGAAAAAAAGAGAAAGCATGAATACCCTATTTGATCCCTTAATCTTGGTAAATGTCTGAATTCTAGTGGAACTTATCTATTTTTGAAATTTTTAAGTTTGCGCTGTATGATTCCTTCTAAGAAATCGGTTATGTATTGAATTTGAGTCCGTATCAGTTATCATGGATGTTGAACACACACGCACACTATACCAGTGATAATGGTTTAAGATTTGAGAACTGATAAGTCATTATTGATTGGTTTTGGTGATTAATATTGTACAGTTTGCTTGTTTTCTTTGAGGCCAGTGAGATAATTTTTGATTCTGTGATACTGTTTGATTCGAAAGCATATAGATTAGATTTGTTACATTTCATTGCATTGCATAGTATGTAGCTTGTTTTGTGCTCGAGGAGTAGCACGATTTAAGTTTGGGGGATTTTGATAAGTGAATTTTATATCCACGAATTGACGTTCATTTCGAGCTTTATCGTTGTTACTTTCTTGTTTTCATGTTCGTTTTTTACTCGTTTCATTTATTTTGTATGTAGGATAGGTGGTGTGGTGATTGAGTGAAAAAAGGAAGCATTTGGAGCATCGAGTTTGCAAGTATGAAGATCAGCCAAGTTAGTTTGCAGAATAGACCTCCGCTGGGGCGGGCCTTTTTTACCTAAACACCCAAACACATCTTCAACATTGGTTCTGGGTAGCATAGCATAGTATAGGCATACACCACGTAAAAGGGGTCTCAAAATCTTCTTTGGACTCTCCTTTCTTGCTTTGAACTCTGTTGGGACATGAACACTAGCTATTGTATAGCATATGGACTCTAATTAGCAGAGATTCTCGACTAAGACTTGTTTGTTGGGATATCTATTGCAGAATTAACAACGAATTAGATAGACACAAGGCATATTACAGAGATTAATTCCAATTTTTCACAGCAAGCTTTGGAGGGAGATTTTGAAGAGATTTTCGCAACGATTGCAGATTTAGGCTACATGAAGGGTGTTTTTCACTCTTCTTCATTTTAGTCTTATATTTGTAATTGAAAAGATGTTTTCTTTGAATTATTCAGTTATTATTTCATTCATGATGAACTAATTCACTTGTTAGGCTTGTGATGGATCCTTAAGTGAAACGATGATTTTGTATACTTTGATTTCCAGTTCACAAAGCTAATTTCCAGTTTATCTATATTAATTTGAGCTTGAATTTATGAATTGCTCGATCAACAATTCTTTGTGGATTTGTATGGAATTGAGAGAGGATATACGAATCTAGACTTAGGTAATATAGAATGTGTTCATGAATTTTATGAATAGCATAATCTTGATGAATGTTAAGGTAGAGATATGCTTGACATCGCATGTAATCGGATAGAGAACTTACTCTTAAACCTTCTTTAATTATAATTCTCATAGAGATATAGTGAGTTAGTTGATTAAGGTGTTTAACTTGTTTCTATCTAAATTGTGGATTTAAGTTAATACGGTATTAGTGCATCGAGAGGTGGCTAGTACTACATTCGTGTTCTTGATTAATAAACTAGGATAGTGAGTTGAATTGGAATAAAGGTGTAGAAATTAGAGTGAAGCTTAGGGTGAAATCGTAAGTCTAATTCTCCATTAATTGTTTGAAATTTTAGATTTTGATATTTGTGATTGTTTTGTGATAGTATATTTATTTATTAGTTTAGTTTCTATAATTTTAATCATTAAATTGGATAGTTTAATAAAATTATGATTAATAGGAAATTGATAATTGTAAGGTTAACTTTTTTACTAAAATTGTCTATGTGGGAACGATACTCTACTCATTACTATATTACTTGTTGACCACGTATACTTGTTTGTTGTGCGTATATAGATTTTACCAAACACTAAGTGAATTATAGAGATCCATATTCACGAAGATTACCTATGTTTTATGAGAAATGTATTTAATATTTTGAATATAACATGTTGTTGAATTGCAAGTTGAGCTATTCGGTGTATATAGATATCTATTTATGATGTAAGACTTTGTATAGTCATTTTGTTGTAACGATTCATGATATATAAATTTGAATCGAAGAGATGTAATGTAAAGGTTGCGATTTAGGGCAATATAAAAGGAAATGTATAAAAGTTTTAAATATTCTGCATTTTTAGTGATTTTAATAACGAATAATGATGTAAAGATAGATTAAAGTTGTATTGTTAACAATCAAGAAGGAGAATATTATTGTTTAGATTTTGGGGTCATTATAGATACCGTACGGTGTTTACAGCCTGTTTGAGGATGTTGTCTTTGTGTGGCTTTGTCATAATACATCATACCATAGTGGAATAACGATTTGTAGATCGCATTCAACACTAAGTACTTCTGCATTTATAACTCCGTCAAATTTTATCATCTTTGCACCAAGTTACATGATGCATTAATGATATAAATTCATTTTGATATTTTCAAATTATTTTCGTCTAGCCTAAACAATTAGCATAGACTATTCTTTAAACAGTTTAAAACCTTTGCAAATCATTTTAGTGATATCATATCTCAGCAGGTAACGATGTGTCAGTGTCCTGAAGTCCACACATACACACTAGTCACCATGCGTTGAGAATAAAAATTCATTTTTAAAAGGCACATAGTGCGTATTTAGCTTGATGTCAAAAATTTCGAAGCCTAGCATAGCTAGAAGATTCGGAAAACCTATGTCTCCACCACCAACTTAATATTCTATAAGGATCCATTGCTTAATAAGTCTATCTATTCCTATCATCCACAATACTCCATTCACAACTTAGATATACCCCAGTTCATCAAACTTACCACACATTATGATTTTTGAAACTTTCAACAATAATATAAGTTTCAGAACTTATCCTAGCAATACATATGTCAAGAACCAATCGGGAACTGTCCATACGCTTAGGGGTTCAAAAACATACCATACGATTATAAGTCACGAACTTACCATAAGTATGAGTTTTAAAACTCGCACCTAATCTTATATTCTCTACCTATTCGTTATGCACATGAGAAAAGAATCATCTTCTCAACATGTATATAGTAAATAGTGTGACACAAACATTTCAACGATTATCACTATCAGAAAATAAGTGGTTGTCGAAACAAACACAATCCCCTACCCATACAAAGAATTGGTCAGCTCGGCCACTAATCAATATAAGAAGTTAAGCGGTTGTTACACCAAGAACAATTCTTCGTCTATACAAAGAATTGTTCAACCTAACCACTATATCGATATAGGAAGCTAAGTGGTTCTAAAACCAAGTAAAAATTCCCCGTCCGTAAAAGGAATCATATAACTTAGCTGCTGACATGAGTCCTCAATTGAAATCCCACTTAATCCTAGCTCCATACTTACTTCATACGAATTTTTTTTAATCCGTATTGAATCACCCCCAACCCTCTTTTTGAGTTGGCACAGTACCAATTCATAGTACAACTGACACACATCAATTTTTCCATAAAATTTTCAATCATTAGATTGATCCTCCTCCCCACTTGACCTTATCAGATCACGGTGTGATCTCATCGTATGATATTACGATTTATTTCTTTATTGTGATTATTTTATTTTACGATCTCCTTTCCTCGTATACTTTTAGTCTTTTAGACTCTATATATTCATTACTATTGTTCATCTTTATTATAAGAGTTAGGCAACTCTGTATCTTTTATAACTTGTCGAGATTCGTCTTTGAATCTTAATGACGCACTAACTCTATTTAAGTTAGTCCTTATCTCAATCACTATGGTTATTAGCCTAAGATAACCCTTATCTAATGTTTATAACCTACAGCTCTGATACCAACTGTAGAGTCCCCAAATCCGGGTACTAATCACCACGAATATGGTACACTAATTCTATAACTATTGCGGAATAAATTATTTATACATTAACATTTACACATAACTCCCAAAGTTGATAACCTTAACTTATTACCTGAATTCAATATCCTACACGACATACAATGTCATTTGCCTTTGTTTGTATCTGAAGTATTCGTCCTAATCTGCAATGTTTATCATGATATAACAAGAGTGAGCAACAAGTTTGCCCAACAAGTTTAAATTCAAGGAAAGATATATCATGATTGAAAGAATGAATAATAAGCTGACAAAACTTTCAACAATATAAACATTGTGAAAGAAAATAAATAAATTTTCAGAACTGAACGACCGAGACAATAAAATGAATAGCCAATAATGAACATGAACAAATGAACTAGACCAAATGTTAATGAATGTGATAAGCCTTTCATACCTAATGAACATATGCAACATGCACAAAGTGCGAATCAACAAATCATAAGCGTGATGTAATCAACAATGATTAACCACTAGTTAAAAATAGAGTTCAAAAAAAATTGCCTGCACCATCGATTACTGCTACGTAATCTATTTTAGCTTCATCTGAAGACCTAATATTAATAATATCGATCTCACAATTAGAATAATATCATCATATTAACTATTGCTAATTACGGTTATAAAATAACCTTAACACACTACCACATAATCCTAACAGTCAATAAAATACATAAGACCCGGTATCAAGTCAAATTATTTCAGTCTGAGTTGAGTTTGGTACTATTTCGACATCTCGATTGCCTAATCGGATAATTATCGAGCCTATTATCAATAAGACTCTACTTAAACGCTTTAATATCATCTTAGATAATTTATTATTTATTCAAAATATTTTTTAACAGCTCATAATAATTTTCAAATAATTATTATCATTTATAATGATATTTCAATCATTAATATCATATTTATATGATTTAACTACCACATAATTCCATTATCATTAATACTTAATTAATTTCAAATATTGATGAAATACATGACATAATATTATAAGTTATTTATAATACCTCAAAGTATTTTTAATACCTTAATATCACCCTTAAATGATTTTAAAACATTTAAAACCATTATTAAATATTTACCATTAATATTAAAATATTAATTTCTTTCATGACAAAATATTAAAAGTTATGTTTTATAACTTAAAACATTTTTAAAACCTTTAAATTATTTTTAAATGATTTTAAAACATTAAAACTATTTTTCCATAATTTATTTAATATAATTATTAAATAAATTAATTATCATTAATATTAAATTATTAATGAAATTCATCCCAAAGTATTAAATGTCATTCCAAATAACTTCAAATATTTTCTAACACTTTAATATAATTTCAAATGACTTTTTAAAGTATTAAAATCACGTTTAAGTAATTTATTTAATATAATTATTAAATAAATTAAATATTATTAATATTTAAAAATATTAAAATATTAATAAAATATATTTCAAATTATCAAAAATCAATTTTTATGCTTTAAAATAATTTTTTCATATTAATTATGAATTTTTGATAATTATTAATCATTTTATTCTAATTATTTAATTTAAATAATTAATATATATTAAAATTGTCACTAAAGGGGTCTATAGCGACAAAGCGTCATTATAGGTGTTCTTGAGCCCTCAAGAACATTCAAACACAGTCACCAGGGTACCTACTTTGACCACATACAAATCTTTGATCTTGACGTTTCTAGGCATTTAAATGCATTAAGGTTGTAGTATTGATGCAATACTACAATCACAAACAAGTTTCATGGTCAAACTACATAACAACAGTAACATGCAAGCCATCAAAAATCTTGTTAGACATGTTCTTCATTTTCTGGGTTACCCAGAAATGAAGAACAGTGCAAGGGTCCCTTTTTGAGCCTTTAAATCTTGGATTTCTGGGCTTTTATTGTTTGTTTAAGTGTTACACATATGTAATAGGTATGTCAAGGTATAAAAGTAACACACTCTTGTAGCTTAACATCATCACAAAAGAAAGATCTGGCTTGGTCAAAGTACCTGCCAGAACTTGTTCTTGAGAAATCTGGGTTTTTCAGAAAACTCATCCAAGTAGTTGGTCAACCCATGTTTGACCATGATTATCTTTGATCCTGGTCATGATCTAAGTGTTCTAATGGCATGGTTGTGTAGTCTATATGTCAGTCTACAAAACCTATACACTTACATGGCCTATAACCTTAACAATAACAAGATTAGAGGCCTTAAAAATGTTGTCAGACCATCTGGGAAATTTCTGAGTTTTCCAAAAATCATTTTTTTGCTTGGTCAACCATGTTTAACCATTAATAAATTGATATCTAGACATGGTATGGAATTGATTCCACTTTCAGTCTACTCTCCCCATGGCAAAGAACATGAATATAACACCAATCCAGCCTCACAATTAACACACAAAGATCTATGGACCCTGATATATGGCTGTCAGACCATATTTTTGGGTTCTTGGTCAGTTGTTAAAAACTTATTTTCATGCACTTACATGTTATGGATCTATGATATAACATCATAGATCACTAAATAACATTTTATAACACAACTCCAAACATCAAAACACATAATCACATGAAATCATAAGGATCTAGCTTAAGTTAGGGTTTATACCTTTAAAGCTTCAATCTTTGATTTCTATATTCATGATCTATTCTTGGCAAGCTAAGGGTTGATATTGGCTTAACTTATCACTCCCATTCACTCTCAATTTTTGAAAATTTAGAGAGAGAAGGTATTTGCTAACTTGAAAATTAAAGTAAGTTATTTTCTTAACTTTTAAATTTTTAATCTTTTGATTCATTGTATCTAATGTTTCTAGGTGGCAAGACTAGGTTGATTGCTTGTTGTTTTTAATCACATGCCAATATCCAAAGGGTGAGTCACCAAGACTTGACAAATCTTTTACTTAAACATTAAGTATAAGGGCATTTTAGTTATTTTGCACCTACTGAGGGTATTTTGGTCTTTTCTCCTATAATTTGAAGGTTAATTTAGTCTTTTCATATATAACACGTAACTTTTAACCCTTAAGTCTTTATACTTAGCTTTTGAGCTCCTAAATTAGGGTTTTGAAATTCCTGGTTAGGGTTTAGAGTTTCTAAAAATGAAATTAGGGTTTCAAAAACTGGAATTGGGGTTTCTAACAACTCGTTAGGGTTTACTAACTGAACATCAAAGTTCTTAACATAACATTAGGGTTTGCTAATGTTACACTTATCTGATCAACAATTGACCCTTAACCATATATTGTACATACAAAATTACTCACACAAAATCATATATACTCATATACTTAATCCTATAAGTTCTTCACAAAATTTTAAACCCATACAAATTCTTCACTGAATTCTTATTAAATATTTTATTTCCCAGTCTAAGTCTTATTATTAAACCATTATTCAATCAATTAAGATTTTAATAATTGTCTAAATTCTTGGGATGTCACAAAACCCCCTTCTTCTAAGCATTTCATCCCCGAAATTACAGCCTACTACACTCTGACACCCCCAAATCCAGGTACTTCATTCCCACAGGATTTGGTGTTCACTTAATCAAACATTCATATATAACTACTCAATCACAATAAAACTGGATAAATAAAACCTTTCCCATTAAAGGGTTACATAACAAAATCTCCCAGGTTATCTAACCTTTAAATAAAATCATTCAAATGCGAACATTAAATAAACATCATTAAAACCAAGTCTAAGATCATCATAATAAAAGTCTAAAGTAATAGTTACAAGTCTTCATCACTTGCACATTTTTTCCTTTCCTTTTCTAGACGAAGGTTCATCTACCTTCTCTTCGTTAGTTGCAATGAGTTTTAAAATATGCAAGAGTGAGCAAAACAATTGCTCACTAGATACAATATGAAATCAATAGGAGTATAGTAATAATAACTGCCAATAATAGGCTCATAAACAATGAATAGTACTCTATCATCTATAATCAAAAACAGACATCCAAAATGTGTAATAAATATAACTGAAGGTCATAAGACCATGAATTATGTCCACAATATGAGTAATCTTTCAACTCCAACTTTAATAAATATAAGACTATAAGGACTCCTCGTATTTAGGGGGATCACCCTTCGCATACCATGTATTGTGCACAAACATTTAACGCTACGTGTAAGTTATCCCCAATAATAATAGGGTTGTTCATCTCAGTATTTGGAGTACAAGTCCGCACCAAAGAGAGTTTGGTTTGGATAAGCTTTCAAGGATAATTTGAAGTTCAACGACCATCAACTAGAGGACTAGTTGAATTAATAACACTGTATTACAGAATAATTCCAATTGAATCAACATGGTAAACCAAAATCATGCTTTAGGAATAATCTAATAGCATATACTTTGAATAACTATAACATGCCTTGCTTGAACAATATTAAGTCAAGGTTAATTAGAATTGAGTACTAATCATGCATAACAGTTTGAACGATGAAATTGCTTAACATTAGTATAAATAGTTGTGCATGCTAAACAACAAGTTAAATACAAGAATAACTTGTCAACATTAAACCAAAGTTTAGAAAGCTTGGATCATTCATAAGGTAATAGAATTGAAACAATAAATAGTTCAACAAGATAAAGAATTAGAAAACTTGCATTATTATATTGGAAACAATAATTGATTTCAATTACAAAGGTAGAGTTAGAGAACTTGCCTTGCTCGTAGGCTAAACCAAATCAATATGAATCACAATATCCTATAAACATATGTCATCATGACATAATTAGTCAATACCATCTTACAAACATAACTAAGTACGTTCATCATTTAAAATTGGATTTTTAATCACATAATCAAGTTATAACACAAGTTAATCCTTAATAACATAATTATTCCTAATATAGATATACTAAAATCAACATTTAGCAGTTCTACTATCATCACATAAATTTTCTTAAAATTTTGTGTACAAAAATCAACACCATCGACCATTCGCTTAACTTCATCATGGGCGCCACATGTTACACGGGTCTTTGTATCATGGAATAGGCATGACAGCATAAAAACAGTCTGGAGTTGTGGCGGGAACAAAGGTATAAAGTCGTCTTCAATGGCATGGCATGCCACAGCAAGGACAAAAAAACAACAATATTTGGTCACACAATGGCTAGCATGAAATGCGATTCCTAACCGACAAATTTTAAGAATAAAGAGAGAAAAAGCCAATTTTGGCCTACAAGCTCGTTTCTAACAGACTAAATAGAATATAATTCATACAAAAACATTTATGTAAACAAAATTCAAGAATTCCTAACATGTTTCTATCCATACAACAACATAAACAACAAATTTAGCACATTCAATTTCACTGTTTTTGATAAAAACTCACTTTTTGATATTTCAATGAAAATCAACACTGTAAATTTTGTTTTTCAACGAAAACCACTAATTCAAAGTTATACATGCTCTATCAAATTAAATGGTCAATTTATCAACTAAACAACTAATTAACCCTCAATTTCTATTTTAACTAAACAATATATAATCACCAAAAACTCTCTGTAAAAACATTTTCTTCACAAATTACATATATATCATCAATTCATTGATTATAATCATATATAACCTATGAAAATAACTTTACAACAATGGTTTATCATATGAACACACATAAAATCAACTATTATCCTATCACAAGAATTTCATAGAGAAAAATAGGAGAAGAGAAAGGAAAGCCAAAGAAAATAGAGAATACCTTGATTGTCAAGAAGATGATGGCTATCCTTTTGATTATCAAACCTCTTTTCCCCAATTCTTTTCTCAATTCTCTAGCCCTTCCTTCTCTCTTTTCTTTCTTTCTTCTTCTTCTTCCTCCGTGTTTTGTTTTTCTTCTTAACTCTAGAGCATACTAACAACTAACGATATATATAGCATATAATATATATATTAATTATATAATATAACTCTAATTTAATCGACATCGTTATTTATTTTGAAAATCAAAAGCCATAAGGCTTGTTTGGCCAACCACTAACAAAATAAACCATTAATCCTAACACCTTGTTTGGTAAAACTCAAATAAATTAAAGACTTAATAGACCTTAGGCCTTGTTTGGCAAAAACCAATTAAAACTCCTTTAAGTTATTTTAATAACTCCTTTATAAAAAGGTTATTTGTCACACATTAATTTAATTAAATTAATCATAATAACAATTTATTAAATCATTTCATCACATAAATCAATACCACCAAAATTATAATTTTCTATATAATTATAACTTTTATTTAATCCACCAACACATCCTTTTTAATTAAAATTCCAATAAAAAGAATAGTAATTCAATTAATCAAAATTCTCTAACTTAATAATTAAATTAAATTAGCAAAATAATTAATGTTCTTTAATTATTTATTTAACAAATAATTAACCACATCAATTCAAATTTGAACAATTATTTATTCAACAATAAACACATCCATTAAATATTTAAATAATTTAATAAATATTTAATATAACAATTAAAATTCTAGAATGTTACATCATTCCTCCTTACAAGGATTCTCATCCCCGTAATCACAATTCAAATAATTCATTCATCACAATCTCCCCTACTTACAAAGATTCGTCCCCGTAATCAAGACACATATTAAACAAATAACTCGTGGTAATTCTTCATCATTTCAAACTTTTGAGTTCCCACGTAGCCTCTTCGACATTGTGGTTCCTCCAAGTTACCTTCACAGAAGGTATCACCTTATTCCTGAGCACTTGTTCTTTCCTGTCGACTATCTGGATAGGAACCTCTTCATAGGACAAATCTTTCTCAAACTGCAATGGTTCGTACTCAATTACGTGCTTATAATCAGGTTTATACGGTCGTAACACCGACACATGAAAAATATTATGAATGTTTTGCAACTCTGGAGGTAGAGCTACCTCGTAAGCCACCTCTCCAACCTTTCGCAGAACTTCGAAGGGTCCAATAAATCTCGGACTTAGTTTCCCCTTCTTACCAAATAAAATTTTTTCTTTCCAAGGAGAAACCTTTAGGAATACGAAATTTCCTACATCGAACGCACGATCTTGTCTGTGTTGATCAGCATATTTCTTTTGTCTATCTTGAGCAACTATCAATCTTGTTTTGATGAGTTTGACAACCTCAGCAGTTTGTTGTACCAGTTCTGGTCCTAATAGTTGATGTTCTCCGACTTCATCCCAAAGACAAAGGAGTTCTACACTTCCGCCATATAATGCTTCAGTAGGCAAGATGCCGATGCTAGCGTGGTAGCTGTTATTGTAGGCAAATTCCACCAATGGTAATTGTTCATCCTAGCTTCCTTTGAAATCCATGACGCATGCTCTCAACATATCTTCCAATGTCTAAATCGTTCGTTCGCTTTGGCCATATGTTTGCGGATGATATGCAGTACTCATTCGCAACTAGGTTCCTCTACATTCTTGTAGTCTCTTCCAGAAGTTTGATATGAACCTCGGATCTCTATCTGACACAATTGACACTGGAACTCCATGTCTCGACACAATCTCTTTAACATATAACTTTGCCAGCTGATCAAGATTGAATCTAATCTTTATTGGCAAAAAGTGTGCAGATTTTGTTAATCTGTCCACTATCACCCAAATCGCATCGTATCCTTTCTGAGTTGTTGGAATACCTACCACAAAATTCATTGTGATATGTTCCCATTTCCATTCCGGTATCTCTAACGGTTGAAGTAACCCGCTTGGTCTTTGATGCTCTACTTGACTCCGACATGTCAAGCACTTTTTGCAACGATTCTCGAAACGCCTCTTTTCATATTTGGCCACCAAAATGTCGCCGCAAATCTTGATACATCTTCGTATTTCCGGATGAATTGAATATCTTGAGTTATGAGCTTGGTTAAGATGTCTTCTTTAATATCCTAATCGCACTGAACCCATATTCGCCCTTCAAACCTCAAAGATTCCACTCCAGATCAATCCTTGTATTTCACCTCTTTTCCTCAACCACACTTTCTCGATTTTTTCGCATTCCTCATCCCCGTAGTTGAAGCGTTCTTCACTTTGTCCACCAAAGTTGGACCGGCTTCCATCCGTAACATCTTTCATCTGATTCTCTTGGAAATTTGATTTCCAACTCTAACCTTGACATTGCCGTAATAAGCTCCTCCTTATTAGTTAACAACATCAACTTTTCCCCGCCTTTCCTACTCAAGGCATCTCAGAACCTGCTTTGCTTTTCCTCGGATGATAAAAGATATCACAATCATAATCTTTTATCGGTTCCATCCATCTTCTTCGACGCATGTTTCAGTCCTTCGTGTGAAAATATACTTCAGACTTTTATGGTCGTGTAAATCTCACATTTTCTCTCAGTAGAGATAGTGTCTCCATATTTTTAAAGCAAACACAACCGCCGCTTAACTCTAAATCATGAGTTGGACACCCTTTTTATAATCTTTCAATTGCCTTGATGCATACGCGATGACTTTCCATTTTCGCATAAGGACACATCCTAATCCCTTGTGTGAAGCATCACCAGTACACCACAAAATTTCTGTATTATCCGGTAATGACAAACACAAGTGCCATACTTAGCTTCTTTTTCAATTCTCGAAACTTTCTTCACACTTTTCCGTCCAAACAAATTTTATAGATTTCTCGTTAAATTTGTCAACTGAGTGGCAATCTTGGAAAATCCTCGATAAACCGTCTATAATACCTCGCTAATCCCAAGAAACTTCTCACTTCGATGGAGTTCTCTGGTTGTTCTCAATTTATCACAAGCCTTCAACCTTTGATGGATCCATCGAAATTCCATCCTTGTCAATTACGTGCCCAAAAATTGTACACACGCCAAACCCAAAATTCACATTTAGAGAATTTTGCATACAACTTTTCTTTTCTTAGCGTCTCCAGCGTTAGACGTAAATGTTCCACATGTTCCTCTTGAGTTTTAGAGTACACCAGAATATCATCGATAAACACCACCACAAACTTGTCCAAAAATGGTTTAAACACCTGTTCATCAAATCCATGAACGCTGCAGGGGCGTTTGTCAAACCAAAAGACATCACCAAAAATTCGTAATGTCCATACCGAGTTCGGAATGCCGTCTTCAGTACATCCTCCTTTCTTACCTTCAGTTGATGGTACCCACTTCTCAAATCTATTTTCGAGAAATATCTAGCACTCTTCAATTGATCAAACAAGTCATCTATTCTCAAGAATGGATATTTGTTCTTAATAGTGACTTTGTTTAACTCTCTATAATCAATGCAAAGACGATTGACCCATCTTCTTCTTCTTTACGAATAACACGGTGTCTCCTACTACGGTGACACACTCTATTGAATGTATTTCTTGTCCAACCTCCTCGTGTAGTTGTACCATCGCTTCTTTCATCTCCACCGGAGCCATTCTCAGACGGGCTTTAGATATCGGAGAGCTGCTCCTCGGCGTTAAGTCGATCACTTAACTCAATTTCTCTTTTTCAAAGCGGAAGTCCCGCAAATCCTCCCGAAACACATCCACAAATTCCCTAACCATCGGTATTTTTCAGCCAGACCCTTCTTCTCGAGTATCGACTATGTAAGCTAAATAACCCACACAACTCGACTCAACAACTTTTTGGCTCGCATAATCGCCGACATCTCATTTGTCTCAGTGATTTACTACTATTGAATACTACCTTTCGATTTTGAGTCATAAGGTTTTACATTTTTTTTGGCAGTCAATTATCGCTCCATAATTGAACAACCAATCCATTCCCAAAATAACATCAAACTCTCCTAGCCTGATCGGAATCAAATCTACCATCAAAATATTTCCCTTAATATTCACCCTACAGTTCTTGTATACGAACCTAACAGGAACTACTTCCTTATTCGCAATTTCTATGTTTAAAGGGAAATTCAATTCTTCACTAGGCAATCCTAATCTCATAGCAAATTCATCAGATATAAATGAGCAAGTAGCACCCGAATCAAATAATACATAAGCATCAATATCATTGATCGGGATAATACCTGACACCACATCCTTTGATTGCACAGCATCTTGCATACCATGTCAAGGTTTCCGTGTGGGCTTATTTGTTGTTGTTGGTCCCGCAATAGCCAACGCACTCTCCACTAGCATTTCCTTGCTTCCATTTGTCTCACCAGATCTCTTCTTCGGGGCATTCACGAGCAAAGTGATCCTTGGATCCGCACGTGAAGTACACATTCTTCTTAGCTTGAGTGCAATTTGGGGCAATGTGACCCTCCTGGCCACAATTGAAGCATACTCGTTTCCCCAGCAGACACACTCCTTTATGAAACTTTCCATACGTAGCACATGGTTCGAACTTCTTATTTTGTTGGTTTCTTTGCTGATTTCCAGCTCCTCCATTTCCATTCCACTTCTTCTTCAGGTTGTTGCCATTACTACCGTTACCACTACTCTTAGCTTCACCTTCACTTTTCTTCTTTCTTCTCGCTTCTTGATTATGCTTTGTTACCGCCGCCTCCACTTTCAGCGAGAATCGCTTTCTCCATCATCGCTCACAAATGTCTTCAATTGGAACAGGAGACCCTATCAGACAACTGTGGTTTCAGCCCCTCGCTCAAACCTCTTCGCCTTTAAGGCCGTCTTCAGGTTGATTCGATATGGCTTAAACCTCGCCAACTCATTGAACTTTGCAGATATACTCCGATAACCGACATTGTTCCTTGCTTCAACTCCAAAACTGCATTTCTAATCGGCTTTTGAACTCTCTCGGGAAATAGGTCTCAAGAAAATCTCCTTAAACCTATCCCAAGTCATAATTCCTCGGTCCTTCTCGAAGTTTTGTTGGCTCGCCACCAATAACTAGCCTCCTCCTTCAACATAAACGTTGTAAAAGCCTTCCGATTCTCCTCTACCCTAGCAACATCAAAAACCTTCTCGATTTCCATAATCCAAGT
Source organism: Panax ginseng (assembly GCA_020205605.1). Classification (NCBI taxonomy): domain Eukaryota; kingdom Viridiplantae; phylum Streptophyta; class Magnoliopsida; order Apiales; family Araliaceae; genus Panax; species Panax ginseng. The sequence goes on along the minus strand of CM035130.1, from coordinate 90,003,815 downwards.
CTCAGGCTTCAACCGGGTTCATGGATCCACTAATTTCGTGGTCCAACCGCCTTTGAAGTCCTTAAACGTAGCACCTTGGTTTCGAGGTTGATTCTCGCGGTTGATTTTGCAAAGGCACTCGTTAGTAACGCCACCAAATCGCCGAACGGAGTTAGTTTCAAAGATTATCGTTGTTGGTTCCTTCCTGGTGGTTCTCTCGACGGGTGGTTGACGCTTGGAGGCATTTTTTGTTAAAAAGAATACATTCATTAGATTATTACTCAACTCTTTTCAAGTAATTTCTACTTAACTTGCCCCCATGAAAATAATCATTCCATAACACATAACACTTTGGATAAAGAAAATAATACTTTTATTCATAACTTCTTTGAAAACATCATATCAATAAGATCACCGCTATTTACATTATTTTCCCGAACTACTAAAGTTTCAGACATCATCATCATATCCCATAGGTTGCATAACACTTGGGATTAACAAATTATTTATCATAACATAACTCAAGTACACTCCTCTACGATGTCCTATTAAGATATTGCAAAGCCTTACGACGCTCTTCTTCCATAACTCTGAAACATGGTTCGACCATTCAAAGATGAACGAGGGTAGCTGCCTCGAATCGAATCGATAACCCATGACCCGATCTTGAGCTCGATTGATCGCGGTGTTGAACACATTATCCATTTCTTCCATCTCCTTCTCTTTGCTTGCTGCGCCTCCCTTTGCTATTTTGGCTTGTTGATAAGCTTCATCAGACGCTTCTTTCGCTTCTTGCCCCTTTTGCGCATTCTCTCAACTTGCTCTTCAACTCGCAACCTCTCGCTTCTCTCATTTGATCGTTTTCTTCAAAGGTGAACCAACTTTCTTCAACATTGTTCACCGTTCTTCTCGATCCCGAATCTCGTCGTCCTTCTCCGCGTACAACGAAGTCCGTTGTTCACCTACTATCTCTTGTAATTCCTCAACAAGATCTTGAAGTTCCACGTCATGGTCATGCACCTCATCGATATACTACCAACTATCGAAGTTAAGTGGAATCCTTTCCTCCTCGTCCTCCTCATCCGTCTGCAAGCAGCCTCCACATGATCTTCCTCATCCATTTCTACATCATCATCATCATCATCGACTCATCATCATGAGTAATGGAGCCGACTCGTGGAAGCAGCTTGTTCCCAAACCACTGAATATCACGAGATTCCTCCTCTAGGCATCCGAGGTCCTTCCTCCCTAGCCCGATCGGATTCTCCGACATTAGTCATCCCGACAACAAGATTTTTAAGTTTTAGTTATTAATCATCACTACTCGAATTCTCACGAGCACATAAGTCGTAAACACATAAGCACATAAGTGTTTTATTACTTTTCCTTAAAACTCGATAAGAGTTTATCATCACTATCTTCTCAAGGTTACTTCCTAAGGCTTTTCCCCCACCTAAGGTTCATAACCTAAAGCTTTGATACCAACTCGTGACACCCCCAAATCCAGGTACTTCATTCCCACAAGATTTGGTGTTCACTTAATCAAACATTCATATCTAACTACCCAATCACAATAAAACTGGATAAATAAAACCTTTCCCATTAAAGGGTTACATAATAAAATCTCCAAAGTTATCTAACCTTTAAATACAATCATTCAAATGCGGAAATTAAATAAACATCATTAAAACCAAGTCTAAGATCATCATAATAAAAGTCTAAAGTAAAATTATAAGTCTTCATCACTTGCACATTTTTCCCTTTCTTTGCTAGATTTAAGGTTCATCTACCTTCTTCTTTAGTCGCAGAATGAGTTTTAAAATATGCAAGAGTGAGCAAAACAATTGCTCATCGGATACAATATGAAATCAACAGAGTATAGTAATAATAAATCGCCAATAATAGGCTCATCAACAATGAATAGTACTCTATCATCTATAATCGTAAACCGACATCCAAAATGTGGAATAAATATAACCGAGGGTCATAAGACCATGAACTATGTCCACAAATATGAAAGTAATCTTTCAACTCCAACTTTAACAAATATAAGACTATAAGGACTCCTCGCATTTAGGGGATCACCTTCTTCATACCATGTATTGTGCATTAAACATTTAACGCCACGCTGTAAGTTATCCCCTAATAATAAATAGGGTTGTTCATCTCAAGATTTGAGTACAAGTCCGCACTCAAAGAGAGTTTGGTTTGGATAAGCTTTCAAGGGTAATTTGAAGTTCAACGATCATCAACTAGAGGACTAGTTGAATTAATAACATTATATTATGTAATAATTGTAATTGAATCAACATGGTAAACCAAAATCATGCTTTAGGAATAATCTAATAAGCATATACTTTGAATAACTATAACATGCCTTGCTTGAACAATATTAAGTCAAGGTAATTAGAATTGAGTACTAAGCATGCATAACAATTTGAACGATGAAATTGCTCAACATTAGTATAAATAGTTGTGCATGCTAAACAACAAGTTAAATACAAGAATAACTTGTCAACATTAAACCAAAGTTTAGAAAGCTTGCATCATTCATAAGGTAATCGAATTGAAACAATAAATAGTCCAACAAGATAAAGAATTAGAAAACTTGCATTATTATATTGGAAACAATAATTGATTCCAATTACAAAGGTAGAGTTAGAGAACTTGCCTTGCTCGTAGGCTAAACCAAATCAATACTTAATCACAATATCCTATAAACATATGTCATCATGACATAATTAGTCATTACCATCTTACAAACATAACTAAGTACGCTCATCATTTAAAATTGATTTTTAATCACATAATCAAGTTATAACACAAGTTAATTGTTAATAACATACTTATTCATAATATAGAAATACTAAAATCAACATTTTTATAGTTCTACTATCATCACATAACTTTTCTTAAAATTTCAAGTACAAAATCAACACTATCGCATTCATTTTCGCTAACTCAATCATGCGCACGCCACGCTTTACATCATGGGGGTTGCACATGCATGTGATAGCATAAGGAACATGCACATGAACAAATATATATAGTGCAACATGACATAAATATGTATACCATGGCACCACAAAGGTAACATCAAGTGTCATTTACAAGGACGCTAAATTACATAGCTTTGATCGACAGCTTTTAACAAACACAGAAAAAGCCAATTTTGGCCTACAAGCTCGCTTTCTAACAGACTAAATAACATATAATTCATATACAAAACTTTATGTAAACAAAATTCAAAAATTCTAACATGTTTCTATCCATACAACAACATAAACAACAAATTTAACACATTCAATTTCACTGCTTTTTTGATAAAACTCATTTTTTTGATATTTCAATGAAAATCAACATCGTAAATTTTGTTTTTCAACCAAAACCACTAATTCAAAGTGTTTTTATCAACAATTATACATACTCTATCAAATTAAATGGTCAATTTATCAACTAAACAACTAATTAACCCTCAATTTCTATTTTAACTAAACAATATATAATCATAAAAACTCTCTCATAAAAAACATTTTCTTCACAAATTATATATATATCATCAATTCATTGATTATAATCATATATAACCTATGAAAATAACTTTACAACAATGGTTTATCATATGAACACACATAAAATCAATAATTATCCTATCACAAGAATTTTACAGAGAAAAAAGAGAAACTAAAACTTTTAAAGCTAAAGGAAATAGGAGAATACCTTGATTGTAGAAGATGATGGCTATCCCTTTTGATTATCAAACCTCTTTTTTCCCAATTTCTTTTTCTCAATTCTCTAGCCTTTCCTCTCTTCTTCTTCTTCTTCTTCTTCTCTTCTTCTTCTTCCTTGTTTTTTCTTTTCTCTCTCTCCTCTAACTATCTAACATAAATAATAATATATATATATATATATATAATATATATATATATATATTAATTATATAAATATAACTCTAATTAATCGACATCGCTTATATTTATTTTGAAAACCAAAAGCCATAAGGCTTGTTTGGTTAACCACTAACAAAATAACCCATTAATCCTAACACCTTGTTTGGTAAAACTCAAATAAATTAAAGACTTAATAGACCTTAGGCCTTGTTTGGCAAAAACTAATTAAAACTCCTTTAAGTTATTTTAGTAACTCCTTTATAACAAGGTTATTTGTCACACATTAATTTAATTAAATTAATCATAATAACAATTTATTAAATCACTTCATCACATAAATCAATACCACAAAATTATAATTTTCTATATAATTATAACTTTTATTTAATCAACCAACACATCCTTTTTAATTACAAATTCCAATAAAAAGAATAGTAATTCAATTAATCAAAATTTCTAACTTAATAATTAAATTAAATTAGCAAAATAATTAATTTTCCTTAATTATTTATTTAACAAATAATTAACCACATCAATTCAAATTTGAACAATTATTTATTCAACAATAAACACATCCATTAAATATTTAAATAATTCAATAAATATTTAATATAACAATTAAAATTCTAGAATGTTACATCATTCCCTCCTTACAAGGATTCTCATTCCCCGTAATCACAATTCAAACAATTCATTCGTCACAATCTCCCCTACTTACAAAGATTCTGTCCCCCGTAATCAAGACACAGATTAAACAAATAACTGTGGTAATTCTTCATCATTTCAAATTTTCGAGTTCCCACGTAGCCTCTTCGACATCAGGTTCCTCCAAATTACCTTCATGTAAGGTATCACCTTATTCCCCGAGCACTTGTTCTTTCCTCGTCGACTATCCGGATAGGAACCTCTTCATAGGACAAATCTTTCTCAAACTGCAATGGTTCGTACTCAATTACGTTCTTGTAATCAAGTTTATACGGTCGTAACACCAACACGTGAAAAATATTATGAATGTTTTGCAACTCTGGAGGTAGAGCTACCTCGTAAGCCACCTCTCCAACCTTTCGCAAAGACTTCAAGGGTCCAATAAATCTTTGACTTAGTTTCCCCTTCTTACTAAATCGAATTTTTCCCTTCCAAGGAGAAACTTTTAGAATACGAAATTTCCTACATCGAACGCACGACGATCTTTGTCTCGTGTTGATCAAAGATATTTCTTTTGTCCGCCTTGAGCAAACTATCAATCTTGTTTCGATGAGTTTGACAACCTCAGCAGCATTTGTTGTACCAGTTCGGTCCTAATAGTTGACATTCTCCGACTTCATCCCAAAGACAAAGGAGTTCTACACTTCCCGCCAGATAATGCTTCTTCGTAAGGCGGCATGCCGATGCTAGCGTGGTAAGTCATTATTGTAGGCAAATTCCACCAATGGTAATTGTTCATCCCAGCTTCCTTTGAAATCCATGACGATGCTCTCAACATATCTTCCAATGTCCTGAATCGCTCATTCGCTTTGGCCATCTGTTTCATGGGTGATATGTCGTACTCATTCGCAACTGGGTTCCCATACATTCTTGTAGTCTCTTCCAAAAGTTTGATGTGAACCTCGGATCTCTATCTGACACAATCGACACTGGAACTCCATGTCTCGACACGATCTCTTTAACATATAACTTTGCCAGCTGATCAAGATTGAATCTAATCTTTATTGGCAAAAAGTGTGCAGATTTTGTCAATCTGTCCACTATCACCCAAATCGCATCGTATCCTTTCTGAGTTGTTGGAAGACCTACCACAAAATCCATTGTGATATGTTCCCATTTCCATTCTAGTATCTCTAACAGTTGAAGTAGTCCGCTTGGTCTTTGATGCTCGGCCTTGACTCTCTGACATGTCAAGCACTTTGCAACGCATTCTGCAACGTCTCTTTTCATATTTGGCCACCAAAAATGTCGCCGCAAATCTTGATACATCTTCGTATTTCCCGGATGAATTGAATATCTCGAAGTTATGAGCTTCGATTAAGATGTCTTCTTTAATATCCGTATCGCTGGAACCCATATTCGCCCTTCAAACCTCAAAGATTCCATCCAGATCAATCTCAGTATTTCACCTCTTTTCCTCAACCACACTTTCTCCGATTTTTCTCGCATTCCTCATCCCCAGTAGTTGAGCGTTCTTCACTTTGTCCACCAAAGTTGGACTGGCTTCCATCTGGTAACATCTTTCGTTGGATTCTCTTGGAAATTTGATTTCCAACTCTAACCTTGACATTGCCGTAATAAGCTCCTCCTTATTAGTTAACAACATCAACTTTTCCCTGCCTTTCCTACTCAAGGCATCTGCAACCACGTCTGCTTTTCCTGGATGATAAAAGATATCACAATCATAATCTTTTATCAGTTCCATCCAACTTCTTTGACGCATGTTCAGGTCCTTCTGTGTGAAAATATACTTCAGACTCTTATGGTCTGTGTAAATCTCACATTTCTCTCCGTAGAGATAGTGTCTCCATATTTTTAAAGCAAACACAATCGCTGCCAACTCTAAATCATGAGTCGGATACCCTTTTTCATAATCTTTCAATTGCCTTGATCCATACGCGATGACTTTTCCGTTTTGCATAAGGACACACCCTAATCCCTTGTGTGAAGCATCACTGTACACCACAAAATTTCCTGTACTATCTGGTAATGACAACACAGGTGCCATACTTAGCTTCTTTTTTAATTCCTGGAAACTTTCTTCACACTTCTCCGTCCAAACAAATTTTATAGATTTCCTCGTTAAATTTGTCAACGGAGTGGCAATCTTGGAGAAATCCTGGATAAATCGTCTGTAATACCCTCGCTAATCCCAAGAAACTTCTCACTTCGATGGAGTTCTTGGTTGTTCCCAATTTATCACAGCTTCAACCTTTGATGGATCCACTCAAAATTCCATCCTTGTCAATTACGCGCCCAAGAAATTGTACACGTTCCAGCCAAAATTCACATTTAGAGAATTTCGCATACAACTTTTCTTTTCTTAGTGTCTCAAATATTGTTAGACATAAATGTTCCACATGTTCCTCTTGAGTTTTAGAGTACACCGTAATATCGTCGATAAACACCACCACAAACTTGTCCAAAATGGTTTAAACACCCTGTTCATCAAATCCATGAACGCCGCAGGGCGTTTGTCAAACCAAAAGACATCACCAAAAATTGTAATGTCCATACCGAAGTTCGAATGCCGCCTTCAAGACATCCTCCTTTCTTACCTTCATTGATGATACCCACTTCTCAAATCTATTTTGAGAAATATCTAGCACTCTTCAATTGATCAAACAAGTCATCTATTCTCTAAGTAATGGATATTTGTTCTTAATAGTGACTTTGTTTAACTCTCTATAATCAATGCAAAGACGCATTGACCCATCCTTCTTCTTTATTTAATAACACCGGTGTCCTCACACTATGACACACACTCTACCTGAATGTATTTCTTGTCCAACAGCTCCCGTAGTTGTACCATCAGTTCTTTCATCTCCACCGAGCCATTCTCAGACGGGCTTTCGATATCTGAGCTGCCTCGCGCTAAGTCGATCACTTAACTCGATTTCTCTGTCAAAGGAAGTCCCGCAAATCCTCCGAAACACGCCCACAAATTCCCTAACCATCGGTATTTCTTCCATTTAGCACCCTTCTTCCGAGTATCGACTATGTAAGCTAAATAACCCACACAATACTCGACTCAACAACTTTTTGGCTTGCATAATCGTCAGACATCTCATTTGTCTAGGCGATTTGCTACCATTAAATACTACCTTTGACGGAGTCATAAGGTTTACACATTTCTTTTGGTAGTCAATTATCGCTCCATAATTGAACAACCAATCCATTCCCAAAATAACATCAAACTCTCCTAGCCTGATCGGAATCAAATCTACCATCAAAATATTTCCCTTAATGTTCACCCTACGCTTCTCAGATACTGAACCTAACAGAACTACTTCCTTATTCGCAATTTCTATGTTTAAAGGAAATTCAATTCTTCACTAAGCAATCCTAATCTCATAGCAAATTCATCGATATAAATGAGCAAGTAGCACCCGAATCAAATAATATATAAGCATCAATATCATTGATCGGATAATACCGACACCACATCCTTTGATTGCACAAAGATCTTGCATACCATGTTCAAGGTTCCGGCGTGGGCTTATTTGTTGTTGTTGGTCCCGCAATAGCCAACGCACCTCCACTAGCATTTCCTCGCTTCCATTTGTCTCACCAGATCTTCTTCTTGGGGCATTCACGAGCAAAGTGATCCTGGATCCGCACGTGAAGCACACATTCTTCTTAGCTTGAGTGTAATTTGGGGCGATGTGACCCTCCCGCCACAATTGAAGCATACTCGCTTTCCCCCAAGACACACACTCCTTTATGAAACTTTCCACACGTAGCACATGGTTCGAACTTCTTATTTTGTCGGTTTTCTTTGTCGATTTCCAACTCCTCCATTTCCATTCCACTTCCTCTTCAAAGTTGTTGCCATTACTTACCGCTACCACTACTCTTAGCTTCACCTTCACTTTTCTTCTTTCTCCGCTTCTTGATTATGCTTTTTGTTACCGCTTTTCGCCTCCACTTTCAATGAGAATCGCTTTCTCCATCATCGCCGCAAATGTCTTCAATTGGAACAGGAGACCCTCATGCATACAACTGTGGTTTCAAATCCCGCTCAAACCTCTTCGCCTTGCGCTCGTCTTCAGGTTGAATTCGATATGGCGCAAACCTCGCCAACTCATTGAACTTTGCAGCATACTCCGACACCGACATTGTTCCTTACTTCAACTCCAAAAACTGTACTTCTAACTGGCTTTCTGAACTCTCTGCGAAATAGGTCTCGATGAAAATCTCCTTAAACCTATCCCAAGTCATAATTCCTGGTCCTTCTCGAGTTTTGTTGGCCTGCCACCAATAACTAGCCTCCTCCTTCAACATAAACATTGCAAAAGCAGTCTTCTGATTCTCCTCTACCCTAGCAACATCAAAAACCTTCTCGATTTCCATAATCAAAGTCTGTGCTTCAACTAGGTTCATGGATCCACGAAATTCTGGTGGTCCAACCGCCTTGAAGTCCTTAAACGTAGCACCTTGGTTCTGAGGTTGATTCTGCGGTTGATTTTGCTGTGCACCGATTAGTAACATCACCAATCACGAACGGAGTTAGTTTCAAAGCATTATCGTTGTTGGTTCCTTCGGTGGTTCTCTGACGGGGTGGTTGACGTCTTGGAGGCATTTTCTGTTAAAAAGAATACATTCATTAGATTATTACTCAACTCTTTTCAAGTAATTTCTACTTAACTTGCCCCCATGAAAATAATCATTCCATAACACATAACACTTTGGATAAAGAAAATAATACTTTTATTCATAACTTCTTTGAAAACATCATATCAATAGCATCACTGCTATTTACATTATTTTCCTGAACTACTAAAGTTTCAGGACATCATCATCATATCCCATAGGTTGCATAACACTTGGGATTAACAAATTATTTATCATAACATAACTCAAGTACACTCCCTACGATGTCCTATTAAGATATTGCAAAGCCTTACGACGCTCTTCTTCCATAACTCGGAACATGGTTCGACGGTCCAGTATGAACGAGGGTAGCGTCTCGAACTGAATTGGATAACCCATGACCCTTTATCTTGAGCTCGATTGATCGCGGTGTTGAACACGTTATCCATTTCTTCCATCTTCCTTCTCTTTGCTTGTGTGGCTCCCTTTGCTATTTCGGCTTGTTGATAAGCTTCATCAGACGCTGCGTCTTTGGCTCTTGCCCTTTTTGCGATTCTTCTCTCAACTTGCTCTTCAACTCGCAACCTCTCGCTTCTCATTTGATCGTTCTCTTCAAGTGTGAACCAGCTTCTTCTTCAACATTGTTTCACCGTTCTTCTCGATCCTCGAATCTCGTCATCCTTCCGTGCAACGAAGTCTCTTGTTGTTCACCTACTATCTCTTGTAATTCCTCAATAAGATCTTGAAGTTCCACGTTGCGGTCATGCACCTCATCGTATATACTGGCCAACTATCGAAGTTAAGTGGAATCCTTTCCTCCTCGTCCTCCTCATCCGCTCTGCAGCAGCTCCACATGATCTTCCTCATCTGCTTCTACATCATCATCATCATCATCATCCTCGACCATCATGAGTAATGGAGCCGACTCGTGGAAGCAGCTTGTTCCCAAATCACTTGAATATCACGAGATTCCTCATCTCTACGCATCTGAGGTCCTTCCTCCCTAGCCTAACTGGATTCTCTGACATTAGTCATCCTGACAACAAGATTTTTAAGTTTTAGTTATTAATCATCATTACTCGACACTCATGAACACATAAGTCGTAAACACATAAGCACATAAGTGTTTTATTACTTCTTCCTTAAAACTCGATAAGAGTTTATCATCACTATCTTCTCGAAGGTTACTTCCTAAGGCTTTTCCCCCACCTAAGGTTCATAACCTAAAGCTTTGATACCAACCTGTGACACCCCCAAATCCAGGTACTTCATTCCCACAGGATTTGGTGTTCACTTAATCAAACATTCATATCTAACTACCCAATCACAATAAAACTGGATAAATAAAACCTTTCCCATTAAAGGGTTACATAATAAAATCTCCTGTGTTATCTAACCTTTAAATACAATCATTCAAATGCGGAAATTAAATAAACATCATTAAAACCAAGTCTAAGATCATCATAATAAAAAAGTCTAAAGTAAAAATTATTAAGTCTTCATCACTTGCACATTTTTCCTTTTTTTTGCTAGACGAAGGTTCATCTACCTTCTCTTCTTTAGTCGCAATGAGTTTTAAAATATGCAAGAGTGAGCAAAACAATTGCTCACTCGGATACAATATGAAATCAACAGAGTATAGTAATAATAATCGCCAATAATAGGCTCATCAACAATGAATAGTACTCTATCATCAATAATCGTAAACCGAAATCCAAAATGTGGAATAAATATAACCGAGGGTCATAAGACCATGAACTATATGCCACAATTGAGAGTAATCTTTCAACTCCAACTTTAACAGTCATAAGACTATAAGGACTCCTCGTACTTAGGGGGATCAGCCCTTCGTACCATGTATTGTGCACAAACATTTAACGCTACGCGTAAGTTATCCCCTAATAATAATAATAGGGTTGTTCATCTCAGTATTTGGAGTACAAGTCCGCACCAAAGAGAGTTTGGTTTGGATAAGCTTTCAAGGGTAATTTGAAGTTCAACGATCATCAACTAGAGGACTAGTTGAATTAATAATAACATTATATTACAGAATAATTGTAATTGAATCAACATGGTAAACCAAAATCATGCTTTAGGAATAATCTAATAGCATATACTTTGAATAACTATAACATGCCTTGCTTGAACAATATTAAGTCAAGGTTAATTAGAATTGAGTACTAAGCATGCATAACAGTTTGAACGATGAAATTGCTTAACATTAGTATAAATAGTTGTGCATGCTAAACAACAAGTTAAATACAAGAGTAACTTGTCAACATTAAACCAAAGTTTAGAAAGCTTGCGTCATTCATAAGGTAATGGAATTGAAACAATAAATAGTTTAACAAGATAAAGAATTAGAAAACTTGCATTATTATATTGGAAACAATAATTGATTCCAATTACAAAGGTAGAGTTAAAGAACTTGCCTTGCTCGTAGGCTAAACCAAATCAATACGTAATCACAATATCCTATAAACATATGTCATCATGACATAATTAGTCATTACCATCTTACAAACATAACTAAGTACGCTCATCATTTAAAATTGGATTTTAATCACATAATCAAGTTATAACACAAGTTAATTGTTAATAACATACTTATTCATAATATAGAAATACTAAAATCAACATTTTAGCAGATTCTACTATCATCACATAAAATTTTCTTAAAATTTCAAGTACAAAATCAACATCTGACCAGATTCATATTCGCTAACTTCGTCATGCATGACATGCTTTACATGCATGGTGGTCATACATACACAGTGAATGGCATGCTACAAAGAATCAAGGTATACAAGTCAGCATAATTTAAGATGAGTATGGCCGACATCATGGCATACAAATAAACAACTACATTGGTCAAGCCACACATGTACGCTAAATTGCAGATTTTAATTGATGACTTTTCAACAACAAAGAGAGAAAAAAGCCAATTTTGGCCTACAAGCTCATTTCTAACAGACTAAATAGAATATAATTCATACAAAAACTTTATGTAAACAAAATTCAAGAATTCCTAACATGTTTCTATCCATACAACAACATAAACAACAAATTTAGCACATTCAATTTCACTGTTTTTGATAAAAACTCACTTTTTGATATTTCAATGAAAATCAACACTGTAAATTTTGTTTTTCAACCAAAACCACTAATTCAAAGTGTTTTTATCAACAATTATACATGCTCTATCAAATTAAATGGTCAATTTATCAACTAAACAACTAATTAACCCTCAATTTCTATTTTAACTAAACAATATATAATCACCAAAAACTCTCTGTAAAAACATTTTCTTCACAAATTACATATATATCATCAATTCATTGATTATAATCATATATAACCTATGAAAATAACTTTACAACAATGGTTTATCATATGAACACACATAAAATCAATAATTATCCTATCACAAGAATTTCAGAGAGAAAAATAGGAGAAGAGAAAGCTAAAAAATAGGAGAAACTTGAAAAGAAGATGATGGCTATCCCCTTTTGATTATCAAACCTCTTTTCCCTAATTCTTTTCTCAAGCTCTAGCCTTCCTTCCTCTTCTCTCTTCTTCTTCTTCTTCTTCTTTCTTCTTCTTCTTCTTCGTTTTCGAAGTTTTTTTTCTCTTCTAACTCTAAGCATACTAACAACTAACGATATATATATATATATATATATATATATATATATATATATATATAATATAACTCTAATATCGACATCGATTACTTATTTTAAAACCAAAAGCCATAAGGCTTGTTTGGTTAACCACTAACAAAATAACCCATTAATCCTAACACCTTGTTTGGTAAAACTCAAATAAATTAAAGACTTAATAGACCTTAAGCCTTGTTTGGCAAAACTGAATTAAAACTCCTTTAAGTTATTTTAGTAACTCCTTTATAACAAGGTTATTTGTCACACATTAATTTAATTAAATTAATCATAATAACAATTTATTAAATCACTTCATCACATAAATCAATACCACAAAATTATAATTTTCTATATAATTATAACTTTTATTTAATCCACCAACACATCCTTTTTAATTACAAATTCCAATAAAAAGAATAGTAATTCAATTAATCAAAATTCTCTAACGTAATAATTAAATTAAATTAGCAAAATAATTAATTTTCCTTAATTATTTATTTAACAAATAATTAACCACATCAATTCAAATTTGAACAATTATTTATTCAACAATAAACACATCCATTAAATATTTAAATAATTCAATAAATATTTAATATAACAATTAAAATTCTAGAAGAATGTTACTTTATTCAATTATATCCGATTCGTATTTAGCTTGATGTCAAAAATTTCAAAGTCTAGCATAACTAGAAGATTTGGAAAACCTATGTCTCCACCACAACCTTCATATTCTATAAGGATCCATTGCTTAATAAGTCTATCTATTCCTATCATCCACAATACTCCATTCACAACTTAGATATACCCCAGTTCATCAAACTTACCACACATTATGATTTTTGAAACTTTCCACAATAATATGAGTTTCGGAACTTATCCTAGCAATACATATTTCAAGAACCAATCAGGAACTGTCCATATGCTTAGGGGTTCAAAAACATACCATACGATTATGAGTCACGAACTTACTATAAGTATGAGTTTTAAAACTCGCAATTAATCTTATATTCTCTACCTATCCGTTATACACATGATAAAAGAATCACCTTCTCAACAAGTATATAGCAAATAGCGCGACACAAACATTTTAATGATTATCACTATCAGAAGCTAAGTGGTTGTCAAACCAAACACAGTCCTCTGCCCATACAAAGAATTGGTCAACTCTACCACTAATCAATATAAGAAGCTAAGCAGTTGTTACAATAAGGACAATTCTCCGCCCATACAAAGAATTGTTCAACCTAACCACTATATCGATATAGGAATCTAAGTGGTTCTAAAACCAAGTACAAATTCTCAGGTCAACTTGATCTTTACGGGATCCTTAAGTTCTTTCTAACATCGTTCGCTGAAAATATTTTTATTTAAAGCAAGTGTGAGCATTCAATTGCTCAGCAAGTCATAGCAGTTGAATAAACAACCTCAAGAATTTAAACATTCCTTTAGAACTTCAATAACCGAACAAAGGTTATGAAGTAACTTGAATAATATGAATAAATTCTAATTCCTATCATTTTAAAACATTAATCACATTCACTTTGAAATACTTTCATTTTTCTACTCTTTTTCATACACATCCTGTCTGGCTAGAATCATTAGCACAGACTTAACAATAACGGTTCATGTATAAACAGAACATTCTCATATTGAACAATTCAATTGCAGAACAGTTCATCTCATCGAAACACCGAAGTGTTAAAATTATGGCACAAGGCCTCATACATTATACCACCTTGTACAAATATCACACATTTGCACATAGACAAAACTTCTCATGTTCAACATCTGAGAAAGTTTAAGAAACTAGCATTCATTTAGAATATGAATGAAGTTAGGAAACTTGCCTTACGCACAACTACAACTTATAGTTTACGCTGAACTGCTCATTCAAATTCCTATATAGCACATAAGGAAATAACATATACACCAATTAGTCATATACTTGACTTTACGCATTGGTTTACTTCACTTTATTTCTTAGGGTCCGCGCTCTTGTAATCTAAGCTTACGTGAACAACTTCCTTTATCGCTTTACGGTGTTATAACATACGAAGATGTCTTACTCATACGATCATCATCGTTGATGATTTATATTCTTATCTTCTTTTTATAACCCTTCTAGGACTCAACACACATCGCGTCTCTACTAGTAGTCCATATGGTCCTCTGAGTGGTTTCCCACAAACAACTAACAAACAAGTTCCCGTCTCATCTTCACTATTTTTCACAGTGAGTTAGATCGGTTGCCAGTTTCATATATAACTTCACTCTCTGAAGGAATTGTTTAGCCCAACTCCCATATATCAACCATCAAAGATTACGATTGTACCACAACCTAAACTTATCTTAACTTATCTGAACTATTAAAACTATAATGTTCGTTAAGTCAATTTCTCATTCCTTATGGCTTTCTGACAACTAAACGCCATACCTTAGGATACATTCTTTATCGTCTAAGTCATAAAGTCTTTTGTATACTCAGAACGGTCATTCCATATTCATTCTATGCATTCATAGCGTTAAGCATTTTATGTTACTTTATTCTTATCTTACAACGTCCGGTTCATTCGACTCGGAACGTCATCCAAGTTATTAACATTAACTCGGCTTCTTTATGTTATGCTTACTTGTCTTTAATTCAATTGTTCACGATTCACAGGTTTAATCATTGGTCTTCACTACCCTACGGTCAAACCATACATAGTGTGACAACTCAAAAAATCGGATTGTCCAGAATTTAAGATTTAAAGAATTAGTTATAAATAAAAGGAATTTTTATTAATACTATTACGTGTTATGTGTTTATTAATCGTTCTAGAACTTAGAATGATTATAAATCGGGAGGAATCTGGCTATGAGCTGGACTGAACGAGTAAGAATTTTCAAGACGAAAATAAAATTTTTCCGGGAATAAAATTTTTTTGGGGAAAAAGACGAAATAAGCATTATTCACCTGACGAAACCCTAAGGGTTAGGGTTTGAATAACCTAAGCCTTTCTGAGACTTTGGTATGTCGAAATGACATTCTGTCGAAAGATTTGAAGATAATATATCGTGAAAAGTTAAGTAAAAGTAGAAAAAGTTTTTTTAAAAAGCGCGTAAATCAGATGAATAAAAAGCGAAAGAAATCTTTGCTATGTACTTTTCATTCATTTAGCTACATTAGGGGAGGACGTGAAAGAAAACGCTTAACACCAAAATATGTTTTTCAGTTTTTAGGAGATCTGAAGAATACGTAAAAGTTAATCGGTAAAGGAAACACGAAATATCTAAAAATATTTGGATTTCGAGAATCACAATTTTTCGAACTGTCGAACGAATTCTGCAAGACGGAAGCATGAAGCTTCCAAAGGGAATCTTCGTGAATAGTAAGGAGGTGGAAGTAAGGAGGTGTGAATAGTAACCGGAGGGCGCGAAATGACTATTTTACTAGCCATAGCTTTGGTTTTCTATAAAAGGAAGCTTAGATTTCATTTGTGTAGGATTTTGAAAATCCTACAACACTTGAGTGAGAGAGAGAGCTCGGATGAGAAGGAGAAGGAAGAGGAAAAGCTTGCTCGTGAGACAACTTTATCCGACGGAAGGAGATTAAATAAGAAAGGTAATCCGAAAACTCAACTTCTAGATAATTTTCTTTAAGTTTTATATGTTTAAAACATAGCTTAATGAGAATAAGAAGTAAAAGATGCTAGGAATGATTTCATATGGTTGAAATCATGAGAAAATAAAGAAATAAGAATTAGAAGTTTGGTTTATAAATTTCTTAAGGAAGTATAAGATTCGTAATGAATTTGAACGATACGAATGAATCATATGAACGATTCGGTGAAATAAGTAAGCAATGGTGTTTTATAACATCAATTTCCAAGAAATATTAAAATCGTAATCAAATATAGATTAAAAATGAAGAACGAACGAAGAACGCGAAGAACACGAAGAACGTTGTTGATGGACAAATTTTAAACCATCGTAGTGTAATTGTTGTTGATGGACAAGTTTAAAACTATCGCGTATAAGTTAGTTGATTATTGTTTGGTTAGGAACGGTAGAAACATTCATGAAGAATGGATTAAAACTGAGCTTTAACGAAGTTATGACGAAAATTTCGTAAAAGACGAACGAGAATTAAAAAGTTAGTAAATGAACCCGAACGTGTAGGGTTTCATAAGAATGTAAGAGAACGTAGAAAACATGAGTCGTGGACTCAAAAATGAACGAATTCCGAGTACGGATGACCGAATTACGGATGAACGAACGAAGAACATTAAAAATGTAAAATGAACGAAGGAAGAAGATTAAGCCAATTGATTGGCATGTTAACGGATTCAGAACAAAGTTCTGTCCAAGGATAATCGAAGTACGTACGATAAGGAAGAGAATAGCTTTGGAACGAAGACCTCATTCTGAGTTATAACGAATAAGTTATGGAAGCGGGAAGTAAGCGTCTTAAACAATTTCTAAGACTTAGAAAATTTTTGGGAATTTTGTGCTTGGCACCACAGCGCCGGCCAAGCCTTGGGAGGCAAACATTTGCAAATGAGGCTTGAGCCATCGACTCATCACGAGTGGCGCCATGATGCGAGAGATAGAGAGAGAGAGGAAGCCAAGCCTTTGGTTCAAAGAGAAGCCCAATAATGAGCTTTTAACTGCTCAAAACCTAGGGGAAATGTACCAGAAGCTAATGAACATAAAGTTCATCAAATGTAACACTTAATAAAGTTATTTAAACCTTTATTAAAGGTTGAACAGAAAGATTAAATGAGATTAAATGACAAAGAATGTAGAAGCGGGTTACGAAATCGATATCCGGGGACCGTAGTCGCAATGAAACGAACATGGGGGATTGCTATGATTGTGATTCCTTAGACGTTGAGTAACAAGGGTAATGTATAACATTTTGATGTTATAACATGGTAATGAGAGATGAATGTAAACCGTATAGACTTTGTGAATGCAACGTTGTTGCGATGAGCGATCAGTCTTAGGATACAACGAATCGTATGGCTTCGACATTAAAAAAGAATAATGAACATGGGTTTCAGGTGATGGTTAATGAATGAAAGCAATTAAAACCTTGGATGAAGGTTGAATAGAATTAAGAGACAAGTAACGTGAACGTAGATTACGTAAACGATCCCCGTGAATTATATTTGTATCAAGAGAACGTTCTAAGTGTACATTGGTTGTATAACTTAGATGTTGATGAAGGTAATAAGTAAGATATGAATTATCAAGAAAGCCGTGCGAACGGTAATAAGATTAATGAAAGTCGAATGTGAATTGGATAGAGAATGCTAGAATGAAATGTAAGCGTTAAACACTTTAACCGACGTGAAGGTTGAGTGTACGCGAACATTAAACGGACAAAACCTACACCCCGTGTATGGTTTGACCGTAAGGTAATGAAGATCAATGATTAAACCTGTGAACGGTGAAGAAGCTGAATTAAAGACAAATACGTATAACGTAAAGAAGCTGAGTTAATGTTTATAACTTGGATGACGTTCCGAGTCGAATTAATCGGACGTTAAAAGATAAGAATAAGGTAACGTAAAATGCTTAACGCTATAAATGCGTAGGATGAATATTGAATGATCGTTCTAAGTATACAAAAGACTGTATGAGTTAGACGATAATGAATGAATCCTGAGGTATGGCCTTTAGTTGCCAGAAAGCCATAAGGAATATGAAATGGACTTAACGAACATTATAGTTAATGGTTCGGACAAGTTAAGATGAATTTAGGTTGTAGTACAATTGTAACTTTTGATAGTTGATATATGGAATTTGGGCTAAACAATTCCTTCGTGAGAGCTTAACGATATATATCTGGCGGCAACCGATCTAACTCACCGTGATGGCAGTGTAGACGAGACGGGAACTTGTTTGTTGGTTGTTTGTGGGAAACCACTCAGAGTACCATAGAACTACTAGCAGAGAAGCGATGTGGTGCTGAGTCCTAGGAGAGTTATAAGAAGAAGATAAGAATGTAAATCATCAAAGATGATGAACGTATTGAGTAAGACATCTCCGTATGTCATGAAGCCATAAATCGGTAAAGGAAGTTATTGCGTAAACTTAGATTGTAAGAATGCAAACCCTTAGAAGTAAAGTTAAGTAAACCAATGTGAAAGTCAAATATATGACTAATTGGTGTATGTGTTATTTCCTTATGTGATACATAGGAATTAGAATGAGCAGTTCAGCGTAAACTATAAGCTGTAGCTATGCGTAAGGCAAGTTTCCTAACTTCATTCATATTTTAAATGAATGCTAGTTTCTAAAACTTCTCAGATGTTGAACTTGAGAAGTTCTGTCTATGTGGAAATGTGTGATATTTGTACAAGGTGTTAGAATGTATGAGGCCTTGTGCCACAATGTGAACACTTCGGTGTTTCTATGAGATGAGTTGTTTTGTGATTGAATTGTTCAATAAGAGAATGTTCTGTTTATATATGAACCGTTATTGATAAGTCTGTGTTATTCATTCTAGCCAGACAGAATGTGTATGAAAGAGAGTAGAGAATGAATGTATTTCAAAGTGAATGTGAATAATGTTTTAAAATGATAAGAATCAAAATTATTCCTATTATTTGAGCTGCTTCATAACCTTTGTTCGGTTATTGAAGTTTTAAAAGAATGTTTAAATTCTTGAAGTTGTTTGTTTAACTGCTATGACTTGCTGGGCAATTGAATGCTCACACTTGTTTTAAATGAAAAATATTTTCAGCGTACGATGTTAGAAGAACTTAAGGATCCCGTAAAGATCAATTTGATCGGTATCCAGAAGACACTAGTACAAAGTAGTAAATAGACAACACTTAAACCACAACATTAAATGTTGTGATATTTTTCTTCATAATATTTTTTAACAAAACGTTGTAGATATATATAAAAAAACGTTATCTATTTATAACGGCATTTTTTTTGATTTTAAATAGATAGCGTTTTTTTTTTTAAAAAAAACGTTATCTATGTCAAAAAAGACGGAGCTCAAAATAAATCGCGCGGAATGAAAACTTGAAATTAAAAAGCCTAAACAGTTCTCTCTCTAAAAACATATTCCATCTCAAAATTCTTTCTCTCTACTCCTGAACATGCTACACGAAAACTAGGGTTTATTAATCGAATTAACTTTTTCTCTCCTGTTCAAATGGCCAAAACTGGAGGGGTAGTATCGGTCGTCAACCAGTTCAAAGGGAAGAAGGATCGATAGTGGCTCCCAAGGTGGTAGAATCATTGGCTCTCGCTTCGATTCTTTGTCTTCATCCGCTTTCGGCTCTTCTGATCTTCCAGTTCTTCGTCCTCATGGCGGTTCATTCTCTATCAAGGTCGAATCTTGCTTTCTTTTACAATGGATCTAGGGTTTTCTTATTGTCTTACACTTTTCTTTAACAAAAAATTGTTTTTCTGACTTGTTTTGTTCGATTTTGTCTATTGCTCAATTTTGCTTACACGCGTTGATTTTTCTCTAATTTTACTTCTTATTGATTGGGTTTGAGTGTTGATTTTGATGGTATTGAACTGTGTATTTTATTCTGCTCTTTGAATAAGTTAGAACTGTTTAATTCTAGTGGCCTTTTAGGTTTAATTGATGTTTGATTTATCTTTTGATAGAAATTGCAGCAAAATAATTGGTTTATAGTTTCTGTTTAGTTAATCTAGGAATCTATATTGCTTTTTTTTATAAAAAGAAGCTAATGTTCTGTTAAGTTTTTGTTTACATAATGTTTGATTTTTGTTGTTGTTCTAGACTGGAGACTCACGATTTGAGGGCCGTGAGCGTATTCGCTTCACCCGAGACCAACTATTATAGCTTAGGGAGGTAACACCTTTTGATCTATGCACTTCTTTATGTTGTTATTTTGGCGACATTATTACCTAAAATCATATTCTAAATTAGCACAGTTTTCTGTTCCATATGAGCTTTGATTCTTTTAGAAGTTCATTTCTAACTTGGAAATAGAATAGTTATTTCTTGTTTTGGTATTTCTTTAAAGTTTCTTTAATTCAATCTTCATGTCATATAAGATCCCCCTTATTTCACACTATTATATTTTGTTCAAACTTTCTCTTATAACTAGCTACTCGTGGTCTGTTTTCAACCAGTTAATTCCAAGATATTTATTTGCATCCATTTTAGACAGTAAATTCCAAGATGTTTATGTGCTTATCTTGGTGAGACAAAACTGTCAAACCTAATGTGAAACATTTGTTCAATATTCTTTAGAGTCTATGGGTGGTCATCTAGATAAGTGTTGCCTTGTCAATGGTTCGTGCATTTTGCATTCTTATGTCTGCAACATGTATGAGCAGCCTTAAGTGACCTAATTCTTTACTTAAATTTACATGTTAATCATCTAAACTATAACTGATGCCTACCCTTTTTGTTTTGTTTTGTTATTTTTTTGTTCTAGAAGCCTGTCAATCTGAAATTGTTAGTTGTTTTTTTTGCGGGACTACTGATCTATTCACATATACACTCTACTTAGCATTGAAACTTGAATTTTACTCCTGCAGTTTTATGAAGTCCATTTATATATCTCAGACGATTAACCTCACATTTTCATTCCCTATT
The DNA here is from genome assembly GCA_020205605.1 of Panax ginseng. NCBI lineage: Eukaryota > Viridiplantae > Streptophyta > Magnoliopsida > Apiales > Araliaceae > Panax > Panax ginseng. The sequence goes on along the minus strand of CM035130.1, from coordinate 89,982,402 downwards.
CAGTTTGAAGATTACACCTTTGATTGGCTTTACTGGCCACAAGCCAAGCAGCCTTACTCCTGAGAGACCATTGACTACATAAAGTCGCTCGGTGCTGAAAAGGACATTGCACTGTTGAAGTTATACGGATCGGAGCTCACCCTCGAGTGTGCACGCACACTCTGAATCTCCACCATGCTTCTGAAGAAAGGGACCGAGAGAGGAATCAATCCCTGTGCCATTGGAAGTATCATGTACAGAGAAACCTTGAACAAAAAGTCCATACTTGAGGAGATCATTCATGAAGCTTAGGATTTCATGCTCCCTGGCATGAGTGAAGCACATTTGTTGAAACTGTCTCCGAAATCATGGAATTCCGACTTAATGGCCTAAAGAAGTGAGTATATAAAATTTTAAAAATATATGTATATATATATATATGTATATATATATATATATATATATATATATATATATATATATCAAATTACCAGTAGTCCATTTCGATGGACTGAGGGTTGTAGGCACCAAAGGGCTGATGACTTCTTTTCTTGTCATTGAGTGAGCCTGTACCTTTTTTATTCCACTTCTGTTCTTATGACTCTTAACTTCCAGTGTTCTGATGGTGAACAAAAGATGAAATCATGAATAAAGGATTTGATTTGGTTATAATTTTGGGATTTGCTGGACTTTCTAGTGCTCCCTCCTGCTTAGGTTGGACTGAATGTGTATATGTTTATGTCTAAGGTGAATGACTCTCCCAAATTGAAATCTTTTGGTACTATCAGTGCAGGAGACCTTTCAAATTCACTAGATATTCTAATTAAAAGATCATTTAAGTTTCTTTTTGTGGTTTGAAGGAGTCTCATGTTTTACCTGCTTTTAATTGGTACCAAGACTAGAAACATTGTCATTTTGTGCATGTTAATTGGCTATTGAATTACTTAATCCCACAGTTGCTTGACATTTAGGTTCTTCAACTATATTTTTGAACCTAAATGATGATATGTGCATTCCTTTCACCAGATCTGAAGCCTTTGATGGGTGGGACTTACTTCCCTCCTGAAGACAATAATGGGAGGTCAGGGTTTAGAACTGTACTTAGGTGAATGAGGCTACAATGATGAACTTAGTCCATAGCGTAAAATGCTCAGCAGGATTTATTACTCGTATTATGCTGCTGCTTATTCTCATGCTCATTTTATTTTAGAAAAGTAAAAGAAGCTTGGGATAGTAAGAGGGATGTGCTTGTTCAAAGTGGGGCCTTTGCCATCGAACAACTGTCAGAAGCGATGTCTGCCAAAGCACAGTCCAATAAACTATCAGAGGGGATTTCACAAAGTGCGTTATGGAAGTGCGCAAAGCAGGTATGCCTTTACTACAAACGTCGACTATTATAGCTCTAGTAATCTAATTGCATTCCTATTACAACTGTCTAAAGTCTAAACCAGTTTAAGACCTAAAAAGGGGTTGTTTTGGCTTAAAGCATGAAAACCTTGCTATTTGATGTTTTAAACCATGAACATTTAATATGTAAGAGGGTCATGCTTTAGAAATGCAGATATTTCATTGCTTGTACTGTTTTGGTGTAATGGTATTAAACCATGTCTATAATGCTCTTTATGGACTATTTTGATACTCAAAAAGATGACTAAATATTGCACTGTTAATGACTGATTTGATAACTTATTGCTAAACCTTGCCTAAAAAGCTTGGAATAGGCATGAAGGACTGTTATGCTATATTAACTGTTATGTCTTAAATTCACTAATGTGTTATGGCTATATTAACTGTTATGTCTTAAAATCATAAGCTTAATAGTTGTCAATTACTATTATAGGATAACTGTTATAGGATAATAAACTGTTAAAGACAAGGGGGAAGGAGAAGGGAACTGCTACCTGTAGGAAGCTGCAGTTGGCATGGAGGTGACTGCTAAGGCATTTTTGGAAGCTAAACTAGCTAGACAAAAATAAAATTAACCATCAAGAATGGTTATGATACATCCATAACAAAACTTCTATCTAGTATGTTTAGGCTAAGCAAAAGGGAAGCTATAAACTAAATAAGGCCAATATATACAGGGATTAGGAGCTGTTAAGCTCGGTTAGGGGTCGCGAGGCCACATCAAGCTCAGCTAAGCCCTACAGGGCCAAGCTAAACTTAACTGCCCCCACTTTGGAACCTTTAAGAACTGCAAGGGCTACAAGACCAACGAAGATTAACTTGTTGAACTTGTGAAATGAACAAAAAAATCAATTAAGTACCGTGGAATATGTGTTAATTCATTGAGGACTGTGTTCTCTTGAGGAGTGCATATTCAAAGGAACTGCTATTAACTGATTGCCTGATATTTCATTACAAAAGAATTATTTTTTTTGTTGTTATAGATATCTGATCTTGCTCTTCGGTTCCCCGAACTAAAATCACTTAGGAGTTGTGATTTACAATGTTCCATGTGACACCCCCAAATCCAGATACTTCATTCCCACAAGATTTGGTGTTCACTTAATCAAACATTCATATCTAATTACTCAATCACAATAAAACTGGATAAATAAAACCTTTCTCATTAAAGGGTTACATAATAAAATCTCCGAGGTTATCTAACCTTTAAATACAATCATTCAAATGCGGAAATTAAATAAACTTCATTAAAACCAAGTCTAAGATCATCATAATAGAATTCTAAAGTAAAAATTACAAGTCTTCATCAATTGTACATTTTTCTCTTTCCTTTGCTAGACGAAGGTTCATTTACCTTCTCTTCTTTAGCTGCAATGAGTTTATAAATATGCAAGAGTGAGCAAAACAATTGCTCACTGGATGTAATATAGAATCAACAGGAGTATAACAACAATAATTGCCAATAATTGGCTCATCAACAATGAATAGTACTCTATCATCAATAATCAGAAACTGAAATCCAAAATGTGGAATAAATATAACTGAGGGTCATAAGACCATGAACTATGTCCACGATTCATGAGTAATCTTTCAACTCCAACTTTAATGAAATATAAGACTATAAGGACTCCTCGTACTTAGGGGGATGGATCCTTCGTACCATGTATCAGGCATTAAATATTTAACGCTACTGGCGTAAGTTATCCCCAATAATAATAGGGTTGTTCATCTCAAAGATTTGAGTACAAGTCCGCACCAAAGAGAGTTTGGTTTGGATAAGCTTTTAAGGGTAATTTGAAGTTCAACGACCATCAACTAGAGGACTAGTTGAATTAATAACATTGTATTACAGAATAATCGTAATTGAATCAACATGGTAAACCAAAATCATGCGTTGGGAATAATCTAATAGCATATACTTTGAATAACTATAATATGTCTTGCTTGAACAATATTAAGTCAAGGTTAATTAGAATTGAGTACTAAACATGCATAACAGTTTGAACGATGAAATTGCTCAACATTAGTATAAATAGTTGTGCATGCGAAGCAACAAGTTAAATACAAGAATAACTTGTCAACATTAAACCAAAGTTTAGAAAGCTTGCATCATTCATAAGGTAATAGAATTGAAACAATAAATAGTTCAATAAGATAAAGAATTAGAAATCTTGCATTATTATATTGGAAACAATAATTGATTCCAATTACAAAGGTAGAGTTAGAGAACTTGCCTTGCTCGTAGGCTAAACCAAATCAATACGAATCACAATATCCTATAAACATATGTCATCATGACATAATTAGTCATTATTATCTTACAATCATAACTAAGTACGTTCATCATTTAAAATTGGATTTTTAATCACATAATCGAGTTATAACACAAGTTAATTGTTAATAACATACTTATTCATAGTGTAGGAATACTAAAATCAACATTTAGCAGTCCTACTATCATCACATAACTTTTCTTAAAATTCCGTGTACAAAAAGTACAATCGTCGTGAGACCATTTACTAACTTCATTATGCATGCTGACACGATTACATCGTGGTCGTTACATGGCTACATGAGAGCACGATATGCATACGGAAGAAAGAGTATAAAGTCATACATGACTATATATAGCGCCGTATTATTGCTGCTGAATGAAAACTAACACTCATTTGGTCACACCAGCAAAGGCGTAAATCGCAATTTCGATGATGTGCTTTACTTTGAATGCAAGGTGAGAAAAAAGCCAATTTTGGCCTCTGCTCGCTTTCTAACAGACTAAATAGCATATAATTCATACAAAAACTTTATGTAAACAAAATTCAAGAATTCCTAACATGTTTCTATCCATACAACAACATAAACAACAAATTTAGCACATTCAATTTCATTGTTTTTGATAAAAACTCATTTTTTGATATTTTAATGAAAATCAACACTGTAAATTTTGTTTTTCAACCAAAACCACTAATTCAAAGCATTTTATCAAAGTATATATATACTCTAACAAATTCAATAATTAATTTATCAACTAAACAACAATTAAACCCTTAATTTCTACTTTAAACCCAAACAATATATATATATACACAAAACTCTCTGTAAAAATATCTTTCTTCACAAACATATGCATAATACCAATTTATTGACTATAGCTTATGACAATCGTTTTAACATCACTAGTATGCAATATAAAGCCACATAACAACGACAATTTATCTCTACACAAGGAATTTATAGAGAATTAGAGAAGAGAAAACTAGAATTTTAGAAAACATAAAAGAAAAAGGGTAGGATGAAACCTTGAAGAAGATGATGATGGCTATCTCTTTACTTGACTAGCCTTTCTCCACTCTCTAGCCTTTCTTCCTCTCTTCTCTTCTTCTTTCCTTCTTCTTCTTCTTCTTCTTCTTCTTCCCCTGAGTTTTCTTTTCTTCTTTCTCTCTATCTAACGTACTTAACAAATAACGTATATAGAATATAATATATATTGATTATATAATATAAATACAAAACATATAACTGATATCAGTTATATGAGTTTTAAAAATCAAAAGCCATAAGGCTTGTTTGGTTAACCACTAACAAAACAACCCATTAATCCTAACACCCTGTTTGGTAAAACTCAAATAAATTAAAGACTTAATAGACCTTAGGCCCTGTTTGGCAAAACTGAATTAAAACTCCTTTAAGTTATTTTAGTAACTCCTTTATAACAAGGTTATTTGTCACACATTAATTTAATTAAATTACTCATAATAACAATTTATTAAATCACTTCATCACATAAATCAATACCACAAAATTATAATTTTTATATAATTATAACTTTATTTAATCTACTAACACATCCTTTTAAATTTACAAATTCCAATAAAAGAATAGTAATTCAATTAATCAAAATTCTCTAATTTAATAATTAAATTAAATTAGCAAAATAATTAATTTTCCTTAATTATTTATTTAACAAATAATTAACCACATCAAGTCAAATTTGAACAATTATTTATTCAACAATAAACACATCCATTAAATATTTAAATAATTCAATAAATATTTAATATAACAATTAAAATTCTAGAATGTTACATTCCAGTTGGATATCTGTGGCTTGGTATGACTCTCATAACCTGCATCTAACCTATTATATGCACATTGCACACATACGTATATAAACATGTGACTTAATGGTTGGGATGGAACTTTTACAAGTATCCAATATACAAGATTCCAATGGGACTAACACTAAAAGATCTGGATACTTGCTTTTTGACATTCCATCCTCTTTATTTGGGGACAATGTCCTAGTTGTGCATTGTAGTAAGGTGATGTGCTTGATTTTTCTAACATTTCACATTTCATGCTTGGTATTCATATATGCCTTTGCTTGCTCTCATATTTTTATAACAATTGATGCCTATCATTTCCTGATTTGAATTCTTCTCAATGTTTCTTGAAACAAGTTTACACCATGATCTGGTTAATGTTTTCCAACCTCGTGAATCAGTGATGACATCACTGATCAATGTGTGCCTTTCATATTCCAAATAGAATTCTCTGTATTGTCTTTTGAGTTGTGCATGCTCCTCCTCCTTGCAGGCAATCAAAGTGCTCTTGCTCTTACTTCTGTTTCTACTCCAATTGTAACGTATCCAAGTGAGACGGATGGTGTCCCGAAGAACATTTTCTTGGTGAACATAGTAGTAATTTATATTGAAAAGTGAATTTAAGATGTATATATGGATAGTTTGGTATATATTTTGTGGATGTAGTAATTTGAAACTGTAAACGAATGGTATTATTGGGATGTATTTTGAATGGTTGATACATTTTGGCTTTAAATTTAAATGAGAATTTAGACCTTTTTTAGTTATGTATCATGGCATTAGCAGATTGCAGGTGCACTGGTAATATAGGTGAATCACAACATTTTAGCTATAATTTGTTATATGCATGTATTACAACATTTTTAAGTCACACTACAACGTTTTAAAAACGTTATATAAATTTGTCTAAATAGATGACACATTCTAAACGTTGTGTAAATGTGTTTAAACGTTGTTTGATATATTAAACTATAACATTTTTAGCCAGAAAACGTTGTTGAATCATACCATTTACAACGTTTTCAAGCATCTAATAATTTTTGAAAAACAAATCTACAACATTTTTTAGAAAAAAACGTTGTATAATGTGTCAAACTACAATGTTTTAAAAATATTATATAAAGGGTGTTAAATAGATGACACTCTTAACCACGACGTTTCTGGGATAGCAACCACAACGTTTTTTACACGTTATCTATTTACTGTTTTGTAGTAGTGAGAAGTGCCTTTCAGTGTATGAATGTGCCTGAAGATCAAGTCAAGACTTGTAATATAGAATAATGTAATTAAACTATAGAATAGTTTAATGAACGGTTATGTATCCTTGGTGGTGGATAAAAGTCACTCTTGTAAGATATAAAGAATAATGTAATTATCATTATTTTTAATAAAAGAGGTTATAAGGTTTTAGAACTTGGGAATTGAGAATGTATGTTTTTATATTTCAGTATATAATAATGTATGTTTGGAAAGAAGTGGTACCGTGACGTACAGAATTCAGGTATAAAGATAGACCGAATTTTTGGGCGTTACAGATTGATATCAGAGTTGATAGGTTATAAACCTTAGGTATGAGTACCTAAGGCTATAATCGTAGAGAGAAGGTTAAGAAAATCTTTGAGTTAAACGATTAAGGAAGAAGATCACCACGTGATCATAATGAATCATAATAACAGCCATTTTGTTACACGATGAATGATTTATAGCTAATGCTATGAATGAATGGTACTACGAAGTAGTTCGGGAAGTAGAACTCAGTTTGAGTTGTGAAGGATAGCATACGAATTAAAGAAAATTCGTATTAAGGAAAGAGAAAATTAGAAGTTGTAAGATTTCAATTGTTGACTCATGTGATAGCTAAGTTGTATGAACCTTTGTTATGGACAAAGGTTTGTGCTTTGGTGTAACAACTACTTAGCTTATTATAGTGATAATCATTGGAATTGGTCACGCTATCGAGATGTATATGACGGGAAGGTGAATCTTTTCTCATGTATATACTTGATAGATAGAGAACGACAAAGTAAGTGAGAGTTCTTGAAAGTCATACTTATGGTAAGTTCGTGACTCATAATTATATGGTACGTTTTTGAACTTCTCAGCGAATGGATGCTTATGGTATGTCTGGGATAGTTCTAAAACTCATATTATTGTGGAAAGTTGAACTCATAATGTGTGTTAAGTTGATGGACTGTACTAAGGTATAGGGATGTGTAGACTGAAAACGAGTTATTTTCAGTACACTTAGCATTGAAGGTGCTAGAGAAGATTAAGTATTGTTGCAAGTAAGACAATGAAGGAAGATGGAGAATAGGTCATCTAGCTATGCTAGATTTCGAAGTTTCTTGAAATCGTGCTGATGTGTGCGTTTTGAAAAGGAAAGAATTGGTTCAACTTTTGGAATCAATGGATTTTAAAAGAACTATTCTTGATATGTCTATGCTAGTTGATTCGGCTAGACAGAAATTAATTTGAAATATCAAAAGGAATTTTATATCATCAAGGCATTTGATGCAAAGATGGTAAAAGGATGGAGTTATTAATGCAATTGAACCTAGTGTTGGATGTGATCTTATGATCAACAACTAGCTATGGTATGATGTATAATGATGAAGTCATAAACTGACGAACTCAACGTACTGTGAAAAGTACGGTATCATGACGTCATAAAATATTTTGATGTATTGTGAAAGAATTTAAAGAAGTAATCGATGTCAATTGATTTGACTAGACGAATGTTTCAAGTTGATGTCCAATTTATTGGTATGGTCTAAGCTACTTTATTTGGCTAAGACGAATGGTATGTCAGGATTAAAAGAAAATCGAGCTTTCTTTGAAGAGTTATGACAAACCAAATTGTTTTGGTGCATAATCTAATGATTAAGTTTGAGGTGAACATACCCCGAAATGGGGTTATACGATGGGTTGATCGCCTACGTATGGAAGAGGTAGTTTACCTTATTTGTGATTGTAAATTGACCGTGAAAGAAGGGTTTACGGTGACATGCTGTTAAACCAAGAGTTCATGATCGATTTGACCCCTCAGCAAAAGTATGAAATGTTTTTATAGGAATCTTTATATTCCTATTTATTCCTTCTACTTCATGATTCTTAGTAAGTTATGAAGGGTAAGGAATGTTTGAAAGATAAGAACTTCTTTGAAGAGAAGTTGAGAAGAAGGGTAAGCTAAAATTTCGAGGACGAAATTCTGTGAAGAAGGGGTGAATGTGATAACCCGAGAACGGGTGTGGTTTTAGAAATTCTGAGGACGAAATTTTTATGAGGGAAGAATGTGACACCCCAGAAAATTAGATTGTCCATAATTTAAGATTTAAAGAATTCGTTATTAATAAAAGGAATTTTTATTAATACTATTATGTGCTATGTGTTTATTAATCGTTCTAGAACCTAAAATGATTATAACTCGGGAGGAATCTGGCTATGAGCTGGACTGAACGAGTATGAATTTTCAAGACGAAAATAAAATATTTTTGGGAACAAAATATTTTTGGGGAAAAAGATGAAATAAGCACTATTCACACGACAAAACCGGAGGGGCGAAATGACTATTTTGCCCCTAGCTTTGGTTTTCTATAAAAGGAAGCTTAGATTTCATTTGTGTAGGATTTTGAAAATCCTACAACACCTGAGAGAGAGAGAGAGGTCAAATGAGAAGGAGAAGGAGAAGGAGAAGGAGAAGGAGAAGGAAGAGGAAAAGCTTGCTCGTGAGTAAACTTTATCCGACGGAAGGAGATTAAAGAAGAAAGGTAATCCGAAAACCTAACTTCTAGATAATTTCCTTTAAGTTTTATATGTTTAAAGCATAGGTTAATGAGAATAAGAAATAAAAGATGTTAGGAATGATTTCATATGGTTGAAATCATGAGAAAACAAAGAAATAAGAATTAGAAGTTTAGTTTATAAATTTCTTAAGGAAGTATAAGATTCGTAATGAATTTGAACGATTCGAATGAATCATATGAACGATTCGGTGAAATAAGTAAGGAATGGTGTTTTATAACATCATATTCCATGAAAAAGTAAAATTGTAATCAAAATATTGATTAAAAATGAAGAACAAATGAAGAACTCGAAGAACACGCGAAGAACACGAAGAACGTTGTTGATGGACAAATTTAAAAGCATCGTAGTGTAATTGTTGTTGATTGACAATTTTAAAACCATTGCATATAAGTTAGTTGCTTATTTCTTGGTTAGGAACTGTAGAAACGCTCATGAAGAACGGATTAAAACTGAGCTATAACGAAGTTATGATGAAAATTTCGTAAAAGACGAATGCGAATTAGAAAGTTAGTAAATGAACCTGAACGTGTAGGTTTTCATAAGAATGTAAGACAACGTAGAGAACCTGAGTCGTGGACTCAAGAATGAACGAATTCTGAGTTCGGATGACCGAATTACGTACGAATGAACGAAGAACATTAAAAACGTAAAATGAACGAAAGACGAAGATTAAGCCAATTGATTGTCATGTTAACGGATTCAGAACGAAGTTCTGTCCAATGTTAATCGAAGTACGTAAGATTAGGAAGAGAATGACTTTAGAACGATCTCGTTCTAAGTTATAATGAATAGGTTATGGAAGCGGGAAGTAAGCGTCTTAAACAATTTTCAAGACTTAGAGAAAATTTTTGGGAATTTTAAAGTTGGCATGCAGCAAATGCCCAAGCCTTGGGAGGCTGCACAGAAGTATGAGTCCCGCCATCACCATCTTGTTGAGTGGCACATGACGCGAGAGATAGAGAAGAGAGTGGCGCCGCAACACCGGTTCAAAGAGAAGCCCAATAATGAGCTTTTAACTACTCAAAACCTGGGGGAAATGTACCGGAAGCTAATGAACATTAAGTTCATCAAATGTAACACTTAATAAAGTGATTTAAACCTTTATTAAAGGTTGAACAGAAAGATTAAACGAGATTAAATGACAAAGAATGTAGATGCGGGTTACGGAACCGATGTTCGAGGACCGTAGTCGCAATGAAACGAACGTGGGGGATTGCTATGATTGTGATTCCTTAGACGTTGAGTAATGAGGGTAATGTATAACATTTCGATGTTATGACATGGTAATGAGAGATGAATGTAAAGCGTATAGATGCTGTGAATGCAACGTTGTTGCGATGAGTGATCGGTCTTAGCATACAACGAATCGTATTGCTTCGACATTAAGAAAGAATAATGAACATGGGGTTCAGGTGATGGGTAATGAATGAAAGCAATTAAAACCTTGGATGAAGGTTGAATAAAATTAAGAGACAAGTAACGTGAACGTTGGTTACGTAAACGATCCTTGTGAATCGTATTTATGTTAAGCGAACGTTCTAAGTGTACATTGGTTGTATAACTTAGACGTTGACGAAGGTAGTAAGTAAGATATGAATTATCAAGAAAGCCGTAGCGAACGATAATAAGATTAATGAAAGCTGAATGTTAGTTGGATAGAGAATGCTAGAATGAAATGTAAGCGTTAAACACTTTAACCGACGTGAAGGTTGAGTGTACGCGAATATTAAACGGGCAAAACCTACACCCCATGTATGGTTTGGCCGTAAGGTAATGAAGATCAATGATTAAACCTGTGAACGGTGAAAAAGCTGAATTAAAGACAAGTACGTATAACGTAAAGAAGCCGAGCTAATGTTTATAACTTGGATGACGTTCCGAGTTGAATTAATCGGACGTTAAAAGATAAGAATAAGGTAACGTAAAATGCTTAACGCTATAAATGCGTAGGATGAATACTGAATGATCATTCTGAGTATACAAAAGACTGTATGACTTAGACGATAAAGAATGAATCCTGAGGTATGACATTTAGTTGCTAGAAAGCCATAAGGAATATGAAATGGACTTAACGAACATTATAGTTAATGGTTCGGATAAGTTAAGATGAATTTAGGTTGTAGTACAATTGTAAACTTTGATGGTTGACATATGGGAGTTGGGCTAAACAATTCCTTCAGAGAGCGAAGGTATATACGAAACTGACAATAGATCTAACTCATTGTGATGGCAGTGTAGACGAGACGGGAACTTGTTTGTTGGTTGTTTGTGGGAAACCACTCAGAGTATTATATGGACTACTAGCAGAGAAGTGACGTGTGCTGAGTCCTAGGAGAATTATAAGAAGAAGATAGGAATGTAAATCATCAAAGATGATGAACGTATTGAGTAAGACATCGCCGTATGTCATGAAGCCGTAAACCGGTAAAGGAAGTTGTGGCGTAAACTTAGATTGTAAGAACGCAAACCTTAAGAAGTAAAGTTAAGTAAACCAATGTGAAAGTCAAGTATATGACTAATTGGTGTATGTGTTATTTCCTTATGTGCTACATAGGAATTGGAATGAGTAGTTCAGCGTAAACTATAAGTTGTAGCTGTGCGTAAGGCAAGTTTCCTAACTTCATTCATATTTTAAATGAATGCTAGTTTCTAAAACTTCTCAGATGTTGAACTTGAGAAGTTATGTTTATGTGCAAATGTGTGATATTTGTACAAGGTGTTAGAATGTATGAGGCCTTGTGCCACAATGTGAACACTGGTGTTTCTATGAGATTAACTGTTCTGTGATTGAATTATTCAATAAGAGAATGTTCTGTTTATACATGAACCGTTATATAAGTCCTTGCTATTGATTCTAGCCAGACAGAATGTATATGGAAGATAGTAGAGAATGAATGTATTTCAAAGTGAATGTGAATAATGTTTTAAAATAATAGGAATCAAGATTATTCCTATTATTCGAGCTGCTTCATAACCTTCGTTCGGTTATTGAAGTCTTAAAAGAATGTTAAAATTATTGAAGTTGTTTGTTCAACTGCTATGACTTGCTAGGAAATTGAATGCTCACACTTGCTTTAAATGAAAAACATTTTCAGCGTACGATGTTAGAAGAACTAAAGGTTCCCGTAAAGATCAAGCTGATTGGTATCCAGAAGAAGTGCCATTCGGTGTATGAATGTGCCTGAAGATAAAGTCAAGGCTTGTAATGTAGAATAATGTAATTAAACTATAGAATAGTTTAATGAACGATTATGTATCCTTGGTGGCGGATAAAATGTTTGATTTTACATAAAATCAATGAATATCGATTTTGGGGCGTGCAAGTAGTATACTACCTTCACGTCGACAAGTAATAAAGTAAAAGTAAGAGTGAAAAGTTAAATATCGTTCCCACGAGGAATTATTTAATAAAATTATTAATCCCAACTAACTCTTAACCAAATTGGAAATTTTTTTTAAACATACAATAATGATGATTTTTGATGAATTTAAAACTAAATTAAAAGTGAAATTAAAACTAAAAAAAATTACTAACTCTTAACAAATTAATTTTATTTTGAATATTAAATTAGGATAAATAAAGATTAAGACTCAGATATCCCCAATTATGAACTATAAATAATTATCAATTATCCCAATTTATTATTATGTCTCTCTTGAATTGTTAACATGAATTCTCAAATGCCAAAAGCCCTTTCTCAAGTGATCATTTGCCTTCTATTTAATCCAGATTAATTTTGCTATATCTCTATGCAAAACAATTGAATTAAACTCGTTACAATCCCAATTCCTTATGTGTTACATGCGGCAAATAGATATTCTCATTCTATTCACAAACCTACTTATTTCTTTGTGCAAATAACTAAGTCACATGTCACCATGCCCGATTCTAACCCTAGAATTCCTCTCTCAATTCCTTCAGAGTAACAAGGTAATTATTGATCGGATAATTAATCAATAAGCTCAAAGCAAGATGAACAATTCACTTGACATAAATAATTGGAATATATCAAATAACTAATTCATAGCCATAAAAAGTTCAATTGAAATCTTAATAAAAGAGTTAGTTCATAATTAATGAATTAAAACCAAGAATCCACAATTGAATAGACATTAAAAGATAAAAGTATGAGAAGAGAAGAGAATAGAATCTATTGTCGGTAAATCTTGATGCTCCTCTTTTGCTCTGCTCTTTCTTGATCTTTGATGGTCTTCAATTTGCTTCAATCTCGAAAACTAATAAGAACTAGGGTTTATTTTCTAATCTAATGGAGTGTTTAATCTAATCTAATCTATGTAATCTCCCCTTTATTTTATGCCTTACATCATGTATTTATAGATTACAAGTCAATTTTGAGTTTAGGAACAAACCCCAATCAATTTGGAGTAAAAAGGTGTCAAAATTAGCCCCAAAAGCGCGTCAGGCGCACCAACCTCTTCCCCAGCGCCCAGTATTTGGCACTGACCTGATCTCAGAACTTTGCTCCCAGCGCCCGGCGCTGGCATGGCAAGGCCTATTTTGGGCGCCCGGCCTTGCCCATGTTCGACATTTTACTGCTCGGCGTCCTCTGGTAAAAGCGGCCATAACTTTTGATCCGGGAGGAGTTACTGGGTCTGCCACCTATCAAATCGAAGATATCGACGAGATCTACAACTTTCATTCTTTGAGGATTGAGAAATTCTGGGCGGATGAAGGCTGAAATTGAGCTGGAAGTGACTGCTTATGCAAATGACCACCCAAAACCATGGCGTTCGGCGTCCGTTGGTACAACGATCATAACTCTTGCATCGAACTCCGATTGGAATGATTCAAAATGTTAGGAAAGCTAAGGCGATGCTCTTCAATGTAAGCTAAGTTCCAAACCAAGAACATGAAGTAAACATGAAAGCCCAAATGATGTCGGTTTGCTTTTCTTTGCGTTTTCTTTGCTTTTCCTTACCAATAGTCGCTCTGCAAGCTCCCAAGCGTATAACCTACAAAATGAACACAAAATGCATGAAAAGTAACTAAGACACATAAATATAAGCAACTAATTCAAGTAAAGATCTAGGATAAGTGTATATAAAATCCACTTATCAAATACCCCCAAACTTAAAGCTGTTGCTTGTCCCCAAGCAACACTGACATAATCTAATGCAATGCAATGAAATGCAACTAATCTATATGCCTCTGAATCCAGCGGTATTTGATAGAATCAAATCTATTCACTCGACCTTAGAGCAATCAAGCAAACACGACAATACTTCATATCAAAACCAATCAACAATTTCTAGTCGATCATGAGTCTTAAGCTGTTATTATTTTGGTATAGTGTGTGTGTGTGTGCTCAACAACCATGCTAAGCGATATAAAATCAAATTTAACACATAACAAGTCTCTTGAAGGCATCATCATACGGTGTAAACTCAAGAAATCCAAAAAACAAGCTAGATCGACTAAAATCAAACAATTACCGATATCGAGAAATTGACATGGGATACTTATGCTTTATTTTCATCTCTCTGGGGCTTTTTGCTCTTTTTTCCATTTTTATTCTCTTTTTTTATATACACATAGCTATGCGATGTCTTATTCCCTTAGGCTTTTCAATGCTACCTTACGAGCTTTTCGACCAGCGACTCCCGGACCATTAAGACCTTAGGGTGGCTAGGTGTAAAGACAATCCCCTCGGGAACTTACTTACTCAAGTAACAAAGGCCACAAAACTAGACAAGCATGCCACGGTGTTTATTCATACTTTTTTTTTTTTTTTTTTTTTTTTTTTTTTTTTTTTTTTTTTTTTTTTTTTATATAAGCTTATATACCCCAAATATTCCCCCAAACTTAGGTTCTTGTCTAACTTTAGTCATCACTACTTATTCTTGTCATTCTTTCATTCAAACTAGCATTATCCTTTAGAGTCCCATTATGTATCAATTTAAACTCAATCAATCAACAAGTTGTTTTTCTTTGTCTTTATCATTATTATACTAGTTTCAAGCGAGAAAAGATTGATTCATAACAAGAAATCACATCAAAGCTCTAATAGTCGATTATTATACTTGTCTACCCAATTTCAATCTCATCATTGGCCAAAATAAACTTAACTATAACAAGCCATTTGGACTTATGCAAAAATGAACATAGTAACTAACTATTATTTTTGAATTTTTGAATTTTTGAATTTTTTTTTTAATAATGAACCTAAACTATATTAACAACATATGCAAAATAACATAACATAAACATGAAACTAAACATGCGATAACGAACTAAACTAAACTCCCCAAACTTAGCAATTACAATGTCCTCATTGTAAGAATATAGCGATAAGTAGAAGAGAACTTCCACATAATCGGCTAAGCGTGAGGTCTTTTGGTGGCGATGGTAGCGACGATCATTTTCTATCCATTGAACCTCAATACACGCAATGAAGAGAGACAACATGTATTAGATTATAAGAGAACTTACTAAGCAAATTAATTCCTATCTACTAAATAAACTAGTAAAGCATATAAATATAAAAATTCACAGGTTGCCTCCCGATCGGTAACTTGATTTATAGTCTTTCGGCTGACTTTTTATGCAGTCGATGCTATCAATTCCTCTTGAAAGTTGAGGAACCCTCCATCCATCGGAAATAATATAGCTTTTGGTAGGTTCCCATTTACGATAGCCATTGTATTAAAGTCACCTAGCATGCTTTGTTTAGATAAGATCACATTAAAGAGCGTCCGACATCTAGGTGTTTTTTCCATTGTGTCTGCGAATAGATTACGGCATTGAGGCATCGGACACAACAATCTCTTCTTCTATCTTCTCGACTCATTGAACCATGGCTTGAAGTTGTACTCGCTTTTACGTCACAAGGAGTATTCTTGCGACGACATGACTACCTAGCGGACAAGGTTTTGCAAATCTAGCAGGATTCTTGAACTTTGGCGGAGAAGGAACTTGGGGCACTAATAACATCGGCTCCTCCTCGTTGGTAATCATAGTTAGTTCTTCATCGACCTTATTTTCATTATCCCCACTTGTCTCTCTCTTTTCAACATCTAAGTGTCTCATCCGGTTGTAGATTTGGCTCGGGCACTTCATCAATTTTCGTCATCCATGTCATAAAGCCAGTGTTTGGAGGAAGGTTGTTTATGACTTTGGTCATTTTTGCTCTATCGATCCATAAGTTTTAGAATTGACCCAGTTTGATTAATCCCTCTCTCCTCGAACTTGGACCACAATTCCTCGACCTTGAATTTTCTTCTTTTAATAGAGGTTGAGATGAGAATTAGGCGTGTATGTTGGATTTGGAGTAGAGTATTGGTCTTGATAGTTGTAGCTCCATGAAGAATCGGGTGATACCCCCAAACTTGTTCATAATTATCATATGCATCTTGATTGAGGTAGTTTACCACCATCTTTGTCTGGCCCAAGATTGATGGTGCATTGATTACTCGGGTGATTACCTGACCTAATAGTCACACATAAGCGCCATCCTTCGACTCTGTTGGGATGCGATAACGTCAACTTCCTCGAAAGTTCTTTAATTTGTGCTGACATTGCGGAAAGTGTCACGAGTCTGTCAATCTCCATTCCCCTTGGTTGAGTCACGTTCGTGTATGGCCATTGATACTCAAAGTCATCCATGGTACCTAAAATGAGAGAAATATAAGAAGAGAATTAAAAATAAAAAAAAAATGTTTAAATTAAGACTAATTTGATTGAAATTAATATTGGTAAAAAAATATTAAACTAATTCCCGACATGGCGCCAAAAACTTGTTGATCGATTTATGATCAATGAATACGTGCAAGTATACACGATCGACAAGTAATAAAGTGAAAGTAAAGTATCGTTCCCACGAGGAATTATTTAATAAAAATTACCAATTACTAACTCTTAACCAAACTAATTTTATTTAAACAATCTCAAATTGTGATTTTTCTAATTAAGAAAACTAAATTAATCAATTAAAACTAAGACTTTAACAAAACGAATTTGAATTCGGATAAATAAAGATTAAGACTCAATATCCCCAATTATGAACTATAAACCAATTATATCAATTATCCCAATTATTATGTCTCTTGAATTGTTATGAGGAATTCTCAAATGCAAAAGCCCTTTCTCAAGTGATCATTTGCCTTCTATTTAACTTGATTAATTTTGCTATATCTCTATGCAAAACAATTGAATTAAACTTCGTTACAATCCCAATTCCTTATGTGTTACATGCGGCGAATAGATATTCTCATTCTATTCACAAACTTACTTATTCCTTTGTGCAAATAACTAAGTCACATGATCACCATGCCCGATTCTAACCTAGAATTCCTCTCTCAATTCTTCTAGAGTAACAAGGTAATTATTGATCGGATAATTAATCAATAAGCTCAAAAGCAAGATAAACAATTCACTTGACATAAATAATTGGAATAAATCAAATAACTAATTCATATAGCATATAAAAGTTCAATTGAAATCTTAATAAAGAGTTAGTTCATAATTAATGAATTAAAACCAAGAATCCACAATTGAATAGACATTAAAAGATAAAAGTATGATAAAAGAAGAGAATAGAATCTATTGTCAAAAAAATCTTGATGCTCCCCTCTTTGCTCTTGCTTCTTGATCTTTGATGGTCTCAATTTGCTTCAATCTCCAAAACTAATAAGAACTAGGGTTTATTTTCTAATCTAATGGAGTTATCTCTAGTCTAATCTATGTAATCCCCTTTATTTTATGCCTTACATCATGTATTTATAGATTCAAGTCAATTTTGAGTTTAGGAACAAACCTAATCAATTTGGAGTCAAAAAGGTGTCAAAATTCGCCCAAAAAGCAGCGTCCGGCCGCACCAACCTCTTCCCCAGCGCCCCATTTGCTGGGCACGGCGCTTCGAGACTTTGCTCCCGCAGCGCCCCTTTGGGCATAAATAAACTATTTTGGGGGCCCCCGGCGCTTGCCCCATGTTACGACATTTTCTGCTCCGGCGTCCTCTGGTAAAAGCGGCCATAACTTTTGATCCGGGAGGAGTTCTGGGGTCTGCCACCTATCAAATCGAAGATATCGACGAGATCTACAACTTTCATTCTTTGAGGATTGAGAAATTCTGGGCGGATGAAGGCTGAAATTGAGCTGGAAGTGACTCTTTATGCAAATGACCACCCAAAACCATGGCGTTCGGCGTCCAGTTGGTACAACGATCATAACTCTTGCATCCGAACTCCGATTGGAATGATTCAAAATGTTTCGGAAAGCTAAGGCGATGCTCTTCAATGTAAGCTAAGTTCCAAACCAAGAACATGAAGTAAAT
Source organism: Panax ginseng (assembly GCA_020205605.1). NCBI lineage: Eukaryota > Viridiplantae > Streptophyta > Magnoliopsida > Apiales > Araliaceae > Panax > Panax ginseng. Next base: position 89,963,816 of record CM035130.1, on the reverse strand, counting down.
GAAAGCCCAAATGATGTCAGGTTTGAACACTTTTCTTTGCGTTTTCTTTGCTTTTCCTTACAATAAGTTCGCTCACAGCTCCCAAATGTATAACCTACAAAATGAACACAAAATGCATGAAAAGTAACTAAGACACATAAATATAAGCAACTAATTCAAGTAAAGATCTTGGGATAAGTGTATATAAAATCCACTTATCTTTTGGATTACCTTTCTTCTTTAATCTTCTTCTGTTGGACAAAGTTTGCACTCGGGCTAGCTTTTCCTCTTCCTTTTCCTCCTCATCCGACTTCTCTTTCTCTCTCTCAAGTGTTGGTGAATTTTTCATTAACCAACAAATGAGCTTAAGCTCTCCTTTTATAGAAAACCAAGGCTAGGGGAAAAATAGTCATTTTGCCCCAAAGTTACTATTCACATATCCTTACTATTCACAAAGCTTCTCTTGGAAGCTTCGTGCTTCTGTCTTTCGGAATTCGTCCGACAGTTTTAAAAACTACGATTCTCGAAATCCAAATATTTTTAGATATTTCGTCTTTCTTTTACAGATTAACTTTTACGTATTCTTCGGATCTCCGAAAAACTGAAAAAAACTTTTTGATTTTAAACATTTTCCTTCACGTTTTCCCCTAACGTAGTTAAACGAATGAAAAGTACATAACAATACTTTTCGTCATTTTTATTCCATCCGATTTTTGCACGTTTTTCAAGAAAAACTTTTATCGGCTTACTTAACTTTTCATAATATATTATCTTTAAATCTTTCGACAGAATGTCATTTCGACATACCGAACTCTCAGAAGGGCTTAGGTTATTCAAACCCTAACCTTTAGGGTTTCGTCAGGTAAATAGTACCTATTTCGTCTTTTTCCTCAGAAATATTTTTGTTCCTGGAAAATTTTTATTTTTGTCTTGAAAATTCTTACTCGTTCAGTCTAGCTCGTAGCCAGAATCCTCCTGTTTTATAATCATCATAGATTCTAGAACGATTAATAAACATATAGCGCATAATATTATTAATAAAAATTCATTTTATTAATAACTAATTCTTTAAACTTAAATTCTGGACAATCCAATTTTTCGGGTTTTCACATTCTTTTCCCCTTATAAAAATTCTGTCCTCGGAATTTCTTAAAACCACACCCATACCCGGGTCATCATATTCACCTATTCTTCACAAAATTTCGTCCTCGAAATTTTAGCTTACTCTTCTTCTCAACTTCTCTTTAAAGAAGTTCTTATCTTTCACACATTCACTAACCATTATAACTTATCAAGAATTATGAAGTAGAAGGAATAAATAGGAACATAAAGATTCCTTTAAAATATTTCATACTTTTGCTGAGGGGTCAAATTGACCATGAACTCTTACTAGGTTTAACAACATTTTACCGTAAACCATTCTATCATGGTCAATTTACAATCACCAAGAAAGCAAACTACCTCTTTCATACATAGGCGATCAACCCATCGTATAACCCCATTTCAGGGTATGTTCACCTCAAACTTAATCATTAGATTCTGCCCCAAACAATTTGGTTCAGCATAACTATTCAAAGAAAGCTCGCTTTTCTTATGACATGACATACCATTTTTCTTAGCCAAATCAAATAGCTTAGACCATACCAATAAATTGGACATCAACTTGAAACATTCGTCTAGTCAAATCAATTGACATCGACTACTTTTTTAAATTCTTTCGCAATACATCAAAATGTTTTTATGACATCATGATACCGTACTTTTCACAGTACGTTGAGGACTTCGTCCGTTTATGACTTCATCATTATACATCATACCATAGCGGGTTGTTGATCATAAGATCACATCCAACACCAGGTTCAATTGCATTAATAACTCCATCCTTTTACCATCCTTGCATCAAATGCACTGATGATATAAAATTCATTTTGATATTTCAAATCAATTTCTGTCTAGCCGAAACAATTAGCATAGACATATAAATAATAGTTCTTTTTAAAATCCATTTGTTCCAAAAGTTGAACCAATTCTTTCATTTTCAAAATGCGCACACATAAGCACAATTTCAATAAACTTTGAAATCTAGCATAGCTAGATGACTTGGAATATCCTATTTCTCCATCTTCCTTCGTTGTATTACTTGCAATAATACTTAATCTTCTATAGCACCTTTAATGCTAAGTATATTGAAAATACTTGCTTTCAGTCTAAACATCCTTATACCTTAGTATAGTCCATCAACTCACCACACTTTATATGTTTAGGAACTTTCGACAACCATACGTGTTTAAGAACTTATCTTTGCAATATGTAATCCAAGAACAAATCAAGGACTATCTATATGCTTAGGGCTCAGAAACATAACATATAACTATGAGTTACAACCTTTTCATAAGTATGAGTTTCAAGAACTCGCACCTAATCTTAACATTCTCTACCTAACACACATATACATGAGAAAAGATTCACCTTCTCATCATATACATATTGATAGCGCGACTAATTACTCCAATGATTATCACTGTAATAAGATAAACAGTTGTTACACCAAAGCACAAACCTCTGCCCATAACAAAGGTTCATACAACTCAGCTATCACATGAGTCCTCAATTGAAATCTTACAACTTCTAACTTTCTCTTTACTTAATACGAATTTTCTTTAATTCGTATGTTATCCTTTATAACTCAATCTGAGTTGTTCTTCGCATACTACTTCGTAGTACCATTCATTTATAGCATTAGCTATAAACCATCCATCGTTTAACATAATATCTATTATTATGATTGAATATGATCAAGTGGTGATCTTCTTCCTTAATCGTTTAACTCAACGATCTTCTTATCCTTCTCTCTACGATTATAGCCTTAGGTACTCATACCTAAGGTTTATAACCTATCAGCTCTAATACCACTCTGTAACGCCCCAAAATCCAGTCTATTTTCACACCCGGATTCTGTACGTCACGGTCCCATCTTCTTCTAAACATACATCATTATATAGCTAAATATAACAACATACATTCTCAAATCCCAGGTTTTAATACCTTATAACCTTTTTCATTACAAATAATGATAATTACATTATTTATTACATTTTACAAGAGTGACTTTCATCCGCCACCAAGGATTCATAGCAGTTCATTAAACTATTCTATAGTTTAATTACATCATTCTATATTACAAGTCTTGGCTTGATCTTCAGGCTCATTCATATACTGAATGCCACTTCGTCTGGATACCGGTCAGCTTGATCTTTACGGGATCCTTAAGTTCTTTCTAACATCGTTCGCTGAAAAATGTTTTTATTTAAAGCAAGTATGAGCATTCAATTGCTCAGCAAGTCATAGTAGTTGAATAAACAACCTCAAGAATTTAAACATTCCTTTAGAACTTCGATAACCGAACAAATGTTATGAAGCATCTTGAATAATAGGAATAAATTCTGATTGGCAAAAAGCACTTTTACACCGCTGTAGTTATAGTGTTTTAAGCAATTAGCCACTGTGCTTTTAAAATATTAAATTATTATTGTATTTTTTTAAAATGTTCAATCAACCCATTTCAGTCCAATTTTTTGAATGGACGTCAAATAATTACACGTGGCATTGGAAAAAAAATCAAAAAATCATTATTTTCTACGTGGCAAGCCAGTCAGCCAAATTCGTAATACTATTGAGCCACTGCACTTTAAAAAAAGCACTTTTACACCACTGTGGTTTTAAAAATATTTTTATGTTTTATTTTCTATCTTTTTCTTTACCTAAATATTTATAATATTAATAAAAATTAATATTATAATATTTATAATATGTATGTTTTATTTTAAAAATAAAAATAAAAATACTTTTATGTTTTCAAATACTTATAAAAATAAAAATAAAAATACATTAGAACTTCTGTTCCAAATTTACCCCTTCTTCTATCTTTCTCATCTACGACGTCTCTCTCTAATTCATCTTCACAAGAAATAAGAATCAAATTATACAACACTGTACTAGAAATCAAGTGTATATATTGATCTGGGAATTAAGCTTACACAGAGACATAAGAAATTTTTTTATTAAAGCATCTTAAAATTTCTTCTAATAGAGATCATCGAAAATAGGCAAATAGAGATGTCGCCGTAATTTTAGATCCAACTAGTTTAACCTCTACCACCTTACCTCTCCCGTAGATCATCGCCAACAAAAACTCAACCAAAAGTCTCATCTCAAATCACATAAGACTATATCTTAATTAAAGCTTCCCCATCTCAAATCACACGCAAGAACCATTTAAGTTTTTCTTTACAAAATTCACCAAATATAGTTTCTAAAATTGATTTTTTTTAAAAGAGATGGGGAAATACCTTTGAATGGAAAAATGCCTCTTTTGATGAGTTCCGGGTACTGAATACCCCATGAAACCACACGCGGATGCGGTCCAAAACTACACAACCGGAATCCCAATTTCATTTGCTATATATTATGCTTGTATTCGATGGAATCTCAGCCGTTAACTTTAGCTTAATTAACAGATCCGAAACGGAGCCAAACAATTCTTTAGAATGGATTCAAACACGGCTACAGGGAAATGAGTTTTAGTAGGCTCGATCCTCAGCAATCCTTCAGGTATGGTCTCGAACCGGAAATCGGCAAAATTCGCAAATCATTCGGGTCCTTTGGATAGGATCGATTGTGTTTAGAATTGTGAAGGTGATGTGAAATCCTCTGGAGTTAAGAAGCTTGACTAGTTGCATCATGGGGATTATATGGACTTGTATAGAAATGGAACGCATATTAGATTGGCATATATACACTTGATTTCTAGTAGAGTGTTGCATAATTTGATTTGTGAATATGAATCAGAGACATTGCAGACGAAGAAGAAAGAAGAAGGGGTAAATTTGGAATAGAAATTCTAATGTACTGTAAAGAAGTAAAGTGGATATAATTCCACATCAACAAATACACGTTTTATTTTATTTTCTTAAAAAAAGCCAAATAGGAAAATTTGACTAATTTCTTAACGTCAGTTATGAAAAATGGACGGAATGGCCTGATTGTATATTTTTAAAAAGCACAGTGGGATAATTGAATATTTTAAAAGCATAATGACTAATTGCTTAAAACACTACAACCACAGTGGGGTAAAAGTGCTTTTTGCCAATTCTGATTCCTATAATTTTAAAACATTAATCACATTCACTTTGAAATACTTTCATTTTTCTACTCTTTTTCATACACATCCTATCTGGCTAGAATCATTAGCACAAACTTAAAAATAATGGTTCATGTATAAACAGAACATTCTCATATTGAACAATTCAATCACAGAACAGTTCATCTCATAGAAACACTGAAGTGTTAAAATTATGGCACAAGGCCTCATACATTCTACCACCTTGTACAAATATTACACATTTGCACATAGACAAAACTTCTCATGTTCAACATCTAAGAAAGTTTAAGAAACTAGCATTCATTTAGAATATGAATGAAGTTAGGAAACTTGTCTTACGCACAGTTACAACTTATAATTTACACTGAACTGTTCATTCAAATTCCTATATAGCACATAAGGAAATAACACATACACCAATTAGTCATATACTTGACTATACACATTGGTATACTTTACTTTATTTTTTAGGGTTCGCGTTCTTGTAATCTAATTTTATGCGACCAACTTCCTTTATCTCTTTACGGTGTTATGACATGCATACGGAGATGTCTTACTCATACGATCATCATCTTTGATGATTTATATTCTTATGTTCTTGTTATAACCTTTCTAGGACTCAGCACACATCGTGTCTCTACTGTTAGTCCATATGGTACTCTGAGTGGTTTTCCACAAACAACCAAAAAACAAGTTCCCGTCTCATCTACACTGCTTTTCAAAGTGAGTTAGATCGGTCTTTGCTGTTTTAATTTTATTTTATTTATTTTAAAAGTGAGAATGCGTGCAAGGTAATGTGTATGTATTTATGTGATGAATATAAAATATATTTATTACATGAATGATTACAAATAATTTTATTTTAGAATTATTGATCATTATAAATTATATTCTTGTAATAATTAATTTTATAGTAAACATATTTTTATCATTTATTTTTCATGAAAATATGGTCATTATTTTATATAAATAATATATGAAATGATTATAGAATTATTATAATAATTATTTTGTTATATGAATTTATTTCAGATTAATTAAGTTAATTATTATAACTTAATTAATAATGGCATGAATATGAAAGAAAAATCAGATATGGAATCCAAAATCTAATTCTAGATTTGGAATAAGGAAAGAGAATAATAATATAATATTAATTATATTTTAGTGCTATAAATATGTATGTTATGCGTGTAAGGTTAATCTGGGGAGCAGTTTTATTATAACCTGATAAAACCCTAGTTTCGAAGTCAGATGAGACTTTAAAAATCTGTTAAGTCACTGTGTTATGTGATGTATGTTATGTATTATGAAATTTAAAGTTAATTAGGAAAACCCTAATTATACTTAGAAAACCTAATTTATTAGAAACCCTAATTAGTAATTAAAAACCCTAATTACTAAACTAGAACCTTAATTGCTAAATTCTTAAGCTTAATGATAATTAGGGGAAATTCTATTTATTATTTAGAAAACCCTAATTATAAATTTATAACCCTAATTGACAAATTAGTAACCTTAATTGCTAACTTAACAATCTTAATGTTAATTAGTGAACCTTAAACCTAATTTTCATGTTTTATATTATTAGAAACCTAAACCAATTTAGAAACCCTAAATTTGTAATTTAGAAAACCTAATTTTCTATTTTAGCCCTAATTGTCAAATTGAAAACCCTAAATTGCTAATTATAAGTCCTAATGATAATTAGTGAATCTATAATCTAATTTTTCATGTTCTATGTAATTAGGAAGCTAAGTATGTTTACAAAATGCTAATTTGAAATTTTTAGAAACTAAATTTTCTATTTTTGGCCTAACTAGAAATCCTACAAAATTTTGTGCTAAACCTTAGGGTTAAACCCTAAGAGTTAAACCCTAAGGGTTTGCCAAGTTACCATTTAGCCATTAAATTTAAAAGCCAAATAACCTAAATGCCCCTCTTGCATTAATTGAGCTAACTTGTAAATCTAGCTAAGATAAGGAGTTGGTGACCAAACAAGATACACCATGTGCTCTAAATATCAGCATAATTGCCAGCAATCTCAGCCACGTGCATTGTATCACATGATATATAGATTTAAGGAGAGAGAAATGTCATTTGTTAGCCTCATTTGTAAATAAACTCCTTACCAAGTCTCTCTCTCTCTCTCAAAACCCATGAATTATAGTAGCATTTCAGTCCCAAAACCAAGCCCCACGAATTCCATTAACAGATCAGTAGCCAAGAATCAGAGCTTGTTCATAGAAGGTATAAACCTTAACCTAGAATCTGATCATGCTAGATGTGTTAGATGTTAGTTTTTTTGTGTTAAACATGTTGAATATATTATTATTGAGTGATCTGTGTTGATAGATGTTAGATCCATAACATCTATAGGCTCAGATCCAGTGTTTTTCAAAATCTCAGAATTATTTTTTTAGTGGTCTGACAACCGAATGTCAGACCTTTTAGATCTCAGCATGTTTATGTTTTTGGTGTGTTAGATGTTTGAAGTTGTAGTATGTTATTAGATCTTTGATCTGGAACTGGAATCATGTTTATAACATGTATATATTGCAAGTTATTAATGGTCAAAGGTCGTTGATCGACCATGACTTTACTAATCTGGGTAACTCAGAATTTTTCCAGAAGTCTGACAACGTTTTTGCAGGGCTCTGATTTCGCTGTTGTTAGTTAGTTATGATATGTTATTGTTATGGATGTTTAGACTGACATAAGAACTATCGATCCATGCCTTTATAACTCCCAGATCATTCTCAGAATTGAATTAAATGGTGGTCAAAGTAGGGTGGACGAAACTCCCGGATGAAGATTTTGGGTAACCAAGAAATCTTCAAAGGCAGTTCCTGGACACTACTTTGACCGGCTTAGATCTCTCTTATGTGTTGATAAAATGCTATAAAAGTGTTTGATAATTGTACCCTGACATCAATACTACGAGTGTGAACCATTAGAACAAACATAGCAAGCCCAGAACGTTTGATTCAAGGCTTGGAAAGTAGGTGCCTCGACTGTTCTTCATTTATGGAAAACCCAGAAAATGAAGAACAGTTCTGACAACAATTTTGGAGGTCAAGATCTTTCTATTATGTTGTGGAATGGACATGAATCCAGTTGGTGATTGTAGTATTACATTAATACTACAATCCTTACAAAAGTTCAAGCCTAGAATCATTATGATCTAATATTTATGATTAGTCAAACTAGCTAAGTTGAAAACTATCGATGAATTTCTGGGTTTGATGAAGAATACTCAAGAACACCTATATTGACAGTTTCGTCGCTATAGGGCCCTTTAGCGATAATTAATTTTTGAAAATTAATATTTTTATTAAATAATTAGAGAAAATTAGTTTTTAATTATTAAAAATACAAAATAATTTACTAAAAATTGTTTTAAGGCCTAAAAATTAGTTTTTAAAATTTTTGAATATATTTCATAAAAATTGGTACTGTTTTACTATAACTGTTCCACAAATTAACATTACAAACATATCATGCTTGTTTATAGTGATAAGTGGATTTTATACCTACTTATTGGATATCAATTCACGAGAACTATGCCCATCTCAAGTATATTTTAGTATGTTTTTAGTTGCATTTCATAATATTTTGCATTGCATGTACTGAGAACTCCTTTGGTGCAAAAGTGCAGGAAATGGCATGAGCTCGGCATTGGTAGATGGCATGTGATCAATGAAGGCACAACATGAGGATCGAGTGAACAAAAGAGCTAAGCAGTTGTGAACAAAAGAGCAAAAGTTGCATGTTAAAGCATCGATGTGACATGACATAGAAGCGAAGCGTGATGAGAACACGAGAATTCAAACTACGTGGAGCATGTGGCGGCCGCATTATCTATAAAGCTTCAACACGGCGCTTCTTGCAAGCAATCGGACATCTGCTAATTAATTTTATTTTAATTTTTAAATTGTAAGAGTTTGAGTTGGTTAAAACAATTCTGGCTGGTGTCAGATGTATCATCATTAGTTTTTACGTGTTTTTCAGAAGAGAACTAGGGTTTTACACTTTTGAGAGATTTCCATTGATGAACCAAGCTTAGACTCATTGGTTTCTACTTCTTCTTTGGATTTCAATCATTGTGGATGAACTACTTTTATGCTGCTGGATATTAGTGAGGATTTGAACGTTACGTTTGGGTTATAATCAGCAATTGGGTTTGATCGAAGCTTTCTTCTCTCTTTTAATTGTTTATTTATTTTCCATGCGTTGCTTTGATCCCATAATGGCTTTTGGTTCAATCATGAACTAAAATCCATTATGGGATTCTAACAGATTTTAATATGTAGTCTAACTTATGGCCTGATTGCTGGACTGTTTGTGTATCATAAGGAATTTCTATCATGGTTGATTTGAATGCAAGAATGATTGATCACCATTCATTTTATGTGCTTGTATGGCATTGAAAAATAACATTCGAGTATGGATTGTAATCATGATAGCGTACGTATATGGGGCTGTTTTGCTTAGCTTTATATGTCGTGAATCAGATAGACATATACTGTTTCACCGTATGAGTTATATAAGGGTTTGTGCTTAAATTCAATATGGCTGCAATTTCACATAGAAATATAGTGAGGTTGGTTTTATTGATGATTACATGATTTCTATTGTATGTGGATGTTATATGAGTAGGTCATAATACATTGAAAAATGGTTATGTCTACATTCATGCTCTTGGCTAATTTCTTGTGATACGTGAATAATCTTGCATGACGGTTGTAATTAGATGAACTATTAAATGAAGTTAGGATCACATTATTTCCAGATTTGATTTATTACATTTATATTCTTGTTTTAGTTATTATTTGAGTTAGATTAATTCACTATCATAAGCATAAGTTTAAGCATATAAAAATATTGATTTAATTGATGCATAATAATTTAAGTTAGAAACCTTTCTCCGTGGATCGATACTCGACTTACTCTGTATTGCTTGTTGACACATGTATGCTTGCATGAGTTAGAGCTCTTTTGTTAGAACTAAAAAAGAGGCAATATATAGCATTAAAATATAAATAATATTATATTATTATTCTCATTCCTTATTCAAAATCCAGACTTAGGGTTTTGAATTCATATCTGACATAACCTTCATACATACCATTATTAATTAAGTTAAAATAATTAACTTAACTAATATAATAAAATACATATAATAATCCTAATAATCACATCATATATACCATAATCATATTTTCATGGAAAATAAATAATAAATATTTTATTACAAAATTAATTTATTATAAGAATATAACCTATAATAATCAATATTTCTAAAAAGAAATTATTTACATCTAATAAATAATTTTATTTATCACATAGATACATATACTTTCTCACAAGCATATATTCACCTTATATATATATATATATATATATAAATTATTCGCAAAATTTCTTATTAAAAATATTTGGTTATTACAATAAGTCCCATAAAGGAAGAAACAACGATACACCAAGAAAACCAACAGCGAGGACCTTAAAAGAGCTGACACCCTCAATCACAAGTCTTTATCAAATCAGAAGAAAATTATCAAGGATGATTGCCCAAAAAAGTCAGGAATAATAATCGATGGCATCAAAGCCTAAATCCACTACCTGTTCATCATATGGTACAGAGGAAAAAGCCTCTTGCAATCTCAGCATCTTATTAGCCCATCTGTCAAAACAACTATCCCATACCACAAACAAGGTTGGGGAAATTTCAAAATTGGCGACAACCCGATATTGGAACCCTTACAACAAGATTAGGGCATTCTCAGAAAAAGTGACAACCCAACATTGGGGCATTTATCAACCATCCTAAAGATGAAAATGCACCAGTCAGCACCATCAGCATGGTCCATTATCATCAGAGCTTCCCTCATATCATCTCATTGGCGATTCGGTATGATAATTTGGTCTTTTCCAATCATATTGTTCTCAAAATTAATAATCCATATCAGAGGTCTGATTCTTTCATCTCTTTATGAGCTTTCAGTTTCCATTTACATGCATTAGCGATAATATACATGTTAAGTATTCTTAGAAAGAGGTTTTTGCTAGGATTAATTTTGGTATGTGTCCGTGGGGTAACAATCACGGGAACGATTAGAGAATTAAGACTATTCAACCTTTATGATCGGGCGCGACATCCTAGTTCAAAGAGCTTTTTGGAATAGGCTTGACCTTATATGTGACGCCACCAAAATAGGTATACAACACCCATTCTGAGTCGCCAAATACATGGTACAAAAAGCAATCTACAACTTCAATAATACAATTGTCGTGCAAAATACGACAACACATACTGTGAGTTTAAATACAAATATTGTCTTCTAGACAACATCCACACCCAAATAAGTCCTCATTATAATTATTCATACACTATTTTACAGAAATAGTGAGGATAGCTAAAACATCTTTCTAGAACCATCATTCCATACCCCGACTCGATCCTGCTATGTTCTCACCTCCTGAGAAGAAAAATGGAACAAAAAGGAAAAGGGTGAGCTCAACTAGCCCAGTAAAGAATATTATGACTAAGATAATATACAACAAATTATCATTAGTCTTCAACAGGGAAAAATCTAATAGAATATAATAGACAACAAGTTTTAGATCAACAAACACAGCGGAAACAACAATCCATTAGAAGAGTCACGTAGAGAATGAATTCTACTATCTTCTAAGATTTAAGAGTCCATCATCAATATTTTATCCCTGTAACATCAATCAATATACATCTTTTAATCAAATATTCATCTTTGCACTACAGGCCAAGGATATTCATCAAGTATCACCAGTTGGTCATGTTCATCTCAACACTGCTCACCTTTGCACTACTGAGCCACAGATATTCATTAATCATTCATCTTTTGCACTACAGCCAAAGATATTCAATAATATCATCATTTAGGGTGAGGATGATGAAAAATATTTTAAAGAAAAGCGAATCCGGTGGAGCGGAAGGACAAATATTAGGGATTAGATATATGCTTTTATCCAAGATCAATAATACTCCATAATAACCAATTTTGAAGAAAAATTCAAAAATAACGATCAAAACATGGATACAATCAAAGATAGTAGCCAAAATAGACATCTTGGACAAAAAGGAAATTTTTTATTTTTCGGTGAATAGTGCCGTATACGTGAATAGTGCCGTATACGTGAATAGTAACCCCGACACAAAAAGTTCCAAATTTGATTAAAAATTTCACCAATATTCCGGCATAAAGATATTGAAGAAAATAATATCATTTAAGAAGAAAATAACATCCCTTACCTCAAAATAACCGTACTTCTGACTGAATTTTGGGTATATTGCTGACAGAACTTGCACCGTATAGCAACACTCAAAGTATCAAAATACTCACAAGAATACGCTCGATAATCTAGAGAGAAAGAAAACTTGTTTCTGGTGTGATTTTCAATTCTAACCTAGGCGTCTATTTGTAGGAAAATGCTAGAACGCCAAATGAGACTAAATAATAAAATAATATTATTATTAATTACAATTCCTACGCATGCTTTGAATTTTTGGGCACCCATGTTGAAAGAATTCAGCAGCCCATGTGTGTATTCCACCAACCAAAAGTGGGTCCCCCCATAAATTTAATAAAAAAATATTTTATTTATCGAAACTTCAATAATTCATAGAAAATAGACCGTTTATCAGAAAAATACAAATTTTATGTCCATTCTGCCTGAAATCGAATTCTCTACAACTTTACAGAAGAAAGTTTTTCCAAATTCCCAACAGAAAATATCCGAAATCCACAAACGAATTATTTTTAATACCTCCACTTTGACAAAATACTGATAAAACACCTAAACATTAATTCCTTCATTAATAACCACATAAATAAATTCATCATTTATATCCACATCAAATAAATATTTCCTTATCATATAAATCAATAATTAATTATTCATAAATAATATTACAAAATCACAATTATGACAACCAGTAGTTCTCGGAAAGAGGGCTTTCAATAAGGATTTCTCCTTCATGGCGCGCGCAATTAGGTGACCAAACCTCTCCTTAGACGAACTTTCTAGACATTGCCAATAATGTTATCTAATAATATTATTCAAATAATATGAATTATTGATCCGATAATGGAAAATATCATGCGTTGACAATTATTGAAACAACAATAATATAAACTATCAACGCAAACAATTATTGAATCAATAAAATAAAATATTGAACAAGAAACTCATGTAACAATTATTGAGTAGTGACTTCTTACGCACGAATCAATAATTCAATAATACTACGCAATCTGGTAATTGCTCATTGTACACCACGCGTACATTGTATTTTAACCACGTGTATTCCAACAAGTGTTAACGGTGAATAACTACTGCATTATTTATAAAAACACATACTTTGTCGTTTTTCTTCATCCAAATGATTATTACATTATGAGCCCCACGAATGGTCTGGCCGTAAATGCGAATATTCCCCGATAAAAAGAATATTCCACGACCAAAAGAATATTCCCCGACAAAAATGAATATTTTATAACCACTTGCTTATTTTGAAAAATTTGCACATTTCACCCATAACCAAATCATTATATCAAATTAACACCTTATTAATTTAGAATAATGAATAGAGAAAATTCAATTTTATTTATAATAAGTTGGGGTCTTACAACCTCCCCTCCTTATAAAATTTCGTTCTCGAAATTGACGTACGTACCTGGTGTTTCGAACAGGTGAGGGTACTTCGCTTTCATTTTCGATTCCAACTCCCATGTCATTTCCTCCATTGCATGGTTTCTCCACAAAACCTTGACTTGTGGTATAACCTTGGTGCGTAAGACATGTTCTTTTCTATCCAAGATCTTAACAGGTACCTCCTCCTACGTTAAATCTTCGGCTATCTCGACTGGTTCTAATTCAATAATATTGTTCGGGTCTTTTACATATTTACGAAGCATAGATATATGAAAAACATTATGAACATGAGACATGCTTGGAGGTAATGCGAGTCTATAGGCCACATTTCCTATTCGGTCAAGAATCTCAAATGGACCAACAAATCTTGGATTGAGCTTTCCTCTCTTTCCAAATCTTGTAACTCCCTTCCATGGAGCAACACGTAATAGTACATGATCCCCAATATTAAATTCCATGTCCTTTCGATGAAGATCAACATAACTCTTTTGTCGATATTGTGAGGTTTGAATACGTTGTCGAATCATTTGGATCTTTTCTGTAGTCATGCGTACTAATTCTGGTCCCAACAACGTTGCTTCTCCCACCTCATCCCAGCATACTGGAGAACAACACTTTCATCCATACAACGCCTCGAATGGAGCCATGCCTATACTTGCTTGATAACTGTTGTTATAGGAGAATTCCACCAGTGGCAAGTACTTATCCCAACTTCCTTTGAAATCTAGAACACAGAGTCTTAATAGATCTTCAAGGGTTTGAATAGTCCTCTCTGATTGTCCGTCCGTTTGAGGATAGTATGCTGAACTGAATTGTAAATCTGTGCCCATAGCTTTCTGCAAGCTAACCCAAAATCTTAAAGTGATTCTTGGGTCACGATCTGAAACTATGGATACTGGCATGCCATGCAATCTCACAATCTCATTCACGTACATACGAGCAAGACGTTCAAGGGAATAAGTTTCACGTATCGACAAGAAATGAACAGACTTAGTTAATCTATCAACAATAACCTAAATCGCATCTATGCCTTGAGAAACTTTGGGAAGACCTGTAACAAAATCCATGGTAATGTGTTCCCACTTCCATTTCAGAATCTCAAGTGGTTGCAATGGACCTTTTGGTACTTGATGCTCTGCCTTTACACGTTGACAAGTTAAACACCTCGAGATAAACTCCGCGAACTTCGCCTCGTACTGAGACACCGTTATGTTGTTCTGTTCCAGTCTAATAAACTCTACCTCCTTCATATGACGAATACTTTCTGGAAAGTACTTGTCATTAAACGATTCTGAAATCTTTCCCAAGACATCTTAAGTGCGGTACTGGTGGTGTACGCTTCACGGATTCCCACCAGTAATCTGCCTCACCACGGAACATAAATGTGGCGAATGGAACCTTCTGCTCCTCCGTGAATCCCAAGACATCGAATTTCTTAGTAATTTGCTTGACCCATGTTTTCGCCTTAATCGAATCGGGCTTTCCCAATCTGGTGGTCTCAACTCCTTGAATCGCTTGCACGATGAATGAATAGCGTTGCCATCATTTCCACCCAGTATTTTGTACGAGTCTCCTAAATGCGATTTTGCATGAAGCTGTAAAAAGCTTCTAAACATCCCATCATTCATAGTTTGCTCGGTAGCGTTGTTTACTGGGAGGAATATTGTCTTCTGTTGCACGTTCTCTGGTTTGTGACTAAAGGTTGTTCCACAGCCTCATACACTCCATTGTTAACGTTCTCGTGACCATTCTTAAATCGCCATAAAACAAGGGTTAATTAAACAAATTAACATATCACATAATATCCCTATATTATGACAGACCAACAAATAAGCTTAGATAGGACACACTGTAGAAGGATTTACTCATCTCTCCCTCCTAGTTCTATTCCCGATCTCGCCGGAGACCATATCCCTAAGCTTTGATACCAATTGTGACGCCCCCAAAATAGGTATACAACACCCATTCTGAGTCGCCAAATATATGGTACAAAAAGCAAACTACAACTTCAATAATACAATTGTCGTGCAAAATACGACAACACATACTGTGAGTTTAAATACAAATATTATCTTCTAGACAATATCCACACCCAAATAAGTCCTCATTACAATTATTCATACACTATTTTACAGAAATAGTGAGGACAGCTAAAACATCTTTCTAGAACCATCATTCCATACCTCGACTCGATCCTCGCTATGTTCTCACCTCCACGAGAAGAAAAATGGAACAAAAAGGAAAAGGGTGAGCTCAACTAGCCCGGTAAAAAGAATATTATGACTAAGATAATATACAACAAATTATCATTAGTCTTCAACAGGGAAAAAAATCGATAGAATATAATAGACAACAATTTTAGATCAACAAACACAGTGAAACATCAATCCATTAGAAGAGTCACGTAGAGAATGAATTCTACTATCTTCTAAGATTTAAGAGTCCATCATCAATATTTTATCCTGTAACATCAATCAATATACATCTTTTAATCAAATATTCATCTTTGCACCATGAGTTGAGGATATTCATCAAGTATCACCGATTGGTCATGTTCATCTCAACACTGTTCACCTTTGCACTACGGCCAAAGATATTCATTAATCATTCATCTTTGCACTACTGGGCCAAAGATATTCAAGAATATCATCATTTAGGACCGAGGATGATGAAAAATATTTTAAAGAAAACGAATCCGATTGAGACGGAAGGACAAATATTAGGGATTCAGATATAGCAGTTTTATCCAAGATCAATAATACTCCATAATAACCAATTTTGAAGCAGAATTCAAAAATAACGATCAAAACATGGATACAATCAAAGATAGTAGCCAAAATAGACATCTTGGACAAAAAGAAATTTTTTATTTTTCTATGAATAGTATAAGGTCGATTCGTGAATAGTGTCGTATACGTGAATAGTACCAGATATCGTGAATAGTAACTCCCAAAACAAAAAGTTCCAAATTTGATTAAAAAGTTCACCAATATTAAAAGATAATGATATTGAAGAAAATAATATCATTTAAAAAGAAAATAACATCCCTTACCTCAAAATAACCGTACTTACATTTGAATTTGGGTATAGGTTGATGAACTTGCCTTAGTATAGCAACACTCAAAGTATCAAAATACTCACAAGAATACGCTTGATAATCTAGAGAGAAAGAAAACTTGTTTCTGGTGTGATTTTCAATTCTAACCTAGGCGTCTATTTGTAGGAAAATGTTAGAACGCCAAAGGAGACTAAATAATAAAATAATATTATTATTAATTACAATTCCTACGCATGCTTTGAATTTTTGGGCAGCCATGTTGGAAGAATTCAGCAGCCCATGTGTGTATTCCACCAACCAAAAGTGGGTCCCCCCATAAATTTAATAAAAAAATATTTTATTTATCGAAACTTCAATAATTCATAGAAAATAGACCGTTTATCAGAAAAATACAAATTTTATGTCCATTCTGCCTGAAATCAAATTCTCTACAACTTTGCAGAAGAAAGTTTTTCCAAATTCCAAACGAGAAAATATCAAAAAAATCCACAAACGGATTATTTTAATACCTCCACTTTGACAAAAATCTTGATAAAACACCTCAACATTAATTCCTTCATTAATAACCACATAAATAAATTCATCATTTATATCCACATCAAATAAATATTTCCTTATCATATAAATCAATAATTAATTATTCATAAATAATATTACAGAATCACAATTATGACAACGGTAGCCGCTCGGAAAGAGGGGCTTTCAATAAGGATTTCTCCTCATTGGGCCGCAATTAGGTGACCAAACCTCTCCTTAGATGTAACTTTCTAGAGATTGCCAATAATGTTATCTAATAATATTATTCAAATAATATGAATTATTGAAATGATAATGGGAAATCTTCGTGCAAATGACAATTATTGAAACAACAATAATATAAACTATCAACGCAGAAATTATTGAATCAATAAAATAAAATATTGAGCAAGAATTCTCGTAACAATTATTGAGTAGTGCCTTCTTACGCACGAATCAATAATTCAATAATATTTGTCTGCAATACCGTGCTTTCTTTGTGCCAATGCGTGTATTCATTGTATTTTAATCACCAGGTATTCCAACAGTGTTAATGGTAACAACTACGCCGTTATTTATAAAAACACATACTTTGTCGTTTTCTTCATCCGACAGTTATTCTATTATGAGCCCCACGAATGGCTGCGCCGTCGTACGAATATTCCCCGACAAAAAGAATATTCCACGACCAAAAGAATATTTCTCGACAAAAATGAATATTTTATAACCCCTTTCTTATTTTGCAAAATTTGCACATTTCACCCATAACCAAATCATTATATCAAATTAACACCTTATTAATTTAGAATAATGAATAGAGAAAATTCAATTTTATTTATAATAAGTTGGGGTCTTACATATTTTGCATGTCTGCACTTTGCGATTGCCCTGGATCTTAGTTGTGGGGTATGAGCTATGGAAGAAATAATGGCAATTATTGAGGAAATAAAAGATAATTACGTCGCCAACCTAATGTCTCGAATCGTGGCCTAGGTTGCTCGAGTTATTAAGTCTGAGGGGTGTCTTTACACCTGGTGCCCTAAAGCCATCTGGTTTGGGAGTCATCGGCCCAACGCTCGTTACATTGGGTAACTTAGCGCCTTCTTGGTAACTTAACGCTCGTCATCGGCCCAACACTCATTATATATATATATAATTGTTTACAACTTTCATACATGCTGCATCATCATGTGAGCCTAGGAATCATGTGATCACAGATTTAGTTCCTGAATCAAGATT
The DNA here is from genome assembly GCA_020205605.1 of Panax ginseng. NCBI lineage: Eukaryota > Viridiplantae > Streptophyta > Magnoliopsida > Apiales > Araliaceae > Panax > Panax ginseng. The sequence goes on along the minus strand of CM035130.1, from coordinate 89,945,166 downwards.
TAGTTCCCGTGATGGACATTTTCGGCTGTAACCAGCTTATAAATTATTCACGGTGTTTGAATTTCCTTAGATGGCTTACATGCCCACAAGGAGTTCGGCATTGCTTTGTACATTATTTTCTCAAAGATGCTTCACATCTCGAAAATAAAAGCAATCTAGCCGAACACATAATAAAATGGAAGTATCAAAGGCCTCAATTACTATTGAGCATAAGGGTTTGAAAAACTTCTTTTTCTAAACATCATTGCTATATCTTGTTAAAACTGAACTTTTATACAAAATTCAAACCCTTTGTATATAGGTGCAAACGAGGCATAACACTATTTCCAGATAATTACACATTAACCCCCCCCACACACACATTCAGATAGAAGTTTAAATTAAAAAGTGGCGGTCACCATGGTAACAAGGATGTCTGGGGGTGCCTAACACCTTTCCTTCGCATAATCAAGCCCCCGGACCCTAACGAATCTCGGTTTCACAAACCTGTTAAGCAGTGTTACATCACTAGGTCATTGTGCAAACCTTTTCTCGGTTGAGTTGGTGCAACAATTTAAAAATACCAACTGGCGACCCTTATAGTCCAATCATCGACATAGACATGTCGGACCTTTTCAAACTTGTTTTTTCAAACAAATCTCACCTAACATGAGAACACCAAAAGACAAGAACAGAAAGGGACAAATAAAAATCCCGACGTCGACAATGGATCTATGATATAACATCATAGATCACTAAATAACATCTTATAACACTACTCTAAACATCAAAAAACATAATCACATAAAATCATAAGGATCTAGCTTAAGTTAGTGTTTATACCTTTAAAGCTCCAATCTTTGATTTCTGTCCTCATGATCTATTCTTGGCAAGCTAAGGGTTGATATTGGCTTAACTTATCACTCCCATTCACTCTCAATTTTTGAAAATTTAGAGAGAGAGGGTCTTGGCTAACTTGAAAAGTAAGTTATTTTCTTAACTTTTAAGTTCTTAATCCTTTGATTCATTGTATCTAATGTTGCTAGGTGGCAAGACTTAGCTGATTGTTTGTTGTTTTTAATCACATGCCAATATCCAAAGGTTGAGTCACCAAGATTTGACAAATCTTTTACTTAAACATTAAGTATAATGGCATTTTGGTCATTTTCCACCTACTAAGGATATTTTGGTCTTTTCCCCTACAATTTGAAGGGTAATTTGGTCTTTTCATATATAACACATAACTTTTATCACTTAAGTCTTTATACTTAGCTTTTGAGCTCCCAAATTAGGATTTTAAAATTACCAGTTAGGGTTTAGGGTTTCCAGAAATGAAATTAGGGTTTCAAAAGCTAGAATTAGGGTTTCTAACCACTCGTTAGGGTTTACTATTTGAACATCGAAGTTCTTAACATAACATTCGGGTTTGCTAATTTTACACTTATCTGATCAACAATTAACCCTTAACCACATATTGTACACACAAAATTACTACACATAAAATCATATATACTCATATACTTAACCATATAAGTTCTTCACAAAAATTTTAAATCCATACAAATTCTTCACCGAATTCTTATTAAATATTCTATTTCCCAGTCTAGGTCTTATTATTAAATATTTATTCAATCAATTAAGATTTTAAAAATGGTTTAAATTCTCAGGTTGTCGCTAAGCTTAGCCAAGCCTCACGGGGCCAAGCCAAACCTGGCTGCCGGCACGACCAGTTATGGGGGGGGGGTTGTTAAGCCAACATAGGTAATGCTAGGGAAATGTTAATGCAACAGAAATGGTTACTAGACACATTTAGTCAACAAGGAGATTGTTTTGGCTATAATAGGAAAACAAGAGTATTTAACACTTTTGTATACAAGAATAAAGCTACAAAGTGTTATGAGAACTATAAATTACTCAACCAAGTTGTGAATTTCCCAAAACTTAAAAGAACATAAAAGGGACTATTTTGGGTATAGTCTTAAAACATGTTAGCCCTAGCACACTAGTTGATATGAATGAATCTTCAAGATGCTTAAAAGTTGTATAAATGAGTTAGCAAACACTGAAATAGAGCTAGCATGAATGTGTATCTTATGTTGGGATTATTAAACCAAATTGGGTTTAATAAAACATTAGAGGGCTACCTTGGGTATCACTAAGGGAATCAAGAATGGTTAAAGCAATAATGCCTTGAAATGAATCTATAAAACAAGGAAAGTAAAGATGTAGAGAATCAAAGCAAATTGGAAACTAAAGTTCTACCATTATGATATACAGTCATATTCAATTCATGAAATACCTTACGTATTCACCTTGAATACCTAAGTCATAAAGAAGATTGCAAAGTATATTTATAACAGGAAAGAAGAAGAGGAATATAAACTACAATCTTATAAGAGTTATGAACTTGGATTATGTCAAATATCCTATAGAAGAAAGAAATGGCTATCGTAAGAACATGGATGAGGTATTTAAAAAATGTAAGGAAATATCTCAAATATAGAAACATAAACTAAAAACATGATCACTATGATTATCTGATATGTGAACAAACAAGCTATATGACTTGGTTATTTGGCTAATATGCTTGTAAATGCAAATAATTGTGTAGGATCTGTGAGAATACACAAGTTAAGCTGAAATTGTACCAATAGTTTATAAAAAAGGCAAGTATCTAAATCTTACTCTTTATTGAGCAAGTATTATGAGATTATTCATATATGAACATGTTCTCTAAATTCTGAACTGTCTTTCATTATTTATGAATAATTTAAGGTTAAATAACCTTTTTATTCAAATCAGCTTCAAAAGATTGGGTGATGTAATTTCATGTATATCAAATGAAATTCATTATGCATGAACTGATTGCAAAGAAGTATGAGCCATTTCTTCTGGCCAAACACATATTTAAAATATTTCAATTTCTTTATAATAGTCTTAAAATATTATTGTGCCATGATTTAAGCTATTCAACTATATTGTTTTAGTTTGGATTCTAGATTGAGAATGAACAAACCCTGCAATGGGATATTTTTATTGCACTCTGGGTGGTGACATTGAACATGAAAATTGTTCTAGATAAGATAGTATTGATCAATACATGACATAAAGGGCTTATCACCCTCCGTGCTCGTAAGATAAGGCGGTTCATAGATAAATTTCTGATTGAACCTTTTAAAGAAAAGAAAAAGCATGCTCATGGTCTTATGACCTCTCAGTTATTCAATATTGTTATGATATTCCAGAAATGTGAATTATTCAAGATTTAATTACTTTATAGTTTTGATTCACTGTCAAAGCATGCCTCAAAGAAAACATTTATTGCTTGTTGAACCATTAGAGAATGCTATTACTTGCTGAGCAATTGAATGTTCATACTTTTTTTGTTATAAATTTTTTCAGCCGAGCAAACTCAAGTGGAAGGGTCTAGTAGAGACAAGGGGAAAGGAAAAGCAACATAATAGCTGGGATTTGATGTAATGGATACTTTACATGTTTGTAAATATAAAACTATCATGTAATGAACACTTAAAGGTCTACGTACCTGGGATTAGAAGAACTTTGATATAATAACTTTATTAAGTTTAAGTTTATACTTATGTTGAATGTTTGAGATCGTTAAGCACTGAATAAGGGTTTTAAGTACCCGAATTTGGGGGCGTCACACTTCATATAGTAAACTATATTTAGCTCACGTGTATATGTGTATGTTGTAGTACCGTGTAGCACCTTATTCAAGGTTTGAAGGTACTCAGATTTGAGGCTGTCATAACTAATACCTATCAGTGATCGCTGATGTTTTGAGGGTGTTAGCGACCAATGCAGTTGCTAATGGAGGTCGCTGACACATGGACCACGTCACCCCTGAGACTTGACTCACGGTGACTCAGATTGTGTCAGAATCAATCGCTATAGGGTGGTCACTGATAGATTGGTCACTAATAGTGGTTGCTAGAGTCCACATAGCTACCAGAATATGAGCGACCACTATCATCGACCATATTCGATTGCTGATACACATTTGCGACCGAGTGCGGTCGCTGATAGGCGGTCGCAGACAAGCCTTTTTCTTGTAGTGTTTGACCCTTTAAGTAGCAAAAATCTCAATTAAGTGATTAAGTTCTTCAAATTACCAATTCGATTTAATTATATAGGTCCATGACAAAACAATTCAATTGAGTCAAAGTCAGTGTTAGGAGTCCATTTGATCAAATTGTCCACTTGAAGGATTTAATTAAGATTTTTATCATTTAAAAAGATAAATTAAAATTGAGTGACAACTTAAAAGGACACTTTTGCAAAAAGTTCCATATTATTATTATCAAAACATTTAATTCATATTTTTTAAATCGACTTTTATCTCATGTTATAACCTTATATTGATTATGCTACACTTTGAATTTCTTAGCGTAATCATCTATTTTTGGTTGAGTTGCATGTTTCTGTGAGCCTTCGTCTCTCGAATTTTAAAGTGAGGCCCTTTTCTCTCTGAATCTTAATTTGAAACCATTGTGAAAAATACTTGATAAATATTTTAATAATTCTAGTATCTAAGTTTGTCTCAAAGGTGGATCACTCATCATTTTTTTGATGTCTTAACAGTATGTGGGTCTTGGTTTATATCTGTTATATGCTTATACTTATTATTAGTTTGTAACGAGAAATATCTGTTATGTAATAATAGTAATTTGTTATTTTATTTATTCATAAAGATAGATAGAACATAGATGAAAAGGAAGATCAAATGATTTAACCCTTTTTGTGTTTAATCTTTGAAGCTCAACTAAGGTTATTCACTACAAAAAAATAGGGCATTACCGACGGGACTAATACTAATACCAACGACAGAAACACCGTCATGAATGACTATAATGCCGACGGCATGGCCATCGATAATGGGTGTCGTCGCCAATGTGTTCCTTTTCCTTTTTCGCGTGCTTATTTTTCTCTCTACTGCTGTATGCGAAAAAATATAGGTTGATGTGCTCGGAATTAAAGCGGCGGAGGCCGCCGTCGAGATTGACATTAGTATTGACTGGGGCATTAACGACGGCACTGCCATCGAGAATAGGTCTATATTTAATTAGAGTCGGTTAAATTTTTCATTCTACTCTTTCATTTTTTACTTCCCTCGCGATTCTGCCTTCTCCTCTTGCCATCATCTTCTTCCTTCTTGTCGTCGCCCTCTGGATGGTTCTTGCCGTCACCACCATCATCTCTTCACCATCGCCGACCCTCTCTATCTCTCTCGAGCAAGGTATGTTTTCCCAAATCCATTTTTCCCCGAAATGTAACCTAATAATCTATCTTTCTACAATTTCACTCTATTTTCCCCCAAATATCAGTTGTTGTGTATTACAAATTTATAGTTTGCAAGTTTTCATAAAATTTTTTAATGTTACATGAGATACCCAATTGTAGTGTATTACTTCATTCTTTCCGTTTGGTGCTGAACTGGGATTTTCATGGCTTAGTGACATATATCCAACTTTTGTTGATAAATTATTGTGTTGAGGAATTTAGTTATTTCTTGAATCAAAGTTCAGGTATGCTTTGATTTTACATTAATTTAAAAATTTTCAGAGGGTGTATGCGCTGACTTGCTTGGTATAATGGGTAGTAATTAATTTGTTTTTAGGTATGTTAGGTCTACATCACCGTGAATATTTTAGTTATATAATATATCTATCTTTGTGATCGAGTTAGAGAGAGAGAGAGAAAAAAAAAATTAATTTGGCTGCAGTGTTTATTGAAAAATAGAGTTAGTTATTTGGTGGATAGTCAATTGTAAAAGATATATATTTTTTGAATGAAAACTTTATATTGTATTGGGTTACTTGGGTAATCTAATATGTTTTCATAACTGAAGGAATATCTCGTTTTGTGTATTATTTTCTGACGTGTTCTTAGATTGTGATTCCCATGTTCCGTTGTAATACCCAGAAAAAAAAGTAAATTACATTTAAAACTATTTTTTAATTGAGCTTTTCTTATATTTGGGCCAAATTGTATTTAATTTGTGTGGACAATAATAAGTAAGGGATTCCATTTATTTGGGGCTTTAAAACAAATTAGGTCTAATTTATATTTGTGTAATATTAAAATCCTATTAAAATTAGGAGACACAAAAAGATATATAAATAAACAAGTAAAGCCTAAATCATATACACGTCTGATAAGAATTTGTGGAGAAGGAATAACATAAGGAGACGACACAGTGAAAACCAAAAAAGAGGAATAGAAGAGTTATATTACAACTAAGGTAAATCCATGTTTGTTTATGAATTATATGTTATTAGATTATGAATATAATAATGACATTCTCGGTTCTTAAATTGATTGCAACCAAAAAGTTTTTCAAATGAAGGTAGAACCAATAATAACTATGGTATAAATTTTATATTAATTTATTTCAAGTTTTATAGTAATTGTTATGTTGTATCATGTGCACCTAATTATAATAGTTTTGTAAATATATAAATATATGTTATTCTGTACATCAAATTAGGATGAGCAAGCATGAAACTTAGATGCATGTATTCCTTAGGTATGAAATTAGTAATTCTCTGGTAAATGAATTCTATTTTTTTTAAAAAAATATATACGTTTTTTTAAAATTGTATGGAAATTTATAATTAATGTGTAAATATATGTATTTGGTCTGTACTTGGTGGAATAATAAATGTTCTTAGAAAACAATAATAATAAACTGAGTATTGGCATAATAATAATAATAATAATAATAATAATAATAATAATAATAATAATAATAATAATAATAATAATAATGACAATAATAATAATAATAATAATAATGATAATAATAATAATAATGATAATAATAATAATAATAATAATAATAATAATAATAATAATAATAATAATAATAATAATAATAATAATAATAATAATAATAATAATAATAATAATAATAATAATAATAATAAATTGAGTTTATTAACGAGTTAAAGATGGAAGAATATTTTGTAAATATATTTAAATTAATTATTATTATTTTTTTGACTGAAAAGAATTTAAAGAGTTATATTTGGAATATTTGGAGTATTAATAATTGATATAAGGCGATGATTAAAGGCATATTAAATAGATTATGAATTATTTTGGGAATTATTAGTTTGAATTATTTTAATTTGAGGTGAATATGTTTAGGTTGTGAATGACGTTTCGTATTTGATATCATTGGCATTTGAGGGTAAGATTTTGTGGAGTATGCTATAAATGGTTTGGAAGTATCAGGTACAAATTCCGTACTCTTTCAGCGATACTGTTGTTAAATTTGATTTGTTCGTTTTGTCGCTTGTTCGAATTTCATTATTATTTCACATAATTGTTTCCTGTGAAATAAATATATTAGTTTTATTTTGGAGTTGATACATATATATGACTCGTATTTGTACTCTTTGAATTAGGTTATCATGTTTAGTACTATTTATTTTTGATAATTGTAGAGCGGTACATGTTGCTACCTTCTTTTTGAGACCTTGTGACTATAATAATTTGATTTGGTTCAACATGTACATATAAAACCTTTTTGTTGGTATTATGTCGCATGTGTTGTGACATAGTATTTTTGTTAGAATATACCGTAAGGTATACCTGAGCTATAACCACCTGTGGGGGTACCACAGGCATGTCATCTTGGCACGAGAGACATGACACTTTCCGTGGCGGTGTGATTAGTCCACGACGTCTCCGTTTGGGCTCCGAAGGAAGTGGTCCATTTGGTGTTTTATTGTGGGAGACGTATTAGCAATTGTTATGTTGTATCATGTGCACCTAATTATATTAGTTTTGTAAATATATAAATATATGCTATTATGTACATCAAATTAGGATGAGCAAGCATGAAACTTAGATGCATGTATTCCTTGGGTATTAAATTAGTAATTCTCTGGTAAATGAATTCTATTTTTTTAAAAAAATTATATACGTTTTTTTGAAAATTGTACGGAAATTTATAATTAATTTGTAAATATATATGTATTTGGTCTGTACTTGGTGGAATAATAAATGTTCTTAGAAAACAATAATAATAAACTGAGTATTGGCATAATAATAATAATAACAGGTGCCGAAATTCTTTGAGTTGTCGCGAGGCATAGGCTATGACTTTCCCATGTTGCATGAGAACACATCCTAACCCTTTGCCTGAAGCATCGCTGTATATAACAATTCCATCCGAACCAGATGGTATTGTTAGAACAGGTGCCGAAATGAGTCTCCTCTTAAGCTCTTGGAAACTCTTCTCGCATTCCTCATTCCATACGAACTTTGTATCTTTCCGAGTCAGCTGAGTTAAAGGAGTGGCCATTCGAGAAAATCCTTCTACGAATCTCCTATAATAACCAGCTAAGCCCATAAAGCTACGCACTTCGGTCACCAATTTCGGTTGCTCCCAACTTTGTATTGCTTCAATCTTTCCCAGGTCAACAGATACTCCATGTTTTGACACCACGTGCCCAAGGAATGCTACTTCCTTAAGCGAACTCATATTTCTTGACTTGGCATATAGCTTGTTATCACGAAGTCTTTGAAGTACCAGCTTCAAATGGTGCTCATGATCTTCACGGCTTTTAGAATAGATGAGGATGTCATCAATAAAGACATCAACGAACTTATCCAAATATTCCTTGAATACGGTTCATCATATCCATGAAAGCAAAATAGGAGCATTAGTCAATCCAAAAGACATGACTAAGAATTCATAATGCCCGCATTCGAGTTCTAAAGGCGTCTTTGGAATATCCTCGCTTTTAATCTTCAATTGATGATATCCGTAATGAAGATCGATCTTTGAAAAGAATCAGGCTCCTTGCAACTAGTCAAACAAGTCATCAATGCGAGGTAGCGGATACCTATTCTTGATGGTGACATGGTTTAATTCCGTTAGTCAATACAAAGTCGCGATACTCCGCCTTTCTTCTTTATAAATAAAACAGGAGCACCCCAAGGAGATGTACTAGGATGAATGAAATCGATATCTAACAATTCTCGTAGTTGGACTTTTAACTCCACGAAGTTCAATAGAGCCATTAGATATGGAGTTTTAGAAATGGGCTTTGTACCCGGTTCAAGATCAATAAAGAATTCAACTTCTCGTTTCGGGGGTAGACCAGAAAGTTATTCCGGAAATACGTCAGGAAATTCATTAACAACAGGAATATTATTCAAATCTGACTTGTTTTTGTTCAAGTCCATAATATGGGCTAAGAAAGCTTGACATCCATTTTTCAATAAACGAATAACTTTATGGCTTGATATGACAGTGACTGATTTTAGTGGTTTAGTTGCTTGAATTCGTATAACAAGTTGGTTAGGAATATGAAAACTAACAACCTTACGAAAAACAATCAATTTTGGCATGATGAGTGGTTAACCAATCAATCCCTAAAATCACATCAAATGCAAGTATCTTTAAAGAAATAAGGTCAACAGGTAATGTGATTGTGCCAACTTGGATCAAGCAAGATTTATAAACTGTGGATGTAACGAAGGTTTCACCCAATGGAGTTTCAACAAATAAGTTAAAGTCCAATTTCTCCGAAGTCAAGTTTAAACATTGAGCACAAACAGGAGAGATAAAAGAATGGGTAGAACCGGTATCTAGTAAGGTATAAACTTCGCAAGAGTTCAAGATTAGCTTACCCGTGATCACCTCGTTCGGGTTTCTCGCATTTTGGCCAGTCACGACAAACGCCCTCCCTTGAACCACCGGCTTTGTCTCATTATCCCGCTCTAATAATTGAGCCCTGTTTACAACATCTGAATATAAAGAAAATTTAAGAGATATAAGATATTGCCGAATCTCAGGTTTTAGACCTCTCAGAAATATCTGCATCATTCGTTCCTCATTCTCTACCAAATGAGGCGCAAACCTGGATAACTCTGCGAACTTTGCCTCGTACTGGGACACCGTCATGTTGTTTTGTTCTAGTCTAATAAACTCTACCTCCTTCATATGACGAATACTTTCAGGAAAATACTTGTCATTGAACAGTTTATGAAATCTTTCCCAAGACATACTGAGTGCGACTGACTGGGTACGCTTCACAGATTTCCACCAGTAATCTGCCTCACCACGGAACATAAAGGTGGCGAATGGAACCTTTTATTCTTCTGTGCATCCCAAGACATCGAATATCTTGGTAATTTGCTTGACCCATGTTTCCGCCTTAATCGGATCCGGCTTTCCCCTGAAGTTTCATGGTCCCAACTCCTTGAACTGCTTGGCTGTGATAGACCGCGCGTTGCTATCATTTCCACCCGTATTTTGTACACGAGTCTCCCTCGTCTGATTTTGCATGAATTGCAAAAAGCTTCTAAACATTCCATCATTCATCATTTGCCCTATAGTGTTGTTTACAGGAGGAATAGTGCCTTCCTGTTGCATGTTCTCTTGATTGGTGATTGAAGGTTGTTTCACAGTCTCATACACTCCATTGTTAACGTTCTCAGCTGCCATTCTTAAAAAAAAACTTCCATAAAACAAGGGTTAATTAAATAAATTAACATATCACATAATATCCCTATATTATGACCGACCAACAAAATAAGCTTAGGTAGGACACACTAGCGAAGGATTTACTCGTCTCTCCCCTCCTAGTTCTATTCCCCGATCTCCGCCAGAGATCATATCCCTAAGCTCTGATACCAACTGTGATGACCCCAAAATAGGTATACATCACCCATTCTGAGTCGCCAAATACATAGTACAGAAACAACTACAACTTTTATTATTACAATTGTTGTGCAAAATACGACAACACACATGCTGTGAGTTTAAATACAAATATTGTCTTCTAGACAATATCCACACTCAAATAAGTCCTCATTACAACTGTCTAGGACCATCACTCTTTACCCCGACTGGTTCCTGCTATATTATCACCTCCTAAGAAAAAAAATGGAACAAAAAGGAAAAGGGTGAGCTCAACTAGCCCAATAAAGAATATTATGACTAAGATAAAGAACAACAATTTATCGTTAGCCTTCAACAAATTAGATAAAATATAATGGACAACCTGTTTTAGATCAACATTCGCAGCGAAATAAAAATTCATTAGAAGAGTTAAGTAGAGAATGAAATCTACAATCATCTATTAATTTAAAAGTCCATCATCAATATTTTATCCCTGTAACATCAATCAATATACATCTTGCATCCAATATTCATCTTTGCACTACGAGCCAAAGATATTCATTTGTATCACCAATTGGTCATGTTCATCTCAACACCTGTTCATCTTTGCACTACGGGCCAAAGATATTCATCAAGTAATCATACATCTTTGCACTACAGGCCAAAAATATTTATCAAGTATCACCATTAAGGACTGAGGATGATGAAAAACATTTTAGAGAACGAATCCAGTGAGACAAAAGGATAAAGATTAGAGATTCGTACTTTAGATAATTCAAGTTTAAAAATTCTCCATAATAATCTATAGTGAAGACCAAAACATGGATTCAATTTCAAGAATAAGGGTCACAACAGATAACTTGAAAGAAAAAAAATATTTTTTTTTCTTTTTGTGAACAGTACCCGTGAACAGTAACTGTGAACAATACTCAGTCATGAAAAGTTCCAAATTTGATTAAAAAGTTCAGATCAATATTCCTATGAAATGATATTAGATGAAACGAAATTTCTAATCATTTCAGGAATTATAGAAGCAATACTTACCATAGTAAGTTCAAATTTAGGAATACGAGAGGAAATAATATCGCTTACACATAATATGGAGTATGAAGGAAATAATATTTCTCACGAGTATTGCAATAAAATAATATCTTTTACCTTGGTAGAAACTGGATTTGACTGGAATATCAGATATTATTCTGAAAAAATCTTGCAGAAAAATTACGCTCAAAATATTCTTATACTCAAGAAAAATACTCACAATACTTTAGAACAAGAATTTCTGAATTGAAAGTGGTGTGTTGAGGAAGGAGGGATTACCCTCTATTTATAGCAACGGAAGGAGAAAAAGTTTGAGCAATTTGGCCTAACTCTACCAAACTTCCTCCGCCAACTTCCAAATTCTACTTTGCCTAACTTTCATTCATTTTTCATTGGGTGAGGGCCCATCAATTTGGAAGGAAAAGTCATTGTAGGAGAAAGTATTCTGCTCATCAATTTAGAAAATAACCACATTCTGCCAAAACATAAAGAAATGAATGACACATCTTTTGACAAATGAGGGCCACCCAATTAAGTCATATTCTGCCAACTTAAAGAAACGAATGCACACCCTTTTAGAAATTTAGCCAAATGAGGGGCCACCTAATAACAATCTACCAAATTAAGAAAACACACCATTCCACCAACCAAAACCATGTTACCAACAAGGTATTCAAATAATATTTCCGTCCCTTTATCACATGCGTATATATATATATTATAATATATATAAATTAATATTTTATCGGAGAAAATAATTATAATTCCACATAAAATATGCCAAACTCTCAACAATTATTTCATGCTAAAATTCCTTCATAAAAAAATAAATATTTCCTTATCATATAAATCAATAATTAATTATTCACAAATAATATTACAGAATCACAATTTTGACAACCGTGCCGCTCCTGGAAAGAGGGGCTTTTCAATAAGGATTTCTCATCTTGGCGCCGCAATTAGGTGACCAAACCTCTCCTCGATGTAACTTTCTAGACATCACGATAATGTTATCTAATAATATTATTCAAATAATATGAATTATTGATCCGATAATGGAAATATCAGATAAATGACAATTATTGAAATAACAATAATATAAAATATCCACACAACAATTATTGAATCAATAAAATAAAATATTCGACAAGAATTATCGTAATAATTATTGAGTAAAGTGCCTTCTTACGTAAGAATCAATAATTCAAAAATACTGCAATAATACCGGTAGCATCGCAACCAATAGCGTATTACTATATTTTAACCACTATATTTTAACCATAAGCAATCTAACATAGTTAACGATAACAAATAAATACCGTTATTTAAAAACTCAAACTTATGCTTTTCTTTATCCGATGAGTTATTCATTATGGGGCCCATAAATGGTTTTGGCCGCCGCATACGAATATTCCCAAACAACAAGAATATTCCACGACCAAACGAATATTCTTTGACAAAATGAATATTTTCTAACCACTTGCTTATTTTGTAAAATTTGCACATTTCACCCATAACCAAAGTATTATATCAAATTAATTCCTTATTATTTCAAGATAATAAATAAAGGAAATTTTATTTTATTTATAATAAGTTGGGGTCTTACATGTTGTGACATAGTATTTTTGTTAGAATGTACTGTAAGGTATACCTGAGCTATAACCACCTATGGAGGTAGCACATGCATGTCATCTTGGCACGAGAGACATGACACTTTTCGTGACGGTGTGATTAGTTCACGATGTCTACGTTTGGGCTCCGTAGGAAGTGGTCCATTTGGTGTTTTGTTGTAGGAGGCGTATTAGTAATTGTTATGTTGTATCATGTGCACCTAATTATATTAGTTTCGTAAATATATAAATATATGCTATTTTGTACATCAAATTAAGATGAGCAAGCATGAAACTAAGATGCATGTATTCCTTGGGTATTAAATTAGTAATTCTCTGGTAAATGAATTCTATTTTTTTAAAAAAATTATATACGTTTTTTTTTAAAAATTGTATGGAAATTTATAATTAATGTGTAAATATATATGTATTTGGTCTGTACTTGGTGGAATAATAAATGTTCTTAGAAAACAATAATAATAAACCGAGTATTGGCATAATAATAATAATAATAATAATAATAATAATAATAATAATAATAATAATAATAATAATAATAATAATAATGATAATAATAATAATAATAATAATAATAATAATAATAATAATAATAATAATAATAATAATAATAATAATAATAATAATAATAATAATAATAATAAATGAGTTTATTAACGAGTTAAAGATGGAAGAATATTTTGTAAATATATTTAAATTAATTATTATTATTTTATTCGGACGAAAAGAATTTAAAGAGTTATATTTAGAATATTTGGAGTATTAATAATTGATATAAGGCGATGATTAAAGGCATATTAAATAGATTATGAATTATTTTGGGAATTATTAGTTTGGATTATTTTAATTTGAGGTGAATATGTTTAGGTTGTGAATGATGTTTCGTATTTGATATCGTTGGCATTTGAGGGTAAGATTTTGTGGAGTGTGCTATAAATGGTTTGGAAGTGTCAGGTAGGGATTCCGTACTCTTTCAGCGATACTCTTGTTAAATTTGATTTGTTCATTTTGTCGCTTGTTCGAATTTCATTATTATTTCACATAATTTTTTCCTGTGAAATAAATATATTAGTTTTATTTTGGAGTTGATACATATATATGACTCGTATTTGTACTCTTTGAATTAGGTTATCATGTTTAGAACTATTTATTTTTGATAATTGTTGAGCGGTACATGTTGCTACCTTCTTTTTTAGACCTTGTGACTATAATAATTTGATTTGGTTCAACATGTACATATAGAACCTTTTTGTTGGTATTATGTCGCATGTGTTGTGACATAGTATTTTTGTTAGAATATACCGTAAGGTATACCTGAGCTATAACAACCTGTGGGGGTACCACAGACATGTCATCTTGGCACGAGAGACATGACACTTTCCGTGGCGGTGTGATTAGTCCACGACATCTCCGTTTGGGCTCCAGAGGAAGTGGTCCATTTGGTGTTTTATTGTGGTTGGCATATGGCTTAACCCTAGTTTTTTGTTTTGCGGATTTGTGATGTTGTGCCAAACACACCTATCCGATTTGCATACATTTGGATTCGCGGTCCAATGTGTGATTTGTCTGCGTGGCATTATTTTGACTTGCCTGTGTGGCATTGTTTTGATGTGCCTGTGTGGCATTATTTTGGTTGCCTATGTAAGACCCCAACTTTTTATAAATAAAATTGAATTTCCTATATTCATTATTTTGAAATAAAAAGGTGTTAAGTGATATAATACTTTGGTTATGGGTGAAATGTGAAAATTTTACAAAATAAGCAAGTGGTTATAAAATATTCATTTTTGTCGGGGAATATTCATTTGGTCGTGGAATATTCTTGTTGTTGGGGAATATTCGCTCGATTTAAATGGTAGCAACCCATTCGTGGGCCTCATAATGTAATAATAATCGGATGAAGAAAACGACAAATTTGAGTTGTTATAAATAACGGCGTAATTGTTACCGTTTACACTATTGAATTACCCGGTGGTTAAAATACAGTAATACGCGTGGTTGCACGATTACGACAGTATGGTATTGCATAAAGATTATTGAATTATTGATTCTTACGTGAAAGGCTTTACTAATAATTGTTACGAGAATTATTGCTCAATATTTTATTTCATTGATTCAATAATTGCTGCGTTGATATTTTATATTATTTTTGTTTCAATAATTGTCATTGCACAATATTTCCCATTATCCGATCAATAATTCATATTATTTGAATAATATTATTAGATAGCATTATTGGCAATGTCTAGAAAGTTTCGCTTCAAGGAGAGGTTTGGTCACCTAATTAATTGCGCCAAGATAAGGAAATCCTTATTGGAAAGCCCCCTCTTTCCTGAGAACGACCTGGTTGTCATAATTGTGATTCTGTAATATTATTTGTGAATAATTAATTATTGATTTATATAATAAGGAAATATTTATTTTTTTTATGTGGATATAAATGAAGGAATTTTAGCATGAAATAATTGTTGAAAGTTTGGCATATTTTTGTGGAATTACAATTATTTCTCCGATAAATTATTCATTCAAATATATTATTATAGTATATTATAATTGTTTAAATAATATATATATATATATATATATATATATATATATATATATAAACATGTTGTTAAGGGACGGAGGTAATCAAAATGATTTTGGAATGCTTGATTTCTTTTTCTAAGAGTGGTTGGTGGTTTGAATATTGTTAGTTGCCGAACTTTTATTGGCCCTCAAGGATGAAAAATAAAAGTGGCATGAATAATTGATTTGTTGGCTATTGGGTTGGTGAGAGTTGTTGCCTGCAAGTTGTTTCAAAGAGTGGCACCCACCTATTTTGAATTTAAGATGTTAGGCATTGAAAAAAGTGAGGCTGATAATAATGAAAAGTTAGGCTGCATATGACTTTTCATCTTCCTCCGATTGCTATAAATAGGGGGTAACCCCTCCTTCCTCAACACACCTTCATCATCAGAAAATTTTATTCTATAGTATTGTGAGTATTTTTCTTGAGTATAAGAATACTTTGAGTGTAGTTTTTCTGCAAGATTTTCTCAGAATAATATCCGATATTCCAGTCAAATCCAGTTTCTACTAGGGTAAAGGATATTATTTTATTGCAATACTCGTGAGAAATATTATTTTCTTTCATACTCCATATTATGTAAGCGATAGTATTTCATCTTGTATTCTTGAATTTGAACTTAATATGGTAAGTATTGCTTCTATAATTCCTGAAATGATTAGAAATTTTGCTTCATCTAATATCATTTCATAGGAATATTGATCTGAACTTTTAATCAAATTTGGAACTTTCATGATCGAAAGTATCGCTCAGTTGCTATGCATCGCTCATGGGTACTGCTCACGTATCACTATTTATGGTCTTTGTTCATGGGTACTGTTCATAAAAAAAAAAAAAATTCCTTTCAAGTTATCTGTTGTGACCCTTATTCTTGAAATTGAATCCATGTTTTGGTCTTCATTCTTGAATTTTACTCCATTATGTAGTATTTTTAAACTTGAATTATCTAAAGTACGAATCTCTAATCTTTATCCTTTTGTCTCACTGGATTCGTTCTCTAAAATATTTTTCATCATCCTCAGTCCTTAATGATGATACTTGATGAATATTTTTGGCCTGTAGTGCAAAGATGTATGATTACCTGATGAATATCTTTGGCCCGTAGTGCAAAGATGAACAGGTGATGAGATGAACATGACCAATTGGTGATACAAATGAATATCTTTGGCCTGTAGTGCAAAGATGAATATTTGATGCAAGATGTATATTGATTAATGTTACAGAGATAAAATATTGAAGATGGACTTTTAAATTCATAGATGATAGTAGATTTCATTCTCTACTTAACTCTTCTATTGAATTGTTATTTTCGCTGCGAATATTGATCTAAAACTGGTTGTCCATTATATTTTATCTGATTTGTTGAAGGCTAACGATAAATTATTTTTCTTTATCTTAGTCATAATATTCTTTTTTGGGTTAATGAGCTCACCCTTTTCCTTTTTGTTCCATTTTTCTTCGTGGAGGTGAGAATATAGTAGGAACCAGTCGGGGTAAAGAGTGATGGTCGTAGACAGTTGTTTTAGCAGTCCTCACTATTTTTGTAAAATAGTGTATCAATAAATGTAATGAGGACTTATTTGAGTTTGGATATTGTCTAGAAGACAATATTTGTATTTAAACTCACAGCATGTGTGTTATCGTATTTTGCATGACAATTGTAATAATAAAAGTTATAGTTGTTTCTGTACCATGTATTTGGCGACTCAGAAAGGGGTGATGTATACCTATTTTGGGGGCGTCACAGTTGGTATCAGAGCTTAGGGATATGGTCTCTGGTGGGGATCGGGGAATAGAACTAGGAGGGGAGAGATGAGTAAATCCTTCGCTAGTGTGTCCTGCCTAAGCTTATTTGTTGGGCTGTCATAATATAGGGATATTATGTGATATGTTAATTTGTTTAAATTAATCCTTGTTTTATGGTAGTTTTTAAGAATGGCAGCTGAGAACATTAACAATGGAGTCTATGAGACTATGGAACAACCTTTGATTACCAACTAAGAGAATGTGCAACAGGAAGGCAATATTCCTCCTGTAAACAATACTACCGAGCAAATGATGAATGATGCAATGTTTAGAAGCTTTTTGCAGTTCATGCAAAGTCAGACGAGGGAGACTCGTCTACAAAATACGGGTGGAAATGATAGCAACGCGCATTCTGTCATAGCCAAGCAGTTCAAGGAGTTGGGACCACCAGATTTCTGGGGAAAGCCCGATCCGATTAAGGCAGAAACGTGGGTTAAGCAAATTACCAAGATATTCGATGTCTTAGGCTGCACGGAGGAACAGAAGGTTCCATTCACCACCTTTATGTTCCGTGGTGAGGTAGATTACTGGTGGAAGTCTGTGAAGCGTACCCAGCCAGCCGCACTCAACATGTCTTTGGAAAAATTTCAGAAACTATTCAATGACAAGTACTTTCCTGAAAGTATTCGTCATATGAAGGAGGTAGAGTTTATTAGACTGGAACAAAACAACATGACGGTGTCCCAGTACGAGGCAAAGTTCGTAGAGTTATCCAAGTTTGCACCTCATTTGGTAGAGAATGAGGAACGAATGACGCGAATGTTTCTGAGAGGTCTAAAACCCGAGATTCGGCAATATCTTATCTCTCATAAATTTTCTTTATATTCAGATGTTGTAAATAGGGCTCAACTATTAGAGCGAGACAATGAGTATGTTCAACCGAGGGACCACAACTGTGGTCATAATCACGACAAAGTTAGCCATCGTGAGCGATGATAACCAGCGAGGAGGGAAAAATACGGATAAAAGTGGCAATCACTCAGGTGATAATTGTGGCCATGATAATAGGAGAGGTGAGTCAAGTGGAAATTTCAAAAAGAGGAGATTCAACAATGATGGGAAGACATCAGCACCAGCACCAACAACAAATTCTAGGGGAGGAGAACGACCACTAGTCAGATGCTACAGATGCGGAGAGGAGGGGCACATAAGTCCAAACTGTTCACAGCCTTCCAAGTTGTGTTTCAATTGTGGAAAAGACGGTCACATAGCCCGATTTTATCCGGTAGCGAAGTCAAGTCCAACTGGGATGGCGACACCAAAGGCGACTACGGACAAAACAAAGACGGTGGTTCAAGGGAGGGCGTTTGTCGTGACTGGCCAAAACGCGAGAAACCCGAACGAGGTGATCACGGGTAAGCTAATCTTGAATTCTTACAAAGTCTATAACTTACTAGATACCGGTTCTACCCATTCTTTTATCTCTCCTGCTTGTGCTCAACATTTGAACTTAACTCCAAAGAAATTGGACTTTAACTTATCTGTTGAAACTCCGTTGGGTGAAACCTTTGTCACATCTATAGTTTATAAATCTTGCTTGATCCAAGTTGGCACAATCACATTACCTGTTGATCTTATCTCTTTAAAGATACTTGCATTTGATGTGATTTTAGGGATTGATTGGTTAACCACTCATCATGCCAAAATTGATTATTTTCGTAAGGTTGTTAGTTTTCATATTCCTAACCAACCTGTTATACGAATTCAAGCATCTAAACCACTAAAATCAGTCACTGTCATATCAAGCCATAAAGATATTCGTTTATTAAAAAATGGATGTCAAGCTTTCTTAGCCCATATTATGGACTTGAACAAAAACAAGTCAGATTTGAATAATATTCCTGTTGTTAATGAATTTCCTGACGTATTTCCGGAATAACTTTCTGGTCTACCCCCGAAACGAGAAGTTGAATTCTTTATTGATCTTGAACCGGGTACAAAGCCCATTTCTAAAACTCCATATCTAATGGCTCCTATTGAACTTCAGGAGTTAAAAGTCCAACTACAGGAATTGTTAGATATCGATTTCATTCATCCTAGTACATCTCCTTGGGGTGCTCCTGTTTTATTTATAAAGAAGAAAGACGGGAGTATGCGACTTTGTATTGACTACCGGGAATTAAACCATGTCACCATCAAGAATAGGTATCCGCTACCTCGCATTGATGACTTGTTTGACTAGTTGCAAGGAGCACAATTCTTTTCAAAGATCGATCTTCATTCTGGATATCATCAGCTGAAGATTAAAACTGAGGATATTCCAAAGACTGCCTTTAGAACTCGGTACGGGCATTATGAATTCTTAGTCATGTCTTTTGGATTGACTAATGCTCCCCGCCGCTTTCATGGATATGATGAAGCAAAGTATTCAAGGAATATTTGGATAAGTTCGTTGATGTCTTTATTGATGACATCCTCATCTATTCTAAAAGCCGTGAAGATCATGAGCACCATTTGAAGCTGGTACTTCAAAGACTTCGTGATAACAAGCTATATGCCAAGCTGAAGAAATATGAGTTCTGGCTTAAGGAAGTAGCATTCCTTGGGCATGTGGTGTCAAAACATGGAGTATCTGTTGACCTGGGAAAGATTGAAGCAATACAAAGTTGGGAGCAGCGAAGTTGGTGGCAGAAAGGCGCGTAGCTTTTATGGGCTTAGCTGGTTATTATAGGAGATTCGTAGAAGGATTTTCTCGAATGGCCACTCCTTTAACTCAGCTGACTCGGAAAGATACAAAGTTCGTATGGAGTGAGGAATGCGAGAAGAGTTTCCAAGAGCTTAAGAGGAGACTCATTTCGGCACCTGTTCTAACAATACCATCTGGTTCGGATGGAATTGTTATATACAGCGATGCTTCAGGCAAAGGGTTAGGATGTGTTCTCATGCAACATGGGAAAGTCATAGCCTATGCCTCGCGACAACTCAAAGAATTTCGGCACCTGTTATTATTATTATTATGCCAATACTCAGTTTATTATTATTGTTTTCTAAGAACATTTATTATTTCCACCAAGTACTTGACTTCGGAGAAATTGGACTTTAACTTATTTGTTGAAACTCCATTGGGTGAAACCTTCGTTACATCCACAGTTTATAAATCTTGCTTGATCCAAGTTGGCACAATCACATTACCTGTTGACCTTATTTCTTTAAAGATACTTGCATTTGATGTGATTTTAGGGATTGATTGGTTAACCACTCATCATGCCAAAATTGATTGTTTTTCGTAAGGTTGTTAGTTTTCATATTCCTAACCAACTTGTTATACGAATTCAAGCAACTAAACCACTAAAATCAGTCACTGTCATATCAAGCCATAAAGCTATTCGTTTATTGAAAAATGGATGTCAAGCTTTCTTAGCCCATATTATGGACTTGAACAAAAACAAGTCAGATTTGAATAATATTCCTGTTGTTAATGAATTTCCGACGTATTTAGGAATAATAACTTTCGGTTCACACCTCAAACGAGAAGTGAATTCTTTATTGATCTTGGGCAAACCGCACAAAGCCCATTTCTAAAACTCCATATCTAATGGCTCCTATTGAACTTCGTGAGTTAAAAGTCCAACTACGAGGAATTGTTAGATATCGATTTCATTCATCCTAGTACATCTCCTTGGGGTGCTCCTGTTTTATTTATAAAGAAGAAAGACGGGAGTATGCGACTTTGTATTGACTACCGGGAATTAAACCATGTCACCATCAAGAATAGGTATCCGCTACCTCGCATTGATGACTTGTTTGACTAGTTGCAAGGAGCACAATTCTTTTCAAAGATCGATCTTCATTCTGGATATCATCAGCTGAAGATTAAAACTGAGGATATTCCAAAGACTGCCTTTAGAACTCGGTACGGGCATTATGAATTCTTAGTCATGTCTTTTGGATTGACTAATGCTCCTGCTGCTTTCATGGATATGATGAACCGTGTATTCAAGGAATATTTGGATAAGTTCGTTGATGTCTTTATTGATGACATCCTCATCTATTCTAAAAGCCGTGAAGATCATGAGCACCATTTGAAGCTGGTACTTCAAAGACTTCGTGATAACAAGCTATATGCCAAGCTGAAGAAATATGAGTTCTGGCTTAAGGAAGTAGCATTCCTTGGGCATGTGGTGTCAAAACATGGAGTATCTGTTGACCTGGGAAAGATTGAAGCAATACAAAGTTGGGAGCAACCGAAGTTGGTGACCGAAGTGCGTAGCTTTTTGGGCTTAGCTGGTTATTATCGGAGATTCGTGGAAGGATTTTCTCGAATCGCTACTCCGTTAACTCAGCTGACTCAGAAAGATGCAAAAATCGTATGGAGCGAGGAATGCGAGAAGAGTTTCCAAGAGCTCAAGAGGAGACTCATTTCGTCACCTGTGTTGACAATACCATCTGGTTCGGATGGATTTGTTATCTACAACGATGCTTCAGGCAAAGGGTTAGGATGTGTTCTCATGCAACATAGGAAATTCATAGCCTATGCCTCGCGACAACTCAAAGAATATGAGAGGAATTATCCTACTCATGATCTGGAATTGGCAGCAGTCGTTTTTGCGTTGAAAATCTGGAGACACTACCTGTATGGGGAGAAAGTGGAGATTTATACGGATCATAAAAGCCTCAAATATTTCTTCACCCAAAAGGAACTCAACATGCGGCAATGACGTTGGCTCGAGCTGTTGAAAGATTACGACCATAGCATTCAATATCATCCTGGAAAAGAAAACGTTGTAGCTGACACATTGAGTTGAAGATCATATGCGGGTACGAGTGCAATGTTGTTAATACAAAGACCCATTTTGTACGACTTGCAAAGGATGGAGATAGAGTTAAAGGCTCTAAGTACCCATGTGATGATATCAAACATAAGAGTAGAACCGACTTTAATCGATAGAGTTAAAGCTGCTCAAGCTTCAGACATGAAGCTGATGTGTATGAAGAAGAAAGTGCAAGAAGGTTCTATTCCGGAAGCAAGAATCGATGAAGAAGAAATAATTAGAGTCAACTCCAGACTTTGTGTTCCTAACGACTCTGACTTGAAGCATAGAATCATGATGGAGGCACACAACACACCATTTGCAATTAATCCTGGAAGTACCAAAATGTATCACGATCTTTGACATACATTTTGGTGGAGAAATATGAAGAGAGAGATCGCGGAGTTTATCTCGAGGTGTTTAACGTGTCAACGTGTAAATGCAGAGCATCAAGTGCCAAAAGGTCCATTGCAACCACTTGAGATTCCGGAATGGAAGTGGGAACACATTACCATGGATTTTGTTACAGGTCTTCCCAAGGTTTCTCAAGGCATAGATGCGATTTGGGTTATTGTTGATAGATTAACCAAGTCTGCTCATTTCTTACCTATACGTGAGACTTATTCCCTTGAACGTCTTGCTCGTATGTACGTGAATGAGATTGTGAGATTGCATGGCATGCCAGTATCCATAGTTTCGGATCGTGACCCAAGATTCACTTCACAATTTTGGGTTAGCTTGCAGAAAGCTATTGGGACGGATTTATGATTCAGTTCGGCATACCATCCTCAAACGGACGGGCAATTGAAAAGGACTATTCAAACCCTTGAAGATCTATTAAGACTCTGTGTCCTAGATTTCCAAGGAAGTTGGGATAAGTACTTTCCACTGGTGGAATTCTCCTACAACAACAGTTATCAAGCAAGTATAGGCATGGCTCCATTCGAGGCGTTGTATGGACGAAAGTGTCGTTCTCCAGTATGTTTGGGCGAGGTGGGTGAAGCAACGTTGTTGGGACCAGAATTAGTACGCATGACTACAGAAAAGATTCAAATGATCCGGCAACGTATAAAGACCTCACAAGATCGACAAAAGAGTTATGATGATCTTCATCGAAAGGACGTGGAATTTAATATTGGAGATCATGTACTGTTACGTATTGCTCCATGGAAGTGAGTTACAAGATTCGGGAAGAGAGGGAAGCTCAATCCACGATTTGTTGGTCCATTTGAAATTCTTGACCGAATATGAAATGTATCCTATAGACTCGTATTACATCCAAGCATGTCTCGTGCTTATAATGTTTTTCATATATCTATGCTTCGTAAATATGTGAAAGACCCAAACCACATTATTGCGTTAGAACCAGACGAGATAGCCGAAGATTTAACGTACGAGGAGGTACCTGTCAAGATATTGGATAGGAAAGAGCATGTCCTACGAACAAAGGTTATACCACAAGTTAAGGTTTTGTGGAGGAACCAAGCTGTTGAAGAAATGACCTGGGAGTTGGAATCAGAAATGAAAGCGAGGTACCCTCACATTTTCGAAACACCAGGTACGTACGTCAATTTCGAGGACGAAATTTCATAAGGAGGGGAGGTTGTAAGACCCCAACTTTTTATAAATAAAATTGAATTTCCTATATTCATTATTTTGAAATAAAAAGGTGTTAAGTGATATAATACTTTAGTTATGGGTGAAATGTGCAAATTTTACAAAATAAGTAAGTGGTTATAAAATATTCATTTTTGTTGGGGAATATTCGTTTGGTCGTGGAATATTCTTGTTGTCGGGGAATATTCGTACGACGACGCAGCCATTCGTGGGCCTCATAACAGAATAAATGTCGGATAAAGAAAATGACACATTTGAGTTGTTATAAATAACGGCGTAATTGTTACCGTTTACACTGTTGGATTACGGTGGTTAAAATACAAGAATACGCTGCGTGGTTGCACAAAGAGTAGACACCAGACGCATGTATTGTTGAATTATTGATTCTTACGTAAGAAGGCACTACTCAATAATTGTTACAGTAATTACTGTTTAATATTTTATTTTATTGATTCAATAATTACCGCGTTGATATTTTATATTATTATTATTGTTTCAATAATTGTCATTGCACAATATTTCCCATTATCCGATCAATAATTCATATTATTTGAATAATATTATTAGATAGCATTATTCGCAACGTCTAGAAAGTTCTGTCTAAGGAGAGGTTTGGTCACCTAATTGCGCACCAGTAAGGAGAAATCCTTATTGGAAAGCCCCCTATTTCCTTGGAACGGCCTGGTTGCCATAATTATGATTCTGTAATATTATTTGTGAATAATTAATTATTTATTTATATAATAAGGTAATATTTATTTTTTTATGTGGATATAAATGAAGGAATTTTAGCATGAAATAATTGTTGAAAGTTTGACATATTTTTGTGGAATTACAATTATTTCTCCGATAAATTATTCATTCAAATATATTATTATAGTATATTATAATTGTTTAAATAATATTATATATATATATATATATATATATATATATATATATATAAACATGTGGTTAAGGGACGGAGGTAATCAAAATGATTTTGGAATGCTTGATTTCTTTTTCTAAGAGTGGTTGGTGGTTTGAATATTGTTAGTTGCCTAACTTTTATTGGCCCTCGAGGATGAAAAATAAAAGTGGCATTAATAATTGATTTGTTGGCTATTGGGTTGGTGAGAGTTGTTGCCTGCAAGTTGTTTCAAAGAGTGGTACCCACCCATTTTGAATTTAAGATGTTATGCATTGAAAAAAGAGTGACTGATAAAGAAAAGTTAGGCTGCATATGACTTTTCTTCTTCCTCCGATTGCTATAAATAGGGGGTAACCCCTCCTTCCTCAACACACCTTCATAATCAGAAAATTTTATTCTATAGTATTGTGAGTATTTTTCTTGAGTATAAGAATACTTTGAGCGTAGTTTTTCTGCAAGATTTTCTCAGAATAATATCCGATATTCCAGTCAAATCCAGTTTCTACTAGGGTAAAGGATATTATTTTATTGCAATACTCGTGAGAAATATTATTTTCTTTCATACTCCATATTATGTAAGCGATAATATTTCATCTCGTATTCTTGAATTTGAACTTACTATGGTAAGTATTGCTTCTATAATTCCTGAAATGATTAGAAATTTCGCTTCATCTAATATCATTTCATAGGAATATTTATTTGAACTTTTAATCAAATTTGGAACTTTTCATGATCGAGTATCGTTTGTTGCACGGGTCTTGCCATCGATTCACTTAGTATCGTTTCATGTTCTTTGTTCACGGGTATTGTTCACAAAAAAAAAAAAAAATTTCCTTTCAAGTTATCTGTTGTGACCCTTATTCTTGAAATTGAATCCATGTTTTGGCCTTCATTCTTGAATTTTACTCCATTATGGAGTATTTTTAAACTTGAATTATCTAAAGTATGAATCTCTCATCTTTATCCTTTTGTCTCACTAGATTCGTTCTCTAAAATGTTTTTCATCATCCTCAGTCCTTAATGGTGATACTTGATGAATATATTTGGCCCGTAGTGCAAAGATGAACAAGTGTTGAGATGAACATGACCAATTGGTGATACAAATGAATATCTTTGGCCTGTAGTGCAAAGATGAATATTTGATGCAAGATGTATATTGATTAATGTTACAGGGATAAAATATTGATGATGGACTTTTAAATTCATAGATGATAGAAGATTTCATTCTCTACTTAACTCTTCTATTGAATTGTTATTTTCGCTGCGAATATTGATTTAAAACTGGTTGTCCATTATATTTTATCTAATTTGTTGAAGGCTAACGATAAATTGTTGTTCTTTTTCTTAGTCATAATATTCTTACTGGGCTAGTTGAGCTCGCCCTTTTCCTTTTTGTTCCATTTTTCTTCTCAAGAGGTGAGAATATAGCATAAACTAGTTGGGGTAAAGAGTGATGGTCGTAGACAGTTGTTTTAGCAGTCCTCACTATTTTTGTAAAATAGTGTATCAGTAAATGTAATGAGGACTTATTTGAGTGTGGATATTGTCTAGAAGACAATATTTGTATTTAAACTCACAGCCTGTGTGTTATCGTATTTTGCATGATAATTGTAATAATAAAAGTTGTAGTTGTTTCTGTACCATGTATTTGGCGACTCAGAAAGGGGTGATGTATACCTATTTTAGGGGCATCACAGCCTATGTGGCATCATTTGATTTATCTGTGTGACATTAGTTTGACTTGCCTGTGTGGCAATGTATATTTCTGGGCTCATTCGGTATGAAATAACTCTAGCCATTTGTTTCAGCCTATTATTTTATTGTATTAGTTTTGTTGGTTTCTGTTCAGTTCAATTCATTGAGTTAGTTACTTTAGCTCGTTATTTCTTTATTCTTCTATTGGTTTCGTCAATTCTTATAATTCAAATATATTCCATTCAGATCTTTGGAGATTATATTTTTGTCAGTATTTACACTTGAGACTTTGTTTAGTATTTTATCTCAGTTGTTTTCGTATATCAGTTATATATCTTTGTATTATCTATATCCGTACTGGGCAATTGGCTCATGTTGTGTTTTTCTTCTGGCAGGTTTGCAGGGGGGATTCAGGGCTAGTGTGATGAGAGTGCTGCCTTTGACCATCTTGGTTGATTAAGTTTTTGGTTTTGATTATTTTGACTCTAGTGGAGAATTGTATTTAGTACTTTATTAATGGATCACCACTAATAATATTTTGAGGTTGTTAGTGCTCTGTTTACTAATTTTGAGGTTTGTTGTGCTTTGCACGTGACCTCCCTTTCTTTTTCGGGAAGGGGGTGTTACAGAGATGGTATCAGAGCTTAAGTTCTTTCTCTTGTAGAAAACCTATTTAGGTTTGAATTCGTGAGTTCATGGGTAAATCACTGGGTAGACGTAGGAGTTTGATTTGATTTTGTTCTCTATTTGGTTGGTCTTGATTTTGACCAAGTGTTTTTAGCTCTTTAAGTTGTAGTTGATTTGAGAAAGGCGAGATAATTTGTTAAGATTATTATTGTTATGCGTTGGAGCAATAATATTAGTTGAGGATTGTGATTTGATCATTGAGGAGAATAATGTCGTATTTTGTTCAGTTAAGAAATGATTATATGATTATTATATGAGCATTTGTATCAGCGAGTTTTGATATTGGAGAATTATTTGTTAGAGTTATTTCAGGTAATTACAAATCATTATGATTTTGGAATTGAGGATTTTATTCGGGTTAGATTCTTATTTTTGTTAAGTTGTGAATAATTTGAGGTATGTGAATCGGTGGGATAATATGATAAAGTGAAAACTATTAAGTACAGATGATCTCTTGTAATTTTGAGTTGTTGTAAAGATTCGAGGTAATTAGATTAATCTTTTGTAGTGAATGAATTTTACGATTATTTTCTAGTAGAATATTGGAGTTATCTTATATGAAATTTTGAGTGATAGTATGAGGAGATCTTGGAATTTGTTGGGTTAAGATTTGTATTAAGAGAATGATTGATTCATTGAATGATTAAATATACAATAAGTGATGAATCTTTAAGAGATTTTGAAAGCTATAGTTCGCTTATTCAGATAGTAGGATATATGATTTGGAGTTTGGTATGGTGATGAAGAGATCTTAGTAGTAATATATTTTTGGTGTAATATTATTTGAGAACTAATTTGATTCTAGGTTATGATATTTTGAAACTCTTGAGGACTTAGTGAGAGTTGGTGATATAATTTAAGTTGTTTCGCTTATCTAATGCCCTTAGAGTTTTGCATGAATTTATGTAAAATTAAATAAAAGTAATTTGTTAAATCTTTGTCATGTGTGGAACATAAATATTTTATGAGTTAAAAATAATTTTAAATATTTTGGGTATTCGAATCGTATTTAGAAGAAGATTTTTTTTATTTTTTTTTGTGATTTCGAATTATATTCCGAAGGGTACGTTTACAAGAATTAAACTCAAAGATATTAGGGACGACCTGCACCAACAGTGGATCATGTGATTTAACGCGAAGAACCTTACCAAGGCTTGACACGATACCTGATGAATCTTTTACGATTACATGGATAATTGTGTGGATCGATAGACTTACCAGGCATGATCATTACAAATGGCGGCGCTACATCTTAATTAAAGTTTATGAATAATTATTTAATTTAAATAAAAACTGAAAAAAAATTATGTAACTTATTTGAATTCCGAGGACGAAATTATTTTTAAGGAGGGAAAAATGAAATAATACGATTTTTTTTTGTTAATAATTAAATATTAATTTTATTTTTCTTAAAATTATCCGGAGCGTAAAGTTACTTGGGAGATGGAGGAGTCTATTCGAGCGGAGTATCTGCTTCTTTTTGATAATTAGGTACGTTCATTCTTTTGATTCCGGGGACGGAATCCTTTTTAAGAGGGAGGTAATGTAATACCCAAAAAAAAGAAAAGTAAATTACATTTAAAATTATATTTTAATTGGGCTTTTCTTATATTTGGGCCAAATTGTATTTAATTTGTATGGACAATAATAAGTAAGGGATTCCATTAATTTGGGCCTTTAAAACTAATTGGGTCTAATTTATATTTGTGTAATATTAAAATCCTATTAAAATTAGGAGACACAAAAAGATATATAAATAAACAAGTAAAACCTAAACCATATACACGTCTGATAAGAATTTGTGGAGAATGAATAACATAAGGAGACGACACAGTGAAAACCGAAAAAGAGGAATAGAAGAGTTATATTACAACTAAGGTAAATCCATGTTTGTTTATGAATTATATGTTATCAGATTATGAATATAATAATGACATTCTCGGTTCTTAAATTGATTACAACCAAAAAGTTTTTCAAATGAAGGTAGAACCAATAATAACTATGGTATAAATTTTATATTAATTTATTTCAAGTTTTATAGTAATTGTTATGTTGTATCATGTGCACCTAATTATATTAGTTTTGTAAATATATAAATATATGCTATTCTGTACATCAAATTAGGATGAGCAAGCATGAAACTTAGATGCATGTATTCCTTAGGTATTAAATTAGTAATTCTCTGATAAATGAATTCTATTTTTTTAAAAAAATTATATACGTTTTTTTAAAATTGTATGGAAATTTATAATTAATGTGTAAATATATATGTATTTGGTCTGTACTTGGTGGAATAATAAATGTTCTTAGAAAACAATAATAATAAACTGAGTATTGGCATAATAATAATAATAATAATAATAATAATAATAATAATAATAATAATAATAATAATAATAATAATAATAATAATAATAATAATAATAATAATAATAATAATAATAATAAAATGAGTTTATTAACGAGTTAAAGATGGAAGAATATTTTGTAAATATATTTAAATTAATTATTATTATTTTGTTCGGAAGAAAAGAATTTAAAGAGTTATATTTGGAATATTTGGAGTATTAATAATTGATATAAGGCGATGATTAAAGGCATATTAAATAGATTATGAATTATTTTGGAAATTATTAGTTTGGATTATTTTAATTTGAGGTGAATATGTTTAGGTTGTGAATGACGTTTCGTATTTGATATCGTTGGCATTTGAGGGTAAGATTTTTTGGAGTGTGCTATAAATGGTTTGAAAGTATTAGGTACGGATTCCGTACTCTTTCAGCGATACTCTTGTTAAATTTGATTTGTTCATTTTGCCGCTTGTTCGAATTTCATTATTAGCACTATTTATTTTTGATAATTGTAGAGCGGTACATGTTACTACCTTCTTTTTGAGACCTTGTGACTATAATAATTTGATTTGGTTCAACATGTACATATAGAACCTTTTTGTTGGTATTATGTCGTATGTGTTGTGACATAGTATTTTTGTTAGAATATACCGTAATGTATACCTGAGCTATAACCACATGTGGGGGTACCACATGCATGTCATCTTGGCACGAGAGATATGACACTTTCCGTGGCGGTGTGATTAGTCCACGGCGTCTCCGTTTGGGCTCCGGAGGAAGTGGTCCATTTGGTGTTTTGTTGTGGTTGGCGTATGGGTTAACCCTAGTTTTCTGTTTTTCAGATTTGTGATGTTGTGCCAAACACACCTCTCCGATTTGCATACATTTGGATTCGCAATCCAATGTGTGATTTGCATACGTGGCATTATTTTGGTTGCTTGTGTGACATTATTTTGACTTGCCTGTGTGGCATTATTTTGGTTGCCTATGTGGCATCATTTGATTTGCCTGTGTGGCATTAGTTTGACTTGTCTGTCTGATAATATATATTTGTATCACCAGTTGGTCATGTTCATCTCAACACCTGTTCATCTTTGCACTACTAGCCAAAGATATTCATTAGGTAATCATACATCTTTGCACTACAGGCCAAAGATATTTATCAAGTATCACCATTAAGGACTGAGGATGATGAAAAACATTTTAGAGAACGAATCTAGTGAGACAAAAGGATAAAGATTAGAGATTCGTACTTTAGATAATTCAAGTTTAAAAACTCTCCATAATAATCCATAGTGAAGATCAAAACATGGATTCAATTTCAAGAATAAGGGTCACAACAGATAACTTGAAAGAAAAAAAAATATTTTTTTTTCTTTTTGTGAACAGTACCCGTGAACAATACCCGTGAACAGTACCTGTGAATAGTTTCCGTGAACAGTAACTATGAACAGTACCCGTGAACAGTAATTGTGAACAGTACTCAGTCATGAAAAGTTCCAAATTTGATTAAAAAGTTCAAATCAATATTCCTATGAAATGATATTAGATGAAGCGAAATTTCTAATCATTTCAGGAATTATAGAAGCAATACTTACCATAGTAAGTTCAAATTCAAGAATACGAGATGAAATACTATAAACACATAATATGGAGTATGAAAGAAAATAATATTTCTCATTTAGTATTGCAATAAAATAATATCCTTTACCCTAGT
Source organism: Panax ginseng (assembly GCA_020205605.1). Classification (NCBI taxonomy): domain Eukaryota; kingdom Viridiplantae; phylum Streptophyta; class Magnoliopsida; order Apiales; family Araliaceae; genus Panax; species Panax ginseng. Next base: position 89,913,755 of record CM035130.1, on the reverse strand, counting down.
AGAAACTGGATTTGACTGGAATATCGGATATTATTCTGAGAAAATCTTGCAGAAAAACTACGCTCAAAGTATTCTTATACTCAAGAAAATACTCACAATACTTTAGAATAAGAATTTCTTATTTGAAAGTTGTGTGTTGAGGAAGGAGGGTTATCCCTCTATTTATAGCAATGGAAGGAGAGATAAATTAATCTGCGTAATTTTCTTCCTGTCAAACCTTTGCCTAACTCTTCTTATTTTTCCATAGTTTAGGACCCACTCTTTGAAAGCAAGCTTTGAAAAGTCTTTGCTGGAGCATAATTACATGCCTAACTTCATACATTTTCCACATGGGTGGGTGCCACCCTTTGAAAACCATCTCTGCAGGAAACAAGTTCTATCAAAATAATTGGCCTAACATTGCATCTCTTTCTGTGCATAACCTCCCAATTCAAAGATTGAGGCCCACTTTTGAAAAACAAAACTTTGCAGACCTAAATTATTCACCCACCAATTCCACTAACCAACTCCACCAATCAAAGTAATGATACAAACTACTTTTTTGAAAACAAGTATTCATAAGCATTTTGTTTACTTCCATTCTAATTAAACACATGCTTATGCATTATAATAATATTATTATTAAACAATTATAATATATTATAATAGTGTATATGAATGAATATTTTATTGGAGAAAATAATTGCCAACTTTCAACAAATAAATTCCTGCAGAATTCCTTCAATTATAACCACAAAAAATAAATATTTCCTTCCATAAAATAAATATTTCCTTATCATATAAATCAATAAATAATTATTCACAAATAATATTACAGAATCACAATAATGACAACCAGCCGCTCCTCAGAAAGAGGGCTTTCCGATAAGGATTTCTCCTTCATGGCGCCGCAATTAGGTGACCAAACCTCTCCTTGATGTAACTTTCTAGACATTGCCAATAATGCTATCTAATAATATTATTCAAATAATATGAATTATTGATCCGATAATGGGAAATATCAGGCAATGACAATTATTGAAACAACAATAATATAAAATATCAACGCAAAGAATTATTGAATCAATAAAATAAAATATTGAATAAAGTAATTATCGTAACAATTATTGAGTAGTGCCTTCTTACATAAGAATCAATAATTCTAAAATATCGCTGTAATACCGTCTGGTGTCGGCTTTGTGCACCACACGTACATCGTATTTTAACCACCGTGTAATCCAACAGGTGTTAACGGTAATAATTACGCCGTTATTTATAAAAACTCAAACTTGTCATTTTCTTATCCGACAGTTATTCTGTTATGGGGTCCACAGATGGCTGCGCCGTCGTAAGAATATTCCCCGACAACAAGAATATTCCATGACCAAACGAATATTCCCCTACAACAACGAATATTTTATAACCACTTGCTTATTTTGTAAAATTTGCACATTTCACCCATAACTAAATCATTATATCAACTTAACACTTTATTATTCAAAAATAATAATTAGAGGAAATTCAATTTTATTTATAAAAAGTTGGGGTCTTACACCATAGTTCCTACTCGATCGAGGATTAAAAATGGGCCAATGAATCGAGGATTGAGCTTTCCTCTCTTTCCAAATCTCGTAAATCCTTTTCATGGAGCAACACGTAACAACACATGATCTCCAATATTGAATTCCACGTCCTTTCAATGAAGATCAACATAACTCTTTTGTTAATTTTGTGATATTTTTATACGTTGTCGGATCGTTTGAATCTTTTCAGTAGTCATATGTACCAAATCCGGTCCCAACAATGTTGCTTCGCCCACCTCATCCCAGCATACTGGAGAACGACACTTTCTTCCATACAACGCCTCAAATGGAGCTATGCCAATACTTGCTTGATAACTATTATTATAGGAAAACTCCACCAATAGTAAGAACTTGTCCCAACTTCCCATGAAGTCAAGGACACAAAGTCTTGATAAATCTTCAAGAGTTTGAATAGTCCTTTCTGACTGCCCGTCCGTTTGAGGATGATATGCCGAACTAAATCGTAAATCCGTGCCCATAGCTTTTTGCAAACTAACCCAAAATCGTGAAGTGAATCTTGGGTCTCGATTAGAAAGTATGGATACTGGCATACCATGCAATCTTATAATCTCATTTATGTACATACTAGAAAGACGTTCAAGTGTATAAGTTTCTCGTATCGGTAAGAAATGAGCAGACTTGGTCAATCTATCAATAATGACCCAAATCACATCTATGCCTTGAGAAACCTTGGGAAGACCAGTAACGAAATCCATGGAAATGTGCTCCCACTTCCATTCTAGAATTATAAGTGGTTGGAATGGACCTTTTGGCACTTGATGCTTTGCCTTGACTCGTTGACAAGTTCGACACCTTTTGGCACTATCTCTCTCTTCATATTGCTCCACCAAAATGTATGTCAAAGATCACGATACATTTTGGTACTCCCAGGATGGATTGCAAATGGTGTGTTGTGCGCCTCCATCATGATTTTATACTTCAAGTCAGAATCGTTAGGAACACAAAGTCTGGAGTTGACTCGAAGTATTCCTTCTTCATCAATTCTTACTTCCCGAATAGCACCTTCTTGTACTTTCTTCCTCATACGACGTACTCCAGTGTCTCAGCTTGAGCGGCTTTTAACTTTATCGATTAAAGTCGGTTCCACTCGTATATTCGCCATCATCACATGGGTCCTCAGAGTCTTTAACTCTATTTTCATCCTTTCCAAGTCATACAAATGGGCCTTTGCGTTGACAATATTGCGCCGTGTCGTTCAAGATATGATCTTCTACTCAATGCGTCAGCTACTACATTCGCTTTTCTAGGATGGTATTGGATGGTATGATCATAATCTTTCAACAGCTCAAGCCAACGTCGTTGCCGCATGTTGAGTTCCTTTTGGGTGAAGAAATATTTGAGGCTTTTATGATCCGTATAGATCTCCACTTTCTCCCCATACAGGTAATGTCTCTAGATTTTCAACGCGAAAATGACTGCTGCCAACTCTAGATCATGAGTAGGATAATTCCTCTCATATTCTTTGAGTTGTCGTGAGGCATAGGCTATGAATTTCCCATGTTGCATGAGAACACATCCTAACCCTTTGCCCGAAGCATCGTTGTAGATGACGAATATCTCCGAGCCAGATGGTATTGTCAGAACAGGTGCTGAAATGAGTCTTCTCTTGAGTTCTTGAAAACTCTTCTTACATTCCTCGCTCCAACCGAACTTTGTATCTTTTTGAGTCAGCTGAGTTAATGGAGTAGCGATTCGAGAAAACCCTTCCACGAATCTCCGATAATAACCAGCTAAGCCGAGAAATCTACGTACTTCGGTCACTGATTTTGTTTGGTCTTAGCTTTGAATTGCTTTAATCTTCGTTGGGTCAACAGATATTCCATGATTTGATATCACGTGCCCAAGGAATGCAACTTCCTCAAGCCAGAATTCCCATTTCTTCAACTTGACATATAGCTTGTTTTCACGAAGCTTTTGGAGTATCAGCCTCAAGTGTTGCTCATGGTCTTCATGGGTTTTGGAGTATATGAGGATATCATTAATAAGGACGACCACAAAGTGATCCAAATATTCCTTGAATACTCGGTTCATCATGTCCATGAAAGTAGTAGGAGCATTAGTCAATCTAAAAGACATGACTAGGAATTCATAATGCCCGTACCGAGTTCTGAAAGCAGTCTTTGGAATGTCATCAGTTTTAATCTTCAACTGATGATATCTGGAACGAAGATCAATCTTTGAAAAGAATTTGGCTCATTGCAACTGGTCAAACAGGTCATCAATGTGAGGAAATGGGTACCTATTTTTGATGGTGACATGATTCAACTCCGGATAATCAATACAAAGTCGCATACTTTCATCTTTCTTCTTCACGAATAGAACAAGAGCACCCCAAGGAGACGTACTAGGATGAATGAAACCGATGTCTAACAATTCTCAGAGTTGGGTTTTAACTCCCAAGTTCAATAGGAGTTATTCGATATGGGGCTTTGGAAATGGGTTTTGTGTCAGATTCAAGGTCGATACAAAATTCAATTTCACGCTCTGGGGGTAGGCCAGGAAGTTCTTCAGGGAATACGTCAGGAAATTTATTAACAATAAAAATATCATTCAAATCTAACGTATTTTCATTTAAATCCGTGACATGGGCTAAGAAAGCTTGACATCCATTTTTCAATAAACGAATAGCTTTATGGCTTGATATGACAGTGATTGATTTTAGTGGTTTGGTTGCTTGAATTCGCATAATAGGTTGGTTAGGAATATGAAAGCTAACAACCTTACGAAAATAATCAATTTTAGCATGATGAGTAGTTAACCAATCAATCCCTAAAATCACATCAAATGCAAGTATTTTTAAAAAAATAAGATCGACAGGTAACATGTGGTTACCAATTTGAATCAAACAAGACTTATAAACAGTGGATGTGATGAAGGTTTCTCCTATCAGAGTTTCAACAGATAAGTCAAAGTCTAATTTCTCCGGAGTCAAATTTAAATGTTGAGCGCAAGTAGGAGAAATAAAAGAATGGGTAGAACCGGTATCAAATAAAGTATAAACTTCACTAGAGTTTATGATTAGCTTACCCGTGATCACCTCGTTCGGATTCCTCACTTTTTGGGAGGTTACGACAAATGCTCTCCCTTGAACTACCTGTTTTGTCTTGTCTGGGACACCCTTTGATGCCTTCATCCCAGCTGGACTTGACTTTGGTGCACGACAAAATTGGGCTAGGTGTCCTTCTTTTCCACAATTGTAACAAGCTTTGGACTGCATCACGCAATTTGGACTGATATGTCCCTCCCCTCTACATTTGAAACATACGACCGGTGGTCGTTCTCCTTCCTTAACAACAGGTGTTGGTGCTGACGTCTTTCCATCATTGTTGAATCTCCTCTTCTTGAAATGTCCACTCTTATTGTCATGGCCATGATTACCACCGAAGTGATTACCATTTCTGGCATGTTGATTCCCTGCACGCTTGTTGTCACCGCTTCGATGACTTCTACCACTGGTATTATCGACTTGTTGGCTGCTCTTTCTTGGTTGGGTTGACTCATTATTGCGCTCCAATAACTGAGCCCTATTCACAACATCTGAAAACAAGCAAAGTTTGTGAGAGATAAGGTATTGACGTATCTCAGGTTTCAAACCTCTTAGAAACATCCGCGTCATTCTCTCTTCATTATCAACCAAGTGGGAAGTAAACCGAGACAACTCGGCAAACTTAGCTTCGTACTGCGCAACGGTCATATTGTTTTGCTCAAGCTTGATGAACTCTACCTCCTTCATGTGATGAATACTTTCAGGAAAGTACTTGTCTTTGAATAGTTCTTAGAACTTATCCCAAGACATCTTCAGTGCGGCAGGTTGAGTACGCTTTACAGATTCCCACCAGTAATCTTCCTCTGCTCGCAACATGAAGGTGGCAAAGGGAACCTTTTTCTCTTTGGAGCATCCAAAGACATCAAATATCTTGTTGATCTGCTTGAACTACCAGTCAAAACACGGTCGTTTTGACTGCCCGCTAGAGTGAGTAGCGGGCAACAAAAAAATTTGGCTGGCCGCTAGAGGGAGTAGCGGCTGAGCCTTCATCTCAGCCATTCACTCTAATTTTGGACGGTTGGATGAGCGTTACTCAAAAAACAATCCCTCTAATTAACGTATTCTATAGATCATTCCCCCCACACACACACACACACACACACACACACACACATATATATATATATATATATATATATATATATATATATATATATATATATATATATATATATTGTTTGAGTAAAGAGTAAATAGGTAAGGTATTACATAACATTACTTCCACACAACATGTTATTCTTTATCCTTGATACATAATTAACATTACTATCTCTTGCAAACAATCCCATTTCCGTTCATTCCAATGCTGCACTGCAAGCTAGGGTACTGAATTCCACTCTCCTTCCGAATAACGTTATTTCCGAATCGAGAAACAGCACAATCCGTTGCAAAAAGACTCGATGATAAATACTTTTGTAGACCACCCATAACCGGCATTGGCACATTAACCTTTGTTTTACTCACATAGTTCCTCCTGTAAGTCTGCCCTAGAATTCCATCAACTGTATCACTAAGGTTATAGAACTTAAACCCTAATTCCAAATGAGCAAAACAATCCTCATTTGTAATATTATAGCGATGCACTCTTGATTCTTGGGCTGTAATCGGAACCACCATCGTTGTAACCCTAAAATTATTCCCCACTTCAACGATAAGGCCATTAGTTTTGCTTGTTCGCGTGATAGTGATAGATGGTTCATGGGGCGAACGCCATTGGAAGCCTTCAATGGTTGGGATAGATATATGTTCATCATCAAAGAATATGGCGAGGCGTTCTATGGAATCGTCCCACGTGGATGAATTTTCAGCTGAGACTATAAGTTCGTGGTTATCGAACAATATTCCGAGTGATTGTACCCACGTAAAGTCTCTTTTGAGATTAGGGTTTCGCTTGCCGATGAAATGACCATTAATGTGAAGATTGGAGTCTGAAACTAGGCAAAAATCTTGGTCTTTACGGCCATGGAAGTAAAAAGTGATGCCATCTCCACCTACAAAGCGGGGGTCCTCGCAAACAGCACCCGGGTAATTGCAACCTATATATGTACACAAAAAATATCATTACCTTTAGTAGCTTAATCAAGTATACACTAAATTTATATGAAAAATTGTTGCAGGTGTTACAAATTAGCATAATAAAATAAGCACAAGTTTCATATAAATTGGACTTCAATACATTTTAAACCTTTATATTTTTGGCATTACGGAACTTAAATCCCAATATTTCAAAAGAAAATAAGAGAAAAGATTTCATACTCATGTGACTTGACCTTAATTACCTGAATTCTAATAAATAAAATCTTCTGGTTACTAGATTTAATATTTGTTCTCGACTCAAAATGAAAGTACAATTTAGTCTTTTAAGGGTATAATAGTTTATATTAGCTTTAATTTTTCCTTTTTTATTTCACTTATTACACACTAATTAATTATGTGCTTACAATTTTTTTGTGTTTCTAAGGATATTTGACAATAAAATTACCAAAAATACCCTTACTCCAAGCAATTATTACATGTCAATGGCCGAAAGATTTTATTTATAGAAATTTAGGAATATTAAGATTTAATGTTTTAAAACTAATTAAACAGTGGGATTTAACTCCTAAAATGCGAAAAACATAAAGATCTAAGCCAGATATATTAAATGAAAAAGGATTAGAGTTAATGACACAATATGACTTACTACAAACTGGCTTGCAGGAGGCACAGTCCATCAAACAGCTCGAGGGGCAGGTAAAAGGGCACAACAACTTGAGTTTATAGCACAATGGGAACCCTTTAGACCGGCAAGACACCCACCGTGGTTTGGGCACTGGAAACGCGGTCACACCGGCAGACAGCCACAGAATGAAAATGAAAGGAACCCACAAGGCCAATGGTTTCACCATCTTCATAAAGCTAAGATTGAAATATGTTGTAAGTTGAAATATTATCTATTTTTGTCATGCAATAGGTATAAACCAAGAGCCCCCTTTTATACAAGAGGAGTGACCTTTTGTTTCATCGAGGTGCCTGTGAAATATCTTAACTAAGCTACCTGAACTAAGCTCCCGTTAAAAAAAAATTAAAAATTAAAAAATTAGAAAAAGTGCATGTCAAATAGCCAATAAAAAAAATACTAACGCAAAACCTCGAGTACGTTATGAAAATACCATACCGGACTTTATAATAGAACACACTGTTACCTCGTGGTAAAAGTAGTAGTGGAAAAGTATACTTTTTGAGGGAGTTTTGCATTATAAATATATTATGCCTTAAAATGTACGATTTTGTATCAATAATTGTACCACAAAATAGTGATATGATATATTATAAAGTCAAGTATCATATCTCTATAAAATGATAAACTTAAGGTATAATTTTACATTTTATTTAAAAATAAATAAATGAAGACCCATGTGAAATAGCCCATAAAAAATGGAAAGGTGCATGTGAAATATTAAAAACTAAGCTACCGTTACTGGCCTTAAATTTCTGCTATAAAAATAATTTAATAACAAAGTTGGGGTTAGATTATAGGAGTGTTTTTGATTCACAACGTATGTCCTTTCAGGTGGGGATGATGTGTTTTTCACAAGGGGTAACTGGTGTTTATTCACAAGTTACATGCAGCTCCATTTCCCAACGTTTTACGAAAAATTGTGAATTGCATAACGGATCGTCTCCTTCACTGATAAGTTCATACAAAATTTGCAAAAAAAGAAAATGTTTTGCAAACTATGGTTGAACACACTAATTAACTATGGGGAAATAATAAGAGCGAATTTTAGACCGAAATAACTTGATAATTTTCGTTTCTGAACATGAGTGAAAACATAAAAATATATCTATACTTTTTTATATATCAATTGAGTTAATGAGCCAATTCGATCTTGGTCATATAATTTTACTTAATAGGTAATATAGTTTTGAAAGGAAACGTACGCTCAACTTACCTAATTTAATACTCCCTTTATTCCAAACTATATTGATTATTACTGAAATTTAAAATTTAATTTGTGATCATTTTAAACTAAAAATAGGTATGAATCATTGAAAATTATGAAACAATAAATTTTATAATCAATAATACTTTTTAAATATTTACAATATTCATTATTAAATGTTAACGCCAAGTTTCGCTGGCGCGTCCAATCACCGAATCCACGTGCTTAAACCTGCACAATAACAGATCACACAAGAAGCTTGACGACCTGTACCGCCGGGTGATAGCCTCGGTGTGAGAATGAGTATAGGCTGATACAAGGTTTAATAATGGAGGCTTTATTGTTTAGTGCTCAAGAGTGTATTACCTGTTAATTGAAGTTCAACCTTGTATTTATAGCCATTCTCAATTCCTTAAAGTCCACTTTCGAATCGGATTAGGACTCCTAAACATGGCAACTACCAGTGTTTGGGTCCAACAAAATCTCTCCAAAAGGTGCAAGTTGGACGTGATCCAATCACTACCTTTGGAAATAGCAGTTAAATATGGTTAGGATTGGAATCCTCAACCATTTATACTCCTTATCACTCCAGACTCTATACAAGTGCCAACCTAGTGCATGGGCCCAATTCAATCGAACCCCCATAAACTGGTCTAGGCTCCGGCCCAAAGGACTTGGACGCCCGACCCCGATCAACACCAATCTGAACAGGACTCCGGCCCAGAGGACTCGGACGCCCGAACTCCCGAACTCGAACACCACCAAACCCCTTGCTGGCTTCAGCCCAATGGACTCAATAAACCCTTCTCAACCCAGGCCTTTAGCCTACTTAGGGGTCGGTAAATTTCGCCCGAACATTGCCCCCAATCTCTTGTTATAAGATATTTATAATTAGAGACTTGAAGAGACACATGGGGAACCGAAATAGTTTTTTCTTTTTTGAAACCACACACGTTCCCCCAGAAATGGGCCTCACTCGTCATCAATAGCCGCCCTTGGGATTCGTGTAACCACACTATAAAACCCTCCTTCCACTCACCACTGTCACTCTTCCCATATTTTCTAAACATCCCCTCCAAGAGATCTCTGCAAGTGCGATTTTCGGCGAGCAACCATTCTCGCCAAACTTTTTTGATTTAAGTCTCTCTATCCTTCAAAACCTAACATTTTTACTCTTTTTGCTTCAATGGAAGATTCCAACCTTCCTACTGTAGCAGCCCCGAATCCAGGTCCCGAATCGCCGCGGATCCGGTTTGCTATTTCTACAACTGTTGCGGAAGATATAAACATAAATTGTTTATACATTAAACTTTACACACTATTCCCAAAATCGAGTAACCTTAACTAATACACAATCGTGAACTGTCTAACACATGACAATACTATTCTTCAACATACTTTACAACTTAACTTCACATTTTATCCCAAGTCAACTTGGCATTATCCTTTTCTCAGATTCGTCAGTATTCGCCTTTATCTCGCAATGTTTTATCATGATATAGCAAGGGTGAGCATGAAAGTTGCCCAACAAGTTTTAAAAAAAACAAGGTAAAGATATATCATGATTGAAAGAGTTTGAATAATAAGCTGGCTATCCTTCAAAATGTAGTTGTGAATTAGCATGAACAAAATTTCAAAGCTGAATAAACATTGAAAATGAACATAACAATTATATCCGAATCGATCGGTAATGAAGGTGATCGACCTTTCATACCTGATGAATACATGCAATATGTACAGAGTACAATTCATAAGCATATCTGTCTGAAACCACTCTTAAAAGAGTTTAAGTAAAAAGAACTTGAAAAACTTGCCTGAACCGTTGATTACCGTAACGCAATATAATACGCTTCTCCCGAAGACCTAATATTAATAATATAGATCTCCAATATTAGAATAATATCATCACCAAGTTATAAAATAACTTAAACACATTTCCACATACTCCTATCGGCCTATACAAAGATATAAAACCTATAATAGATCTTTAGGTTAGTCATAACATATAGTTAAGTATTAGACATTAGTTTTAAGTCTTAATATTATTATTATACTTTGATATTCTTTTAATCACATCATAACTTATACTTATAAGTTATTCATTTTATATGTTATCCTAGTAAATTAGATAACATCTTAGTAAACCGAAATACCATTTCAAGAAGACGGATTTTATTTCAAAGATCCCGAAATCACTATTCTTTTTCACTTAAAAATACCAAATCAACTTATTATTTTTTATCCTTTGGTCAAACATATATACATGTATTTCATACATAAAAAATATTTTTCCGTAATTTTTCAATTTCTTTTACTATTTTCAAAAATCATAATTAGTGCGTGACTTAAGAAAATTAGCTACCTCGTGCTTAACGCCAGAGATGCCCATCTTTGACATAACCTTATATATGTTAACGTGATGCTCCATTTTAAATTTCGTGGCAATCGGAGTTGTAGAACTCGGTTATAGCGATTCGTCGGAAAATCACAAAAATTGAAATGGTCATAACTTGGTCGTTTTAAGTCGGAATTAGCTCATTTTTGGACATGAGCTACATATTATCATATATTTTCATTTCCCAAAAGCCTGTAATTTTTATCATTAACTAAATGTCCAAAACAGCCCTCGGAAAATTTTGGCCAGAAACTTTTTGCACTTTGGCAGTTTTGGAGTCCTTCACCAAAACTTAAATAAAACGAAATCTGTAACTCCGATTAATGATCCGTCAATTTTGTTGGATTCAGATCTTCCAAACTACAGTTTTCATATATCACAATCCATATTTGGATATGTTTAGCTCCCGGAATTTAGCCCGGAAGTGACTGTTCCAAAACTGTCCTTTTCACAGTTTTCTTAACTTTGTGTAGTTTGGGAGAAATCCCATAACTCCCTCCTCCGATGTCAGATTTAGTCCATTTTGGAGTCTATGGAAAGCTTATTGAGTGTAATATAACATATCACAAGTCCAGAATTTTTAGAGCACTCTAACAAATCCGAAATTTTCTGTTTTAGGGCAGCAGTCCACTAACTCATTTAAAACAAAAAAAAACTGTTTTGGTTATTCTTCTTTGTTCAAGCCTATCAACCCTAAAATGGCAAGATCTAACCATAAAATATCATTTATCATGTAGATCTATAGTTCTCATGTTCAAGATCTTAAACTTATGGTTCAAAATCATAAGTTCAACACTTGATCTAAAACACCATAACATAACACTTTAAACTAACAAGAGTTTTGAGTTTAGGAAATTTTTACCTTTAGCTTCATGACATATCTTTTTCTTCCAACTATGTGATGGATCTTGGATGGAATGAAAAATCAAAATCTCTTCTCCTTCTTTCTTGGAGTTTCCCAACTCCCCTCTCCCTCTCTCTCTTGTCTCTCTCTTTCTTTCTTAGTTATGTTGGAAAATAAGATGAGAAAAATGAAGAATATGATTTTTGTTTAGTGTAATAATGTAAGAAATGTATCTAGACATTAGTTTGCTTGATAATTGAGGTGTAATAGCATAGTAACATGAGTGACTTCTAGAAGCAATTGATTAGCTAGCATAATTGAAGATTCTTATCAACAATGTTACTAATAATACACTAATAAAACAAAAGGGTATACTAGTAATTTCCACATTAATAAATGATTTCTTTTTAATTCTTATTTATTATACCAAATGTCCAATATGTCCCTCCTTATTTGGGCTTAAATTTGGGTCACCATTTTCATCTTTTGGGCTATCAATAAATAATATATTGGACTTAAAATTTAATTCTTTGGGCCATGTAAATTAACATAGTCCAACACTCTTAATTCTTATCCAACCCAAATCATTTAATTAGGGTTTTTATTTTCCTCAATTATAACTTAAATCCTTACTCATGCACATTTATTTCCTTAACCCAATTAGACTTGCTAAAATTAGGTTATAAAATTAATTAACTGAGATGTATAAAATAAATCTCTCATAATTGGTATATATTCTAAATACCATAATTTTCTCATCTCATAACCCTTAAGTTATTAAATTCTTCATTCCTAATATATAATTAGGATCACATTAGTTTCTTTGATTTGTTTATATAATAAACAATATAAACCATCACATAATCTTCATATTCTTTTACTCACCTATTCGAACAAAATAATTTAATAAATTGTGACATGTTCCACAATTCTCTTAAATTAGGTCACTAATATAAAAATAAAATATTAGGACCACTAAATAACGATAACCATTTAGGTTATTTAATTATCACACCTAATATATATATTAGGTTACATAATTTAATTCTTACTTCACTTTTATATACAAAATAAATGTATTCACATTATATAATGTATATTTATTTAATCATACACATAATTCATATTCATTACACACATAACTTTTAATCCCTTAGGGTTTTATACAAAACATTAGGATTTCTAATTTAACAATTAGGGTTATCCCTAATATATAATCACAAATACTTAAGCCATTATATTTAGCCTTTGACTTCCCAAATTAGGGTTTCAAATCTTCAATTAGGATTTTGGATTCGATCTTGAAATTAGGGTTTCGTAACCCATTTCTAGGGTTTCTTATAAATCGTAATAATTTTATAACCGAACGTTGACGTTTAATAATATTAGGGTTTGACATGATATAATTTATCCGGTCAACACTTGACCTTAACCACATTCTCGCATACACATAATATCGTAATCACGTAATATATACACACATACCCTTAATCTAAATAATTCACTAAAAGAAATTTTAAATCCTCAAAATTCCTTTCTGAAAACATCAAACACATACACTTATTCTCTGTCTAGGTCTATTATTTGACCTTAAACCAATCATTTAAGATTTTAATAATTTTCTAATTTCTCGGGTTGTCACACCTACTCCCTCCACCATTGAGCGGACACCAGTGACCGACGATACTACCAGTACCAACACCATCGTCACCGCCGATCTAGTTCCGGCCGATCTACCTGTTGCACCTACCGACTCCACCTCAGACAGTATTGAGACTAGGGTACGAACAATCTATGCATCCAAAAACAATTTTTCTCATATCAACACCAAATCTACAATCAACCCTTCCAAAATTTCCAACATCCAAACCCTATTCAACATTCCCAAAGAATACAAGCTTCGGGTGCCAGAACCAACCGAAGGGATGTTCTGGTGTCCCGAAGGCGAATGGGTTGTTGTTCCACTTTGGGCCCTAAAATATGGGGTCCGATTCCCCCTCCACGAATTCATATCATCGTTCCTCTACTTCGTCGGGATCGGGTTCGCACAACTCGTGCCGAACTCATACATTCATCTCATCAGTTTCAACGCCTTATGCCTGGAGGTAGGAATAACTCCTAGCCTTGACTTCTTCTTTGTCCTGTTCACCGTCGGCAGGTCGAAGGAACCTAGCCTTCGGCAGCTAAACCGCCAACCAAGCCGAGCCACCTTTATCAAGACTCCCTCCAGCAACAAGGGGTGACACTCATATTGGATCTTCATGAGGGGGACCGACCTCAAACTCCTCCTAAACTGGGCCGCCCCCGAAGACCCCATTTCCAATGTATCCAAATTCCCGAAGGACCGCCAGGAATCCTTCAAGGAGTTCTATAATGGCTGAAGAAGACTGAATGGGGTCTGGACGTCCTCTCAAACGAAGCCTGTCTTTACAAACATGGCTGTAAGTTATAAACCCCAAACCCATTTATCACTTGTTTTGCCTTCTCAATTTCCCTACTGACTGTTTTATTTCTCTACAGTAACAATTTTCAAACCCGAAGGAGCGGACAAATCCTTAATCCCACTATATGTCAGACCCGAACCGATCCGCCTTCCCATCGATGAAAAAATGCCCAAAGAAGAAACCATTCCTATATCTGAGCTCTCGACCAGATCCATATAAGCCGTAGTTAAGACACCCCCAAATCTAGGTACTTCATTCCCACAAGATTTGGTGCTCACTATTCAAACATTCATACTATCTACCCAAATAAAATGATATTTAAACCATAAAATCTCCCCTTAAATGGGTTACATCATTAAGTTCAAAAACATACCAGGTAATCTAACCTTTAAATGTCATACAAACGCGGAATTAAATTATTACATAACATCATTAAAATAAAGTCTAAGATCATCATAACAAATAAAAGTACAAATCAACATCACTTGTACAATTTTCGATTTCCATTGCTAGTTGAAGGCTCATCTACCTTCTCAACTTTAACTGCAATGAGTTTATAAAAATGCAAGAGTGAGAAAAACAATTGCTCACTGGATATAACAATGAATCAACAAGAGAATAATAATAATAACTGCTAACAAATAGGCTCATCAAAACTGGATAGTACTCTAACAATGATAATCAGGAACTGAAATCCAAAATATGGAATAAACATAACTGAGGGTCATAAGACCATGAACCATGTCCACAGTTGTGAGTAATCTTTCAACTCCAACTTTAACAATCATAAGACTATAAGGACTCCTCGTACTTAGGGGGATTAGCCATTCGTAGAATTTATTGTGCACAAACATTTTAATGCTACGCTTAAGTTATCCCCTAATAATAATAGGGTTGTTCATCTCAGTATTTAGAGTACAAGTCCGCACCAAAGAAAGTTTGGTTTGGATAAGCTTTCAAGGGTAATTTGAAGTTTAACGAACATCAACTAGAGGACTAGTTGAATTAATAGTGTTTGATAATCACAATAGATGATTAATAACAACATAACATAGAACAATTGAGAATCATAAATGAACTGACTATACATGTTAAACTCATGCTTGAAATAACTATCACTACAACAAAAAGCTTATCGGTGATCAGATATATCAATGATAGATATGGTCGCAGAGATGAGTATCATCGATCGACGTGTCACGATACTAGTCGCGAGATAATCCGGTCATTTGGAGGACATCAACGACCAACAATATGACAATTAACTAATTAGCGATCGTGACTCGCGATCGATATCGTCGCTATTCCGACGATATCTTTGAGTCATTCGTCGGTGTGACGTGATACACACGGCAATGACGGACAATAGCGACGCGTCGCGGTCGCTAGATTATGCGATCATTGATAGTAGTAATGAGCGCGCGGTCACGATGTTTTTTTTTTTTTTATAATAATTTTGCTGTTTTATTGATTTCCCAAAATAACCCTTTGTAAATGTTTTCAATCCCAACACAAAGAATATATATAAACAAGTATCCATATTAACATCCATCCAATACAATACAAAACATTCATCCATGAATAAACATTCATCAAATACAATACAAAACATTCATCCAACACAATACAATCGATATCATAAACATCCATATAAACCAATACAATTGTCCAAATAATGAATCTAAAAGAGTACAAGGCTTTAAAAATCTAAAAAAAAACAAGTCTAGCGCTTCTTCATGGATCATCCAAATTAGGATCTGTAATTAACAAAGTAATAAAACATATATGTTACATATAAGTAAGACATCGACTCGAGACTATAAACATATATGACAATGTAGCTATACAATAACGATATATATATATATATATATATATATATATATATATATATATATATATATATATATATACCGCTCTATTCGTCGTCTTGCTCGCGCTCCTGCTCACCCGCCATTGCCACATCCTTTGCCGCCAACTCATCAGGGACTCGGAGACTGCAGATGCCTGAGATGCCAAGATATCTGAAGAAGATCATGATCCCGACAGATCGCTCTCACACAAATAGAGTCTATATCATGTGCATGACTTCCTATAATAACCAAAACTGTTATTACCTCTATTGCACAAAAAGAATCCCAAAAATATAAATTTTATACTAACTACAATCTAATACATTCATCCTATTACCCAAATCAAGTTACCCAAAATATAAATTTTATACTAACTATGATTTAAGCATGCTATCCATATTCATTCATTCAACTCTTTGCAATAAATTAACTCTTAAAACACAAATTGTGAGCAAAACATACTCGATAGTTTAACTACAATCTAAGATCGCATTGGGTTGGTGGTGGGTCTCAAGTAGCGTTGAAGTACTTAATCAAATCCAACGAGTTTTTTTTGTCTTTTGCAATGCCTCGGTCCAACTTGGCCTTCAAGTTGATCACTTCAATCTCTATATTCCACTATAATATGGGTTGCTTTTTGTGAAAATTACTAAAGCAAGAGTTTGTTTGTACATTCTTTGAGGTGTGCAATTTAGTAAAGCAAGAGTTTGTTTTGTACATTTTGAGGCCTTTTAATATGTTTGTTAAAATTGTTGTATGTTTGCAACTTGAGAAATTTATTTTTGAAATAGTTCCATTTCCCCCTAAAATATGCATGGCAACATTATGCCCATCCGCTTCAACACACACATAGGTCTTCCCACTTTGACAAAAGATTTTGTTCATCAATGCAGTTCCAAATATTTGGGTATGTGAGCACATTCAATTTATGCAAAGACAGTAAGTAAACCACTCGCCATTACTTGGATTAAATATGAGTGGTGTTTACTAAGTTACACAAAGACTATTAAGCTTCTAATATTAATCAGCTTTTTAAACTCATGTTTTCAACTATTGAATCCTCGTGGGAATGTGCAGATGGGTCCATCTTATCCTATATCTATACAATCATTATCCATAGCCGCAGATCGCTACAACAAATTGCAAATGAGGTGACATGGTACCCCAATATCCGCTTTAATTTTATTTTGATTATAAATAAAATCATAATCATATTACCCAAAATATGATTTAAGCATGCTATCCATATTCATTCATTCAACTTTTTGCAATAAATTAACTCTTAAAACAAAAATTCGTAGCAAACATACTGATTTGGAGAAGAACGAACAAAAATAACAAACAACCAAAAAAATTAAAGAAGAAGAACTTAAAAAGTAGCTCTTACCTCTACAATTAGTCTCTAATTTGAAGAAGAATGAACTAAAACCGCTTCTCCTTCTTCTCTTCTCCCCCTTTCTCCTCTCTCTCTATTTATTTGGTGACCTCCTCTTTTTTTCCCTTCCGTGTTCTCAGGTCGAGCAAACCTGGTTACTAAATTCATTTAGTTTGATCGGTGATCAGCATCTCTGCTGATCGCATACGCGGTCACGATTTTTAATGACATGGACTTATCAACGCATCGACGCGGTCATTGTTTTGAAGTGGTCGCAATAAAACTACGCGCCACTTTTTCCCGCCAAAATTTTGGGGAAATTTGTTCTATGACCGATCTGACCATGACCGCGATCGGTCATTGATATTGATTAGCGACTAGAATATAGGTTGGTCGCTGATATCGGTCGCTATTAAGAATATCAGCGATCGGATATGCGGTCGCTGATATAATTGGTCGCTGATAGACCTTTTTCTTGTAGTGTATAGATCATAAGTATTTAACAAAATGAAGAAAATGGTAAACCTTTGCTTGAACAATAAATAAGCTAAGGTTAGAGTTTTATAACATTAGAAATGAAATTACAGAACGTACCATAACCAATAGCAAGCTAGAAAGTAAAAACTTGCCCAACAAGGTATTAAATTCATGCAAGGGTTAAAACAGTTCAATAACAGAAACGAGAATTCAAAAACTGCATTCTTTATACAATAATAGAATTTAAGAAATTTGCTTAACTATAAACAAGTTAGAATGAGAATTTCAAATAACATTAGAGTCAAAGTTTGTTCGAATGAATCTTAGGAACAATTGACTTATTCAATAACAGTTAAGACAATAAGATTGCTCCATTAAAAGAATAAAGTTACACCATGCAATAATAGAACTAACTCAACGAAAGTGTAGAGTTAGAAAACTTTCTCAATGTAAAAAGATAGAGTTTAGAAACTTGCCTTGAGCGGAAGCTATAAAATTAAACTCACGATCACATACACATAATTTTTTCACCACTATACTTGGCAAGTTTTATTTAATACATTACTGAACTTTTAATTTTTCGAATTACACCACTGAACTAATTAATAATTTACAATTAAGCCATTTCATTAAAAAAAAATTGATAGACGTTAAAATATTGCTTATATGGCACTGACGTGGCAAAAAAATAAAAAAATATTGTTGACGTGGCAAACAAAATAAATAATACTCATTTTAAAGTTTTAAAAATAACAAAAACATAATAAAATAAAAACATAATAACATAATTTAAAAAAACATAATATTTTTTAAAAAACGGAACTTTTTTAAAAAACATAAATTTTAAAAAAAAACAGATTTTTTTAAATTTTTTTTTAAAAAGCATATTTTTAAAAAAACATAATTTATTTTAAAAAACATAATTTTTTTTAAAAAATTAGATTTTTAAAAAATAGATTTTTTAAAAAGATAATTTTTTCCAAAAAACATAATTTTAAAAAAAATAGATTTTAAACAAATAGAATTTTTTAAAAAATGAAACTTTTTCAAAAAACATAATTTTTTAAAAAATGAAATTTTAAAAAAAACAACATAATTTTTAAAAAATAGATTTTTAAAAACATAATTTTTTTTAACAAATAGATTTTTAAAAAACTTGAATTTTTTAAAAAGCGGAAAATTTTAAAAAAACATAAAATTTTTAATTAAACATATTTTTTTTTAAAAAGTCTATTTTAGAAATTATATTTTTTAAAATCTATTTTTAAAAAATTCTATTTTTTAAAAATTATGTTTTTAAAAAAATTTGTTTATTAAAAAATTATGATTTTAAAAAATTATGTTTTTTAAAAAGTTCCGCTTTTTTTAAAAAATTATGTTTTTTAAAAATTATGTTTTTTGAAAAAATTATGTTTTTCAAAAAATCTGCTTTTTTACATAAAATCTGCTTTTTATTTAAAAAAAATTATGTTTTTTAAAAATTTGTATTTTTAAAAATTAAGTTTTTTAAAAAATCGCATTTTTTTAAAAAATGCTTTTTTTTAAAAATTATATTTTTAAAAAATCATTTTATTTTATTATGTTTTTGTTATTTTTAAAACTTTAAAATGAGTATTATTTATTTTTTTTGCCACGTCAACAATATTTTTTTATTTTTTTGCCACATCAGCGCCACATAAGCAATATTTTAACGTCTGTCAAATTTTTTTAACGGAATGGCTTAATTGTAAAATAATAATTAGTTCAGTGGTGTAATTCGAAAAATTAAAAGTTTAGTAGTGTATTAAATAAAACTTGCCAAGTATAGTGTTAAAATACATAGTTTTGCCATAATAGAATTTATGAAATTTGTTTAACTATAAACAAGTTAGAATGAGAATTTCAAATAACATTAGAGGCAAAGTTTGCTCGAATGAATCTTAGGAACAATTGACTTATTCAATAACAGTTAAGACAATAAGCTTGCTCCATTAAAAGAATAAAGTTACACCATGCAATAATAGAACTAACTCAACGAAAGTGTAGAGTTAGAAAACTTTCTCAATGTAAAAAGATAGAGTTTAGAAACTTGCCTTGAGCGTAAGCTATAAAATTAAATTCACGATCACCTACACATAATTTTAGAATTACAATAACTATTAGACATACTAACATATCATAACATGTTCATTTCTAGCTAAACTTATCATTTAAGCACAAGTCTTTCCTTACCATTTACATTTCAGAAATCCTAGGTGTTTTAATTCACAAAACTTGTCTAACGTTCATTATGTATACCAAATTATCACATAATGCATTCTCGATTTACTAATCACTTTTAAAATTTTGAATTCATAATCCACATAACATGACTCTATTTAACCTTGTTGTTACATGATTCTCACATTCCATAACCTTAAGCTAAGCTACAACGAACAACCAAAGTCTGCAGAATAAACAGACTTGATTAATACGAAAATGGGCACTTTGGGCTTGGGCCATGAAGTTTTATATGGGGATGTTACAAGGTCTCACATGCCGACAACAAGGCTTGCTACCACAGCCAAGAGAGCATGGCAATGCATGATTTCATCGAACTCGGTTTTTGCGTAACGTAGCTTTGACACTTTTCTTAAGCCAACTAACATGAATTTCACCAATCAAACAGTGATATTAACACGTAAAATAAATATACAACTATCATAGACATGTTTGCTAACCTATTCAACCACTTAGCACAATTTAACCGTAACTAAAACTATTTTAATTTCTCAATTCTCATGTTTTTCATATAAAAACTCCATTTTTGATACTCATCCCAAAAATCATCACTGTAATTTCATTACATGATCAAATCATCTAATTCAAATTATATTATGTTCGTATCTCAATGAACTAACATCTACAAGCTTCAATTTATACTTTCATATACAAATTGACCATTAAAATTGATACCCACATAGTTACATAATATATATATATATATATATATATATATATATATATACTGACAAAATTTCTACTGCTATTCGAAATTAGCATGTGATTATTGTTTAAACATAATATCTAATCATCATAGACACATGCAATCATCATACATCATAACTAATTCAAGAACATCAATTCTAAACACATAAAATTCACAGAGTATGAAAATTATTGTCGTAATATTCATATATATGTTTATAATATCAAAGTTGTAAAACATACCTTCAATTACAAATACAATCGCTGCTAAACACTTGAATTTGCTGTGAAAATTCTTAAGACTCAATTTTCTCTGAAGCTCTCAACTCACTTAATTCTCTGAACACTCAAGCTTGGAAAATAGAATGCGTGAAAATAAGAGCTAAACTAATATCCAATTAGTATGCGTAATAGCAAAACACAAAATTGATATGGCCATAATAAGCCTCATCAGTTACAACAAATAACATCTATAACATAAATACATTATATTTATTATTTATTTAATTTTATTTATATTATTTATTTTATTTAAATTAGAAATTCAAAAGCCATAGCCATGAGGCTTTGTTTGGCAAATCATTTAAAATTAAAGAGTTAAAATACATAAGCCTTGTTTGACAAAAACTAATTTAAATCCTTTTTAATTTATTTTAATAAACACTTAGTTTATAAACTATAATCACATATTATTTTCATATCCAACATTAACCCATTAAATTAATCACATACTATATGTTAATTAACTATAGCCTTTTAGCAAATATCACCAAATTATAATTTTCATTATAACTTCATTTAATAATTTAACATACCTTCTAAATTATTAAATATAACACCTCATGTTATAATACAAACCTCTAAATTATAAATTAATTTAATTTAGAAAATTCTCTAATACATTTAGATTCATCAACCATCAAATCAATAAAATATTTATTTAACAATAAACACCTCAAATAATATTTGTATAACTCAATAAATATTTAAATGACAATTTAAAATTTCGGATAGTTACAGTAGCTCCTCCAAACTCCACAATCACCGAACCTAACAACAAAAACATTATGAAGATGAATCGATCAGAGAAGATGGCTTCGTTGAAGAAAAATAAGAAAAAGCTTCCCACTAAAGGCCCTTCCCAGCCATCTCTTACGATAGCTTCCAAATTGACTCTGCCACCACCTCCTCCGGTCGTTGTCCTTGAGGATTCCGAGGAAATTGAAGAGGAAACCCTCGAACCTCGCTCCAAGAGGTCACGCCGAATCGAAGAGCCCGATCTGCAGATCATAGAGGCTAACCCTCCATCGGCGCCAACCCCTTCACCCCGACCCCCTGCTGAAATCAGTTCCTCCCAAGGGACTCCTACCACTTTCTGGCTGAAGAGCCCTTCAGAAGTGTTCCCTTATGACCAGCTGGAACACTTCAGATTGCCTGGAGACAAAGAGAAGTTCAAGGGATAAACTTCCGAGGATTATTTGGTCGAATATGTCAAGCTCTAGTGTTAGGTAAAGCCGATAGACTAAAATATGCATTTTGTTATCCTGATATGATCATTATGTCTTAATGTTTGCCTTCCCTTCATTGCAGGTTAATGTCGTCCTCTCCCGAGTCATTCCTCCTCTAGACAAGGCTACTAAAAAGAAGTACAGCTGAGGGGTGAGGTGGAGGTGCTCGAGGCCGAAGTATGAGGCTTGACATCGGAGCTGAAGAAAGAGAAAGACCTTCATGCCAGCACGAGGAATAAAGTGACCCAAGTCGAACGTCAACCAAACAAACTCCAGAAACAACACTACACACTTCAATAGGAGTATGTTGGCCTCGACAAGTACACCAAACAAGTCATCGAGGAAAAGGAGCTTCTTTCGGCGAAGTCCAAGGATCAGGATAAGGCCATTCTCACCCTCTACGACATGATAACCGATATGCATGTCCAGATGATGTTGCTGATTCGGGAGAACACTACCCTAAGGAAGGAATGTACTGAGGCCAAGTAGCGAGCGATCAAAGAATACAAAGAGTCACATGCCCTAACTGATAAGAACATGACCTAGTTTGCTGAAGGTTATAAAGCTTACAGGGAAAAGGCTCGGGAAAATATGTCTGCTATCGGGCTCGATATCGTTGTCCTCGACTCCTCCGACGAAGAGTCCGAAGTCGAAGATGGGGTCCCAAAAACTTAGGCATTTTAGAATTTTTTAACTTGTAGTTTTTGTAATCATTTTTTCTTTTTGTAACTTTCCCTATTAGTTCTGTTTGTAACTTTCCCGATCAGTTAAGTTGTTTGTAACTTTTCTGATCGGTTTTGTTTAAATTTTATCTAATCGGTTTTATAGAAACATATGAACATAAATGAGGTACAAAATTTTCCGAAGAGAAATTCTTATTTATTTTATTGATGAATGTAGACACTCAAAATTTTTTCTGCAATCAAGCATTACATTAACATTGCAGGGAGGGGCGTAATCGTCTTTCGTAGATAACCCAGAGGACATTTCCACTCAATCCAGAGAAAACTCTGGGATATTCAGTTCTTACCATCTCGGAGATAACCCCGAGATAATCAGTCCCATCCCGGAGATAACCCCTGGAGTTCTAGTTTCAACCTCATCGATAACCCTGAGGGATGCAGTTCAAATTCTGGAAATAACACCGGAGAAAGCACTTTCATCTCGGAGATAACCTCGATGTAATCAGTTTCATCCTAGAAACAACACCGAGAGTTTTAGTTCGAACCTCGGAGACAACCCCGAGGAGTGCAGGTGCAGTTCTGGAGATAACCCCAGAAAAGCTCATTTTAACCTTTGCAGTCAGCTTCAACCTCGGAGATAACCCCGAGGCACTCAGTTCCAGTCCTGGAGACAACCCCGAGAGGTCAGGCATACCTCAGAGATAACCCTGAGGATATTTAGCACTTGCAGCAGCCCAATCTCAAAGATAACCCTGAGCAACGACTGCTATATTAGCCCAAACCGGAGATAACCCCGGTGAGGGGCAAAATCATCATTTTGCCACCTCGATCCTATATTTGCATCGTCTCAACACATTTCAACATACATTCTACACAACAGTGTCCTACAAGAGCCAATAGCTCCAATCCCGAGTGACTACTACACAGGCCAGCACACCGGATAGAATTTGAAGACTTGAAGACCAAGGGCATGGTCCAATCTTCCTGACTTCGTACAACCTCTAATCCCATGTCATTGTGTATCTCTCTATAACATCACTCCAAAAAAGGTCTTATACACCTCGATCGGATGCCTGGATTGAAGTTCTGAAAGTTCGAGCGGACATCATATCATCGTGTAATGTATCTTGAGATGGCGAGACCCATGAGCCGAGGGCACCCCGTGTAATCAAGTAAACTCATGGCTACCCCCTCTATAAATAGAGGGCTTGGGTGGCCATTTTGAAAGGGAAAAAGGCGAGGAAGCCCTGTCCAATTTGCTTTGTACACACTATAAACTGAGTGCTTTCTCATTTTAAACACTTTTGAGCTTATATTTGGCTATATTTTTACCGGTGGGAACCGAATGTTCATCTATTTAAAGCTTTAGAAGTCTTCTTTGGAAGTCCACTGTAAGCCTTCTTATATATTTTAAAGCCTTTCTCCACTACTATGCACACACAGTTATTCACGTTGAGAGTCGTGTTGTGTGTGTATGCCCGAACTTCGGTCCATGGCTTTTATTTCTTTTATGTGTGTGTATATATATATATATATATATATATATATATATATATATATATATAAACTGTTGTCGAACTCTGTTCGATGAGCCTAGATTTATATCCGCAGCGTATACTTCTTATATATATATATAAATACTTATATATATTATTATCATTAAACTCTGTTCGATTGAGCCTGGATATAATATCCGGTGCGTTTACCGCATTTATATATATATCGCTAAACTGATGAACCGAGCCTGGATCGATATATATCCAGTGCGTTTATAGCTTTTATACACACACACACACACACACACACATATATATATATATATATATATATATATATATATATTTTTTTCAGGCTTGGAGTTTATTTTGTGGCCATTTACGACTTTTATTTACGCTTTCGTTCCTCCACCAAGTTTAATTCATGGCGCTTAATCGTTTCTATATATATATTTACTGACTTTTATATATTTACATTTCCAATCCCCGTGGAGTTGCTTCGTGGTGGTCGAAAGTTTGTATATATATATATATATATATATATATATATATATATATATATATATATATAGCTTTTTTATATATATAATCGCTATGCTTCTTTTCATACAAATTTCTACATCATGTGAGCCTAGGAATCATGTGATCTGATTCGCACTCTGAATCTAGATTCGGTTCCGTGATGGACATTTTCTATCAGAATCACTTTTATACATTATTCACAGTGTTTGAATTTCCTTAGATGGCTCTCATGCCCACAAGGAGTTTGGCACTGCTATTTATTTTATTTTTTTGAAGATGCTTCGCATCTCAAAAATAAAAGCAATCAAGTCGAACATATAATAAAACGGAAGTATCAAAGGCCTCAATTACTATTGAGCATAAGGGTTTGAAAACCATCTTTTACAAAACATCACTACTATATCTTATTAAAATTAAATTTTTACTTAAATTCAAACACTTTTTATATAGGTGCGAACGAGGCATAACACTACTTCCGAATAATTGCACATTGATCCACACACACACACACACACACACAATTCATATAACATTTTAATTGAAAAAGGGGCGGTCACCGTGGTAACACGAATGTCGGGGGGTGCCTAACACCTTCCCTCCGCATAATCAAGTCCCCGGACCCTAACGAATCTTGATTTCATAGACTTGTTAAACAATGTCACATCACTGGGTCAATGTGCAAATCTTTTCTCGGTTGAGTTGGTGCAACCATTTAAAAATACCAACTGATAACTCTTACAATTCAATCGTCAACATATACATGTCACACCTTTTCATAACTTGTTTTTTCAAACAAATCTCACCTAACATGAGAACACCAAAAGACAAGAACAGAAAAGGGACAATAAAAATCCCGACGTCGAATGGTGGCGACTCTGCTGGGGACATCCAGTAAGAGGACTTAAGCCGCTAATATAAAATTTTTAAACTGTTATATGCTTGTGTGTGGATGTTGCATTTACATTTACATAGATGTGTACGGATGCATTTACATATACATAGATATGTACGAATGCATTTACATACTGCACTTAGTGCTTCACACTATATCTACTTGTGATATTAAAGTGCTTCGCACATGTAATCATTTCCATAACGGTGAGACACGTTGTATTTGAATGTATGTTGTGTGGTCCCTCCCTCAGGAGGCTATCTTATCGGTGTTTGATTATTGGACTCGTAGGGAGACTAATTCCAAAGAGGCTCAGGAAAGGCACCACCCAGATTCGATCTAGTTAAAAGACCGGATTAACTTCCCATCAAGTAAATTGCAATGATCTGGGAACCTTCATGCCAAAAATTTGTGAGAGTAACCTAAGATAGGTTAGCCTCTGATAAACCAAACGCGGAGGGAGGTTTCTTCATACTTTCCATTTAAATTACTCGTAAATTCAATTACTTGTAATATCATTCCATATCAATC
Organism: Panax ginseng; assembly: GCA_020205605.1. Classification (NCBI taxonomy): domain Eukaryota; kingdom Viridiplantae; phylum Streptophyta; class Magnoliopsida; order Apiales; family Araliaceae; genus Panax; species Panax ginseng. The sequence continues at coordinate 89,887,234 of CM035130.1, read as the reverse complement.
TCATTGTAATAGGAAATATGAAGAAATATGTGTACATGTATAATTTATAACCTGACATGCTATCCTGTATTACAAACAGCGAATATCCGTTTTGCAGGATAATACTCCTAAAACAGACACATCACATAACATGTAACATTTATACATTCCCTAAGACTAAGCTATATAAATTTTTTGTAGGGAAATAATTGGGCCTGTTACCCGCTTAAAGTCTAAAAAGACAACGAGCCTACAGCCAATTATGTCTTCATCTGACCAAACTAATCCTGCTCCTGTGTCTCGTGAGGAGTTTGATGGATTAAGCAAACAAATTACAGATTTGGCTGTTCTACTTAAAGAACTACACCAATCTACTTAGGGTCCATGAATACCCATACATACAGAATCCTCTGCACATGGAGGAACTCAAGGTTCTGACCAAACAAATCCAGTACTTGAGCTTCAGTTGGATAAGTCCAACAAATCCCCTGAAATTACCAATCTCTAAGAAGATCCAGACACCAGTGATATCAGAAAGAAAGTCCTTCAAATGGAATAGACCATTCGGTCTATTAAAGGGATTGGAGCACACAAGAGTGTCTCATATGCTGACCTTTGTATATTCCCTGGTGTTCATTATCCAGAGAAGTTCAAGACACCTGACTTTGAAAAGTAAGATGGGTTGGGAGATCCTTACACACATTTGAAGGTATTCATTAGAGAACTCGGATCTTATGTCGAGGATGAGAAGCTCAGAATGCATCTGTTCTAGAAAAGTCTGACTGGAGAAGCCCGATCGTGGTATACCAGATTAGACAATTATAAGATTCATAGTTGGAAAGAGCTAGCTCATGACTTCCTCTGCCAGTACAGTTTCCAATATCAAATGGCTCCTGACTGGTACCAAATTACCAAGGTCAAGAAATAATCCAATGTGTCCTTCAAAGAGTATGCTCAAAGGTGGAGGCGCCTTGCTGCTTAAGTTATTCCCTCTATGACTGAGTCGGAAATGGTGATGACTTTCATAGACATACAAGAAGCTCCCTTCTATGAGAGAGTCTTAGCTGGCATTGGCAAGACATTTTCTGAAATGATCAAACACAGAGAGATGGCTTAGATGGAATTGAAGTTAGGAAAGATTCAAGACCTAGCCGCTCTGAAAGCTGTTGCTGAGCACATCCAGTCTGGAAATTATGGAAACAACCCCAAGAGGGTCCATAAAAAGAAAGAGGAGGATGTTTCCTTGATACTACAAGGTCAGAAAGGAAATCAGAACATACCTATCCAGAGGAGAAACTACTCCCCTTTTCAAGCATAATCTTCAAACCCTCCATTGCCAAAAAGTGGAGAAGTCCAACACAATCGAGTGTTCACACCCTTAAGGGACTCACTCAAGAACATTCTCAATCTTCTGACAACTCAGAAGAAAATTACCCATCTTCTTCCACCAGCCAACCCGAATGGGAAGGTTTTCAATGCTAATCGAAAGTGTGCTTATCATGCTGAAGCGCCAGGACATGATACTCAGGGTTACTGGACCTTGAAACACAAGATCCAGGATTTGATTGATAATGGTGAGATCGTGGTGACTAAACCCGACCAGCCTCACGTGCAAGACAACCCTCTTCCTCAACATAAAGAAGAAGAGGTTAACATGATTAATTGGAGAAATGGACAGAGTTCCAATTATGGCGGTGAATCCTCCCAAACCAGGAAGGAAAGTGCTGACAAATGGGATTATGCGCAGTTTCAGTTTATGATGGAATGGAAGATGAAATCTCTTTGCAAACAAGTTGAGTAATTGGCAGAACTGGTGATTCATCAGCACCAAGTCACACGCCAATTAGTCAGCCAGGAGCATGCTAGTCTCCTTCCTTTTGTTATGAATATTCCATCATCATCTCTAGAAAATGAAACACTGGAGGATAAAATTACAAAAAGAGCAAGTGCTAAGGCTCGTCGGGATTTTGCCAACAAGAGGGAATTTATATACCTTGGCCAACCAATGGTGGAGATATTTCAGATGTTGGTTAATAAAGGAAGAATTAAAGCTCTGATATCTCCAATCAATCCGTGTTCTAGAAGGTTTAATTCTAATGGAGTATGTCAGTATCACTCCCACTCTCGCGGACACAACACTGAAGAATGCTGGGCACTCCGCCACCTTATTCAGAATTTAATTGACAACGGTGTCCTGTAGTTGGCAGACAATGAAACTTTGTTACTCGAGAGTGGGGACAAATTTCCTACAAAATGGAAGAAATTCGTAGCTATTATATTCGCTAAGGATGATTTGGCTGCCAGACTACTCACAATACAAGTAATTCAATTTAAAGGTGCTGACAATCCTTTCAAAGTGGCTACACCAAAGCCAATTCTCTTACCATATAGAGCACAATATCATGTTCTCAGCTTGCAAAATGTACCATGGAATTATGGACAGGATGAAGGATCCACATCCCACATAACTGCTACAGTGTTGAAGAAGAATCCACTGTGTCTTCCACATCGGGTGATTAAGCCTACCATCAAAACAAAGGGGAAAGTTCCCATTGAGAAGTTTGAAGAGTTCCTCCATACTATGGGCCATAATGAAGCCAAGGTGGTTTTAAGCTTGAAAGAAGCTCCACAACAAATTTATATACTGGACTTGGTATTCTCTTTCGAAGATAACAGGAAGGTCTTGCTAAAGGTTTTGGAAGAAGCCCATTTTCCAAATCAGTGGATGTCAAAAAGTTCCAACATCTTGTTGATCACATTTTTAACAACAATGTGATATCTTTCATTGATGACGACATACCTCCCGAAGGGACTGGTCATTGTAAATCATTGCACATAGCAGTTCTGTCCTCCGGATACATGGTGGGAGGGGTTCTGATAGATGGAGGTTCATCTTTAAATATCTGTCCTTATACCACTTTGGAGAAGCTGAACATCAATATCAAGAGGATGAAAAGCAACCATACGGTTATCAAAGCTTTTGATGGATCCCGACGTAATGCCGTCGGAGAGATTGAACTGTCTGTGGAGATTGGTCCACATACTTTTTGCGTATCCTTTCATGTGCTCAAAATAGACACAAGATACAACCTGCTTTTGGAAAGACCATGGATTCACATGGCTAGAGCCGTTCCTTCCACCCTTCACTAACAACTTAAATACATTATCAACAATAGCCTAGTCACTGTCAATGCTAAGTAGGAATTCCTGAACAGGGTGATATACCACTCATTAGCTTTAATGCAGAAGTCGAACCGGTCAGTTTTCATGCCCTGGAGGTGAGTAACACTCACTATCATCCTATTGGGGTGCCACATCTCATACCCAAGATTTCTGTCGAGGTAATGGTAGCAACTCAAGAGATGATATCATTGGGCTATCAACCTGGACAAGGGTTGGGCAAAGATCATCAGGGCATTACGCGCCCAATTCAAGTTCCTAGGAAAATTGGGATAGCCAGACTAGGCTATTCTTCCAGTTCCAGTCATAGGAATCCTCATAAGCATAAATAAATGCCTTCAGCTTCAGCCACACGGCGATTATCTCAAACTACAGATCCTGAGCCTATACAGTCTCCGGTAAAGGTGCCTGCCCATGTAATTGCTATATTATTTCCCAAACCGATACCTGTTAAAGAAAAAGAGGTCTTGATTCCTAATCGCGAAGTGGAAGAAAGGGAACGAAGACGTAAACAAGACAACGCCAGGAGATTGTCTCACCTATGCATCATTTTCCATGATGAGCACACAAATAGAGACACCCCAGACGATGATTGTCCAGACATTATGCTCATTATTCAGGAAAAGGAGGATGATAACAGCCCCTTTATCACTGCAGTCCAATAGGACTTCACCCTTGACAATTGGAGCAGCACTCCTTGCATTTGTCGACAAGGGTAAAAAAGGGCATAAACTCCCTCTGCTCTATAGATAGTTATAACTGCTTACTTTTCTGTACAGTATTAGTAGTTATTTTATCATTATATATAGGCTAACACTTTGTATGATTGCAGTTTCATATATTAATTAAAAGCATATTTTGTTTCAGGACTCTGAATTTAGATGTGCCTATACTTGCTGATGAGGTGCCTTTTCTCCACAAGGAATGTAACTTTGATGAAAAGTTGGACTCAGACTTGATGGAAATACAAGAGGACACTGAGATACCTCAGGAGATTAAAGAATGGGTCGAGGATAAACCCAAACCAAATCTTGATCAAATCACCTCATTCAATCTCGAAACCTTAGAAAACCCTTGACTAATCCAGATTGGTATGGACCTCACTCCAAACCAAAGGAATGACATGGTTGCACTTTTAACCCAATTCCAGGATGTATTTGCATGGTCTCATGAAGACATGGTGGGCTTATCCACTGACATCATCATTCATCGTCTTCCCATTAAAGAGGGATTCAAGCCAGTCAGGCAGATGCTCAGGCGATTAAAACCTGAGTGGAGTTTAAAGGTTAAAAAAGAAATTATGAAATAATTTTGAGCAGACATCGTCATGGTGTCTACATATCCTGAATGGCTATCCAACATAGTCACCGTAACTAAACTGGGAGGAAAGGTGCGTGTTATTGTAGATTACAGGGATTTGAATAAAGCTTGCCTTAAAGTTAGCTTCTCGTGCCATTTATCTACATTCTCATTGACAATACTGTTCAATACGACATGTACTCCTTTGCTGATTATTTTGCGGGGTACCATCAAATCATGGTTGCTGAAGAGGATCGTGAGAAAAATACATTCATCACGCCTTGGGGAACCTTTTTCTATAAACGGTTGATATTCGGCCTCATCAATGCCAGAGCTACCTACCAGCGGGCCATGATGGCTCTTTTTGATGACTTAATAATAAAGAGATTGAGATCTACGTGGATGACATCATTATCAAATCCTGAAGGGAAGAAGACCACTTAGACCATCTTAGAAAGCTCTTCAACAGGTTGCATAAGTACAACTTGAAGTTGATTCCAGCCAAGTGTGCCTTTGGCGTTAAATCAAGCAAGTTGCTAGGTTTTCTAGTCAGCCATAAAGGGATTGAGCTGGATCCCACCAAAATCTAGTCCATCATAGAAATGCTCATTCCTCAGACAGAGAAGGAAATACGGGGATTTTTGGGAAGGATCAACTTCATCATCCTATTCATCTCCCAACTCACAGCAACCTGTGAACCTATTTTCAAGTTGTTAAGGAAGAACTCCTCCATGAAATGGAACGATGAGTGTCAAAAAGCCTTCTTTACAATCAAAGAGCAGCTGGTTAAAGCTCCTATTTTGGTACCTTCCAGGGATGATGTTCCCCTGTTCATGTACCTGTCCATTAATGACAAGGCTATGGTTTGCATGCTGGGACAGAAAGACGATAGAGGCCAAGAGCGAGCTATCTATTACCTCAGCAAAAGATTCAGCAGCATCGATCAAAAGTACACTCTGATTGAGAAGACTTTTTTTGTTAGAGTTTATGCCCTAGAGGCCAATTATTTGATATAATTGCTTAACGTCTTGATATTATATTTGAATGAATAAATATATGATTTTATTATGGTTTTATTTACTGTGTAATATAATTGTTAACATAATAAAATTCCTTAGAATAGTGATACAAATTATATAGTTTCAAGTATGTAACTTGAACATGAGATTATATATTACCATTAGTATCAGTGTTCTTAAATGTCCCTTGTCGAGTATCATTGTTGATGGACAACAATGATGCATTGAGACTAGTATGTGGATCGATCGATGACCAAATCTCATTGGTCATAAATATATGAGATATTAAGTCAATGCATAGGTACATGTTAGAGAACGATGTAATTGGATGCACTCCACCATGAGAATTCTATATGGAGCATTATGCGAAGTGTCATTAGCAATTCTCATAGTGACAATGATGTAATGGTCCTCCGACCTGAAATCACTATATTACTACACGAGAATTTATGTACTTTGATATCATCAACTGTCACCTTTAATAGGGTGGACTATAAAGGTGATTATTGGGTTCATCATTAATCGTGTGAGAAATATGAGTGATCTAGATGGAATTTAACCATCCTATATATTATGGGTGATATCCATAGGCCTCTTGATTGAGTAGGACTATGAAATGCATGGCCATGCTCAAATAGTAATTTGTTTCATATAGTCTACTCATTGATCAAGAAAACTTAGATTAAATTATGAATAGTATGACACATTCCATGACTCGAGTTTAATCTAGGATATTAAGGTTAAAAGGATTAAATTACATTGAAACATTGGTCACTTAAAAGGTTGCATCGAATCATTGATCTTATTATTACTTGGGTAGCGAAGTGATGAATTACTAGATGTCATTTCAACGCTTATAATTTTATAATATGATTTTAAAATTATTGCCAACGTAATAATAACCTATAGGGGTCACACATGTAACGTTATTTAAAAGGGAATTAATTTAAATTATAATGATTTAAATATATTAATATGATTAATAGTATTTAAATCACTTAATTTAAATTAAAAGGATAATTTGTATATATGTATATTAATTAAGTAAGACTTAATTAAGAGATATATATATATATAAATTCGGATTTTATGAAATTAGGTTTTGATTTGATTAATTCCTTTTAACTACTATATATATGATATATAGCAGCTACTTAGGGTGATATCATAATTGAAAAACCCTAGCCGCTTCTTAGAGAGAGACTAGAGAGAAAAACAGTTTCGTAAAATCCATTCCTTTTGGTGGCTAAGTACTGCAAGTCCTTATTGCGCAGAATCGCTCGACGGTTTCGTAAGGCGCTCGTGGTGGATACCATAGAGGCACAATCGGTTTGTATTGCGTTGGAGATTCGAGAGGCGCAATCGGTTTTGATTCTCGCTTTTTATATCCGTATAATCTCTAAACCTCTGAATTAATTGATTTTTCGCATGGATCCTGTTTTAGGGTTTCGGAAATTGCTTTAAAATTTTAATTTCCGCTGTGCGTTTCTGTGCCGAAGCCCAACATTTTTATACTTTAGCATGGGCTTCCATGACTTTACAACATTACCTCCATGGACACACAACCCATCTCATATCCCACGCGGATCCTCTCAAGTACGTGTTCAGTAAACCCATATTGAATTGTCAACTGTCCAGATGGCAGTTGATCCTATAACAATTTGACATCGTCTACGTGACACAAAATTCTGTTTAAGGTCAAGGAATTGCGGATCAACTGGCCGCCGCACCTTCAGGGGATTTCAAACCCTTGGAAACATACTTCCCCGATGAAGGGGTAACGACAGTCCAGCAACACCATCAGTACGATACACACCAATTATGGAAATTGTTATTTGATTGAGCTGTTAATATGGAAGGTTCTGGAGCTAGAGCAGTTCTAGTATCCAAAGACTGGGGGAGCAGATCCCGTCATTGTCAAATTACGAGTTTGTCGACCAACAACACAAATTGAGTATGAAAGGTCAGATCATGGGACTCAAACTTGCCCAATCAATGGGTATCAAGAGGTTAACTTTCTTTGGGGATTCCGAATTGGTAATCAGACAAACCACCAGAATCTATCACACCAAAGAACTACATTTGCTGCCTTACCATCGGCAGGTTATCCAAAAGGCTTCGGAGTTTGAAGAAATAAACTTCATCTACATTCCTCAGAATATGAATGACTTTGCAGATACGCTAGCAACTTTGGCCTCCTTGATCAACATATCTGATAAGGAAAACTTGCCAAGCATCCCATTTGCCCTGCAAAAGGCTCTAGCCTATGGGAATTACATTGGAGAAGTATCGGATGAGCTACCTCCCATCCAGAACCCTTGGTATCAACACATCAAGGAGTATCTACGAGATAGATCTACACCCGCTAAGGCGAGTCCTGCTGAGAAAAAGTGGATCCATCGAATGGCTATGAAATTCTACCTGAGTGGAGATGCGCTCTACAAATGAGATGCAGGACTAGGTCTCCTGAGATGTCTTGGCAAGGACCAAGCTCAGAGGCTCATGGATGAAATCCATGGTGGAGTATGTGGCAAACACATGAGGGGCCCTCTATTTATAAAAAATATCCTTAGAACAGGGCATTACTGGCTCTCTCTCAAGGATGATTGTGATGATCATGTCAAGAGATGTTATCAATGGCAAATTCATGGGAATGCTATCCACGCCCCTCCAAGGGAACACCACAATATGAGTTCACCCTGGCCCTTCTCAATGTGGGGAATGGACGTGATCAGGCCTATCCAGCCCAACGCAAGTAATGGGCATTGGTTTATCTTCACCATGATCGACTACTTCACCAAATGGGTAGAAGCAGCCTCCTTCCCCAGGGTTACCAAAGAAGTCATCATTGATTTCATCAAAAACAATGTCATTTGTTGATATGGAAAACCAGAGGTAATTGTTTCATACAATGCTAAGAACCTCAACAACAAAATGATGGAGGAGTTGTGCAGTAAATTCCACATCAAACACCTTAACTCTGTCATTTACCGTCCAAAGATGAATAGTGTTGTTGAAGTGGCTAATAAGAACATCAAGAAGATCATGCAAAATATTTTAGCCAATCACAAAGGATGGCCTGACTTGTTGCCTCTGACTCTATTAGCCTACAGAACTTCAATGCGTACTTCCATTGGGGAAACCCCCTACTCATTAACCTATGTGATGGAAACAATGCTCTCCATAGAAGTTGAAATGGAATCCCTCAGAGTGTTGATAGACGCTCAGCTGGATGAACACCAATGGTTGTAAGATAGGTATCACTAATTATCTCTAATAGACAAGAAGTGAAGTGATGCTATCTTCCATGGGCAATTATATCAACAGAGGATCGCCAGATCCTACAACAGAAAAGTCCGGCTACGGTAGTCTAAACAACATGACTTGGTTTTGAAGAAAATCATTGACAACCAAGATCATTAAAGGGAAAATTCGCTCCAAACTGGGAAGGCCCGTTTATTGTCAAAGAGGTATTGACAGGAGGTGCTCTCATATTACAGGAAATGGATGGCGATGAATTTCCATAGCTCATCAACTCAAACACCATGAAATGGTACTATGTCTGAGGTTACGATCAAGTAAAAATCCTAGTTTTGGATCACCAGATCCCCAGTCATTTCAGGTTTTCTAACTCTTACTACATATAACCTTTCTTCTTACCCATTTGCCCCATCAGGGAAACACACTCTTCAAGCCAGCAGCCTGGTTTTGGATCAGCATATCCTTCACTCCATTTCATTTCAAAACCTATCATACAATTTGGATTATCCCATCAGGGATTAAACCTTTCACACCTGCAGTTTTGTCCCACTACGGATAAGACTTTTCACACCTGCAGTTTGTCCTGTAAATGGGATCAAACTTTTTCCCCTGTAGTTTGTCCTGAACATGTGATCAAACTTTTCGGCTCCATCTCGTCTTGTACATGGGGTGAACTAAGTCGACTTGATCTCCCCAATACCTGGGAGTACGTAGGCAACCATTTTATAATGGCCCGGTAGCAATAAAAAAAACAAAAAACACTTCTACACCCTCTTACACTTCCACATCTTTCTACACCCTTTCATATGCAGCGTTGAACCTCTTACACCAAGTTCGAACTATGCAGACCTGATCTCCTCTTCAATAGGAGTACGTAGGCAACCATTTATGGTTCGGTCTTACCCCCTACCAAAACACAAAAACTTGTCACATGGTACTGGGATCATCCTTCAATCCACCACTTTTCATCGGCTTCAGACCAAAGGGATGGAACTAACTGATCTCCCCACATAAATGGAAGAATTGGCGACCATCTAAGCTGCGGTTGAGTCCTCAAAGAGCAACACCAATCCATAAGAGATGGAACTGCCTGAGATCTCCTCTTTAATAGGAGTATCGACGAACATCTGTGGTGCGGTCAATCTCAGAGAGAAAAGCCACATTCCTCTCAAAATCTACATACAGAAACCAGTCCCAAGACATTAAAGGGTGGGGATACACATAGATCAATGATCTATTCTGAAAGATCCTAAGATATATCAATGTCCACCCATTAAGGATGAGTTCAGAATATATCAAGATCACAAGTCCTGAAGAAACAAGCAAATATCAAGAAAGTAACAAGGCACAACTAAAAGGGAAGTGAATCAAAATATATTTCCCTGCCATATATAATGCTATTTGATATATACAATATATGTAATCGTACATGAAAAATGGCTAAGTTTACTGCAAGGTGAGGAAAATATAAGCCTATCTACAAATCGGTGTATATGCGAGCTATCAAGTCTAACATGACATCTCTCTCTGAAGAATGAGGTAACTCTGTGAGCTCCTGCCCAAGGGTATCTACATAGATCCACAGCCAACTCCATGGTGACATGATGCTCATCAATATATACACTCATCTCGGCAATCATGCCAGTAGTAAGGGATCTCACTGTAATACTATGTGTAATGGCTACGTCCCGGGCAGATATGGCAGCATCCTGCTCAACAATCAAAGCATCTCTGGATGATCTAGCCTCATCCCACTCAACAATAGCGGTGTCTCTATGAGCTAAGGCATCCCCCCTCTCTCACTAATAGAGCGGCATCTCTCCCAACATGAGCTGTCAACATCAAGGCCCTAACCTAATCTCTCTCAAAAGTCATCAAATGGAGACTCTACACTAAATACTATGGAGGGGGAGTCACAACTACAGAAGTACTGGGATAATCTATCACAACTGCTGGCAACCCAACAAATATCTCCTCCTCAGTGGGAAAATCAATGTCCTCCACGGGCTCTCCACCCTCCGAATCAATCCCCGACCCTGTGGATACAATCACAGCCGATGCAGTCTCTGTCTCCATCCATACAGAATACTCTAACGAACAACACAGATGGATAACAGAAAACTCAGCTAGCTCACGCTGATCCCAACAGGCATACACCCTGGATCTGTCCTCTGCTGACAAGTGGCGAGAAGCCAAGTGCTGACCCAATGCCCCCTCAAAAGGATGGAAGTCCTGAAACTGGTCAAACTATGACATCACAGCCAGTGGGTGGTAAGTCGTTATGCCCCTCAAACCAGCCAGAGGGAGATAATCCATGTCGGGTGCATGAGTAATGAAGCTGCAGGGTGAACTGAGCCCTGTACAAGGCAAAATGCCAAATGGATCTCCGATTCCTGCCACAAACACCGACCAGGATGTAGCGTCTGTACACTCCACTAGATGAAAGGAGTAAGACATGACTATCTCATGGGTAAAATAGTATCCATGCCATCAGAAGGTTCCAATCGGTCTTAGATGTGACATGAATCATACATACAACATGACTTAGATGCCTATGAATACCCCTGCAGGAAAGGTATGACAATATATGGCGGATCTCAACGTCTTTGTCACAATCGTTGGCACAATGGTATGACCATCCCTGAGAGCTCTCACCGCCATGATAACACCGATGTCCAACTCATCCATATACAATGTCATGTATACGTAAGCCACTACTCACATAATGAGTACATCTACTCTTGCCATATGCCACTGATCCTCCGGTGGGGTGAAATCATCCGAGTGCCGTGCATAACTGTCCACCGAGCCAAATATGTCTATCAGAAAATGCTGGGATATCACATGGCCGGATGTAATCTCATCTTGTATTACTTTACGCCTCAACCCAGTGAGGTCATAAACTGCCGGCTTGTGACAACCCGAGAATTTGGACAATTTATTAAAATCTTAAATGATTGATTTAAGGTCAAATATTAGACCTAGACATAAAATTAGTGTATGCGTTTGTTGTTATTAGGATGGAATTTTGAGGATTTCAAAATTCTGTGAAGGATTTATGTGAATATGTGTTGTGTATATGGTTAATGATGTGTTCAGAATGTGGTTGAGGGTCAAGGGTTGACCAGATAAATTATATCCGTGTCAAACCCTAAGAATATATTAAGAACGACAATGTTCGATTAGAAAACCCTAACGTCTGATCAAAAACCCTAGAAATCGGTTCTGGAAACCCTAGTTTCAGTTCCGGGAATCTGAAACCCTAATTCGGTGCATGAAACCCTAAATCGGGAGCTTAATGGCATAAGTGTAAATAACTATAAGATTAATTAGGGTTAATCTTAGCAAATTGATTACAAAACTCTAATTCCAAATCTGAAACCCTAATACTTGATCTGAAAACCCTAGTTTCAGATTCTGATAAATTGAAGCCCTAATCTGGGAAATTAATGGAGAATTATAATGCTTCATCGCTATTATTATAATATTAATTAGGTAACGCTTAATTAATTGAAGCAAACCCTAATTTCAAATTATCGAACTTAAACTTTTCCGTCAGAACCCTAATGATGGATTTGAAACCCTAATTTATAATTAGAAAAATGAAAGTGTTAATTGAATATTTTAATGTTAATTAGGATATATTAATTCTAATTTAATTTGTAAGTAATTAGAAAACCTTAATCTAATTACGAATATTTAATTTCTATATTAGAAAATTATTTTCTATTTAATAACCCTAAATTGTGGGTTGAAAACCCCTAAAGTGACCATTTTTGACTTTACTTGCGTAATTAGCAATTTTAATTAGGAATTATTAATCCTAATTAGTAAGATTTAAAGTGTCATTAAGAAATTTTAATATAATTAGAAAATTCTAATTATAATTTAGAAATATTAAATTTTATTTTTGAAAACCGAAACTAGGAAAATGTTAGAAACTAATTTGGAAGTTAAGGGTTAAAACTTAAACCCTAAATGCTCTAAACCCTAAACCCTAACAAACCCTAAACCCTAAGGGTTCACAATTCCAAGAATACCATTAAAAATAATTAGATAATGACCAAAATGCCCTTTTAGTGTATTTTATTATGTAACTTGCAAAAATTGCTATAACTTTAGTAGGTTACCAAATATTTTGACTTTGCAACTTGAAATCTCAAAGAAATCATTTCAACTCAAATTTAAATTGAAGCAACATGCATGAATCAAAGCATTATATATAAGATTTTAGAGAGAAAGTTCAAAAACTTAGCCATTTTGCATTTTGCTCTCACCACTCTCTCTCTTTCACAAACCCACGAAAATCAAGAGTGGATCACCCCAGAAAAATGACCCAAGATCATCCATAAATGCAGTTGGAGAGCCTAGATTAAAATCAAAGCATAAAGAGGTATAAAACCCTAATTTTGAAATCCTTCAATTCCTTGTTAAATGTTGTAATTGATTGTTCAAAGATATGTAATAAGGTGTCAATGATCCGGGTTGATAAATCCATGATCCATAACATCAAAGTGCATTTAATTTAGAGTTTTCAAAACTGGAAACTGGAAAATGTGGTTTTTTCACCAAATGTCGATCTTATAGATCCGTGTGTGTTTAAGTGTTTTTGATGTTTAAAACTTGTAACATGTATCCTGATATGTGTTCTTGAAGGTGCAAAAAGAATTAGACCCAGATCTATTATAGATCGCAAGATATAAACGGTCAAAACCCGTTGACCGATCTGCCTAAATCGCGAACCCAGAAAACTTTAAGAACAATGTCCGTGTCCTACTTTGACCGGCCATATCTTGTTCATGCTGTGATGTTTTTGTGTTATTATGCTTTATAGTTGTAGTAATACATGTTGTCTACAAACTGTAATTGATAGATCTCATAAGAGTTGCTCGATCATCAAGTTATAAGGAATCAAAGTAGGTACCTAAGGCTGTTCTTCAAATCTGGAAAACCCAGAATTTGAAGAACAGGTCTGACATCATTTTTGGAAGCTTAGATCTCGTTGTTATGTTGTTGTTTGGTCATGGAATTGGTATATAATTGTAGTACTACATTAGTACTACAACATCAAAGTAATTACAGGCCCAGAAAACATTAATAACATAGATTAAAATCTAGTCAAACTAGCAACCTTTATGTCTGACAAGAATTCTGGAAATCGTGAAGAACACTTGAAGAACACCTATAGCGACGGTTCTGTCGCTATAGGGCCCTTTAGTGACAGTTTATTTTCTATTTTCCGGAAAATGAATTAAAAATAGATAAAAATGGTTTTTAATTATTAAAAATACTAAATAAATTATGAAAAATTATTTTAAAGCTTGAAAAATAGTTTTTAATTATTTTGAGTATATTTCATAAATATTTAATATTTTTGGAATATAAAAGGTATTTATTTATTTAATTATAATATTAAATAAATTATTTAAAAATAGTTTTAATTCATGAAAAATCATGAAAAATAATATTATGGTAAAAGAAAATATTTGAAGTTATTTTTGATGACTTTTAATATTTTATGATAAATTTCATTAATAATTTATTATTAATGGTAATTAGTTTATTTAATAAATATAATAAATAAATTAAGGAAAAATAGTATTAATGATTTAAAATCATATAAAATGATTTAAGTGTTATAAAAATATTTTAAGTTATAAAATATAACTTTTGATATTTTGGCATGGAAATATTAATATTTTAATATTAATATTAATTATCGGATAATGGATTTAAGTGTTTAAAAATTAAATAATTATGATTTTTAAGGTATTAAAATATTTTGAAATATTATAATTACATTATAATATTATGTAATGATTTTCATTAATAGTTTATATTAAATGAATATTAATGATTAAGGAATTATGTGGTATTTAATTCATTTAAATACGATATTAATGATTGGAAAATCATGATAAATGGTAATAATTATCTGAAAATTATTACGAGCCTAGGAAAAATGTTTTGACTACTAAGAAAATTATCTGAGATAATTGTTAAGTGTTTAGGAAGAGTTTAACTGAACTTAAACTCGAGTATTGTCCGACTAGATCGTCGGGATGATAGAATTGTGTCAGTTTTAAGTCAGACTGAAATAGTTTGACCTGAGGCTAAGTCTTATGTGCTGTATAGACTTATAGGGTTATGAGTTATGTGTTTAGGTTATTCTGTGTATTTAGATATAACAATATTATACTGTGATGATATTATTCTAATATTGGAGATCTATATTATTAATATTAGGTCTTCTGCAAAAAAGTTATAATTTGCGTTGCGGTAATCAATCAGCTCGTGCAAGTTTGTTCTTACTTAACTCTAATAAGAGTGTTTTATTCAAGCTTATGGTTAATCATCACGATTGCCATGAAAATTGTACTCTGTACATCTTCAGATGTATAAGTCGTATGAAAGGTCGATCACCTTCATTACCAGTTGGTTCGTAAATGTTTGTTCATGTTTAAAACTTGTTCACCAAAAGTTTGTTCTCGCTAGTTCTCAATTATATTGATGAATTATAGCCAATTTTATTATTCATACTCTTCAATCATGATATATCGTTATATTGTTGTATTTAAACTCATTTGGCAACTTTCATGCTCACCCTTGCTATATCATGATAAAACATCGCAGATAAAGCGTAAAGCGTTCGGACATGTGAAACGATTAAAGCCAAGTTCAACTTGGGTTATAAAGTCTTGACTAGTTTGTAATAACGTATTGTGATAAATATTGTTATGTAATAAATAGTTTATGAATTGTGTTTAAGTTAAGGTTACTCGACCTTGGGGAATAGTGTGTAATATAATGTATAAACAATTTATGTTTATATCTTCCGCAAAAGTTATAGAAAGATTAGCAAACCAAATTCATGCATGATTTGGGGGTCTTGATTCTGGGGACGCCACAAGTTGGTATCGAGTGTTGGTTATGAAGCTTAGGTAGGAATACCCGAGACCAATAACCGCAGTGATTAGGATATGATCTAACTCACATAGAGTTAGTTGGTCGGTAAGATTCAAAGATGAATCTCGGTAAGTTGTTAAGATACAAAGTTCCCTAACTCTGGTAATAGTGGTGAACAGAAGTGGTGAACAAAAGTGCAGGTGTGGTAGCCCCGAATCCGGGTCCCGAATCGCCGCGGATCCGGTTCGCTATTTCTACAACTATTTGCAGAAGATATAAACATAAATTGTTTATACATTACATTACACACTATTCCCCAAGGTCGAGTAACCTTTACTTAAACACAAATCATAAGCTATCTAACACATAACAATACTATTCTTCAACCATACTTTTATAAATTAGTCAGACATTCTATCCCAAGTCAACTTGGCATTTTCCTTTTCCTCAGAATCGTCAGATTCGCTTTTATCTCGCAATGTTTTATCATGATATAGCAAGGGTGAGCATGAAAGTTGCCCAGCAAGTTTAAAAACAATGCAAAGATATATCATGATGGAAAGAGTTTGAATAATAAGCTGACTATCCTTCACAATGTATTTGTGAATTAGCATGAACAAAGTTTTGACTGAACAAGTATTTAACAGGAATAACAATATATCTCGGACCAACTGGTAATGAAGGTGATCACCTTTCATACCCGATTTATACATACAAGATGTATGTCTGAGTACAATTCATAAGCATATCTCGTTCTCAAAACCACTCTTAAAAGAGTTTAAGTAAAAAGAACTTGAAAAACTTGCCTGAACCGTTGATTACCGTAACGCAATATAATACGCTTCTCCTGAAGACCTAATATTAATAATATAGATCTCCAATATTAGAATAATATCATCATTGTTATAAAATAACTTAAACATATTTCCACATACTCCTATCGGCCTATACAAAGATATAAAACCTATAATAGATCTTTAGGTTGCTAGTCATAACATATAGTTAAGTATTAGACATTAGTTTTAAGTCTTAATATTATTATTATACTTTGATATTCTTTTAATCACATCATAACTTATACTTATAAGTTATTCATTTTATATGTTATCCTAGTAAATTAGATAACATCTTAGTAAACCGAAATACCATTTCAAGAAGACGGATTTTATTTCAAAGATCCCGAAATCACTATTCTTTTCACTAAAAAATACCAAATCAACTTATTATTTTTTTATCCTTTGGTCAAACATATATACATGTATTTCATACATAAAAAATATTTTTCCGTAATTTTTCAATTTCTTTTACTATTTTTCAAAAATCATAATTAGTGTGTGACTTAAGAAAATTAGCTACCTCGTGTTTAACTCCAGAGATGCCCATCTTTTGACATAACCTTATATATGTTAACGTGATGCTCCATTTTAAATTTCGGCAAGAATCGGAGTTGTAGAACTCCGGTTATAGCAATTTCCGTCGGAAAATCACAAAATTGAAATGGTCATAACTTGGTCGCTTTTAAGTAGGAATTAGCTCATTTGTGGACACGAGCTACATATTACCATATATTTTCATTTCCCAAAAGCCTATAATTTTTCTCATTAACTAAATGTCCCAAAAACAGCCCTCGGAAAATTTTTGGCCGTAAACTTTTTGCACTTTGGCAGTTTTGGAGTCCTTCACCAAAACTTAAATAAAACGTAAATCAGAACTCGATTAATGATCCGTCAATTTTGTTGGATTCGTTTCTTTCCTAACTATAGTTTTCATATATCACAATCCATATTTGGATATGTTTAGCTCCCGAAATTTAGCCCGAAGTGACTGTTCCAAAACTGTCCTTTTCACAGCTTTTCTTAACTTTGTGTAGTTTGGGAGAAATCCCATAACTCCCTCCTCCGATGTCGGATTTAGTCCGCTTTTGGAGTCTATGGAAAGCTTATTGAGTGTACTATAACATATCACAAGTCCAGAATTTTAGAGCACTCTAACAAATCCAAAATTTTCTGTTTTAGGGCAGCAGTCCACTAACTCATTTAAAAAAAAAAAAACTGCTTTTGGTTATTCTTCTTTGTTCAAGCCTATCAACTCCTAAAATGGCAAGATCTAACCATCATATATCATGTAGATCTTCCTCATATGGATCAAAATCATAAGTTCAACACTTGATCTAAAAAACACCATATCAAAACACTTTTAAACTAACAAGAGTTTTGAATTTAGGAAATTTTCATACCTTTTTCTTAAGCCTTCCTTCTTCTTCTTCTTCTTCTTCTTCTTCTTCCTTCTTCCATGGATGAACTTTCTCTCTCTTTAATTCTTGAAAATAATTGATGCAAATGGTTTGGTTGATATGAGGGCTAATATTGCTTGGATTATTGCCCCAACAAGTTGCCAATTATTGAACATAGGATTCTTTAGCAATTATTCACCAAAATGGGACAAAAGGGTAAAATGGACATTTCCATATCAATAATTGATTTCTTTTTTTTTTTTTTTATTTAGCATACCAAATGTCCAATATGTCCCTCCTTAATTGGGCTTAAATTTGGGCCACCATTTCCATCTTTTGGGCTATCAATAAATAATATATTGGACTTAAAATTTAATTCTTTTGGGCCATGTAAATTAACATAGTCAAATTATTTTCTATCTTACCCAACCCTAAATATTTAATTAGGATATCCAATCTAAATATTTAATTAGAGTATCATTCCAAATAATTAGAATTTAAATCATCACTCTACTACAATAAATTCTATAACCCAATTAAGCATATTTTAATTAAGTTATAAAATTAAAATCTTGAGATAATAAAATATATCTCTTAACTTAATATAATTTTAATATTATTACTATTCTCCCACAAGTAGGCTTAGTTTGGGCCATTAATTAATCCCATTGAGCTAGCCATTTTACTTGTGTTACCTACTAACAAAAACTAACTTGGGCTTCCACCCAAAATTTAATTGGGTCATTATAATACTTGTCCCATACATAATATATTGGGCTAGATTAAATAATTAATTGCCCTTAATCACTTTATCTACAAGTCCCATGCTTAATTAATTAATTGGGCTTATTTAGATGATATAACATCATTAGTCCATTAAATCTACTTCTCTTGGACTCTATTCAAATTAATTGGGCTATAACCTTATTATAGTCCATTATTTTTAATTCTATTCCATTCTACCCTTATCTTTAAATTAGGGTTTACATCTCTCACTCTAGAAAATAAATTCCTTACTATGCCCTTTTAATTTCATAAACCAAATTATACTTGGTTATAAAATTAATTATTGGAGATATATAAAATAAATCTCTTAATGTCAAGATATACATTTATATACTAATATTCTCCCATATTATAACCTCTCGTGTTATTTAATCACCACACCTAATATATATATTAGGTTACATAACTTAATTCTTACTTCACCCTTATATACAAAATAAATGTATTCACATTATATAATGTATATTTATTTACTCATATCCATAATTCATATAATCATAACATATTTCACTTCTCACACTAATTTTGACTTTTCTCCATAAAAGTTAATCGTTGACTTTGACCAAAAGTCAATCTTTACACATTTTGTGCTTATCGTCCATTCTCGACTAAACTCGACGTTTTTGGACGCAATCGAGCAAATCCATGCTTCAAAATTCTATCTCTAACTCAAATTTTGAGTTTTAAATTACTCCATTCTCATTACTAATCGTATTAACTAACTAATTTTATACTTCTTCAAATTCTTATTTGTCATCAAGGCCAACACTCAAGCTATGTTAATTACTAACATAGTTTTATCTTGATCATTAACTTGATTCATCATTCCTCTTGCTAAAATATATATATATATATATATATATATATATATATATATATATATATATATATATATATATATATACATAGCATCTCTTCCTGTGAAATTTTATCTCCAATAATAAAATTTCCATATGTATTTATATAACATTTCTTAGACTATTAGGTTCACATCGAATTTAGGTATCGTAATACCTTATTCTTGATATTCCTCCAAGTACATATTGATTCATTTCTAGGTTTTTGGAATTTTGTAACCCATATTTTCTCTATTCTCATTCAATATCAAACCATATAGGTTTTTCTTGAAAATTTTAAATAAATTCTCAAATTCTCATCTAGGTTTTATTCTTTAACCTTTATTCTAATCATTCAAGATTTTAGAAACTTTTCGGGTTGTCACAGCAGGGATAGGAGATCGTAAAACAAAACGATCATAGTCATAGAATGGAATCGTAATATATACGATGAGATCACCCCGTGATCTGTTAAAGTTATGACAACCAGAAAGAATCAATCGGATGATTGAAAAGTTTAAAGCATGATTGCTGTGTGAATGGTACAGATTCAGAAATGGATTATGAATACAGATTAAATGAAATTCGTATTGTGAATGGGGGTTAAGTTTAGGTGGTGATTTCAATGAGGACTCATGTCGGCAGCTGAGTTGTATGATTCCTTGTATGGGCGGGGAATTGTACTTAGTGTAAAAACTACTTAGTTGGTGGCATTGATAATCATTGAAATGTTGTGTCACGCTAGTTGTTATATACAGATAAATAGGTCATAGGTAGAGAATATATGATTAAGTATGAGTTCTTAGAACTCATACTTATGTGACATTCTTGACTCATAGTTATATGAAATGTTTATGAGTCCCTCAAATAATCTGGACGCCAAAGGTCGACTAGGTAAGTTCAGAACTCATATAATTGTGGGCAAAGTTATGAACTCATAAGTGTGGTTTTATGAACTGGGTATAGTTGTGTGAATGGAGTGTTAAGGATAATAGGAATAGATAGAATGTTTAAGCAAATGATCATGAGTGGAGACTTAGGTTTTCCTAAACTCCTAGCTATGCTAAACTTCGATATTTTGACATCAAGATAAATACGCACTATGTGCCTCTTAAAAAAAAGTGTTTTTATTTATCACTTATGTACCATTTGACCTGGTGCAGAGATGATAAAAATGATGGAGTCATCAATGCAGTATTACTTAGTGTGAATTTGACTTAAAGTCACTATTCCATTATGGTATAATGTAGTATGACAAAATCACCAAATGACGAAATCCTCAACGGACTGTTAAATACAGTGTGACATCATGACGTCATTCTCAAAAATATTTTTATTGAAAGAAATTTCCCGAACCAAATTGTTTTGCTGCGAAATCAAATAAGACTGAGCAGAACAACCTTTTCTATAAAGGGAATATTTTAATTTGAGTATCTTTGATAGATACCCGAGAAAATAAGTTCATGATCTTATATGACCCCACAGCAAAATTTTAAACCTTTTACTCTTGTGAGTGGTGAATTGGGTAGTATGTGATATGTGTGAATGGTGTAAGCTATTTGGTATACGGTGTAAGGTGTAAGGTGAATTTCGGGGACGAAATTATTAGAAGGAAGGGTGAATGTGACAACCCGAGAATTTGGACAATTTATTAAAATCTTAAATGATTGATTTAAGGTCAAATATTAGACCTAGACATAAAATTAGTGTATGCGTTTGTTGTTATTAGGATGGAATTTTGAGGATTTCAAAATTCTGTGAAGGATTTATGTGAATATGTGTTGTGTATATGGTTAATGATGTGTTCAGAATGTGGTTAAGGGTCAAGGGTTGACCAGATAAATTATATCCGTGTCAAACCCTAAGAATATATTAAGAACGACAATGTTCGATTAGAAAACCCTAACGTCTGATCAAAACCCTAGAAATCGGTTCTGGAAACCCTAGTTTCAGTTCCGGGAATCTGAAACCCTAATTCGGTGCATGAAACCCTAAATCGGGAGCTTAATGGCATAAGTGTAAATAACTATAAGATTAATTAGGTTAATCTTAGCAAATTGATTACAAAACCCTAATTCCAAATCAAACCCTAATACTTGATCCAAAAACCCTAGTTTGCATTCTAATAAATGAAGCCCTAATCTGGGAAATTAATGGAGAATTATAATGCTCATCGCTATTATTATAATATTAATTAGGGTAACGCTTAATTAATTAGCAAACCCTAATTTCAAATTATCGAACTTAAACTTTTTTCCGTCAGAACCCTAATGATGGATTTGAAACCCTAATTTATAATTAGGAAAAATGAAAGTGTTAATTGAATATTTTAATATTAATTAGGATATATTAATTCTAATTTAATGTTAAGTAATTAGAAAACCTTAATCTAATTACGAATATTTAATTTCTATATTAGAAAATTATTTTCTATTTAGTAATCCTAAATTGTGGGTTGAAAACCCTAGTGACCATTTTGACCCTACTTGCGTAATTAGCAATTTTAATTAGGAATTATTAATCCTAATTAGTAAGATTTAAAGTGTCATTAAGAAATTTGAATATAATTAGAAAATTCTAATTATAATTTAGAAATATTAAATTTTATTTTTGAAAACCGAAACTCGGAAAATGTTAGAAACTAATTTGGAAGTTAAGCGGTTAAAACTTAAACCCTAAATGCTCCAAACGCTAAACCCTAACAAACCCTAAACCCTTAGGGTTCGCCAATTCCAAGAATACCATTAAAAATAATTAGATAATGACCAAAATGCCCTTTTAGTGTATTTTATTATGTAACTTACAAAAATTGCTATAACTTTAGTAGGTTACCAAATATTTTGACTTTGCAACTTGAAATCTCAAATTAATCATTTCAATTCAAATTAAAATTGAAGCAACATGCATGAATCAAAGCATTATATATAAGATTTAGAGAGAGAAAGTTCAAAAAACTTAGCCATTTTGCATTTTGCTCTCACCAACTCTCTCTCTTTCACAAACCCACGAAAATCAGTAGTGGATCAGTCCTAGAAACAGCTCCAAGATCATCCATAAACAGATTGGAGAGCCTAGATTAAAATCAAAGCATAAAGAGGTATAAAACCCTAATTTTGAAATCCTTCAATTCCTTGTTAAATGTTGTAATTGATTGTTCAAAGATATGTAATAAGGTGTCAATTGATGATCTGGGTTGATAAATCTATGATCCATAACATCAAAGTGCACGAATTTAGAGTTTTTCAAAATCTGGAAATCTGGAAAATTATGTTTTTCAGTCAAATGTCAGATCTTATAGATCCGTGTGTGTTAAGTGTTTTTGATGTTTAAAACTTCTAACATGTATCCTGATATGTGTTCTTGAAGGTGCAAAAAGAATTAGACCCAGATTTATTATAGATCGCAAGATATAAACGGTCAAAACCCGTTGACCGATCTGCCTAAATCGCGAACCCATAAAACTTTAAGAACAGTGTCCGTGTCCTACTTTGACCGGCCATATCTTGTTCATGCTGTGATGTTTTTGTGTTATTATGCTTTATAGTTGTAGTAATACATGTTGTCTACAAACTGTAATTGATAGATCTCATAAGAGTTGCTCGATCATCAAGTTATAAGGAATCAAAGTAGTATTTCAAGGTCGTTTCTTCAATCTGGAAAACCTGCAATTTGAAGAATGTGTCCGACATCATTTTGGAAGCTTAGATCTCGTTGTTATGTTGTTGTTTGGTCATGGAATTGGTATATAATTGTAGTACTACATTAGTACTACAACATCAAAGTAATTCTGAGCCCGTAAAACATTAATAAGATAGATTAAAATCTAGTCAAAACTAGCAACCTTTATGTCCGACAAGAATTTCGAAATCGTGAAGAACACTTGAAGAACACCTATATAGCGACAGTTACTGCCGCTTATAGGCCCTTTTAGTGACAGATTTATTTTCTATTTTTAGGAAAATGAATTAAAAATAGATAAAATGGTTTTAATTATTAAAATACTAAATAAATTATGAAAAATTATTTTAAAGCTTGAAAAATAGTTTTTAATTATTTTGAGTATATTTCATAAATATTTAATATTTTTGGAATATAAAAGGTATTTATTTATTTCATTATAATATTAAATAAATTATTTAAAAATAGTTTTAATTCATGAAAAATCATGAAAAATAATATTATGGTAAAAAAAAATATTTTAAGTTATTTTTGATGACTTTTAATATTTTATGATAAATTTCATTAATAATTTATTATTAATGGTAATTAGTTTATTTAATAAATATAATAAATAAATTAAGGAAAAATAGTATTAATGATTTAAAATCATATAAAAATGATTTAAGTGTTATAAAAATATTTTAAGTTATAAAATATAACTTTTGATATTTTGGCATGGAAATATTAATATTTTAATATTAATATTAATTATCGGATAATGGATTTAAGTGTTTAAAATCAAATAATTATGATTTTTAAGGTATTAAAATATTTTGAAATATTATAATTACATTATAATATTATGTAATGATTTTCATTAATAGTTTATATTAAATGAATATTAATGATTAAGGAATTATGTGGTATTTAATTCATTTAAATATTTATATTAATGATTGGAAAATCATGATAAATGGTAATAATTATCTGAAAATTATTACGAGCCTAGGAAAAATGTTTTGACTGCTAAGAAAATTATCTGAGATAATTGTTAAGTGTTTAGGAAGAGTTTAACTGAACTTAAACTCGAGTATTGTCCGACTAGATCGTCGGGATGATAGAATTGTGTCAGTTTTAAGTCAGACTGAAATAGTTTGACCTGAGGCTAAGTCTTATGTGCTGTATAGACTTATAGGGTTATGAGTTATGTGTTTAGGTTATTCTGTGTATTTAGATATAACAATATTATACTGTGATGATATTATTCTAATATTGGAGATCTATATTATTAATATTAGGTCTTGCAAAGCGTTATAATTTACGTTACAGTAATCAAATCGTTCGTGCAAGTTTGTTCTTACTTAACTCTAATAAAAGTGTTTTATTCAAGCTTATGGTTAATCATTGTCGATTGCCATGAAAATTGTACTCATACATCTTGCAGATGTATAAGTCGTATGAAAAGGTCGATCACCTTCATTACCAGTTGGTTCGTAAATGTTTGTTCATGTTTAAAACTTGTTCACCAAAAGTTTGTTCCTGCTAGTTCTCAATTATATTGATGAATTATAGCCAGCTTATTATTCATACTCTTCAATCATGATATATCGTTATATTGTTGTATTTAAACTTGCTGGGCAACTTTCATGCTCACCCTTGCTATATCATGATAAAATATTGCAGATAAGGCGAAAGCGTTCGGATACAGGAAACGATTAAAGCCAAGTTCAACTTGGGTTATAAAGTGCAGCTAGTTTGTAATAGCGTATTGTGATAAATATTGTTATGTAATAAATAGTTTATGAATTGTGTTTAAGTTAAGGTTACTCGACCTTGGGGAATAGTGTGTAATGTAATGTATAAACAATTTATGTTTATATCTTCATAAAAAGTTATAGAAAGATTAGCAAACCAAATTATGCGGCGATTTGGGGTCTTGATTCGGGGACGCTTACACGGCTCATATCGGCCGATTGTTATTCACAGTAAGAAGGTCCGCCCAATGGCAAGACCATCATCCGCCAAGATACCTCTAAAGTGGGAGTCAACTCTTGGGTCCCAAACCGAAATCCTGCCTCTCTGGTATCCAATGCTCCAAAGATACCCTCTACAAAGCTCATGGAACTCAAACATCGGGAGGGTCATAGTATCGTTTGTAATAATCGATCTATGGTCACCCTGTCTAGAGGTGATAAACTATCATACCACGACCTCAGGTGGGAGGCTACCAACACTGATGGGGTGTGATCAATGCGGCTAACTGTCAAGGAAGACATCTGTGTGGGCCGTATTATAAGACCATCAAGGGGTCAATGTTAAATATCTCTGGACATAGATACATATGCATGACATAATACATGCATGATAAATAATAGATGACAATATGATGTAGGGAATAACAATATATACATTTTAAAGTAGATTATCATCTAATACATCTTTGTACAACTAAAAATACAGGGAAAAAGGCACAGAGGCCTATTAAAAGATATAACGAGAATGGGGCACAACCACCCAGTGTCTAACAAAGGCCTATCAAAAGATATAACGAGAATATACATCAGAAGAAGATAATGGTGTCAATATCTACATCATCAATCCTGTCCACCTGATGTAATTCTCTTGAATCACTAGATCTCCATCAACGGGGATGTTAGGCCTATATAACAGAGGATCTGCACTGGCAAAGCCATATGCGTCACTTGAGGGGCCAGCGCCTAAGCTGGAAGGATAAAAAATATATTTCTCTAAAGAATCTTTGCTCAAGTGCCAGATAAAGAAATGTGCCCGGTCCAACTGTCGGGTCAAACTGTCAATCTGTGTCAAATGAGTCAGATCTCGGACACAGGCCATCTAATCCATCATCATCATGGATCCAGGAACCATATCCCCATAAATTGAGTGGCGTGGGTCTGGGATCTGATGGTACGACGGGACCACCAACGCTAGAACATCTCCTGAGTATAGGGACCCTCTGACAGTGTAAAGCCGTCAACGCCCATCAATAGAATATCAATGATGGGCGACTGTGCTACATGCCAATTATGCCTGGAAGGAGGCAAGATCGGTACACGAATCTCCCCTATGGTGCTCCTAATAGCACACTCTCCTAAATAGAGCTCCCATCCTCCATCTGTGAAGAGAGGAATCCTACGGGTGGATATCACATACTCGACACCAGTCTGGTACCCGTCCTTAAACCCAACGGTCAAATGCTCCCCGGAATAGGGAATCCAAGTGATAGCATCAAATGTCAACAACTACAGCTGTAGACAACAATGGGTGAAACCCTCAGCTATAAGAACCTTCGCCAGTATGCAGTGATGCCATCGTCATCCTCGTGGATAGGTATCTAAACCTCACACACTCACAGGACGCAAACATGAGAGCCTCTTGTAGGCCCAAAATTGCCAACACAAAGGCAAACATATGTTGTCAGTCAACACTCTTAACCTATACATGGGAAATCATAAGAGAAATACTCACCAGCAGAAATGGGTAAAACCCTAGTTAAGCCTCCGTCAAGCCCTGTGAACGCATGCACATGCCCCTGAGGAAATAGGCGAAGGTATAGGAGCCCCAATCATACTCTCTGATATGGTCCACATCTCATGTGGTGCTAACCAAAGCGAATGACACCGTGGAAGAGTTATCTGCTATGAAGCAGCCACTAATGATTATCAGGAACAATCGCCGAAGAATGTGAACCCTAACTCTCACATCATCGAATATGGGCTAACTCAACAGCCCGCTCATAGCATCTTTGCTCAAAGGACCTGTACGAACTGTCCTGCCTTTAAGCGCCTTAGTCGGGACTCCTAGCAAGGATCTGAAGGTAGTCAGGGTAGTATCCGCCGTACAAGGCACTGACGCCCCTCCAAACTCCATACCTGTGATAAATCGCTAATCCATCGGCGTCATAATCACCTCACAGTCTAACAAATAGAGAGATTGAGTCTGGTGAAACCAGCGCTCAGATAACACCCTGAAATAACCCCAGGGACAACGATGGGGGAGGAAGGAAAAGAACGCCTCAAAGCCCCAGCCATGCATAATCGCTCGATAATCGATATGCAAAGCCAGATATATAGAGTGAATGCTGAACTAGTTCCCTCAAGGCTGTGTAAAGCTAGGAACCTACATCACAAAAGCGGATCAACATCAGAATCCTTTACTCCTCATCAATAGGAAAGAAGGAAGATCAAAATCCAGCTTGTACCTCATTTGCATGCAAGTAAATCGAGGGGTGTCGACTCAAATCATCCAGAAGCTTTGGGATCGCCACCTGAATGCTTGGGAAATCCCTACGGGGAACAGGAGTAACAGGAGCAGGGTCCGCAACTGGTACATCCTCCTCCTAATCTTCAACATCCAGTACCTCAACCCGGACAGGACGTATCACCGCCTTCGCCAGACAACGAGGCTGTCTAACTGAACGGGGTCGAGGCACATCAGATGCCCTCCTCTACACACCTGAAGTGGTCCTGCGGGAACTACTCGGCTGATCCAGATCCATATATCTGGACATAAGTCTCCAAATCACCTCAAAAAGGGTGTGGAAAACTCTAACCTGGAGCTTTTTCAAATGTATTCTATGACTACATGCATACATGTATTACTTTAACATACGTTTACAGTAGAGTTAAAAAAGTATGAATATTCAATGCCTACATTTTGGAAAATTTTGCCATAGTCTTCTTTGTAAACAGGACACATGCACATAGGCATGACTAGGTGGCTATTCAGTAGCACACCTACCCATAGTCATAAACATCCTATATACATTATACTATCAAAGTTATAATCCGTAAGGGTAGCCTAATTACCAAGATTATTTTGCTTTTTCACCTTTGCTCATTTGTCCTCTCAAATAAGATAAGAAATAGAAAAAAAAGGTGAAAATTTGACTGTTTCAAAAGTTAAATTTTTTCACATCATTATGTTCAACATGGTTAAATACTAACATTTACTATGTTGAATATTTTTTATCATGTCATATAAGCGTGCATATTCACTACTATGTGTTTAGATGCATTTCATGTGATAAGTCATTTTTCAACGGGTAAAAACTGGAAAAGAAGATATGCATATGTTACTAGAGCATTGTAGAACACTTGTACGGTGACAGAATTTGTAGAAAAAGACCCGAACTCAGCAGATCTGAAGAAGAGCTCTAGGATTTCTATGTGCCGCGACTTAGAAATGAATTTTGAAAGCAAACTATAGCTTAAAACCACCCACGGTTGGTCATAGGTGTACCTCTGGCTCGGCCCCCGGGTGAAGTCGAAAAGGAGATCTCATGTTTGAAAAGGTCAAATCAAGAATAAAAATGCTAAGCAATTGAGCGGGATAGCCTGAAATCCTAGTTTTTTCAGAGACCAAAATGTGGGTCTACATGTCACTCATTGGTATTCGCCCTGATACAGGGTTCACTATACTGATGATCATAATAGTTGCAAACCAAACCAAATCATCCAGAAGCTTTGGGATCGCCACCTGAATGCTTGGGAAATCCCTACGGGGAACAGGAGTAACAGGAGCAGGGTCCGCAACCGGTACATCCTCCTCCTCGTCCTCAACATTCGGTACTTCAACCCGGACAGGACGAATCACTGCCTCCGCTAGACGACGAGATTGTCTAATGGAACGGGGTCGAGGCACATTAGAAGCCTTCCTCCGCACACCTGAAGTGGTCCTATGGGAACTACTCGACTGACCCAGATCCATATATCTGGACACAAGTCTCCAAATCACCTCAAAAAGGGTGTGGTAAACTCTAACCTGGAGCTTTTTCAAATGTATTTTATGACTACATGCATGCATGCATTATTTTAACATACGCCTATAGTAGAGTTAAAAATGAATGACTATTCAATGCCTATATTTTGGAAATTTTTTGCCATAGTCTGCTTTGTAAACAGGACTATCCACATGCACATAAGCATAACTAGGTGGCCATTTAGTAGCACATCTACCCATAGTCATAAACATCCTATATATGCATACATATATCAAAGCCATAATCCGCAAGGGTAGCCTAATTACCAGGATTACTTTACTTTACCACCTTTGCTCATTTGTCCTCAAATAGGATAAGAAATAGCAGAAAACGGTGTCAATTTGACTGTGTCAAGAGTCAAATTTTTTCACATCATTATGTTCAACATGGTTAAATACTAACATTTACCGTGTTGAATATTTTTTATCAAGTCATATGAGCATGCATATTCAATACTATGTGTTTAAAAGCATTTTATGTGATAACTCATTTTCCAACGGATAAAACTGGAAAAGAAGACATGCATACGTTACTGTAATGTAAAACACTTCAGACGCGGTGGATGTAATTTGCGTGAAGACGCCCGAACTCAACAGATCTGAAGAAGAGCTCTCGGATTTCTTGTATGGCACAACTTAGAAATGACTTGTGACAGCAATAGGCAATTTAAGGCCATCCATAGTTGGTCGTAGGTGTACTTGCGGCTCCCCTAGGTGGGACCAACCCCTCCGGCTTGGTTCAAGATGAGTTGCAAAGGAGGTTTCACAAGCTGAAAAAGTCAAATCAGGAAAAAAGATGATACGTGATGGAGCGGAAGAGCTTGAAATCCTGGTTTTAAGAGACCAAATTATGGGTCTACATATTACTCATTGGTATTTGCCCAGACACTGTAATATCCCGATATTTTCTATATAATTAAATCAGGAATTTTACGTATAATTTTTTTTTATTATTTTAAAGGTGAGAATAAGTGCAAGGTAAAGTATATGTATTTATGTGATAAATAAAAATATATTTATTACATGAAGAATTACAAATGATTTTATTTTAGAATTAATGATCATTATAAATTTTATTCTTATAATAATTAATTTTATAGTAGAAATATTTTTATTAAAAATATGATTTTATATTATGTAAATAATATATGAAATGATTATAGAATTATTATAATAATTATTTTGTTATATGAATTTCTTTCAGATTAATTAAGTTAATTATTATAACTTAATTAATAATGGTATGTATATGAAAGATAAATCAGATATGGAATCCACACCCTAATTCTGGATTTCGATCGAGAAAGGAGAATAATAATATTATATTATTTGGCAGTGTTATAAATATGTATGTTATGTGTGTAAGGTTAATGTGTGGAAAAATTTTATTATAACCTGAGAAAACCCTAGTGTTACTGATAAACCCTAGTTTTGAAGTCAAATGAGACTTTAAAATCTGTCGAGTAATTATGTTATATGATTAATGACATTTATTGTAATATTATATTTATTTCAGTGCTATAAACATGTACTGTATATGTGTAGACTGATGATGGTTGGTCAATTATGGTACAGTATTACAAAACCCTAGTATTACTTTAATAAACCCTAATGTGATAGTCAAATAAGATTGTAAGATTTTCAAGTAATTATGTTAGGTTATGAATGTCATGTGTTATTGATTTTAACCCTAATTGTGAAAAACCTTAATTAATTAGGAACCCTAATTAATTGAGAACCCTAATTACTAAATTAGGAAACCTAATTAGCTAATTGCTAAGTGGAAACCCTAATTTGAAACTCAATTATGAGTTCGAGACTGTTATGTAACTGTGTTATTAGGATTAAGGTCAAGTATTATAGGATTTAATGTTAATTAGGTAAACCCTAATTAATATTTAAAAATCCTAATTTTCAAAAACCCTAATATTTAAATTATAAACCCTAATTTGCTAATTATGAACCCTAATCGCTAACTTAGCAATCTTAATGCTAATAGTGAACCTCAAACCTAATTTTCATGTTTTATGTAATTAGGAAACCTAAATCAATTTAGAAATTGTAATTGATAATTTAGAAACTATTTTTTTTATATAAAACCTAGTTGGAAATCCTATAATTTATTATACTAAACGTTAGGGTTAAACCCTAAGGGTTAGTTAAGATTACAACCTTGCCATTAAAATCACAAGCATATTGACCATTTTGCCCTTCTTGGATTTTTATTAGGTTGCTTGTGAAAATTGCCAACACTTTAGTTGTTTATCAACTCTTAACCTACCATGTGACTTTAATCTACCCATATCAGCCATATATTGCCAGCCAAGTCCATTACAACACAATATATGTAGAATTGGAGAGAGAAAAGTCATAATTCAAGCTCATTTGTCCAACATACACTCCACTAAGCTCTCTCTCTCTCTCTCAAAACCTACCAAAACCTTTAGCATTTCAGTCCCCCAAACAAGCCCCACCACTTATCACAACAAATCAGTAGCCTAGAATCAAGATTTGTTCATAAAAGGTATAAAACCTAATTGCAAATCTGATCTTAATATGTATGTTAGATGTTATGATTTAGTGTTAAAATATGTTGTTTATGGTGTAAATAGATGATCTGGGTTGCTAGATGTTAGATCCATAACATCTAGAGGCTCGGATATGAAGTTTTATAAAATTTGAAAAAAATTAAAACTGTGTTCTAACAAGGAATATCAGTGGCTCTAGATTCTTACTTGATCATGAGTTTTGTTGTTTTAAGTTTTAGATATGTAGTTTGATATGTGGTCTTTAATCTGGAATCAGGCTTAGACTGTGTCTAGATTTCAAGTTATGGGTGGTCAAACCCCGTTGACCGACCATGACTTTACAAATCTGGGTAACCCAAAATTTTTCCAGAGGTCTGACAAGGTTTTTGCAGGGCCTTGATCTTGCTTGTGTTTATGTTTTAGACAATGTTACTGTTTTAATGTTGTTGTCTGACATGTATGCTACATGACCATGCCTCTAGAATCTTTAGAACCTTCTCAGAATCATAGAAATCAGTGGACAAAGTGGTGTGGATGAAACTGCCGGATGAAGTTTCTGGGAATCTTCATAAGCTGTTTCTGGCCACTACTTTGACCGACCAATATCTCTTGCATGTGTTGATGTTATGATGATCGGATGATATGCTATTATACCTAGACATGTATTCTACAATTATGAGTCTTTAAATCATTCAAAGTAGACGTGTAGTGGAAGTTACAAGGATCGAAAGTGGGAACTTAATACTGTTCTTCAATTCTGGAAAACCCATAAATTCAAGAACATGTCTGACAACGTTTTTGAGAGCTTAGATCTCTCGGATGCGATATGTGTTGACCATGAACTTGATTGATAATAGTAGTATTACATTTATACTACAATCTAAACACTTTAGGCTGGCCAGAATACCTTAGGATCATGGAGAAAATTATGGTCAAACCAGACACCCTACACACTGACATGCATTTTTGGGCAGGCTCACGAACAACTCTAGAACACCTATAGCAACAGTTTCGTCACTATAGGGTCCTTTAGCGACAGTTAATTTCGAAAATTAATTATTTTATTTAAATAATTAGAAAAAATTAGTTTTAAATTATTAAAAATACATAATAAATTACTAAACATTATTTTAAAGCCTAAAATTAGTTTTTAATAATTTTTAATATATTTCATAAATATTTAATATTTTTGGAATATTAAAGGTATTTAATTTATTTATTTTTTAAATTAAATAAATTATTTAAAAATAATTTCAATACTTGAAAAATCATTTAAAATTACATTATGGTATAAAAAATATTTTAAGTTATTTTTAATGACTTTTAATATTTTGTGATAAATTTCATTAATAAATTAATATTAATGATAATTAAGTTATTTAATAAATGTATTAAATAAATTATGAAAATAGAATTAATGATTTAAAAATCATATAAAAATTATTTAAGTATTATAAAAATATTTTAAGTTATAAAATATAACTTTTGATATTTTGACATGAAAAATATTAATATTTTAATATTAATGATATTAGATTTATTTAATATTTATATTAAATAAATTATTTTAAAAATGATTTTAATATTATAAAAATCATTTTAAATGAAAATAAAGTGTTTAAGAATATTTTAAGTTATAAAATATATCTTCTAATATTTAAAGGATAATTTCATTAATAATTTGATATTAATGATATTAATTTAATATTAATGATATTAAGTTTATTTAATATTTATATTAAATAAATAGTTTTAAAATTATTTTATTAATTTAAAAATCATTTAAAAGGATATAAATGAATTAAAAATATTTTAAGTTATAATTAATGACTTTTAATATTTTGATAAATAATGCATTAATATTTAAGTTTTAATGATAATTATTTAAAATGATTTTTAATTATTTTAAAAATTATTTAAGGGTAATATTAGTACTTTAAAAATATTTTGAGTTATTATAAATAACTTTAATATTTTGGCAATGGTTTCATTAATAGTTTAATATTATTTAAATATTAATGATAATAGAATTATTTGATATTTAAATCATTTTATAATGATTCTAGTGTT
This sequence comes from Panax ginseng, assembly GCA_020205605.1. Taxonomy (NCBI): domain Eukaryota; kingdom Viridiplantae; phylum Streptophyta; class Magnoliopsida; order Apiales; family Araliaceae; genus Panax; species Panax ginseng. The sequence continues at coordinate 89,853,699 of CM035130.1, read as the reverse complement.
TGAAAAATAATGATAAATTATAATAATTATTTAAAATTTATTATAAGGCTATGAAAAATAGTATGACTGATACTTAAGTTGTCCAGAATATTGTTAAGGGTACAAAATAGAATTTTAACTCGATAATTACCCAATAAAGCCGTCGGTACGTCGACATGTTTCAGGAATTGATCTGAACTTAGATAACTGGACTAGATACATGTTTGTTTGTGAACCAATGACTACTATAATTATATGACAATGTGATTAGGTTATGTGCTGACTGCAATGAGCAGTATTATGTATTACAATATAATATTCTAATCGAACAAATGATCTTATTAATGATAGGTTGCTATATAAAAGATAAAACTAAGTTGCGTATTGTAAGCAGCAGACCAGGCAAGTATCCTACCTTTGCATTTACTTTACGCAATGGACATAAGTAAGAAAGTTTCATAATTATATTATCATTGTGCTAGAATATTAACTCTATTGTTATCGATTATGTATCCGATCATTATTTATCAGTACAATATTATTGTATAATTCAGATATTTATTTTGTTCGTTAATTTATAAATATGGTTATACAAGTGTCCTCACTTGGATAATCATTGTATTTAATCACATGTTGATATATACTTATTAATTTCCATTATGTATACGTTGACTTAAAAGCTGTCTAAGCTATTTGATCCGGCTAGACACAAACTTAAAAATATTGTTGAACATGATAGAACTCTATTATTATCCGACCAAATTGTTTTGGTTCGGATTCCCGACTAAGTATGAACATCCCGAATATTGGAAAAATTTTCTGCGCCTAAGGCGGATAGAATGGACGATAATATTGTTCTTGCATGTAGTATTGATCAATACAGGGTACATTGGGTAGATCACCCTCATGCCCGTAAGTTATGACGGTTTGCGGATGAAGTTCTGCTAGACCTTAGCAAAAATTAAAAATAATGTTCATAGTCTGTCGACTAATCTCCAGTTATAGTCAGTACGTAGTTTCAAAAATTTGATATAGAATAAATATATTGTTATTATTGGTTCAGCTTACTTCACAACTGTTGATTCGTTGTAGAAGTGTCTTTCAAAGAAAACATTTAATCCTTTCAACTAATATTTATTGTTGCTATTACTTGTTGAGCACTCAAATGCTCATCCTTGCTTAATTTAAATGTTTTCAGCTAAGTGTGAACAACCAGAAGGTTCGGCCAAGAATAAGGGAAACGGAAAGCAAACAGAATAAGTGTTATGTTATTCTATGTAAGAGTATGACTTTATTAAGACAATGATATCTATTAATTATCATGTAATGAATGTAGTAAAGGTTGCGTAATTTAGATTAGACTCTGATATATGTAAATTAAGTTTGGTATTTATATTATTGTTATTATTATTAGTATTATTTCCGCTCATATAAATGGTATCGTAAAACACTGAGTTCGGGTTTCAAGTACCTGAATTTGGGGGCGTTACAATATGGTATCAAAGCTTTAAGGTTAGAAACCTTAGGTGGGATAGACCTTAGGCTATAACCTTAGGACAGAGGGAAACGTTGAAAATATAAATAACTTAAATAGAGTTTAAAACGAGATGAATTGAATTAATTCATCGTAAAACAAAATAAAAGATAACTTATATAAAACTATTATTTTATATGTGTATATACTATATGCTATCAGGATAATTTATGTGTGTAGATGTCAGATAGAAAAGGATTAGGATACCCTCAGATAGTAAAGAAGGAGCCAATCTCCATAATCGAGCCAATATCAACGCCAATAGCTGAAATAGAGGCTCACTTTGAAAGCAACCTGATAAGGTGGTTAATGTGGAAAGTGTGGTATCAGATCCAGAAATGATAGTATAACTGATAGGTAGAGTATAGTTAAAGAATATATGGTCAAGCTCGAGTTCTTAATCTTATATGTTTATGATGAGTTCTTAAACGCATAATATTTGGTTAGTTTGACGAGCTAGATATAGCTAGGTGTGAATGGATTATTGAGGATAATGGGAATATATAGAATACTAAGCAAATGATCCTTTGTCAAAGCGTAAGAAATAAGCAGTATTAGTAGAACTTGAATATGTATGATTCTATGTAGTGTATATGATAAGTCTGTCTGTATAAGGTAATATTCTCATCTTTTGTATAAGTTGTGGCAACAATTCCCGACTTTTGAGTCACAAAGGGATAACAGATGTTTAAAGTAGTATGTGCTATGATATGTCAAGTGCTATGAATATGAATCTGTGTTAGATTAATAAAATAAGTTGGTATAAAGATAATAATCATTTATTTGAGCACTGGTTAATACAGTAAACCAAATTTTCAAAATCTAATATTTTGAATAATTGATTATTTGAGTAGAAAATTGCGCGTTATATGTATACACTAAGATATAAAAGGTAAGTCGATGAATGATAAATTATGATTTCATTTAATCAAATAATGTCGCCAAGACGAAAACGAAACCAAAGGACAGAAGAACCTGTCAATAAAGCTGGAGGACAACCAGACCCAATACAGAATTTTACGATTATCACTACTACAAAACAGTAAATAGACAACGCTTAAAAGACAACATTTTTTATAAAAATATTGTAGTATTTTTTTCCACAATATTTTTAAATAAAACGTTATAGATTTATATAAAAAAATGTTATCTATTTAAAATGGCATTTTTTTTTTAATTTTAACTAGATAACGTTTTTTTTAAAAAACGTTGTCTATCTAAAAAACACGAACTTTAAAATAAATCACGCGACAAGGAAAAACACGGAGATTAAAACTTTTGGTATACTTTAATTTCATTCCCTCCTTACTTTTCCCCTAATTTTTCCCCGATCTGATATTCCCTCCCTTCCATTTTCCCCACAAAATCCACCTAAATCATCTAGTTGCTTCAGATCTTTCGATTCTCCACCGATCGACTGTCACAAAATGCATTCAAAAATAATTTTTGTTGCAGAGGGTTGAAGTGGAAGGTGGAGAGGAGAGAGCTCCACTTCTCAAACCCTAGCCCTGTTCTACTTCTACGTGGCGTGCGAACTCGATTTCTGAACATCGAATTGAAGAATAAATGACCTATTTTTTATGGGTTCGTTTGTTTGAGTGTTGGATTCATATCAGGTACCTGAGAATTTTATATTGTTGAGTACAGCTGAGGACTCGCCGTTGGAAGCCACAGATTTCGGTCTCTCCATCTTCTTCAAACCAGGTACCACTGATTTTGATCTCCTTATTTATTCATATCTTTATTGTTTTAGTTCTTTATTATTTTTGCCCTATTTGGTTTCTGAGAAAATGTTGAACAGCCAGATAATCTTAAATTTTATGCTTTATAATTTTTTCTACTAGAGACCTAAGATTACAACTATTTCCCCCTAATTGAGCTTCATACAAATACATGCTTATGAAAATTGTTCAATTGTCCTTTGTATTACTCAGTTTCTGTGTTTGTCCTTACCTTGTAGTCGGTAAGTTTTTTGTTTGGCTCTCTGTAGTTTCTGCATTATTTGCTTATTAAAAATGCAGGAGAGTAAGTATCTACAACTCAAGATAACGGAGGGTAAAACAGGAGAAAACACTAGAACAACTCGAGATAACGGAGGGTAAAATAGTTGCAGTTGGGCAAAGGATGGACTTGGTGTTCTATACACTACAGATCGATCTTTTCTACATGGATTTTGATCATATTTCGAGAAGCATTGATAAAGCAAAGAAGTAAGTGGTGATATGGAACATTTTTTTCCTTGGACTATTATAAGGAGTTTCTATTGTGTGAGATATTATCCTTCAACTTTCACTCATATTCTTAAGAATAACTGACAGATTGTTTGAGGAGGGAGGTAACTGGGAAAGGAAGAATCGCTTGAAGGTGTATGAAGGATTGTACTGCATGTCCACTCGCAACTTTAAGAAAGCAACCGATCTCTTCCTCGATTCTATCTCAACTTTCATGACTTATGAACTTTTCCCTTATGACACCTTCATATTTTACACTGTCCTTACGAGCATTATAACATTGGACAGAGTTTCCCTGAAACAAAAGGTATTTATGCTTGCCACTGTAATGTTCCGTCTTAAATGTGCTTGTCCTATTTTTCTCAAAAGCTGCTATTTTCCCGTGCCATTTTTCTGTAACTGGTTAAGTGACATTCTTATTTCTATATTTGGTAGGTTGTGGATGCTCTCGAGATCCTGACAGTAATTGGAAAAATTCCTTACTTGTCAAAATTTTTGAATTCTCTATATGATTGTCAATATAAGTCATTTTTCTCTGCATTTGGTAAGTATGTATGTGTTGTGATGTGTGCTCCATACTCTCCATTATATAGTGTTAAGAGTTCAGAGTGTATGCTTTGTTCCAGAATTGTTAATAGAGATATTTACCCCTTGTGCTCATCCTTTTCACCTGTCCTTGGATCAAAATTGTACCATCTGTGTCAAATATTTCCTTCAAAAACTCTTTTGAGTTCTATTATGTTCATTTATGGGGTTAACTGACTGGAACTATTATGTTTATTTAGGAAAACCTCTACCCGACTTGAGCTCTAAATTTTAGTTCTGTAGTTCTGCAGATGATTTTGAAGAGCTCCTCATATGGCCTTCCTTGGCAATCCTGGAACAGGTTAACGATGACCAAGTTTTCCTTTTCCCATCTTATTCCTGTTTTAGTTAAATTTAGGCACGTTTTATGGTCAAATATGTGCATTATCCACTGCTACAAATATGTGCAAAAAGCTGCCTTCGGATGTTCTGCTGATTTTGTGAAGGAAGTTGTTCCTTTACTTACAAATGCCAAGGTGAAACCATCATTCTTTGTTATCTCAATCTGCTACGAAAAACATTTCACAGTTTAGGATATTAAGTCAAGTTAATAAGTTGTTTCCATTTCACAGTTTAGGATTGGTTCGCTTGCTTTCAACATGTGCGAGTGGCTCACCGCTAGGAGCCAAAACTTTGCTACTCCTTGGTAGCAGTGGCATTCTTAAAGATATACTATCAGGTTTTGGACTTATCGCAAGTATGTCTGTTTCCCCTGCTTTAAGTAGACCACCAGAGCTATTATTATCACCAATGTTCTACATATGTTACACCTTATAAGTACGTGATTTCGAATCTCCAACATTTAGCTCAGTTAACTGTTACACTACATGAGGTGCTAAGCAAGTTCCCTTATGATTGAATATATCAATTAAAGGAGACAAGTACATGAACTACCCTGATGAAGTTTTGATAATTCTTCCTATCAGGTATCAACAATTGTATAGTGTTCGATGGTAACTTGGAGCGACTATGGAGTGGATCAGAGTTCATATATTGTTCATATCTTAATTTCAGGATATACAATAAAATTACAAAATTATCAAGTGCTTATCTGACCTTCAGTAATTGCTTATCTATTACAGCGAAGTCCGAGATATTTTGATTTCCCTACAAGAATAATTAGTGATAGCTGGTCTAGGAACAGGAAAGTCTTACACTGCTCTTGCACTTCAAGCCATGTCCAGAAATTTTTGCAGCTTAAAAGATGCAATTATATATCAAATTTGCCTGACAAGAAGAAACCATAATCCATTATGTAACTGCTATTCTAGTTCATTTTCATAAAAACTTGCAGGTTTAGGCAATATGGTTTGTGGGACAGATACACCAATATACACCCTGAATCTGATCAGGCTTTCGCAATAGGCATCAATGATCCAAAGAAAGACTAGTTCTTTGCCCATGTCGACAGGTCTCTGTAAGATTACTAGTAGTACAAACATGTGATTTTTTTTTTGCTAAATGACATTTGTGAGTTCCAACTTTGTGGATCATTTAGAGTTCTTTTTGTGTTTTTTATCATCTTGGATAAAGATTATGTTCCAATATCTTGTTGCATTTCTTTCCCATCACATTCAAATCACAAGTTAACATGCTTCGCATGGCAGCAACATATAATAAAAAGGAAAATTTTATTGAAATGTACGTGGTTCACATTTTTGCTAAAATGAAAAATGAACATCATGTGTTATTTGATCTTGAATAAGATCTTTTTGGGGGACTAACACTGCTGGGATATTAACAGATAGGTTTCAATGGCGGGGAACCCATCACTGAGTTATAATTTTTGTTACTATTGGATTACAAAAATAGATTACATGTACTATGTTGAATTCTGAAATGCTCTATACTGTTTCTGTTGACACCTGCATGTTGTTAGCTGAGGTTATTTCTTTTATTGAGTTTTAAATGAGAATATCTTACGTTCGATTTCTGTAGCTTCTTTGATTTTGCACAAGTTACTCCTATCTACAGTAAACTTCTTAACTTCTCTCAGTTTTAGCTCATGTCCAGTTAGCTTTGCTGATTGAAATTTTTTTGAGGATATTATACACTTGAAGTTACACCTCCTAATAGCTTAAACCTAAGTACACATAATTTAGCTGTTACTGGTGCAGTCTTGGGCAATACTTCTTTAGTTTTATATATGCTGAGTGTTTCAATTTATACAGAGCACGTGGGCACAAAAACTGCAGTTCAAATAAGAAGTCGTGTGCTTTTATTGTTGTTTTTATCTCTCAGTTTGGTTGTTTTTATCCTCGAGGGACTCCTCTCACTCTGGACCAGCAAGAAAGAAGGATTTTGGGAGTCAATATGGCAATGCCAAACTGGGAACTCCTGGTGTGTTGAACATTCTTCTGTTGAATTGTATAAAAAAAAAATTCTAACATTTGGCTAACTTTTAGCACCTGGCCTTTTTTTATCCCTTACTTTTGGTTTAAATGTAGATTACAAGACTCAAGATTAGCTAGCTATTGTGGTGACTGACTGAAGGAGAAAAATGAATTGGTATAGAAGGTTAGCTAGCTATTGGAGGTTTGGGAAATTATGAATAGAAACCAGAGTACTGTACTCAGATATAGTAGTAATTTATATTGAAAAGTGAATTTGAGATGTATATATGGATAGTTTTGTATAGATTTTTTAGATGTAGTAATTTGAAACTATAAACGAATGATATTATTGTGATATATTTTGAATAGTTGATACATTTTGGTTTTAAATTTAAATGAGAATTTAAACTTTTTAGCTATATATCATGACATTAGTATATTGCAGGTGCATTGGTAATGTAGGTGAATTATAATTTTTTTTCTTTTTTTTAATCTACAACATTTTAAAAACATTGTTTAAATGTGCCTAAACGTTGTCTGATATAATAAACAACAACGTTTTGATTCAAAAAATGTTATGGAATCATACCTACTATAACGTTTTTAAGCATCTGTTAATTTTTGAAAAATAAATCTACAACGTTTTTTCCTAAAAATTGTTGTGTATTGTGCTTAACTACAACGTTTTTAAAACGTTGTGTAAGGGTGTCAAATAGACGACACCCTTAACCATGACGTTTTCTTGACTGAAACCACAACATTTTTTTTGCGTTGTCTATTTACTATTTTGTAGTAGTGTATGTTCGCTCAAGCTATGTAGAATGGAATACCAGCCGCGGGAAATCAGCCAAATAATCGATCGACAAACTTCAAAGACTTCAAGGCAGTCGTACTGCGAGGAATTAGAGGATCAACTGACCCTGTAGACGCATTTGTGATAGCTAGGGTAATGGAGGGGCAAAAGATAACTTTTGTCACCTATACGATGAAAGTGGAGGCGAATTTTTGGTGGAAGGCAAATCAAGCTAGAGCCGGAGAAAGGAGTAGTGGGGGTAGGACTGGAAAAAGGAAAGGAGATAATTTTGGGACTACCGAAATTAGGCCAGAAGATGAAAAGAAACAAGTTATATAGTGTAGAAATTGCGAAAAGAATCACTCGGGAGAGTGTCTTAAAGGTAAGTTTTTGTGTTATAAGTATGGGCAAAAGGGACATATCTCTCTTAACTGCCCCAATCCAAGAATGTATAGTGGGTGTTTTATTTGTGAATCATTAGAGCATAAGGAGAATGACTGTCCAAGAAGGTGAAGGGAGGCAAGGAATGCGAATACGGGAAAAGGCAGCAGGATATTGGCTACAACGAGACCAACTTCAACAGACAAACCAACAAAATCAACCACACGAGTCTTCAACATAACCGTTCAAGATACCATGGCAGATGGAGATGCAACTCCAGGTATTATTCGTATCACTTTTATTTTCTTATATATATAATAAATTATTTTATAAAGAAATTTTGAATGAGGAAATTGAGTTATATTAGAAATCAATTTTCTATTTAATCAGATAGACAAGCTTTATGCTGAATATTTAAAGATCGGTTCGATCAATTATGATCGAGATCTACTTGCAATGATTGTGTATGCTATGTACCCTTGTATGTATAAGTTTTAAAATGGTGATTCCAGGGACAAAATCTTTATAAGGGAGTGTGAATGTAATAACCCGATATTTTCTATATAATTAAATCAGGAATTTTGCGTATAATTTTTTTATTATTATTTTAAAGGTGAGAATAAGTGCAAGGTAAAGTATATGTATTTATGTGATAAATAAAAATATATTTATTACATGAATAATTACAAATGATTTTATTTTATAATTAATGATCATTATAAATTTTATTCTTATAATAATTAATTTTATAGTAGAAATATTTTTATTAAAAATATGATTTTATATTATGTAAATAATATATGAAATGATTATAGAATTATTATAATAATTGTTTTATTATATGAATTTATTTTAGATTAATTAAGTTAATTATTATAACTTAATTAATAATGGTATGTATATGAAAGATAAATTAGATATGGAATCCAAACCCTAATTCTGGATTTCGATCGAGGAAGGAGAATAATAATATTATAATATTATTTGGCATTGTTATAAATATGTATGTTATGTGTGTAAGGTTAATGTGTGGAAAAGTTTTATTATAACCTTAGAAAACCCTAGTGTTACTGATAAACCCTAGTTTTGAAGTCAAATGAGACTTTAAAATCTGTCTAGTAATTATGTTATATGATTAATGACATTTATTGTAATATTATATTTATTTCAGTGCTATAAACATGTACTGTATATGTGTAGACTGATGATGGTTGATCAATTATGGTACAGTATTACAAAACCCTAATATTACTTTAATAAACCCTAATGTGATAGTCAAATAAGACTGTAAGATTTTCAAGTAATTACGTTAGGTTATGAATGTCATGTGTTATTGATTTTAACCCTAATTATGGAAAACCTTAATTAATTAGGAACCCTAATTAATTAATTGAGAACCCTAATTACTAAATTAGGAAACCTAATTAGCTAATTGCTAAGTGGAAACCCTAATTTGAAACTCAATTATGAGTTCGAGACTATTATGTAACTTTGTTATTAGGATTAAGGTTAATTATTATAGGATTTAATGTTAATTAGATAAACCCTAATTAATATTTAGAAATCCTAATTTTTAGAAACCCTAATATTTAAATTATAAACCCTAATTTGCTAATTATGAACCCTAATTGCTAACTTAGCAATCTTAATGCTAATTAGTGAACCTCAAACCTAATTTTCATGTTTTATGTAATTAGGAAACCTAAATCAATTTAGAAATCCTAATTGATAATTTAGAAACTATTTTTTTTATATAAAACCTAGTTGGAAATCCTACAATTTATTGTGTTAAACCTTAGTGTTAAACCTCAAGGGTCAAACCCTAAGGGTTAGTTAAGATTACAACCTTGCCACTAAAATCACAAGCATATTGACCATTTTGCCCTTCTTAGATTTTTATTAGGTTGCTTGTGAAAATTGCCAACACTTTAGTTGTTTACCAACTCTTGACCTACCATGTGGCTGAAATCTACCCATATCAGCTATATATTGCCAACCAAGTCCATTACAACACAATATATATAGAATTGGAGAGAGAAAAGTCATAATTCAAGCTCAGTTGTCCAACATACACTCCACTAAGCTCTCTCTCTCTCTCTCTCAACCTACGAAAACCGTTAGCATTTCAGTCCCCCAAACAAGCCCCACCACTACTCACAACAAATCAGTAACCTAGAATCAAGATTTGTTAATAGAAGGTATAAACCCTAATTACAAATCTGATCTTAATCTGTATGTTAGATGTTATGATTTAGTGTTAAAATATGTTGTTTATGGTGTAAATAGATGATCTAGGCTTCTAGATGTTAGATCCATAACATCTAGAGGCTCGGATATGAAGTTTTATAAAATCTAGAAAAAAAATTAAAACTGTGGTCTGACAACAAATGTCAGTGGCTCTAGATTCTTGCTTGATCATGAGTTTTGTTGTTTTAAGTTTTAGATATGTAGTTTGATATGTGGTCTTTAATCTGGATCTGGAATCAAGCTTAGATCGTGTCTAGATTGCATGTTATGGGTGGTCAAACCCCATTGACCGACCATGACTTTACAAATCTGGGTAACCCAAAATTTTTCCAGAGGTCTGACAAGGTTTTTGCAGGGCCTTGATCTTGCTTGTGTTTATGTTTTAGAACATGTTACTGTTTTAATGTTATTGTCTGACATGTATGTTACATGACCATGCCTCTAGAATCTTTAAAACCTTCTCAGAATCATAGAAATCAGTGGACAAAGTGGTGGGGACGAAACTGTCGAATGAAGTTTCTGGGTAACCCAAAAATCTTCATAAGCTGTTTCTGGCCACTACTTTGATCGACCAATATCTCGTACATGTGTTGATGTTATGATGATCAGATGATATGCTATTATACCTGGACATGTATTCTACAATTATGAATCTTTAAATCATTCAAAGTAGACGTGTAATGGAAGTTACAAGGATCGAAAATGGGAACTTAAGATTGTTCTTCAATTCTGAAAAACCCAGAAATTGAAGAACATGTCTGACAACGTTTTCGAGAGCTTAGATCTCTCGGATGCGATATGTGTTGACCATGAACTAGATTGATAATAGTAGTATTACATTTATACTACAATCTAAACACTTTAGGCCGGCCAAAATACCTTAAGATCATGGAGAAAATTATAGTCAAACCAGACACCCTACACACTGACATGCATTTTTGGGCACGCTCAAGAACAGCTCAAGAACATCTATAGGGACAGTTTCGTTGCTCTAGGGCCCTTTAGCGATAGTTAATTTTGAAAATTAATTATTTTATTTAAATAATTAGTGAAAATTAGGTTTAAATTATTAAAAATACATAATAAATTACTAAAAATTATTTTAAAGCCTAAAAATTAGTTTTTAAATTTTTTAAATATATTTCATAAATATTTAATATTTTTGGAATATTAAGGGTATTTAATTTATTTAATTGTTAAGTTAAATTAATTATTTAAAAATGATTTCAATACTTGAAAAATTATTTAAAATTATATTATGGTATAAGAAAATATTTTAAGTTATTTTTAATGAATTTTATTAATAAATTAATATTAATGATAATTAATTTATTTATTAAATGTATTAAATAAATTATAAAAAATAGAATTAATGATTTAAAATCATATAAAATTTATTTAAGTATTATAAAAATATTTTAAATTATACAATATAAATTTTGATATTTTGATATGAAAAATATTAATATTTCAATATTAATGATATTATATTTATTTAATATTTATATTAACTAAATTAGTTTAAAAATGATTTTAATATTATAAAAATTATTTTAAATGAAAATAAAGTGTTTAAGAATATTTTACGTTATAAAATATAACTTCTAATATTTAAAGGATAATTTTATTAATAATTTGATATTAATGATATTAGTTTAATATTGATGATATTAAGTTTATTTAATAATTATACTAAATAAATAGTTTTAAAATAGTTTTATTAATTTAAAAATCATTTAAAAAGGATATAAATGAATTAAAAATATTTTAAGTTATAATTAATGACTTTTAATATTTTGATAAATAATGCATTAATATTTAAGTAATAATGGTAATTATTTAAAATTGATTTTAATTATTTTAAAAATCATTTAAGGGTAATATTAGTACTTTAAAAATATTTTGAGTTATTATAAATAACTTTAATATTTTGGCAATGGTTTCATTAATAGTTTAATACTATTTAAATATTTATGATAATAGAATTATTTAATAGTTTAATAATATTTAAATATTAAGGTTACAAACAAGTTCAAGGTGTTGACTATGATGAAACATTCTCTCCAGTGCCAATGGTTAAATCCATCCGGATCTTACTTGCAATTGCAGCTTTTTATGATTACGAAATCTAGCAGATGGATGTCAAAACTGCTTTCCTTAACGGAAATCTCCTATGGGATGTGTACATGACACAACCGGAGGGTTTTGTCAATCCAAAGGATGCTGGAAAGGTATGTAAGCTACAACGATCCATTTATGGATTGAAACAAACATCTCGGAGTTGGAATCTTTGATTTGATGAAGCAGTCAAAGAGTTTGGCTTTATTAAAAATGAAGACGAACCTTGTGTATATAAGAAGGTTAGTGAGAGTCACATTGTATTCCTAGTATTATATGTTGACGACATATTAATTATTAGGAATGACATTCTTTCATTACAGGCTGTAAAAACATGGTTAGGAAAATGTTTCTCTATGAAAGATTTAGGCAATGCATCCTACATTTTAGGTATCAAGATCTATCGAGATAGATTGAGAAAAATGCTCGGCCTAAGTCAGAGTACATATATTGATAAAGTGTTGAAACGGTTCAGCATGCAAGAGGCAAAAAGAGGACACTTACCCCTGACTCATGGTGTAAAGATCTCTAAGGCCCAATGTCCTAAATTACAAGATGATGAGGAGCGTATGAGAAAGATCCCTTATGCTTCGGCAATTGGATCTATCATGTATGAAATGATATGTACTTGTCTGGATGTCTTGTATGCTTTCAGCATGAAGATCGATACAGATTGAATCCGGTGAAGGTCGATTTGGGTTAGATCAAGAATATCCTCAAGTACCTAAAAAGGACTAAGGATTTATTCTTGGTATATTGAGGTGAAGACGAACTGGCAGTAAAGGGGTACACAAATGCTAGTTTTCAGACTGACAATGATGACTATAAGTCTCAGTCAAGTTTTATATTTTTCCTTAATGGCGGTGCTGTTAGCTGGAAGAGTTCGAAGCAAGAGACAATAGCCGATTCTACAATAGAGGTTGAGTATATTGCTGCTTCTAGTGTAGCCAAGGAGGCTGTATGGATTAAAAAGTTCATCACTGAACTTGGTGTTGTTCCAACCATTGTTGATCCGGTTGCTCTATACTGTGATAATAATGGAGCCATTGCACAAGCTAAGGAACCCAGATCTTACCAACGATCCAAGCATATACTTAGGCAGTACCATCTCATTCGTGAAATCATTGATAGAGGAGATGAACATATAGGAAGATTGCCAACATATGATAATGTTATTGATCCACTAACCAAGGCTTTATCGCAGCAGAAGCACGAAGGTCACACTAGTTCCATGGGTATTAGATACGTGAGTGATTGGCTATAGTGCGAGTGGGGGACTGTTAGAGTTTATGCCCTAGAAGCCAATTATTTGATATAATTGCTTAACATTTTGATATTGTATTTGATTGAAAGGAATGATTTTATTATGGTTTTATTTACTACATAATATAAATGTCAACATAATAAAATTCCTTAGAATAGTGATACAAATTATATAGTTTCAAGTATGTGACTTGAACATGAGATTATATAATTACAATTATTATCATTGTTCTTAAATGTCCCTAGTCGAGTATCATTGTTGATGGGACAACAATGATGCATTAAGAATAGTATGTGGATTGACTGATGACCAAATCTCATTGGTCATAAATATATGAGATTTTAAGTCAATGCATAGGTACATGTTAGAGAATGATGTCTTTGGGATGCACTCCACCATGAGAATTCTATGTGGAGCATTATGCGAAGTGTCATTAGCAATTCTCATAGTGACAATGATGTAATGGTCCTCCGACCTTAAATGACTATATTACTACACGAGAATTTATGTACTTTGATATCATCAAATGTCACCTTTAATAGGGTAGACTATAAAGGTGATTATTGGGTACATCATGAATCGTGTGAGGAATATGAGTGATCTAGATGGAATTTAACCTTCCTATATATTAGGGGTGATATCCATAGGCCTCTTGATTGAGTAGGACTATGAAATGCATGACCATACTCAAATAGTGATTTGTTTCATATAGTCTACTCATTGACCAAGAAAAACTCAGATTAAATTATGAGGAGTATGACACATTCCATGACTCGAGTTTAATCTAGGATATTAAGGTTAAAAGGATTAAATTAAATTGAAACATTGGTCACAAAAAGGTTGCATCGAATCATCGATCTTATTATTACTTGGGTAGCAGTGATGCATTACTAGATGCCGCTCATTGTTTATAATTTTATAATATGATTTTAAAATTATTGCCAATGTAATAATAACCTATATGGTCACACACATAGAACGTAATTTAAAAAAGGGAATTAATTTAAATTATAAGGATTTAAATATATCAATATGATTGATAATTTTATTTTAAATCACGAATTTAAATTAAAAAGGATAATTTGTATATATATATATTAATTAAGTAAGACTTAATTAAGATATATATATATATATATATATTCAAATTTTAATTATATTATGTTTTGATTAATTCCTCCTAACTACTATATATATATATATGATATATATCAGTCATTTTAGGGATTACATAAAAAATACAAAACCCTAGCTGCTCTTAGAGAGAGACTATAGAAAATAGTTTCAAAAATCCTCATCCTTGGTGGCTAGTACCGCGGTTCCTTCTTCTGCAGATCGTAGGACGATTCACGGAGCGTTCGTGTGGATACCGTAGAGATGCAGTTCATTTGAATTGTGTGTGGAGATTTGACCACATCGATTCTAGCTTTAATAATCGGTATAATTTCTAACATATGTGTTAATTGATTTTTAGCATGGATCTTGTTTAGGGTTTCGAAATTGCTTTTAAATTTTTATTTTTTGTTGTGCGTTTCTGTGTCGAAACCTTCAGATACATACTTATTAATTTCCATTATGTATACGTTGACTTAAAAGCAGTCTAAGCTATTTGATCCGGCTAGACACAAACCTAAAAATATTATTGAAAATAATAGAACTCTATTATTATCCGACCCAATTGTTTTGGTTCGGATTCCCGACCAAGTATGAACATCCCGAATATGGGAAAATTTTTATGCGTCTAAGGTGGATAGAATGAACAATAATATCGTTCTCGCATGTAGTAATGATCAATACATGGCACACTGGGTAGATCACCCTCGTGCCCATAAGTTATGATGGTTTGCGGATGAAGTTCTGCTAAACCTTAGCGAAAATTAAAAACAATGTTCATTGTCTGTCGACTAATCTCTAGTTATAGTTAGTACGTAGTTTCAAAAATTTGATATAGAATAAATATATTGTTATTATTGGTTCAGCTTACTTCACAACTGTTGATTCGTTGCAGAAGTGTCTTTCAAAGAAAACATTTAATCGTTTCAGCTAATATTTATTGTTGCTATTACTTTCTGGGCACTCAAATGCTCATCCTTGCTTAATTTGAATGTTTTCAGCTAAGTGTGAACAACCAGAAGGTTCGGCCAAGAACAAGAGAAAAGGAAAGCAAACAGAATAAGTGTTATGTTATTCTATGTAAGAGTATGCCTTTATTAAGACAATGATATCTATTAATTATCATGTAATGAATGTATTAAAGGTTGCGTACTTGGGATTAGACTCTGATATATGTAAATTAAGTTTGGTATTTATATTATTGTTATTATTATTAGTATTATTTCCGCTCATATAAATGGTATCGTAAGGCACTGAGTTCGGGTTTCAAGTACCTGAATTTGGGGGGCGTTACAGACACATGGTTTACTATACCGATGTTTACTACGGTTGCAAACCACACCCAGAAATACCTCACCGATCAGCCAGACCACCGCCAGGGGGAAGACCACCCCTTGGACCCCCCCCCCGTCCTTGCGCATGATGGTCGTGACCCCAATTTGTTATATATTTTTCTTTAATTTTATATAAACTGTTATATACTTATTGTGATATGTATGGTGCACAGCTTTGGCCCTTTGACCCATAGGTTAGTGGTTTTTGGTTTTGAAATACGGCTTGCATGTCGTGCCTTTCTATAAATTCTAATGTAATATTATCTTTTCATTTAAATCCCCTCGAATGTAACTCAAGGTTTCTTTACGTCATGTAATAATCTATAATTATGAAGATGACAACATGAAGAACACAATGGAAAGAAGATGATGGAGAGGAGGCACATGCTTGAGGAAGATCCAAGGAAGCTATTTATTTTAAGATCTTTTACCACCTTATATTGACCTTCAATCTTTCAATAGCTTGAAAAGATTGACAGTGGATTGGGCCATAATTGTGACACATTTTATTTTGCACTTTATTTATGCTTGTATTTGATATAATAAATAATGTGCATGCTTAATAAGATTAAAATTGGTGAGATCTAAATTTATTAATAAAATCCCTCATTAAATTATTAAGTCTAAATCAGATGCCTTCCAATGAATAACACTCATCAAGACCTTGATCAATAGATGTAGGTTTGCCAAAGAAAAGTACCCTATTTATCTAGGTAAGATGCGATAGGATAATTGTGATATCCAAACTGTTAAAATTATTGGGCCGGACTTAACTAAGTTATCTCAATAGGATTGTGGACTTAGAGGCATGGAGTTTGGTAGGTACCATTAGATGGAGTAAAAACAATTGTTGTTTACCAAACTATCCAAGAGTTATATATGATATAATTGACAAAAGGATTGTCTACCTAAATAATTGTGTTTTAAGAGATTAGCCAAAGTTAACTTAGGACAGAATGAAATATGGATCTTGGCTCACTAGAAAGATTTTATAGAAAATGCTTTCCGAATTAATGGTGAGGGCTATTAATTTGAATAAAATAGTGGGAGGTATATTTTGATTATACTATTATCAATTACATAATATCAACTTTGCAATTTAACTTATTATTTTGGCACTTATAAATTGTAGATATCAATGGGAAACAACAACAACACAAGTAGTCTTTCACTACGATCAGTCCTTGAGAAGGAAAAGCTGAGTGGAATTAATTTCCTTGACTAGCACAGGAACTTGAGGATTGTCCTCAAACAAGAGCGCAAACTATATGTCCTTGATGGGCCCATTCCTGCAGCACCAGCTGTCACTGCACCACGTGCGGAGCATAATGCTTACAAGAAGCATCAAGATGATGCTCTGGACGTGGGTTGTCTCATGCTAGCAACCATGAACGCTGAGCTTCAAAAGCAACATGAGTTGATGGATGCTTATGAGATGATCGAGCATCTCAAGAAATTATTTGAAGGGCATGCTCGACAGGAGAGGTATGATACAAGAAAGGCGATGTATCACTGCAAGATGGGTGAACGTGATCCAGTTGGTCCACATGTGCTGAAAATGATTGGGTATATTGAGTACCTTGATAGGTTGGGTTTTCCAATCACTCCGGAGGCCCAAACTGATCTTTTTTTGCAATCTTTGAACAGAAACTACTCTCAATTTGTTATGAATTATCTAATGAATGAAATTGAGAAACCACTTATTGATTTGTTAAGCATGTTAAGAACTACAGAGAACAACATGAAAAAGGCAGGACCCGCTCACATAATGATGGTGCAAAAGGGGAATGCTAAGGGAAATTGGAAAGCCAGGAAGAAGATAGGATCTAAATTTGGTGCTAAACCTAATCCCAAAACCAAACAAGTTTTAAAACCTAAAGGTGGGGTGGCTAAAGAAGGTGATTGTCACTTCTGTGGAAAACCTGGACACTGGAAGAGGAATTGTCATGCTTATTTGGAAGAAGTGAAGAAAAAGAAAGGAAGTGTGACTTCTAATTCAGGTATATACGTTATAAAAGTCAACTTGTCTACTTCTACATCATGGGTATTGGATACTGGATGTGGTTCTCACATTTGTGTTAATGTGCAAGAACTTCGAAGGAGTAGGACTTTAGCAAAAGGAGAGGTTGACCTACGAGTTGGGAATGGAGCAAAAGTTGCTACACTGGCCGTAGGAACTTATCATTTATCTTTGCTCACTGGGCTAGTATTAGAATTAGAGGATTGTTATTATGTGCTTGCTATAAGTAAAAACATTATTTCTGTTTCTTGTTTGGAAAAGAAAGGTTTTTCATTTATAATTAAGAACAATCGTTGTTCGTTTTACTTAAATGATATTTGCTATGGTGTTGCACAATTGTTTAACGGTCTTTTTATTCTTGATTTAGAAATGCCTATCTATAACATAAATACAAAATGATTTAAATCAAATGAATCAAATCCGACATATCTCTAGCACTATCCCATATAAATGAGAAATGCATATCAAAACTCTATAAAGATGGATTCTTGGATTCATTTGATTTTGAATCATATGAGAAATGCGAGTCTTGTTTATTAGGCAAGATGACTAAAGCCCCTTTCACTGGACGGGGCTAGCGATATATTGGGACTTATACATAGTGATGTATGTGGACCCATGAGTTCGTTAGCAAGAGGTAGGTTTTATTACTTCATTACATTTACTGATGACTTCAGTAGATATGGATATGTGTATCTTATGAGACACAAATCCGAATTCTTTGAGAAGTTCAAGGAATTTAAGAATGAAGTTCAAAACCAATTTGGAAAAAGCATAAAAGCCCTTCGATCCGATCGAGGAGGTGAATACCTAAGCCAAGACTTTGATGACCTTCTAAAGGAGTGTGGTATTATATCACAACTCACTCTACCTGGAACACCACAATAGTATGGTGTATCTAAGAGGAGAAATTGCACCTTGTTGGACATGGTACGATCAATGATGAGTCATGCAGATCTTCCAATAAGATTTTGGGGTCATGCCCTAGAGACAGCTGCATTTACACTTAACCGTGTTCCTACAAAGACGGTTCAGAAGACACCATATGAGATGTGGACTGGGAAAGGTCCTAGTATGTTGTTCATGAAGATTTGGGGTAGCGAGGCATTTATAAAACGTCTAGATTCTGACAAGCTCGAATCCAAATCTGATAAATGTAATTTTGTGGGATATCCAAAGGAAACAAAAGGGTATTATTTCTACAAACCTTCTGAGAACAAAGTGTGTTGCTCGAACTGGTATTTTTCTAGAAAGAGAATTTATCTTTAAAGGAAACAGTAGGAGGAAAATAGAACTCGAAGAAATTTGAGAACCACATTATCATTGAACCTGAGTTGGAACGTGAGCAGGAACCATAAGAAATTGTGGAAAGTGAACCTGCTCAAATTACACAAGGAATTCGTAGATCTGGTAGGACATGCCAAGAGCCCGAGAGATATTATGGATATCTTGTGACTCAAAACGACGATATGATGCTCATAAATCAAGACGAGCCTGCTTCCTACCAAGAAGCTATGAATGGACCAGATTCTGAGAGATGGCTTGAAGCCATGAGATCTGAAATGGACTCCATGTATACTAACCAAGTATGGACTTTGGTTGATCCACCTGAAGGGATAAAACCAATCAGGTGCAAGTGGATTTTCAAGAAGAAAACCGACATGGATGGTAATGTACAAACCTATAAAGGCCAACTGGTAGCAAAAGGTTACAAACAAGATCAAGGTGTTGACTATGATGAAACCTTCTCTCTAGTGGCAATGGTTAAATCCATCAGGTTCTTACTTGCAATTGCAGCTTTTTGTGATTACGAAATCTGGCTGATGGATGTCAAAACTGCTTTCCTTAACGGAAATCTCCTTGAGGATGTTTACATGACACAGCCCGAGGGTTTTGTCAATCCAAAGGATGTTGGAAAGGTATGTAAGCTGCAGTGATCCATTTATGGATTGAAGCAAACATCTCGGAGTTGGAATCTTCGATTTGATGAAGTAGTCAAAGAGTTTGACTTTATTAAAAATGAAGATGAACCTTGTGTATATAAGAAGGTTAGTGGGAGTCACATTGTATTCCTAGTATTATATCTTGATGACATATTAATTATTTGGAATGACATTCCTTCATTACAGGATGTAAAAACATGGTTAGGAAAATGTTTCTCCATGAAAGATTTAGGCGATGCAGCCTACATTTTAGGTATCAGGATCTATCGAGATAGATTGAGAAAAATGCTCGGCCTAAGTCATAGTACATATATTTATAAAGTGCTGAAACGTTTCAGTATACAAGAGGCAAAAAGAGGACACTTACCTATGACTCATGGTGTAAAGATCTCTAAGGCCCAATGTCCTAAATCACAAGATGATGAGGAGCGTATGAAAAAGATCCCTTATGCTTCGACAATTGGATCTATCATGTATGCAATGATATGTACTCGTCCAGATGTCTCGTATTCTTTGAGCATGAAGAGCAGATACCAGTCGAATCCAGGTGAAGGTCACTGGACAACAGTGAAGAATATCCTCAAGTACCTAAAAAGGACTAAGAATTCATTCTTGGTATATGGAGGTGAAGACGAACTGGCAGTAAAGGGTTATACAGATGCTAGTTTCTAGACTGACAATGATGACTATAAGTCTTAGTCAGGTTTTGTATTTTGCCTTAATGGTGGTGCTGTTAGCTGGAAGAGTTTGAAGTAAGAGACAGTATCCGATTCTACAACAGAGGCTGAGTATAGTGTTGCTTCTAGTGCAACCAAGGAGGCTGTATGGATTAAAAAGTTCATCACTGAACTTGGTGTTGTTCCAACCATTGTTGATCTGGTTGCTCTATACTGTGATAATAATGGAGCCATTGCACAGGCTAAGGAACCCAGATCTCACCAACGATCCAAGCATTTACTTAGGCGATACCATCTCATCCGTGAAATCATTGATAGATGAGATGTAAATATAGGAAGAGTGTCAACATATGATAATGTTCCAGATCCACTAACCAAGGCTTTGTCGCAGCAGAAGCACGAAGGTCACACTAGTTCCATGAGTATTAGATACATGAGTGATTGGCTCTAGTGCAAGTGGGAGACTATTAGAGTTTATGCCCTAGAAGCCAATTATTTGATATAATTGCTTAAAATTTTGATATTATATTTGATTGAATAAATGAATGATTTTATTATGGTTTTATTTACTGCATAATATAAATGTTAACATAATAAAATTCCTTGGAATAGTGATACAAATTATATAGTTTCAAGTATGTGACTTGAACATGAGATTATATAATTACAATTAGTATCATTGTTCTTAAATGTCCCTAGTCGAGTATCATTGTTGATGGGACAACAATGATGCATTAAGAATAGTATGTGGATTGACTGATGACCAAATCTCATTGGTCATAAATATATGAGATATTAAGTCAATGCATAGGTACATATTAGAGAATGATGTACTGGACAGACCCACCATGAGAATTCTATGTGGAGCATTATGCGAAGTGTCATTAGCAATTCTCATAGTGACAATGATGTAATGGTCCTCCGACCTTAAATCACTATATTACTACACGAGAATTTATGTACTTTGATATCATCAAATGTCACCTTTAATAGGGTAGACTATAAAGGTGATTATTGGGTACATCATGAATCATGTGAGGAATATGAGTGATCTAGATGGAATTTAACCTTCCTATATATTAGGGGTGATATCAATAGGCCTCTTGATTGAGTAGGACTATGAAATGCATGGCCATGCTCAAATAATGATTTGTTTCATATAGTCTACTCATTGATCAAGAAAAACTCAGATTAAATTATGAAGAGTATGACACATTCCATGACTCGAGTTTAATCTAGGATATTAAGGTTAAAAGGATTAAATTACATTGAAACATTGATCACAAAAAGGTTGCATCGAATCATTAATCTTATTATTACTTGGGTAGCAGTGATGCATTACTAGATGCTGCTCACTGTTTATAATTTTATAATATGATTTTAAAATTATTGCCAATGTAATAATAACCTATAGGGTCACACATATAGAATGTAATTTAAAAAGGGAATTAATTTAAATTGTAAGGATTTAAATATATCAATATGATTGATTGTATTTTAAATGACGAATTTAAATTAAAAAGGATAATTTGTATATGTGTATATTAATTAAGTAAGACTTAATTAAGATATATATATATATATATATATATATATATATATATATATATAAATTGATTTTAATTATATTAGGTTTTGATTAATTCCTCCTAGCTGCTATATATATATTATATATCGGTCATTTTAGGGATTATGTCAAAAATACAAAACCCTAGCCGCTCTTAGAGAGAGACTAGAGAAAACAGTTTCAAAAATCCTCATCCTTGGTTGCTAGTATCGCGGTTCCTTCTTCTGCAAATCGTAGAACGATTCACGGAGCGTTTGTGTGGATACCGTAGAGACACAGTTCGTTTGAATTGCATTGGAGATTCAACCGCATCGATTATAGCTTTAATAACCGGTATAATTTCTAACCTCTGAGTTAATTGATTTTTTTTGCATGGATCCTGTTTAGGGTTTCAAAATTTCTTTTAAATTTTTATTTTTCGCTGTGCGTTTCTATGTCGAAACCCTTCAGATACATACTTATTAATTTCCATTATGTATACGTTGACTTAAAAGATGTCTAAGCTATTTGATCCGACAAGACATAAACTTAAAAATATTATTGAAAATGATAGAACTCTATTATTATCCGAACAAATTATTTTGCTTCGGATTCCTGACTAAGTATGAACATCCCGAATATTGGAAAATTTTTATGCACCTAAGGCGAATAGAATGAACGATAATATCGTTCTTACATGTAGTATTGATCAATATAGGGCATACTAGGCAGATCACCCTCGTGCCCATAAGTTAAGATGGTTTGTGGATGAAGTTATGCTAAACCTTAGCGAAAATTAAAAACAATGTTCATAGTCTATCGACTAATCTCTAGTTATAGTCAGTACGTAGTTTCAAAAATTTGATATAGAATAAATATATTGTTAT
Source organism: Panax ginseng (assembly GCA_020205605.1). Taxonomy (NCBI): domain Eukaryota; kingdom Viridiplantae; phylum Streptophyta; class Magnoliopsida; order Apiales; family Araliaceae; genus Panax; species Panax ginseng. The sequence goes on along the minus strand of CM035130.1, from coordinate 89,830,714 downwards.
TATTGGTTCAGCTTACTTCACAACTGTTGATTCGTTGTAGAAGTGTCTTTCAAAGAAAATATTTAATCCTTTCAGCTAATATTTATTGTTGCTATTACTTGCTGGGCACTCAAATGCTCATCCTTGCTTAATTTGAATGTTTTCAGCTAAGTGTGAACAACTAGAAGGTTCAACCAAGAACAAGGGAAAAGGAAAGCAAACAGAATAAATGTTATGGTATTCTATGTAAGAGTATGACTTTATTAAGACATAATATCTATTAATTATCATGTAATGAATATAGTAAAGGTTGCGTACTTGGGATTAGACTCTGATATATCTAAATTAAGTTTGGTATTTATATTATTGTTATTATTATTAGTATTATTTTCGCTCATATAAATGGTATCGTAAAGCACGAGTTCGGGTTTTAAGTACCTAAATTTGGGGGCAGTACAGACATAGGGTTTACTATACCGATGGTCACTACGGTTGTAAACCACACCCGAAAATACCTCACAAAGGTTCAACGCCATCTGTAAAGGGTCGTAACCCCAAAACCTTTCTCCCCCAGTAGAAACTCTATCCAACTTTGTCGTTGATGCGCATGTCAATGAAGGTCAAGCAGCCTTGATACTATCCTCAGCAGGGATTTCATCCGTTGTTGTACATTTCATCAAAGGTTAAGAAGCCTTGACATCATCAGCCGTTGGTGGTTAAACCCATTGAAGCATCATGAATGGTCCGATGATGGTATCCATTGATGTATATTTCAAATGAGGGTTAAGCATACGACAATACTGAGACTATTGGCAAGAATCTCAAGCTGGACCAACGGAAGGACCTGACGATACAAACCAGGAAGGACTATCCTCATCGGGGAGGACCGATGATGTAATATGTTATACAAGGTCTCCTTAGACAAAACATATCCGCACAAAGTCTCTTGTACATGAGAGATACATCCTCAGTGTAAAGTCTATAACAAGGATTAAGGACTTTGGTGATAACCCTAACGTTAACATCCTGGAAGTTCCTGAGAACTTTGGATCACACATCCAAGACAGTTCATCAGAGTTATCAGTGATAACTTCAATCCCCGTCAGAAGTCATGGGGGTAAACGATCATCACATCCTGCTGGAGAACAATCCAACAAAACACATACATCATACATATACATCATGCTCCAGTACATTGCATCATGATTATCTTGTCACATTTCAAGTGTCTAGTATTCTTTATCATATCCATTCCATAGCATTGCATGAATATAATAAAGAGGGGCATCTGTAGACACTCAAAACTTTTTGCACTCGTGTTACTAACATTGTAGGAGAGAAGAATCGTCTTTCAGAGATAACCTTGGAGGATAGCTCAGCTCAATCCCAGAGATAACCCTGGGATACTCAGTTCTTACCATCTCGGAGATAACCCTAAGATAATCAGTCCCATCCCAGAGATAACCCCAGGAGTCCCAGTTTCAACCTCGGAGATAACCCTGAGGGATGCAGTTCAAGTTCCAAAAATAACACCGGAGAAAGCTCTTTCATCTCAGAGATAACCCCGAGATATTCAGTTTCATCCTAGAAACAAAATCGGGAATTTTAGTTTTAACCTTAGAGACATCCCTGAGGAGGGCAGGTGCAGTTTCGGAGATAACCCCAGAAAAGCTCCTTTCAACCTTTGCAGTCAGCTTCAACCTCGAAGATAACCCCGAGACACTCAGTTCCACTCCCGGAGACAACCCCGGGAGGTCAAGCATACCTTAGAGATAACCCTGAGGATATTCAACACTTGCAGCAACCCAATCTCAAAGATAACCCTGAGCAACGGCTGCTAGATCAGCCCAAACCGGAGATAACCCCGGTGAGGGGCAAAATCATCATTTTGCCACCTCGAGCCTACATGCACGCCATCTCAACACATTTCAACATACATTCTACATAGCAGTGTTCTACAAGAACCAATAGCTCCAATCCCGAGTGACTACTACACAGGACAACACACCGGATAGAATTTGAAGACTTGAAGACCAAGGGCATGGTTCCATCTTCCTGACTTCGTACAATCTCTAATCCCATGTCATTGTGTATATCTCTCGACAACAAAACTCTGAAAAAGGTCTTATACACCTCGATCGGATGCCCGGATTGAAGTTCTGAAAGTTCGAGTGGATATCACGTTGCATGCATGCACGTACTTGGAGACAACAAGACCCGCGGAGCCCGGTGCACCCCAGACAGCCGCAGGTGCACCTGCAGCTATCGCAGGTACACCTGCGACTCCCCCTCTATAAATAGAGGGCTTGGGGTGGCCATTTTGAAAGGGAAAATGGCGAGGAAGCCTTGTCCAATTTGTTTTGTACACACTATAAACTGAGTGTTTTCTAATTTTAAACACTTGTGAGCTTATATTTGGCTATATTTTTACCGGTGGGAACCAAGTGTTCTTCCATTTCACGCTATAGAAGTCTTCTTTGGCAATCCACTGTATGCCTTCTTGTAAGACCCCAACTTTTATAAATAAAAATGAATTTTCTATAAATATCATTTTTGAATATTATGGAATAAATTTGATATAATGTTATAGTTGTGGGTAATATTTATAAATTTTACAAAGTACGCAAGTTGTTATATAATATTCGATTGGCTAGGGAATATTCGTACGATGGAACAATCATTGGTGGACCCCATAACAGAATTATTGTCGGATTGAGAAAACAACAAAAATATTTTTATGAAAATAACGGCGGGAGTTTTACCGTTGATCTTGTTGAACTACTCGGTAGTAAAAGAAATGCGATGAATACGCGTGGTTGCATAGTAGCAATACCAGTATTGATTATTAATGCTTATGTGAGAAGTCACTCAGTTTGATTCAATTATTGTCGATATTTTATATGTTATTAAATCAATAATTGAGATGACAAAGTTGTTAATATTATTATTTGCATTATTAACGATGTCTAGAAGTTCTGCCAAGGAGAGGTTTGGTCACCTAATTGCGCGCCAATAGAGAGAAATCCTTATTGGAAAGCCCCCTCTTTCCTCGGAACGACATGGTCGATTAATAGTGTAAATAATAATAATGATGATGAAGTTTTGTTTTATTCGTATTATTAACATAATAAAACAGAAAAACTTTTTATATAAAACAAAATACTTTTATAAAATTATTCGTTTTATTAGGTTAATAGTAAAATCTTTTTATATAAAACAGAATACTTTTATAAAGTTATCTGTTTTATTAGATAATAATTAGAATATATTATATTTTATTATGCATAGTACTTGCATAGTGTTTGCATAGTAAAATCTTTTTAAAAGTTATTCGTTTTATTAGATTATAAATAGAATATATTATATTTTATTTAAAAGATTTTGCTTTAAATATGGACCATCTGATTAAAGTAAATCAATCTGGGCCGTTCACGGATTGGTTACTATTCATTCCATTCTTCTATAAAGCTCATTCCTTCATTATTTCTTACGAATTCACTGAAACTCTAGAGAGAGAAACTATAGAGAGAAAGAAGAAAAGTATTCTGCTACTTCACTACTCTGATATCAAGTTTCTTTTATGGTAAGGGGTATTATTTCTTTTGTATTCATGAAGAGAACTTCTATTATTCCATCTTTATTATTCTTTTGGAATAACTTTGTATCTGTGAGCTACCCTATACTTGGTGAAATTCTTCTGTATTCCATTCTTTATTATTATGTTGGAATATCACGTCTATGCTTTACAACGGGACACGGTTTAAAAGTCTTTATTATTATTCATTGGAATATCCTCGTCTCGTGCTTTTACGCCATGGGACCTAGTTAAAATCTTTATTATTACATTGGAATATCACATCATGCTTTACTGTGGGACTGGTTAAAATCTTTATTATTATTCATTGGAACATCCTGTTGGTGTGAATTTCACCGACTGGTTAAAATCATTTAGTACTCTGTTGGAATAACTTTGTCTATCTGGAAATCGCATGCATCTTTGATTTACATTGTATTCCATTCTTTATTATACTCGGTTGGTTAAAGTTTTGACTTCTACACTCCATGAAATTAGTGGAATATTCTTGATATTTGCGCTTCATCCAAAGATCTTTTCATGGAAATATTCTTCTGAGCATTCATGAATTTTACTTTACAAAGAAGTATCATGTTGACAATTTGGACGTTATTAGTTCCTGAATAAATTAATTCTTGAACTTGTTTTATTGAATTCTTATATCATTGTTATCATCCTCATGTTTATATTATTTTTGAAAGTTATCTGTGGCCTGTAGTGCATAGATGGACTTGGTATGATTATGACCAGGGATTATTCGGTGTAATCATGACTGTAATGTTACAAATGATGTGGTAAAATTCCTCATTGGCCCGAAGTGCATTGATGGACAGTTGTTGGCATGATCATGACCATTGATGAATACATAAATATCATTGGCCCGTAGTGCATGGATAATTTGTGGTCGTGACCCTAATGAATATCCTTGGCCGTAGTGCAGGGATGATGCGGATTATTTATTAAGCTGAGTCTCAACGATAAAAGTGATGAAAAACCTTTTAAAATTATAAAATATAGTAGATTTTATTCTCTTCTTGACTCTTTTAATGGATTGTATGTTCCACTGCAGTTAAACTTGATTTATATTGTATTTTATCAGTTTAACACTGTTGAGGACTAATGATAATTTATTCTACATTATCTTAGTCATAATATTTCTTACTGGGCTAGTTGAGCTCACCCCTTTCTTTCACTGTTCTCTTCGGGAAATGAGAACTTAGCGGGACTAGTCGGGGAACGGAGTGATGGTCCGAGATGGTGTCTTAGTAGTCCTCATTATTCTGTTAAATACTGTGATAATAAATGTAATGGGGACTAAATTGAGTGTGGATATTGTTTAGATGAAAATATTTGTATTAAAACTCACAAAGATGTATTTTGTCGTATTTTACATCGTTGTATAATCAAGTTGTATTTGAATTTAGTACCATGTATTTGGCGACTTAAGATGGGTGATGTATACCTATTTTGGGTGCATCACAGTTGGTATCAAAGCTTAGGGATATGATCCTGGTGAGATGTGAGATAAGAACTAAGAGGGGAGGCGGGAATTCCTTCGCTAGTATGACCTACCTAAGTTTATTTGGTATTTAATTGGCTCACGGTCGAGTATAGGGATAATATGTGATATGTTAATTAACCCTTGTTTTGTGGCAGTATTTGAAAATGGCATCCGAGAATGTTGAGAACATCAATGGAGCACAGGAGACCGTTGAGTCTCCACAGATCAATAATCAGGATAATGTGCATTAGGAAGGCGACAATTCTAATGCAAACAACAACACTGACCAAATGATGAACGATGGAATGTTTCGAGGCTTCATGCAGTTCATGCAACATCAGGAGAGAGCGGCTCCTGTCAAAAATGCAGGTGGAAACACTGGCAACTCTCGAATGGTCACCGCCAAACAGTTCAAGGAGTTGGGACCATCAGAGTTTTTTGGAGAGCCAAAACCACTTAAGGAGGAGACGTGGATAATGTAGATCAACAAGATATTTGATGTCTTGGGTTGCTCCGAGGAGAAAAAGGTTCCCTTTGCCACTTTCATGTTGCGGGCAGAGGCAGATTACTGGTGGGAATCTGTAAAGCGTACTCAACCTGCCGCACTGAAGATGTCTTGGGAGAAGTTCCAAGAACTGTTCAACAACAAGTACTTTCCCAAAAGTATTCATCACATGAAAGAGGTAGAGTTCATTAAACTTCAACAAAACAACATGATTGTGTCACAGTACGAAGCCAAGTTTGCCGAACTGTCCCGATTTGCGTCCCATTTGGTTGATAATGAGGAGAGAATGATGTGAATGTTTCTAAGAGGTTTGAAACCAGAGATACGTCAATATCTTATCTCTCATAAACTGTGTTTGTATTCAGATGTTGTTAATAGGGCTCAGTTATTGGAGCGCGATAATGAGTCAACCCAACCAAAAGAGAGCAGCCGAAAAAATGATAATACCAGTGATAGCAATCATCGAAGTGGTGACAATAAGCGTGGAGGGAATCAACATGCCAGAAATGGTAACCACTTCAGTGGTAATCATGGCCAAAATAATAAGAATGGACATTTCAAGAAAAGAAGATTCAACAATGATGGAAAGACGTCAGCATCAACACCTGTCGTTAAGGAAGGAGAACGACCACCTATCATATGCTTCAAATGTGGAGGGGAGGGACACATCAGTCCAAACTGTGCGATGCCCTCAAAATCATGTTACAATTGTGGAAGAGAAGGACACCTGGCCCGATTTTGTCATGCAACGAAGACAAGTCCAGCTGGGATGGAGGTAGCAAAGGTCGTCCCAGACAAGATAAAACCGGTTGTTCAAGGGAGAGCGTTTGTCGTGACCTCCCAGAAAGCAAGGAACCCGAACGAGGTCATCACGGGTAAGCTTATCATAAATTCTAGTGAAGTATATACCTTATTTGATACAGGTTCTACCCATTCTTTTATTTCTCCTACTTGCGCTCAACGTTTAAATTTGACTCCGGAGAAATTAGACTTTGACTTATCTGTTGAAACTCCGTTGGGAGAAACCTTCATTACATCCACTATTTATAAGTCTTGTTTGGTTCAAATCGGTACCCTCACATTACCTGTCGACCTTATTTCATTCAAAATACTTGCATTTGAAGTAATTCTAGGGATTGATTGGTTAACTACTCATCATGCAAAAATTGATTATTTTCATAAGGTTGTTAGCTTTCATATTCCTAATCAACCAATTATGCGAATTCAAGCAACCAAACCATTAAAATCAATCACTGTCATCTCAAGCCATAAAGCTATTCGTTTATTGAAAAATGGATGTCAAGCTTTCTTAGCTCATGTCACGGATCTAAACAAAAATACGTTAGTTTTGAATGATATTTCTATTGTTAATGAATTTCTTGACATATTCCCTGAAGAACTTCCTGGCCTACCCCCAGAGCGTGAAATTAAATTTTGTATCGACCTTGAACCTGGTACAAAACCTATTTCCAAAGCCCCATATTGAATGGCTCCTATTGAACTTCAGGAGTTAAAGACCCAACTGCAGGAATTGTTAGACATTGGCTTTATTCATCCTAGTAGTTCTACTTGGGGTGCTCCTGTTCTATTAGTGAAGAAGAAAGATGGGAGTATGCGACTTTATATTGATTATCGGCAGTTGAATCATGTCACCATCAAAAATAGGTACCCATTGCCACGTATTGATGACCTGTTTGACCAGTTGCAAGGCGCCAAATTCTTTTCAAAGATTGATCTTCGTTCCGGATATTACTAATTGAAGATTAGAACAGATGACATTCCAAAGACGGCTTTCAGAACTCGGTATGGGCATTCATGAATTCCTAGTCATGTCTTTTGGATTGACTAATACTCCTGCTGCCTTCATAGATATGATGAACCGAGTATTCAAGGAATATTTGGATCACTTTGTGGTCGTCTTTATTGATGACATCCTTATTTATTACAAAAGCCGTGAAGATCATGAGCAACACTTGAGGCTGATACTCCAAAAGCTTTGTGAATATAAGATTTATGCCAAGTTGAAGAAATGCGAGTTCTGGCTTGAGGAAGTAGCATTCCTTGGGCACGTGGTATCAAGTCATGGAATATCTGTTGACTCGGCAAAGATTGAAGCCATTCAAAGCTGGGAGAAACCTAAATCAGTGACCGAAGTACGTAGCTTTCTCGGCTTAGCTGGTTATTATCGGAGATTCGTAAAAGGGTTTTCTCGAATCGCTCCTCCCTTAACTCAGCTGACTCGGAAAGATACAAAATTCAGTTGGAACGAGGAATGTGAGAAGAGTTTTCAAGAACTCAAAAGAAGACTCATTTCAGCACCTGTTCTGACAATACCATCTGGCTCGGAGGGATTTGTCATCTACAGTGATGCTTCAGGCAAGGGGTTAGGATGTGTTCTCATGCAACATGGGAAAGTCATAGCCTATGCCTCTCGACAACTCAAAGAATATGAGAGGAATTATCCTACTCATGATCTAGAGTTGGCAGTTGTTGTCTTCGCACTTAAAATTTGGAGGCATTACTTGTATGGGGAGAAAGTGGATATCTTTACATATCATAAAAGCCTCAAATATTTCTTCACTCAAAAGGAACTCAACATGCGACAGCGATGTTGGCTTGAACTATTGAAAGATTATGATCATACCATCCAATACCATCCTAGAAAAGCAAACGTGGTAGCTGACGCATTGAGTAGAAGATCATATGCGGGTACAAGTCCGATATTGTCAATGCAAAGGCCCATCTTGTATGACTTGCAAAGAATGGAGATAGAATTAAAGACTCCAGGGACCCATGTGATGATGGCGAATATACGAGTAGAACCGACTTTAATTGATAAAGTTAAAGCTGCCCAAGCTACAGACCTGGAGCTGATGCATATGAGGAAGAAAGTGCAAGAAGGTGCTATCTTAGGAAGCAAGAATCGATGAAGAAGGAATACTTGAGTCAACTCGGACTTTGTGTTCCTAACGACCCTGATTTAAAGTATAAAATCATGATGGAGGCGCACAACACACCGTTTGCAATCCATCCTGGGAGTACCAAAATATATCGTGATCTTTGTCATACATTTTGGTGGAGCAATATAAAGAGAGAGATAGCATTGTTTATCTCAAGGTGTCTAACTTGTCAACGAGTCAAAGCGGAGCATCAAGTACCAAAAGGTCCATTGCAACCACTTGAAATTCCAGAATGGAAGTGGGAGCACATTAAAATGGATTTCGTTACTGGTCTTCCCAAGGTTTCTCAAGGCATAGATGCAATTTGGGTCATTGTTGATAGATTGACCAAGTCTGCTCATTTCTTACCAATACGAGAAACTTATACACTTGAACGTCTTGCTCGTATGTACATAAATGAGATTGTAAGACTGCATGGTATGCCAATATCCATAGTTTCTGATCAAGACCCAAGATTCACTTCATGATTTTGGGTTAGTTTGCAAAAAGCTATGGGAACAGATTTACGATTTAGTTCGGCTTATCATCCTCAGACGAGCGGAGAATCAGAGAGGACTATTCAAACTCTTGAAGATTTATTAAGACTCTATGTCCTTAACTTCAAGGGAAGTTGGGACAAGTTCTTACCATTGGTGGAGTTTTCCTACAACAACAGTTATCAAACAAGTATTGGCATGGCTCCATTCGAGGCGTTGTATGGAAGAAAGTGTCGTTCTCCAGTATGCTGGGATGATGTGGGTGAAGCAACGTTGTTGGGATCGGAGTTGGTATGTATGACTACGGAAAAGATTCAAACGATCCGACAACATATAAAAACCTCACAAGACCGACAAAAGAGTTATGTTGATCTTCATCGAAAGGACGTGGAATTCGATATTGGAGATCATGTGTTGTTACGTGTTGCTCCATGGAAAGGAGTTACGAGATTTGGAAAGAGAGGAAAGCTCAATCCTCGATTCATTGGCCCATTTTTAATCCTCGATCGAGTAGGGACTGTAGCCTATAGACTTGCTTTACCGCCAAGTATGTCTCGTGTTCATAACATTTTTCATATATCCATGTTACGTAAATATGTGAAAGACCCGAACCATATTATTGAGTTAGAACCGGACGAAATAGCGGAAGATTTAACGTATGAAGAGGTTCCTGTTCAAATCTTTGATAAGAAGGAACATATTCTACGCTCCAAGGTTATACCTCAAGTCAAAGTGTTATGGAGGAACCACGATGTTGAGGAAATGACCTGGGAGTTAGAATCTGAAATTAAATTAAGGTATCCTTACCTCTTCGACATACCAGGTACGTACCCTAATTTCGAGGGCGAAATTTTATAAGAAGGGGAGATTGTAAGACCCCAACTTTTATGAATAAAAATGAATTATCTATAAATATCATTTTTGAATATTATGGAATAAATTTGATATAATGTTATAGTTGTGGGTAATATTTATAAATTTTGCAAAGTACGCAAGTTGTTATATAATATTCGAGTGGTCAGGGAATATTCATACGACGACACAATCATTGGTGGACCCCACAACAGAATTATTATCGGATTGAGAAAATGACAAAAATATTTTTATGAAAATAACGACGAAAGTTTTACCATTGATACTGTTTAACTATTCGGTAGTAAAAGTACAATAATACGCGTGGTTGCATAGTAGCACACGGTATTGATTATTAATGCTTATGTGAGAAGTCACTCAATTTGATTCAATTATTATCGATATTTTATATGTTATTAAATCAATAATTGAGATGACAAAGTTGTTAATATTATTATTTGCATTATTAACGATGTCTAGAAGTTCTGCCGAGGAGAGGTTTGGTCACCTAATTACGCGCCAATAGGGAGAAATCTTTATTGGAAAGCCCTCTCTTTCCTGGGAACGACCTGGTCGATTAATAGTGTGAATAATAATAATGATGATGACGTTTTATTTTATTCGTATTATTAACGTAATAAAACAGAAAAACTTTTTATATAAAACAGAATACTTTTATAAAGTTATTCGTTTTATTAGACAATAATTAGAATATATTATATTTTATTATGCATAGTGTTTGCATAGTACTTGCATAGTGTTTGCATAGTAAAATCTTTTTAAAAGTTATTCATTTTATTATATTATAAATAGAATATATTATATTTTATTTAAAAGATTTTGCTTTAAATATGGATAAATCGATTAAAGTAAATCAATCTACGGGATAGTTCACGGATTGGTTACTATTCATTCCATTCTTCTATAAATAGAAACTCATTCCTTCATTATTTCTTACGAATTCACTGAAACTCTAGAGAGAGAAACTATAGAGAGAGAAACTATAGAGAGAAAGAAGAAAAGTATTCTGCTACTTCACTACTCTGATATCAAGTTTCTTTTACGGTAAGGGGTATTATTTCTTTTGTATTCATGAAGAGAGCTTCTATTATTCCATCTTTATTATTCTTTTGGAATAACTTGTATACGCGGGCTACCCTATACTTGGTGAAATTCTTCTGTATTCCATTCTTTATTATTACATTGGAATATCACATTTATGCTTTACCAGGACACTGGTTCCGTCTTTATTATTCTGTTGGAATATCACATGCATGCTTTACATGGACCTAGTTCCGTCTTTATTATTACATTGGAATATCTGTCATGCTTTCTGTTGGGACTGGTTAAAATCTTTTTATTATTCTCATTGGAACATCCTATTGGTGTGAATTTCACACGACACGTTCCGTCATTTAGTACTCTGTTGGAATAACTTTGTCTATCTAAATACCGCATGCATCGCCGATTCTGTTGTATTCCATTCTTTATTATACTCGGTTGGTTAAAGTTTTAACTTCTACACTCCATGAAATTAGTGGAATATTCTTGATATTTGCGCTTCATCCAGTATCTTTTCATGGAAATATTCTTCTGAGCATTCTTGAATTTTACTTTACAAAGAAGTATCATGTTGACAATTTGGACGCTATTAGTTCCTGAATAAATTAATTCTTGAACTTGTTTTATTGAATTCTTATATCATTGTTATCATCCTCATGTTTATATTATTTTTGAAAGTCATCTGTGGCCTGTAGTGCATAGATGGACTTGGTATGATCATGACCAGGGATTATTAAGTGTAATCATGACCGTAATGTTACAAATGATGTGGTAAAAGTCTTCATTGGCCCAAAGTGCATTGATGGACAGTTGTTGGAATGATCATGACCATTGATGAATACACAAATATCCTTGGCCCATAGTGCATGGATAATTTATGGTCGTGACCCTAATGAATATCCTTGGCCGTAGTGCAGGGATGATGTGGATTATTTATTAAGTTGAGTCTCAGCGATAAAAGTGATAAAAAAAAACCTTTTTAAATCATAAAAGATAGTAGATTTTATTCTCTACTTGACTCTTTTAATGGATTCTATGTTCATTGCAGATTAAACTTGATGTCTATTGTATTTTATCGGTTTAACCTTTGTTGAGGACTAATGATAATTTATTCTGTATTATCTTAGTCATAATATTTCTTATTGGGCTAGTTGAGCTCACCCTTTCTTTCATTGTTCTCTTTGAAATGAGAACATAGTCGGGGACTAGTCTGGGGAGCGGAGTAATGGTGCGAGATGGTGTCTTAGTAGTCCTCACTATTACATTAAATAGTGTGATAATAAATGTAATGAGGACTAAATTGAGTGTGGATATTATCTAGATGACAATATTTGTATTAAAACTCGAGCATGTATTTTTGTAAGTATTTTACACATTGTTGTATAATCAAGTTGTATTTGAATTTAGTACCATGTATTTGGCGACTCAAGATGGGTGATGTATACCTATTTTGGGGGTGTCACACTTCTTATATGTTTTAAAGCCTTTCTCCACTCAGGTACACACACGATTATTCACGTTGAGAGTCGTGTTGTGTGCGTATGCAGACTTCGGTCCATGGCTTTTATTTCTTTTGTATATATATTTATATATATTTGTACTAACATTATCGAGTTATGCCTCGATTGAGCACAGACTCACGCAGAGTGTTTATTGCTTATATATATATATATATATATATATATATATATATATATATACTTATATATAAACTATTGTCGATCTCTGCTCGATGAGTGCGGATTTATATTAGGAGCGTTAATCGCTATATATATATATATATATATATATATATATATATATATATATATATATATATATATATATATATTTACATTTACATCATGCACCAAGTTTACTTCGTGACCATTTACAACTTTATTTACATTTCGTCTCGCCTTGAGTTTACTTGTGGCGATTTATCGCTTTTATATATATATATATATATATATATATATATTATAATTATTTTTATTATATTTATAATAATATTATAATATTATAAATTATTATTATTATTATTGCTATTATAATAATAATAATAATAATAATAATTATTATTATTATAATTATAATTATTACTATTATTATAATTAATATTATTATTGTAATTATTATTATTATTATTATTATTATTATTATAATTATTTTATTATTATTATTGTTGTTATTACTATTATTATTATTATTATTATTATTATTATTATTATTATTATTATTATTCCTATTATTATTATTATTATTATTTTAATTATTATTTTAATAATAACTATTATTACTATTAATAATACTATTATTATAATTACTATTATTATTATTATTATTACTATTATTATTATTATTATTATTATTCTTATTACTACTAGTATTATTAATTATTATTATTTTAATTATTACTATTATTATAATAATTATAATAGTACTAATAATAATAGTAATAATAATAATTATTACTATTATTATAATTATTATAATTATTATTATTATTATTATTATTATTACCTCGGAGATAACCCCGAGGGATCCAGATCATGTTCCGGAGATAACCCCGGAAAAGTCAGTTCTAACCCCGGAGATAACCCCGGGAGATACGATACACACCCTGGAGATAACCCGGGAGGTCAAACCAACCTCAGAGATAACCCTGAGTGTGATGCCCCCAAATAGGTCCACACAACCCATTCCGGGTCGCCAAATACATGGTACAAAATTTAAATACAACTTTAACTATACAATTATTAACTGTCGTGCAAAATTCAACAAAACATAAGCTATGAGTTCTAATACAAATATTGTCTCGTAGACAATATCCTCAAAATAAGTCCTCATTACAATTATTATCACACTATTTTATAAAATAGTGAGGACTACTATTGTGACGCCCCCCAAATTCGGGTTACCTAATCCCGAGTTTGGTGCTCACGATCCATCATATAAATAACATCTAACTACCCATTCATTTATGAATAACATCATAAATACCATTAATTAATATCATTAATACAATATCCTAGGTTTATTAACCTTAACATAACAAACATACCCTCAGATATACAAAAAGGGTTACACATAACAATACAATAAGTACAATTCATATTAACTACTCCTGCACTTTGCCTTTGCCCTTGTCATTCTCTGACCCTCCTGCTACTTCATTCTTAGCTGAAATGTAATATTAAAGCAAGGGTGAGCAACGAGTTTGCTCCGCAAGTTAAAGCATACAATAAAAAATATGAACCAAGAACATTAGAGTCTAGATTCGATAGGAATTCAATAATACCCAACGGATTTCAAAGTAGCTGAATAATCATTTATTAATAACAAGAGTTTATCAAATTTCATGCTAAACTATAACTCTCTGCAAGTATCTGAAGCGACTAACCACATAGTACCCAATATTATTCATAATTCTCAAAAATCGTGCAATAGCTGGATGTCCGACCACAAAGTTCCCTTTTATATAAAGGTTGTTCACCTCAGTCTTACATCAATAGTTCATATCACAATAATATGATTTGGATTTAAAGAAACGCTATGATTTCAACATCTAATATCTATATTGATCTAGCCAAAATAATTGGCATTGATCTTTTAATAACAATTGAGTTCAAATACTAGAACGTATCAAGTTTCAACAAATTTTCATCTCGCCAAAATAATTAGCTAAGACATAGCTCAAAAAATGTTCAATAATAGGCAGAAATCAACTGCCCTATTTACAATCAACAATACTATTTATAGATATAAATAACCAACAATAGTTATTCACTAGTCACGCTTTTAAAATTTAAAACTCAGTTTGAATTAATGACCTTGCACTAATTGCGAGTAATCAACGATAATCTTAGACGTGGTATAATCAGTAATAATTACCCACTTAACCTGATGGTAAATAATAATTTGAATTTGAGTCAAAGAAATTACAATACAAACGAATATTCAATAACAATCTTAGATGCGGAATAATTATCAATAATTACCCACTAACTAGTTTGAAAAATAATAACTCAAGTTTGAGTTAAGGAAACTTGCCTTGGTCGCTGACTACTGCTACACAATCTAATTAAGCTTTGATTAAAAGAACTATGATTAATAATATTGATTTCACAATTAGCATAACACATCACATCACATAATACTGCTATTTAATGTCACTATATCACTTAGACATGTAATCTTGTAGTCACATCAATGTTTATAATCTATACAAACACTTATCAAGTCAAACTATTTTAGTTTGGTTGTACTTTGGTCTCAATACAATGTCTTAATTGCCATGTTAGACAATTAACGAGTTTACTTTTTATAACACTTTACTCTACAAGTTTAATATTATTTTAGATAATTTAATTATCCTTTATAATATTTTTCGGAAGCTTATAATAATTTTCAAATAATTATAATCTTTTATAATAATTTTTCAAACAATCGATATCATTTTTAAATGATTTAAATACTAAATAAATCCATTATCATTAATACTTAATTAATATTAAAATATTAATGAAATGCTTGTCAAAAAAATTAAAGTTATTTTAATAACTCAAAATATTTTTAAAACATTAATAGTACCTTAAATGATTTTTAAAATATTTAAAATCATTTTTAAATAATTACCATTAATATTCAAATATTAATGTATTTTTCATTAAAATATTAAAAATCATTTATTATAACTTAAAATATTTTTAAATCATTTATATCATTTTAAATCATAAAAACCATTTTTAAACCATTTATTTAATATAATTATTAAATAAATATATTATTATTAATATTAAATTATTAATGAAATTTATCTCAAAATATCAAAAGTAATCTTTTATAACTTAAAATATTTTTAACACTTTATTATCATTTAAAATGATTTTTAGTATATAAAATTATTTTTAACTAATTTATTTAATGTAATTATTAATTAAATTTATTATCATTAATACTCAAAGAAATAAAAATATAAATGAAAATTATGTCAAATTATCAAAAGTTAATTTTTATAACTTCAAATAATTTTTAAAACTCATTTTTGAATTTTTAGGAATTATTTTCTATTTATATTGATTTATTGGAAATTAATATAATTAATTTTAATAAACCGTCGCTATAGGCTTTAGCGTCACAAACTGTCACTGTTGGTGTTTTTGAGCCTCAAGAACATTCAAAGTCAGTTCTTAGGTGCTTAGCTAGTTTGACCAGCTTTAATTTCTTGTTCAAGATGTTTCTAGACATGTAAGTGTACTGGTTATGTAGTATTGATGTAATACTACATGTACCAAAAATAATCAAGGTCAAACTACCTCACATATGCAAGATCTAAACCTTCAAAATAGTTGTTAGGCGTGTTCTAGGTTACCCAGAAACCCAGTCAGTGCTTGATAACTACTTTATGGCTTCCATAACTTGATTTCTGGTTATTGTTTAGGTTTTTAAGTGTTACAATCTTGTAGACCTCATGTCAAAGAAAAAATTACTACACTTAGGTAGCCTAGCTACATCACGTAAGTCAAATCTGGGTTTGTCAAACTCTGTCAGAAACCATGTTCATCACTTTTCTGGAATTTTTAGAAAACTCAAACTGTGCTCGGTCAACCTACTTTGACTGCTCATATCTTTGATTCTATTGTTTGTTTATGTAATATAATGTTATGGTCCTCTAGTCGATATACCAGTGTATAACAATGATATAATTTCACAAGCTAAACATATAATACATGCAAGATCTGGGCTCAACAAAAAGTTGTCAAACCCATATGGGGATTTTCTAGGTTACCCAGAAAATGAAAATCATGACTAGTCAACCCACTTTGACCATTAATATCTTGGAATCTGGACATGATATGAACAAGATTCCACTTCCAGATTACTCTCCTCATGGCATACTACAACACTAATATATCTAACACGTTTAATAATTAACAGGTATAGATCTATGTTCATATTCTAGGGTTCTTAACCGTTTTTGAAAACTTCATTTTTAAGCACTTTGATGTTATGAATCTATGATATATCATCATAGATCACTAAATAACATCTTATAACACATAAATAAACATAAAAACACAAAAATTATCTTAGCATACAAGATCAAACTTGGTTAGGGTTTATACCTCTCTTTGAACAATCTTTGATCCTTGCTTCCTAATCTGACCTTTGGGTGTTATGGACTTTTTTAGGGACTGATTTACTAATTGATTTCATGGCCTAAGAGTGAGAGAGTCTTGGCTAAGTGTATGAACACATATGAGCTTTTGTTTTGGTTTTTCTCTTTCTTTAATCTCTCAAATTTGATTTAATGCATTTGGTTATTACAAGGTGGCACTATATGGCTGATTTGGTTTAGATTTTAGCACACATGGGTGTAGACACTCAAAATTTTGCATTCCTGTTACTAACATTGCAGGAGGGCAAAATCGACTTTCAGAGATAACCTTGGAGGACAAAACAGTTCTAGTTCCGAAAATCCCACCGGAGAAGCCTTTTCCATCTCGGAGATAACCCTGAGATATTCAAGCCCAGAAACAACGCCGGGAGTTTCATTCTCAACCTCAGAAATAACTACGAGGGATGCAGTTGCAGTTCCAGAGATAACCCTAGAAAAGCTCATTTCAACCCCCAACAATCAGCTTCAACCTCGGAAATAACCCCGAGGCACTCAATCCCAAACCCGGAGATAACCCCGGGAGGTCAGGCACACCTCAGAGACAACCTTGAGGACATCCAGTACTTGAAGCAGCCCAATTTTAGAGATAACTCTGAACAACAACTGCTTTATCAGCCAAAATCGGAGATAACCACGGTGAGTGGCAAAATTGTCATTTTGCCACCTCGATCCCACATGCTCGCCATCTCAATACATTTCAATATACATTCTACAAAACAGTGTCCTACAAGAACCTAATAGCTGCAATCCCGAGTGACTACTACACAGGACAGCACACCAGATGGAATTTGAATCTTGAAGACCAAGGGCATGGTTCCATCTTCCTAACTTCTTACAACCTCTAATCCCATGTAATTTGTGTAGCTCTCGACAATGGTACTCCGTAAAAGGTCTTATACACCTCAATCGGAGGCTAGGATTGAAGTTCTGAAAGTTCGAGCGGACATTTGGTTTTCACGCATGCACGCATTTCGAGATTTATTGACTCTGACAATGGGAGCAACCGTGGCGAGCCGCAGGTGTACCTACGGCTCCCCCACTCTATTAATAAAGGGCTTGGGGTGGCCATTTTGTAAGAGAAAACAGCGAGGAAGCCCTGTCCAATTTGCTCTGTACACACTATAAACTGAGTGATTTCTCATTTTAAACACTTGTGAGCTTATATACTGTCATATTTTTACCGACGGGAGCCGAGTGTTCATCCATTTAAAGCTATAGAAGTCTTCTTTGGCAGTTCACTGTAAGCCTTCTTACACTTCTTAAAGCCTTTCTCTTCTACTGTGCACACACATTTTTCTTCACGTTGAGAGTTGTGTTGCGTGTGTATGCCCCGACTTCGGTCCGTGGCTTTTTATTTCCTTATATATATATATATATATATATATATATATATACACTAACATTATCGAGTTATGCCTTATATATCTGAACTGTTGTCGAACTTTGTTCGATGAGCCTCGATTTTACATCCGAAGCGTTTACTACTTATATATATAAATTGTTGTCGGACTTTGTTCGATGAGCCTGGATTTTATATCCGGAGCGTTAAATGCTTATATATATATATATATATATATATATAGAATGAGGATCGTGTCAGGACTTAGGACTGATTAAAATGGACTTTTTTTTTTGCTTTTTTTTTTTAAACAACTAATTTTTTTTTATATTTTATGGAACTGGAATTTTTCCATAATACAGTGTTTTGGATATGATTTGAATACATAAAACAAAATATGTATGTACAATCTGTACAGTCTATTCAGACCTGTTTTGTTATATGTATCCAAATCACACCAAAAACACTATATTATGTAAAAATTCCAGTTCCATAAAATATTAAATTTTTTTTAGTTGTTTTAAAAAAAAGTGAAAAAAAGTCCGCATTTTAAGAAAATGCGGGAGTCCGGATAGGAATCGAACCTATATATATATATATATATATATATATATATATATATATGCATTTCTGCCAGACATGCCTAAAGTTTACTTTGTAACATTCCAAAATTTTTATTGTTATATTAAATATTTATTGAAATATTTAAGTATTTAATGGATGTGTTTATTGTTAAATAAATAATTGTTCAAATTTGATTCAATTTGGTTAACTATTTGTTAAATAAATAATTAAGGAAATTAATTATTTTATGCTAATTTAATTTAATTATTAAGTTAGAGAGTTTGATTAATTGAATTATTATTCTTTTATTTGAATTTGTAATTAAAAGATGTGTTAGTTGATTAAATAAAGTTATAATTATATAGAAAATTATAATTTTGTGGTATTGATTTATGTGATGTAGTAATTTAATAAATTGTTATTAAGATTAATTTAATTTAGTAAATGTGTGGCGCATAACCTTTTATAAAGGAGTTATTAAAATAACTTAAAGGAGTTTTAATTTAGTTTTTCCAAACAAGGCCTAATGCCTATTAAGTCTTTAATCTAATTGTGTTTTACCAAACAAGGCATAAGGATTAATTGGTTATTTTTTTAGTGACTAGCCAAACAAGCCTTATGGCTTTTGGTTTTCAAAACTTAGATAACTGATATCAGTTATATCTATATTTATATTATATAATTAATATATATTATATCCTGTATACGTTAGATTGTTAGTACGTAGTTAGAGTTAGGAAGAAAAGAGAAAAACTCAGAGGAAGAAGAAGAAGAAAAGAAGAAAGGAAGAAAGACTAGGGAATTGGAGGGAAGAAGAGGCTTGAGAATCAAAAAGGGTTGGCCATCATCTTCTTCAAACAAGGTTCATCTAAACTCTGTTATTGTTTTCTTTTTAAAGCTGTAGTTGTATTCTCTCTCTCCCAATTTTCTCCATAAAAGCTTTGTAGAAGTTGAATTGTTGTTATGTATGTGATTTTATATGATAATCTAGTGTTGTTAAACTATTTTCTTAAGCTATAGTTGAGAATAGTCCATGAATTTAGATTGTGTATATGGTTGTGAAGAAAAACTATTTTCACAGAGAGTTTTTGTGAATATA
This sequence comes from Panax ginseng, assembly GCA_020205605.1. Taxonomy (NCBI): domain Eukaryota; kingdom Viridiplantae; phylum Streptophyta; class Magnoliopsida; order Apiales; family Araliaceae; genus Panax; species Panax ginseng. The sequence goes on along the minus strand of CM035130.1, from coordinate 89,810,643 downwards.
TATTTATATATATATTGTTTGGTTTAAAATAGAAATTATGGTTTGTTTAGTTATTTTATTGATAAATTGGCTATTCAATTTGATAGAGTATGTATAAATATTGAAAAAGATGCTTTAAATTAATTATTTTGGTTGAAAAACAAAATCACAGTATTGATTTTCATTAAAAACATCAAAAAGTGAGTTTTTATCAAAAATAGTGAAATTGGATGTTTTAAACTTGTTGTTTATGTTGTTGTATGGATAGAAACATGTTAGGAATTCTTAAATTATGTTTACATGAAGTCTTTGTATGAATTATATGTGAATTAGACTGTTAGATACGAGCTTGTAGGCCAAAATTGGCTTTTTTTTTCTTGCGTCTTTGTTCAAGCTATTAGTCGAAATAGTAGTTTTGGCGCCATGACGGCCCATTATGCTTTATTTTTTTTTTAACCTTGGCCGCGTCATCTTAAATATCGCTGACCTTGTAGCTTTATTCTCGAGCTGCAACGCCATCACCGCGCCGCAACGAGAGTTAGCAGAAAGGTCTGATAGTGTTAATTTTTTACTCAAAATTTTAAGAAATGATTATGTGTTAATATTAGGACTGTTAAGTTATGATTTTAATGTTTCTATACCTAGAATGAACATGTTATTAGCAATTAAATTGTTTTGTAACTTGATTTCGTGATTAAAAATCCAATTTTTACATGATGAACGTACTTAGATATGTTTATAATGTGGTAATGACTAATTATGTCATGATGACATATGTTAATAGGATATTGTGATTTGAATTGTTCGGTTTAGCCCACGAGCAAGGCAAGTTTTCTAATTCTTTATCTTGTTGAACTATTTATTGTTTCAATTCGATTACCTTATAAATGATGCAAACTTTTTAAATTTTGGTTTGATGTTTACAAGTTTTTCTTGTATTTAACTTATTGCTTAGCATGCCCGAATATATTTGAATAGTTTATCGTTCATATTTCCATGCATGCTTAGTACTCAATTCTAATTAACCTTGAATTAATATTGTTCAAGCAAGGCATGTTATAGTTATTCAAAGTATATGCTATTAGATTATTCCTAAAGTATGATTTGGTTTACCATGTCGATTCAATTTCGAGTATTCTATAATATGATGTTATTAGTATTAATTCAACAAGTCCTCTAGTTGATGATCGTTGAACTTTTAAATTAACCTTGAAAGCTTATCCAAAGCAAACTCTCTTTGGTGTGGACTTGTACTCTAAATACTGAGATGAACAACCCTATTATTAGGGGATAACTTACGCGTAGCGTTAAATGTTTGTGCACAATACATGGTACGAAGGGCTGATCCCCCTAAGTACGAGGATTCCTTATAGTCTTATGACTGTTAAAGTTGGAGTTGAAAGATTACTCGCAACTGTGGACATAGTTCATGGTCTTATGACTCTCAGTTATATTTATTCCACATTTTGGATTTCAGTTCCTGATTATAATTGTTAGAGTACCATTCAGTCTTGATGAGCCTATCATGGGCAGTTATTATTATTATACTCTTGTCGATTCCATATTGTTTCAAGTGAGCATTGTTTGCTCACTCTTGCTTATATAACTCTTACGAGCTTAAAGATTAAAAGGGTCATGATGTACCTAGCACCAGTAAGGGAAAAGGAAAGATGAGCAAGTTTTGAAGACTTGTAATTTGATATTTGATTTTTAGATTTTAATTGAATGGTTGTAATGAAGTTTATTTTAATTCCGCATTTGAATGATTGTATTTAAAGGTTAGACAACCTGGGAGATTTTATTATGTAACCCTTTAATGGGAAAGATTTTATTTATCCAGTTTTATTGTGATTGGGACTGTTAAGTTATGATTTTAATGTTTCTATACCTAGAATGAACATGTTATTAGCAATTGAATTGTTATGTAACTTGATTACGTGATTAAAAATCCAATTTTTAAATGATGAACGTACTTAGATTTGTTTGTAATGTGGTAATGACTAATTATGTCATGATGACATATGTTTATAGGATATTGTGATTTGAATTGTTCAGTTTAGCCCACGAGCAAGGCAAGTTTTCTAATTCTTTATCTTGTTGAAATATTTATTGTTTCAATTCGATTACCTTTTAAAGGATGCAAATTTTGTAAACATTGGTTTGATGTTGACAAGTTATTCTTGTATTTAACTTGTTGCTTAGCATGCCCGAATATATTTGAATAGTTTATCGTTCATATTGCCATGCATGCTTAGTACTCAATTCTAATTAACCTTGACTTAATATTGTTCAAGCAAGGCATGTTATAGTTATTCAAAGTATATGCTATTAGAATATTCCTAAAGCATGATTTGGTTTACCATGTCGATTCAATTTCGAGTATTCTATAATATGATGTTATTAGTATTAATTCAACTAGTCCTCTAGTTGATGATCGTTGAACTTTTAAATTAACCTTGAAGGCTTATCCAAACCAAACTCTCTTTGGTGCGGACTTGTACTCTAAATACTAAGATGAATAACCCAATTATTAGGGGATAACTTACGCGTAGCGTTAAATGTTTGTACACAATACATGGTACGAAGGGCAGATCCCCCTAAGTACGAGGATTCCTTATAGTCTTATGATTGTTAAAGTTGGAGTTGAAAGATTACTCGCAACTGTGGACATAGTTCATGGTCTTATGACCCTCAGTTATTTTTATTCCATAATTTGGATTTCAGTTCCTGATTATCATTGTTAGAGTACCATTCAGTCTTGATGAGCCTATCATGGGCAGTTATTATTATTATACTCTTATCGATTCCATATTGTTTCAAGTGAGCATTGTTTGCTCACTCTTGCTTATATAACTCTTACAGATTAAAGGCTAAAAGGTGATGTACCTAGCACCAGAAGAGGTAAAGGAAAGATGAGCAAGTTTTGAAGACTTGTAATTTGATATTTGATTTTGATTTTAATTGAATGGTTGTAATGAAGTTTATTTTAATTCCGCATTTGAATGATTGTATTTAAAGGTTAGACAACCTGGGAGATTTTATTATGTAACCCTTTAATGGGAAAGATTTTATTTATCCAGTTTTATTGTGATTGGGACTGTTTAGTTTTGATTTTAATGTTTCTATACCTAGAATGAACATGTTATTAGCAATTAAATTGTTATGTAACTTGATTACGTGATTAAAAATCCAGTTTTTACATGATGAACGTACTTAGATATATTTGTAATGTGGTAATGACTAATTATGTCATGATGACATATGTTTATAGGATATTGTGATTTGAATTGTTCAGTTTAGCCCACGAGCAAGGCAAGTTTTCTAATTCTTTATCTTGTTGAAATATTTATTGTTTCAATTCGATTACCTTTTAAAGGATGCAAATTTTGTAAACATTGGTTTGATGTTGACAAGTTATTCTTGTATTTAACTTGTTGCTTAGCATGCCCGAATATATTTGAATAGTTTATCGTTCATATTTCCATGCATGCTTAATACTCAATTCTAATTAACCTTGACTTAATATTGTTCAAGCAAGGCATGTTATAGTTATTCAAAGTATATGCTATTAGAATATTCCTAAAGCATGATTTGGTTTACCATGTCGATTCAATTTCAAGTATTCTATAATATGATGTTATTAGTATTAATTCAACTAGTCCTCTAGTTGATGATCGTTGAACTTTTAAATTAACCTTGAAAGCTTATCCAAACCAAACTCTCTTTGGTGCGGACTTGTACTCTAAATACTGAGATGAACAACCCTATTATTAGGGGATAACTTACGCGTAGCGTTAAATGTTTGTGCACAATACATGTAATACGAAGGAGTGATCCCTTAAATCACGAGGATTCCTTATAGTCTTATGACTGTTAAAGTTGGAGTTGAAAGATTACTCGCAATTGTGGACATAGTTCATGGTCTTATGACCCTCAGTTTTATTTATTCCACATTTCGGATTTCAGTTCCTGATTATCATTGTTAGAGTACCATTCAGTCTTGGTGAGCCTATCATGGGTAGTTATTATTATTATTATACTCTTATCGATTCCATATTGTTTCAAGTGAGCATTGTTTGCTCACTCTTGCTTATATAACTCTTACAGTTAAAGACGAAAAGGCTGATGTACCTAGCACCAATAAGGGAAAAGGAAAGATGAGCATGTTTTGAAGACTTGTAATTTGATATTTGATTTTTAGATTTTAATTGAATGGTTGTAATGAAGTTTATTTTAATTCTGCATTTGAATGATTGTATTTAAAGGTTAGACAACCTGGGAGATTTTATTATGTAACCCTTTAATGGGAAAGATTTTATTTATCTAGTTTTATTGTGATTGGGTAGTTAGATATGAATGTTTGATTAAGTGAACACCAAATCATGTGGGAATGAAGTACCTGGGTTTGGGGGTGTCACAAGTTTGTATCAAAGCCTTAGTTTATGAACCTTAGGTGGGGGAAAAGCCTTAGGAAGTAACCTTCGAAAAGATAGTAATGATAAACTTTTATCGAGTTTTAAGGAAGAAGTAATAAAACACTTATGTGCTTATGTGTTTATAACTTATGTGCTCGTGAGAGTCGAGTAAAAATGATTAGTAATTAAAACTTAAACTTTTGGTTGACAGGATGTCTAATATAGGAGGATCAAGTCAAGCTAGGGAGGAGGAGCCTCGAGATATTCAGGTAGCTAGGGAAAAATTACTACCATGGGAAACAGTTCCGTTGGTCACAGTAGTTGAGCAGGAGAGAGTACCTGATGATGATGATGAGATAGAGATAGACGAGGAGGATTCCTTGGAGCTGCCACAGACGAATGAAGAGGACGAGGAGGAAAGGATTCCACTTAACTCGATAGCTGGCCGTATATACGATGAGGTGCATGACCACAATGTGGAACTTGAAGATACTGTCGAGGAATTGCAAGAGTTAGTAGCTGAACAACAAACCTCGATGGCACAGAAGGATGACAAGATCCATGATCGGGAAGAACGATTGAAAAATGTTGAAGAGAAGTTGGTTCACACTAAAGAAGAGAACGACCAAATGAGAGCAGAGATTGCAGAGTTGAAGAGCAAGTTGAGAGAAGAGTCTGCAAAAAGGGAAAGAGCCAAGACGCAGCGCATTTGAGGAAGGCGATCAATCTAGCCGAAATAGCAGAGGGATACGCAGAAGCAAAGAGAATGAAGATACAGGAAATGGATAACCTATTCAACATCGCGATCAATCAAGCTCAGGATCGGGTCATGGGTTACCCAATTCAGTTCGAGACGCTACCCTCGTACATACTAGATCGTCGAACCATGTTCCAAATTATGGAAGAAAAGGCGTCGTAAAGGCTTTGTAAAGATATCTTAATAGGACATCGTAGGAAGTGTATTTGATTTATGATTTATGTTATGATAAGTATTATGTAAATCCCTAGTTTTATGCAACTTATGGGATATGATGATGATATCCTGAAACTTTAGTAGTTCAGGAAAATAATGTAAATAGCAGTGATGCTATGGATATGATGTTTTTCAAAGAATTAAGTATGAATAAAAGTTATTATCTTCTTTTATCCAAAGTGTTATGTGTTATGTGGTGATTACTTTTATGGGGGCAAGTTAATTAGAAATTACTTGAAAGAGTTGAGTAATAATCTAATGAGTGTATTTTTAACAGAAAATGCCTCCAAGACGTCAACCACCCCGTCAGAGAACCGCTGAAGGAACCAACAACGATAATGCTGAAGCTAACCCCGTTCAGCAGCTGGTGACGTTACTAACAAGTGCACTACAGAATCAATCACAGAATCAACCTCAGAACCAAGGTGCTACGTTTAAGGACTTCAAGGCGGTTCGACCACCAGAATTCTGTGGATCCATGAATCCAGTTGAAGCACAGACCTGGATCATGGAAATTGAGAAGGTTTTTGATGTGGCTAGGGTAGAGGATAACCAGAAGACTGCTTTTGCAACATTCATGTTGAAAGCAGAGGCTAGTTATTGGTGGCAGGCCAATAAAACTCGGGAGGGACCATGAATAATGACTTGGGAAAGGTTTAAGGAGATTTTCATCGAGACCTATTTCCCAAAGAGTTCGAAAAGCCAGTTATAAGTACAGTTTTTAGAACTGAAGCAGGGAACGATGACGGTGTTGGAGTATGCTGCGAAATTCAATGAGTTGGCGAGGTTTGCGCCATATCAAGTCAGCACAGATGAACGTAAGGCAAAGAGATTTGAACAGGGACTGAAGCCCTAGTTGTTTAGTAGGGTTTCCTTATTCCAGTTGAAGAATTTTGCAGCCATAATGGAAAAGGCCATTCTCGCTGAAGGTGGAGGCGAGGCGGTAGCCAAGTTCAATCAGGAACATAAAAAGAAGAAGAATGAAGTGGAGGTGAAGAATGGAGGTGGTGGTAGTGGAAATGGTAATAATAACCTAAAAAGAAGGTGGAATGGAAATGTGGGTGCTGGGAATCAACAAGATAGCCACCAGAATAAGAAGTTTGAAGCATGTGCTACATGCAGGAAGTTTCACAAGGGTGTATGTTTAATGGGGAAACGAGTATGCTTTAACTGTTGCCAGGAGGGTCATATCACCCCAAATTGCAATCAACCCAAGAAGAATGTTTGCTACACTTGCGGGTCCAAGGATCACTTTGCTCGTGAGTGCCCCAAGAAGAAAGCTGGAGAAGTAATGGGAAACAAGAGAGGTAGCAGTGGAGGTACATGGGCAATTACTGGACCGACGACATCAACTAAACCTACAGCCAAAACCTTCAACATGACTGTGCAAGATGCTGTGCAATTAAAGGATGTGGTGTCAGGTATTATCCCAATCAATGATATTGATGCTTATGTATTATTTGATTCGGGTGCTACTTGCTCATTTATATCTGATGAATTTGCTATGAGACTAGGATTGCCTAGTGAAGAATTGAATTTCCCTTTAAACATAGAAATTGTGATTAAGGAAGTAATTCCTGTTAGGTTTGTATACAAGAACTGTAGAGTGAACATTAAGGGAAATATTTTGATGGTAGATTTAATTCCGATTAGGCTTGGAGAGTTTGATGTTATTTTGGGAATGGATTGGTTGTTCAATTGTGGAGAAATAATTGACTGCCAAAAGAAATGTGTAAACCTTACGACTCTGTCAAAGGTAGTTTTCAATGGTAGCAAATTGCCTAGACAAATGAGATGTCTGACGATTATGCAGGCCAAGAAGTTATTGAGTCAAGGCTGTGTGGGTTATTTAGCTTACATAGTTGATACTCAGAAAAAGGGTGCAAAACTAGGAGAAATACCAGTAGTTAGGGAATTTGTGGACGTATTTTCGGAGGATTTTCCAGGACTTCTGCCTGACAGAGAAATCGAGTTTGTGATCGACTTAGTGCCAGGAACCGCTCCGATATTGAAAGCCCCGTACAGAATGGCTTTGGTAGAGAATAAGGAAATGATGTTACAACTACAAGAGCTGTTGGACAAGAAATACATTCAGCCGAGTGTGTCACCGTGGGGAGCACCGGTGTTATTCGTAAAGAAGAAGGATGGGTCAATGCGTCTTTGCATTGATTATAGGGAATTAAACAAAGTCACTATTAAGAATAAATATCCATTGCCGAGAATAGATGATTTATTTAACCAGTTGAAGGGTGCTAGATATTTCTCGAAAATAGATTTGAGGAGTGGGTATCACCAACTAAAAGTAAGGAAGGAGGATGTACCGAAGACGGCATTCCGAACTCGGTATGGACATTACGAATTTTTGGTGATGTCTTTTGGTTTGACAAATGCCCTTGCTGCGTTCATGGATTTGATGAACACTGTGTTTAAACCATTTTTAGATAAGTTTGTGGTGGTGTTTATCGACGATATTCTGGTGTACTCTAGAACTCAAGAAGAACATGTGGAACATTTATGTCTAACGCTAGAGACGCTAAGAAAGGAAAAGTTGTATTCGAAATTCTCTAAATGTGAATTCTGGTTAGAACGTGTACAATTTCTTGGGCACGTAATTGAAAAGGATGGAATCTTAGTGGATCCATCAAAGGTCGAAGCTATGATAAATTGGGAACAACCAAGAACTCCGTCAGAAGTAAGAAGTTTCTTGGGATTGACAGGCTATTATAGAAGGTTTATCCAGGATTTCTGCAAGATTGCCACTCCATTGACAAATTTGACGAGGAAATCTATAAAATTTATTTGGACGGAGAAATGTGAAGGAAGTTTTCAGGAATTGAAAAAGAAGCTAAGTATGGAACCTGTGTTATCATTACCAGATAGTACAAGAAATTTTGTGGTGTACAGTGATACTTCACACAAGGGATTAAGATGTGTCCTTATGCAGAACGGAAAAGTTATCGCGTATGCATTAAGGCAATTGAAAGATTGCGAAAAAGGGTATCCGACTCATGATTTAGAGTTGGCGGCGGTTGTGTTTGCTTTAAAAATATGGAGACACTATCTCTGTGGAGAAAAATGTGAGATCTACTCAGACCATAAAAGTCTGAAGTACATTTTCACTCAGAAAGACCTGAACATGCGTTAAAGGAGATGGATGGAATTGATAAAGGATTACGATTGCTAGATCTTTTATCATCTAGGCAAAACAAACGTGGTTGCAGATGCCTTGAGTAGGAAAGGCAGGGAAAAGTTGATGTTGTTAACTGATAAGGAGGATCTTATTACAGCAATGTCAAGGTTAGAGTTGGAAATCAAATTTCGAAAAGAATCCGATGAAAAATTATACCAGATGGAAGCCAGTCAGACTTTGGTGGACAAAGTGAAGAACGCTCAACTGCAAGATGAGGAATGCAGAAAACTAAGAGAAAGTGTGGTCGAGGGAAAAGAAGTAAAATACAAGGTTGATACTGATGGAATGTTGAGATTCGAGGGACGAATTTGGGTTCCAGCAGTACCAGATATTAAAGAGGACATCTTGACAGAAGCTCATAACTCGAGATATTCGATTCATCCGGGAAGTACGAAGATGTATCAAGATTTGCGGTGATATTTTTGGTGGCCAAATATGAAAAGAGACGTTGCAGAATGCATTGTAAAGTGCTTGACATGTCAGAGAGTCAAGGCCGAGCATCAAAGACCAAGCGGGTTACTTCAACCGTTAGAGATACCAGAATGGAAATGGGAACATATCACAATGGATTTTGTGGTAGGTCTCCCAATGACTCAGAAAGGATACGATGTAATTTGGGTGATAGTGGACAGATTGACAAAATCTGCACACTTTTTACCAATAAAGATTAGATTCAATCTTGATCAGCTGGCAAGATTATATGTTAAAGAGATCGTTGCAAGACATGGAGTTCCAGTGTCAATTGTGTTAGATAGAGATCCGAGGTTCACATCAAACTTTTGGAAGAGACTACAGGAATGTATGGGAACACAAGTGCGAATGAGTACGACATATCATCCGCAAACAGATGGCCAAAGCGAACGAACGATTCAGACATTGGAAGATATGTTGAGAGCATGCGTTATGGATTTCAAAAGAAGCTGGGATGAACAATTACCGTTGGTGGAATTTGCCTACAATAACAGTTACCACGCGAGCATCGGCATACCGCCTTACGAAGCAATATACGACAGGAGGTGCAGAACTCCACTGTGTTGGGATGAAGTTGGTGAACGTCAACTGTTAGGACCAGAACTGGTACAACAAACTGCTGAGGTTGTCAAACTCATCAGAACAAGATTGATAGCTGCTCAAGATAGATAGAAGAAATATGCTGATCAACACATACAAGATCGTGCATTCGACGTAGGAAATTACGTTTTCCTAAAAGTTTCACATTGGAAGGGAAAAATTCGATTTGGTAAAAAGGGAAAACTAAGCCCGAGGTTTATTGGACCCTTTGAAGTGCTACGAAAAGTTGGAGAGGTTTGCTTACGAGGTAGCTCTACCTCCGGAATTGCAAAATATTCATAATATTTTTCATGTTTCGGTGTTACGACCATATAAACCTGATTACAAGCACGTGATTGAGTATAAACCATTGCACTTTGAGAAAGACTTGTCCTATGAAGAGATTCCTATCCAGATTGTTGATAGGATAGAACAAGTGCTCAGAAATAAAGTGATACCTTCTGTGAAGGTAATATGGAGAAACGACAATGTCGAAGAGGCTACATGGGAACTCGAAGCTGAAATGATGAAGAATTACCCTGAGTTATTTGTTTAATCTGTGTCTTCGATTCTGGGGACAAAATCTTTGTAAGTAGAGGAGAATGTGACGAATGAATTGTTTGAGTTGTGATTATGGGGACAAAATCCTTGTAAGGAGGGAATGATGTAACATTCCATAATTTTTATTGTTATATTAAATATTTATTGAAATATTTAAGTATTTAATGGATGTGTTTATTGTTAAATAAATAATTGTTCAAATTTGATTCAATTTGGTTAACTATTTGTTAAATAAATAATTAAGGAAATTAATTATTTTATGCTAATTTAATTTAATTATTAAGTTAGAGAGTTTGATTAATTTTATTATTATTCTTTTATTTGAATTTGTAATTAAAAGATGTGTTAGTTGATTAAATAAAATTACAATTATATAGAAAATTATAATTTTGTGGTATTGATTTATGTGATGTAGTAATTTAATAAATTGTTATTAAGATTAATTTAATTTAGTAAATGTGTGATTTAATAACCTTTTATAAAGGAGTTATTAAAATAACTTAAAGGAGTTTTAATTCAGTTTTGCCAAACAAGGCCTAATGCCTATTAAGTCTTTAATCTAATTGTGTTTTACCAAACAAGGCATAAGGATTAATTGGTTATTTTTTAGTGACTAGCCAAACAAGCTTATGGCTTTTGGTTTTCAAAACTTAGATAACTGATATCAGTTATATCTATATTTATATTATATAATTAATATATATTATATCCTATATACGTTAGATTGTTAGTACGTAGTTAGAGTTAGGAAGAAAAGAGAAAAACTCAGAGGAAGAAGAAGAAGAAAAGAAGAAAAGAAGAAAAGAAGAAAGGAAGAAAGACTAGGGAATTGGAGAGAAGAAGAGGCTTGAGAATCAAAAAGGGTTGGCCATCATCTTCTTCAAACAAGGTATCATCTAAACTCTGTTATTGTTTTCTTTTCAAAGCTATAGTTGTATTCTCTCTCTCCCAATTTTCTCCATAAAAGCTTTGTAGAAGTTTAATTGTTTTTATGTATGTGATTTAATATGATAATCTAGTGTTGTTAAACTATTTTCTTAAGCTATAGTTGAGAATAGTCCATGAATTTATATTGTGTATATGGTTGTGAAGAAAAACTATTTTCATAGAGAGTTTTTGTGAATATATATATGTATATATATATTGTTTGGTTTAAAATAAAAATTATGGGTTGTTTAGTTATTTTATTGATAAATTGGCTATTCAATTTGATAGAGTATGTATAAATATTGATAAAGATGCTTTAAATTAATTGTTTTGGTTGAAAAACAAAATCACAGTATTGATTTTCATTAAAAATATCAAAAAGTGAGTTTTTATCAAAAATAGTGAAATTGGATGTTTTAAACTTGTTGTTTATGTTGTTGTATGGATAGAAACATGTTAGGAATTCTTGAATTATGTTTACATGAAGTCTTTGTATGAATTATATGTGAATTAGAATGTTAGATACGAGCTTGTAGGCCAAAATTTGCTTTTTCTTATCTTTGCTGTCAAGTCATCGATCAAGCTATGATTTACAGCAAATATTGTGAACAACAGATTCATTTTTCATGTCATGAATATTGTATGGCATACGCGCCATGCTGCGTGGCCTTGTAGCTTTATTCTCGAGTCGAAGCGCCATCACCGCTACCATGCAATAATGAACCACAATATAAAGCGTGGCGCCATTGGCATGAAAGTTAGCGTAATGGTTCGACAATGTTAATTTTGTACTCAAAATTTTAAGAAATGATTATGTGTTAATATTAGGACTGTTAAGTTATGATTTTAATGTTTCTATACCTAGAATGAACATGTTATTAGCAATTAAATTGTTTTGTAACTTGATTACGTGATTAAAAATCCAATTTTTACATGATGAACGTACTTAGATATGTTTGTAATGTGGTAATGACTAATTATGTCATGCTGACATATGTTGATAGGATATTGTGATTTGAATTGTTCGGTTTAGCCAACGAGCAAGGAAAGTTTTCTAATTCTTTATCTTGTTGAACTATTTATTGTTTCAATTCGATTACCTTATAAATGATGCATACTTTCTAAACATTGGTTTGATGTTTACAAGTTTTTCTTGTATTTAACTTATTGCTTAGCATGCCCGAATATATTTGAATAGTTTATCGTTCATATTGCCATGCATGCTTAGTACTCAATTCTAATTAACCTTGACTGAATATTGTTCACGCAAGGCATGTTATAGTTATTCAAAGTATATGCTATTAGATTATTCCTAAAGCATGATTTGGTTTACCATGTCGATTCAATTTCGAGTATTCTATAATATGATGTTATTAGTATTAATTCAACTAGTCCTCTAGTTGATGATCGTTGAACTTCAAATTACCCTTGGAAGCTTATCCAAACCAAACTCTCTTTGGTGCGGACTTGTACTCTAAATACTGAGATGAACAACCCTATTATTAGGGGATAACTTACGCGTAGCGTTAAATGTTTGTGCACAATACATAGTATGAAGGGCTTATCCCCCTAAGTACGAGGATTCCTTATAGTCTTATGACTGTTAAAGTTGGAGTTGAAAGATTACTCACAACTGTGGACATATTTCATGGTCTTATGACCCTCAGTTATATTTATTCTACATTTTGTATTTTAGTTCCTGATTATCATTGTTAGAGTATCATTCAGTCTTGATGAGCCTATCATGGGCAGTTATTATTATTATACTCTTGTCGATTCCTTATTGTTTCAAGTGAGCATTGTTTGCTCACTCTTGCTTATATAACTCTTACGCTTAAAGAGCGAAAAGGTCATATGTACCTAGCACCCGATGAGGGAAAAGGAAAGATAAGCAAGTTTTGAAGACTTGTAATTTGATATTTGATTTTCAGATTTTAATTGAATGGTTGTAATGAAGTTTATTTTAATTCTGCATTTGAATGATTGTATTTAAAGGTTAGACAACCTGGGAGATTTTATTATATAACCCTTTAATGGGAAAGATTTTATTTATCCAGTTTTATTGTGATTGGGACTGTTAAGTTATGATTTTAATGTTTCTATACCTAGAATGAACATGTTATTAGCAATTAAATTGTTATGTAACTTGATTACGTGATTAAAAATCCAATTTTTAAATGATGAACGTACTTAGATTTGTTTGTAATATGGTAATGACTAATTATGTCATGATGACATATGTTTATAGGATATTGTGATTTGAATTGTTCGGTTTAGCTCACGAGCAAGGCAAGTTTTCTAATTCTTTATCTTGTTGAACTATTTATTGTTTCAATTCGATTACCTTATAAATGTAGCAAACTTTCTAAACTTTGGTTTGATGTTGACAAGTTATTCTTGTATTTAACTTGTTGCTTAGCATGCCCGAATATATTTGAATAGTTTATCGTTCATATTGCCATGCATGCTTAGTACTCAATTCTAATTAACCTTGACTTAATATTGTTCAAGCAAGGCATGTTATAGTTATTCAAAGTATATGCTATTAGATTATTCCTAAAGCATGATTTGGTGTACCATGTCGATTCAATTTCAAGTATTCTATAATATGATGTTATTAGTTTTAATTCAACTAGTCCTCTAGTTGATGATCGTTGAACTTCAAATTACCCTTGAAAGCTTATCTAAACCAAACTCTCTTTGGTGTGGACTTGTACTCTAAATACTGAGATGAACAACCCTATTATTAGGGGATAACTTACGCGTAGCGTTAAATGTTTGTGCACAATACATGGTACGAAGGGTTTGATCCCCCAAGCACGAGGATTCTTATAGTCTTATGATTGTTAAAGTTGGAGTTGAAAGATTACTCTGAAGCTGTGGACATAGTTCATGGTCTTATGACTCTCGTTATATTTATTCCACATTTTGGATTTGGGCCTCGATTATCATTGTTAGAGTACCATTCAGTCTTGATGAGCCTATCATGGGCAGTTATTATTATTATACTCTTGTCGATTCCATATTGTTTCAAGTGAGCATTGTTTGCTCACTCTTGCTTATATAACTCTTACAGTTAAAGACGAAAAGGCTGATGTACCTAGCACCAATAAGGGAAAAGGAAAGATGAGCAAGTTTTGAAGACTTGTAATTTGATATTTGATTTTCAGATTTTAATTGAATGGTTGTAATGAAGTTTATTTTAATTCCTCATTTGAATGATTGTATTTAAAGGTTAGACAACCTGGGAGATTTTATTATATAACCCTTTAATGGGAAAGATTTTATTTATCCAGTTTTATTGTGATTGGGTAGTTAGATATGAATGTTTGATTAAGTGAACACCAAATCCTATGGGAATGAAGTACCTGGGTTTGGGGTTGTCACATACTTTGTGGCCTTTTATTACTTTATTTACATTTTGTTTCGCTTGGAGTTTACTTCGTGGCGGTTGATTGTTTTTACTCCTTTATTTATATTTTGTCCCGCCTGGAGTTTACTTTGTGGCGATTGATCAATTTTACTGCTTTATTTATATTTCGTCCCACCTGGAGTTTACTCAGTGGCGGTTGATCGCATTTATTGCTTTATTTACATTTCTGATCCCCCATGGAGGTGCTTCGTGGTGGTTGATTGTGTCTCTCTATATATATTTATCGTTTTTATATATTTACATTTTCGGTCCCCCATGAAGTTCGCTTCATGGTGGTTGACAGTCTGTATATATATATTTACAACTTATATATATGTAACTGCTTACAGCTTTCATACAAACTGCTACATCATGTGAGCGTAGGAATCATGTGATCACATATTCAGTTCCTTGAATCTAGATTCGGTTCCCGTGATCGACATTTTTGGCTGTAAACATCTTGTACATTATTCACGGTGTCTGAATTTCCGTATATAGCTCTCATGCCTACAAGGAGTTCGGCACTGCTATATATATTATTTTCTCGAAGATGCTTCGCATCTTGAAAATAAAAGCAACTAAGCCGAACATTTAATAAAATGGAAGTATCAATGACTATTTTACCCCTAACTTGGAAATTTTATAAAAAGGAAGCTTAATTCCTTTGTTTGGATTTTTTAAAATTATCCAACATTTGAGAGAGTGAGAGAAATTTCGGATGAGGAAAAAGAGGAAAAGGAAGAGGAATAGTTGGCTCATGAGCAAACTTTGTCCTACGGAAGAAGATTAAAGGAGAAAGGTAATCCGAAACCTAGTCTCTTATAATTTTTATTTAAGTTTTTTATGTTTAAAACATAGCTTAATGAGAATAAGAAGTAAGAGATGTTAGGAATGATTTCATATGGTTGAAATCATGAGAAAATGAAAAAATAAATTTTTGAAGTTTCCGTTATAAATTTCTTAAGGAAGTATAAGATTCATAATGAATTTGAGCGATCCGAATGAATCATATGAATGATTCGGTGAAATAAGTAAGGAATGGTGCTCTATAACATCAAATTCGAAGAAAAAGTGAAATTGTAATCAAAATATCGATTAAAAACGGAGAACGCAAAGAACACGCGAAGAACGCGAAGAACGTTGTTGATGGACAAATTTAAAACCATCGTAGTGTAATTGTTTTTGATGGACAAGTTTAAAACCATCGCGTATAAGTTAGATGCTTATTGCTTGGTTAGGAACGGTTGAAATGTTCATGAAGAACGGATTAAAACTGAGCTATAATGAAGTTATGACAAAAATTTTATAAAAGACGAATGAGAATTAGAAAGTTAGTAAATAAACCTGAACATGTAGGGTTTTGTAAGAATGTATGAGAATGTAGAAAACGTGAGTCGTGGACTCAAGAACAAACGAGTTTCGAGTTCGGATGAACAGATTACGGATGAACAAACGAAGAACTTTAAAAACATAAAATAAACAAAGGACGAAGAATAAGCTAATATAAAGGCATGTTAATGGTTTTAGAGCAAAATTCTGTCTGAGGGGGATTGAAGTACGTAAGATAAGGAAGAAAATGGCTTTGGAACGACCTCGTTCCGAGCTATAACGAAGAAGATATGAGATTTCAAAGCAAGCGTCTTAAACAATTTTCAGACTTAGAAATTTTTTTGGAGATGTTGAGCCTGGCGCCACAGTGCCAGATCGGGCCATCAGCTACTACTGAGTGGCACCGCGGCGTGAAGGAGAAGAAGGGAGCCGGTGCCGCAACGCCGGTGCAGGGTAAGGCACAGTAATGAGCTTTTAATTGATCAATTACTGCAGGGAAGTGTAAGGGAAGATAATGAACATGTAGTTCACGTAATGTAACACTTAAACAAGTGATTTAAACCCTTAGTAAAGGTTGAACGAAAAGATTAAACGAGATTGAAAGACAATGAATTTGAACACGGGTTACGAAACCGATATCCGGGGATCATAGTCGCGATAAACAAATGTGGAGGATTGCTATGATTGTGCTTCCTTAGACGTTAAGTGGTGAGGGTAATGAATAACATTTCAATGTTATGTTGTGGTAATGAAAGATAAGTGTAAAGCATATAGACGCTGTGAATGCAACATATTTACGATGAATGACCTATATTAGCATACAACGAATAGTATGGCTTCGACATTAAGGAAGAATAATGAATGGTATCAAGAAAGCCGTAATGAACGGTAATAAGATTAACAAAAGCAGAATGTGGGTCGGATGAAGAATGTTAGAATGAAATGTAAGCGTTGAACACTTTAACCGACATGAAGGTTGAGTGTACGCAAATATTAAATGGGTAGAACGTACACCTTGTGTATGGTTTGACCGTAGGATAATGAAGACCAATGATTAAACCATGAACGGTGAAGAAGCTGAATTAAAGATAATGACGTTGAACATAAAGAAGTCGAGTTAATGATTAACTTGAACGATCGCTCTGAGTATACAAAAGACTTTATGACTTAGACGATAAGAATGAATCCTGCGGTATGGCATTTAGTTGCCAGAAAGCCATAAGAAATAAGAAATTGACTTAACGAACATTAGAGTTAATAGTTCGGATAAGTTAAGATAAGTTAGGTTATGGTACAATTGTAACCTTTGATGGTTGACATATGGGAGATGGGCTAAACAATTCCTTTAGAGAGCGAAGGTATATACAAAATTGGCAACCGATCTAACTCACTGTGATGGCAGTGTAGACGAGATGGGAACTTGTTTGTTGGTTGTTTGTGGGAAACCACTCAGAGTACCATATGGACTACTAGCAGAGAAGTGATATGTGCTGAGTCCTAGAGAAGTTATAAGAAGAAGATAAGAATGTAAATCATCAAAGATGATGAACGTATGAGTAAGATATCTCCGTATGTCATGAAGCCGTAAACCGATTATGAAAGTTGGTCGCGTAAACTTAGGTTGCAAGAACGCGAACCCTAAGAAGTAAAGTTAAGTAAACCACTGCGTAAGTCAAGTATATGACTAATTGGTGTACGTGTTTTTCCTTATGTATTTTATAGGGATTGGAATGATCAGTTCAGCGTAAGCTGTAGCTGTGCGTAAGGCAAGTTTCCTAACTTCATTCATATTTTAAAGGAACGCTAGTTTTTAAAACTTCTCAGATGTTGAACTAGAGAAGTTCTGTCTATGTGAAAATGTGTGATATTTGTACAAGGTGGTAGAATGTATGAGGCCCTATGCCACAATGTGAACACTTCGGTGTTTCTATGAGATGAACTGTTCTGTGATTGAACTGTTCAATATGAGACTGTTCTGTTTATATATGAACTGTTATTGTTAAGTCTGTGCTAAAGATTCTAGCCCGGCAGGATGTGTATGAAAGAGAGTAGAGAATGAATGTATTTCAAAGTAAATGTAACTAATGTTTTAAAATGATAGGAATCGGGATTATTCCTATTATTCAAGCTGCTTCATAACCTTTGTTCGGTTTTTGAAGTTATAAAGGAATGTTTGAATTCTTAAAGTTGTTTGTTCAACCGTTATGACTTGCTGGGCAATTGAATGCTCACACTTGCTTTAAATAAAAAATATTTTTAGCGAATGATGTTAGAAGAACTTAAGGATTCTGGGAAGATCGAGCTGATCAGTATCCAAAAGAAGTGCCATTCAGTGTATGAATGTGCCTGAAGATCAAGCCACGACTTGTAATGTAGAATAATGTAATTAATCTATAGAATAGTTTAATGAACGGTTATGTATCCTTGGTGGCGGATGAAAGTCACTTTGGTAAGATGGAAAAAATAATTTAATTATCATTATTTGTAAAGAAAGAGGTTATAATGTTTTAGAACCTGGGAATTGAGAATGTATGTTGTTATATTTCAGTATATAATGATGTATGTTTGGAAATTCGAGTATGAAGATAGACCAGATTTCGGGGCATTATAGAGTGGTATCAAAGCTGATAGGTTATAAACCTTAGGTATGAGTACCCAAGGCTATAATTGTAAATAGAAGGATAAGAAGATTGGTGAGTTAAACGATTAAGGAAAAAGATCACTACGTGATCATAGTGAATCATAGTAATAGATGATCTATTAAACGATGAATGATTTATAGCTAATGCTGTGAATGAATGGTACTACGAAGTAGTACAGAAAGAAGAACTCAGATTGAGTTGTAAAAGATATCATACGAATTAAATAAAATTCATATTAAGTGAAGAGAAAATTAGGAATTGTAAAATTTTAATTGAGGACTCATGTGATAGCTGAGTTGTATGAACCTTTATTATGGGCAGAGGTTTGTGCTTTGGTGTAACAACTGCTCTGTTTATTACAATGATAATCATTGGAATTGGTCGCTCTAGCAATATGTATGTGACGAGAAGGTGAATCTTTTCTCATGTATATGCTTGATAGGTAGAGAATGATAAGATAGGTGCGAGTTCTTGAAACTCACACTTATGGTAGGTTCGTGACCCATAATCATATGGTATGTTTTTGAAGTTCTCAGCGAACAGACGCCTATGGTCTGACTAGGATAGTTCTTAAACTCATATTATTGTGGAAAGTTCCTAAACTCATAATGTGTTGTAAGTTGATGGACTGTACTAAGGTATATAAATGTGTAGACTAAAAATGAGTTATTTTCAGTAGAATTATCATTGAAGGTGCTAGAGAAGATTAAGTATTGTCTCAAGTAAGACAATGAATGAAGATGGAGAATAGGATATTCCCAGTCATCTAGCTACGCTAGATTTTGAAGTTTCTTGAAATCGTGCTTATGTGTGCACGTTTTGAAAAGGAAAGAATTGGTTCAACTTTTGGAACCAATAGATTTTAAAAGAACTATTCTTGATATGTCTATGCTAGTTGATTCGGCTAGACAAAAATTGATTTGAAATATCAAAATGAATTTTATATCATCAGTGCATTTGATGCAAGGATGGTAAAAGGATGGAGTTGTTAATGCAATTGAACCTAGTGTTGGATGTTATCTTAGGATCAACAACCCACTATGGTATGATGTATAATGACGAAGTCCTCAACGTACTATGAAAAGTACAGTATCATGACGTCATAAAACATTTTGATGTATTGTGAAAGAATTTAAAGAAGTAGTCAATGCCAATTGATTTGACTAGACGAATGTTTCAAGTTGATATCCAATTTATTGGTATGGTCTAAGCTACTTGATTTGGCTAAGACGAATGGTATGTCATGATTAAAAGAAAATCGAGCTTTATTTGAAGAAGTTGTGCCAAACGAAATTTCTTTGGTACAGAATCTAATGATTAAGTCTGAGGTGAACATACCCTGAAATGGGGTTATACAAGGGTTGATCGCCTACGTATGAAAGAGGTAGTTTACTTTCTGTGTGATTGTAAACTGATCGCGGAAGAAGGTTTACGGCGTCATGTTGTTAAACCTAGTAAGAGTTCATGGTCAATTTGTCCCCACAACAAAAGTATGAAATGTTTTAAAGGAATTCTTATATTTCTCGTTATTCATTCTACTTCATAATTCTTGATAAGTTATGACGGTGAGAGAATGTTTGAAAGATAAGAACTTCTTTGAAGAGAAGTTGAGAAGAAGGGTATGTTAAAATTTTGAGGATGAAATTCTGTGAAGAAGGGGTGAATGTGATGACCCTGGAATGGGTGTAATTTTAGAAAATTCGAGGACGAAATTTTTATAAGGGAGGAAGAATGTAACAACCCGAGAAATTGGATTATCCAAAATTTAAGATTTAAAGAATTAGTTATTAATAAAATAAATTTTTATTAATAATATTTTGTGCTATATGTTTATTAATCGTTCTAGAACCTAGGATGATTAATAATCGGAAGGATTCTGGCTACGAGCTAGACTGAACGAGTAAGAATTTTCAAGATGAAAATAAAATATTTCCAGGAAAAAAGACGAAATAAGCATTATTAACGCGACGAAACCCTAAGGGTTTGGGTTTGAATAACCTAAGCCTTTTCGAGAGTTCGGTATGTCGAAATGACATTCCGTTACAAGATTTGACGATATTATATAGTGAAAAGTTAAGTAAGCTGATAAAAGTTTTTCTCAAAAAATGTGCACAAATCAGACGAAATAAAAATGACGAAAAGTACTGTTATATACTTTTCACTAATTTAACTAAGTTAGGGGAAAACACTTAATGTCGAAAAGTGTTTTTTAGTTTTTCGGAGATCCGAAGGATACGTAAAAGTTAATCGGTAAAGGAAAGACGAAATATCCAAAAATATTTGGATACTGAGAATCGCAGTTTTTGAACTGTCAGATCAATTTCGTAAGACGAAAGCACGAAGCTTCCAGGGGAAGCTTCGTTAATAGTAAGGAGGTTAGTTGAGGAGGTGTGAATAGTAAATCTAGGGGAAAAATGAGTATTTTGCCCCTAGCTTTGAAAATCTATATAAGAAAGGTGTTGGTTGATTTTTTTCTAAATCAACCAACACCATGAAAGAGAGAGAGAGAGTTCAGATGAGAAGGAAGAGGAAAAGTAAGAGGAAAAGCTTGCTTGTGAGAAAACTTTGTTCGACAGAAGGAGATTAAAGGAGAAAGGTAATCCAAAACCTTGTCTCGTATAATTTTTCTTTAAGTTTTCTATGTTTAAGACATAGCTTAATGAGAATAAGAAGTAAATGATGTTAGGAATGATTTCATATGGTTGAAATCATTGATAAAAGAAGAAATAAGAATTTAAAGTTTTTGTTAAAAATTTCTTAAGGAAGTGTACGATTCATAATGAATTAGAGTGATCCAAATGAATCATGTGAATGATTTGGTGAAATAAGTAAGGAATGGGGTTTTATAACATCGAAGAACACGCGAAGAACACGCGAAGAACGTTGTTGATGGACAAATTTAAAACCATCATAGTTTAATTGTTGTTGATGGACAAGTTTAAAACCATTGCGTATAAGTTAGTTGCTTATTGATTGGTTAGGAACGGTAGAAACGTTCATGAAGAATGGATTAAAATGTAACTATAATAAAGTTATGGCAAAATTTTTGAAAAAGACGAATGAGAATTAGAAAGTTAGTAAATGAACCTGAACATGTAGGGTTTCATAAGAATGTAAGAGAACATAGAAAATGTGAGTCGTGGACTTAAGAACGAACGAATTCTGAGTTCAGATGACTGAATTACGGACGAACGAACGAAGAACGTTAAAAACGTAAAACGAACGAAGGGTGAAGATTAAGCCAACCGAATTGAATGTTAACTGATTCAGAATGAAGTTTTATCTGAGGGGGATTAAAGTACGTAAGATAAGGAAGAGAATTACTTTGGAAAGACCTCATTCCGAGCTATAACGAAGAAGATATGAGATTTCAAAGTAAGCGTCTTAAACAATTTCCTGACTTTGAAAAATTTTAATGATTTTGAGCCTGGTGCCGCAGTGCCAGCCAAGCCTTGGGAGGCGGCCCCACAGCACTAGACTCGGGCCATCAGCTACTGCTAAGTGGTACCGCAGTGTGAAGGATAAGGAGGGAACTAGTGCCGTAACGCCGGTGCAGGGTAAGGCACAATAATGAGCTTTTTATCACTCAATTACTGTGGGGAAGTGTAAGGGAAGATAATGAACATGTAGTTCACGTAATGTAACACTTAAACAAGTGATTTAAACCCTTAGTAAAGGTTGAATGAAAAAGACTAAATGAGATTGGAAGATAAAGAATGTGAATGCGGGTTATAAAATCGATATTCGGGAACCGTAGTCGCGATAAACAAACGTGGGGGATTGCTATAATTATAATTCCTTAGACGTTGAGTGAAGAGGGTAATGAATAACATTTCGATGTTATGTTGTGGTAATGAGAGATAAGCATAAAGTGTATAGACGTTGTAAACGTAACACAATTGTGTTAAATGATCGGTCTTAGCATACAACGAACCATATGGCTTCGACATTAAGGAAGAATAATAAGTGGTATTAAGAAAGCCGTAGCGAATGGTAAGAAGATTAATGGAAGCCGATCGTGATTCGGATGAAGAATGTTAGAATTAAATGTAAGAGTTGAACACTTTAACCGACGTGAAGGTTGAGTGTACGCAAATATTAAAAGTGTAGAACCTACACCCCGTGTATGGTTTGACCGTAAGATAATGAAAACCAATGATTAAACCATGAATGGTGAAGAAGCTGAATTAAAGACAAGTACACATAATGTAAAGAAGCCGAGTTAATAATTAACTTGAATGATCATTCTGAGTATACAAAAGACTGTATGACTTGGACGATAAAGAATGAATCCTGAGGTATGACATTTAGTTGAATGAGAAATTGACTTAACGAACATTATATTTTAATGGTTAGGATAAGTTAAGATATGTTAGGTTGTAGTACAATCATAACCTTTGATGGTTGACATATGGGAGCTGGGCTAAACAATTCCTTTAGAGAGCGAAGATATATACAAAACTGACAACCAATCTAACTCACTGTGATGGCAGTGTAGATGAGACGAGAACTTGTTTGTTGGTTGTTTGTGGGAAACCACTCAGAATACCATATGGACTACTAGCAGAGAAGCGATGTGTGCTGAGTCCTAGAGAAGTTATAAGAAGAAGGTTAGAATGTAAATCATCAAAGATGATGAACGTATTGAGTAAGACATCTCCGTATGTCATGAAGCCGTAAACCGGTAATGAAAGTTGTCACGTAAACTTAGGTTGCAAGAACGTGAACCCTAAGAAGTAAAGTTAAGTAAACCAATGTATAAGTCAAATATACATGACTAATTAGTGTATGTGTTGTTTTCCTTATGTGCTACATAGGAATTGGAATAAGCAGTTCAACGTAAGCTATAGCTGTGCGTAAGGTAAGTTTCCTAACTTCATTCGTATTCTAAATGAATGCTAGTTTCTAAAACTTCTTAGATGTTGAACTTGAGAATTTCTGTCTATGTGCAAATGTGTGATATTTGTATAAGGTGGTAAAATGTATGAGGCCTTGTGCCACAATGTTAACACTTTGGTATTTCTATGAGATGAACTGTTCTGTAATTGAACTATTCAATAAGAAAATGTTCTATTTATACATGAATCGTTATTCTTAAGTCTGTGCTATTGATTTTAGCCAGACATGATGAGTATAAAAAAAGTAGAAGTATGAAAGTGTTTCAAAGTGTATGTGAATGATGTTTTAAAATGTTAGGAATCGAGATTATTCCTATTATTCAAGCTACTTCATAACCTTTGTTCAGTTATCGAAGTTATAAAAGAATGTTTGAATTCTTAAAGTTGTTTGTTCAACTTTTATGACTTGCTGGGAAATTGAATGCTAACACTTGCTTAAAATGAAAAACATTTTCAGCGTACAAGTAGAAGAATTTAAGGATCCCGTAAAGATCAAGCTGAGTGGTATCTAGAAGAAGCGCTATTCATTAGATGAATGAGCGTGAAGATAAAGCGAAGACTTGTAATGTAGAAAGATGTAATTAAACTATAAAATAGTTTAATGAACGGTTATGTATCCTTGGTGGCGTATAAAAGTCACTCGTGTAAGATGTAAAGAATAATGTAATTATCATTATTTGTAATGAAAGATGTTATAAGGTTTTAGAACTTGGGAATTGAGAATGTATGTTGTTATATTTCAGTATATAATGATGTGTGTTTGGAAACAAATAGGATTGTGACATACGAAATTTGGGTATGAAGATAGATCGGATTTCGGGGCGTTACAAATTGCACATTGACCCATACACACACACACACATTTATATAACAGTTTAATTGAAAAATGGCGGTCACCATGGTAACACGGATGTCGGGGGGTGCCTAACACCTTCCCTCCGCATAAGAAAGTCCCCGGACCCTAACGAATCTCGGTTTCATAGACCAGTTTAGCAGTGTTACATCACGTGGTCAATGTGCAAACCTTTTCTCGGTTGAGTTGGTGCAACCATTTGAAAATACTAACTGGCGACTCTTGCAGTCCAATCATCGACATATAAATGTTGGACCTTTTCACAACTTATTTTTTCAAACAAATTTCACCTAACATGAGTACACCAAAAACAAGAATGTAAAAGGACATTAAAATCCCGAGCGTTGACGGTTAAGCGACTTTCTTTGGGGATTTCGATGAAGAGGACTTAAGCCGCTACTACAAACTTTTCAAAACTGTTATATGCTTGTGTGTGGATGTTACATTTACATTTTGATGAATGTGTACGAATGCATTTACTTACTGCACTTAATGCCTTACACTATATCTGCATACGATATTAGTGCTTCGCACATGTCATCATTCCCATAACGGTGAGACACGTTGCATGTGAATGTATGTTGTGTGGTTCCTCCACCAGGAGGCTATCTTGTCGGTGTTTGATTACTGGACTCGTAGGGAGACTAATTCCAACGAGGCTCAGGAAAGGCACCACCCAGATTCGATCCAATTGAAAGACCGGATTAACTTCTCGTCAAGTAAATTGCGATGATCTAGGAACCTTCATGCCAAAATGCCGCGAGAGTAAACCTAAGTTATGTCAGCCTCTGATAAACCAAACGCGGAGGAAAGTCTCTTCATGCTTTCCATTTTCAATTACTTGTAAAGACAATTACTTGTATTTCATTCCATGTCAATCTTTATGTAATGGAAAATATGAAGAATATGTGTACATGCATATTAGAGCTTGGCATGCTATCAACTGATACCCATTTTGTAGGATAATACTCCTAAAAAAATGGACACATTATGATAGCATGTAAACATTGATACATCCCCTAAGACTAAACTATATAAGTTTTTGTAGGGAAACAATTGGGACTGTTACCCGATCAAAATTCAGAAAGGCCACGAGCCTACATTTAATTATGTCTTCATCTGACCGGTCTGATCCTGCTCCTGTCTCTCATGAGGAGTTTGACGGATTAAGCAAACAAATTACATATTTGACTGTTCTGCTTAAAGAACTACACCAATCTACTCAGGGGTCTACGAATACCCATACATACAGAATCCTTTGCACATGGAGGAACACAATGTGCGGATCAAGCAAATCCAATACTTGATCTTCAGTTTGATAAGTCCAACAAAATTCTTGAAAACACCCACCCCAAAGAAGATCCAGACACTGCTGATATCAGGAAAAAAGTCCTTTAAATGGAAGAGACAATTCAGTTTATAAAAGGGATTGGTGCACACGGGAGTGTCTAATATGTCGACCTTTGTATATTCCCTGGTGTTCATTATCCATAGAAGTTCAAGACTCCTAACTTTGAAATGTATGATGGGTTAGGAGATCCTTACACACACTTGAAGGTATTCATTGGAGAACTCAGATCTTATGCCGAGGATGAGAAGCTCAGAATGCAGCTGTTCCAAAAGAGTCTAACTAGAGAAGCTCGATCGTCGTACACCAGATTAGACAATTCTAAAATCCATAGTTGGGAAGAGTTAGCTCATGCCTTCCTCAATCAATATAGCTTCCAATATCATATGGCTCCTGAACAGTACCAAATTACCAAGGTCAAGAAACAGTCTAATGAGTCTTTCAGAGAGTATGCTCAAAGGTTGAGGTGCCTTGCTACTCAAGTTATTCCTTCTATGACAGAATCAGAAATGGTGATGACCTTCATAGACATACAAGAAGATCCCTTCTATTAGAGAGTCTTAGCTGGCATTGGCAAGCCATTTTATGAAATGATTAAACATGGAGAGATGGCTAAGATGGGATTGAAGTCAGGAAAAATCCAAGACCTAGCCGCTCTAAAAGTTGTTGCTGAGCACATCTAATCCGGAACTTATGGAAACAACCCCGAAGGGTCCATAAAAAGAAAGAGGAAGATGTTTCCTTGATACTACAAGGTTAGAAAGATAGTTAGAACATTCCTATCCAAAGGAGAAACTACTCCCCTTTTCAGGCAAAGTCATCTAACCCTATATTGCCAAATGGTGGAGAAGTACGACGCAACCGAGTCTTCACATCCCTAGGGGATTCACTCGAGAATGTTCTCAATCTTCTGACTACTCAGAAGAAAATTACACATCTTTTTCGACCAGCCAACCCGAATGGGAATGGTTTCAATGCTACCCGGAAGTGTGCCTATCATGCTGGAGAGCCAGGACATGATACTCAGGATTGCTGGGCCTTAAAACACAAGATCCAGGACTTAATCGATAATGGGGAGATTGTGTTGACTAAACCCGACCAACATCATATGCAAGACAACCCTCTTCCTCAACACAAATAAGAAGAAGTTAATATGATTAATTGGAGCAGTGGACAAAGTTCCAATTACGTTGTTGAATCCTCCCAAACCAGCAAGGACGGTGCTAAAAAATGGGATTATGCGCAGTTCCAATTTGTGATGGAACGAAAGATGAAAGCTCTTTGCAAGCAAGTAGACCAATTGGCAGAACTAGTGATCCATCAACACTAAGTCACACGCTAATTAGTCAGTCAGGAGCATGCTAGTCTCCTTCATTTTGTTATGAATACTCCATCATCGCCTTTAGAAAGTGAAACACTAGAGGATAAATTTGTAAAAAGAGCAAGTGCCAAAGCCAGTCGGGATTTTTCCAATAAAAGGGAATTTATATACCTTGGCCTATGGAGGAGATATTTCAGATGCTGATCAATGAAGGAAGAATTATATTCCTTCTACCTCCAATCAATCCATGTTCAAGATGGTTCAATTCTAATGGAGTATGCAAGTATCACTCCCACTCTCGCGGACACATCACAGAAGAGTGTTGGGAACTCTACTACCTCATTCAGAATTTAATTAACAACGGTGTCCTGTAGATGGTAGATGATGACACTTTGTGTGACACCCCAAAAATAGGTCCACACGACCCATTCTGAGTCGCCAGATATCATACTATAAAAATCAAATACAAACTTCATTTATACAACTGTTTGAGCTGTGTCAGTGCATAATACGACCATGATTAAACTGTGAGTTTTAATACAGATGTATGTAACTCTCATGGTGCCTCGACCACAACCTTACAATGGTACTTTACATAAAAGTACAGTCAAAATCTATTTTAGAGATTAAAATCTTTGGGAAGTGTTAAAGAAAACCTTCGTACATGGGAGGCCATGCGTCTAGGTTATGATAGATATCATATGTCCACAGAATTATCCTTGGTTGACCCAATAGACCCCAAAATAAAACGAGAAGATTACTATCATGTTATTTCCAATGGTCAGTCTTCTCTTGACATATAACTATATCCACTGTCTGCAATTGAAAATTATATTTTAACCAAACTCCAAGATCATATAGGTAGTGCTCATAGATATACTCAGCAAGTGGATGTGCACAACCCTATCTTATGATAACATGAGGTTGTATGTCATTAGACATCTTGTATGATAGTGGCAGAACACCCTTCCAAAGTTGGGTTCACCTCACCCTATTCGGTTCACCAAAATTAAATATCAAATGACGTATATAATATGACACACTTATCTAAAGTTCTCAATAAAATTATTTCCATACTATTTAGGGAGAACCTCAACAGTTATAGAATACCGTTCTATTCTCATGTTACCCAGCTTCAATTCCAAAGCCTACACTCTTATTACCCGAAAGGAATTGTGAAGCAAAAGGGTGAGCACAACTAGCCCAGTAAAGAATATCATGACTAAAGATAATTAAATTATCAATAGCCTTCATCAGTAATAAATTAGAGATTTAGAACATATGGTAGATGATAAAGTTTTTCAACCATAGTTGCAGCAGAACGAGCAATCCATTAGAAGAGTCAAATAGACCATCAGATCTATTATCTTCTCCATGTTAAAAGTCCACTAATAATGTTTTATCCCTGTAACATCAATCAACAATTCCTGCTCACAATCATATGAATAACTCATAATAATAATTGTGATTCTAAATTCCTCTTCGCACCCAGGACGAAGATAATTTTCATTATCTATCTTCACCTGAAACATCAAAAATCATGGTTATACCAAATCACAATTCCTGCTCATAATCATACTAATAAATTCATCTTTGCACCACGGCCAAAGATATTCATTAACAATTCATCTTTGCACTACAGGCCAAATACATACAATTATATTTTAGAAGAGTCAAGTAGAGCATGATATCTACTATCTTTTACGAATTAAAAGTGTATAATTAATATTTTATCGCTGAGACTCAGCTTAATAAAAAATTCACATCATCAAATTATCCCTACACTACGACCAAGGATATTCATTATTATTATGACCACGAATCATCCATGCATTATGGGCCAAGGATATTCATGTTTTCAACAATGGTCATGATTATACCGAATAATCCCTGGTTATAATCATACCAACAATTGTCCATCAATGCACTACGGGCCAATGAGGACTTTTACCACATCATTTGTAACATTACAGGTCGTGGTTATACCGAATGATCCCTGGTCATAATCATACAAATCATCAGTTCATCTATGCACATAAGCCAAAGATACTCATCAATCAATAGTTCATCTTTGCACGTAAGCCAAAGATATATAACTGTAAAACCAATAATCAACAATACATCTTTGCACGTAAGCCAAAGATATACAACTGTAAAACCAATAATCAACAGTATATATATGCACGTAAGCCAAAGATGACTTTCATCACAATATAAGCATGAGGATGATGTCAATGATATAAGCATTAATCAAACGAAATCGAGGATAAATATTAAAGACTTTAAATTTATCCAGAGTTTAAAAATATCCAAATTGTCAACATGATACTGCTTTGTGGAGTAAAATTAAAGAATAATATTCATGTACCAAAAATAATTTGGACAGAAAATAAATATATTTTTCGGGTAAATAGTACCCTATGAATAGTACTCTATGAATAGTACTTCGAGAATAGTACTTCGAGAATAGTACCTCGTGAATAGTACCCCGGCATGAAAAGTACCCCAAATACCCGAGTGAATAATATTCGGGTGAATAGTAAATTGGGTGAATAGTAACTCATGAATAGTACTCCGACACGAAAAGTTCCCCTAATACCCGAGTGAACAATACTAGAGTGAATAGTAACCAGGTGAATAGTAACCCGTGAATAGTAACTCGTAAAAAAAATACCAAAGAAAATGATATTCCATAACGAGTACAAAAGAAATGATATCTCATACGAGTATAATAGAATATCTAAAGCGCAAATGGATTTTCACCGCCATACGGTAATCCATGTGATGATGATCATTTCCACAATTTAATAAAGAATGAATCTGAAGGATCATTCACCATGCATCATGATGAGTCCACACGGATAGGATATTCCAATGAATAATAAAGAATGGAATAACAAAACAATTCACCAGGCATGCGATAGACCGCACAGACAGGTTATTCCAACAGAATAATAAATAATGGAACCAGGTCATGCGTAATCCGCATAGACAGGATATTCCAATAGAATAATAAAGAATGGAACCAGGTCATGCGTAATCCGCACAGACAGGATATTCCAACAGAATAATAAAGAATGAAATAACAGAAGAATTTCACCATGTATACGGTAGTCCGCGTATACATGTTATTCCAACAGAATAATAAGGAATGGAGTAATAATATCTCTCTTCATGAATATGAAAGAAATAATACCCCTTGCCATAATAATAATATCCATTACCTTAGAAGAAACTGTATATTGGAATAGTGAGGTAGCAGACTTCTCTTCTTCTTTCTCTCTATAGCTTCTCTCTCTATAATTTCTCTATAATAATTGGTCTTGTGAGACTTAGTGAATTGGTGAAAAATAATGAAGGAATGAACTTCTATTTATAGGAAAATATAGTTTCCATAATTGCACATTTTGGGGCTCAGAATATTACAGTATAATATCTTCATCTTTTCCTTCATTTTTAATTTAGTCATGCAAGTATTATCAAACTTGCACCACCTCCCCTAATAGTAAATCATGTGAATCAATAGTAAATCATGTGACTCAATAGTTCTAAACATGTGAAAAAATTAATTATAGTATAGTACCTTCATCTATACCTCCATTTTTAACTTAGTCATGCAAATATTATCAAACTTGCACCAACTCCCCTAATAGTAAATCATGTGAATCAATAGTACACACATGTGAACACAGAATTATAAGCATTTGAATTAATAGCAAATAAATTGCTCATTTATCCGGTGAATTGCCCAATTGGTCAATATAACCTCCAGACATCAATTATTATCAAAATAAATGTCGATTTCCACTAACACTAATAATTCCAACACAATGGCAATATCAATTTCATCTTTAATCAACACGAACTTATTCATCATTAATATTAGAATGCACAATATTTAACAACCAGGTCGTTCCCAGGAAAGAGGGGGCTTTCCGATAAGGATTTCTCCTTATTGGCGCGTAATTAGGTGACCAAACCTCTCCTTGACAGAACTTCTAGACATTGTCAATATTGCAAATAATAATATGAATAACTTTTGAAATCTCAATTATTGATTTAATAATATAACATATTATGCAGATGATACTATGACAATAATTGAATCAATAATATGAGAGATATGATGCAGTAATTACTGTAGCAATAATTGAGTATAACTGAGTGACTTCTTACGTAAGCATCAATAATCAATACCATGTGCTACTATGCAACCACTCGTATTACTGTACTTTTACTACCAGATAGTTCAACAGTTTTAACGGTAACACTTTCGCCGTTATTTTTATAAAAATATAATTCTGTCGTTTTCTAAATACGGCAATACTTCTGTTATGAAGTCCACCAATGATTATGCCATCGTACAAATATTCCATGTGAAAATGAATATTCCCTGACCAATCGAATATTCCCCGGCACAACGAATAACAACTTGCTTACTTTGTAAAATTTTCAAATGTCGCCCTTAACTTTAACCCTTTCTCAATTTAACCATTTACTAAATAAAATAATAATTATAAGAAAATTGAATACTTTCATTTCATAATTTCAGGATCTCACACTTTGTTACTCGAGAGTGGGAACACATGTTCTACAAAATGGAAGGACGACATAGCAGTTATATCCGCTGAGGATGATTTGGCTGCTAGACCACTCATAATACAAGCAATTCAACTCAAAGGTACTAACAATCCTTTGAAAGTGGCTGCACCAGAGCCAATTCTCTTGCCATCTAGGCCACAGTATCCTATTGTCAGCTTCAAAAAAGTCCCATGGAATTATAGGCAGGCTGAAGGCTCTACATCCCACACAACTACTGCAATGTCAAAGGAGAATCCACTATCTCTTCCCCATCGGGTGATGAAGCCTACCATCAAATCAAAGGGGAAAATTCACATGGAGAAAATTGAAGAGTTCCTCCGTACTATGGGCCATAACAAAGCTAAGGTGGTTTTAAGCTTGAGAGAAGCTCTACAACAAATTTCCATACTAGACTTGGTTTTTTCTTCCGAAATCACAAGAAGATCTTGCTAAGGGTCTTGAAAGAAGCCCATTTGCCAAAATCAGTGGATGTGGAAAAATTCCAACATATGGTTAATCACATTTTTAACAACAATGTGATATCTTTCACTGATGATGACATACCTCCCGAAGGGACTGGTCACTGCAAGCCATTGTGCATAGCGGTGCTATCCTCCGGATATATGGTGGGAGGAGTTCTGATAGATGGTAGGCCATCTTTGAATATATGTCCTTATGCAACCTTGGAGAAGATGAATATCAACCCCAAGAGGATCAAAAGAAGCCATACGGTTATCAAAGCTTTTGATGGGTCCCAACAAAATGCAGTTGGGGAAATTGAATTACCTATGGAGATTGGTCCACATACATTTAGTGTATCCTTTCATGTGCTCAAAATCGTCACAGGATACAACCTGCTATTGGGAAGATCGTGGATTCATATGGCTGGTGTCGTCCCTTCCACCCTTCATTAGCAACTCAAGTACATTATCAATAATAGCCTAATCACTTTTAATGTTGAGCCAAAATGTCCAGAACAAGGTGACATACCACTCATCAGCTTCAATTCAGAAGTTAAATCGGTCAGTTTTCATGCCCTAGAGGTGAGCAACACTCATTACCATCCCATTGGGGCTTCACCTCTCATACCCAAGATTTCTGCCGAGGTAATGTCGGCCATTTAAGAGATGATGTCATTGGGTTATCAACCTGGACAAGGGTTGGGCAAAGATTATCAGGGCATTAAGCGCCCAATTCAAGTTCCCAGTCAAATAGGGATAGATGGATTAGGTTATTCTACTAGCTCCAGTCACAGGAATCCTCACAAGCACAAACAAATTCATTCATCTTCAGCCATACGGCGATTATCTCCACTTACAGTTCCTGAGCCTATACATTCTCTGGTAAAGGTTCCAGCCCATGTTATGGCTATGCTATTTCCCAAACCGATACCGGTTAGAGAAAAAGAGGTCCTGATTCCTGATCCTGAAGTGGAAGAAAAGGAACGGAGAAGTAAACAACACATCGCCAGGAGTTTGTCTCACCTACGCATCCTTTTACATGATGAGCACACAAATAGATAAACTCTAGATGATGATTGTCCCAACATTATGGTTATTATTCGGGAGAAGGAGGATGATGATAGCCACTTCATCATCGTCGTCCATCAGGAGTTTACCCTTGACAATTGGAGTAGCACTCCTTGCATTTGTCGCCAAGGGTAAAAGGGGCAGAAACCCCCTCTGCCCTGTAGATAACTTTAACTGCTTACTTTACTGTATAGTATTCGCAGTTATTTTGTCAGTATATGCTAACACTTTGTATGATTGAACAATTTCATATATTAAGTGAAAGCATATTTTATTTCAGGACTCTGAACTTAGATGTGCCTATGCTTTCAAGGATTATAACTTTGATGAAAAGTTGAACTCAGACTTGATGGAAATACAAGAGAACACTAAGATACCTCAGGAGATCAAGGAATGGGTCGAGGATAAACCGAAACCAAATCTTGATCAAACCACTTCATTCAACCTCGGAACCTTAGAAAACCCTAAGCTAATCCAGATTGGTAAAGACCTCACTCCAAACCAAAGGAATGACATGGTTACATTATTAACCCAATTTCAGGATGTGTTTGCATGGTCTCACGAAGACATGGTGGGTTTGTCCACAGAGATCATCATCCATAGCCTTCCTATTAAAGAGGGATTTAAGCCAGTCAGGCAGAAACTTGGGCGATTAAAACCTGAGTGGAGTTTAAAAGTTAAAGAAGAAATTATGAAACAATTTTAAGCTGGCATCATCATGGTGTCCACATACCCTGAATAGCTATCCAATATAGTCCCCGTGCCTAAACTGGGAGGAAAGGTGCGAGTTTGCGTAGAATATCAGGATCTGAATAAAGCTTGCCTTAAAGATAGCTTTCCCATGCCATTTATCCACATACTCATTGATAATACTGTTTAATATGACATGTACTCCTTTGCTGATTGTTTTACGGGGTATTATCAAATTATGGTTGTTGAGGAGGATCATGAGAAAACTGCATTCATCACGCCTTGGGGAACCTTTTACTATAGACAGTTGTCATTCGACCTCATCAATGCCAGAGTTACCTACCAGCTGGCTAAGATGGCTCTTTTCCATGACTTAATGCACAAAGAGAAAGAGATCTATGCGGATTACATCATTGTCAAATCCCGAAGGGAAGAAGACAACTTAGACCATCTCAAAAAACTATTCAACAGGTTGCGTAAGTACAACTCGAAGTTGAATCCATCCAATTGCGCCTTTGGCATTAATCAGGCAAGTTGTTAGGTTTTCTAGTCAGCCAAAAAGGGATTGAGCTGGATCCCACCACAATCCAGGCCATTACAGAAATGCTCATTCCTCAGACAGAGAAGGAAATACAAGGATTTTTGGGAAGAATCATCTTCATTAGCAGGTTAATTTCCCAACTCACAGCAACCTGTGAGCCTATCTTTAAGTTGTTAAGGAAGAACTCCTCCATGAAATGGAACAATGAGTGTAAAAAAGCCTTCCTTATAATCAAAGAGTAGCTGATTAACACTCCTATTTTGGTACCTCCCAAGGATGATGTTCCCCTGTTCATGTATTTGTCCATTAATGACAATGCCATGGGATACATGTTGGGACAGAAAGACGATAGAGGCCAAGAGCGAGATATCTACTACCTCAGCAAAAGATTCAGTAGCAGTGAACACAAGTACACTCTGATTGAGAAGACTTGTTGTGCTTTGGCATGGGCTTCCATGAGGTTACATCATTACCTCCATGGTCACACAACCCATCTCATATCCCGTGTGGATCCTCTCAAGTACGTGTTTAGTAAACCCATGTTAAATTATAGGCTGTCCAGATGGCAGTTGATACTACAACAATTTGACATTGTCTACGTGACGCAAAAGTCTATTAAAGGTCAAGGAATTGCGGATCAATTGGCCGCTGCACCTTCAGGGGATTTCAGACCCTTAGAAACATACTTTTTCGATGAAGGGGTAATAACAGTGCAACAACACCATCAGTACGATACCCACCAATCATGGAAAATGTATTTTGATGGAGCTGTTAACATGAAAGGTTCTGGAACTGGAATAGTTCTAGTATCTTGTACGGGGGAGCGGAAATTTTTGAATAATCAAAATTTTACTGAATAATTTTTTTTTTATATTGATATTGTGGCCCCCTACTTGTTAAAAGATCCTTATTAATAGTGTCTTTGAGAATTAGTGAGAGCTAGTGTCTAGAATATAGTCGATATATGTTTTGATGTGAGAAAAATAGAGTAGAGTTGTGCATCAATTTATCTTTACTTTAGAAAACCCTAACCCTAATTTTGGATGGATTTGGATTAGGGTAGAATAATTTTTTTTTAATATACAATAAAATACAATTAAATATATGTTTTAATTGTTGATTGTATGATTATGTGTTTGGATTGTATAGAAATGTTGATCGATGGTTGATTGGATAAGGTTTAATATTAATAAACCTTAATAAGGGATTTAAAACCCTAATCTTAAATTTAGAAAATAAATTGTACAATTAAAACCC
The DNA here is from genome assembly GCA_020205605.1 of Panax ginseng. NCBI lineage: Eukaryota > Viridiplantae > Streptophyta > Magnoliopsida > Apiales > Araliaceae > Panax > Panax ginseng. The sequence continues at coordinate 89,775,147 of CM035130.1, read as the reverse complement.
TAATTGTACGCCGGGAAACCCTAATTTCAAAATCGGGAATTGTAAACCCTAATTAGGTAACCCTAATTTTTATTAGCATGCCTAAAGTGTTTGTTAAACTTAAATATGATTAGAAAACTCTAATTATATTTTTGTAATTTAAATTTCTATTTTAGAAACCCTAATTTTTATTTTAGAAAATTTATTTTTCTAATTAAACCCTAAATTTGCAAATTATGGGAATTAGAATTTTTAGACCTAAAGGGTACAAAACCTAAACCCTAGATTGTCCAAACCCTAAACCCTAAGGGTTTGCAACAAATGAGAAATCTAGAAATAAAAGGAAAAGACCAAAATGCCCCTTTGTGTATTTTTATAAGCTAACTTGTGAGAAATTGCAAAGTCTTTAGTTGTTAACCTAACCTTGACTTTGTATAGCCTACAAACACTGACATCATCGACTATATAGCCACCAAAATCGTCAAATGATCATTGAAAGCAACATCAAGCATTATATATAGGTTTAGAGAGAGAAAAAAATCATAAAACTTGATTATTTTGCAACTTTGCTCCTACCAACTCTCCTTCTCTCTTGGTGTCCGAAAATAACTAGTAGAATCAGTCATATTACCAGCCTTAGATCAATCATAAACATATTGGAAGGATTAGATCAAGATTCAAAGCATAAAAGGTATAAAATTCTAATTTTTAGAAATCCTTCGATTCTTGGTTAAATGTTGTAATTGATTGTTCAAAGATGAGTAATAAGGTGTCAATTGATGTTCTGGGTGGATAAATCCATGACCCATAACATCAAAGTGCACAAATTTAGAGTTTTTCAAAATCTGGAAATCTGGAAAATTGTGTTTTTCAGTCAAATGTCAGATCTTATAGATCCGTGTGTGTTAAGTGTTTTTGATGTTTAAAACTTGTAACATGTAGCCGGATATGTGTTCTTTAAGTTGCAAAAAGAATCGGAACCCGGATCTATTATAGATCAAAGATATAATCGGTCAAAACCCCATTGGTAGGGCGACCGAGTAAAAATCTGGGTTACCCAGAAAGTGAAAAACCGAACCTGACAAGATCTTTGAAGGTCCCTATCTGTCCGGTTGATTGTTGTTTGTTGATGTTGTTGTATGCATGTTGTAGAATGTAATATCGAGTCCAAGAACCTGCCTTTATATTCCATAAACATCAAATGTATTGGATTTTATGGATGGTCAAACTAGATCACCCGAACTGATTATTACTTTTCTGGAAAACCCAGAATCAGTATGAACATTTTTTCTGACAGACTTTGACCAAGTGTTAGCTTGTGGATCTGTAGTTTTTGGACTGAAATATTGTTATGTCGTTGTTCCTTGTCATGAGTACTATAGTTATGAACCAAATAGCGAGCCATTTAATGACCGGAACATAGTGTAAATTGTGCATGAAAGTGTCTGGTCGAATTTTCTGGGTTTCTGGAAAACTCAGAAACGGTTTGACAGCAACTTTGGAGGCTTTGATCTCCTTGTTATGATGTTGTTTAACCAAGGAGTTGGTTGGATGTTGTAGAGTTACATTTTGGCTATACGATCAAACTTTAAACAAGTCCAGAAACCATTTTGGCTGAGAAGTAGAGGCGGTCAAAGTTGACCCTTTGAAGTCTGCTTAAATTTGTCGTTGTTCTTGAGCTCAAGAACACCAACAATGACGCTTTTGTGTCATTATAAGGCTATTATGACGGTTTTAATTAATTTTATTTTCTGAATATTCCGGAAATTAATAAAAATTAGAAATAAATTCTAAAAATTACCAAAAATGGTTTTAAAGATTATTTTAAATTATGAAAAATAATTTCTGACCAATTGGAATATTTTTCTTTAATATTTATAATTATTTAAATATTAAAGGTATTTAATTTATTTAATTAGTGTATTAAATAAATTAGAGAAAAATGATTTAATATTATGAAAAATCATTTTAAATAAGATTATTGTATTTAAAAATATTTTGAGTTATAAAATATAACTTTTGATATTTTTGGAGAATTTTCATTAATAATTTAATATTAATGATATTAGATTTATTTGATTATTAAATTAAATAAATAAGATAAAATGATTTAAATGATTTAAAAATCATTTTAATTGAGAATAAAGTGTTAGAAAATATTTTAAATTATAAAATATAATTTTCAATATTTTGGAGAATTTTCATTAATAAATTAATATTAATGATATTTGATTTATTTAATTATGATATTAAATAAATGAATTAAAAATGATTTTATTGATTTAAAATCATTTAACAATGAGAAAAATAGTTTAAAAATATTTTAAGTTATAATTAATGACTTTTAATATTTAGATGATAATTTCATTAATATTTATATATTAATGGTGGTGATTTAAAAATGATTTTAATTACTTTAAAAATCATTTAAGTGGAATATTGTTGATTTAAAAATATTTTAAGTTATTGATAATAACTTTAATATTTTGACAAGTATGTTATTAATATTTTAATATTATTAAATATTAATAATGATAAGATTATTTGATAATTAAATCATTTAAAAATGATTAGATGTTTGAAAAATTATTATAAATTATAATAATTGCTTGATAATTATTAAAAGCTTAGAAAAATATTATAATTGATAATTGACTTATCTAAATTAATATTGAAGCTTAGAGACCAAGTTTAATGGACAATCAATGTGTTAATTGTCGGATAGGGTGACGAACAGAGAATGGACCAAAGTCAACCAGATTGAATTAGTTTGACTTGTTAAGTGTTTATATGTTATAAACTTTGTTGTGGCTATATGGTAATAATGTAATGTCAGGAGAAATTTGATTGTGAATTACGAGTGTTGTGTGTTATGTGAATTATTGTGCTAATTGTTAGACCCAGATATTATTGGTTATAGGTCTTTCAAACCTTGAGATAAGTATATTGTGTAGTTGTAATCGGCGGAAGAGGCAAGTTTCTAACTCAACCTTGAGTTAAATTTATTCAATTATTGTAGTGGTTAATTATTGCTAATTACACCACATCCGAGAATTTATTGTTGATTATTCATGGTTAGTGCATGCTTAATAATTCAAATTGAATTATTGATTGAAATATATATTTGTAGAATAAGCTGTTGTTGGATATTCATATACGTAGAAGTTAGAATTGACAATCTGAGATAATTCATTTATTGTCAAATTATCTTTGAGAAATGTCTTAGCTAATTATTACGGCTGAGCGAATATTGGTTAGAACTTGATAGGTTCGAGAAGAGAATTCAATTATTATTGATAGATCGATGCCAATTATTTCGGCTAAGATCGAGAAGTAAATAGAATTTGAAATCCCAGTATTTCGTTGTAAAAATCAAACTTTTGATTCCAAGACTGAGAAGAACAACCTTTTATATAAAGGGAACATTTTATTGGTCGTGAATTTGGTAATTCTTTGTGCTTTTTAAGTATTATGCATAATATAAGGTACAAAGAGTTGGTAGGCTACGAGTACTTGAGAGGGGTATGATTTAATCTTTATGGTTATCGATACACACGAGTATATATCAAAGTAAATCTTTGATAGATGCGAGAAGTTTGAGTATCTTTGATAGATACCCGAGAAATTAAGTTCAAAGATCTTGTGTGATCACTCAGTATAAATCTGGAGAAATATTTCATTCATAGAATTGATTTTTGATTATTCATTTGAATATCGTAGAAACTTTGAAAGCGTTGTACTCTTTCATTATTGAGTTATTATGTTGTATAGAATATGAGAAGACTTGTTATTGAATAACAATTTGTTCAGTTATTTCAAAGTTCCCCGAACTTTGGTTTCATTCTATCAAAATAGATAGTACGGTGATTTGAATACTTATACATTTATTGTATGTATTAACTCATGGGCAAATTTGTTGCTCACCTTGCTAAATAAAACATTTAAACTAGGGACGAAGTGGCGGGGAGGTCTTCTATGAAGAATAAAAGGCAAAAGCGTTGTAATAAACTAGTTATGATTAACATATTTATTATGTTGTATTTGTAAACCCTTTTTGTATATCTAAAGGGTATGTTTGTAAAGTTAAGGTTAGAAAACACAGGTGATGTATTATAAAACTACGATAAAAACTTATGTAAGATACTATCTATATAGATTATGGGTAGTTAAATGTTATTTATATTGTGGATCGTGAACACCAAACTAAAAGTCGGGTAACTTGATTTGGGGGTGTCATGAGTTAGTATATGATGTATGGGTTATAAACCTTAAGTGGGGTGGGGAAAAACCTAGGATTATAACCAAAAAAAGCGAGATAGAGAATACTCAAATAGAGTACTAAGTGAGAGATTGCCAAAGTGCAAGCGATAGTGAGAAAAGTGGACACATAGTGTGAGAAGTTTGTCTTGGTGAAGTACTAATCAAGTTGTTTAAACTGATTATAGGATGTCTGGAAAAGGCGAAATGGGGTGCGGAGATGCGGTGACGGTTGTTGTTGTTGCACCAGTGCCGATGGCGAGGTGCCAAAGACATGCAGTGAGATCTGTTGAAGAAGTGGGGAAAGATGAACCAATGATCAATCTTGGGAGTGATCATGGCGATTATCTGAGATGTATCTAAGTGGTGATGAGGAGGCGATGCAGAAGAAGCTAAGGTGGAACTAAAGAATAAGATCAAGGTTGGTGAACAAGATCAATTATGTGGAAGTCCAAGAACTCAAAGCAAAAGTATTTCTTTTGGAGGAGTTGTGGAAGCGGGAGCGGGCATTACGTGAAATGATGAAGAAAGCGGAATGAGCTGAAGAAAGCAGAGTGGAAAAAGGATGAAGGTGAAGGTGGTGGATAAATCTGAAGGAACCCAACAAGAAAGACAAGAAGAAAAGAAGAGAACAAAGACAATGACAACTCTGGAAATTCAAACCCAAGAAGAAGAAGCAAGCTTGTATCAAGTGTGGAAAGACTCACGCATTTGGAGAATGCATGATGTGGAAGAATGTATGCTTAAGCTGCAAAGCGGGAAGGACATATTTCTCTGCATTGTCCTAAGCCAAATTTGAGGAAATGTTTTTCATGTGGGCAAGCAGGCACGCGGATTCAATAAGTGTCCTAGCAAGAAAAATTTGGAGAAGGCGGTTGGACTTTAGATAACTTAGATATAAGTTATAATATCTTTTGGTAGAAGCTTTTGATATTAAGCGTTGTAATATCGAGAACAATGTGTAAACATATGTAAATATATGTTTGTAATGAATAAAATCTTTATTTTCTATATGAATATAAGATTAAGATAAATTTGTGAGTTCTTAAAACTCATACTTATGATAAATTAATGACTCATAATTATATGAAATGTTTTGAACCCCTCGTGAATGGACGCTTGAAAAGGTCGACTAGGATAAGTTCATACACTAATATAATTGTGGCAAGTTAATGAACTCATAAGTGTGGTAAGTTTGATGAACTGGAAATAGTAATGTGAAAATGGAGAATGTCAACTTTTTGTGTAAAGTTGGAGAATTGCAACTTTTGTAAAGTTGTGAACGTAATCCTAAAATATTTTAACAGGATAGTAAAATGTGTTAGGTACTATAAGTACTATGTGCTATTTGAATAAATATGCGATTAAATGAGAACTATGTGTTGAATTCTTATTGTGTTAAGAATTTGTGTATAGAAAGAGAATTAATATAAGATTTTATTTAAATCGAGATCATGCCGCCTAGATGCATGAATCGCAATCAAAGAGAAGAACAATCGGTGAATAATAATGAAGGAGGTCAAGCGGACCCGATGCAAAAATTTCGTGGATATCTTTGGCCCAAGCTATGGAAAATAGGGCTCAACTAGGGAAGAGTAGAGGAATCACCAAAGCCAGTTGGCTAATTTTAAGGATTTTAAAGCGGTAGACCGCATGGGAATTTAAGGGACTCTGGATCGATGAAGCCCAAACTTGGGTGAAAGAAATGGAGAAAGCGTTTGTGATTGCGCGTGTGGCGGAAGAGCAAAAAAGCGGCTTTTGCGACTTATCTAATGAAGGAGAAGCCAATTATTGGTGGGAAACCAATCAAGCAAAAGCGAATGCGGTAGTAGTAACATGGACGATTTAAAGAATTGTTCTTTGAGAACTACTTCTCGGCAGTATCAAGCTTCGGATGGAAGTTAAGTTCTTGGAACTTAAGCGAGGAGAATTTATGCATTTTGAGTATCTTTGCTAAATTCAATGAATTGGCGCGATTTGCACCTCATCGTGGGATGAATCTGAAGCAAGAAAAGCGAAGGTTTGAGAATGGGTTGAAGCGGGGATTTATAACAAAGTAGTTTGTGCTACAAATCAACACTTTTGCGGCTCTATTGGAGAAAGCATTAATTGCAGAAGGAGGAAGCGAGGCTGCATCTCGTTTTCATCAGGAGAAGAAGAAGAAGACCAATGAAGGTGGAAGCAGTGGTGGTAGTAATCCAAACAAGAGGAAGTGGAGCGAGAATACCCAATCGGGTAGTAAAACTGAAGGGAATAGGAAGGGGGGAGAACCATGCTCAAATTGTGGAAAGAACCACGCTGGTGTTTGTTTGAAAAGGAAGGGGTTTTGTTATAACTGCGGACAAGAGGGCCACATGTCGCCAAATTGTCCCAATCCGAAGAAGATACAAGGTTGTTATGCCTGTGGATCAACTGATCATTTGGTAAAGAATTGTCCAAGAGAAATCTTTGAGAAAGAAAGCGCGCCGATAAGGGACATTAGTGGAACCTTGGCAATCGAGAGGACACACACGGTCGGGAAGATCAACCGGCCGTACATTTAACATGGCCAGTAGCTAGAGGCGATAGCTACTCAGGAGGATGCTTGAAGAGTAACGATTTTGCTTAATATTTAAATTACGCGATTGATATTGGATAAATATTGTGGTGAATTGTTTTCTTATATAGAATCTACTAACGGGTTAGAATTTATGACACAAATGAATATTGTGTTGATAAAAATAAATTGATGATACAACTTTAAAAGATTGTAGAGAATAAGAAAGCGGTGATTAGAGGACGGAATCCTTTTAGGAGGGGTGAATGTGATAACTTGGATTTTGAATAATCAAAATTTTACTGAATAAATTTTTTTTTTAATATTGACATCGATTGTTAATAGTGTCTTTGAGAATTAGTGAGACAAGTCTCGAGAATTAGTCAATATATGTTTTGAGTGAGAAATTAGAGTAGAGTTGTGCTTAACAACTTTAGAAAACCCTAACCCTAATTTTGGATAGGGATTCGGTAGAAAATACAATTAAAATAATTGTATTGTTGATTATGTGTTTGGAACTGTATAGAAATGTTGATCAATGGTTGACTGGATAAGGTTTATTATTAATAAACCTTAATAAGAGATTTAAAACCCTAATCTTAAATTTAGAAAATAAATTGTACAATTAAAACCCTAATTATACGCTGGGAAACCCTAATTTCAAAATTAGGAATTCTAAACCCTAATTAGGCAACCCTAATTTTTATTAGCATGCCTAAAGTGTTTGTTAAACTTAAATATGATTAGAAATCACTAATTATATTTTTGTAATTTAAATTTCTATTTTAGAAACCCTAATTTTATTTTAGAAAATTTATTTTTCTAATTAAACCCTAAATTTGCAAATTATGGGAATTAGAATTTTTTAGACTAAAGGGGTACAAAACCTAAACCCTAGATTGTCCAAACCCTAAACCCTAAGGGTTTGCAACAAATGAGAAATCTAGAAATAAAAGGAAAAGACCAAAATGCCCCTTTGTGTATTTTTATAAGCTAACTTGTGAGAAATTGCAAAGTCTTTAGTTGTTAACCTAACCTTGACTTTGTATAGCCTACAAACACAGCTCATCAGCCTATATAGCCAGCCAAAATCGTCCAAATGATCAGCCAAAGCAACATCAAGCATTATATATAGGTTTAGAGAGAGAAAAAAAATCATAAAACTTGATTATTTTGCAACTTTGCTCCTACCAACTCTCCTTCTCTCTTGGTGTCCGAAAATAACTAGTAGAATCGGTCATATTACGGCCTTAGATCAATCATAAACATATTGGAAGGATTAGATCAAGATTCAAAGCATAAAAGGTATAAAATTCTAATTTTTAGAAATCCTTCGATTCTTGGTTAAATGTTGTAATTGATTGTTCAAAGATGAGTAATAAGGTGTCAATTGATGTTCTGGGTGGATAAATCCATGACCCATAACATCAAAGTGCACGCAATTTAGAGTTTTCAAAATCTGGAAAACTGGAAAATTGTGTTTTTTCGATCAAATGTCGAGATCTTATAGATCAAAGTGTGTGTTAAGTGTTTTTGATGTTTAAAACTTGTAACATGTAGCCTGATATGTGTTCTTTAAGTTGCAAAAAGAATCAGACCCAGATCTATTATAGATCAAAAGATATAATCGGTCAAAACCCATTGACCGGGCTTGACCGAGTAAAAATCTGGGTTACCCAGAAAGTGAAAAACCGAACCTGACAAGATCTTTGAAGGTCCCTATCTGTCCGGTTGATTGTTGTTTGTTGATGTTGTTGTATGCATGTTGTAGAATGTAATATCGAGTCCAAGAACCTGCCTTTATATTCCATAAACATCAAATGTATTGGATTTTATGGATGGTCAAACTAGATCACCCGAACTGATTATTACTTTTCTGGAAAACCCAGAATCAGTATGAACATTTTTTTTGACAGACTTTGACCAAGTGTTAGCTTGTGGATCTGTAGTTTTCAGACTGAAATATTGTTATGTCGTTGTTCCTTGTCATGAGTACTATAGTTATGAACCAAATAGCGAGCCATTTAATGGCCGGAACATAGTGTAAATTATTGCGTGAAAGTATACGGTCGAATTTTCGGGTTTACGGAAAACTTCGAAGCGGTCGACGACAACAACTTTGGAGGCTTTGATCTCCTTGTTATGATGTTGTTTAATCAAGGAGTTGGTTGGATGTTTGTAGAGTTACATTTTGGCTATCTGATCAAACTTTAAACAAGTCCAGAAACCATTTTGGTACGAGAAGTAGAAGCGGTCAAAGTTGACCCTTTGAAGTTGCTTAAATTTGTCGTTGTTCTTGAGCTCAAGAACACCAACAGCGACGCTTTGTGTCGCTATAGGCTATTAGCGACGGTTTTAATTAATTTTATTTTCTGAATATTCCGGAAATTAATAAAAATTAGAAATAAATTCTAAAAATTACCAAAAATGGTTTTAAAGATTATTTTAAATTATGAAAAATAATTTATGACCAATTGGAATATTTTTCTTTAATATTTATAATTATTTAAATATTAAAGGTATTTAATTTATTTAATTAGTGTATTAAATAAATTAGAGAAAAATGATTTAATATTATGAAAAATCATTTTTAATAAGATTATTGTATTTAAAAATATTTTGAGTTATAAAATATAACTTTTGATATTTTTGGAGAATTTTCATTAATAATTTAATATTAATGATATTAGATTTATTTGATTATTAAATTAAATAAATAAGATAAAAATGATTTAAATGATTTAAAAATCATTTTAATTGAGAATAAAGTGTTAGAAAATATTTTAAATTATAAAATATAATTTTCAATATTTTTGGAGAATTTTCATTAATAAATTAATATTAATGATATTTGATTTATTTAATTATGATATTAAATAAATGAATTAAAAATGATTTTATTGATTTAAAAATCATTTAACAATGAGAAAAATAGTTTAAAAATATTTTAAGTTATAATTAATGACTTTTAATATTTAGATGATAATTTCATTAATATTTATATATTAATGGTGGTGATTTAAAAATGATTTTAATTACTTTAAAAATCATTTAAGTGGAATATTGTTGATTTAAAAATATTTTAAGTTATTGATAATAACTTTAATATTTTGACAAGTATGTTATTAATATTTTAATATTATTAAATATTAATAATGATAAGATTATTTGATAATTAAATCATTTAAAAATGATTAGATGTTTGAAAATTATTATAAATTATAATAATTGCTTGATAATTATTAAAAGCTTAGAAAAATATTATAATTGATAATTGACTTATCTAAATTAATATTGAAGCTTAGAGACCAAGTTTAATGGACAATCAATGTGTTAATTTGTCGGATAGGGTGACGAACAGAGAATGGATAGAAGTCCAACAATGAATTAGTTTGACTTGTTAAGTGTTTATATATGTTATAAAAACTTTATTTGTGGCTATGTAGTAATGTGTACAGGAGAAATTTGATTTGTGAATTACGAGTGTTGTGTGTTATGTGAATTATTGTGCTAATTGTTAGGCCGATATTATTGGTTATAGGTCTTTCAAACCTTGAGATAAGTATATTGTGTAGTTGTAATCGTGGAAGAGGCAAGTTTCTAACTCAACCTTGAGTTAAATTTATTCAATTATTGTAGTGGTTAATTATTGCTAATTACACCACATCCGAGAATTTATTGTTGATTATTCGCAGTTAGTGCATGCTTAATAATTCAAATTGAATTATTGATTTAGAAATATATATTTGTAGAATAAGCTGTTGTTGGATATTCATATCTGTAGAAGTTAGAATTGACAATCTGAGATAATTCCTTTTATTGTCAAATTATCTTTGAGAAATGTCTTAGCTAATTATTACGGCTGAGCGAATATTGGTTAGAACTTGATAGGTTCGAGAAGAGAATTCAATTATTATTGATAGATCGATGCCAATTATTTTGGCTAAGATCGAGAAGTAAATAAATTTGAAATCCCGGTATTTCGTTGTAAAAATCAAACTTTTGATTCCAAGACGAGAAGAACAACCTTTTATATAAAGGAACATTTTATTGGTCGTGAATTAAATTAATTCTTGCGATTTTAAGTATTATGCATAATATAGGGTACAAAGAGTTGGTAGGCTCACGAGTACTTGCGGGAGGGTATGATTTAATCTTTATGGTTATCGATACACACGAGTATATATCAAAGTAAATCTTTGATAGATACAGAAGTTTGAGTATCTTTGATAGATGCAGAAATTAAGTTCAAAGATCTTGTGTGATCACTCGATTATAAATCTGGAGAAATATTTCATTCATAGAATTGATTTTGATTATTCATTTGAATATCGTAGAAACTTTGAAAGCGTTGTACTCTTTCATTATTGAGTTATTATGTTGTATAGAATATGAGAAGACTTGTTATTGAATAACAATTTGTTCGATTATTTCAAAGTTCCCGAACTTTGGTTTCATTCTATCAAAATAGATAGTCGGTGATTTGAATACTTATACATTTATTGTATGTATGTATTAACTTATGGGCAAATTTGTTGCTCACCCTTGCTAAATAAAACATTTAATTTAGGGACGAAGTGGCGGAGAGTCTTCTTGAAGAAGAAAAGGCAAAAAGCGTTGTAATAAACTAGTTATGATTAACATATTTATTATGTTGTATTTGTAAACCCTTTTGTATATCTAAAGGGTATGTTTGTAAAGTTAAGGTTAGAAAACACGGGTGATGTATTATAAAACTCGATAAAAACTTATATAAGATACTATCTATATAGATTATGGGTAGTTAAATGTTATTTATATTGTGGATCGTGAACACCAAACTGGACAGAGAAAGTATGGCTCTGACAGTTTAAACAACATGACTTAGTTTTGAAGAGGATCATTGACAACCAAGATCAATCAAAGGGAAAATTCGCTCCAAACTGGGAAGGCCCGTTTATTTTTAAGAAGGTATTGACAGGAGGTGCTCTCAGATTACAGGAAATGGATGGTGACGAATTTCCACAGCTCATCAACTCAGACACTATGAAACGGTACTGTGTCTAAAGTTATCATCAAGCAAACATCCTTGTTTTGGATCACCAGATCATCAATCATTTCAGGTTTTCTAACCCTTACTACACACAACCTTTCTTCATACCTATTTGCCCCATCAGAGAAACACACTTTTCAAGCCTGCAGCCTGGTTTTCAGATCATCAGATCTTTCACTAAACTTCATTTCAAACCTTTCAATTTATCCCACCAGGGATTGAACCTTTCATACCCGCAGTTTTATCCCACTACGGATAAGACTTTTCACATATGCAGTTTGTCTTGAACATGGGATCAAACCTTTCCCCCGCAGTTTGTCCTGAACATGGGATCAAACTTTCTCGGCTGTAAATCCTCCTGAACATGGGGCGAACTACGTCGACCTAATCTCCCCGATACCTGGGAGTACGTAGGCAATCATTTTCTAATGGCCCGGTCGCAATAAAACAAAAACAACAAAAACATTTCTACACCCTTCTATACAAAAATCACAAAAACATTTCTACACTTTCTACCCCTTCATATACAGTGTTGAACCTCTTACACCAGATTCAAACTATGTAGACCTGATCTCCTCTTCTATAGGAGTACGTAGGCATCCATTTATGGTTTGGTCTTACCCCTAGGAAAACAAATACTTGTCAACAGTACTGGGATCAAACTTTAATCCACCACATTTCATCGGCTTCAGACTGAAGGGATAGAACTACCTAGCCTACCCATAAATGGGAGAGTTTCTGAACATCTAAGCTGCGGTGGATTCCTCAAAGAGCAACACCAATCCATAAGAGATGGAACTATTTGGGATCTCCTCTTCAATAGGAGTACCGATAACCATATGTGGTGCGGTGAATCTCAGAGAGGAAAAGTCACAATCCTCTCCAAATCTACATACAGAAACCAGTCCTAAGTTACCAAAGAAGGTAGGGATACACACAGATCAATGATCCATTCTAAAAGATCCTGTAACATCTTAATGTCCACCCATCAAGGATGAGTTTAGAATACATCCAGATCACAAGTCCTGAAGAAGCTGGCAAATATCAAGCAAGTAGGAAAGCATAACTAAAAGGGCAGTGAATCAAAAAATATTTCCCTGCTATATATAATGTTGTTTGATATATACAATATGTGTTGTACATGACAAAATGGTTAAGCTAGTCTGTGCAGGAAAATACAAGTCTATCTACAATCCTGTGGATATACGAACTATCAAGTCCAAGATGGCATCTCTCTCCGAAGAAGGAGGCAACGCTGCAAGCTCCTGCCCAAGGGAATCTACACGAGCTAACAGATCCGCAGCCAATTGCATGGTGGCATGATGCTTATCATTAGATACACTCATATCAAGCATGCTAATTGTAAGGGATCTCACTGTAATACTATCTATAACGGCTACATCCTGGGAAGATATGGCAGCATCCCGCTCAACAATCAATGCATCTATGGATGATCTAGCCTCATCCCGCTCAACAATAGCGGTGTCTCTATGAGCTACAGCCTCCTCTCTCTCCAATAGAGCGGTATCTCTCCCATCAAGAGCTGTCAACATCAAGGCCCTAGCCTGATCTCTCTCATAGGTCATCAGATGAAGACTCTGCTCTAAATATTGTGCTGAATGTTGGATCACAGTAGCACTCGTACTGGGAGAATCTACCAGAGCTGTTGTCAACCCAGTGAATAGATCCTCCTTAGTGGGAAGATCAATGTCGTCTATGGGCTCCCCATCATCAGAATCAATCCCTGGCACTATGGATACTACGGCAGCTGATGTTGTCTCTGTCTCCATCCATGCAGAATACTCTGTCGAACAGCCCGGAGGGCTAATAGAAAATGCTGCTAACTCACGTTGATCCCAACATGCATACACCCTAGATCTTTCCTCTACTGACAAGTGGTGAGAAGCCAAACGCTGACTTAAATCCCCCTCAAAAGGATGGAAGTCCTGGAACTGGTCAAACTGTGACATCATAGCCAATAGGTGGTAAGTAGTCATGCCCCTCAAACCAACTAGAGGGAGATAATCCATGCCAGGAGCATGAGTAATGAAGTTGTAGAATGTCAAACGGATCTGCGATTCCTTCCACGAATACTGACCAAGACGTAGCATTTATACACTCCGCTAGCTGGATGGAGTAAGACATGGTTATCTCATGGGTGAAACAATACTCGTGCCATCAGAAAATGCCAATCGATCTCAGGTGTGACATAAACCACACGTAGAACATGACCAAGCTACCTGTGAATACCCCTGCAAGGTAGGTGCTGCAATATTTGGCCGATCTCAACGTCTCTGCTATAATCATCAGCACAATGGTGTGACCCTCCCCGAGAGCTCTCACTGCCATAATGACGCCAATGTCCAGCTCATCCATATATTATGGCCTGAACACATATGATAATACACACATCAATAATACGTCTAATCTGGCTAGACTCCAATGATCCTCCGGTATGGTAAAATCACCGGAGTGCCATGTGTAAGTGTCCTCTGAGCCAAATCTTTCCATCAAAAAATGTTGGGATACTAAGTGGTCAAATTTGATCTCATCCTGTACAACTCTACGCCTCAGCCCAGTGAAGGTCATAAACTAACGGCTCATGTCGCCGATAGCCATCCGTGCATAAGGTCTGTCCAAACCAAAAAACTTGTCTCTCCGGTATCCAGTGCTTCAGCATACCCTCTACAAAGCCTGCGGGAACCGAAAACATCAGGAGATTCATAGAATGCTGCAATAAGTGATCTACAATCACCTTGTCTGGAGGTGACATACTATCATACCACTATCTCAGACGGGATGCCACCAACACTGGTGGGGTATGATCAATGCGGCTAACTGTCGAGATAGCCATCTGTGTGGGTCGTATCATAAGACCATCCAGGGGTCAATGCTAAATATCTCTGGACATACATACATATGCATAACATAATACATGCATGATAAATAATATATGGAAATATGATGTAGGGAATAACAGTATATACATTCCTAAGTACATCATCATCTAATACATCTTTGTACAGCTAAAAATACAGGGAAATGGGGCACAAATGCCCAACAACTAACATAGGTCTATAAAAAGATATAGCAAGAATGGGGCACAACCACCTAATATCTAACAGGGGCCTATCAAAAGATATAACGAGAATATACATCAGAAGAAGACAATGGTGTCAATGTCTACATCATAAATCCTATCCACCTGATGTAACTCCTCCTGATTCATTGGATCTACATTAACGGGGATGTCAGGCCTATACAATGGAGGATCTGCACCAGCAAAACCATATGGGTCACCTGAGGGGCCAGCGCCTGAGCTAGAAGGATCAAAAGTATCTGCCTCTGAAGGATCTCTGCCCAAGTTCCCAATAAAGAAATGTCACTGGTCTAACTGCCGGGTCAAACTGTCAATCCATGTCAAATGAGTCGAATCTCTGACACAGGCCATCCAATTCGTCATCATCACGGATCCAGGAACCATATCCCCTATAAACTGCGTGGCGCAGGTCTGGGCTTCAATGGTACGAGGGGACCACCAATGCTGGAACACCTCCTGAGAATGAGGACCCTCTAATAGTGTAAAACCGTCAACACCCATCAATGGGATATCAAGGGCGGGCGACTCTCACTACTACAAAATAGTAAATAGAGAACGCAGAAAGAATGTTGTTGTTTCAATCAGAAAAACGTCGTGGTTAAGGGTGTTATCTATTTTACACCCTTACACAACGTTTTTAAAACGTTGTAGTTAGGCACATTCTATAACGTTTTTAAGAAAAAAACATTGTAGATTTGTTTTCCATAAATTAGTAGATGCTTGAAAACGTTATAGAAAGTATGATTCCACAATGTTTTCTAGCTAAAAATGTTGTAGTTTAATATATCAGACTACGTTTAGACACATATATACAACATTTTTAAAATGTTGTAGACAATATTTTTAAAAAGAAAAAAAAGTGTGGTTCACCTATATTACCAGTCATTTGCAATCTGCTAATGCCATGATATATAGCTAAAAGGTCTAAATTCTCATATAAATTTAAAGCTAAAATGTATTAACCATTCAAAATACATCCCAATAATATCATTCGTTTACAATTTCAAATTACTACATCCACAAAATATATACCAAACTATTCATATATACATCTCAAATTCACTTTTCAATATAACCAAATATATACCAATCTGATCCCATGTTTACATAGCTCATAGTTGTAACTAACCAAATATGCTCAAGGGGCCTGTCTGGTTCGAAGAATCTAGACCATGATCAACACTTCACATACCTGTAATCCATTTCCTGACCAAGGGGAAATAAAAATACAAAGTTCAGAATTTTATTCACAGTAGCTTGCTTGAACAAAAAAACAGTCTTTAGGCATGCAGACAATTTGGCACCACCAAATTATAGCCTAATGGTCAAAACACCAAAGACAGTCTAGATTGACAAATCATGGCTATGCTACCTCTCAAAGTATAGCATTTAAGTAGTTTATTATGGTTAACAATTACCTGTCAGTTTCATTCCAACAGTCTAGTGTGATCCCTGCTGAAACCTTAATAAACAGCTGCATTATGGACTTGATGCTTGTTTTAGCTGACAAATTCTGTACTTCAGGATCTAATGTTTTACCAACATGAACATTTGAAAAAGAACGTTTCTGATGATGTTCTCTTTCCAACCTAACAAATTCACTTCTTGCAATTACAGCAAAATGGAGATCAGCTGACCTTGCTACTTTGCCAGAATAGAAAGGACTCTGTTTTACTTTTTATAATAAAGGAATTTATAGTACTCTCCACTGAATCATATTTTACAAGTAGACTTACTATATAGCAAAGTAAACTTGGGAAAAAAACACAAGGTTCGAAGATGAACTGTTGCATAGATTCATCTCTGGAAACATGTATGCTCCAACTTATGGCACACCCTGTGTATCATAATGTAAATCATTTTACGGAAAGGAGTAATGAAGCGATAAAAACTAAAAGTAGGCCAAAATGGAGAACATAACACGTTGTGGGTATGACTAATATAAGGTAAAGTGAATATGTTTTCATAACAGGCTTGTAAATAGGGAAGACAATATATATATAACAAAATTAGAAATCAAGAATAACAAAAGTTAATAAGGTTGAGGCGGAAAAAATAAAACAAAACTAGTGTACAAGTATGCTTAGACATAATTGCAAGTTTGCAACCCAACAGGAAGCAACAAATATGATTCACCAAGATAGACTTTCATTCTTGTGAAGAATTCAGGTCAACTTCAAAGTACAATAAAATAAGTGCTGAAACATTTGTTCTTTCAAAATACCTCATGCTGAACTCTTGAAATGAGTCAAATGACAACAAAGGTAACAGGTGCTCCTGCCAATGACCAGAAAATAAATCATACAATGACATTAATCTAACTGAACAAATAAAGTCCACATGCAAACTAATTCTTTTGAACATAACGATACTTAAAACCACAATCTAGTACTAACATTTGTCTTTAAGGTCTTTACCTGTAAGCTATAAATTTTTTTATCACCGCACTACAGTAGTTGCAAGGAAAATGACTCCTTTGCAGACCAAAGTACAGTTGCATCAACATAAAAACTCAGTCTTTCAGAGATTTAGTGTTGAAGAATGACAATACTTCCCATTTCAGGAAAAGTGGGCACTTCTATTCTACCTCTTGAGTAAATTGGTCCGCTGTAGGAATATAAACAAGAAAATAAACTAACTTTGAAGAGCACTAAACAGTGACAACTACGAAATTTGAACAACTTGTTCACTTGCAAATATATTTTCAAAAAGTAAATACAGTTTCTTTGCAATTACAGCAAAATGGAGATCAGCTAATTTTATTGTTCTTATTATGTTTTTGCTTGCAAGAAATCCAATCATTTTTTGGGGGAAACAAAAAACAAAAAAAAACATGCCAACAAAGAATGGAGATCTCGAAAGAGTATCAAGCTTGAGTTTTCAGCACTCGAGTTGTACTAAAAAAGACCATCCTGCAAGTGCAACAGATGGTGCTTTGATCCCTTAGCTAATCACAAAATTAGTATTTGCTCCTGAAATGGTTGAACCTTCAATCACAATCCTTCGACTAATGAAATTCAAGACAACCACCAAATTAACCACCAAATTCAAGACTAATGAAATGGTTGAACCTTCAATCACAATCCTGTAGTCATTGTTATTTTTTGTAATCATTGTCATTATTTTTGTCAGCATTGTCATTGCTGGACCATTAACCGACGAAGAAGTCCGTTCCTTGATTTGATTTTTGAATGCTTACGTTGAAATATGAAATTGAATTTTACTTGGGTAACCAAAATTCAAATATGACCCTGTTTGCAGTGGCAATATCATGGATCTCGTAAGAAATAGACATGTGCAAGTGTAAATGTGAAATATGAGCTGTAATGTTTTCTGAACGATATCTTTTATCATTTAATATATCTTGTATTGTAGGTCAATTCTACAGTTTAGCCAAGTCATCTGGCTCCTTCCAGATGTTACCTTAATAGGATTTTTGATCTTAAATGTATTTCTCTTTTATTTTATTTGACTTTTTTGTGAACTCTTTGTTTACATGAATTATGTTTTATATCAATTTTTATTATGGTTGTACTTGACTACTGATGCTATCGGGAAGCTGTATAAATGTTTAGATGTAAATTGACGTAAATTCACATATGCTAATTCTTTGGAGCTTTATTTGTTATTATTTCACTGTTGTAGCTATCAGTGACTATAAACAATCCCTTCAATTTCAAACTCTAAATGAGGAGAAACGAAATATACATTTGGAGGTGTGGCTTTTTAGACTTTGTAACTTTTGTCATTCTCTTAGTTTTTTCCAGTCCTTGACAAATGAGAATATTATGTGCAGGTCATTAGAGGTGGTAGAAGAGTAGATATTTCAATATTTGATATCGTTATAAGCTAGCTCGCATCATGGCCAGGTTCAACCTCAAGCTCTGCAGCACAGACTTCAACAGCCGTGACTACTACATCAATATCAAAAAGGCCATGTTAGCTGGATATTTTATGCAGGTGGCTCACCTGGAGCGTAGTGGGCACTATTTAACTGTGAAAGACAATCAAGTATGCAGGATATTCTACTGCTTTTCTAAGCATTATTTAAATAGGAAAGACTGTCAAATATGCTGTTTTTATGGTGTATTGGGAACAATAATATACATGATTTGGTATTATTGGGATGTATTTTGAATGGTTGATACATTTTGGTTTTAAATATAAATGACAATTTAGATATTTTAGCTATATATAATGGCATTAGCATATTGCAGGTACATTGGTAATATAGGTGAACCACAACCTTTTTTTTCTATTTTTTTCTTTATCTACAACATTTTAAAAATGTTGTATAAATTGGTTAAAAACGTTGTCTAATATATTAAACTACAATGTTTTTATCTAGAAAACGTTGTGGAATCATACCTTCTACAACGTTTTTAAGCATCTGCTAATTTATGAAAAACAAATCTACAACATTTTTTTCTTAAAAACGTTGTGTAATGTGCTTAACTACAACATTTTAAAAACGTTGTGTAAGGGTGTCAAATAGATGACACCCTTAACCATGAAGTTTTTCTGACAGAAACCACAACGTTTTTTTTGCGTTATCTATTTACTGTTTTGTAGTAGTGTGAGCTAGTTGAGCTCACCATTTCTTTCACTGTTCTCTTCAGGAAATGAGAACGTAGCCGGGACTAGTCGGGGAATGGAGTGACGGCCCGAGATGGTGTCTTAGTAGTCCTCACCATTCTATATAATAGTGTGATAATAAATGTAACGAGGACTTATTCTGAGAGTGGATATTGTCTAGAAGATAATATTTGTATTAAAACTCACAGCTCTTGTTGTATATTTAAGATTATATTTGTATTTTGTACCATGTATTTGGCGACTCGGAATAGGTGATGTATACCTATTTTGGGGGCGTCACAGTTGGTATCAAAGCTTAGGGATATGATCCCTGGCTGAGATGTGACATAAAAACTAGGAGGGGAGAGACGGGGAATTCCTTCGCTAGTATGACCTACCAAAGTTTATTTGGTATTTAATTGGTCGGTCAGAGTATAGGGATAATATGTGATATGTTAATTAACCCTTGTTTTGTGGCAGTATTTGAAAATGGCATCTGAGAATGTTGAGATTAGCAATGGAGCACAGGAGACCATTGAGTCTCCACAGATCAATAATCAGGATAATGTTCATCAGGAAGGCGACAATCCTCGGTGCAAACAACAACACAACACCGACGGATGATGAGCGATGGAATGTTCAAAGGCTTTCGCTGCAATTCATGCAAACATCGAGCAAGAGACTCTGTCCAGAAATGCGGTGGAAACACCGGCAACTCTCGGACGGTCACCGCTAAGTAGTTCGAGGCTGGGACCACCGGAGTTTTTGGAGAACCAAAACCACTTAAAGGCGGAGACGTGGATAAAGCGGATCCGCAAGATATTTGATGTCTTGGGATGCTCCAGGAGCAAAAGGTTCCTTGCCACCTTCATGTTGCGTCGGCAGGTGATTCTTGGTGGGAACCTGTAAAACGTACTCAACCTGCCACACTGAAGATGAGTTGGGAGAAGTTTCAAAAATTGTTCAACGACAAGTACTTTCTCGAAAGTATTCGTCACATGAAAGAGGTAGAGTTCATCAAGCTGGAGCAAAACAACATGACTGTGTCGCAGTACGAAGCCAAGTTTGTTGAGTTGTCCCGGTTTGCGTCCCATTTGGTTGATAATGAGGAGAGAATGACGCAAATGTTTCTAAGAGGTTTAAAACCCGAGATACGTCAATATCTTATCTCTCATAAACTGTGTTTGTATTCAGATGTTGTTAATAGGGCTTAGTTATTGGAGCACGATAATGAGTTAACCCAACCAAAAGAGAGCAGCCAACAAAATGATAATACCATTGATAACAGTCATCGAAGCGGTGACAATAAGCGTGGAAGGAATCAACATGCCAGAAATGGTAACCACTTCAGTGGTAATCATGGCCAAAATAATAAGAATGGACATTTCAAGAAGAGAAGATTCAACAATGATGGAAAGACGTCAGCACCAACACCCGTTGTTAAGGAAGGAGAACGACCACCTATCATATGCTTCAAATGGGGAGTGGAGGGACACATCAGTCCAAACTGCGCGATGCCTTCCAAAGCATGTTATAATTGTGGAAAAGAAGGTCACCTAGCCTAATTTTATCGTTCACTGAAGATAAGTTGAGCTAGGATGGAGGCACCAAAGGACGTCCCAGAAAAGTTAAAGTAAGTAGTGCAAGGGAGAGCGTTTGTCGTGACCTCCCAAAAAGTAAGGAACCCGAATGAGGTCATCACGGGTAAGCTTATCATAAACTCTAGTGAAGTTTATACATTATTTGATACTGGTTCTACCCATTCTTTTATTTCTCCTACTTGCGCTCAACGTTTAAATTTGACTCCGGAGAAATTAGACTTTGACTTATCTGTTGAAACATCATTGGGAGAAACCTTCATTACATCCACTGTTTATAAGTCTTGTTTGGTTCAAATCGGTACCCTCACATTACCTGTCGATCTTATTTCATTGAAAATACTTGCATTTGACGTAATTCTAGGGATTGATTGGTTAACTACTCATCATGCAAAAATTGATTGTTTTCGTAAGGTTGTTAGCTTTCATATTCTTAAACAACCTATTATACGAATTCAAGCAACCAAACCATTAAAATCAATCACTGTCATCCCAAGCCATAAAGGTATTCGTTTATTGAAAAACAGATGTCAAGCTTTCTTAGCTCATGTCACTGATCTAAACAAAAATACATTAATTTTGAATGATATTTCTATTGTTAATGAATTTCCTGACGTATTCCCTGAAGAACTTCCTGGCCTACCCCCAAAGCGTGAAATTGAATTTTGTATCGACCTTGAACCCGGTACAAAACCCATTTCCAAAGCCCCATATCGAATGGCTCCTATTTAACTTCAGGAGTTAAAGACCCAACTGCAGGAATTATTAGACATCGGTTTCATTCGTCCTAGTACATCTCCTTGGGGTGCTCCTGTTCTATTCGTGAAGAAAAAAGATGGGAGTATGCGACTTTGTATTAATTATCGGGAGTTGAATCATGTCACCATCAAAAATAGGTACCCATTGCCCGTATTATTGATGACTGTTTGACGGTTGCAAGGAACCAAATTCTTTTCAAAGATTTATCTTCGTTCCGGTTATCACCAATTGAAGATTAGAATCGATGACATTCCAAAGACGGCTTTCAGAACTCGGTACGGGCATTATGAATTTCTAGTCATGTCTTTTAGATTGACTAATGCTCCTGCTGCCTTCATGGATATGATGAACCGAGTATTCAAAGAATATTTGGATCACTTTGTGGTCATCTTTATTGATGACATCCTTATTTATTCCAAAATCCGTGAAGATCATGAGCAACACTTGAGGTTGATACTCCAAAAGCTTTGTTAATATAAGCTTTATGCCAAGTTGAAGAAATGCGAGTTCTGGCTTGAGGAAGTAGCATTCCTTGGGCACGTGGTATCAAGCCATGGAATATCTATTAACCCAGCAAAGATGAAGCTATTCAAAGCTGGGAGCAACCCAAATCAGTGACCAAAGTACGTAGCTTTCTCGGCTTAGCTGGTTATTATTAGAGATTCGTGGAAGGATTTTCTCGAATCGCTACTCCATTAACTCAGCTGACTAGGAAAGATATAAAATTTGGTTAGAGTGAGGAATGTGAAAAGAGTTTTCAAGAACTCAAGAGAAGACTCATTTCAGCACCTGTTCTGACAATACCATCTGGCTCGGAGGGATTTGTCATCTACAGTGATGCTTCCGACAAAAGGTTAGGATGTGTTCTCATGCAACATTGGAAAGTCATAGACTATGCCTCACGAAAACTCAAAGAATATGAGAGGAATTATCCTACTCATGATCTAGAGTTGGCAGCAGTAGTTTTTGCACTAAAGATTTGGAGGCATTACCTGTATGGGGAAAAAGCAAAGATCTTTACGGATCATAAAAGCCTCAAATATTTCTTCACTCAAAAGGAACTCAATATGCGAAAGCGGTGTTGGCTTGAACTGTTGAAAGATTATGATCATACCATCCAATACCATCCTGGAAAAGTAAACGTGGTAGCTGACGCATTAAGTAGAAGATCATATGCGGGTACGAGTGCGATATTGTCAATGCAAAGGCCCATTTTGTATGACTTGCAAAGGATGGAGATAGAGATAAAGACTCTAGGGACCCACATGATAATGGCGAATATATGAGTAGAACCGACTTTAATCGATAAAGTTAAAGCTGCTCAAGCTACAGACCTGGAGCTGATGTGTATGAGGAAGAAAGTGCAAGAAGGTGCTATGATGGAAGCAAGAATTGATGAAGAAGGAATACTTCAAGTCAACTCCAGACTTTGTGTTCCTAACAACACTTATTTAAAGTATAAAATCATGATGGAGGCGCACAACACACCGTTTGCAATCCATCTTGGGAGTACTAAAATGTATCATGATCTTCGACATACATTTTGGTGGGGCAATATGAAGAGAGAGATAGCGCTGTTTATCTCAAGGTGTCTAACGTGTCAACGAGTCAAGGCAGAGCATCAAGTACCAAAAGGTCCATTGCAACCACTTGAAATTCTAGAATGGAAGTGGGAGCACATTACAATGGATTTTGTTACTGGTCTTCCCAAGGTTTCTCAAAGTATAGATGCCATTTGGGTCATTGTTGATAGATTGACCAAGTCTGTTCATTTCTTACCTATACAAGAAACTTATACACTTGAACGTCTTGCTCATATGTACATAAATTAGATTGTAAGATTGCATGGTATGCCAGTATCCATAGTTTCTGATCTAGACCCAAGATTTACTTCACGATTTTGGGTTAGTTTGCAAAAAGCTATGGGCACGAATTTACGATTTAGTTCGGCATATCATCCTCAGACGGACGGACAATCAGAGAGGAATATTCAAACTCTTGAAGATTTATTAAGACTCTGTGTCCTTGACTTCGAGGGAAGTTGGGACAAGTTCTTACCATTGGTGGAGTTTTCCTACAACAACAGCTATCACACAAGTATTGACACGGTTCCATTCGAGGCGTTGTATAGAAGAAAGTGTCGTTCTTCAGTATGCTGGGATAAGGTGGGTGAAGCAATGTTGTTGGGACCAGAGTTGGTACGTATGACTACGGAAAAGATTCAAACGATCTGGCAATGTATAAAAACCTCACAAGATCGACAAAAGAGTTATGCTGATCTTCATCGAAAAGACGTGGAATTTGATGTTGGAGATCATGTGTTGTTACGTGTTGCTCCATGGAAAGGAGTTACAAGATTTGGAAAGAGAGGAAAGTTCAATCCTCGATTCATTGGCCCATTTTTAATCCTCTCGTGTTTATAACGTTTTTCATATATCCATGTTACGTAAATATTTGAAAGTCCTGAACCACATTATTGAGTTAGAACCGGACGAAATAGCGAAAGATTTAACGTATGAAGAGGTTCTTGTTCAAATCTTGGATAAGAAGGAACATATTCTATGCTCCAAGGTTATACCTCAAGTCAAAGTTTTATGGAGGAACCACGATGTTGAGGAAATGACCTGGGAGTTAGAATCTAAAATGAAATCAAGGTATCCTTACCTCTTCGACATACCAGGTACGTACCCTAATTTCGAAGGCGAAATTTTATAAGAAGGGGAGATTGTAAGACCCCAATTTTTATGAATAAAAAATAATTTTTCTATAATTATCATTTTTGAATATTATGGAATGAATTTGTTATAATGTTATAGTTGTGGGTAGTATTTATAAATTCTACAAAGTATGCAAGTTGTTATATTCGATTGGTCAGGAAATATTCGTTTTAGCAGGGAATATTTGTACAACAGTGCAATCATTGGTGGACCCCACACAGAATTATTGTCGGATTGAGAAAACGACAAAAATATTTTTATGAAAATAACGGTGGAAGTTTTACCGTTAATACTGTTGAACTACTCGGTAGTAAAAGTACAGTAATACGCGTGGTTGCATAGTAGCACACGGTATTGATTATTAATTATTGATGCTTACGTGAGAAGTCACTCGGTTATACTCAATTATTGCTACAGTAATTGCTGCATCATATCTCTCATATTATTGCTTTGATTATTGTCACAGTGTTATCTGCGTTATATGATATATTATTAAATCAATAATTGAGACGATAAAGTTATTGATATTATTAAATTTCAATATTTACAATGTCTAGAAGTTCTGCCAAGGAGAGGTTTGGTTACCTAATTGCGCACCAATAGGGAGAAATCCTTATTGGAAAGTCCCCTCTTTCCTGGGAACGACCTGGTTGTTAAATATTGTGAGTTATGATTTAATGATGAATAAGTTCGTCTTGATTAAAGATGAATTTGATAGTTCCATTGTGTTGGGATTATTGGTGTTAGTTGAAATCGACATCTATTCCGATGATAATTGATGTCTGGGGGTTATATTGATAAGTCGGGTAATTTATCGGATAAATGAGCAATTAATTGCTACTAATTCACATGCTTATATAACTATTTGTTCACAAGTGTGTACTATTGAGTCATATTCTTATACTATTAGGGTAATTGGTGCAAGATTGATAATACTTGCATGATTAAATTAAAGATGGAGGTATAGATGGAGGTACTATATCGTAATTCGTATTTTCATATGATTATAACTATTGATTCACATGATTGAACTATTAATTCACATTATTTACTATTAGGGGAGGTGGTGCAAGTTTGATAATACTTGCAGGACTAAATTAAAAATGAAAGAAAAGTTGGAGGTATTGTACTGTAATTTTTTGAGCCCCAAAACCTGCAATTATCGAAACTATATTTTTCTATAAATAAAAGCTCATTCTTCCTTCATTTTTCACCAATTCACTAAAGCTTTAAGAGCCATTATTATAGAGAGAAATTATAGAGAGAAGCTATAGAGAGAAAATCTATAGAAGAAGAGAAGCCTGCTACCTCACTATTCCAGTATTCAGCTTTATTCTAAGGTAAGGGGTATTATTCCTTTTGTATTCATGAAGAGAACTTCTGTTATTCCATTCTTTATTATTACATTGGAATAACTTTTGTATCATGTGGACTATCCTATATTTGGTGAAATTCTTACATTATTCCATTCTTTATTGTTACGATGGAATATCTTATGCATGCGTTTTCTGTGGGACCTAGTTTTGTCTTTATTATTACATTGGAATATCACATGCATGCGTTATCGTTGGACTTGGTTCCATTATTTATTATTACATTGGAATAACTTTGTTTATCTGAAGCACCGCATGCATGGTGATTTACGTTGTTATTCCATTCTTTATTATTCATTTGGAATATCACTTGCCGGTGCGTGACACGCTGACTGACCTAGTTCCGTTATTTATTATTCTGTTAGAATAACCTACTATGCGAAGTACCGCATGCATGGTGATTTATTTTGTTATTCCATTCTTTATTATACCCAGTTTGTTAAAGTTTTGACTTCTATACTCCATGAAATTAGTGGAATATCCTTGATATTTGCGCTTCATCCAGTATCTTTTCATGGAAATATTCTTCTGAGCATTCTTAAATTTTACTCTACAAAGAAGTATCATGTTGACAATTTGGATGTTATTAGTTCCTGAATAAATTAATTCTTCAACTTGTTTTATTGAACTCTTATATCATTGTCATCATCCTCATGTTTATATTTTTTTTTGAAAGTCATCTGTGGCCTGTAGTGCATAGATGGACTTGGTATGATTATGACCAGAGATTATTCGGTGTAATCATGACCGTAATGTTACAAATGATGTGGTAAAAGTCTTCATTGGCCCGTACTGCATTAATGGACAGTTGTTGGCATGATCATGACCATTAATGAATACACGAATATCCTTGGTCCATAGTGCATGGATAATTTGTGGTCGTGATACTAATGAATATCCTTGGCCGTAGTGCAGGGATGATGTGGATTATTTATTAAGCTGAGTCCCAGCAATAAAAGTGATGAAAAACTTTTTAAATCATAAA
Organism: Panax ginseng; assembly: GCA_020205605.1. NCBI lineage: Eukaryota > Viridiplantae > Streptophyta > Magnoliopsida > Apiales > Araliaceae > Panax > Panax ginseng. Next base: position 89,748,236 of record CM035130.1, on the reverse strand, counting down.
AGATAGTAGATTTTATTCTATACTTGACTCTTTTAATGGATTGCTTGTTTCACTGCAGTTAAACTTGATGTCTATTGTATTTTATCAGTTTAACATTGTTGAAGACTAATGATAATTTATTCTGCATTATCTTAGTCATAATATTTCTTACTGGGCTAGTTGAGCTCACCCTTTCTTTCACTGTTCTCTTCAGAAAATGAGAACATAGCCGGGACTAGTCGGGGAATGGAGTGACGGTCCGAGATGGTATCTTAGTATTCCTCGCCATTCTATATAATAGTGTGATAATAAATGTAATGAGGACTTATTCTGAGAGTGGATATTGTCTAGAAGACAATATTTGTATTAAAACTCACAGCTCTTGTTGTATATTTAAGATTATATTTGTATTTTGTACCATGTATTTGGCGACTCAGAATAGGTGATGTATACCTATTTTGGGGGCGTCACACAAGGCACATCAGAAGCCCTCCTTCGCACACCTGAAGTGGTCCCGCGGGAACTACTCGGCTGATCCGTATCCATATATCTTGACACAAGTCTCCAAATCACCTCAAAAAGGGTGTGGTAAATTCTAACCTGGAGATTTTTCAAATGCATTTTATGACTACATGCATGCATGCATTATTTTAACATACGTCTACAGTAGAGTTAAAAATGCATGACTACCCAATGCCTACATTTTGGAAAATTTTTACCATAGTCCCTTTTATAAATAGGACTATCCACATGCACATAGACATGACTAGGTGGCCATTCAGTAGCATACCTGCCCACAATCATAAACATCCTATATGTATTATACAATCAAAGATATAATACGTAAGGGTAGCCTAATTACCAAGATTATTTTGCTTTTTCACCTTTGCTCATTTGTCCTCTCAAATAAGATAAGAAATAGAAAAAAAAAGGTGACAATTTGACTGTTTCAAAAGTTAAATTTTTTCACATCATTATGTTCAACATGGTTAAATACTAACATTTACTATGTTGAATATTTTTATCATGTCATATAAGCGTGCATATTCACTACTATGTGTTTAGATACATTTCATGTGATAAGTCATTTTTCAACGGGTAAAAACTGGAAAAGAAGATATGCATATGTTACTAGAGCAGTGTAGAACACTTGTACGGTGACAGAATTTGTAGAAAAAGACCCGAACTCAGCAGATCTGAAGAAGAGCTCTAGGATTTCTATGTGCCGCGACTTAGAAATGAATTTTGAAAGCAAGCTATAGCTTAAAACCACCCACGGTTGGCCGCAGGTGTACCTACGGCTCCCCTGGGTGAAGCTGAAAAGGAGATCTCACAAGATGAAAAGGTCAAATCAAGAATAAAAATGCTAAGCAATTGAGCGGGATAGCCTAAAATCCTAGTTTTTTTCAGAGACCAAAATGTGGGTCTACATGTCACTCATTGGTATTCGCCCTGATACAGGGTTCACTATACTGATGATCACAATAGTTGCAAACCAAACTCGGCAATGCCTTACGAAGGTCTGGATGCCATCTATATGGGGTTGGAACCCCAAAACCTTTCTCCCCTAGCGGAAACTCTATCCAAATCATCCGTTAATGCACATGTCAATGAAGGTCAAACAGCCTTGACAATATCCTCAGTGGGGATCTCATCCATTGATGCACATGTCAATGAAGGTCAGGCAACCTTGACGATGCAGACTGTTAGTAGTAACTCCGACAGAACAGCGAAAAGACCTGGAGGTATAAACCAGAGAAAAACATCCTCATCAGGGAGGACCGATGATGTAATATGTTATACACATCCTCAATAGAAAAAACACATCCCCACAGAGTCTCTCATACATGAGAGATACATCTTCAATGTGAAGTCTGCGTCAAGGATTAAGGACTTTGGTGATCACCCCAACATCAACATCCTTGAAGTTCCTGGTAGGTTTGGATCGCACGGCCAAGACAGTTCATCAGGGTTGTCAGTAATGACTGCCAACCCCGGTAGAAGTCAAGGGAGCTGGCAATCATCCCATCCCATTGGAGAACAGTCCAACAAACCACATACATTCGCATCATGCTGCTGTACATTGCATCATAATTATCTTATCACATTTCAAGTGTCTATATTCTTTATCCTATCCATGCCATTTCATTGCATGAATATGATAAAGTGGGGCGTCTGTAGACACTCGAAATTTTGCATTCATGTTACTAACATTGCTAGAGGGCAGAATTGTTTTTCAGAGATAACCAGGGAGGACAAGACCGTTCCAGTTCCGGAAATCAGACCGGAGAAGCCTTTTCCATCTCGGAGATAACCCTGAGATATTCAAGCCCGGAAATAACACCCGGAATTTAATTCTCAACCTCAGAAATAACACCGAGGGATACAGTTGCAGTTTCGGAGATAGCCCCGAAAAAGCTCGTTTCAATCCCCAGCAATCAGCATTAACCTCGAAGATAACCCCGAGGCACTCAGTCCTAAACCCGGAGATAACCCCAGGATGTCAGGCACACCTCAAAGACAACCCTGAGGACATCCAGTACTTGCAGCAGCCCAATCTCAGAAATAACCCTGAGCAACGACTGCTTTATAATCCCAAACCGGAGATAACCCTTGTGAGGGGAAAAATAATCATTTTGCAACCTCGATCCCACATGCGCGCCGTCTCAAAACATTTCAACATACATTCTACACAACAGTGTCCTACAAGAACCGAATAGCTGCAATCCCGAGTGACTACTACACAGAACATCACATCAGATGGAATTTGAAGCTTGAAGACCAAAGGCATGGTCCCATATTCCTGACTTCATACAACCTCTAATCCCATGTCATTTGTGTACACTCTGTAAAAGGTCTTATACACCTCAATCGGAGGGCCGGATTGAAGTTCTAAAAGTTCGAGCGGACATCATGTTGCACACATGCACGTACTTTAAGATGGACGGGACCCGCGGGCCCGGTCACCCCAGGCAACTGCAGGTGCACCTGCGGCTCCCCTCTATAAATAGAGGGCTTGGGGTGGCCATTTTATAAGAGAAAACGACGAGGAAGCCATGTCTAATTTGCTCTGTAAACACTATAAACTAAGTGCTTTCTCATTTTAAACACGTGTGAGCTTATATACTCTCATATTTTTACCGACGAGAGCAGAGTGTTCATCCATTTAAAGCTATAGAAGTCTTCTTTGACAGTCCACTGTAAGCCTTCTTATACTTCTTAAAGCCTTTCTGTTCTACTGTGCACACATTTTTCTTCACTTGAGAGTCGTGTTGCGTGTGTATGCAGAACTTGGTCCATGGCTTTTTTTTTCTTTTATATATATATATATATATATATATATATATATATATATATATATATATATATATATATATATATATGGACTAACATTATCGAGTTATGCCTCAATTGAGCACGGACTCACGTCCGGGCGTTTATTTGATTTTATATATACATATACTAGTAGTTGCCCATGCCTGAAGGCACGACATAATGAAAAATTAGATTAAAATTCAAAAAATACTACATCTTTTCAACTTACAATCACACATAATAATTATCATAATTCACCATACTGCCACAATAATTAATACATACTCAATCATCAACACATCCAACCACCAAAACATCAAAAATAAGTATCTTCAAAAATGGATATCTACAAAAATCTAAACTTGTCTACAAAACTTGCAAACTACTAAAACAACCATCATTTGATCAACACATATTGAAACTATCAAAACAACCATCATTCAATACCTAATATCATCATAACCATGTATAATTAGTTAACTTTACAAAATACGGAATACTAAAAATACACACATGCAGAAATCAATCATCAACACATCTAACCACCAAAACATCAAGCTAGTCGCTACTGATTTTAAAATTTTTTGGCAGAGTTTCCTTTAAAAATAGATATGCAGAGAAATCTAAACCTGTCTATAAAACTTACAATCATTCATATATATCCAAACCACCAAAAAATTAAGTTATTTCATACCTAAAATCATCATAACCATACAAAAATTAATACATATTCAATCATCAACACATATCCAACCACCAAAACATCAAGCTAGTCGCTACTAATTTCAAGAAATTTCGACACACTTTCCTTTAAAAATAGATATCCAGAAAAATCTAAACCTCTATAAAAAACTTACAATCATCCATACATATCCAAACCACCAAAAAAATCGTCATTCCATACTCAAAATCATCATAACCATGTATAATTAGCCAACTTTACAAAAGACGGAAAACAAAAATGCATACATGCATAAAATAGAAAAACAACATGTTGAGCATAACCCTTTACTTTACAGCTTACACCATGTATATTCTTTACAGCTTACACCAAGTATCATTAAATATATACCTGAACATATTTGAAATTTAAAAATTATCGAATTATGTGAGTAAAAATAAAACAATTATAAATCTGAAACATAAGACCCCTTACTTTATCCTGAATTATCTAAAAAATAAATGAGCACACATATTTGTATGTAGTGGGGGGGGGGGGGGATGATTTAGATTGGTATAATTAAGAATTTATAGAGATTGTAATAAATAATCAATTTATTTAGGAAAATATATGGACTTACAATCAAGTAAATTTTTCTTAGTACCATTTCAACAAACGGTTCATTTGCTTAATGATTTAAATCATAAATCTGTATTGGTGGCAGTATAATGGTGTGTGAGTTTGATTTGCGAGTGTTTAATTGGTTACAGTTATTTGTGTGTATTTGTGCATATATTATGTGTCTTGTGTGTCTGCATGAGAAGTAGAGAAATATAGTCTTAGTAAGAGAGACTTTCACACCTAGACAATTGTTTGGTAAATGGTGGGTTAGTAATCGTCAAAGGTGGACATGTCGGTACTTAATCACTTTAAACCTTCTCTTCATCAATATCCTTAATGTCCTCGTATCAATACGAACACACTTTGCCTAATGAGGAGAATGCACAACCACCTATATTATTTACATAAATAATAAAATTAACACTATTTATATTATAGGAATAGTAAAGTTATTTTGATGCAGTGACATAGAAGTAGATTTACCTGATTATGTCGGCTCCATCCACAAAGGTTCATTGTATATACTCTATTGTTCTCGTTGACAAATTCAAATTATATGTCATAACAAAAGCTTAAAGGCTACAGATAAACATTAAGATTAAAAAACTTTTACTCTCAACTATAAAATTGGTAGAAAAACAAAAATTATAGTTCCTCAATAATTCAGGAGTAATCACAAAATAACACGATAAAAAAAATTAAGTAATATTAAATGAGGCAAACGATAAACATGTTGACAAAGAAAATGTTTTACATAAAATGAAACTTAAAATTTTTTAAATTCAATAACATCCAAATCCATTGTAAAAACAAAGAGAAAAGAATAGGATTAAAAGTGATACCAGTTGCCAATCTTTATTTTATGTTCCTTGGCTAGAAGAGGTTGCTTTTTCTTTCCCCTTAAATTTGTCATTCGACAAAGTATCATACCTTTTTTTCTCCTTCTATGCAAGAAAACGCTACTTAAAAGCAAAAAAAGAAAAAAGAAAAAATGAATAAGAATTAGGTGTGAGGATACACTACCTCACGTATACGGAGATAATTTAGTTCATACTCATTGCAAATTACAACTCCTGCATTATTATGATGAAATCTTCAAACTTGTAGACAAAAAAATAATGAATAGTAAATAAGCGGGTAAAAAGATTAGATAAAAAGTAAGAAAATGATGATTAAGAAAAACTTATCATACGGTATTTTCTAAGTCGTCATCCATCTGTCACGACATTAATGAAAATAAATTAAAAGAAATAAGTTATTAAAAAAATCAATAAGATATATTTAGAGAGAGTTAATCAGATTATAAACTTACACTGTGACACCCCCAAATCAGGTACTTCCATTTCCACAGGATTTGGTGTTCACTGTACAAGCATCATCTATCTATCTACCCATAATAAATGCAAACCATACAATAGAAAGAAATAATAATAAAATCTCTCCCCTTATGGGGTTACATCAACTGAATAATAATAAATCCCAAGTTACTCTAACCTTAAATCATCTGTGCGGAAAACATAAACAAATAAGTCTTAAGTAACATCAAGTCTAACTATCATTACATAATCACATAAATAAAACAGTCTTCATTACTTGCTAAGCTTGCCCTTTCCCTTACTAGTGGAAGGTTTGTCTGCTCTTTCGTTCTTAACTGCAATGTTATTATTACGCAAGAGTGAGCACGATTGCCCACAAGTATAACAATATAACAATGAATAATAACATACGAGAGAAATAATAACTTCTGATATAAAGCTCAACTTTTGAATCAAGAATGAATAACAAGAATCAAAAGAAATTATGAGGGTCATAAGACCTTGAACTATGTCCTAGGTTGTCAAGTGTTTTTACTTGAAACCTTTAACAATCATAAGACTATGGACTCTTCTTCTCATACTTAGGGGGATCAGCCCTTAGTACCATACTATGCATAATATCTTAACGCTAAAGCATAAATAATCCCCTATACAGGGTTGTTCATCTCAGTTTGACATTCGAGTCCGCACCAAAGGAAGTTTGTTTTGGATAATTCATCAAGGGATTCTGAAATTTAGAACGCTCATCAACTATGGACTAGTCGAATCAATAAGGGTTTGCTAGTCGAACAAGGTTTAACAGTAAACGAATATTTAACTTGAATAACATCTCAAAAGGTATACAATAGAATAATTATTGTATAACAACATCATGCTTGAAGATTAATAAACTTTAATATACAAGACATGCTTGATCAATAATAATGATAACTTGCTCAATATCGAAAGAGGAATTAATCAATTTATATAACAATAACAAGTAGGGTTAGGAAACTTACTCAACGAAAGTTTAGGGTAATAAACTTGTTCAACGTAAATGTAGAGTTAGAGAACTTGCTCAGTGTAACAAGATAAGGTTTAGAAACTTGCCTCGTGCGTAGATTACACTTAAACAAACTCGTTCTTTGAATTAAATCCTACATACCAATTACGTTCACAATACCAGTCAATAATAACGTACTAAACATCACAAGTTTATTCTTTGTCTAACTCGAGTTCATGACTATACTTAGTCAATTACTACACTTATTGTCAAAAATTAAGACTTCACAAACAATAAGGTAATTATGCATTTGATCATTCAGTTCACACGTAATTATATTATGGACATGATAAGAAATTATTTTAAAATCTCATTATAGGTCTAACAAATCTTTATATTCATTAGACTAAGTTACCAACACATTCCTATACTTGAACACTTTAAAAAACATTTTACGGACATTACGCTAAGTGGTATGACAAGCGCCACTTTTTATCTTAGTAGTATTGGTATTTGCTACGAGGCTAGAAATGCTAATGGTGAAGACATGGCATCATGTTGTGAGGTTTCTATTCTAGAGTTGGCATGCATGGCTGAAACTCGATTTTGATTCTCAGTTCGCGAAGAACACAGAGTTCAGCGAATTCAACACATCTTTAACACTAATTTCACCAAATTACACATACCCATAATTTATAATTCGTACATAATTAATACTTAACATCTATGGAGTGTTTTTTACCAATTAAAACATATAATCACAGAATTAAAGCATGCAAATTGGACTGTTCTTGATGTTCTTGAATAAAAACATGGATTTTAATGCTACGGATTCGTTATAAAGCCAAATCCAACCATTCAAGTTTCAATTTGTTCATTTTAACATGCATAATCATATCAATGTGTGAATTTTGCAAAATAATTTATGTTTAACATACTAAAAACACGTATAAGGCCATGTGGCCATATCACGTACTCTATAAATTTTTGAAATAACAAGCCAAAATCATACGTCATAATCTTATGAAATTGATGGTATGGAAATACACAATATATATATAAAGCATGACAAATTACTCATATTATTACATATATTCCTACAATCATAAAATTTTCAATTTACAGAACGTAAGAAAGCCAATTCATAAAGACTATATGACGTAAAAAAAGGGATTGGGTTGAAGAGAATTACCCAGCGTATAGTGAAATAGTAGGAGATGAAATTCTTCTCAACTGTTCTTCAATCAGACACTCATAATCTCCTTAACAATTTTCTAATTTCTCAAACTCTCTCATTTCCCTCTCTGATAATGCCAAACTTAGAAAATGAAAAGAAAATAGAAGACGTAAGAAAAAAATAGAAACTGACACGTTGGTGGTCAGTTACCCAGTCATGGGTAACTGCCCTCAACTCCCACTAAGGCCATGTTTGGCTTAACAAGAATGGGTTTTAAAACCATTTAATTTAATAAAGCCTTATCATATAGTTTAAATAATGTCACAGCCATATAAAATAAATCTAATATCTTATTTAATTGACTTTAAATAAAATATAATAATTTCTCATTAATACACATAGTCACATAATTCAAATTCTCTTTGATTAATAATGTCAAATTATTTAATCTCTAATTAATAATTAAATTAATTAAAATAACATAGGCTTATTAAATATTTCTTTTAATTCAATAAGCTCACATAATCACATACTTCGAATAATAAAAATTCTCCGCATTAAATTAATAAATGTAACACATATAATTAAATTAATCTATCACAACTTCATCAATTAATTATTTAATCTAATGATTAATTCATCGAAAAATATTTATTCAATCAAATAAATATTAAAATTAAAATACGAAATCTCGGTTGTCACATACACTACCAAATATAACAACATCATCCATTGGTCGATGATTGTGCAGTTGAAACAGTTGTAACTACACAATAAATTTCATAAGCCATATATAATTAACATCAATTACAATGAAATTTCATACAATTAACAAGCATGTAATCAAACATAATACATACACATCCAATTCCTAGAACCAAAATTAAGGAAAAAGATAACCTAAATTAGCCTACAAATTTCACAAAATAAACACTCAATAATAACCAACTCAACATCCATTCCATCCTAACATTCATAATAAAAAAATCTATTTCATCATAACTATAAACTTATTTCATAATAAAAATAAAAACAGCCAAATTAAAAGACACCCAAATGTGTTTTGTTGTGTGTGTGCGTGCTATTAGTGTGAAAGAGAGAAAGAGAGAGAGAGAGAGAGAGAGAGAGAGAGAGAGAACACAAATTTAAAATAAATCTAAACACCCAAATTTAAAAAACCCAAATTTGTGTGTTTTAAAACAATTTCAAAACACACAAATTAAACACAAACATTCAAAAACTAAAGCTGTCGTCGACTTTAAATATTCTTTGTATTGATTATTTTATAAGAAGACTTTAAATATTTGGCAACTTCAGTTAAAGATTTCAAGTTGTGATGAAATAGATAAGAATATAGTCCTTCTAGAAAGCATCTGAATGAACAGTAAAAAATTATCGATTTAAAACCTTCATACCACCACCCATAATCAGTCAAGTAAAACGACAGTCATTGACAAAGACTTCTAATACATAAAAAATTATTTCATTTAATGATATTTATTTTAGCTCACATTTCAAGTTAAAGTACGCATGGAACAAATATGCATCCAAAAAAGTAATAAATAACTTAAAGTTAATTCTCATTTTGAAAAAAAAACTCCCAACAAACATTCTAAGGAAAAACCCCAATCTAGCAGGGATGGGACCAAATCGTGAGTTTGGACATAAAGTTCATGTGGTCTAGGTTTCTTTCAAAAACTCATTCCAGCTAAGCAAAGGCTTTGTAATTAGCTAAAGAAGCATAAAATTGGTTTTATTTCTATCATTTGTCTCACAATTTCTATAACCAATCAGGTAACAAAGAAAGTACTGCTCGGAACAAAAAATATTTTTAAAACAAAAAATATTTTAAACCTATACCAACACAACAATCGATCTTTACGTCTTAAATGTGAGAAATTGAACAAAACCCACAATTCCAACCCCCCCCCCCCCCCCCCCAAAAAAAAAGAAGTAAATAAGAACTATTTCTGACATACAAATCCACACATATATCTGAATAAATATTATAAAAATAAACCGAAACATAGCAATCAAAAAGTTAGTTGTAAAAACAAAAAATTGAACCTACAATTTAATTTTCAAGGACAAATAAGGAAACTATGTTTCTCAGTATATGTCAGATCAAGCTTCAAGATGTTGTTTAACATACCTTAGGAGGTTTGAAAGGATCATCACTTGGAAAAGTTGTGTCAAGGAAAAACATCCCGCCTTGATAATGTGACACCCCCAAATCCAGTTACTTCATTCGCACAGGATTTGGTGTTCACTTATCAAAAACTATTACATATAACTACCCATAATCAAAGGATAAAGACATAATTTAAATAACATAAACAATAATCTTCTCCATTAAAGGGTTACATCATAATCTCAATTAAATCCTAGGTAATCTAACCTTAAAATTATTACATAAGTTTGCGAAATACATCACATATTAAAACAAGTCTTTAACATAATTCATTAAAATAAAATTCTCATAAGTCTTCAGCACTTGGACAATTTGCCTTTTCCTTTGCTAGTAGATGGCTCGTCAACTTTCTCAACTTTAGCTGTAGTGTTAAATGTAAGAGTGAGCAAACAATTGCTCACTGATATAGAAAGTAGCAATGATAATAACATGAGATTGAACAATGAATGCTGAACAATAATGAACTTGTCCTACGGATTAAAAATAGAAAACAAGTTCAAAAATCAATATCTGAGGGTCTTAAGACCACGAACTATGTCTCTGGTATATAGGTATTATTCCCTCAACCTTAACAGTCTTTTAGACTATACAGGCCCTTCTTAACGTACTTAGGGGGATCAGTTTTTTGTATCATGTATTGTGCACAAACATCTAAACGTTACACGTACAAAATCCCATATACCAGGGTTGTTAGTTTAGCTCGGAACTAACATATTAGTGGTTAGTGGTTCTAGAATTTTAGAACACCATTCCATAGTAGACTAATTCAATCAATAAGGGTTTAATATAATCAATCTAGAATTTAAAAAGATTATAAAGATCAAGGATCGAATAACAACAATATATAATTGAATAAACATGATATATATGCAAAGTGCTATATTCAAAAGAGTTAGAACAATCTTCTATGAATCAATGTATTAGAAATATATGCTTCGGATGATGTCAAGGAAAATAAAGCTCGCTCGATGTAACGAATTAGGTTACAAGAGCTTGCACAAACATACTCAAGATAAACTAAGCTTACTCAACTTCACAAGAATTTTAGGAACTTGTTCAATATCGATTTAGGAATGGGAACATGCATTCAATATGAAAAGAATGAAGTTAGAAAGCTTACTCAATGTAAAGAGTTAAGGTTTAGGAACTTGCCTTGTTTGTAAGCTACACAAGTGTAAAATAATCTCCAATTATCCTACACATATCATTACAATCGCAACAATAATTAGTTGTATAAATATTAACACTATGGGTATCAAACCATCATTTAGGTCATAACCCTAACCTAACACCTAACCATTTAGGTTAACATACTTAACGAATCAAAAATTGCATTACAAGCCAACATAACTTACTAGTTCACTTCTAACTTTTGAAAACATCACTTTTAGTTTCATTATATAACTCAATTAACAATTACCTAAAACTCTATTACACTATGTATTACAACACCTTACAATTTGTTATTGTATTCCACTTTATGTTTTAATATCCTTAACATGCATGCTAAACTAACCCAAGTCAGAATTCGTGAGGACTGCAATTAAGCGATCTTCTTCATGCGAGGAGATCGCTACTCACATGGCGGCGCTTAATAATATAATGGGTTACCAAGCGCTTGGCGCCCAAATGTTCGTATACTGCTCATGACAAACACATACCCCATGTGATGCCTCAGTTCGATTTTGCGAGAACCTCAAAATCAGACTCTATTTTGGCAAAAAATCCCAATTTTAAAGAATTTCACCACACTTCAACATCTAAAACTTTGTAATATTATAGTTACACATGCTAAACATCATTCTATATACAAAAGAATTACATATACATCATTTTGAGGAATCAAAACCATAGTTTTTCAAAATTTTCTTCATTTTTAACACTTTTAACGAATTTGATCGCCACTAATTCGTTTCTTAATCAATTGACATGATTCCAATTACGCCGCTTTCGTTTCTTAACATACAAACATATTCTAACATCAAATTGCAGATTCTAACACACATTAAGCATAAAATTTGGTACTTTCTAAAGCAATTTTTAAATATAAACATTGTTATTTCAACTTTTTTCCTACAAAGCCAATTCCTCACGAATTTGATCAACAAGTATGACCATTACAGATTTTGCAAAACTATATGCACATATCTCTACCACCATTCACACGATTTCCAAATCATATCAAAAATATATATATACATATACTACCAAAACTAAAAATAAAAATAGGAATAGTTTATACCTTGAATCTTCGATGGTATGATAGCCAAATTAAGAGAAATCATTTTCCCAAAGCCCTTCTTCTCAAACCCTCCAATACCATTGTGTTCTCATCTTCCAAGCTCTCTCTCTCTCTCAACACTCTGTGATATCTAGTTAAGCCTTAGAAAAGTAGATGCGTAGGAATTATAAATTGATTCCCACATTATCTTTCAGTTAAAGAAAATAAAAGAAGCCAGTTAAAATAAGCCAAAGGCCACAAGGCCTTGTTTGGCTAACACATAAATCCCATAACTAAATTATTTAAATAATATTTATATTGTATAGTTACACTTGTCACACATGTAACCATTTTAATAGCTTATAATTTATAATTATAAGAATTATATTCTTATTATAATTATACTTATAATGATATAATAAATAACTATATATCTAATTTAGTTAATAAAATAGACAAATCATTTTTTTTGTTTAATTTATTTATTTCCTTTAAATTAAAAAATTCATTTAATTTAATTATCTTCTTAAATACCAAGCAATTGATTTAATTTAATTATTTTCTTAAATTAAATCCTTCAAATAAAATTATCAACACTCAATTTAATTAACATTAATCAATTTAGTTACTAAATTAATTCACCATAATTCATCAATTATTTATTTTTCTCAATAAATAAATTATTTTAAATATTTATTTAATTCCATAAATATTTAAATTAAATTACAAATTTCTTGATCGTTACATCCTTCCCTCCTTAAAAGGATGCTGTCCCCAGAATCACAACATGAAAATTTTATTCATTACATTCTTCCCTCCTTAACAAGATTACATGTCCCCCGAATCGCTATATCTGTAATCAAGCAAACAAGCGAGGATAATTCTTCATCATAACGCTTTCATGTTCCCTAACGTAGCTTCCTCAGTATTGTGGTTCCTCCAAATTACCTTAACAGAAGGTATCACTTTATTCCTGAGTACTTGCTCTTTTCTATCAACAATTTGAATAGGAACTTCTTCATATGACAAATCTTTCTCAAACTGTAAGGGCTCATATTCTATAACATGCTTATAATCAGGCTTATATTGCCTCAATACTGATACATAGAAATCATTATGAATATGTTCCAACTCCGGAGGTAAAGCTACCTCGTACGGTACTTCACCAACTCGTCGAAGCACTTCGAAAGGCCCTATAAATCTAGGGCTTAATTTCCCTTTCTTGTCAAATCAAATTTTCCCCTTCCAGGGAGACACTTTCAAGAAAACATAACTACCGACCTCGAATTCTCTACTTTGTCGATGCTGATCGGCATATTTCTTCTGTCTATCGTGTGCTACTATTAATCTTGCTTGAATAATCTTGATGATCTCGATAGTCTGTTGTACCAATTCTGGACCCAATAGCTGACATTCACCTACCTCATCCCAACACAATGGAGTTCTGCACTTCCTGCTGTATAACTCTTCGTAAGGCGGCATGCCAATACTCGCGTGATAACTATTATTATAACCAAATTCCACCAATGGTAGATGATCATCCCAATTTCCCTTGAAATTCATGATACATGCTCTGAGCATATCTTCTAGTGTTTGGATGGTTCTCTCACTCTGTCCGTCAGTTTGAGGATGGTACGTTGTGCTCATTCTTAGCAGTGTCCCCAAGCACTTGTGTAGTCATTTCCAGAAATTAGATGTGAAACTCGGATCTCTGTCTGATACAATGGATACAAGTACACTGTGTCTTAAAACGATTTCTTTCACGTACAGTTTTGCTAACCGATCTAGGGTAAATCGAATCTTGATTGGGAAAAAGTGTGCCGACTTCGTCAGTTGATCGACAATCACCCAAATGGCATCGTATCCTTGTTAGCTCGTTGGAAGACCTACCACAAAATCAACTGTGATATGCTCCCATTTCCATTCTGGTATCTCCAACGGTTGTAATAATCTGCTTGGCCTTAGATGTTCATCTTTGACTTTCTGACACGTTAAACATTTTTCCACGCATTCAGCCACATCTCCCTTCATATTCAGCCACCAAAAATGATTTCTAAGATCCTGGTACATCTTTTTACTCCTAGGGTGAATCGAATATCTTAAATTATGGGTTTCATTAAGAATTTCTTTTTTAACTTCTGTTACTGGCGGAACCCAATCCTCCCTTTGAATCGAATTAATCCTTCTGAATCGATTTTAAATTTTTTTTCCTCATCTTCAGATATCTTCTGTTTTATCTTTTCGCAGTCTTCATCATGAATATGCGCATTTTTCACCTTATTTACTAACGTTGAACCGTTTCCCATCGGGAACAACTTTTCATCGGATTTTGTCGGATATTTAATTTCCAACTCCATCTTAGCCATTTCTGACACTAGTTTCTCTTGAGCAATTAACATCATTAAATTCTCCCGTCCCTTCCTACTTAAGGCATCAACAACAATATTCGCCTTTCCGGGATGATAGAAAATCTCGCAATCATAATCTTTGATCAGTTCCAACCATCTTCTTTGTCTCATATTCAAATCTTTTTGTGTAAAGATATACTTCAGACTTTTATGGTCGGTATATATCTCACACCTCTCTCCATAAAGATAATGTCTCCAAATTTTCAAGGCAAACACCACTGCTGCCAACTCTAAGTCATGAGTCGGATACCCTTTCTCGTAATCTTTCAGCTGACGTGATGCATACGCAATAACTCTGTCGTTGTGCATATACACATAGCCTAGTCCTTTATGCGATGTGTCACTATATACCCCAAAATTCCCTGTATCATCAGGCAACGACAACACAGGTGTTGAACTCAACCTCTTCTTTAATTCTGGAAAACTTTCCTCACACTTCTCTATCCAAACAAACTTAACCGCTTTCCTTGTTAAATTTGTTAATGGAGTTGTGATCTTGGAAAAGTCTTGAATAAACTTCCTGTAGTAACCTTCCAATCCTAAGAAACACCTTACTTCTGACGGTGTCTTCGGCTGATCCCAGTTTATTACAGCTTCAACCTTTGATGGATCTACCAAAATTTCGTCCTTATTAATAACGTGTCCGAGAAACTGTACACGTTCCAACAAAAATTCACATTTTGAGAACTTAACATACAACTTCTCCTTTCTCAACGTCCCCAACGTCAATCTCAAGTGTTCCATATATTCCTCTTTGGTTTTGGAATATACCAATATATCATCAATAAACACCACCATAAATTTGTCTTGGAATGGTTTAAACACCCTATTCATCAAATCCATGAACGTTGCAGGTGCATTGGTTAAACCAAAAGACATAACCAGAAACTCGTAATGACCATATCGAGTTCTGAACGCTATTTTTGGTACATCCTCCGGCCTCACCTTCAACTGATGATAACCACTTCTCAAGTCTATCTTCAAGAAATATCTCGCTCCCTTCAACTGATTGAACATGTCATCGATTCTAGGTAATGGATACTTATTTTTGATCGTGACCTTATTCAATTCTCTATAATCAATGTAGAGCCGCATCGATCCGTCTTTCTTCTTAACAAACAACACCGGTGCTCCCCATGCGACACACTCGGCTGAATATACTTCTTGTCAAACAATTCTTGCAATTGCACCATCAACTCTTTTATCTCTACCGGGGCCATTCTGTATGGTGCCTTAGATATCGGGGTCGTTCCTGGTAGTAAATCAATCACGAACTTGATTTGTCGATCCGGTGGAAGGCCCGACAAATTGTCTGGAAATACGTCTGCAAAATCTCTTATAATCGGTATCTCTTCTAACTTCGCACTCTTCTTATGTGTATCGACTATGTAGGCTAAGTATCCTACACATCCTTATCTCAATAACTTCTTGGCTTGCATCACCATCAGACAACATGCTTATCGAGGTGACTTGCTGCCAAAAAACACAACCTTTGACAGAGTCATAAGGTTAACACACTTCCTTTGGCAATTAATTACTGCTCCGTAATTCAATAACCAATCCATTCCCAGTATAACATCAAATTCACCAAGTCCAATTGGTATCAAATCTACCATCAACTCGTGACCTTATATATTTACTCTACAATTCCTATATAGGTATCTGACAGGAATTACTTCCTTATTCGTAATCTCTATACTTAAGTGAAATTCTAATTCTTCCTGAGGCAAATCTAAGTTCTGAGAAAATTCATCGAATATAAATGAACAAGTAGCACCCGAATCAAATAGTACATAAGCATTAATACCATTAATCGGAATGATACCTAACACCACATCTTTAGACTCTACAGCATCCTGCACGGTCATATTGAAAGTCCTTGCAGTAGGTCGGCTTGACTGAGCTGGTCCAGTGATAGTCAATGCGCCACCATCGTTGTTATTTCCTTTTCCACCACTTGCGCTTCCTGTTGGCTTCTTGGGGCAATCACGAGCCATGTGATCTTTTGAACCGTAGGTAAAACATGCTCCTTTCTTTAGACTAAAACAGTTCGGTGCAATGTGTCCCTCCTGACCACAGTTGAAACACACCCTCTTTCCCTTCAAACATACCCCAATATGGTTCTTCTCGCACGTTGCGCAAGCTTCAAACTTTTTCTTCTGCAAATTTTCTTGTTGTCCTCCCGCAGTTGAATTCTGACTCCATTTCCTCTTCTGGTTATTAGTTCCAACGTTACTTCCACCAGCCTTATTTTCATTCTCATTTTTCCTCTTCTTCTGTTCTTGGTTATACTTGGTCAAGGCATCGCTTCCACCTTTCGCAATAATTTCCTTCTCCAGTACAGCTGCAAACGTGTTCAGCTGGAACATTGAAACCTTGCTGTAAAGCCAGGGCTTCAATCCTTGTTCGAACCTTCTCGCTTTACGTTCATCAGTATTGACTTGATATGTAGCAAACCTTGCCAACTCGTTAAACTTTGCAGCATATTCTGGCACCGTAATTGTTCCTTGCTTCAGCTCCAGAAACTGCACTTCCAACTGATTCTGAGAACTCGTTGGAAAGTAAATTTCAAAGAACATCTCCTTAATCTATCCCACGCTATCACTCCTTTTCCTCCACGAATCTTATTTGTTTGCCACCAATAGCTAGCTTCAGACTTCAGCATGAACGTTATGAACGCGGTCTTCTGATCTTCGTTAACTCTAGCAACGTCGAACACCTTCTCCATCTCCATAACCCGGGTTTGGGCTTCCACTGGATTCATAGACCCATTAAACTCTGGCGGTCCAACCACTTTGAACTCCTTGAAAGTCGTGACTTGAGCTTGCGGCTAATTTGCAAGTGCACCCGTCAACAGAGCTACTAACTATTGAACCGGATTAGCGTTGGCCTCGTTATTATTATTAGTAGACCCCTCAGGAGGTGCTTGCTGACGTGGTTGTCTTCTTCTAGGAGGCATTTTCTGTTAAAATATACGCTTATTAGTTCATTACTCAACTTCTTGGGTATTTAAAGTTTAACTTAAACATTCCAAGATTGAAGCTATAACACATAACATTCCAAATAAACTTTAATATTTTATTCATTCATAACGTTTTAAAATATGTTAAAGTTAGCATAACTGCTATTAACATTCACTTTCCTGAACTAAACAAGTTTCAGGATCACATACTCCTACTATCCCTTTATTCATCTCAAAATAAGGATTCATAATTTATTTATTCACATAATTAACCACATATTATTATCACTCCTATTCTATCTAGACATATTAAGACGTCGTAAAGCTTCTCGACGTTCCTCCTCTATAATACGATATGATATTCTGCGATCCATCACGAACCACGGCGAATTCTCAAACTGAAGTGGGTAATAGTAGACTATCGATCCTGGGCCCTATCAATCGCCAAATTAAAAGTATAATTCATCTCCTTCATCTTGGCTTTATTCACATAGACCTTAGCCTCAACACGGTCTGCACGTTGAGTCGCCTTCATCCACGCATCCTCTGCTCTTGCACGCTTAGCTGATTCCTCTTTGAAGTCATCTTACAATTTCTCCATGTCAGTCTTCATCTTCTCGTTTACTGCCAATAGGTCTTCATGCTGACCCTTTGTATGAACCAGATCCCACTCCGTGTTTCCAAGGCGTGAGTTGAGTTCCTGAATCTCCGCATCTTTCTCCTCTACCGCAATATGATGTATCTCAACCAACTCCTTCAGCTCCTCTACTTTGTCTTGTATTTCTATATTACGATCATACATAGCATCATACATCTCGGCTGATATGGATTTTGGTGGAAACTCCTCAGGATCCTCTTCCTCGTCATCCTCCTCTATCTCCTCAGAACTATCCTCCTCGAGATCGGTCACAGGATCATCCTCATGGATCAATTGCTCTCGCACTACATGAATATCCCGGGGTTCATCATCTCTAGGTATCTGAGGTATCACCTCTCTAGCTAGACTGGATCCTCCTTCATTAGACATCCTGACAATAAAATATTTAAATTTTACCTAACATTTTTCGATACTCGCGAGCACATAAGTTATTAACACATAGCACATAATATCTTTTATTATTTAGCTTCAATGGATACCTTAATCTATTTCTTAAAACTCGATAATAGTTGAACACCTCTATATTCTCTGTCTCCTTAAGGGTTACTTTCTAAGGTTTCCCCACCTAAGGTTCATAACCTAAGGCTTTGATACCAACCTGTGACACCCCCAAATCCAGTTACTTCATTCTCACAGGATTTGGTGCTCACTTATCACATCTAACTACCCATAATCAAAGGATAAAGACATAATTTAAATAACTTCAACAATAATCTTCCCCATTAAAGGGTTACATCATAATCCCAATTAAATCCCAGGTAATCTAACCTTAAAATTATTACATAAGTTTGCGGAATACATCACATATTAAAATAAGTCTTTAACATAATTCATTAAAATAAAATTCTCATAAGTCTTCAGCACTTGGACAATTTGCCTTTTCCTTCGCTAGTAGATGGCTCGTCAACTTTCTCAACTTTAGCTGCAGTATTAACTGCAAGAGTGAGCAAACAATTGCTCATTGATATAGAATGTAGCAATGATAACAACATGAGATTGAATAACGAATGCTGAACAATAATGAACTTGTCCTACGGATTTAAAATAGAAAACAAGTTCGAAAATCAATATCTAAGGGTCTTAAGACCACGAACTATGTCTCTAGTATAAAGGTATTATTACCTCAACCTTAACAGTCTTTTAGACCATACAGACCCTTCTTAACGTACTTAGGGGGATCAACCCTTTGTACCATGTATTGTGCACAAACATCTAAACGTTACACGTACAAAATCCCATATGCCAGGGTGGTTCATCTCAGCTTGAATTTAGGATTTCCGCACTAACGAAAGTTTAGCTCGGAACTAACTTATCAGTGGTTCTAGAATTTTTGAACACCATTCCATAGTAGACTAATTCAATCAATAAGGGTTTAATATAATCAATCTAGAATTGAACAAGATTATTAAGATCAAGAATCAAATAACAACAATATATAATAAAATAAACATGATATACATGCAAAGTGCTATATTCAAAAGAGGTAGAACAATCTTCTATAAATCAATATATTAGAAAAATATGCTTCGAATGATATCAAGGAAAATAAAGCTCGCTCGATGTAAAGAATTAGGTTACAAGAGCTTGCACAAACATACTCAAGATAAACTAGGCTTGCTCAACTTCACAAGAATTCTAGGAACTTGTACAATATCGATTTAGGAATGGGAACATGCATTCAGTATGAAAAGAATGAAGTTAGAAAGCTTGCTCAATGTAAAGAGTTAAGGTTTAGGAACTTTCATTGTTTGTAAGCTACACAAGTGTAAAATAATCTCCAATTATCCTACACATATCATTACAATCGTAACAATAATTAGTTGTATGAATATTAACACTATGGGTATTAAACCATCATTTAGGTCATAACCCTAACCTAGCACCTAACCATTTAGGTTAACATACTTAACGAATCTAAAATCGCATTACGAGCCAACATAACTTACTCGTTCACTTCTAACTTTTGAAAACATCACTTTTAGTTTCATTATATAACTCAATTAACAATTACCTAAAACTCTTTTACACTTTGTATTACAACACCTTACAATCTGTTATTGTAGTCCACTTTATGTTTTAATATCCTTAACATGCATGCTAAACTAACCCAAGTCCGTTACGCATGACCTGCAATTAAGCGATCTTCATCGTTTCGAGATCGGCTAGTCAGCGGCGGTAGTGCCGATAATATAATGGGTTCTGAAGCGCTTCTTAGCGATTCATCGCGCTGAATCCAAATCTTTGCGTGCAACTCGACAACCGCTGGCTGGACCACGCGCTGCAGCGATGCCTCGATTCCAGTTTTGCAGAACCTCAAAATCAGACTCTGCTTTGGCCAAAAATCCCAATTTTACAGAATTTCACCACACTTCAACATCTAAAATGTTGTAATATTATAGTTACACATGCTAAACACCATTCTATATACAAAACATTACATATACATCATTTTGAGGAATCAAAACCATAATTTTTCCAATTTTTCTTCATTTTTACACTTTTAACGAATTTGATCGCCATAAATTCGTTTCTTAATCAATTGTAATGATTCCAATTATGCCGCTTTCGTTTCTTAACATACAAACATATTCTAACATCAAATTGTAGATTCTAACACACATTAAACATGAAATTTGGTACTTTCTAAAGCCATTTTGAAATATAAATACTATTATTTCAACTTCTTTCCTACAAAGCCAATTCCTCACGAATTTGATCAACAAGTATGCCGATTACAGATTTTGCAAAACTATATGCACATATCTTGTAAGACCCCAACTTTTATGAATAAAGATGAATTTTCTATAATTATCATTTTTAAATATTATGGAATGAATTTGATATAATGTTATAGTTGTGGGTAATATTTAGAAATTTTGCAAAGTACGCAAGTTGTTTATAATATTCGATTGATCGGGGAATATTCGTACGACGACACAATCATTGATGGACCCCACAACGGAATTATTGTCGGATTGAGAAAACGACAAAAATATTTTTTTATGAAAATAACCGCGGAAGTTTTACCGTTAACTATTGAAACACCCGGTGTTAATAGTACAGGAATATGCGTGGTTGCATAGTAGCACACGGTATTGATTATTGATGCTTACGTGAGAAGTCATTCAGTTGTATTCAATTATTGTCGATATTTTATATATTATTAAATTAATTATTGAGATGACAGAGTTATTAATATTATTATTTACAATATTAACGATGTTTAGAAGTTCTGCCAAAGAGAGGTTTAGTCACCTAATTGCGCTACTGATAGGGAGAAATCCTTATTGAAAATCCCCCCTCTTTCACAGGAACGAATTTGGTCGATTAATATTGTGAATTATAATAATGATGATAAATGTTGTTAAAAATATTGAGTGGATTTTTATGAAGTATTATTTTGGACCCCCATTTACCCATTTTTCAAAATAATCGGTAGAATTTTATTCTTTATAATAAAGGTGGGGCCCACATGTGGGGGCCATATGTGGGGACCACGTGTGGAAGAAATGGATGAAATGAAAATGGGGTGGGGGGAAGTTTGCGTATTTGGGAGGGAATTGTTATTATATATATATATATTTATATTTATAACATGTGGTTATATATATATATATATATATATATATATATATATATATATATATATTATATTTAACTTTTTGTTTTTACTTAATTGCTTTGAAATTTTAGTTGCCTGAAATGTTGGTAATCATCTGTGAATGAAATAATGCTTCAGTCAAGCATCCGTGATTTTCTTTAAAAATAACTTTTGCGTCCGTTTCTTAACAGTACCCATTCAATTCTCCTATAAATAGAATGCTTAGTTAGAATAGAAATCACACCAGAAATTCAGAAAATTCTCTTCTATAATCTTGAGCGTATTTCTTTAGAGTTTTAAGAATCTTTGAGCGTAGTACAAGTTTTCTTAAAGAATATCCTTGCCCTACTAGTCGGAATACTCTTCTTTTATGGTAAGGGGTATTATTTTTTTCATATTCATGAAGAGAATTTCTGTTATTCCATTGTTTATTATTACGTTAGAATAACTTTTGTATCTGCTGGTCTACCCTATACTTGGTGATTTCTATTGTTATTCCATTCATTATTATTACATTGGAGCATCCATGCATGCATTTTACGTGGGACTGGTTAAAAGTCTTTATTATTCTGTTGGAATATCATGCGTCATGCGTTTCTATGGGACTGGTTCCATCTTTATTATTACATTGGAATATCACATGCATGCATTTTATGCCTGGGACTGGTTTAAATCTTTATTATTCTATTGGAATATCACATCATGCGTTTTATGCAGGACACTGGTTCTTTTTTATTATTCTGTTGGAACATCCCAGCGGCATGTAATTTACTTTGACTGGTTACATCATTTATTATTACATTGGAATAACCATCTATGTGAAGTACCGCATGCATGGTGATTTCTTTTGTTATTCCATTCTTTATTATACTTAGTTGGTTAAAGTTTTGACTTCTATACTCCATGAAATTAGTGGAATATCCTTGATATTTGCACTTCATCCAGTATCTTTTCATGGAAATATTCTTCTGAGCATTCTTGAATTTTACACTACAAAGAAGTATCATGTTGACAATTTGGACGTTATTAATTCCTGAATAAATTAATTCTTGAACTTGTTTTATTGAATTCTTATATCATTGTCATCATCCTCATGTTTAAATTTTTTTTAAAAAAGTCATATGTGGCCTGTAGTGCATAGATGGACTTGGTATGATTATGACCAGGGATTATTCGGTGTAATCATGACCGTAATGTTACAAATGATGTGGTAAATGTCCTCATTGGCCCATAGTGCATTGATGGACAGTTGTTGGCATGATCATGACCATTGATGAATACATGAATATCCTTGGCCCGTAGTGCATGGATAATTTGTGGTTGTGATACTTATGAATATCCTTGGTCGTAGTGTAAGGATGAGGTGGATTATTTATTAAGCTGAGTCCCAACGATAAAAGTGATGAAAAACCTTTTAAATCATAAAAGATAGTAGATTTATTCTCTACTTGACTCTTTTAATGAATTGCATGTTCACTTATGATTAAACTTGATGTCTATTGTATTTTATTAGTTTAACCTTTGTTGAAGACTAATGATAATTTTTTACGCATTATCTTAGTCATAATATTTCATTGGGCTAGTTGAGCTCACCCTTTCTTTCTTTGTTCTTTCAGGAAATGAGAAGCGTGGCGGGACTAGTCGGGGAACGGAGTGACGGTCCAAATGATAGTATTAGTAGTCCTCACTATTCTTTAAATAGTGTGACAATAAATGTAATGAGGACTTATTCTGAGAGTGGATATTGTCTAGAAGACAATAGTTGTATTAAAACTCACAGCTCTCTTGTTGTATATTAAAGATTTTATTTGTATCTTATACCATGTATTTGGCGACTCAGAATAGGTGATGTATACCTATTTTGGGGGTGTCACAGTTGGTATCAAAGCTTAGGGATATGATCCCTGGCTAAGATGTGAGACAAGAACTAGGAGAGGAGAGACGAGGAATTCCTTCGGTAGTATGGCCTACCTAAGTTTATTTGATATTTAATTGGTCGGTCAAAGTATAGGGATAATATGTGATATGTTAATTAACCCTTGTTTTGTGGCAGTGTTTGAAAATGGCGTCCGAGAATGTTGAGAACATCAATGGAGCACAGGAGACCGTTGAGTCTCCACAGATGAATAACCAGGACAATGTGCATCAGGAAGGCGACAATCTTCATGCAAACAACAACACTGACCAAATGATAAACGATGGAATGTTCTGAGGCTTCATGCAATTCATGCAACATCAGGCGAGAGCGGATCCTATCCAAAATGCAGGTGGAAACACTGGCAACTCTCGGACGGTCACCGCCAAACAGTTCAAGGAGCTGGGACCACCAGAGTTTTTTCGAGAGCTAAAACCACTCAAGGCGGAGACATGGATAAAATAGATCAACAAGATATTTGATGTATTGGGTTGCTTCGAGGAGCAAAAGGTTCCTTTTGCCACCTTCATGGCGTGGGAAGAGGCGATTCTTGGTGGGAATCAAAGCGTACTCAATCTGCCGCAGACCGAAGATGTCTTGGGAAGCGTTTCAAGAAGCTGTTCAACGACAAGTACTTTCACGAAAGTATTCGTCACATGAAAGAGGTAGAGTTCATTAAACTAGAGCAAAACAACATGATCGTGTCGCAAAGACGAAGCCAAGTTTTTGAGTTGTCGGTTTTGCGTCCGTTTGGTTGATAATGAGGAGAGAATGACGCGAATGTTTCTAAGAGGTTTGAAACCCGAGATACGTCAATTTCTTATCTCTCATTTACTGTGTTTGTATTCAGATGTTCTTAATAGGGCTCAGTTATTGGAGCGCGATAATGAGTCAACCCAACCAAAAGAGAGCATCCGGTAAAATGATAATACCAGTGATAATAGTCATCGAAGTGGTGACAATAAGCATGGAGGGAATCAAAATGCCAGAAATTGTAACCACTTCGGTGGTAATCATGGCTAAGGTAATAAGAATGGACATTTCAAGAAGAGGAGATTCAACAATGATGGAAAGACATCAGCATCAGCACCTGTTGTTAAGGAAGGAGAACGACTACCTATCATATGCTTCAAATGCGGAGGGGAGGGACACATTAGTCCAAACTGTGCAATGCCATCAAAAGCATGTTATAATTATGGAAGAGAAGGTCACCTAGCCCGATGACAAGTTCACCGAAGACAAGTTCAGCTAAGATAGAGGCACCAAAGGACGTCCCAGAAAAGTTAAAGCCAGTAGTGCAAGGGAGGGCGTTTGTCCTGACCTCCCAGAAAGCAAGGAACCCAAACGAGGTCATCACGGGTAAGCTTATCATAAATTCTAGCGAAGTATATACCTTATTTGATACCGGTTCTACCCATTATTTTATTTCTCCTAATTGTGCTCAACGTTTAAATTTGACTCCGGAGAAATTGGAGTTTGACTTATCTATTGAAACTCCGCTGGGAGAAACCTTCATTACATCCATTGTTTATAAGTCTTGTTTAGTTCAAATCGGTACCCTCACATTACCTATCGATCTTATTTCATTAAAATTACTTGCATTTTACGTAATTCTAGGGATTGATTGGTTAACTACTCATCATGCAAAAATTGATTATTTTCGTAAGGTTGTTAGCTTTCATATTCCTAACCAACCTATTATGTGAATTCAAGCAACCAAACCATTAAAATCAATCACTGTCATCTCAAGCCATAAAGCTATTCGTTTATTGAAAAATGGATGTGAAGCTTTCTTAGCTCATGTCACGGATCTAAACAAAAATACGTCAGTTTTGAATGATATTTCTATTGTTAATGAATTTCCGACGTATTCCACAAGAACTTCTGGCCTACCCAGGCGTGAAATTGAATTTTGTATCGACCTTGAACACGGTACAAAACCCATTTCCAAAGCCCCATATCGAATGGCTCCTATTGAACTTCGAGGAGTTAAAGACCCAACTCTGAGGAATTGTTAGACATTGGCTTTATTCGTCCTAGTACTTCTCCTTGTGGTGCTCCTGTTCTATTCGTGAAGAAAAAAGATGGGAGTATGCGACTTTGTATTGATTATCAGGAGTTGAATCATGTCACCATCAAAAATAGGTACCCATTGCCACGTATTAATGACCTGTTTGACAAGTTGCAAGGCGCCAAATTCTTTTAAAAAATTGATCTTCGTTCTAGATATCACCAATTGAAGATTAGAACTGATGACATTCCAAAGATGGCTTTCAGAACTCGGTACGGGCATTATGAATTCTTAGTCATGTCTTTTGGATTGACTAATGCTCCTGCTGCCTTAATGGATATGATGAACCGAGTTTTCAAGGAATATTTGGATCACTTTGTGGTCGTCTTTATTGATGACATCCTTATTTATTCCAAAAGCCGTGAAGATCATGAGCAACACTTGAGGCTGATACTCCAAAAGCTTTGTGAATATAAGGTTTATGCCAAGTTGAAGAAATGCGAGTTCTGGCTTGAGGAAGTAGCTTTCCTTGGGCACGTGGTATCAAGTCATGGAATATCTGTTAACCCAGCAAAGATTGAAGCTATTCAAAGCTGGGAGCAACCTAAATCGATGGATCAAATCGTAGCTTTCTCGGCTTAGCTGGTTATTATCGGAGATTCGTAGAAGAGTTTTCTCGAATCGCTACTCCCTTAACTCAGCTAACTTGGAAAGATACAAAATTTGTTTGGAACGAGAAATGTGAGAAGAGTTTTTAAGAACTCAAGAGAAGACTCATTTCAAATTTTGCTCGACAATACCATCCGCTCGAGAGGGATTTGTCATCTACAGTGATGCTTCGGGCAAAGGGTTAGGATGTGATCTAATGCAACATGGGAAAGTCATAGCCTTTGCCTCTCGACAACTCAAAGAATATGAGAGGAATTATCCTACTCATGATCTAGAGTTAGCGGTTGTTATCTTCAGACTTAAAATTTGGAGGCATTACTTGTATGGGGAGAAAGTGGAGATCTTTACGGATCATAAAAGCCTCAAATATTTCTTCACTCAAAAGGAACTCAGCATGCAACAACGATGTTGGCTTGAACAATTGAAAGATTATGATCATACAATCCAATACCATCCTGGAAAAGCAAATGTGGTAGCTGACGCATTAAGTAGAAGATCATATGCGGGTACGAGTGCGATATTGTCAATGCAGAAGCCCATTTTGTATGACTTGCAAAGGATGGAGATAGAGATAAAGACTCCAGGGACCCACATGATGATGGCAAATATACGAGTAGAACCAACTTTAATTGATAAAGTTAAAGTTGCTCAAGCTACAGACCTGGAGCTGATGCATATGAGGAAGAAAGTACAAGAAGGTGCTATAGGAAGAATCGATGAAGAAGGAATACTTTGAGTCAACTCCAGACTTTTTGTTCCTAACGACCCTGATTTAAAGTATAAAATAATGATGGAGGCGCATAACACACCATTTGCAATCCATCCTGGGAGTACCAAAATGTATCACGATCTTCGACATACATTTTGGTGGGGCAATATGAAGAGGGAAATAGCGTTGTTTATCTCAAGGTGTTTAACTTGTCAACGAGTCAAGGCAGAGCATCAAGTACCAAAAGGTCCATTGCAAACACTTGAAATTCTAAAATGGAAATGGGAGCACATTACCATGGATTTCGTTACTGGTCTTCCAAAGGTTTCTCAAGGCATAGATGAAATTTGGGCCATTGTTGATAGATTGACCAAATCTGCTCATTTCTTACCAATACGGGAAACTTATACACTTGAACGTCTTGCTCGTATGTACATAAACGAGATTGTAACACTGCATGGTATGCTAGTATCCATAGTTTCTTATCGAGACCCAAGATTCACTTCAAGATTTTGGGTTAGTTTACAAAAAGCTATGGGCACGGATTTACAATTTAGTTCGGCATATAATCCTTAGACGAATGGGCAATCAGAGAGGACTATTCAAACTCTTGAAGATTTATTAAGACTCTGTGTCCTTGACTTCAAGTGAAGTTAGGACAAGTTCTTACCATTGGTGGAGTTTTCCTACAACAACAGTTATCAAGCAAGTATTGGCATGGCTCCATTCGAAGCGTTGTATGGAAGAAAGTGTTGTTCTCCAGTATGCTGGGATGAGGTGGGTGAAGCAACATTGTTGGGATCGGAGTTGGTGCGTATGACTACGGAAAAGATTCAAATGATTCGACAATGTATAAAACCTCACAAGATCGACAAAAGAGTAATGTTGATCTTCATCGAAAGGACGTGGAATTCAATATTGGAGATCATGTGTTGTTACGTGTTACTCCATGGAAAGGAGTTACGAGATTTGGAAAGAGAGGAAAGCTCAATCCTCGATTCATTGGCCCATTTTTAATCCTCGATCGAGTAGGGACTGTAGCCTATAGACTTGTTTTACCGCCAAGTATGTCCCGTGTTCATAACGTTTTTCATATATCCATGTTACGTAAATATGTGAAAGACCCGAACTACATTATTGAGTTAGAATCGGACGAAATAGCGGAAGATTTAATGTATAAAGAGGTTCCTGTTCAAATCTTGGATAAGAAGGAACATATTATACGCTCCAAGGTTATACCTCAAGTCAAAGTTTTATGGAGGAACCACGATGTTGAGGAAATGACCTTGGAGTTAGAATATGAAATGAAATCAAGGTATCCTTACCTCTTCGACATACCAGGTACGGACCCTAGTTTCGAGGGAGAAATTTCATAACAAGGGGAGATTGTAAGACCCCAACTTTTATGAATAAAGATGAATTTTCTATAATTATCATTTTTAAATATTATGGAATGAATTTGATATAATGTTATAGTTGTGGGTAATATTTAGAAAATTTGCAAAGTACGCAAGTTGTTTATAATATTCTATTGGTGGGGAATATTCAACGACAATGGCACAATCATTGGTGGACCCCTAGCGGAATTATTATCGGATTTGAGAAAGCGACAAAAATATTTTTTTATGAAAATAACCGCAGAAGTTTTACCGTTAACTATTGAAACACCCGGTGTTAATAGTACAGGAATATGTGTGGTTGCATAGTAGCACACGGTATTGATTATTGATGCTTACGTGAGAAGTCATTCAGTTGTATTCAATTATTGTCGAAATTTTATATATTATTAAATCAATTATTGAGATGACAGAGTTATTAATATTATTATTTGCAATATTAACGATGTCTAGAAGTTCTGCCAAAGAGAGGTTTAGTCACCTAATTTGCTTGATAGGGAGAAATCCTTATTGAAAATCCCCTCTTTCACAGGAGCGACTTTGGTCGATTAATATTGTGAATTATAATAATGATGATAAATGTTGTTAAAAATATTGATTGGATTTTTATGAAGTATTATTTTGGACCCCCATTTACCCATTTTTCAAAATAATCGGTAGAATTTTATTCTTTATAATAAAGGTGGGGCCCACATGTGGGGGCCATATGTGGGGACCACGTGTGGAAGAAATGGATGAAATGAAAATGGGGTGGGGGGAAGTTTGCGTATTTGGGAGGGAATTGTTATTATATATATATATATATATATATTTAGATTTATAACATGTGGTTATATATAAATATATATATATATATATTATATTTAACTTTTTGTTTTTACTTAATTGCTTTGAAATTTTAGTTGCCTGAAACGTTGGTAATCATCTGTGAATGAAATAATGCATCAGTCAAGCATCCGTGATTTTCTTTAAAAATAACTTTTGCATCCGTTTCTTAACAGTACCCATTCAATTCTCCTATAAATAGGATGCTTAGTTAGAATAGAAATCACACCAGAAATTCAGAAAATTCTCTTCTATAATCTTGAGCGTATTTCTTTAGAGTTTTAAGAAGCTTTGAGCGTAGTACAAGTTTTCTTAAAGAATATCCTCGCCCTACTAGTCGAGAATACTCTTCTTTTACGGTAAAGGGGTATTATTTTTTCATATTCATGAAGAGAATTTACATTATTCCATTGTTTATTATTACGTTAGAATAACTTTGTATAATGATCTACCCTATACTTGGTGATTTCTATTGTTATTCCATTCATTATTATTCATTGGAACATCCTGTTTGTGCGTTTTACGTCGGACTGGTTCCGTCTTTATTATTCTCGTTGGAATATATCACATGCATGCGTTTTTCTGGTGGGACACAGTTCCCTCTTTATTATTACATTGGAATATCCACGCTCATGCGTTTTATGCCGAACTGGTTTCGTCTTTATTATTCTATTAGAATATCACATGCATGCGTTTTACGCCGGACACAGTTCTCGCTTTTTATTATTCTATTGGAACATCACCGCGGTGCATTAATTTTGCACATCTCCGGTTTCATTATTTATTATTCCGTTGGAATTACTGTCTCATGTTAAGTACCGCATGCATGGTTATTTCTTTTGTTATTCCATTCTTTATTATACTCAGTTGGTTAAAGTTTTGACTTCTATACTCCATGAAATTAGTGGAATATCCTTGATATTTGTGCTTCATCCAGTATCTTTTCATGGAAATATTCTTCTGAGCATTCTTGAATTTTACTCTACAAAGAAGTATCATGTTGACAATTTGGACGTTATTAATTCCTGAATAAATTAATTCTTGAACTTGTTTTATTGAATTCTTATATCATTGTCATCATCCTCATGTTTATATTTTTTTAAAAAAATCATCTGTGGCCTGTAGTGCATAGATGGACTTGGTATGATTATGACCAGGGATTATTCGGTGTAATCATGACCGTAATGTTACAAATGATGTGGTAAAAGTCCTCATTGGCCCATAGTGCATTGATGGACAGTTGTTGGCATGATCATGACCATTGATGAATACATGAATATCCTTGGCCCGTAGTGCATGGATAATTTGTGGTTGTGATACTTATGAATATCCTTGGTTTAGTGTAAGGATGAGGTGGATTATTTATTAAGCTGAGTCCCAGCGATAAAAGTGATGAAAAACCTTTTAAATCATAAAAGATAGTAGATTTTATTCTCTACTTGACTCTTTTAATGGATTGCATGTTCCGCTGCAGTTAAACTTGATGTCTATTGTATTTTATTAGTTTAACACTGTTGAAGACTAATGATAATTTTTTTCTGCATTATCTTAGTCATAATACTTCTTACTGGGCTAGTTGAGCTCACCCTTTCTTTCACTGTTCTTTTCAGAAATGAGAGCGTGGCGGGACTAGTCGGGGAGCGAGTATTGGTCCAAATGATAGTATTAGTAGTCCTCACTATTACATTAAATAGTGTGACAATAAATGTAATGAGGACTTATTCTGAGAGTGGATATTGTCTAGAAGACAATAGTTGTATTAAAACTCACAGCTCTCTTGTTGTATATTAAAGATTTTATTTGTATCTTGTACCATGTATTTGGCGACTCAGAATAGGTGATGTATACCTATTTTGGGGGTGTCACAGTTGGTATCAAAGCTTAGGGATATGATCCCTGGCTAAGATGTGAGACAAGAACTAGGAGAGAGGCGAGGAATTCCTTGGTAGTATGGCCTACCTAAGTTTATTTGATATTTAATTGGTCGGTCAAAGTATAGGGATAATATGTGATATGTTAATTAACCCTTGTTTTGTGGCAGTGTTTGAAAATGGCATCCGAGAATGTTGAGAACATCAATGGAGCACAAGGAGACCGTTGAGTCTCCACGGATGAATAACAGGACAATGTGCATCAGGAAGGCGACAATCTTCATGCAAACAACAACACTGACCAAATGATAAACGATGGAATGTTCTGAGGCTTCATGCAATTCATGTAACATCAGGCGAGAGCGGATCCTATCCAAAATGCAGGTGGAAACACTGGCAACTCTCGGACGGTCACCGCCAAACAGTTCAAGGAGCTGGGACCACCAGAGTTTTTTCGAGAGCTAAAACCACTCAAGGCGGAGACATGGATAAAATAGATCAACAAGATATTTGATGTATTGGGTTGCTTCGAGGAGCAAAAGGTTCCTTTTGCCACCTTCATGGCGCGGGAAGAGGCAGATTACTGGTGGGAATCTGTAAAGCGTACTCAATCTGCCGCACTGAAGATGTCTTGGGAAAAGTTTCAAGAACTGTTCAACGACAAGTACTTTCCTGAAAGTATTCGTCACATGAAAGAGGTAGAGTTCATTAAACTAGAGCAAAACAACATGATCGTGTCGCAGTACGAAGCCAAGTTTGCTGAGTTGTCCCGGTTTGCGTCCCATTTGGTTGATAATGAGGAGAGAATGACGCGAATTCTTCTAAGAGGTTTGAAACCCGAGATACGTCAATATCTTATCTCTCATTTACTGTGTTTGTATTCAGATGTTGTTAATAGGGCTCAGTTATTGGAGCGCGATAATGAGTCAACCCAACCAAAAGAGAGCATCCGGTAAAATGATAATACCAGTGATAATAGTCATAGAAGCGGTGACAATAAGCATGGAGGGAATCAACATGCCAGAAATTGTAACCACTTCGGTGGTAATCATGGCTAAGGTAATAAGAATGGACATTTCAAGAAGAGGAGATTCAACAATGATGGAAAGACGTCAGCATCAACACCTGTTGTTAAGGAAGGAGAACGACCACCTATCATATGCTTCAAATGCGGAGGGGAGGGACACATCAGTCCAAACTATACGATGCCATCCAAAGCATGTTATAATTATGGAAGAGAAGGTCACCTAGCCCGATGACAAGTTCACCGAAGACAAGTTCAGCAAAGATGGAGGCACCAAAGGACGTCCCAGAAAAGTCAAAGCCAGTAGTGCAAGGGAGGGCATTTGTCGTGACCTCCCAGAAAGCAAGGAACCCAAACGAGGTCATCACGGGTAAGCTTATCATAAATTCTAGCGAAGTATATACCTTATTTGATACCAGTTCTACCCATTCTTTTATTTCTCCTACTTGCACTCAACGTTTAAATTTGACTCAGGAGAAATTGGACTTTGACTTATCTATTGAAACTCCGTTGGGAGAAACCTTCATTACATCCATTGTTTATAAGTCTTGTTTAGTTCAAATCGGTACCCTCATATTACACCGTCGATCTTATTTCATTGAAATTACTTGCATTTGACGTAATTCTAGGGATTGATTGGTTAACTACTCATCATGCAAAAATTGATTATTTTCGTAAGGTTGTTAGCTTTCATATTCCTAACCAACCTATTATGTGAATTCAAGCAACCAAACCATTAAAATCAATCACTGTCATCTCAAGCCATAAAGCTATTCGTTTATTGAAAAGCGGATGTCAAACTTTCTTAGCTCATGTATCGCGGATCTAAACAAAAAATCGCCGATTTTGAATGATATTTCTATTGTTAATGAATTTCCTGACGTATTCCCTAAAGAACTTCCTGGCCTACCCCCAGAGCGTGAAATTGAATTTTGTATCGACCTTGAACCCGGTACAAAACCCATTTCCAAAGCCCCATATCGAATGGCTCCTATTGAACTTCAGGAGTTAAAGACCCAACTACAGGAATTTTTAGACATTGGCTTTATTCGTCCTAGTACTTCTCCTTGTGGTGCTCCTGTTATATTCGTGAAGAAGAAAGATTGGAGTATGCGACTTTGTATTGATTATCAGGAGTTGAATCATGTCACCATCAAAAATAGGTACCCATTGCCACGTATTAATGACCTCTTTGACAAGTTGCAAGGCGCCAAATTCTTTTAAAAAATTGATCTTCGTTCTAGATATCACCAATTGAATATTAGAATCGATGACATTCCAAAGATGGCTTTCAGAACTCGGTACGGGCATTATGAATTCCTAGTCATGTCTTTTGGATTGACTAATGCTCCTGCTGCCTTAATGGATATGATGAACCGAGTATTCAAGGAATATTTGGATCACTTTGTGGTCGTCTTTATTGATGACATCCTTATTTATTCCAAAAGCCGTGAAGATCATGAGCAACACTTGAGGTTGATACTCCAAAAGCTTTGTGAATATAAGCTTTATGCCAAGTTGAAGAAATACGAGTTCTGGCTTGAGGAAGTAGCATTCCTTGGGCACGTGGTATCAAGTCATGGAATATCATTAACCCAAAGAAAGATTGAAGCTATTCAAAGTTTGAGCAACCTAAATCGATGATCAAGTATCGTAGCTTTCTCGGCTTAGCTGGTTATTATCGGAGATTCGTAGAAGGGTTTTCTCGAATTGCTACTCCCTTAACTCAGCTAACTTGGAAAGATACAAAATTCATTTGGAACGAGAAATGTGAGAAGTGTTTTTAAGAACTCAAGAGAAGACTCATTTCAAGACTGTTTCGACAATACCATCGCTCGGAGGATTTGTCATCTCTGATGATGCTTGAGGCAAAAGGTTAGGATGTGATCTAATGCAACATGGGAAAGTCATAGCCTATGCCTCTCGACAACTCAAAGAATATGAGAGGAATTATCCTACTCATGATCTAGAGTTGGCAGTTGTTGTCTTCGCACTTAAAATTTGGAGGCATTACTTGTATGGGGAGAAAGTGGAGATCTTTACGGATCATAAAAGCCCCAAATATTTCTTCACTCAAAAGGAACTCAGCATGCAACAGCGATGTTGGCTTGAACAATTGAAAGATTATGATCATACAATCCAATACCATCCTGGAAAAGCAAATGTCGTAGCTGACGCATTAAGTAGAAGATCATATGCGGGTACGAGTGCGATATTGTCAATGTAGAAGCCCATTTTGTATGACTTGCAAAGGATGGAGATAGAGATAAAGACTCCAGGGACCCACATGATGATGGCAAATATACGAGTAGAACCAACTTTAATTGATAAAGTTAAAGCTGCTCAAGCTACTGAGACTGAGGCGATGCATATGAGGAAGAAAGTACAAGAAGGTGCTATAGCAAGAATCGATGAAGAAGGAATACTTCGAGTCAACTCCAGACTTTGTGTTCCTAACGACCCTAATTTAAAGTATAAAATAATGATGGAGGCGCATAACACACCATTTGCAATCCATCTTGGGAGTACCAAAATGTATCATGATCTTCGACATACATTTTGGTGGGGCAATATGAAGAGGGAAATAGCGCTGTTTATCTCAAGGTGTTTAACTTGTCAACGAGTCAAGGCAGAGCATCAAGTACCAAAAGGTCCATTGGAAACACTTGAAATTCTAAAATGGAAATGGGAGCACATTACCATGGATTTCATTACTGGTCTTCCCAAGGTTTCTCAAGGCATAGATGAAATTTGGGTCATTGTTGATAGATTGACCAAATCTGCTCATTTCTTACCAATACGGGAAACTTATACACTTGAACGTTTTGCTCGTATGTACATAAACGAGATTGTAAGACTGCATGGTATGCTAGTATCCATAGTTTCTTATCGAGACCCAAGATTCACTTCAAGATTTTGGGTTAGTTTACAAAAAGCTATGGGCACGGATTTACAATTTAGTTCGGCATATAATCCTTAGACGAATAGGCAATCGAGAGGACTATTCAAACTCTTGAAGATTTATTAAGACTACGTGTCCTTGACTTCAAGGGAAGTTAGGACAAGTTCTTACCATTGGTGGAGTTTTCCTACAACAACGGTTATCAAGCAAGTATTGGCATGGCTCCATTCAAGCGTTGTATGGAAGAAAGTGTTGTTCTCGGTATCTTTGGGATGAGGTGGGTGAAGCAACATTGTTGGGATCGGAGTTGGTGCGTATGACTACGGAAAAGATTCAAATGATTCGACAATGTATAAAACCTCACAAGATCGAATAAAAGAGTAATGTTGATCTTCATCGAAAGGACGTGGAATTCAATATTGGAGATCATGTGTTGTTACGTGTTACTCCATGGAAAGGAGTTTCGAGATTTGGAAAGAGAGGAAAGTGAATCCTCGATTCATTGGCCCATTTTAATCCTCGATCGGTAGGGATTTGTAGCCTATAGACTTGTTTTACCGCCAAGTATGTCCGTGTTCATAACGTTTTCATATATCCATGTTACGTAAATATGTGAAAGACCCGAACCACATTATTGAGTTAGAATCGGACGAAATAGCGGAAGATTGAACGTATAAAGAGGTTCCTGTTCAAATCTTGGATAAGAAGGAACATATTATACGCTCCAAGGTTATACCTCAAGTCAAAGTTTTATGGAGGAACCACGATGTTGAGGAAATGACCTGGGAGTTAGAATATGAAATGAAATCAAGGTATCCTTACCTCTTCGACATACCAGGTACGTACCCTAGTTTCGAGGGAGAAATTTCATAAGAATGGGAGATTGTAAGACCCCAACTTTTATGAATAAAGATGAATTTTCTATAATTATAATTTTTAAATATTATGGAATGAATTTGATATAATGTTATAGTTGTGGGTAATATTTAGAAAATTTGCAAAGTACGCAAGTTGTTTATAATATTCTATTGGTCGGGGAATATTCGTACGACGGCACAATCATTGGTGGACCCCACAACGGAATTATTGTCGGATTTAGAAACCACAAAAATATTTTTTTATGAAAATAACCGCGGAAGTTTTACCGTTAACTATTGAAACACCCGGTGTTAATAGTACAAGAATATGCGTGGTTGCATAGTAGCACACGGTATTGATTATTGATGCTTACGTGAGAAGTCATTCAGTTGTATTCAATTATTGTCGATATTTTATATATTATTAAATCAATTATTGAGATGACAAAGTTATTAATATTATTATTTGCAATATTAACGATGTCTAGAAGTTCTGCCAAAGAGAGGTTTAGTCACCTAATTGCGCGCCAATAGGGAGAAATCCTTATTGAAAATCCCCCTCTTTCCTGGGAACGACCTGGTCGATTAATATTGTGAATTATAATAATGATGATAAATGTTGTTAAAAATATTGATTGGATTTTTATGAAGTATTATTTTGGACCCCCATTTACCCATTTTTCAAAATAATCGGTAGAATTTTATTCGTTATAATAAAGGTGGGGCCCACATGTGGGGGCCATATGTGGGGACCACGTGTGGAAGAAATGGATGAAATGAAAATGGGGTGGGGGGAAGTTTGCGTATTTGGGAGGGAATTGTTATTATATATATATATATATATATTTAGATTTATAACATGTGGTTATATATAAATATATATATATATATATATATTATATTTAACTTTTTGTTTTTACTTAATTGCTTTGAAATTTTAGTTGCCTGAAACGTTGGTAATCATCTGTGAATGAAATAATGCATCAGTCAAGCATCCGTGATTTTCTTTAAAAATAACTTTTGCGTCCGTTTCTTAACAGTACCCATTCAATTCTCCTATAAATAGGATGCTTAGTTAGAATAGAAATCACACCAGAAATTCAGAAAATTCTCTTCTCTAATCTTGAGCGTATTTCTTTAGAGTTTTAAGAAGCTTTGAGCGTAGTACAAGTTTTCTTAAAGAATATCCTCACCCTACTAGTCAGAATACTCTTCTTTTACGGTAAAGGGTATTATTTTTTTCATATTCATGAAGAGAATTTCTATTATTCCATTGTTTATTATTACATTAGAATAACTTTGTATACTGTGATCTACCCTATACTTGGTGATTTCTATTGTTATTCCATTCATTATTATTCATTGGAACATCCTGTTTGTGCGTTTTACGTCGGACTGGTTTCCGTCTTTATTATTCTGCTGGAATATCCTATTCATGCGCTTTTTACTGTGGGACTGGTTCCCTCTTTATTATTACATTGGAATATCATATGCATGCGTTTTTTTATGCCGAACACGGTTTCGTCTTTATTATTCTATTAGAATATATATCACATGCATGCGTTTTACGCTTGGACTGATTCTCGCTTTTTATTATTCTTTTGGAACATCCCGCTTCGGTGTAATTTTGCTCATCTCCGGTTCTCATTATTTATTATTCCGTTGGAATTACCTGTCTATGTTAAGTACCGCATGCATGGTTATTTCTTTTGTTATTCCATTCTTTATTATACTTAGTTGGTTAAAGTTTTGACTTCTATACTCCATGAAATTAGTGGAATATCCTTGATATTTGTGCTTCATCCAGTATCTTTTCATGGAAATATTATTCTGAGCATTCTTGAATTTTACTCTACAAAGAAGTATCATGTTGACAATTTGGACGTTATTAATTCCTGAATAAATTAATTCTTGAACTTGTTTTATTGAATTCTTATATCATTGTCATCATCCTCATGTTTATATTTTTTAAAAAATCATCTGTGGCTTTGTAGTGCGTAGATGGACTTGGTATGATTATGACTGGAGGATTATTGATTGTAATCATGACCGTAATGTTACAAATGATGTGGTAAAAGTCCTCATTGGCCCATAGTGCATTGATGGACAGTTGTTGGCATGATCATGACCATTGATGAATACATGAATATCCTTGGCCCGTAGTGCATGGATAATTTGTGGTTGTGATACTTATGAATATCCTTGGTCGTAGTGTAAGGATGAGGTGGATTATTTATTGTTTGAGTCCCGGTGATAAAAGTGATGAAAACCTTTTAAATCATAAAAGATAGTAGATTTTATTCTCTACTTGACTCTTTTAATGGATTGCATGTTTCATTTGTGATTAAACTTGATGTCTATTGTATTTTATTAGTTTAACCATTGTTGAAGACTAATGATAATTTTTTTACGCATTATCTTAGTCATAATATTTCTTCTTTGGGCTAGTTGAGCTCACCTTTCTTTCTTTCACCGTTCTTTTCGTGAAATGAGAGCGTGGAAGCCAAGACTAGTCTGGGGGAAGCAGAGTGACGGTCCAAATGATAGTATTAGTAGTCCTCACTATTACGTTAAATAGTGTGACAATAAATGTAATGAGGACTTATTCTGAGAGTGGATATTGTCTAGAAGACAATAGTTGTATTAAAACTCACAGCTCTCTTGTTGTATATTAAAGATTTTATTTGTATCTTGTACCATGTATTTGGCGACTCAGAATAGGTGATGTATACCTATTTTGGGGGTGTCGCAGTTGGTATCGAAGCTTAGGGATATGATCCCTGGCTAAGATGTGAGACAAGAACTAGGAGAGGAGAGACGAGGAATTCCTTCGGTAGTATGGCCTACCTAAGTTTATTTGATATTTAATTGGTCGGTCAAAGTATAGGGATAATATGTGATATGTTAATTAACCCTTGTTTT
This sequence comes from Panax ginseng, assembly GCA_020205605.1. Classification (NCBI taxonomy): domain Eukaryota; kingdom Viridiplantae; phylum Streptophyta; class Magnoliopsida; order Apiales; family Araliaceae; genus Panax; species Panax ginseng. The sequence continues at coordinate 89,709,042 of CM035130.1, read as the reverse complement.
GTGGCAGTGTTTGAAAATGGCATCCGAGAATGTTGAGAACATCAATGGAGCACAGGAGACCGTTGAGTCTCCACAGATGAATAACCAGGACAATGTGCATCAGGAAGGCGACAATCTTCATGCAAACAACAACACTGACCAAATGATAAACGATGGAATGTTCTGAGGCTTCATGCAATTCATGTAACATCAGGCGAGAGCGGATCCTATCCAAAATGCAGGTGGAAACACTGGCAACTCTCGGACGGTCACCGCCAAACAGTTCAAGGAGATGGGACCACCAGAGTTTTTTGGAGAGCTAAAACCACTCAAGGCGGAGTCATGGATAAAATAGATCAACAAGATATTTGATGTATTGGGTTTCTTTGAGGAGCAAAAGGTTCCCTTTGCCACTTTCATGTCGTGGGAAGAGGCAGATTACTGGTGGGAATCTGTAAAGCGTACTCAACCTGCCGCACTGAAGATGTCTTGGGAAAAGTTTCAAGAACTGTTCAACGACAAGTACTTTCCGGAAAGTATTCGTCACATGAAAGAGGTAGAGTTCATTAAACTAGAGCAAAACAACATGATCGTGTCGCAGTACGAAGCCAAGTTTGCTGAGTTGTCCCGGTTTGCGTCCCATTTGGTTGATAATGAGGAGAGAATGACGCGAATTTTTCTAAGAGGTTTGAAACCCGAGATACGTCAATATCTTAACTCTCTTTTACTGTGTTTGTATTCAGATGTTGTTAATAGGGCTCAGTTATTGGAGCGCGATAATGAGTCAACCCAACCAAAAGAGAGCATCCGGTAAAATGATAATACCAGTGATAATAGTCATCGAAGCGGTGACAATAAGCATGGAGGGAATCAACATGCCAGAAATTGTAACCACTTCGGTGGTAATCATGGCTAAGGCAATAAGAATGGACATTTCAAGAAGAGGAGATTCAACAATGATGGAAAGGCTTCAGCATCAGCACCTGTTGTTAAGGAAGGAGAACGACCACCTATCATATGCTTCAAATGCGGAGGGGAGGGACACATCAGTCCAAACTATACGATGCCATCCAAAGCATGTTATAATTATGGAAGAGAAGGTCACCTAGCCCGATGACAAGTTCACCGAAGACAAGTTCAGCTAAGATGGAGGCACCAAAGGACGTCCCAGAAAAGTCAAAGCCAGTAGTGCAAGGGAGGGCGTTTGTCGTGACCTCCCAGAAAGAAAGGAACCCAAACGAGGTCATCACGGGTAAGCTTATCATAAATTCTAGCGAAGTATATACCTTATTTGATACCGGTTCTACCCATTCTTTTCTTTCTCCTACTTGCGCTCAACGTTTAAATTTGACTCAAGAGAAATTGGACTTTGACTTATCTATTGAAACTCCGCTGGGAGAAACCTTCATTACATCCATTGTTTATAAGTCTTGTTTAGTTCAAATCGGTACCCTCATATTACCTGTCGATCTTATTTCATTGAAATTACTTGCATTTGACGTAATTCTAGGGATTGATTGGTTAACTACTCATTATGCAAAAATTGATTATTTTCATAAGGTTGTTAGCTTTCATATTCCTAACCAACCTATTATGTGAATTCAAGCAACCAAACCATTAAAATCAATCACTGTCATTTCAAGCCATAAAGCTATTCGTTTATTGAAAAACGGATGTCAAACTTTCTTAGCTCATGTCACGGATCTAAACAAAAATACGTCAGTTTTGAATGATATTTCTATTGTTAATGAATTTCCTGACGTATTCCCTAAAGAACTTCCTGGCCTACCCCCAGAGCGTGAAATTGAATTTTGTATCGACCTTGAACCTGGTACAAAACCCATTTCCAAAGCCCCATATCGAATGGCTCCTATTGAACTTCAAGAGTTAAAGACCCAACTACAGGAATTTTTAGACATTGGCTTTATTCGTCCTAGTACTTCTCCTTGTGGTGCTCCTGTTCTATTCGTGAAGAAGAAAGATGGGAGTATGCGACTTTGTATTGATTATCAGGAGTTGAATCATGTCACCATCAAAAATAGGTACCCATTGCCACGTATTAATGACCTGTTTGACAAGTTGCAAGGCGCCAAATTCTTTTAAAAAATTGATCTTCGTTCTAGATATCACCAATTGAAGATTAGAACCGATGACATTCCAAAGATGGCTTTCAGAACTTGGTACGGGAATTATGAATTCCTAGTCATGTCTTTTGGATTGACTAATGCTCCTGTTGCCTTAATGGATATGATGAACCGAGTATTCAAGGAATATTTACGTCTTTATTGATGACATCCTTATTTATTCCAAAAGCCGTGAAGATCACGAGCAACACTTGAGGTTGATACTCCAAAAGCTTTGTGAATATAAGCTTTATGCCAAGTTGAAGAAATACGAGTTCTGGCTTGAGGAAGTAGCATTCCTTGGGCACGTGGTATCAAGTCATGGAATATCCGTTAACCCAGCAAAGATTGAAGCTATTCAAAGCTGGGAGCAACCTAAATCGATGATCAAGAAATCGTAGCTTTCTCGGCTTAGCTGGTTATTATCGGAGATTCGTAGAAGGGTTTTCTCGAATCGCTACTCCCTTAACTCAGCTAACTTGGAAAGATACAAAATTCGTTTGGAACGAGAAATGTGAGAAGAGTTTTTAAGAACTCAAGAGAAGACTCATTTCAAAGACTGCTCGACAATACCATCCGCTCGGAGGATTTGTCATCTGATGATGCTTGAGCAAAGGGTTAGGATGTGATCTAATGCAACATGGGAAAGTCATAGCCTATGCCTCTCGACAACTCAAAGAATATGAGAGGAATTATCCTACTCATGATCTAGAGTTGGCAGTTGTTGTCTTCGCACTTAAAATTTGGAGGCATTACTTGTATGGGGTGAAAGTGGAGATCTTTACGGATCATAAAAGCCCCAAATATTTCTTCACTCAAAAGGAACTCAACATGCAACAGTGATGTTGGCTTGAACAATTGAAAGATTATGATCATACCATCCAATACCATCCTGAAAAAGCAAATGTGGTAGCTGACGCATTAAGTAGAAGATCATATATCTTGAATACGAGTGCGATATTATCAATCTGAAGCCCATTTTGTATGACTTGCAAAGGATGGAGATAGAGATAAAGACTCGGGGACCCACATGATGATGGCAATATATCTGAGTAGAACCAACTTTAATTGATAAAGTTAAAGTCGCTCAAGCTACAGGACTGGGAGCCGATGCATATGAGGAAGAAAAGTACAAGAAGGTGCTATAGCAAGAATCGATGAAGAAGGAATACTTGAGTCAACTCGAGACTTTGTGTTCCTAACGTCCACGATTTAAAGTATAAAATAATGATGGAGGCGCATAACACACCATTTGCAATCCATCACAGGAGTACCAAAATGTATCATGATCTTGACATACATTTTGGTGGGGCAATATGAAGAGGAAATAATATTTGTTTATCTCAAGGTGTTTAACTTGTCAACGAGTCAAGGCAGAGCATCAAGTACCAAAAGGTCCATTGCAAACACTTGAAATTCTAAAATGGAAATGGGAGCACATTACCATGGATTTCGTTACTGGTCTTCCCAAGGTTTCTCAAGGCATAGATGAAATTTGGGTCATTGTTGATAGATTGACCAAATCTGCTCATTTCTTACCAATACGGGAAACTTATACACTTGAACGTCTTGCTCGTATGTACATAAACGAGATTGTAACACTGCATGGTATGCTAGTATCCATAGTTTCTGATCGAGACCCAAGATTCACTTCAAGATTTTGGGTTAGTTTACAAAAAGCTATGGGCACGGATTTACAATTTAGTTCGGCATATAATCCTTAGACGAATGGGAAATCAGAGAGGACTATTCAAACTCTTGAAGATTTATTAAGACTCTGTGTCCTTGACTTCAAGGAAGTTAGGACAAGTTCTTACCATTGGTGGAGTTTTTCCTACAACAACAGGTTATCAAGCAAGTATTGGCATGGCTCCATTCGAAGCGTTGTATGGAAGAAAGTGTTGTTCTCCAGTATGCTGGGATGAGGTGGGTGAAGCAACATTGTTGGGATCGGAGTTGGTGCGTATGACTACGGAAAAGATTCAAACGATTCGACAATGTATAAAACCTCACAAGATCGACAAAAGATTAATGTTAATCTTCATCGAAAGGACGTGGAATTCGATATTGGAGATCATGTGTTGTTACGTGTTACTCCATGGAAAGGAGTTACGAGATTTGGAAAGAGAGGAAAGCTCAATCCTCGATTCATTGGCCCATTTTTAATCCTCGATCGAGTAGGGACTGTAGCCTATAGACTTGTTTTACCGCCAAGTATGTCCCATGTTCATAACGTTTTTCATATATCCATGTTACGTAAATATGTGAAAGACCCGAACCACATTATTGAGTTAGAATCGGACGAAATAGCGGAAGATTTAACGTATAAAGAGGTTCCTGTTCAAATCTTGGATACGAAGGAACATATTATACGCTCCAAGGTTATACCTCAAGTCAAAGTTTTATGGAGGAACCACGATGTTGAGGAAATGATCTGGGAGTTAGAATATGAAATGAAATCAAGGTATCCTTACCTCTTCGACATACCAGGTACGTACCCTAGTTTCGAGGGAGAAATTTCATAAGAAGGGGAGATTGTAAGACCCCAACTTTTATGAATAAAGATGAATTTTCTATAATTATCATTTTTAAATATTATGGAATGAATTTGATATAATGTTATAGTTGTGAGTAATATTTAGAAAATTTGTAAAAATCATGAGTTGTTTATAATATTCTATTGGTGGGGAATATTTAAATACGACCAAGACAATCATTGGTGGACCCTACAACGGAATTATTGTCGATTTAGAAAAGCGATAAAAATATATTTTTATGAAAATAAGCTAGAAGAAGTTTTACGGTTAACTGTTGAAACACCCGGTGTTAAAAGTACAGGAATACACGTTATTGCATAGTAGCACACTGTATTGATTATTGATGCTTACGTGAGAAGTCATTTAGTTTTATTCAACTATTGTCGATATTTTAAATATTATTAAATCAATTATTGAGATGACAGAGTTATTAATATTATTATTTAAAATATTAACGATGTCTAGAAGTTCTGCCAAGGAGAGGTTTGTTCACCTAATTGCGCGCCAATAGGAGAAATCCTTATTGAAAAGCCCTCTTTCACGGGAGCGACACTCGGTCGATTAATATTTTGAATTATAATAATGATGATAAATGTTGTTAAAAATATTGAGGGGATTTTTATGAAGTATTATTTGGACCCCCATTTACCCATTTTTCAAAATAAACAGTAGAATTTTATTCTTTATAATAAAGGTGGGGCCCACATGTGGGGATCACGTGTGGAAGAAATAGATGAAATGAAAATGAGGTGGGGGGAAGTTTGGGTATTTGGGAGGGAATTGTTATTATATATATATATATATATATATATTTAGATTTATAACATGTGGTTATATATAAATATATATATATATATTATATTTAAGTTTTTATTTTTACTTAATTGCTTTGAAAATTTAGTTGCCTGCAACATTGGTAATCATCTGTGAATGAAATAATGCATCAGTCAAGCATCCGTGATTTTCTTTAAAAATAACTTTTGCGTCCATTTCTTAACAGTACCCATTCAATTCTCCTATAAATAGGATGCTTAGTTAGAATAGAAATCACACCAGAAATTCAGAAATATCTCTTCTATAATCTTGAGCGTATTTCTTTAGAGTTTTAAGAAGCTTAGAGCGTAGTGCAAGTTTTCTTAAAGAATATCCTCGCCCTACCAGTCGGAATACTCGTCTTTTACGGTAAGGGGTATTATTTTTTTCCATATTCATGAAGAGAATTTCATTATTCCATTCTTTATTATTACATTGGAATAACTTTTGTATACATGATCTACCCTATACTTGGTGATTTCTATTATTATTCCATTCATTATTATTACATTTGGAACATCCCGTCGGGCATTTTACTGTTGGACTGGTTCCGTCTTTATTATACGTTGAATATCATGTATACATGCGTTTCTGGTGGGATTGGTTAAAATCTTTATTATTACATTGGAATATCCTCGCCTACGCGTTTTTTACTAATGGGGATTTTCGTCTTTATTATTCTATTGGAATATCTTGTCTCGTGCATTTTACGCTTGGACTGGTTCCGTTTTTATTATTCTATTGGAACATCCTCGTCCGCCGCAAATTTTACCGACCTAGTTTCATTATTTATAATTCTGTTAGAATAACCTGTCTATGCGAAGTACCACATGCATGGTGATTTCTTTTGTTATTCCATTCTTTATTATACTCAGTTGGTTAAAGTTTTGAGTTCTATACTCCATGAAATTAATGAAATATCATTGATATTTGCGCCTCATCCAGTATCTTTTCATGGAAATATTCTTCTGAGCATTCTTGAATTGTACTCTACAAAGAAATATCATGTTGACAATTTGGACGTTATTAATTCCTGAATAAATTAATTCTTGAACTTGTTTTATTGAATTCTTATATCATTGTCATCATCCTCATGTTTATATATTTTTTTAAAAGCCATCTGTGGCCTTTAGTTCATAGATGGACTTGGTATGATTATGACTAGGGATTATTCGGTGTAATCATGACCGTAATGTTACAAATGATGTGGTAAAAGTCCTCATTGGCCCATAGTGCATTGATGGACAGTTGTTGGCATGATCATGACCATTGATGAATACATGAATATCCTTGGCCCGTAGTGCGTAGATAATTTTTGGTTGTGATACTTATGAATATCCTTGGCCATAGTGCAGGGATGAGGTGGATTATTTATTAAGCTGAGTCCCAGCGATAAAAGTGATGAAAAACCTTTTAAATCATAAAAGATAGTAGATTTTATTCTCTACTTGACTCTTTTAATGGATTGCATGTTTCACTGCAGTTAAACTTGATGTCTATTGTATTTTATCAGTTTAACACTGTTGAAGACTAATGATAATTTTTTTCTGCATTATCTTAGTCATAATATTTCTTACTAGGCTAGTTGAGCTCACCCTTTCTTTCACTGTTCTCTTCAGGAAATGAGAACGTAGCCGGGACTAGTCGGGGAACGGAGTGATGGTCCAGATGATAATATTAGTAGTCCTCACTATTCTGTTAAATAGTGTGATAATAAATGTAATGAGGACTTATTCTGACAGTGGATATTGTCTAGAAGACAATAGTTGTATTAAAACTCATAGCTCTCTTGTTGTATATTAAAGATTTTATTTTTATTATGTACCATGTATTTGGCGACTGAGAATAGGTGATGTATACTTATTTTGGGGGCGTCACATATCTCTACCACCATTCACACAATTTCCAAATCATATAAAAAATATATATATACATATATATATATATATATATATACATATAAGAATTATATTCTTATTATAATTATATTCTTCATTTTTACACTTTTAACAAATTTGATCGCCACTAATTCGTTTCTTAATCAATTGACATGATTCCAATTACGCCGCTTTCGTTTCTTAACATACAAACATATTCTAACATCAAATTGCAGATTCTAACACACATTAAGCATAAAATTTGGTACTTTCTAATGTCATTTTCAAATATAAACATTGTTATTTCAACTTTTTTCCTACAAAACCAATTCCTCATGAATTTGATCAACAAGTATGACGATTACAGATTTTGCAACACTATATGCACATATCTCTACCACCATTCACATGATTTCCAAATCATATCAAAAATATATATATACATATACTACCAAAACTAAAAATAAAAATAGGAATAGTTTATACCTTGAATCTTCGATGGTATGATAGCCAAATTAAGAAAAATCCTTTTCCCAAAGCCCTTCTTCTCTAACCCTCCAATACCACTGTGTTCTCTTCTTCCAAGCTCTCTCTCTCTCAACACTCTGTGATATCTAGCTAAGCCTTAAAAAAGTAGACGTGTAGGAATTATAGATTGATTCCCACGTTCTCTTTCAGTTAAAGAAAACAAAAGACGCCCGTTAAAATAAGCCAAAGGCCACAAGGCCTTGTTTTGCTAACACATAAATCCCATAACTAAATTATTTAAATAATATTTATATTATATACTTACACTTGTCACACATGTAACCATTTTAATAGCTTATAATTTATAATTATAAGAATTATATTCTTATTATAATTATACTTATAATGATATAATAAATAACTATATATCTAATTTAGTTAATAAATTAGACACATCATTTTTTTGTTTAATTTATTTATTTACTTTAAATTAAATAATTCATTTAATTAATTAACTTCTTAAATACCAAGCAATTGATTTAATTTAATTATTTCCTTAAATTAAATCCTTCAAATAAAATTATCAACACTCAATTTAATTAACATTAATCAATTTAGTTACTAAATTAATTCACCATAATTCATCAATTATTTATTTTCCTGAATTAATAAATTATTTAAAATATTTATTTAATTCCATAAATATTTAAATTAAATTATAAATTTCTCGATCGTTACAGATAAGGCATTCCTACAACAAAATTTGATGTAATTAGATTTTTACTTAGAGAAGTTAAATTTACAACAAACTTCTTGGAATAAAAACACAGATCAGTTCATGGTAGCCTCGGCTAACTAGTGCATTATTAAACACGATGCCCAGAATCAACCGTTCATGGTAGCCTCAGCTAAGTCGCAAAAACTTTTTAATTATGCCTTCAGCAATCGACCTAATAAATCATAATCAACAGTTCCAATTGTGAGAATATGGATTTGCGTATGTGATGATGTTTATAACCTTGTTAGGGTAAAACATGAAGTATTTTAGGTAAATGTACAACATTTTTCTTTTGTTTATTAGTTTTTTCTCCTTGGTCTCTAATGTTATTTGATCATTGTTTGAATTGGAGTACATTTCATGATCTGATGTTTACATGTTGTTTAAGCTTCAATGTAAAACTCGATGTATTCTTTGTTAACTTAAATTGAAATAATAAAAACTTAAAACAGATTTGGTCATATTTTCTTAGAATCTTTATTAATTAATATCTATGAAACGTGTGACAGTTTCAAATTTGAATTTTTTAGCTAACCTTTGGAGGCAGAAGCTGGGCCGTTTGAGTTATTAGTATCATTTCACCAATCAAGAAATGAGTTTTAGGCACAATCATCATACCATTTAGTTCTTTGTATGCAGTAGTGGTGTTTGTTATACTGGTACACATGACCCTCTTGGAAGGTGGTACTGAGAGGCAATTCTTTGTAGGCAACAAATTATGGGTTTTTTTAGTGCAATTAGGGTTTCTCTAACAATTTATGTGACAATTATCTTTTAAGAAATTGTTGTCAAAATTCTTGCTAAGGTTACTAGTCAAGCTAGTTCATTTGCTAAGGTTACTAATGTGTTTCATCTGGTTTAGGTCTATGCACTTGCCATAGCTAATTAACAACATTGATCAATGGATTAATGGTAGGGTATTTGATAGCAGGACTAATGAATATGGGAAAAAAATCCTTATCCTTCCCCTTATTTTTGTAAAATGGTCTTGCAGTTGCTACCACTTGCTAGCCCACACAGTTTCCCTCTCTCCTCCTCCTTCTCCCATTGATTCGACTAAATTCGAGTTACCAAGTGGAAGAATATAATCTCTCTGTCTTTTTATTTCATAAGAACATAAGAACTATTTTTTGGTTCCATGAAGTAGTAGAGGATTATTTCAAATTAGATTTGATTGAAATGTTACAAATCAGTATTTAATTTTATCTTACCTTCAATTAAATTTTTTAGAACCTTCAATTAAAACAAAATGAGCAAATAACCCCCCCCCCCCCCCAAAAAAAAAAAAAAGAGAAAGAAGTAATAAAGTAAAAAAAATTGAAAAGAAAACAAATGTCTTCATGTTCCAATAGTGCGACTTATTACCCACCTTACAATAAATGATTAATTTATAATTCCTAAATCAAAACTGAATCTTGCCAAATTGTCTTCATGTTCAAATAGATATTCAATCTAAGAAAAAGCAATTAACCATAAAGATATATCACCTAACAATATGATTGGAAAAGCTACTTGATGCCAATGATCACATATAACTAATATTTTGACCAGTTAACTAAGACCTAAAGAACATAATTTTCTATGTTGATTTTATATTGGTTGAATTAACAAATCTCAACCTGAACAAATAATGTGCAAAGCTTTATCTTAAATAAAATTAATAATGTCCAAAGAATTCACAAATGTACTTTTTTAATGCAGATTAATTCACAAATGTCCAAAGACCTAAGTTGATTAATGCAGATTTTACAGTATCTTAAAAGGAAAATTTTTTGCTAGAAAGAGATTTCTAGAGTAATTGATCAATTTCTTCAAAAAAGTTCAATTTCTTCTAACATTTTTCCCCGAATTAAAAAGAAAGAAAGCTAAAAATTTGTAATAGATAACATGGAAAGAGACATGTTAAAATTGAAAGCTAAAACTTGAATGAATGATTAAACATGGGGGGCAGCAGAGGAATATGAAGTGCAACCTCTCCCTCCTCTGACGAAAGTACGACCTCTCCCTCTTCCAACGTAAGTGCTCTCGCTATTATTCCATAGAGAGAAGAAAAGATTTGGGCAGGATAACATATAAGGGAGAATAAAAAAGATTTGGGAGGGGTAACGTGTAGATGTAAGGGTGAGTTTTCCCTTAGCCCAAACTCCACAAAGAGATAAAATGCATCTCGATTCTCCTCCAGCATTGAAGTGCCTAATCGAGTGGGAGGCCGGCCCCCGCCCATCTGGAGGTGCACGAAAAGATTTGGGCAGGATAGCATGTAAGGGAGAGAAGAAAAGATTAGGGAGGGGTAGCGTGTGATGTAAGGGTGAGTTTGGGCGGGATTTTTTTAGTGCAGATAGAACATGAGCCTTTAGATTAAGTGAGATCAAATTTGAAACGTTGTTGTGGTTTCTCAAATGACAAAATTTGAATTGGGTTCTGTTTTATTATTATAGATAATATCTATAATAATAAGATACAATAACGGTTCAGATTTATTCTAATTTTGCGAGTAAATTATGGAAAGACATATCAACTTTTCTTAAAATAATAATACCTCAATTTTGCGAGTAAATCATGGGAAGACATATCAACTCTTCTTAAAACAATAATACCTCCTGGACCAAGGTCGTCACCCTAATCAATCCCGTTGTAAATTAAAATATAAACTCTTCAAAAATAGGGGGAATAAAACATGGTTTCCAACCACTACTTGCTCCAACACATATTACCAAACCCATCTTCCATTTTAGGGATCAGGATATCCCCTACATATGGGTATTGAAGGTACTTTAAATTTTCAAATTACCCTTTATAAGACCTCAACCCAAAGTTCCTTAATACTGTTCCTTAATACAGACGTATATCTAAAAGCGTATATCTCAAAACCACTAAGTTCCCCTACAGACGTATATCAGAACTTTCCCTACAAACGTATCTAAAAACCACTAAGTTCCTTAATACTGTTCTTTTTTAGCTTTTAGGCTAGACTTTTCTATATTAACTTTTTCTAGATGTTATGGCCCGATGTTTGAAATACACGTATGCTTTCTAGATGATCATAACCTACAATCAATAATGAAAAGTTTAAGCAAGAGCACCAATTATTTGAGCAGAGGAAGTATATGTGTTCTGGTGAGGAAAATAGATTTTTTATTTGAATTAATAGATTAGGAAAAGAAATATTACAGTAATCACTGGAATTAAGTATTGTTACCCCACCTTTATTGTTTTATCCAAATGTATATATATATATATATATATATATTCTTTTTTCCGTCCAAAAGTTTTCTTGAAACATAAATGATCATAGAGAAAAATACTAATAATACTAATAACAAATGAGGGATATGCCTAATTAAGGTTAGGTATTTATAACAATTTTTTTGTTACGTCATGTCTTACTCTCCTTGAACACATATACTGTCAGCACCAAAATCAAGTCAATATAATGTCAATAAAATAATTTGCAAATAAGGCCAGTAGTGAGACCCAACAATAGTATATGAGTTCAGTTCAATTAAGAGGTAAGGAAAATATCAGTATTAACCATCATTCAACAGTAATAATGACTTTTTAAGTATTAAGATTATTATTTCTTTTGCGCAAAAGCAATAATAATCTTGATACTTAAAGTAGTCATTATTACTAGAATCAAAACACCATATATAGCAGTCATTAACACCATGTATACACATAATAATCATTCAATCAAAATAATGAGTAGGGCTTACAGAAGCATAGTAGTAAATACCTTCAAGAATGCAACTAACTTCTAAACACATTGCATTCCTTCAAGAATGCAACTAACTTCTAAACCTTCATTTTCCTGTACCAAATAAATATAAATAACAATTAATTTTAAGCTTAATTAATAAATGAAAAAATAACAAAGAAAAAGGTATAGAATGGGTTAGATTCAAGAAAAACTAATGCAATTAAAAAACATTAAGATTAAAAAAAATATGAGTACCAATTTGTCCTAACTCCTAATGAAAGATTTAAAAAATACATCCATAAAGTTCCCATGAATATTGCTACTAATTTCAAGTAACATATTTGTGATTTTGTGACACCCCCAAATTCGGGTTACCTGACCCCCGAGTTTGGTGCTCACGATCCACAACATAAATAACATTTAACTACCCATTTAATTATAAATAGAAACATATACTTCATTAACTGATATAGTTAATACATTACCCCAGGTTCTCTAACCTTAACATTAAAAACACACCCTTTAGATATACAAAAAGGGTTTACAAAAATAACATAATAATAATGTTATTCATAACTAATTTATCACTATGCCTTTGCCTTTGTCCTTCACAACACCTCCTGCCACTTCGTCCCTAGCTGAAAAGTTTTATTTAGCAAGGGTGAGCAACAAATTTTCCCTGCAAGTTAAGATATACAAAGAATGTATTAAAATCAAGAATAACAGACTATCTATTTTGATAGAATAAAACCAAAGTTCGGGGAACTTTGAAATAGCTAAACAAATTGTTCTTCTCTAACCAATCTTCTCGCAACATATGCAACACAGTAGTTCAATAATGAAAGGGTACAATACTTTCAAAGTTTCTACGATATTCGATTGAATAACAATTTAGAAGTATTCTTCAAAGTTTAAGTTGAATGATCTCAAATGATCTTGAAATTATCTTCTCGAGTAACAATCAAAGATTTACTTTAATATACCCAAATACAAGATACAAATATTTTCCAGAGTTATACTAAGTGATCACAAATGATCTTGAACTTCTATTCTCGAGTAACTATCAATGATATACTTTGATATACCAAGGTGTATCAGATAACCATAAGGATTAAGTTATACCCCTCTACAAGTAATTAGAGCGGCCAACTCCTTGTACCCTATATTATGCATAATACTTACACACGTGCAAAGGCTGAATATACGACCATAAATGTTCCCTTTGTATAAAAGGTTGTTCTTCTCAGTCCTAGAATCAAAATTTGATTTAACAACAAAATACTAAGATATCAACATATAATCACTTTCTCGGTCTAGCCGAAATAATTGGCATCTATCTATCAATAATAATTGAATTATCTTCTCGATCCTATCAAGTTCTAACAAATGTTCGACTAACCAGAATAATTAGCTAAGACATATCACACCACAATTCGACAATATACATTAATTATCTGTACTGTCAATATTAACTTCTACGGATGTAAGTATCCAACGACAGATATTCTCTAATTATATTTTCAGAATCACTAATTCAGTTTGAATTAATAAATATGCACTAATGCAAATAATCAACAATAATTCTTAGACATGGTTTAATCAATAATAATTAACCACTATAATAATTTAATGAATATAATTCAAGGTTGAGTTAAGGAAACTTGCCTTTCGTGTTGATTACTGCTACACAATATACTTATTTATGTTCGTAAGACCTATAACCAATAATATTGGTCTTACAATTAGCACAATAATTTATAATACATAACACTAAAATTTACAGTCAATACTTCTTTAGGACTTTATAATACAGATTATATGCACACAAAAATTCATTGCGTTCAAACAAAACATTGAATGACTAAAACATGTCGAGATGATATTTGCTCAGATAGGGTCTCTTTGGATCAAACTTGCCTCATCCATCTTATAAGTGTCACTCCTCAATCAAAGTTTCTAGTTGAGATAGGGTCTCTTTGGGACGGTTTGGTGGGATAATTACGTAGTTCAAGTCCCATGAAATTGATCCTAAAGAGTAACCAACCCCATTTGGCCTTTTCTATTAAAGCATTAGTCAATAAAGATGGAGCTCATACGTTTCCGAAAAGAAAAAGGGGAAGGAAAAAAAAACTATCCTAAACACATTACCACATAGTCACATCAGTGTTTATAACTTATATAAACACTCATAGAATCTAACTAGTTCGGTTTGGTTGGACATCGATCTATTATCGATGTACTGGTCACCTTATTCGACAATTAACACCCTTATTGTCTATTAAAATTGATCTCAAAGCTTCAATATTATATTAGATAAGTCAAATATCATTTATAATATTTTTCGGAAGCTCTTAATAATTTTCTAACAATTATTATAATTTATAATACTTTTTTAAACATCGGAATCATTTTTAAATGATTTAATTACTATTTAATTCCATCATCATTAATATTTAATAATATTAAAATATTAATGATATATTTGTCAAAATATTAAAGTTATTAATAATAACTTCAAATATTTTTAAATCACCAATATTATACTTAAATGATTTTTAAAATAATTAAAATCATTTTAAACCATCACCATTAATATTTAAATATTAATGAAATTCTTACCAAAATATTAAAAGTCATTAATTATAACTTCAAATATTTTTGAATCATTTTCTCATTTTTAAATGATTTTTAAGTCAATAAAACCATTTTTAATTCATTTATTTAAAATAATAATTAAATAAATCTAATAACATTAATATTAAATTATTAATGAAAATTCTCCAAAAATATTAAAATTTATATTTTATAACTCAAAATATTTTTAAATACTTTATTCTTATTTAAATTGATTTTTATAATATTAAAAATCACTTTTCTCTAATTTATTTAATATACTAATTAAATAAATTAAATATCATTATTATTCAAATAATTATAATTATTAATGAAAAATATTCCAAATTCTCAAAAATTATTTTTCATAATTTAAAATAATTTTTAAAACCATATTTGGTAATTTTTAGAATTTATTTTCTATTTTTAATCAATTTTTAGAAAATAAGAAAATAAATAATAAATAAACCGTCGCTATAGCCTATAGCGACACTTTCTGTCGTCTTAGGTGTTCTTGGGCTCAAGAACACTGACATATCTAGGTCATACATCAACTCTGTCATCCAAACTAACTGTCAAACAGCTCCCGGGTTTTCTAGGTAACCCAGAAACCCAGGCAACTTCGAGGGTTCGCTTTGAGACTCGATTAACTTAGTGTTCTGGTAATATATTAAGTGTTATTAAGGTTCCAGTATATAGTCCACATGTCATAGAACACATATACATCAACAGATCAGTCAAACAACATCACAATAACCAAATACAGCTCGGTCAAAGGATGTTAGAAAGTGTGTTCATCAAGTTTCTGGGTTTTCCAGAAACTGAAAGTCAGTGCCGAGTGGCCTAGTTTGACCACCCACTACTTCGATTCTTCTTGTGATGTAATGGATCTTAAAGCATGGATTTATAGTCCAGACAACAGGCTACACATTGATTACAACAACATCAACAAACAACATCATACATGACAGATCTAGACGTTACGAAAGCTTGTCAGACCCGGTTACATGATTTATGGGTTACCCAGAAATCGACTGGTCATGCCCGGTCAACGGGTTTTGACCGATTATAACTTACAATCTAGACATCAAATGACTGTGATTTAACTTGCAGAACAAAGATCTCATATAAAACTATAGATCTAAAACATAAAACATCAAAAATCATGAACAAGCAGAGATCTAAGGCCACTGACATTAGCTTGTCAGGCGACTTTAGGGTTCAAGAACATTTTTTTCAAAAACTCCATTTTAAAGCCTTTTGATGATATAGATCCATGATGGATCATCATAGATCATCTAAAAACATTTTCTAACACATGATTAAACACAAATAATTTTCTTACTATATAAGATCAAATAGGGTTAAGGCTTTTATACCTTCTTGCTAAATCTTTGATCCTAGCTCTCCAATCTGATCTTATGGTTGCTAGTGGCTGAACTAGTGACTGAATCACTTAAGAAATTCGGAGGTTTAGTGAGAGACAGAGAGAGAGAAAGAGAGAGAGAGAGTTGTTGAGAGCTTAGATAGAAAATAAGCCAAATACATGAATTTTCTCTTTCTTGGATCTCTTATATAATATGATATAATGCACATGACTGATAACTTTGCTGGATTTGCTGGAGATTTTAAGTCACAATGTCAACATTGGTAGGTCACCAACTCCAAATATGGAAAGATTTGCAAGTTAGCTATTAAAAATATATTAAAAGGGAATTTTGGACATTCTCCTTGAAATTTTAATGGCATAAAAGACTTTGATCTAACCCTTAGTGTTTAACCCTTAGGGTTTAACCCTAAGGTCCCAACCCTTAGGTTTTACAACTTTAGTTTCTAAGATTTTCAAATTAGGGTTTTTTTAAAATAAAAAAATTAAGATAACAAAAATATAATTAGTGTTTCCTAATTATATTAAAGGTTATCGATCACATTAGGGCTTACTAATTAGGATTAGGTTTTCTTAATTAGGGTTTAGGATTCTCGAATTTTAAATTAGGGTTTCCCAGCATACAATTAAGGTTCCTAACTGTGCGTTAGGGTTTCTAAACCTGAGATTAGGGTTTTTAATCCCTTATTAGGGTTTAAAAATTTAAAACCCTATCCGGTCAATAATTAATCATTATCTCTATACAGCACAAACACATACTCACTAACACAATTATTAAAATTGTATTCTACCAAATCCCTATCCGAACTTAGGGTTAGGGTTTTAAAATCTCAGTTAAGCACAACTCTACTCTTATTTCTCAGTCAATACTCAAATTGACTAATTCTCAAAACTTGTATCACCGATACACATCACTATATTGATAATCAATATCAATATTAATTAAATTAAAAAAAATATTTAATTCATAAAATTCAGATTATTCGAAATCCCGGGTTATTACATTCTCCCCTCCTTATAAGGATTTCATCCTTGGTATCACCGCTTTCTTATACCCTACAATCTTTTAAAGTTGTATCATCAATTTGTTTTTATCAACACAATATTAATTTGTGTTATATATTCTAACATGTGACTTGGATCTATAAAAGAAAACAATTCACAGCGATATCTAACCAATATTACTCGCATAATTTAAATATTAAGCGAAATCGTTACGTGTTGCCACCTCCTGAGCCGCTACTGCATCTAACGCCGTCATGTTGAATGTACTAGCTATTGGTCTTCCTGGCTGTGCAGGTCCTTTAATCGCTAAGGTTCCACTACCGGGTCCCTTGTTGACACTTTCCTTCTCCACGTTCCTCTTTGGACAGTTCTGAACCATATGATCATTCGATCCGCATGCAAAACTGAAAGTAGTATGCACACAAGCCAATCATGTTTGATGATAAAGCATATACTTTGTAACAATCTTATTCATTTATTAATAAAAAAATATTTAATTCATTAAAGGCTTTTAATTATCTACATGATGTTGTTTTATAATATGTGATAAACCCATAGTTTTAAGCAATGCTTTTAGAATAATGATGATGATCATTCTAATGAGATCTAAATTCTTAGAAAGCTTAAAACTAAAATAGTTCCCAATCGTTGGATTACTAAATTGGGGATTAGTGAATCCTGATAGATTGGTACATACGTTGCTTGCTCATTGGATGAGGATGATTGATCTCATGATCATTTGTGTGGAGACACTAAAGCAAGTATGTAGGTGCTTATTAGAGAATAAGTTCACTGAACGTGGCTCGCTAAGGAATACCTAATGGAGTTTTACTTGTCTGTCAATAGGAATTCCTTTAGTGATAGTAGTACAAGTGATCCTTGGACTTGAGATCATCATAGTATCTTGTGTATGATGAGTTATACTTTGACTTATTCCTTAAGACCCTTAGGGTATATCAAAGGGTATGCTTGGGTATAATAAGTTATACATGTAGATAATGTATGATCAATAAAGAATATATCACTTCTAGTAAAAGAAGAGAAATGTCCTATGTGATTCGATAAATGACAACCCAGTAGTCCTTGGCCAAGGCAGAATGAAAAGAAGAGAAATGTCCTATGTGCATTTAAGAGTCGAAATACATATAATTAAATAAAATAAGACTTGACAGTAATTCCATGTCTTATATTTTATTGGGACATTGTATGGTAGAAAGATTGAATTGTACGGTAACTATTTACTCAAAGGTTCTTTTATGATTAATGTTGAAATCTATATTATCTGGAAAATCGTTGATCGGTAGGGAGGCTTATCCCTATTGTAGAATAAATATTATTTATTTAAATAAATTAATATTTTAATTTATTTATTTAAATAAGATTAGAATTGTTCTAATTGATTTATTCACTGTAGGTTTAATATGGAGAACCTAAAGGGTCACACCATTAAAGGAAGAACAATTATTTAAGAAGTAAATGACATAATTGTAATAATAAGTTAAGTTTATTTAATTTAATCTATGGTGATAAAATAAATTAAATAGCTTAATATTTATTATTTAATATTTTAGAAATATTAAATATAAATTAATAAGAGGAGTCTTATTATTATTATTACTATTATTATTATTTAATTTCTAAAGGAGTTTGGGAATTAATTAATAAAAGTACTCTCATATATCCTAATAAGATTAGGAGGCTAATTAATAAAAAGTGTTTAATTAATTATTCCTAATAAGATTAGGAGCCTAATTAATTAAAAGAGTTTAATTAATTAAAATAAAGCCCAATTTCTTAATTGTTAAGGATGGTTGCCTACATCTATAAATAAGAGGAGTCTTAATATGGGTGAGGTGGTTGTTGACGTATTCATAAATTACGTAATTCCAATAGTTGGGAGAGTACACCCTTTTCTATGAGAGATAGAAAAACTAGGGTTTTGCCAAATACCCATTTTCTTGAATCCTTCTTCTTCCTTGTTGGATCACCTCTAGAGGCCAAACACTTGGGTGGCTAACATTGATCAAAGGAAGGAACCAAACCCGGTGGATTCAAGTTGAACGCGAAAAGGATTGAAGGTGAACTTGTACCTAAGGAAGCTCGAATCTTCAAGGGTATGATTCTTGTTCTTTCTTTTTCGTTTAATTAATAATTGTGCATAAAGGGTGATCCGGGTATATGGTTTATAAAAATTTAAAATCTTATTTTACCACGTTTCCGCTTAATTTGTGCAATTTGATTGCGTTCATGAATATTACAAACCTAATAGTGGCATTAGAGCCAAACCTTTATGCGAATTATTAATTGTTTTAATTTGATATGTATGTTGATATGTGTTTAGAATAATTTAATTGGGCATAATTTTGTTGTATAAAATTTAATTAAAAAAAAACACGAAATCATTTTTTGTTTCTTCTTCTCGCTGCAAGTTCACGTGAATAAGTGCGGCCAATCTTTTTGTTAGAGTTGGAGTCCAAGGCTCCACGCATTTAATATATATTATATATTATAAGAATATTATACTATATAAGGTCACGTGAATCTTGAGATTTTTTTGATTCAGGAAGCTTAAGATTATTAAGATTATAATAGTTATATATATATATATATATATATATATATATATATATATATATAGTTATATATTATATATATATAACGGTATATATATTAATCTTAATTATTTTAATTTTAAAATAAAAGTTTATTTCAATCTTAAAATAAAAAGCTTATTTTAATTTTAAAATTAAAAGGTTTATTTGAATATTAAAATTAGATTTCATGCTAACTAATTAGAGTGGGAATTGGATTCCATGATAACTAATTGGAGTTGAAATTAGATTTCATGTTTCTTAAAATAAAGGAGTTTATTTGTGAATAGAAAAATGAATCCATGTTTTCTTAAATAAAAGAGTTTATTTAGATATGAAATAAGATTTCATATTATTCAAAATAAATGAGTTTATTTGTGAATAGGAAAGAGAATCTGTGTTTCCCAAAGTAAAAGAGTTTATTTTGACAAGGAATTAGATTCCATAATTAATTAAAATAAATGAGTTTATTTTGATTAAAGATTTTGATTAAAATAAAATAATTTATTTTATTTAAAATTGGATAAATTAAAATAAAAGAGTTTTATTTTGATTTAAATTTAGATTAAAATAAAGGAGTTTATTTTGATTCAAAATTAGATTTTATACTAACTAAATTTGCCCATTAAATGATATTAATATATATATTGAATGTTTATTATTTATGAGATGAATGTTATTTATTAATACATATGGTGATGTGTATGATAATAAATGGGATTGATTATGGACTATTGACCAATCTGATTGGATTTTATTTTAGTTAGATGCATGAATGTATGAGTTTTATTAAATGGGGTCTGCGTACCTCGTCTTCTCTAAATTTTTCTTAATGTAAATTCTAACTGCCTCTTATGTATTTCCCCTTGACTGCTGATCAAGGTTTCTATTTATTTTAAATAGTTTTGTAATAGGAATAGTTAGAATTAATTTTGAAGAATTGGAGATCAAGGAACAAGGAGCGCTTGAAGACCCGTTTGTAATGGAGCCCGGGTTTAAATATAATAGTTATATTTAAATATTAATTCTTGCACCCCTAGGGTTTGACCTTTTTGGTTCACTTGGTGGCTCTAGTGAACCAAACTAGAATAAAAGTCCATAATCAATCCGGGTAGAATATAGTATTCTATATGTGCATGCTTATACTATATATATATATTATATATTATGCAAACATGCTTCGCATGTTCATTAATATGACGCGTATTTTATATATATATATATGTGCATGCGCTGTGACGCCCCCAAAATAGGTATACATCACCCATTTTGAGTCGTCAATAACATGGTACAGAAACAACTACAACTTTATTAATACAACATGAAAACTGTGAGTTTAAATACAAATATTGCCGTCTAGACAATATTCACACCCAAATAAGTCCTCATTACAATTATTGGTACATTATTTTACAAAAACGGTGAGGACTACTAAAACAACTTTCTAGAACCATCATTCCACACCCCGACTAGAACTCACTATATTCTCGCCTCCTAGGAAAAGGGTGAGCTCAACTAGCCCAGTTAAGAATATTATGACTAAGATAATATATAACAAATTCTCGCTAGTCTTCAACAGGGAAAAATCTGATAAAATACAATAGACAACAAGTTTCAGATCAATATTCGCAGTGGAAATAATAATTCATAGATGAGTTATGTAGAGAATGAAATCTACTATTATCTATGAATTTAAAAGTCCATCATCAATATTTTACCCCTGTAACATAAATCAATATACATCTGGAATCAAATATTCATCTTTGCACTACAGGCCAAAGATATTCATCAGTTGGTCATGTTCATCTCAACACTTGTACATCTTTGCATTATAGCCAAAGATATTTATCATAAAATCACATTAATCTTTTCACTACAGGCCAAAGATATTCAATAATACCATCATTTAGGACTGTAGATGATGAAAAATGTTTTAAAGAAAACGAATCCAGTGAAACAAAAGAATAAATATTAAGGATTCGTATTTCGGTTTATCCATGTCCAAAAATACCTCATAAATAATCATAGTGGAGTAAAATTCAAGAATGATCAAAACATGGATACAATCATAATAGATATTTTGGACGAAAAGAAAAAATTTCATTTTTCGATGAATAGTGTCGTATTCGTGAATAGTGCCGTATACGTGAATAGTGTCGTATACGTGAATAGTGTTGTATACTTGAATAGTAACCCCGACACAAAAAGTTCCAAATTTGATTAAAAGTTCAAACCAATATTTCGGTATAATGATATTGAAGAAAATAATATCATTTAAGAAGAAAATAACATCCCTTACCTCAAAAAGACGGTACTTCTAACTAGAATACTGGATATAGTGTTGAAAGAAACTTGCACCGTATAACAACACTCAAAGTATCAAAATACTAACAAGAATATGCTCGATAATATAGGGAGAGAAAGGGAGAGAAAACTTTAGTTTCTGGTGTGATTTTCAATTCTAACCTAAGCACCCTATTTATAGGAAAATGCTTAGAACACCAAAGCAGAAAATTTAATAAATAATATTATTATTTTTCTAAAACTTCCTACGCACACTAGTTGAATCCAAACATCAGCCATCCACTCAATAAAAAGCAACAAAAATGTTTTTCATATAAAATCATTTAAAACTCCAAAAAAAATAATAATCAATTAATCTGGAACTTCAATAATTCATAATAAATAGCCTTTTATCAGAAAAATTCAAACAACATGTTCTTTTCATAGGAAATTTCATTCTCTACAACTTTGTAAGTTTAAGGTTTTCCAAATTCCAAGCAGAAGTTGACCGAAATCTACAAACGAGCGATTTTACGGGATATAAACCAATTTCAGTCAAGAAATGGGATCCACCGACATGTTTAACATGTTTTAAACAATTTTTGCAACAAAAATACTCTTCCTCCTCATATATTCGTATATCCCACATTCATTGTAAAAATATCACCATTATTATATTATTAAAATGAATATTTTTCTTATCATATAAATCAATAATTAATTATTCACAAATAATATTACAGAATCACAATACTGACAACCCGACAGTTCCCAGGAAAGAGGGGGCTTTTCAATAAGGATTTCTCCTTACTGGCGCGCAATTAGGTGACCAAATCTCTCCTTAGATAGAACTTTTTAGACATTGCCAATAATATTATCTAATAATATTATTCCAATAATATGAATTATTGATCTGATAATGAAAATACTATGTAGTGACAATTATTGAAACAACAATAATATAAAATATCAACGTAGCAATTATTGAATCAATAAAATAAAATATTGAACAGTAACTACTATAACAATTATTGAGTAATGCCTTCCTACGTAAGAATTAATAATTGGTGCAATACCGTGTGCTACTGTGTTTTAACCACCGGGTATTCCAACAGTATTAACGATAACAACTATGTCGTTATTTATAAACAACTTATACTTGTCGTTTTCTTTATCCAATCGCTTTCCGTTATGGGGCCCACATAAAATTTGCTGGCCGCATTTAATATTCCCTGATGCGGTAAGAATATTCCACGACTAAACGAATGTTCTCCGATAAAAAGAATATTTTATAACCACTTGCATACTTGAAATATTTGCGCATTTTACCCATAACTAACCACATTAATCAAATCAACCCTTACTATTTCAAAATAATAAATAGAGGGAATTTAATTTTATTTATAATAAGTTGGGGTCTTACAACCTCCCCTCCTTATGAAATTTCATCCTCAAAATTGACGACGCACACGGGTGTTTCAAAAGGTGAGGATACCTCGCTTTCATTTCCGTTTCCAACTCCCAGGTCATTTCCTCAATAGCATGGTTTCTCCACAAAACTTTAACCTGTGGTATGACCTCTGTACGTAAGACATGCTCCTTCCTATCCAAGATCTTGACAGGTACCTCCTCGTACGTTAAGTCTTCGGCTATCTCATCCGGTTCTAACACAATAATGTTGTTCGGGTCTTTCACATACTTACGAAGCACAGATATATGAAAAACATTTTGAACACGAGACATACTTGGAGGTAACGCAAGTCTATAGGCTACATTTCCTACTCGGTCAAGAATCTGAAATGGACCAATAAATCATGGATTGAGCTTTCCTCTCTTCCCGAATCTTGTAACTCCCTTTCATGGGGCAACACGCAACAATACATGATCCCCAATACTATATTCCACATCCTTTCGATGAAGATCCGCATAACTCTTTTGTCGATCTTGAGCCGTTTGTATACGTTGTCGAATCATTTGGATCTTTTCTATAGTCATACGTACCAACTCGGGTCCCAACAATGTTGTTTCACCCACCTCATCCCAACATATTGGAGAGCGACACTTTTGTCCATCTAATGCTTCGAATGGAGCCACACCTATACTTGCTTGATAACTGTTGTTGTAGGAGAATTCCACCAATGGTAAATACTTATCCCAACTCCCTTTGAAATCTTGGACACAGAGTCTTAATAGATCTTCAAGAGTTTGAATAGTCCTCTCTAATTGTCCATCCGTTTGAGGATGGTATGCTGAACTGAATCATAAATCCGTGCCCATAGCTTTTTGTAAGCTAACCCAAAATCGTGAAGTGAATCTTGGGTCACGATCCGAAACTATGGATACTGGCATGCCATGCAATCTCACAATCTCATTTACATACATACATGAGCAAGACGTTCAAGGAATAAGTCTCCAGATCGGCAAGAAATGAGCAGACTTGGTTAATCTATCAACAATAACCCAAATAGCATTTATGCCTTGAGAAACTGTGGGAAGACCTGTAACGAAATCCATGGTAATGTGTTCCCACTTCCATTTTGGAATCTCAAGTGGTTGCAATGGACCCTTAGGCACTTGATGCTCCGCCTTTACACGTTGACAAGTTAAACACCTCGAGATAAATTTCGCGATCTCTCTCTTCATATTGTTCCACCAAAATGTATGTCGAAGATCACGATACATTTTGGTACTTCCAGGATGGATTGCAAATGGTGTATTGTGTGCCTCCATCATGATCTTGTTCTTTAAATCAGAAATGTTAGGAACACAAAGTCTGGAGTGGACTCGAAGTATTCCTTCTTCATCGATTCTTGCTTTTGGAATAGCACCCTCTTATACTTTCTTCTTCATACGCATTAGCTCCGGGTCTGTGGCTTGAGCAACTTGAACTTCATCGATTAAAGTTGGTTCTATGGGTATACTTGACATCATCGCACTCGTTCCTGCATATGATCTTCTACTCAACGCGTCAGCTACCACGTTTGCTTTTCCAGGATGGTATTGAATGGTGTGGTCATAGTCTTTTAATAGCTCAAGCCAACGTCGTTGTCGCATGTTGAGTTCCTTTTGGGTGAAGAAATATTTGAGGCTTTTATGGTTTGAATATATCTCCACTTTCTCTCCATATAGATAGTGCCTCCAGATCTTTAAGCTTAAAACGATCGGCCGCCAAATCTAGATCATGAGTAGGATAATTCCTCTCATATTCTTTAAGTTGTCGCGAGGCATAGGCTATGACTTTCCCACTTTGCATGAGAACACATCCTAACCCTTTGCCTGAAGCATCGCTGTAGATAACAAATCCATCCGAACCAGATGGTATTGTCAGAATAGGTGCCGAAATGAGTCTCCTCTTGAGCTCTTGGAAACTCTTCTCGCATTCCTCGCTCCATACAAATTTTGTATCTTTTCAAGTCAGCTGAGATAACGGAGTAACGATTTGAGAAAATTCTTCCACGAATCTCCGATAATAACCAGCTAAGCTCAAAAAGCTACGTACTTTGGTTACCGACTTCGGTTGCTCCCAACTTTGTATTGCCTCAATCTTCGCCGGGTCAATAGATACTCCATGCTTTGACACCACGTCCCAAGGAATGCTACTTCCTCAAGCCAGAATTCGCATTTCTTCAACTTGGCATATAGCTTGTTTTCACGAAGCCTTTGGAGTACCAGCTTCAAATGGTGCTCATGATCTTCACAGCTTTTGGAATATATGAGAATGTCATCAATAAAGACAATAACGAACTGATCCAAATAGTCCTTGAATACTCGGTTCATCATATCCATGAAAGCCACAAGAGCATTAGTCAATCCAGAAGACATGACTAAAAATTCATAATGCCCGTATCGAGTTCTGAAGGCAGTCTTTGGAATATCCTTAGTTCTAATCTTCAGCTGATGATATCCAGAACAAAGATCGATCTTTGAAAAGAATTGTGCTCCTTGTAACTGGTCAAACAGGTCATCAATACGAGGTAACGGATACCTATTCTTGATGGTGACATGGTTCAATTCTCGATAGTCAATACAAAATCGCATACTCCCGTCTTTCTTCTTTACAAATAAAACAGGAGCACCCCAAGGAGATGTACTAGGATGAATGAAACCGATGTCCAACCACTCCTGTAGTTAGACCTTTAACTCCTGAAGTTCAATAGGAGCCATTCGATATGGGGTTTTAGAAATGGGCTTTGTACCAGGTTCAAGATCAATAAAGAATTCAACTTCACGTTCTGGGGGTAGACCGGGAAGTTCTTCAGGAAACACATCAGGAAATTTACTAACAACATGAATATTATTCAAATCTGATGTGTCTTTATTCAAATCCATAACATGGGCTAGGAAAGCTTGACATCCGTTTTTTAATAAACGAATAGCTTTATGACTAGATATGACAATGATTGATTATAATGGTTTAGTTGCTTGAATTCGTACAACAGGTTGGTTAGGAATATGAAAACTAACAACCTTACGAAAATAATCAATTTTGGCATGATGAGAAGTTAACCAATCAATCCCTAAAATCACATCAAAAGCAAGTATCTTTAAAGAGATAAGGTCAATGACGGGTAATGTGATGGTGCCAACTTGGATCAAACAAGATTTATAAACGAAAGTGGATGTGATGAAAGTTTCTCTAACTGAGTCTCCACAGATAAATCAAAGTCTAATTTCTCCGGAGTTAAGTTTAAACGTTGAGCACAAGCGGGGAGAGATAAATGAATGGGAAGCACCCCAGATCAAGTAAGGTATAAACTTCGCAAGAATTTATGATTAGCTTACCCGTGATCACCTCGTTTGGGTTCCTCGCATTTTGACCAGTCATGACAAACGCTCTTCAAAGAATCGTTGACTTTGACTTTTCTGGGACAGCCTTTTGAGTCACCATCCCCGCTGGACTTGGTTTCGCTACCGTACAATCTCGAGCGATATGTCCTTCATTTCCACAATTAAAACATACCTTGAACTGTTGTGGGCAGTTTGGGCTGATATGTCTCTCTTTTCCACATTTATAGCATACGATCGGTGGTCGTTCTCCTCCCTTAGAACCAGTTGTTGCTGGTGTTAACGTCTTCACAAGGTCATTATTGAATCTCCTCTTTTTAAAATCTCCTCCCGACTCGCTTCTTCTATTCTCATGGCCATGATTACCACCAGAGTGGTTACCGCCTTTGTCCGTATTCTTTTTTCTCTGCTGGTTATCATTGTTCTGATGATTGTTGTCACCGGTATGATCCTGGTTATGGACCCTCGGTTGAACGTACTCGTTATCTCGCTCTAATAATTGAGCCTTGTTGACAACATCTGAATAGAGAGAAAATTTATGAGAAATGAGATACTGACGTATGTCGGGTTTCAAACCTCTCAGAAACATCCGCGTCATACGTTCCTCATTCTCCACCAAATGAGGTGCAAACTCGGATAACTCGCAAACTTTGCCTCGATTGGGACACCGCCATGTTATTTTGTTCGATCTAATGAACTCCACTTCCTTCATATGATTTAATACTTTTAGGAAAGTACTTGTCATTGAATAGTTTCCGAAACTTCTCCCAACACATACCGAAAAGGTTTGGATGGATGGTACGCTTCACAGATTCCCACCAGTAATCTGCCTCATTACGGAACATAAAGGTGGCAAATGGAACCTTCGTTCTCCGTGCATCCCAAGACATCGAATATCTTAGTGATTTATTTGACCCACGCTCTCGCTTTAATCGGATATGGCTTTCCCTGCACTCGGTGGTCCTAACTCTTTGAACTGCTTGGCTGTGACAAACCGTGCATTGTTATCATTTCCACCTATATTTTGTGCACGAGTCTCCCTCGTCTGATTTTGCATGAATTGCAAAAAGCTTCTAAACATCCCGTCGTTCATCATCTGCTCAGTGGTGTTGTTCACAGGAGGAAAATTGCCAGCATGTTGCACGTTCTCCTCGTTGATGAGTAAAGGTGACTCCATGGTCTCATTTATTCCACTGTTAACATTCTCAGTCGACATTCTTAAATACTGCCATAAAACAAGGGTTAATTAAAGAAATCAACATATCACATAATATCCCTATATACTGACCAACTAACAAATAAGCTTAGGTAGGACACACTAGCGAAGGATTTACTCGTCTCTCCCCTCCTAGTTCTATTCCCCGATCTCCGACAGAGATCATATCTCTAAGCTTCGATACCAACTGTGACACCCCCAAAATAGGTATACATCACCCATTTTGAGTCGTCAATAACATGGTACAAAAATAACTACAACTTTATTAATAAAACATGAAAACTGTGAGTTTAAATACAAATATTGCCGTCTAGACAATATTCACACCCAAATAAGTCCTCATTACAATTATTGGTACATTATTTTACAAAAATAGTGAGGACTACTAAAACAACTTTCTAGAACCATCATTCCACACCCCGACTAGAACTCGCTACATTCTCGCCTCCTGAGAAGAAAAATGAAACAAAAAGGAAAAGGGTGAGCTCAACTAGCCCAGTAAAGAATATTATGACTAAAATAATATAGAACAAATTATCGCTAGTCTTCAACAGGGAAAAATCTGATAAAATACAATAGACAACAAGTTTCAGATCAATATTCACAGCGAAAATAATAATTCATAGATGAGTTATGTAGAGAATGAAATCTACTATTATCTATGAATTTAAAAGTCCATCATCAATATTTTATCCCTGTAACATAAATCAATATACATCTGGAATCAAATATTCATCTTTGCACTACAGGCCAAAGATATTCATCAGTTGGTCATGTTCATCTCAACACTTGTACATCTTTGCATTATAGCCAAAGATATTTATCATAAAATCACATTAATCTTTTCACTACAGGCCAAAGATATTCAATAATACCATCATTTAGGACTGTAGATGATGAAAAATGTTTTAAAGAAAACGAATCCAGTGAAACAAAAGAATAAATATTAAGGATTCGTATTTCGGTTTATCCATGTCCAAAAATACCTCATAAATAATCATAGTGGAGTAAAATTCAAGAATGATCAAAACATGGATACAATCAAAGCTAGTATCCATAATAGATATTTTGGACGAAAAGGAAAAAATTTCATTTTTCGATGAATAGTGCCGTATTCGTGAATAGTGTCGTATACGTGAATAGTGTTGTAAACTTGAATAGTAACCCTGACACAAAAAGTTCCATATTTGATTAAAAGTTCAAACCAATATTTCGGCATAATGATATTGAAGAAAATAATATCATTTAAGAAGAAAATAATATCCCTTACCTCGAAAAGACGGTACTTCTGACTAGAATACTGGATATAGTACTGAAAGAAACTTGCACCGTATAACAACACTCAAAGTATCAAAATACTCACAAGAATACGCTCGATAATATAGAGAGAGAAAGGGAGAGAAAACTTTAGGAAAATGCTTAGAACATCAAAGCAGAAAATATAATAAATAATATTATTATTTTTCTAAAACTTCCTACGCACACTAATTGAATCGAAACATCATCCATCCACTCAATAAAAGCAAAAAAAAACGTTTTTCATATAAAAGCCATTTAAAACTACAAAAAAAATAATAATCACTTAATCCGGAACTTCAATAATTCATAATAAATAGCCCTTTTATCAGAAAAATTTAAACCACATGTCCTTTTCATAGGAAATTTCATTCTCTACAACTTTGTAAGTTTAAGTTTTTCCAAATTCCAAGCAGAAGTTGACCAAAATCCACAAACGGACGATTTTACGGGCTATAAACCAATTTCAGTCAAGAAATGGGATCCACCGACATGTTTAACATGTTTTAAACAATTTTTGTAAAAAAAATACTCTTCCTCCTCATATATTCGTATATCCCACATTCATTGTAAAACTATCACCATTATTACATTATTAAAATATAATAATATATTTAAATGAATTATTTATCAGAAAAGATAAAATAACAATTTTTCAACAATTGTCACATTAAAATTTTCTCCATCTATATCCACATAAAATGAATATTTTCCTTATCATATAAATCAATAATTAATTATTCACAAATAATATTACGTAATCACAAATCGATAAACTGCGGTTCCCAAGAAAGAGGGGCTTTCAATAAGGATTTCTCCATCATGGCGCGCCGCAATTAGGTGACCAAACCTCTCCTTAGATGTAACTTTTAGACATTGCCAATAATGTTATCTAATAATATTATTCCAATAATATGAATTATTGATCCGATAATGAAAATATCGTGTAGTGACAATTATTGAAACAACAATAATATAAAATTTCAACGTAGCAATTATTGAATCAATAAAATAAAATATTGAACAAGAATTCATCGTAACAATTATTGAGTAATGCCTTCCTACGTAAGAATCAATAATTGGTGCAATACCGTGTGCTACTGTAT
The DNA here is from genome assembly GCA_020205605.1 of Panax ginseng. Classification (NCBI taxonomy): domain Eukaryota; kingdom Viridiplantae; phylum Streptophyta; class Magnoliopsida; order Apiales; family Araliaceae; genus Panax; species Panax ginseng. The sequence goes on along the minus strand of CM035130.1, from coordinate 89,678,485 downwards.
TTTAACCACCGGGTATTCCAACAGTATTAACGATAACAACTACGTCGTTATTTATAAACAACTTATACTTGTCGTTTTCTTTATCCAATCGCTTTCCGTTATGGGGCCCAAATAAGGCTGCGCCATCGTACGAATATTCCCCGACAGTAAGAATATTCCACGACTAAACGAATGTTCTCCGATAAAAATGAATATTTTATAACCACTTGCATACTTGAAATATTTGCGCATTTTACCCATAACTAACCACATTAATCAAATCAACCCTTACTATTTCAAAATAATAAATAGAGGGAGTTTAATTTTATTTATAATAAGTTGGGGTCTTACAACCTCCCCTCCTTATGAAATTTCGTCCTCAAAATTGACGTACGTACCTGGTGTTTCGAAAAGGTGAGGATACCTCGCTTTCATTTCCGTTTCCAACTCCCAGGTCATTTCCTCAATAGCATGGTTTCTCCACAAAATTTTAAACGTGGTATGACCTTTCAGACGTAAGACATGCTCCTTCCTATCCAAGATCTTGACAGTACCTCCTCGACGTTAAGTCTTCTACTATCTCATCCGGTTCTAACACAATAATGTGGTTTGGTCTTTCACATACTTACGGAAGCACGGATATATGAAAACATTTTGAACACGAGACATACTTGGAAGTAACGCAAGTCTATAGGCTACATTTCCTACTCGGTCAAGAATCTGAAATGGACCAATAAATCATGGATTGAGCTTTCCTCTCTTCCCGAATCTTGTAACTCCCTTTCATGGGGCAACACGCAACAATACATGATCCCCAATACTAAATTCCACGTCCTTTCGATGAAGATCCGCAACGTAGAAATTATTGAATCAATAAAATAAAATATTGAATAGTAACTACTGTAACAATTATTAAGTAATGCCTTCCTACGTAAGAATCAATAATTGGTGCAATACCATGTGCTACTGTGTTTTAACCACCGGGTATTCCAACAGTATTAACGGTAACAACTACGCCGTTATTTATAAACAACTTACACTTGTTGTTTTCTTCATCCAATCATTTTCTGTTATGGGGCCCACATAAGGCTGCGCCGTCGTACGAATATTCCCCGACAGTAAAATATTCCACGACCAAACGAATATTCTCCAATAAAAATGAATATTTTATAACAACTTACCTGAAATATTTGCGTATTTTACCCATAACTAACCATATTAATCAAATCAACCCTTACTATTTCAAAATAATATATAGAGGAAATTTAATTTTATTTATAATAAGTTAGGGTCTTACATGTGCGCTAAACAAGATGAGACAAATTAATAACAAACCCCCCAAATATTTATATTAAGTTGTAACGTTCAAAGATATTTGGAATATCAAACGTCGCCTTCTAGCATGATAGAAATAATAAAGTATTGAATATTTAATATGAGTTTGTTGTGCACACACAAGGCAAGTATTAAATATTTAAGATGTTGTTTTTATTACATATGATGTTTATAAGGAATTGAACATTACTGCTTTGTTGTGCACACACAAGGGCTGTAGTTTTCTCTTCACTTATTTTGAGAATAATTCTCACAGCTGAAAAGCTATCTTATGTCCTTAATAAGCCTATCCCTGCAATGGTTATAGACAATTCCTCTGAGGAAGAGATTGCTGCTTTTAGAAAGTGGCAAGATGATGAACAATTGGCTCAATGCATCATGCTCGTATCCATGAGTAACAAGCTTCAGCGTTAGCCTAAAACTATGGATACTCCTACTATACTCTTGCATGTCAAGTAGTTGATGGTTAGTAAAGTAGGACTGATAGATATCAGATATCTAAGGAGCTTTCCGATCTAGAATGACCGATGACACTATAGTACAGACACATGTTCTAAACATGATCAATTTGATTGATTAATTAGGACAACGGGTTTTGTCATGGATGGATAGTTGAGCTAAGATTTGATCTTGCACTCACTCCTGGACTCCTTTCACAATTGTTGTGAATTTTTAATATGAACAAGCTAAAGATCAGCCTCACTAATTTGCTTAACATGTTGAAAAATGTTGAGAGTCACTTTCCAACCAAGAAAGGTCAAGTCTTACTGATAGGGTCCAAATGATCTTCTAAAAAGAAGAACGATTCTAAGAAGGTAAATAGAAAGGCAAAAATAAAGGATAATAAGAACAAAACTGATACGGATAGCAAAGGAGTTTGCTTCCACTGCAATAAGCTAGGACACTAGAAAAGAAACTGCGAGAAGCATCTTGCAGAGCTAACCAGAAGAAACTTAGTGAAGTTTCAGTTACAAATACAAATTTGTTCATGATTTAAAATAAATTTTTCTTTAAGTCAAGGTTCTATTTGGGTATTGATACCGACTTTGGTTATCATAAATATAGATTTATGAAGGGACCAAGCAGAACTAGAAAGCTAAACAAAGATAAATAATCCTCTATGTGGGAAATGTAGCAAAGGTTGCTGCATTAGCCATAGAAACTTATGGTTTAGCATTGCCTACAGGCAAATCTATTAAGTCAATAAGTTGTTATTGTATTCCATTTTGCATTAGAAACATTATTTCCATTTTATTGTTGGACAATGAAATCTTTGGTATTATATTTAAGAACAATTGTTGTTCTATTTATAATAATTATGTTTTGTATAGAACTGGAATATTACTTAATAGATTTTGTATACTTAACTTACGTGAAAAATTATTTTCCAAGTTGAACAAACTAGTATAAGAAAATGAGATGATCATTCAAAGAGTTGAATGTGTGTATTTGCTGAAATACTAGTGTGAAATATTTGAAAGGTTCAAAGAATTCAGAAGTGAAACAAATTGGCAAAGTATTAAGATTCTTTGATTAGATCAAGGAATAAATACCTGTGCAATAAGTTTCTAGATCATCTCAAATGGTTTTCTAATAATGGACACCTCCTGATATGCAATAATTGATTGATATATCTGAAAGGAAAAATTGTACCTTGTTGGACATGGTACGGTCCATAATGATTTTACCGACATTCTAGTATCCCTCTAGGGTCATGCCCTAGAAATGGCTGCATATTACTAAAAAAGGTAACCTCAAAATCCGACCCGAGACTTCATAAAAGTTATGGACAGGGAGGATTCCTAATCTTAAGTACGTTAAGGTAAGGGGTTGTCCAACTTATGTGAAAAGGTTTCAAAGGATAAGTTTGGGACAAGATTTGACAAGTGTAGATTTGTGGGACATCCTAAAGTAAGTTTAGGGTATATGTTCTATAATCCTACTTAGCAAAAGGTGTTTGTTGCGAAACTCGCTACCTTCTAAGATAAAGGTGTTTATCATTGAAGGAGCTAGTGGGAGGATAATAGATCTTAAAGAGTTCAAGAACTACAAATCACTATAAGTCAAATAAGCGAAACTTGTAGATGTAGATAGATCCTATTGTACACAACCAAATCAGAACGGAATAGTAATCAAGATACCGAGAGGTATGGATTCATCATAGATGATGATGATGAGGTACGCATCATAGAAGATGATGATCCACTTACATACGATGAGGTAAGAGTTGTAGACACTTAGAGAAATGGATTGAAGCAAGCTTCTCAAATATGGAACATTCGTTTTGATGAGACAATCAAAAGAGTTTGATTTTATCAAAAACAAGAATGAACCTAGTGTGTACAAAAGGGTCAGTGGGAGCGTCGTGAAATTTCTAGTATTATATGTTGATATATTATGGATAAGGAATGACATGCCCATGCTAGAATCAGTAAATATAAAGTTGTCTAAACATTCCTCCATGAATGATATGGGAAGAGTATCTTAATTGGGGATACAAATCTATATATATATAGATTTAAGAGGATGCTCGACTTAAACCCAAGGAACGTATATTCATTTGATGCTAAAGTCGTTTAGCATGGCAAACTCTATGGGATATCTCAAGTTGATGAGCCATGGAGTGTATCTCTCTTAATAGTCCCCATAGACTCATAAAAGAGAGATCACATGAGTAACTATCATGTATGCAATGAAATATATGAGATCTGATGTTGATCAGTCATATTCTAGAGAAGTTCACTGTGAGTTAGTGAAAAACATCTTAAAGTACTTAACCGGCACTAAGGATGTGATCATATTCATGGTGGGTCTGAATTAAAACTAAAAGCTTAACAGAGTCAAGTTTTTTTTAGACAGACCAAGACGACAGAAAATCCACTTTAAGGTAAAGCGTTACCTTGAACGGTGGTGTAGTGAATTGGAAAGGTTCCAAATAGCAAAGAGTTGTTAGTTTAGTGATAAAGACAAAGTATATAGTTGTAAATGAAGCTTCAAGCTGATTGTTTAGATGAAAAGTTCATTACATAACTAGGAATAGTTCCTAAGTCTCATCTTGAATCTAAACATGTGCTGTGGCACTTTTATTTGATTATAGGAATCATTGAAAGATGGGAAATCACTATAGAGATAGTGGACTCTCAAGAACAACATTACATATCCATTAACAAAAGCTTATCCAACAGCAGGATAATCGTCACTTAGAGAAGTAGGGTATGAGATACCATGACTATTGGCTTTAGTGCAAGTGGGACATTGAAAGTAGTATGCACACAAGCCAATCATGTTTGATGATAAAGCATATACTTTGTAACAATCTTATTCATTTATTAATAAAAAAGTATTAATTTTTTAAAGGCTTTTAATTATCTACATGATGCTATTTTATAATATGTGATAAACCCATAGTTTTAAGCAATGCTTTTAGAATAATGATGATGATCATTCTAATGAGATCTAAATTCTTAGAAAGCTTAAAACTAAAATAGTTCCCAATTGTTGGATTACTAAATTGGGGATTAGTGAATCCGGATAGATTGGTACATACGTTGCTTGCTCATTGGATGAGGATGATTCATCTCATGATCATTTGTGTGGAGACACTAAAGCAAGTATGTAGGTGCTTATTAGAGAATAAGTTCACTGAACGTGGCTCGCTAAGAAATACCTAATGGAGTTTTATTTGTCTGTCAATAGGAATTCCTGTAGTGATAGTAGTACAAGTGATCCTTGGACTTGAGATCATCATAGTATCTTGTGTATGATGAGTTATACTTTGACTTATTCCTTAAGACCCTTAGGGTATATCAAAGGGTATGCTTGGGTATAATAAGTTGTACATGTACATAATGTATGATCAATAAAGAATCTACCACTGCTAGTAAAAGAAGAGAAATGTCCTACTTGATTCGATAAATGACAACCCAGTAGTCATTGGCCAAGGCAGAATGAAATTAGAAAGGAGTTTTTAATTTGCATTATTAGGAGTTGTGCATTTAAGAGTCGAAATACATATAATTAAATAAAATAAGACTTGACAGTAATTCCATGTCTTATATTTAATTGGGACATTGTATGGTGGAATGATTGAATTATACGGTAACTATTTACTCAAAGGTTCTTTTATGATTAATGTTGAAATCTATATTATCTGAAAAGTCGTTGATCGCTAGGGAGGCTTATCCCTATTGTAGAATAAATATTATTTATTTAAATAAATTAATATTTTAATTTATTTATTTAAATAAGATTAGAATTATTCTAATTGATTTATTCACAACCGGTTTAATATGGAGAACCTAAAGGGTCACACCATTAAAGGAAGAACAATTATTTAAGAAGTAAATGGCATAATTGTAATAATAAGTTAAGTATATTTAATTTAATCTATGGTGATAGAATAAATTAAATAGCTTAATATATATTATTAAGCTCCCGAATGGTTTTTTCCACATGTCGCACATGGCTCCTTCCCTTTCTTATTTCCTTCTATCTTGTTACCCGACTGGGTATTCTCACTCCACTTTCTCTTGTTCGGATTACTACCACCACTACTTCCTCCATCATTTGTCTTCTTTTTTTTCTCTTGATGAAATCGAGATGCAGCTTTGCTCCCTCCTTCAGCAATTAATGCTTTCTCCAACAAAGCCGCGGACGTATTTATCTACAATACGACTACTTTGTTGTATATACTCGGCTTCAATCCATTCTCAAACCTTCAGCCTTCCGTAATTTTGTGTCCATCTGATGAGGTGCAAACCTCGCTAATTCCTTGAATTTAGCAGCATATTCAGACACCGACATATTCTCATGTTTTAGTTCTAGAAACTTGACTTCCATTCGAGCTTGTATACTTGACGAAAAGTAGTTCTCAAAGAACAACTCCTTGAATCTTGTCCAAGTCAACACCGTTATACTAGCTCTCGCTTGATTAGTCTCCCACCAGTAATTGGCTTCCCCCTTCATCAAGTATGTTGCAAAAGCCATTTTCTGCTCTTCTGCCACTTGCACAATGATGAATGCTTTCTCCATCTCCTTCACCCAAGTTTGGGCTTAAATCAAATCCGTGGTTCCCTTGAATTCTGGCGGTCCTACCACTTTAAAGTCTTTGAAGTTAGCCAATCTATCTGCTGGCTAATTTCTCGCACTTGCTCTTTCTGCTGAAGCTCTTTTTCCCATAGCTTGGGTTAGCATATCCAGAAAATTCTACATCGGGTCCACTTGACCTCCTTCATTATTCACTAACTGCTCTTCTCTTTAATTTCGATTCTGTCTTCTAGGCGGCATGATCTGATTTAAATGAAAATCTTACATTGATTTTCTTTCTCTACATAAAGTCTTAATACAATAAGAATTCAACACATATATCTCATATAATCGCATATTTATTCAAATAGCACATAGTACATTCAGTACTTAACTCATATTACTATCAAATTTTAAATAAATATTAGGATTAATCCACACAACTTTACACAAAAAGTTGTTGTTCTCCAACTTTACACAAAAAGGTATAATTCTCTATTCACACATATCTATTCCCAGTTCGTCAAACCTACCACACTTATGAGTCCAGGAACTTGCCACAATTATATAAGTGTATGAACTTATCCTAGTCAGACAATTGGCGTCCATTCACTGAGGGGTTCAAAAAATTTCATATAATTATGACTCATGAACTTATCATAAGTATGAGTTTTAAGAACTCACAAATTAATCTTATATTCATATAGAAAACAAAGATTTCATTCATATAAACATATATATTTACATATATTCATATATCGTTCTCGATATTACAACCATTAATATCATATCCTACTACCAAAAGATAATATTGCTTATATCTAAGTTGTCTACTATCCACTCCCTTTACCAGTTTTCTTGTTGGGACACTTGTTGAATCCGTGACCCGTTCTCCCACATGAAAAACACTTCTGCATATTTGGCTTAAGACAATGTAGGGAAATATGTCCTTCTTGCTTACAGTTGAAACATACATTCTTCCACATCATGCATTCTCCCACATGAGTCTTTCCACACTTGCTACAGACCTGCTTTTTCTTCGAGTTTGAATTTTCAAAATTATCACTGTCGTGGTCCCTTTTTCTCTTATTCTTGCCCTTCTGCTTGATGGTTCCTTCCGACGATCCACCACCTTCAGTCTTCATCCTTTCTACATGTGCCTTCAACGCGTTCCGTTCTTCAGTCATTTCGCGTAATGCCCTTTCTGTCTTCCACAACTCCTCTAAGAGATACACATTACTCTAGAGTTCTTGCACTTCTACAGATACTTGATCTTTTTCTCCAACTTTAGTCTTATTCTTTTTCTCCACCTTAGCTTCTTCGGACTCTACCTCCTCATCACCACTCAGATACATCTCGGGATAATCATCATGACCACTCCCTAGATTAACCATGGGTTCATCTTTCCCCACTTCTTCAACTGACTCTCTTTGTGCTGGCACCTCGGCTACTGGCACTGGTACAACAGCCGCTAGCATCTCCGTACTAATTTTATCTTCTCCTGACAGCCTACAGTCAGTTAAACAACTTGATTAATACTTCACCAGTAAAAAATTATCACACTATGTGTCAACCTATCTCACTATCGATACGCTTCGGTAGTCCCTCACTTAGTACTCTAAATGAGTATTATCTATCTCTGTTATGGTTATAATCCTAGGATTTTCCCCCTCCCCACTTAACGTTAATAACCTATGACTTTGATACCAACCCGTGACACCCCCAAATTCGGGTTACCTGACCCCCGAGTTTGGTGCTCACGATCCACATCATAAATAACATTTAACTACCCATTTAAATATAAATAGAAATATACACTTCATTAACTGATATAGTTAATATATTATCCCAGGTTCTCTAAGCTTAACATTACAAACATACCCTTTAGATATACAAAAAGGGCTTACAAAAATAACATAATAATAATGTTATTAATAACTAATTTATCACTATGCCTTTGCCTTTGTCCTTCACAGCACCTCCTGTCACTTCGTTCCTAGCTGAAAAGTTTTATTTAACAAGGGTGAGCAACAAATTTGCACCGCAAGTTAAGATATACAATGAATGTATAAAAAATCAAGAATAACATAGTATCTATTTTGATAGAATGAAACCAAAGTTCGGGAAACTTTAAAATAGCTGAACAAATTATTCTTCTCTAACTAATCTTCTCGCAACCTATGCAACACATTAGTTCAATAATGAAAGGGTACAACACTTTCAAAGTTTCTACGATATTCGATTGAATAACAATTTAGAATTATTCTTCAAAGTTTAAGCTGCATGATCTCAACTGATCTTGAAATTATCTTCTCGAGTAACTATCAAAGATTTACTTTGATATACCTAAATACAAGATGGAAATATTTTCTAGAGTTATGCTTAATGATCACAAAGGATCTTGAACTTCTCTTCTCGAGTAACTATCAAAGATATACTTTGATATTCCCAGGTGTATCAGATAACCATAAAGACTAAATTATACCCCTCTGCAAGTACTTAGAGCGGCCAACTCCTTGTACCCTATATTATGCACAATACTTACACGCGTGCAAAGGCCGAATATACCACCATAAATGTTCCCTTTGTATAAAAGGTTGTTATTCACAGTCTTAGAATCAAAATTTGATTTAACAACGAAATACTATGATTTCAACATATAATGACTTTCTCGATCTAGCCGAAATAATTGGCATCGATCTATCAATAATAATTGAAATCTCTTCTCGAAATGTTCATCTAACCAACATGAATTATCTGTATTGTCAATAATAACTTCTACGAATGTAAGTTTCCAACAACAGATATTTTCTAAGTATTTTTTAGAATCGCTAATTCAGTTTGAATTAATAAATATGCACTAACTTTGAATAATTAACAATAATTCTCAAACGTGGTCTAATTAACAATAATTAACCACCATAATAATTGAACGAATATAACTCAAGGTTGAGTTAAGGAAACTTGCCTTTCGCGTTGATTATTGCTACACAATATACTTATCTGCGTTCATAAGACCTATAACCAATAATATCGGTCTTACAATTAGCCCAATAATTTATAATAAGTAACACTGAAATTTACAGTCAATACTTCTCCTAGACACATTACCACATAGCCACATCAGTGTTTATAACTTATATAAACACTCATCAAGTCTAACTAGTTCGGTCTAGTTGGACTTCGGTCTATTCTAGGTGTACTGGTCACCCTATCTAACAATTAACACCCTTATTATCTATTAAACTCGATCTCAAAGCTTCAATATTATATTAGATAAGTCAAATATCATTTATAATATTTTTAGAAAGCTTTTAATAATTTTCTAAAAATTATTATAATTTTTAATAATTTTTCAAACATCGGAATCATTTTTAAATTATTTAATTACTGTTTAATTCCATCATCATTAATATTTAATAATATTAAATTATTAATGATATATTTGTTAAAATATTAAAGTTATCAATAATATCTTAAAATATTTTTAAATTATCAATATTCCACTTAAATGATTTTTAAAATAAATAAAATCATTTTTTAAACCATCACCATTAATATTTAAATATTAAAGAAATTCTTAATCAAAATATTAAAATTCATTAATTATAACTTCAAATATTTTTAAATCATTTTTCTCATTTTTAAATGATTTTTAAATCAATAAAACCATTTTTAATTCATTTATTTAATATAATAATTAAATAAATCTAATATCATTCATATTAAATTATTAATTGAAAATTCTCCAAAAATATTAAAGTTACATTTTATAACTCAAAATATTTTTAAATACTTTATTCTTATTTAAAATGATTTTTATAATATTAATAACCATTTTCTCTAATTTATTTAATATACTAATTAAATAAATTAAATATCATTATTATTCAAAAAATTATAACTATTAATGAAAAATATTCCAAATTCTCAAAAATTATTTTTCATAATTTAAAACAATTTTTAAAAACATTTTAGGTAATTTTTAGAATTTATTTTCTATTTTTAATGAATTTTCGAAAAATTAGAAAATAAAAATTAAATAAACCGTCGTTATAGCCTATAGCGACACTTTCTGTCGTCTTAGGTGTTCTTGGGCTCAAGAACACTGACAAGTCAATGTTCAAGGGTCAAGGTTTGACCACATTTAATCATCTTACTATAATGTTTCTGGGCTTGTTTAAACGTTGATCTTGTAGTAAGTATGCAAGACTACAACTATCAACCAATATCTAGCTCATACATCAACACATCATGAAGATTTGGCCATCCAAACTAACTGTCAGACAGCTCCTAGGTTTTCTGGGTAACCCAGAAACCCAGGTAGCTTCGAGGGTTCACTTTGAGACTCGATTAACTTAGTGTTCTGGAAATATATTAAATGTTATTAAGGTTGCAGTATATAAAGTCCACATGTCATAGAACACATATACATCAACAGATCAGTCAAACAACATCACAATAACCAAATACAGCTCGGTCAAAGGATGTTAGAAAATGTGTTCATCAAGTTTTTGGGTTTTCCAGAAACTGCAAGTCAGTGCCGAGTGGCCTAGTTTGACCACCCACTACTTCGATTCTGCTTGTGATATAAGGGATCTTAAAGCATGGATCTATTGTCCAGACAACAGGCTACACATTGATTACAACAACATCAACAAACAACATCATACCTGAAAGATCTAGACGTTACAAAAGCTTGTCAGACCCGGTTACATGATTTCGGGGTTACCCAGAAATTGACTGGTCATGCCCGGTCAACGGGTTTTGACCGATTATAACTTACAATCCAGACATCAAATGACTATGATTTAACTTGCAGAACAAAGATCTCATATCAAATTATAGATCTAAAACATAAAACATCAAAAATCATGAACAAGCAGAGATCTAAGGCGACTGACATTAGCTTGTCAGACGACTTTAGGGTTCAAGAACAATTTTTTCAAAAACTCCATTTTAAAGCCTTTTGATGATATAGATCCATGATGGATCATCATAGATCATCTAAAAACATTTTCTAACACATGATTAAACACTTAAAAAAATTCTTACTATATAAGATCAGATAGGGTTAGGGCTTTTATACCTTCTTGCTAAATCTTTGATCTTAGCTCTCCAATCTGATCTTATGGTTGCTAGGGACTGAACTAGTGACTGAATCACTTAAGAAATTCGGAGGTTTAGTGAGAGAGAGAGTTATTCAGAGCTTACATAGAAAATAAGCCAAATACATGAACTTTCTCTCTCTCTTAGATCTCTTATATAATATGATATCATGCACATGGCTGATAACTTTGCTGGATTTGCTGGAGATTTTAGGTCACAATGTCAACATTGGTAGGTCACCAACTCCAAATATGGAAAGATTTGCAAGTTAGTTATTAAAAATATACTAAAAGGGCATTTTGGACATTCTCCTTAAAATTTTAATGGTATAAAAGACTTTGATCTAACCCTTTAGGTTTAACCCTAAGGTCCTAACCCTTAGGTTTTACAACTTTAGTTTCTAAGATTTTCAAATTAGGGTTTTTTTTAAATAAAACAATTAAGATAACAAAAATATAATTAGTGTTTCCTAATTATATTAAAGGTTATCGATCACATTAGGGCTTACTAATTAGGATTAGGGTTTCTTAATTAGGGTTTAGGATTCTCAAATTTTAAACTAGGGTTTCCTGGTATACAATTAGGGTTCCTTGTGACGCCCCCAAATTCGGGTATCTTCCAACCCGACATACGATGCTCCACTATACTAATATCCATACAATAATTCCATTGAAATACAACCAAATGAATGTAATTACTATCTTCTTATTACAATCAAAGTATAATCCTTCCCAGGTTCATAACCGATTACATCGTTAGTTGTTCATAATGTAATAATACATACAAACATACTAATCTATTACACAATGGCTAAGCATCCATCTTAGCTTTGCCCTTATCTCATTTAGCATTCTTAGGACGTTCATCCTTAACTACAGTTATATAATTCACGCAAGAAGTGAGCATGACAGCTCAACAAGTTTAATAAAGGATAACAGTAATACCACATTCGTGAATTATATAACAATTCCTACATAACTGAACAATAGTTATGAAGTATCATGAAACAATAATACTTTAACAGTTCATAACATCAATTCCCAAAGTATAGAATAGATTAGGATTTCTGAACCGATCGATAGACCATAAACAGTAACTTTCAGTTTTCATACTTGAAAAGGATTTCACAAAGACTAAGGTCATTACGCCCACGCATTACTTACGAGCACTTCTAGGTGATCAGCCTATAGTACTCTATGTTGATCAACACTCATTCATTAAACGTATTTACGTTTAATATTTTTGGCAAACTCGCGTGCCCATCGAATAATCGATGAAAAATACTTTTGTTTGTTCATAGACAAACCTTACCTTCACGTCCGTACCAATTACTTGGCATAGGATAGCGTTAACGTTTCTATATAGAAAGATATGAATCATAATCAATCTATATCTTACGAACAGTCTAGCTGAGTTAAAATCTGGCATTGACCCTTTCTTTAAAACCAATCGTGCAATTCAGTTCAACAAATCACATAAAACTTGGCTAACGTGGAAGTTAGACAAGCGTTAAGAAAACATGCCTTTCAGCGTCTTCAAATAACTTAATCGGCTGACCACAGCCTTTACAGAATCTACATGATATATTCACATAGCACACTATAATTAGCTAACAAACAAATGTTCACATTGTTTTACCAACTTTTTTCTCTTCTATGTCTTAGTTAACTTAATATTAATAATAAAGTCAACTCGACTCATTACCCTTCGTCCCAGCTCGTCACTCAACTGACGTTATTAACCGGACTCGAACATTGTTGATAAAGTACCAACCTCGTTCATCATTTATAACTCATTCACATGCATTCAATTCCTAAGTTCAATACCATATACCTTACTATAGGTAGTATAGGAATAGCTTTAATACACTTATGAAGTGTACAAAAATTACCCCTATAGGTCCCTGAACAATTGAAGTTCAAAACCTAAGTCAATATCCAAAGCCTAACACTCATATTTGCTTGGCTGACCATCCTAGTACTAGGTACTAGGCGTTGCGTCATTGAGTTAGTAGTAGTCAAGGCTTCGGTCTCTGGTCTTTCTTGGCGAGGAGCAGTGGTCTTTAAGTCATGGCGCCATTTAGCGAGACCTAACTTTATCAGGTTTTATCGTATTTATGGCTGGCAGACCTCGATATCAAAACTTCAACAATTTTGAAAATTTTTATGAAATTCCCGGGGTCATAACTTCTTCGTTATAAGCCCGATTTGGTCCGTTCAAAAGCCTACACATCATAAATGACATACTCTACGCGTTCATATAAGAATTCGACACTTGCAAATCCAATAACTCAAAATTCACTATTGAGTTCTTTTTCTAGACGTTCGTAAATGTTAATGAGCGTTCAATGCTCGTTTCTTCGTTTTAAGTCAGAATCCGACGATTCTCGAACCCACAACTCTTAATTACCCTATCTCACGTGTTGTCATTGAAAAACAATGATTTCAAGTCTCACGTCAACTTTCGACCTCCAATCCGGAATTTCAACGTTTTCGACGTTTAACGTCTAATTACGTAAAATTCGCCATAACTTCGTTACTAGGGTTCTCTAAGCCAAATCACATGGAATACTCCATGGATTTCATATCTACATCCTAACCAAACAAGATGCATATATTAACGTATTGATGGAGTTCAATCGTTTATAAACAATCGATCTCAACAACCAATATTTTCATGGTTTGAAACTATAACGAACCCTATGATTCTTACGATCTCATGACTTATAGAGATTGAATCTATGGTAAGTCATCTTTAATCCACCATACAAGACATATACCACCCATTTATAATCCTCCAAGATAAAAGAAAAATCAAAAGAGATGGAAATGAAAGATAAGAGATATTACCTCAAGAACTCTTATGAATCTCTTGAAAACTCTAAGTCCAATCTTCCAAAATATATGTTTTGTGTAGTCTAGCTCTCTTTCTCTCTCAAATAATCTAGGTTAGGCAATTGAAAAATTCTCAAATGGCCAACCTTGCCTTCTTATTTATAGGAAACTAGAATGGAGGGTAATTTAGACAAACTACCATCACCTCCTTACTATTCACTCTTGGTCACCAAGTAAAATACTTGGTGACCAAGCCTTATTCTTGGCTTGCACACCAAGGTGGCCCGCCTACCCATGCCATGGTTCATCCCATGGGTTGTCCCATGGGTTCTACCCATTCGATGACCCCACCGGTTCGATCCACGGTTCGGTTTTCGTGAATTGGGCTTAACTAAATTAACATTGGGCCTTGACTTGACTTAACCCATTAATCCCTTGGGCTTGCTCATTCAAATAATTGGGCTAATTATAAACCAACTCAAATGAATTAACATTAAGACTTAACTAAATTCTGTAATATGAATCGTATTCTATACATACAATTCACATATTCTCTCCGTATACTACTCGTACAATAATCGTATTGTACTTCGTATTTACTCGTCGTATTATACATAGATACTAAATAGTACCACAGTTGTATAACACTCGCTTTAATTATAACGCAAATCCCTTTACGCATTTCATTTCCTTCTCGAAAATCAATATACTCAACCCTTAGGTTTTAAGTCCGCAGGAAAAAATTTCATTTGCCATAAATGAAATATTATCAGATATTTCATCTTATCTCGATATTCTATCATTACGTGTTTCTCGGAATTTCAAAATAATTCCCCGAACAGAAACGGATGAATAGTGTTTTTATGGAAATTTCTCGAAAAACATTTATTTTCGTCTTGGAAATTCCAAACAATCAATTCTAGCACGTAGCCAGATTACTAACCATATAAACTCATTCTAGGTCATAGAACGACCTTCACATAGCTTACTCACATAATAAATCAATTAAATTCATTTAATTCACATAATCAAATAAAAATTTAATTGTCATAAAAATCTGATTTTCTCGGGCGTTACATTCTCTCCCCCTTATAAGGATTCCGTCCGCAGAATCTTAGCTTATAATTACATAAACAAATGAGAAAAATTTTCCTTCATTTTACTCTCGAGCTCCCACGTTGCTTCTTCAGCTTTGTGGTTTCTCCATAACACCTTTACTGAAGGCATTACCTTATTTCTTAATACTCGCTCCTTCCTATCAATAATTTGAATCGGAAGTTCCTCATATGATAAATCTTTCTCTATTTCGATAGATTCATACTCTATTACGTGTTTATAGTTCGGTTTATAAGGATGCAACACTGACACATGAAACACATTATGAATGCATTCCATTTCTGGAGGTAAGGCTACTTCATAAGCCACCTCTCCTACCATTCTTAAAATCTCAAAAGGTCCTATAAACCTTGGACTTAACTTCCCCTTCTTTCCAAAACGTATCTTCCCCTTCAAAGGCGATACTTTCAGAAAGACAAAAGATCCTACATCGAATTCTCTATTTTCTCTGTGAGGACCTGCATACTTCTTCTACCCATCTTGAGTAGCAACTAATTGAGTACGTATTAACTTCACCATGTCCATCGTCTGCTGTACCATATTAGGTCCCAACATCTGACGTTCACCCACCTTATCCCAACATAATGGAGTTCGACACTTCCTTCCATACAACGCTTCGTAAGGCGGCATGCCTATACTAGCGTGAAAACTATTGTTGTACAAAAATTCCACCAACGGTAGATATTCGTCCCAACTCCCTTTGAAATCCATAACGCAAGATCTTAACATATCTTCAAGTGTTTGAATTATCCGTTCACTCTGACCATCCGTCTAAGGATGATACGTTGTACTCAATCTTAACCGCGTTCCCATTTGCTCTTGCAAACTCCTCCAAAAGTTCATTGTGAATCGTGGATCACGATCTGACACAATCAAAATAGGTACTCCATGTCTGGAAATAATTTCCTTGACATACAGCTTACCCCCAAACTTAAATCGTTGCATGTCCTCAAGCAACAAAACACAAAACACGAATAACTAAACATCATGCAAATGCAAACTAACTAAAGGACCTTAATTCCAGCAATTCAATAGTTGTCGAATATCCATAGGCCTCAGAAAAATTACAAAAACACGCTAATACCTCATGTTAAAACAGATCAACAACATCCCAACAATCAATCAATCTAAATCTGTTATTACTGATATTGTGAGTATGTGTTCAACAACCATGCTAACCATTGAAAAGCAAAAATCTGGAAGATAATAAAGTTCTTAAGAAGCTTCATACAGTTCAACTCAAGAGTTCATCAAATAAACTAGATTCAACTAAAATTAAACAATCACCAAAACTCAGGGGTCAACATGAAATACTTATGCTTATTATTATTATTATTTTCAGACGGGGGCATTTTGAACTTTTCCTGCTTTACTATTATATTTTTTTTAACCATAACTATGCATTGTCTTATTCCCTTAGGCTTTTCAATGCTACCTTAACGAGCTTTCGACCAACGACTCCCAAGCCTTTAAGACTTTAGGGTGCTAGGTGTAAAGACAATCCCCTCGGGCTTACTTACTCAAGTAACAAAGGCCACAAAACTAGACAAGCATGCACGGTGATTTATTTTTTATTTTTATTTTTTTACAGAGCTTATATACTCCATATATTTTCCCCCAAACTTGAGTTCATGCCTAAATTCAGTCTTCACTAACTATCTAACTTGCTCTTTCATTTCACTAGCATTCATCCTTTAGAACTACATTATCTATCCATTTTAACTATCATAGCTAACATGGTCATTTTTCAAATTGTGCTATCCTTATAACATCAGTGTCAAACAGATAGAGATTCAAATCATGTCAAGAACATCAAATCACTGACTCAACAATCCTTACTAGACTTGTTCATGCAATTTTAAGTTCATCATTGGCCTTCAAATATACTCACTATCAAAAGCTGGAATTAACATGCAATCCTAAACATGTATAAAAATTAAAAACATCCACAAACTATTAACAATCACAGTTTATTCATGCAGATAGAAATAACACTAAACAACTAAACTACCCCCAAACTTATCTAGAGCAATGTCCTCATGCGAAAGATATAACAAAATAAAACAGAGGACTTCCCTGATGAGTCTAAGCTTCGGGTGGAGCATCGTCATCCTCGCTCAAGTCTAGATCAGAAGGGTGGAAAACTGGTAGAACTGGGGCAGTTGGAAACTGACTGAGACTAACACCCGGAAACAGCTGGGCGTTCATAGCATTTTGTGCTGTAAACTGGTCAACCAAATACTTATAGATAGCATCTTGGTGCTCAGACAAGTGGACATTTTGGGCTTCAATATTGTAGAACAAACCATTAACTTCTCTTTGGACAGCTTCGGGAACCACACCTCGATAAGCTGCAGACAAGGGACCATAAGTAGGTGGATCCTGAGGTGGTGGAGCTTGAGATTGTTCAGCTTGAGGAATTATGAAACCCAATCCCCTAGGGTGATTTGCTCCACTAGTCCACAATTTATATCGATTGATCAACTTATGGTCCAGCACGGACATTGGTGTTTGAATCATCTCGTCTGACTTCCATTTGACTCCGAACTTAGCACATAATACACAAATAAGAGACGGATGTGGTAACCCTCTAGTGGTACTTCCACGAGATGCTCGAAGGACAGATTGCAAAATGAGATGGCCCACATCAATTTTAAACCTTTAATTATGGAGTATAGAAGCACTGCTCGTTCCCTTGTCACATGACTCATATGGGTGCACGACATGAGTTTTGAGCAAATGAACACATACCATGCCTTCCCATATAAGTTGAGATTCGCAAGTGGGAAAGTCATGCTTTCGCGTTCATGTACTGTCCATGTGGTGCCCGGCTGACAAAGTTCAAGAATTATCTGCTCATAATCCGGCCCATCACTAACAAAACTAGCATACTCATCATTAAAACCCTCTACTGGTAGTTGATAACACTCATTAAAGTCCTCTTCGCCAATTTCCACTGTTATGCCCCTTACAAATACTGTATAGTGATCATGTTCGGGCACATTGGCGTAAAATTCTTTCACCACTACAATTACTGCTGGATCGGGCTGCTCAGTGAATGTGAACCAATTCCTCTCGGCTATCATGACTACCATGTCGCCATCCTTTGATTGATCCGGTCTCAATCCACGCTCCAGAACTAATGATCTAGTAGCCATGCGGTTGTATCTTTCTTGAGCCGCAAGGCTGACAAAACGGCGGCTGTCAAATCTCGGAGGGGCAGATGCGGAACCTAAGCCTTCGCCTCGTTGACGTTTCGATGCCATATATAGAATCTTTTTGGTTGAGAGGATTGAAAAGAATTGCCTTACAATCGGTTTTCCCAATATAAGAAGAAGTGTTAAGATTCGGGACCATTATAGGAGATGTGAGTGTTTACCGAATAGATTGTGTGGGAGTGGAGGAGTTAGACCAGGAGACGTACTAATTGAGAATAAAAAGGAGTAACCATTCAGTCTTTTGAAACTGTGTAGGACTCTGAATTGACCTTGTGCCACGGGCGCTGGGTTTTTATATCGGGAAACTAAGCGGCAAAGGGGTCTTTGAGCTTGATAGCTTCGTGTATGGGGCTAGCGCGTGGTATACTGGTGCAGAGGTTCAGAATTCCATAGCGCCGGGGCGTTGTGTTTTAGTTCAAATCGTGGCACGGGCGCTGAGTGCGATAGTGAAGATCATGGCTAGCGCCGGGGCACTGTGTTCTAGTGCAAAGGCAGCGCCATGGCGCTCTTGTGCAGCATCTGTTGAGTTTACTTCACATTGAAGCTGCATGATACCCGCACAAGAGTCTGCATGCATGAGGCACGTTCAAACTGAGTTACCCACACTGCTAAAGCAATATTAATAAGAATTAAAATGAGGCCATATTAGACAACTAAAAAAATGAAAAGAAAATAAATAAACCAAAATAAAATAAAATTAAAAAGAAAAATGATTGGGTTGCCTCCCAATAAGCGCTTGGTTTACTGTCGTCGGCCCGACTTTGTTGGTATGCTCAATTTTCCACTAGGTCAGAGAGATTCATGACCGTAGTTTGACATTCAATGGGTCCACTCCAGTAATGTTTGAGTCTTTGACCGTTAACCTTGAATGGGCAATTTGAATTTGGTTTTTCGATTTCGATGTTACCATATGGTGCAACAGACACGACTGTAAAAGGACCTGACCAACGTGATTTTAGTTTTCCAGGAATTAAACGCAATCTTGAGTTGAAAAGCAAGACTTGTTGGCCCGGTTCAAATGTTTTATCTATAATTTTCTTATCATGCCAAGCTTTGACTTTCTCCTTGTAGAGTTTTACGTTTTCATAAGCGTTGAATCGGAATTCATCCATTTCGTTCAACTGCAGTAACCTTTTCTCACCTGCTGCTTGTTCATCAAAATTGAGCTTCCAAATGGCCCAGTGTGCACTATGTTCTAGCTCGACTGGGAGGTGGCACGCCTTTCCGTAAACCATTCTATAAGGTGTCATGTCGATCGGATTCTTGTATGCTGTACGATATGCCCATAGAGCATCGTCAAGACGTAAAGACCAATCTTTTCGTGATCGATTGACCACCTTTTCCAGAAACTTCTTGACCTCCCTGTTCGAGACCTCAGCTTAGCCATTGGTTTGGGGATGATACGCAGCTGCAATTTTATGACGAACCCCATATTTCACCAATAATTTTGTGAACTGGTTATTACAAAAATGCGTTCCCTCATAACTTATTATTGCTCGCGGAGTCCCAAATCGTGTGAAGATGTTCTTCTTTAAGAATCGAAGATAAACATTGGCATCATTTGTGGGTAACGTTGCGGCTTCAACCCATTTGGAAACATAATCCACTGCCAACAAAATATACCGATTATTAAAAGATGAGGGGAACGGTCCCATGAAATCGATTCCCCAAACGTCGAACAGTTCTACCTCCAAAATAGAGTTGAGTGGCATTTCATTTCGCTTGGAGATATTACCAATGCATTGGCATCGATCACACTTTAGCACATAGAGATATGCATCCTTGAATAACGAAGGCCAGTAAAATCCTGATTGTAACACCTTGGCCGCAGTTCGATCGCCGGAATAATGACCTCCATAATTTGATGGGTGGTAATGCCCCAATATGCTATCCATCTCTTTATGTGGCACACAACGTCTAATCATTTGATCCGTGCAGGATTTAAACAAGAACGGTTCATCCCAATAGTATTGCTTCACGTCATGGAGGAATTTCTTTCGTTATTATGAGTTCAGATCCGGTGGTAGTACTTTAGCAACCACATAGTTCACATAATCAGCATACCAAGGTAGTGTTGCGGTCACTCATAGAAGTTGTTCGTCCGGAAATTTCTCGTTAATCATTGCATTGTCTTTCCTCTGCACCTCATCATTTTCCAACCACGAAAGATGATCCACTACTTGATTTTCTGTACCCTTTCTATCCCGGATCTCCAAATCAAATTCTTGCAGTAGTAACACCCACCGTATTAACCTCGATTTGGCATCCTTCTTCTCGATCAAATATTTGATTGCAGAATGATTCGTGTAGACAATGACCTTGGTCCCAATGAGATATGCTCTGAATTTGTCGAAGGCAAACACAACTGCAAGTAATTCTTTTTCGGTGGTTGTGTAGTTCAACTGAGCATCTGTCAACGTCTTTCTTGAGTAATAGATTATGTGGACAATTTTGTCATGACGTTAACCCAAAAATGCTCCCACTACATAGTCGCTGGCGTCACACATCAATTCGAATGGTAAAGACCAATCGGGCGCCACAATGATCGGAGCAGATACCAACTTCTTCTTTAAAATCTTGAATGCCTCGATACATGACTGATCTATTTTGAAGGGCACGTCTTTCTCTAATAGGGAACACAAGGGTTTTGAAATTCTTAAAAAATCTTTAATGAAACGTCTGTAGAAACCCGCATGTCCCAAGAAGCTCCGGATTCCCTTCATAGATGATGGAGGAGGTAATTTCTCAATAGTCTCAATCTTTGCTTTATACACCTCTAATCCTGCTGCAGAAACCCTATGCCCGAGAATAATCCCTTCTTTCACCATAAAGTGACATTTTTCCCAGTTAAAAACCAGATTAGTCTCCACGCATCGTTTCAATACTATCATCAGATTTTGCAAGAAAAGATCAAAGCTATCACCAAATACAGAAAAATCGTCCATAAATACCTCCAAATTTTTCTCGACCATGTCAGAGAAGATCGCCATCATGCACCGCTGAAAGGTTGTTGGTGCATTGCATAAACCAAAAGACATTCGCCGAAATGCAAACGTACCGTATGGGCATGTGAATGTCATTTTCTCTTGATCCTCCGGTGCTATAGCAATTTGATTATATCCAGAATAACCATCCAAGAGACAATAAAACTGATGTCCCGCTAGTCTATCCAACATCTGATCAATGAATGGTAAGGGGAAATGATCCTTGCGTGTGGCTTTATTTACCTTGCGATAGTCCATGAATACTCTCCACCCTGTAACTGTTCGAGTAGGGATGAGCTCATTAGCTTCATTTTTCACCACTGTCATACCCCCTTTCTTTGGTACGCATTGTACAGGACTTACCCATGAACTATCTGAGATCGGGTAAATAATGCCAGCATCCAACCACTTTATAATCTCCTTTTTCACCACCTCCTTCATGATGGGGTTTAGCCTTCTTTGCATCTCGATGGTTTGTTTTGCCCCCTCTTCCATTAAGATTTTATGCATACAGAACGACGGGCTAATACCTCGAATATCCGCTATAGTCCACCCAATTGCTGTTTTGAATTCTCGCAAGAACCGTAGCAATATTTCCTTTTGCGTATCAGTCAATTCTGTTAAAACAATAACTGGTAGGGTATCATCTTTTCCCAAGTAAGCATATTGCAGATGGGGTGGTAATGGCTTTAATTCTAGCACCGGTGGCTCTTCTATTGATGGTTTGAACTTTTTACCTTCCGCTTCGGGCCTCTCTATGGTGTCGAAGGATTGAGTGCTTTTCTGAAAAACTGATGGTGTGTCTAGCCATTTGACGTATTCGATATCCTTTTCAATACCATATTCGTCTGCCCCGAGCAAAATAGATTCAAGTGGGTCCTCCAAAAAAGTTGTGTTGAATTTATGATTCACGAATTCCTCCAAGATATCAACACGCATACATTCACCTTTTTCTTTTGGGTACGACATTGACTTGAAAACGTTAAAGGTGACCTGTTGATCTTCAACTCGTATTGTCAATTCACCTTTTTGAACATCAATCAAAGTTCTGCCTGTTTCACAAAATGGTCGCCCAAGAATGATCGGAATCTCACTGTCCACTTCACAATCCAGAATAAAGAAATCTGCGGGGAAGATGAATTTATCCACTTTTACTAACGCATCTTCAACTATACCTCGTGGATATGTAACCGATCTATCCGCTAGCTTCAAACTGATATTCGTTGGGCGTGGAGCCTGAAGTCCGAAGTGGCTGTAGACAAATAATGGCATTAGATTTATACTGGCCCCCAAATCATATAATGCTCGTCCCGAAAACTGATTTCCAATCTCACACGGTATATTAAAGCTACTACGGATCCTTGAGCTTGGTAACTTATTCTAAATGATAGCCTTCGCATTCTTAGTCAATGCTCTTGTCTCGAATTCACCCAATTTCCTCTTCTTTGACAAAACCTCCTTCATAAACTTAGCATAACTTCGGCATCTGTTCTAAGGCTTGGTGAAGGGATGTTGATATGCAATTTCTTGAAGATATCCAAAATCGTGGGGCCGCTTATCTAACTTGGATTTGAAATCTCTGCGGATACTGGTATTGGGGGCATTATCTTTGGTTGGTTAGAATTTTTTACGCTATAAGGTCTCCTCTTGGCGCTTTTCGGTCTCCACTACTTTCTCTGTTTCAATTGATGCCTTGTCCTCCTTTTCCCTATATGTGTGGTGACACTTGTAGTTCTTTCCACTTAAAGAGAGTTACTGCTTTACAATGTTCATCTTTGCGGGTTTTTCTCGGTGTCGCTCGGAAGTGTTCCAAGTGGTCAGTTATTCAATGCATGTGCCATTTGTCCAATTTGATTTTCCAGATTTTTGATCGATGCATTCTGACTTTGTATACTCAGCTCCATTTGATTAAATCTCTTATCACTCTCCTCACTCCTTTTCTTAGTTGCCTTAACAAATCTTTCCAAGGCTTCTTCCCAACTTGCTTTCCGCACAGGTTGTTGTGTCTGGTTTTGAAACCCAGAATTATTTTGCTGTCTTGGTGCTTGTTCTGCAACTTGGTTGTTACTCCATGAAAACCCAAGATGATTTCTCCACCCCGGATTATATGTATTTTGGTTCGAATAGGGTTGAGTTGACCGACTATAACTCCCCACATACTGTGCTGCTTCAGCATTTATGGCACATTGATCCGTAGTATGACCCCCAGCACATATTTCACAAACCATCGCTACCTGCTGAGTGGATTATGGACGCAATAATTCTATCGCTTAGCCATTGCGGTCACTTGCACTTGTAAGGATGTTATCGCATCCACATCATACTTTTCCGCTGTTTTCGGAGGATTAGACCTAGTCATGGGCCACTAATAGTTGTTGGTGACCATCGTTTTTAACAACTGATATGCCTCGTCTAAATTTTTAGACATAATCGCTCCTCCTGCTGCTGCGTCAACACTTGCCCTCGTGGATGCTTGTAAACTATCACAAAATATCCCCAATTGCATCCACTGTGGAATTCCATGGTGTGGGAACTTGCGGAGCATATCCTTAAACCTTTCCCACGCCTCATACAACGATTAGAATCAAAGCGTCTTGAAGGTATGAATATCATTCCGTAGTTTTGCTGACTTTGCTGGTGGGAAAAACTTAGCTAGAAATTTTTGAGCTAAGTCATCCCAAGTGCGGATTGAGTCAGGAGGTTGAGAGTATAACCAACTTCGTGCTTTGTCTTTCAAAGTAAATGGGAACATTCTTAACCTTGTAGCATCTTCCGACACATTGTTGAATTTGAAGGTGTCGCATACTTCCAAGAAACTCAAGATATGCTCATTCGGATCATCCAACGAACTACCCCCAAACTGACATTGATTCTAAAGCATTTGAATGGTTGTTGGTTTGATCTCAAAAGTGTTAGCATTGATTGTCGGTCTCCTAATGCTCGACTGTATATCCGTGACATTCGGCATGGCATGGTCCCGAAGTGATTTCTGATCGTTCCCTGCCATGTTCACTGGAATTTCTTGTTCCTCCAGTTTTTCTTCCTCGGGTGATACTTCACTAGTCGATTGCCCTTTCCGGAACTTCCTTTCAATCTCGTCTGTATAAGGAAAAAGTTCCTTTCTTGCCCTTGATCTAGTGTGCATACACTCGCAAAGAATTCCTGCGAAAACAAGAAGAAAAATAAGTAACGTTTAAATTAAGACCGAATTGATTATAACTAATATGGAATTAATATTAACAAAGAATTCCTCGACAACGGCGCCAAAAACTTGTTGGTTGATTTCACAATCAAAGCAAACGTGCAAGTATACACGATCAACAAGTAATATAGTGATAAATTAGAGTATCGATCCCTCAGAGAATTCCAATTAATAAATTCCAACTACTAGTACTGTATCAATTCAATTTTATTTAAACAACCAAAAATTGTGATTATTAAAACTAATAAAACTAATTATAAATATAACAAAAAATTATACTAAAAGAAAACAAAGAACAAATTAAGAATTATTTGAGTGCAGATGAATGATAATTAAGACTCCAATTTCCCCAAATATGATTATTAAATCAATTATCCAATTATCCCAATTATTATGTCTATTGAATTGTTAAAAGGAATTCTCAAATTTCAAAAGCCCTCTCTCGAGTGATCAATTGCCTTCTATCTAACCCAGATTAATTTTGCTATATCTCTATGCAAAACAATTGAATTAAACTCGTTACAAACCCAACTCCTTATGTGTTACATGCGGTAAATAGATATTCTCATTCTATTCACAAACGTAATTATTCACTGTGCAAATAACTAAGTCACATGTCACCCTGCCCAGTTCTAACTCTAGAATTCCTTTCTCAATTCCTTCTAGAGTAACACGGTAATTATTGGCCAGATAATTAATTAATAAATACGAAGCATGAAGAATAATTCACTTCAACATAAATAATTGGAATAAATTAAATAATCAATTCATAACCATAAAAGGTTCCATTGGAATCTTAATAAAAGGAATTAGTTCATGACGGAAATAAAAATCACAATTAATTGATAAATCATCCTTAATGAGTTACACAATTTAAAAGAATAATGAAGAAGAAGAACTCCATGTTTTTAAGCCTTCAGATCTGTTCTTGCTCCTTGTTCAATCTCCAAAATGTGTAGAATAGCGTCCCAATTCAATGTAAAGAATCAATTTATATTTACTTGCCCAATTCCACAAATCCTAGTCCAAATAGGCTTCCACTACACTTCAAAACAAAGTCAAACTGCAAGTCAAAGTGATCCACGTGCGCGCGTTCAAGTCTGGGTCAGCCGAAGACCAGTGCCCCGACGCTGGCTTTTGCCTTTGGAGCAGCGCCCCGACGCTAGGGTGCAGAAACCAATTCTCTTGCCCTTTTTAGTCCCACAGCTTCCAAACGTTCCACATCTGCAAAACACATCATAAACACAATAAAAAGATACTAAAATGACTCAAAAATACACAAATCTAAACTCGAGTATATCTAATTCATGGGTATATTACCCAATCATCAGCTACCATGCTCGCAAAGTTTTACATTGGGTCTTGTTGTTTTTCTTCAGCATTGTTGACAGATTCTTCTGCCCTTTGGTTTCGAGTTTGACGTATTGGCGGCAAAATCTGGTTAAATAAGACTATAAATTATTGTTTATATTATAAACCTTATCATATAAGTTTAATATATTAAACTTATTTAATTACACAAACATAGATTCATATTCATTTAGCGAATACTTTACATAGCATAACACATACTGCTTTAAACATCAGTTATCCCTTTGTGACTACAAAAGTCGGGATTCACTACTACAAAAGTTGGACATATTACATTACACAGACATAGTAATCATATATATTACATTAAACACATCTACATAACAGAACCTATACTACCTATTCACTACGCCTTCTTCTTGATCTTGGACAACCTTTCGCCTGCTGACCTTCTATCCCACAAATAAAGCATGCACCTTGCTTATAGTAGGGACAATAAAGAGAGGTATGTCCCTCAAAGTCGTAAATATAACATATCTTTTTCCCTTTCCTGCATACACCTTCATGTTTCTTGTTACAGTTTGTACAATTTTCTATTCTGTTAAGGTCCCCTTGGTTGTTATTAGAGTTTCCTTTATCGCGGTCTTTTATCTTTCTTTTCCCTTTCTTGCTCAGAGCTGCACACAATTTTTTTCTCTTGGCTCCCATTTGATCAATTTGGATTTTAAGCTTATCTTGTTCTTCCATTATTTCTATTAACGCCTGATGCAATTGACTATTTAGCAGCTCTTCTATTTCCCACAATTTTTCCATAGAAAAACCTTGTTCCTCAGATTCTACACTTCCGTTGTTGCTTGATCAGCTCCAACTTCAGTGTCCGAATCACTATCTGTCAGTTCCACCATTTCCGGATCTGGTACTACGTTTTCCACGATAACCACCTCATCCGAGTTGCTTTCAATATGAGCCTCTATTTCAGCTATTGGATTTGATATTGGCTCCTTCTTTAAGTTATAAGCATATAATAAGCCTTTTCCCCCTGACATCTACACATATAAATTATCCTGATTAGCATATAGTATATACACATAGAAAATAATAGTTTTATATAAGTTATCTTTTATTTTGTTTGACGATGAATTAATTCAATTCATCTCCTTCTAAACTTTATTTGAGTTATTTGTATTTTCAACGTTTCCCTCTGTTCTAAGGTTATAGCCCTTAGTTTATCCCACCTAAGGTTTCTTACTCTAAAGCTCTGATACCAACCTGTGACGCCCCCAAATTCAGGTACTTGAAATCCGAACTCGGTGCTTCACGATACCATTTCTATGAGCGAAATAATACTAATAATAATAACAATAATATAAAAATCAAACTTAATTTACATATGCATCAGAGTCTACTCCCAGGTACGCGACCTTTAAACATTCATTACAGATACTTAATATATATATCATTCTTATCTTAATAAAGTCAAACTATTACATAGTATATCACCAACTTATTCTGCAACCTTCCCTTTCCCTTTGTTCTTAGCCGAGCCTTCTGGTTGTTCACTGTTGGGTAAAATCTATATACGCACAACATGCAAGTATACGTGGTCAATAAGTAATAAAGTGATGAGTAGAGTATCGTTCCCACATAGACCAACTAGCAATAATCATAACTTACAATTACCAATTTTCAATTAACCCTAATTTTATTAAACTATTCAACTCAATGATTATAATTAAAAATTCTAAATTAAAGAATAAATGAACTACCACAAAATAATCACAAATATCAAAATATGGAATTTCAAATAATTAATGGAGAATTAGACTTATTCCAATCCAATTCACTATCCCATCTTAAGCTTCATTCTGAATTTAACATCTTTATTCCAATCCAATTCACTATCCCAGTTTATTAATCAAGAACACGAATGTAGTATTAACCACCTCTCGATGCACTAATACCGTATTAACTTAAATCCACAATTAAGATAGAAACAAGTTAAACACCTTAATCAACTAAATCACTATATCTCTATGTGAATTATAATTAAAGAAGGTTTAAGATTAAGTTGTCTATCTTATTACAAGCGATGTCAAGCATATCTCTACCTTAACATTCATCAAGATTCTGCTATTCACAAAATTCATGAACACATGCTATATTAATTAAGTCTAGATTTGAATATCCTCTCTTGATTCCATACAAATCCACAAAGAATTGTTGATCAGACAATTCATAAATTCACGCCCTAATTAATATAGATAAACTGGAAAATAGCTTATTGAAATGGAAATCAAAGTTTACAAAATCATCGATTCACTCAAAGATCCATCACAAGCCTAAAAAGTGAATTAGTTCATTATAACCGAAATAAACACTGAATAAATTATAGAAATCATTCATTCAATTACAAATAATAGCCTAAGATAAAGAATATTGAAAAACACCCTTCTCGTAGCCTAGAA
Organism: Panax ginseng; assembly: GCA_020205605.1. NCBI lineage: Eukaryota > Viridiplantae > Streptophyta > Magnoliopsida > Apiales > Araliaceae > Panax > Panax ginseng. Next base: position 89,649,907 of record CM035130.1, on the reverse strand, counting down.
TTGCAATCGTCTCAAAAATCTCCTCGAAATACTCCTCCAAAGCTTGCTTAGAAAAATTCGTAATGTTTCTTGTGTCTTGTTGAATTTGTTATTTTTTTTAGTAGTAGATGTCCAACACACAAGTCTCAGCTGAAAATTCCCTTCAATTAGAGTTCATACGCTATCCAAATGCTAGAAACCAACTCCCATCAAAGTTCAAAGAACAACAGAGTCTATTTCAATGAGAGACCCCTCGCCTCGGTGGGGGTACATGCCTTATATAAGCTCATACAGTGGCACCCTTTCTGTCAGCGATATTGAAGACCCCGCCTTACATTTGAGGTATATAAACCAAATATGCTCACCCAGTGCCTCTATTCTGCCAAAAGATTTGTTGTACTTCAAAATTTCTTCCAACTTTGTACCAATTAACTCCACATCACACCGAATAGCTCCAAATACATGTTAAATGCCACAACAACCATCCTACACATAAAATAACATAAAACAAGTAAAAATGAACATGATCACAAGAATTTAGCAATAATTATTCATGAAATGGACATTGAATCGCGTATATAAAATCCACTTATCAAAATCCCCCAAACTTAAACCGTGCTAGTCCTCGAGCACAAAACAACTACATGTAATGCAATGCAATGAGATGAAAAAGATATGACCTCACTTATATGCATTCGAATCCAAAAATATCGCAGAATTAAGATTATCTTAACGGCCTCAGTGAAAACAAGCAGCTATACAATGTCAACCACCAAAAACCAATCTACAATTCCATTTTAATCCTCAAATCTCAAGCCATCATCACTAGTATAGTGTGTGTGTGTGATCAACATCCATGATAACTGATACGGACTCAAATTCAATACATAATCAATCTCTTAGAAGGAATCATACAGCGCAAACTTAAAAATTTCAAAAATAGACAGTTCCAACTAAAACTAAACAATCACTAATCTTAGGAGCTCAAGCAGGGTACTTATACTTTATTTTTATATACTTTTTTTTCTATTTTTTTTCTTCTTTTTCTTTCTATTTTTTCTATATACATACATGACTGTGCAATGTCTCATCCCATTAGGCTGACAGTGCTACCATTTAGCGACCTTTCGACCAACGACTCCCAGACCATAAAAGACCTTAGGGCGCTTGGTGTAAAGACAATCCCCTCGGGCGTACTTGCTAAAGTAACAAAGGCCCCGAAACAAGACTAGTCACAAAATATATACTCTTTTATATATATATATATATATATATATATATATATATATATATATATATATTTAAAGCTTATATACCCCAAATATCATCCCCCAAACTTAGGTTCTTGCCTAATTTTTGCCTTTACTGTCTATCCTTGTCATTTTCGAATTTACTCTAGCATTATCCTTTAGAGACTATTTATGTATCCATTTGAACTGACCAGTTAACAACAATGTTATTATTCGTGCTAACCTTTTCTATACCAGTTCCAAACAAGCTCATTATTCAATTCATAAAAGAAATTGTATCACAGTTCTAGTAATCAACATTATATTCGTTAACCTATTATCAATCTCATCATTGGCCCACAAACAATATGAACTACAACATTGCTGGACTTACGCAAACATAATATTTAACTAACTCATTATTTTTTTTTAGATAACAAAATGCACTATTTACAAACTAAAACATTGCAAAGATAAAGATAACCTAACTACTATGTATGCATCTAAGCTAGTATGTAGTTCTTCCTACATTACTATGCATCATTGAAATTAAAATGACAAAATGCAAACCTAAGCCTAAGTACTCCAAATGCATGCAAACACAAATTTAAATCCCCCAAACTTAACTAATACAATGTCCTCATTGGATGAATAATCAAAATAAGTACGTGAGAACTTCCCTGCTATCGCTTGAGTCTGAGGAGGTGGTTGTTGTTCATCTTCGTCAGAATCACTTGGTGGAAACCTCGGCATTGGTCCGGGCTACTGATATGGAAATCGGGCCGCCGGGTTGAAGCTTTGAAGACTTGTGTTGAGTGAGGCAAAAGATGAGTTCATAACATCAAACATGTGATCTTGCCTCATTGCCAATCGCCTCATTTCCCGACATGGTGCTTTGTTGTGCGCATTTATTTGATTTTGGAAATCAAGGAACTGAGGACTGGATATGGCCTCGACCTGCGCTACCTGCTCGGCCCCTTGATTGCCCGTGGCTTCATCATCATCCCCCGATGTCTCTATAGCATCAACGTCATCTTCCGAATCTGACAGAAAAATAAAACCCAGACCACGCGGATGTGACTCGCCCCCTGCCTATACGGAATACCGCGATATCATTCGAGAATCAAGCTACGCAAGAGGTATTTGTGTGGGCTCGTCTTCAGACCATCTAACCCTTGCATTGCGACACAACCCACAAATGAGTGATGGATGTGGCAAGCCGTCTAAAAAATTTCCACATAAACACCGGCAGATGGAGAAACAGATAATGGCCCCGACATCGATAATGAAATCTTGCACAATGGCGTAAAACAGTAACGCCTTCTCTTTTGTGACGTACGAGGTATGTTGGGACAAAAGAAATTTTACGCATAGGAATGCATACTATATTTTTCCATACCGACTAAGGTCCTTGTTATGGAACATGGTGCCTCCCTTCCAAACTTTCATCCAAGATGTTCCTAGCTTTGTCATCTCTGTGATTATAGCATCATAGTCCAGATCAGAATTTCGTAGATGAGCATAATGGCAGTGTCTAGGTACTCGTAGTTGATAGTAGGTGTTGATTGCATCAGGGCTAAACGGAACCAACCGACCTCGAACAAACGCGTGGAATGGTTTTTTGTCCTCAGCGTTTGCATAGAATTCTTTGACAATGTTTACCACAATGGGTTCTGGCTCTTCAGTGAATTTTGTCCACCCCTTTTGATAAATTTGAGGGATCATCTCCCCATCATTAGGATCCGGTGCCAACCCCCGCTCCGGTGTAAGGGCTTTGGTGAGCATGTAGTCATACCGGTCGACGGCGGTGGCACTCGCGAATTTTCGGCGATCAAAGGTGCGGGTTGGTTGAGATGGCTCGGAACTCTCTCCCCTTTGGTGTTTAGAAGATGATTGTGAAGCCATGATTTCTCTCTAGTGCTTGACCTGCCTTAGCTTTCCCCCAAACTTTTCAATTTGTTCCACTCTAGCTCTCAAGTATCCTCTATGAATTCTCTATATGAATTGTTTTGAGAGATGTGATATGAGAGGTAGTGATATATATAGAGGTGGAAGAATGGCTACTATTGGTGGAGTGAAGATGTGGGGTAATTATGGGAGTTAAGGAAGTAGTGGGAAGTAGAAGTGATGGTAGTGGGTGGTGGTTATGGGGTTTAATTGATGTAGTGGGTAAGTAGGAAAGTGGTATATTATTGGGAAGGGGAGAAGCCTACGTGTAACTGCCAGAAGTTGGTTGAATTCTAGGACCCCCCCCTACGCCACTATCTATCTTGTCACATGAGTTTAGGGACCCCGACCGTGGCGGTTGTTGTTGTGTTCTTTAAGGCCGCTAACACAAGCTATGCTACTATCCAAACTATTTGGAAACCCCCCGCCCCGGCTGGCTATGCTACTGTCAGACTCCCTTTATTTCTCAATTTGCTTCATTGTAGCTCACTTAATGCTCCATTTTCCATCCTGCAAGATATACACATGAGAATTAGTGAGTTATCAAAAACTTGTTGTATTATGGAGAGATTAACTAGACTTTCATTGTATGCTACTACCTAGTAATTGAATAAAAACTATATTTTAACAAATATGAATAGAAAATACGATAAAGAAACTAAAGATTGGGTTACCTCCCAAATAGCGCTAGATTTTAAGTCGTTCAGCCTGACTACTTCCTGTTCATGTTGTGTCGGTCAATGTGATGGCAATCACGTCGGTGTTGGCTTCTTCACCCCAATAATGCTTTAAATGGTGTCCGTTTACTTTGAACTTATCTAGTGGATTGTGACTGTAGAGTTCAACTACGCCATGAGAGAAAACCCGTTTGATAGTGAATGGTCCCGACCATCTCGATTTAAGCTTTCCGGGGAACAATCGCAGCCGTGAGTTGAATAATAGTACTGATTGACATGGCTCGAATGTTCGATGCATAATTTTTTGGTCGTGCCATCTTTTTACCTTTTCTTTGTATAATTTGTAATTCTCATAGGCGTGAAGGCGAAATTCGTCGAGTTCATTCAATTGAAGTAGTCTCTTCTCCCCTACAGCTGCTTGATCAAAATTGAGTTTTTGCACCGCCCAATATGCCTTATGTTGTAGCTCGACCGGTAAGTGACATACCTTCTAGTACAGTAGTTGATATGGTGACATCCCAATTGGTGTCTTGTATGTAGTCCGGTATGCCCATAATGCATTGTCCAATCTAAGAGACCAATCTTTTCGACTCGGATTCACCACTTTCTCCAATATCTTCTTAACTTCTCTGTTTGATACCTCAGCTTGTCCACTTGTTTGAGGGTGATATGATGTAGCTACCTTGTGGTTGACCCCATACTTGGCCAAAAGAGCAGTAAAGGACTTATTGCAGAAGTGACTACCTTCGTCACTGATTATTGCTCTCGATGTGCCAAACCACGTGAAAATAATTTTTTGTAGAAATTTGAGGACCACTTTGGCATCGTTGGATGGTAGTGATGCCACTTCAACCCACTTCAATACGTAATCCACCGCGAGTAGAATATACTAATTGTTCAACGATGACGGGAATGGTCCCATGAAATCGATACCCCATACATCAAAGATTTCCACTTCAAGAATCATTTGTAAAGGCATCTCATTCCATTTTGAAATGTTGCCCACCCTTTGGCACCTATCGCATTATTTGACAAAATAGTGGGTATCCTTGAATAATGTAGGCCAATAAAAACCCGATTGCAACACCTTCGTTGTTGTCCTCTCACTCCCATAATGTCCGCCATACGCAGATGAGTGACACTCATGTAGAATGTTCTTCACTTTACTATAGGGGACGCACCGTCGAATCATTTTGTTGGCGCACTGCTTGAACAATTATGGTTTGTCCCACATGTACCATTTCACATCATGAAGAAATTTCCTTTTCTGTTGTCTTGTGAGGTCAGGTGGTAGAATGTTTCTCACAAGAAAATTTGCATAATCCCCATACCACGGAATCTCTGCAGAAATCCTAAACAGTTGCTCATCTGGGAATGACTCATTAATTTCACATCAGTCATCTTTTACTTTCCCTTGGTTTTCCAGCCTAGCGAAGTGATCTGCTACTTGATTCTCCATCCCCTTCCTATCCTTTATTTCTAAGTCAAACTCTTGAAGTAGGAGAATCCACCGGATAAGGCATGGCTTAGCACCCTTTTTCGCTATTAAGTACCGAATCGCCGCATGGTCCGTGTAGACTATCACCTTAGTCCCGATCAAGTAAGCTCGAAATTTGTCAAACGCATACACCACTGCAAGAAATTCCTTTTTTGTGGTTGTGTAATTCATTTGAGTCTTTGTAAGTGTTTTGCTTGCATAGTATATGGCGTGAAACACCTTTTCTCGTTGTTGGCCCAAAACAGCCCCAACCGCGTAGTGACTTGCATCACACATAAGCTCGAATGGCATGCTCTAATCCAGTGCGACTATCACGGGGGCTGTAGTCAATTTTTTCTTTAATAAGTCAAAAGATGTCTTGCATTCTTCATCAAAACTGAAAATAGCATCCTTCTCTAAAATACTGCATAGAGGTTTTGCAATTTTAGAGAAGTCTCTTATGAACCTCCTGTAGAACTCAACATGTCCCAAGAAACTCCTAATACCCTTAACTGAGCTCGGTGGAGGCAGTTTCTCGATTGTTTCCAACTTTGCGTTGTCAACCTCTAATCCTTAAGCCGAAACCTTATGGCCCAAATTTATGCCCTCTTCAACCATGAAGTGGCATTTTTCCCACTTTAGTACGAGATTCGTATCCTTACATCTCTGCAACACCATGACCAGATTCACTAGCAAGTAAGTATAAAGCTGTCCCCATAGGCAGAAAAAGTCATCCATGAAGACTTTAACATTTTTCTCCACCATGTCTAAAAAAATGGCCATCATACACCGTTGGAAAGTTGCAGGTGCATTGCATAACCCGAATGACATCCTCCTGAATGCAAATGTATCGTAAGGGCACGTGAATGTCGTCTTCTCTTGATCCTCCGAAGCGATGATTATCTGGTTATAACCCGAGTATCCATCCAACAAATAGTAATACTCATGTCCCGCCAATCTATCCAATATTTGATCAATAAAGGGCAGCAAGAAATGGTCTTTTTGGGTTTCCTTGTTCAATTTTCTATAATCCATGCAAACCCTCTAACCTGTCACTGTTCTTATCGGTATTAGCTCGTTGTCCTCATTCTGCACCACAGTCATTCCTCCCTTTTTCGGCACGCATTGGACCAGACTAATCCACTTACTGTCGAAAATTGGGTAGATGATGTCGGCATCTAACCACTTCAATATTTCTTTGTTCACAACTTCCTTCATAATAAGGTTAAGACACCGTTATTGCTCCACCGTTGGTTTTGCCTCATCTTCTATCAAAATTTTGTGCATGTAAAATGAAGGGCTGATTCCCTTTATGTCCGCAATCGCCCACCCAATACCTGATTTGTGTTCCCTAAGTACCCTCAGCAACTTTTCTTCCTGCAATTCGTTAAGTGCAGCTAAAATAATAATAGGTAAAGAATTTGAATTGCCTAAATACGCATACTGAGGTGTTTAGGGAGTGGCTTAAGTTCCAACTTTGGTGGCTCTTCCAATTATGGTTTTAATTTTTCTGTGGCTAATTCCTCCGTGTGTAATGGTTCAAACGGTGTTCTAAATCTGGAAACTCGTGGCAATGAGTCTAGTATTTGTAAGTAATCCACCAATTCCAGGTCATCGACCTCTTCATCCCCCAATAAAGTTGTTTCTAACGGATCGTTGACCAAACTCTTGCTCATATCTTCACTGATGATTTGCTTAATTAAATCCATTCAAAAACATTCGTCCTCATTTGTGGGGAACTTCATGGCCTTGAACACATTAAATTTGATTTCTTGATCTTGGACCGTCATAGTAAGTTCTCCTTTTTGTACATCTATGAATGTCCTAGGATAATCGGGATATTCTTGTCCTCCTCAAAATCAAGAATGATAAAGTCCGCGGGGAATATAAACTTATCAACCTTCACCAAAATGTCCTCTACTATGCCTCTCGGATATGTGACTGACCTATCCGCCAATTGCAATGAAATATTCGTAGGCCTTGGCATGGGCAACCCCAATTCTGTGTATACTGACAATGGCATAAGGTTCACACTCGCCCCCAAATCACATAAACACTTGCTAAAATGCATGTTCCTGATTGTGCATGGGATAGTGAAACTCCCTTGGTCCTTGAGTTTTGGTAGTAGTGTCTGTTGTAATACTGCACTACACTCCTCGGTTAGTGCAACTATCTCAAAATCTTCCCATTTCTTCTTTCTTAACAGAATCCCTTTCATAAATTTCACGTAGCTCGGCATTTGCTTTAGGGCTTCTGCAAATGGAATGTTAATCTGGAGTTTCTTGAATACTTCCAAAAATTTTGCAAATTGCTTGTTTAATTTCTATTTTTGTACCCTCTGCTGAAATGATGGTGGTGGATAAACAATTGGCTTTTTGTTTAGCTTTATTTCCTCACTCTGCTTATCCTCACCCTTTCTTCCTTCAATCACGTTACTATCATCAACTTTTTCATCCGAAGTCGCTGAATTTTCTGCATTAGTACCCTCGAGATGTTTTCCACTCCTCAATGTAATTGCCTGACACTGTTTATGGTTACCCTTTGGATTTCTCTCTGTATCGCTTGGTAGGGTCCCTTGTGGCCTGTAATTTAGTGCTAAAGCAATTTGCCCCATCTGATTTTCTAAGTTCTTGATGACTATTGCTTGATTTTTCATCGCTGCCTCATTACTAGTTATATACTTCGATACCAATTCTTCGAATTCTGATTTTCTTTCCTGATGCTGAGCCGATTGTAGGTGATTCTGAAAGCCTGGGGGATATGACTGTCGTGGAGGTTGATGTTGCTGATTATTGCTCCACGAGAAATTCAGATGATTCCTATTCCCTTGATTATATGTATTCTGATATGTATTCTGCAGAATTCTATTATAATTGCCCACAAACTGCACAGATGCTCGATTAATCGGACATTGATCCGTTGGGTGCTCTCCCGCGCACAACTCATATATAACTGCCACTTGCTGTGCTTGAGCCCCTGTCATGGCATCTAACTTCTTAGACAACACAGAAATATGTGCTTCTATAGCTGTTACCCCATCTACTTCTAACACCACAGCTGCCTTTGCCTATGTCATTCTTGTTGTGGGCCACTGGTAGTTATTGGCTGCCATGGTTTCAATCAAATTGTAGGCTTCCTCGTAACTATTAGCCATGAATGCTCTACCCGAAGTTGCATCAATACTGGTTCTGAGGTTTCCATTCAATCCATTGTAAAACGTGTTCACCTGCAACCACTTCGGCAACCCATGATGGGGACACTTTTGGAGAAATTCTGTGTATCTCTCCCATGCCTCATATAACGACTCCCCATGTTGCTGCTCAAACATGTTATCTTGTTCCTCATCTTAGCAGTTTTCGCCGGTGGGAAGAATTTAGCGAGGAATTTCTAAGCTAGGTCTTCCCACGTAGTGATTGATCCCGGCAGTAGAGAGTGTAACCAACTTTTCGCCTTGTCCCGTAGAGTGAATGGGAACAAGCGAAGTCTCACCGCATCATCTGTGTAAGACCCCAACTTTTAGGAATAAAAATGAATTTTCTATAAATATCATTTATGAATATTATGGAATGAATTTGATATAATGTTATAGTTGTGGGTAATATTTATAAATTTTGCAAAATCACGCAAGTTGTTATATAATATTCGATTGGTGGGGAATATTTGTTTTAACGAGGAATATTAAAGACAACGGAACAATCATTGGTGGACCCATAATGGAATTATTATGCGATTGAGAAAGCGACAAAAATATCTTTTTATGAAAATAACGGCGGAAGTTTTACCGTTAAGCTGTTGAAACATCCGGTGTTAAAAAATGCGATGTCTGGCGTGGTTGCATAGTAGCACACGGTATTGATTATTGATGCTTACGTGAGAAGTCACTCAATTTTGTTCAATTATTGCTACAGTAATTGTTGCATAGTATCTCATGTTATTTGATTCCTTTATTGTCGATATTTAATATATTATTAAATCAATAATTGAGATAGTAAAGTTATTAATATTATTATTTGCAATATTAACGATGTCTAGAAGTTCTGCCAAGGAGAGGTTTGGTCACCTAATTGCGCGCCAATAGGGAGAAATCCTTATTGGAAAGCCCACTCTTTCTTGGGAACGACCTGGTCGATTAATATTATGAATTATAATAAAGGTGATAAGTTTTGTTTTATTATTATTATAAATGTAATAAAACAAAAAAACTTTTTATATAAAATAGAATACTTTTATAAAGTTATTTATTTTATTAGACTAGAAATAGAATATATAATATTCTATTATGCATAGTGTTTGCATAGTGCCTGCATAGTGTTTGCATAGTAAAATATTTTTATATAAAACAGAATACTTTTATAAAGTTATTCGTTTTATTAGATTATAAATAGAATATATTATATTTTATTTAAAAGATTTTATTTTATTAGAATATTTTATTAATACTGCATAGTAAATCAATATGGACCGTCCGTTTAAAAGTAAATCAATCTAGATCGTTCATGAATTAGTTACTATTCAGCCCATTCTCCTATAAATAGAAGCTTATTCCTTCATTATTTCTTACGAATTCACTGAAACTCTAGAGAGAGAAACTATAGAGAGAAAGAAGAAAAGTATTCTGCTACTTCACTACTCCTATATCCAGTTTCTTTTAAGGTAAGGGCTATTATTTCTTTCGTATTCATGAAGAGAACTTCTGTTATTCCATTATTCATTATTCATTGGAATAACTTTGATGTCGTGGACTACCCTATACTTGGTGAAATTCTTACATTATTCCATTCTTTATCATTATGTTGGAATAACATGTCATGCTAATACCGCATACATGGTGAAATTCTTACATTATTCCATTCTTTATGATTACGTTGGAATATCACATACATGCGTATTACGCCTAACACGGTTCCATTATTTATTACATTGGAATAACTTTGGTTGTCTTGTCTATCGCATGCATGGTAATTTCATTGTTATTCCATTCTTTATTATTACATTTGGAATATCACATGCATGCATTTATGCATGACCTGGTTCTATTATTTATTATTCTGTTGGAATAACCGATCTGTACAGTATATCACATGCCTGGTGAATTATTTTGTTATTCCATTCTTTATTATACTAAGTTGGTTAAAGTTTTGGCTTCTATACTCCATGAAATTATTGGAATATCCTAGATATTTGAACTTCATCCAGTATCTTTTCATGGAAATATTCTTCTGAGCATTCTTGAATTTTACTCCACAAAGAAGTATCATGTTGACAATTTGGATGTTATTGGTTCCTGGATAAATTAATTCTTGAACTTGTTTTATTGAATTCTTATATCATTGTCATCATCCTCATGTTTATATTATGTTGAAAGTCATCTGTGGCATGTAGTGCACAAATGGACTTGGTATGATTATGACCAGGGATTAATCAGTATAATCATGACCATAATGTTACAAATGATGTGGTAAAAGTCCTCATTGGCCCGTTGTGCATTGATGGACAGTTGTTGGCATGATCATGACAATTGATGAATACACGAATATCCTTGGCCTGTAGTGCATGGATAATTTGTGGTTGTGATACTAATGAATATCCTTGGTCGTAGTTCAGGGATGATGTGGATTATTTATTAAGCTGAGTCTCGGCGATAAAAGTGATGAAAAACCTTTTAAATCATAGAAGATAGTAGATTTTATTCTCTACTTGACTCTTTTAATGGATTGCTTGTTCCGCTACAGTTAAACATGATGTTTGTTATATTGTATCAGTTTAACACTATTGAAGGCTAAGGATAATTTATTCTGCATTATCTTAGTCATAATATTTCTTACTGGGCTAGTTGATCTCACCCTTTTGCTTTCATTTTTCTCTTCAAAAAATGAGAAAGTAGCAGGGACTAGTCGGGGAACGGAGTGATGGTCCAGTTGATAGCATTAGTAGTCCTCACTATTCTATTAAATAGTGTGTTAATAAATGTATTGAGGACTTATTTTGAGTTTGAATACTGTCTAGAAGATAATATTTGTATTAAAACTCACAGCTCATGTTGTATATTTAAATTTGTATTTGTATTCTGTACCATGTATTTGGCGATTCAGAATAGGTGATGTATATCTATTTTGGGGGCGTCACAATCTGACACCCTATTATACCTAAAAGTGTCGCAAATTTCCAGAAAGCTGACTAGATGTTCATTCGGATCGTCATTAGCCAATCCCCCAAACTGAACTGAATTATGGATCATTTGAATCGACCCAGGCATGATTTCAAATGTGTTAGCAGCTATTACGGGCATGGTGATGCTTGACTGCAGTTCAGTCACCTTGGGTGTGGCGAAGTCCCTTAATGCTTTTTTATCTTCTGCTGCCATTTCCTCTTCGTTCTCAGATGTTTCAAATTCTTGCCTCATTTCCTTGATTCACTTACTTAACCTCTGAAACCTTTTCTCTATGTCGTCCTCAAAAGGCAGCAAGTTTGGATTTTTGGACCAAGTTTGCATAAACTGTTTCCAACACCTGAAATAAGAGGAACATAACAAAAATAAAAAATGTCTAAGTAAAACTGGATTAATTAAACTAATATTGTAAAAACTATTAAGATCTATACTAAATAAGTCCTCGGCAACGGCGCCAAAAACTTGTTGGGTAAAATCTATATACGCACAACACGCAAGTATACGTGGTCAACAAGTAATAAAGTGATGAGTAGAGTATCGGTCCCCCAGAGACCAACTAGCAATAATCTTAACTTACAATTACCAATTTTCGATTAACCCTAATTTTATTAAACTATTCAACTCAATCATTATAATTAAAAATTCTAAATTAAAGAATAAATGAATTACCACAAAACAATCACAAATATCAAAATCTGGAATTTTAAACAATTAATGGAGAATTAGACTTATGATTTCACCTTAAGCTTCACTCTGAATTTAACACCTTTATTCAAATCCAATTCACTATCCTAGTTTATTAATCGAGAACATGAATGTAGTATTAACACCCTCTCAATGCACTAATATCGTATTAACTTAAATCCACAATTAAGATAGAAACAAGTTAAACACCTTGATCAACTAACTCACTATATCTCTATGTGAATTACAATTAAAGAAGGTTTAAGATTAAGTTCTCTATCCGATTATATGCGATGTCAAACATATCTCTACCTTAACATTCATCATGATTCTGCTATTCACAAAATTCATGAACACATGCTATATTAATTAAGTCTAGATTTGAATATCCTCTCTTGATTCCATACAAATCCACAAAGAATTGTTGATCAGACAATTCATAAATTCACGCCCTAATTAATATAGATAAACTGGAAAATAGCTTATTGAAATGGAAATCAAATTTTACAAAATCATCGATTCACTCAAAGATCCATCACAAGCCTAAAAAGTGAATTAGTTCATTATAACCGAAATAAACACTGAATAAATTATAGAAATCATTCATTCAATTACAAATAATAGCCTAAGATAAAGAATATTGAAAAACACCCTTCTCGTAGCCTAGAATTGCAATCGTCTCAAAAATCTCCTCGAAATACTCCTCCAAAGCTTGCTTAGAAAAATTCGTAATGTTTCTTGTGTCTTGTTGAATTTGTTATTTTTTTTAGTAGTAGATGTCCAACACACAAGTCTCAGCTGAAAATTCCCTTCAATTAGAGTTCATACGCTATCCAAATGCTAGAAACCAACTCCCATCAAAGTTCAGCAACAACAGGAGTCTACTTCAACCGAGACCCCCTCGCCCCGGTGGGGGTACATGCCTTATATAAGCCATACAGCTCAATGCACCCTTTCTCATTAATCGATATTGAAGACCCCCGCCATTTACCGGGGTATATAGGCCAAATATGCTCACCCCAGCGGGCCTCTATTCTGCCAAAAGATTTGTTGTACTTCAAAATTTCTTCCAACTTTGTACCAATTAACTCCATATCACACCGAATAGTTCCAAATACACGTTAAATGCCACAACCATCCTACACATAAAATAACATAAAACAAGTAAAAACGAACATGATCACAAGAATTTAGCAATAATTACGCATGAAATGGACATTGAATCGCGTATATAAAATCCACTTATCATTCACACTTAGCTGAAAACATTTTAAATTAAGCAAGGATGAGCATTTGAGTGCCCAACAAGTAATAGAAATTATAAATATTAGCTGAAAGGATTAAATATTTTCTTTGTACGACCCTTCTACTACGAATCAACATTTGTGAAGTAAGCTAAACCAATAATAACAATATATTAATTCTATATCAAAATTTTGAAACTATGTATTCACTATAACTGGAGATTAGTCGACACACTATGAACATTTTTTCTATTTTCGAAAATGTAAAATAGAACTTCATCTGCAAACCGTCATAACTTACGGGCACGAGGGGTGATCAGCCCGTTATGCCCTGTATTGATCAATACTACATGAAAGAACGATATTATCGTTCATGTGATCCCCCTTTGGCGCACAAAAGATTTCCCATAAATGGGATGTTCATACTTAGTCGGGAATCCGAACCAAAACAATTTGGTCGAATAATAATAAAGTTCTATCTTGTTCAATAATATTTTAAGTTTGTGTCTAGCCGGATCAAATAGCTTAGACAGCTTTTAAGTCAATGTATACATAATGGAAATTAATAAGTATGTATCAACATGTGATTAAATACAATGATTATCCAAGTGAGGACACTTGTATAACCATATTTAGAAATTAACGAATAAAATAAATATCTGAATTATACAATAATATTGTACTGATAAATAATTATCAGATACATAATCAATAACAATAGAGTTAATAATATAATTCTGAAACTTTCTTACTTATGTCCATTGCATAAAGTAAATGCAAAGGTAGGATACTTTACTGGTCTGCTGCTTAAAGTTACGCAACTTAGTTTTATCTTATATATCAAGCCCTATCATTAATAAGATCATTTATTCGATTAGAATAACATACCATAACACATAGTATTGGTATTTGTAGTCAAAACTTAACCCAATCACATTGTCACATAAATTTAACAGTCATTTGATCACAAATAAACATGCATACATACAATTTATATAAGTCCAGATCAATTTCTGATTCATGTCGGTGTACCAACGACTTTATCGGGTAATTATAGAGTCTAAAACTCTATTCTATAGTTCAATAGATGTAAATATCAGTCATATTATTTTTCATAGCCTTATAATAATTTTTAAATAATTATTATAATTTATCATGATTTTTTAAACACTGGAATCATTATAAAATTATTTAAATATCAAATAATTCTTTTATCATTAATATTTAAATAATATTAAACTATTAATGAAACCATTGCCAAAATATTAAAGTTACCCTTAAATAATTTTTTAAAATTATTTTTAAATAATTACCATTAATACTTAAATATTAGTGCACTATTTACCTAAATATTAAAAGTCATTAATTATAACTTAAAATATTTTTGTTCATTTATATCCTTTTTAAATGATTTTAAATTAATAAAACTATTTTTAAACTATTTATTTAATATATTTATTAAATAAATTTAATATCATTAATATTAAATTAATATCATCACTATTAAATTATTAATGAAATTATCCTTTAAATATTAAAAGTTATATTTTATAACTTAAAATATTTTTAAATACTTTATTTTCATTTTAAATGATTTTTATAACATTAAAATCATTTTTAATTAATTTATTTAATATAATTATTAAATAAATCTAATATCATTAATATTAAAATATTAATGTTTTTCATGAAAAAATATCAAAATTTATATTTTATAACTTCAAATATTTTTATAACCTTTAAATCACTTTTTATATAATTTTTAAATCATTAATTCTATTTTTCATAATTTATTTAATACATTTATTAAATAGCTTAGTTATCATTAATCTTAATTTATTAATGAAATTCATCACAAAATGTAAGACCCCAACTTTTATGAATAAAGATGAATTTCTATAAATATCATTTTTAAATATTATGGAGTGAATTTAATATAATGTTATAGTTGTGGGTAATATTTATAAATTTTGCGAAGTACGCAAGTTGTTATATTATATTTGATTCGGTGGTGGGGAATATTCGATTGACCAAGCACAATCATTGGTGGACCCCACAACGGAATTATTGTCGGATTGAGAAAACGACAAATATATTTTTTTTATAAAAATAACGGCGAAAATTTTATCGTTAACTGTTAGAATACCCGGTGGTAAAATCTAGTAATACTCGTGGTTGCATAGTAACACACGGTATTGTACAGTATTTTTGAATTATCTATTCTTACGTAAGAAGGCACTACTCAATAATTGTTACAGTAATTACTGTTCAATATTTTATTTTATTGATTCAATAATTGCTGCATTGATATTTTATATTATTGTTGTTTCAATAAATTGTCACTGCACAGTATTTTCCATTATCAAATCAATAATTCATATTATTTGAATAATATTATTAGATAGCATTATTGGCAATGTCTAGAAAGTTCTATTAAGGAGAGGTTTTGGTCACCTAGCCAGTAAGGATAAATCCTTATCGGAAAGCCCCCTCTTTCCTGTGAATGGCCTGATTGTCATTATTGTGATTCTGTAATATTATTTGTGAATAATTAATTATTGATTTATATGATAAGGAAATATTTATTTTATGGACATAAATGATGGATAGGAAAATATTTATTTTATGTGGTTATAAATTAAGAAATTAATGTTGAGGTGTTTTATCAGTATTTTGTCGGATTGGAGGTATTAAAAAATTAAATCAAGGTGTTCTTAAAGCTCTATTGCATGAGTTATAATTTTAATCCTGAATTGGATCGTTGTGATTTTTGGATATGTTATACATATATAAGTTGAGTATATGTCCACAAATTTTGAACCGTTAAAAATTAATGTATGATTTGTTATGAAATTTAAGAGGTGTTGAAAATTGTCCGTTTGTGGAATTCGGATATTTTCTATTTTGAATTTGGAAAAACTTTCTTCTGCAAAGTATTAGAGATTTTGATTTCGTGTGGAATGGACATAAAATTCGTATTTTTCTGATAAAAGGGCTATTTATTATGAATTATCGAAGTTTCAAAAAATAAATGTTTTTATTAAAAACATGGTGGACCCCACTTTTTGGTTGGTGTGGAAAGTTGCTAAAATTGGTGGGGCCGAGTAGTGGTGGCTGAGTTTTTGCTAAAGAAAATGTGCATAAAAAAAATTAAATAATATTATTTTATTATTTAGTCTCCTATGGCGTTCTACCATTTTCCTATAAATATGCGTTTAGGTTAGAATTGAAAAATACACCAGAATCAGAGAATTCTTCTTTTATAATATTGAGCGTATTTCTTTAGAGTTTTAGAAAGTTTTGAGTGTAGAAAACAGTGAATGTTTTCTTCAAGAATAACCCCGCTATACCAGTTGGAATACTCTTCTTTTCAAGGTAAGGGATGTTATTTTTGTTCAATATTCGCTCGAAATAATATTTTCTTCCATACTTTGTAGTATGTAAGTAATATTATTTCGTTTCAAATTTCAAATTCTATACTCGTTTTGTTAAAGTTTTAGCTTCTAAACTCCATGAAATTAGTAGAATATCCTTGATATTTGCGCTTCATCCAGTATCTTTTCATGGAAATATTATTTGAGCATTCTTGATTAGTTTTAACTTTTTTATGCCGGAGTACTATTCACGGGGATACTATTCCCGAAGTACTATTCACGGGGTACTATTCACTCGAGTACTATTCACCCATGGTACTATTTATGATAAAAATTGATTCGTTTTCGGTCCAAATTATTTTTGGTACAATATTATTCTTGAATTTTACTCCACAAAGCAGTATCATATTGACAATTTGGACGTTATTGATTTCTGGATAAATTAAATTATAAATCTTTAAAAATTTATCTTTGAACTTATTTTATTGAATTCTTATATCATTGTCATCATCCTCGTATTTATATTATGTTAAAAGTCATCTGTGGCATGTAGTGCATAGATGGACTTGATATGATTATGACAAGGGATTATTCGGTATAATCATGACCGTAATGTTACAAATGATGTGGTAAAAGTTCTCATTGGCCCGTAGTGAATTGATGGACAGTTGTTGGCATGATCATGACCATTGATGAATACATGAATATCCTTGGCCCGTAGTGCATGGATAATTTGTGGTCGTGATACTAAAGAATATCATTGGCCATAGTGCAGGGGTGATTCGATGATGTGGATTATTTATTAAGCTGAGTCTCATCGATAAAAGTGATGAAAAACCCTTTAAATCATAGAAGATAGTAGATTTTATGCTCTACTTGACTCTTCTAAGGGATTGCTTGTTCCGCTGCAGTTAAACTTGATGTTTGTTATATATCTCATCAGTTTAACACGGTTGAAGGCTAACGATAAATTATTCTGCATTATCTTAGTCATAATATTTCTTACCGGGCTAGTTGAGCTCACCCTTTTGCTTTCATTGTCCTATTTAGGAAATGAGAACGTAGCCGGGACTAGTCGGGGAACGGAGTGACGGTCTAGATGATAGCATTAGTAGTCCTCACATAGTGTGATAATAAATGTATTGAGGACTCCATTTAAGTTGAATACTGTCTAGAAGACAATATTCGTATTAAAACTCTCAGTTTATGTTTTGTCGTATTTTACACGACAGTTGTATTATTAAGTTGTATTTCAATTTTGTACCACGTATTCGGTGATCAAGATGGGTGATATATACCTATTTTGGGGGCGTCACAGTTGGTATCAAAGCTTAGGGATATGATCCATGGCTGAGATGTGAGACAAGAACTAGGAGGGGAGAGACTGGGAATTCCTTCGCTAGTATGACCTACCTAGGTTTATTTGGTATTTAATTGGTCGGTCAGAGTATAGGGATAATATGTGACATGTCAATTAACCCTTGTTTAGTGGCAGTATTTGAAAATGACATCTGAAATGTTGAGAATAGTAATGGAGCACAGGAGACCGTTGAGTCTCCACAAATCAACAATCAGGATAATGTGCATCAGGAAGGCAACAATCCTCATTCAAACAACAACAGTAACCAAATGATGAACGATGGAATGTTCTGAGGCTTTCTGCAATTCATGCAACATCAGGCAAGAGAGACTCATTCCCGAAATGCAGGTGAAAACACTAGTAACTCTCGGACGATCGCTGCTAAACAGTTCAAGGAACTGGGACCACCGGAGTTTTTTGGAGAGCCAAAACCACTTAAGGCAGAGATATGGATAAAGAAGATCAACAAGATATTTGATGTCTTGGGATGCTCCAAGGAGCAAAAGGTTCCCTTTGCCACCTTCATGTTGCGGGCAGAGGCAGATTACTGGTAGGAATCTGTAAAGCGTACTCAACCTGCCGCAATAAAGATGTCTTGGGAGAAGTTCCAAGAACTGTTCAACAACAAGTACTTTTCCGAAAGTATTCGTCACATGAAAGAGGTAGAGTTCATTAAACTGGAGCAAAACAACATGACCGTGTCGCAGTACGAAGCCAAGTTTGTCGAGTTGTCCCAGTTTGCGTCCCATTTAGTTGATAATGAGGAGAGAATGACGTGAATGTTTCTAAGAGGTTTGAAACCCAAGATACGTCAATACCTTGTCTCTCATAAACTGTATTTATATTTAGATTTTGTGAATAGAGCTCAGTTATTGGAGCGCGATAATGAGTCAACCCAACCAAGAGAGAGCAACTGGTAAAATGATAATACTAGTGGTAGTAGTCATCGAAGCGGTGACAACAAGCATGGAGGGAATCAACAGGTCAGAAATGGTAACCACTTCGGTGGTAATCATGACCAAGACAATAAGAGTTGACATTTCAAAAAAAGGAGATTCAACAATGATGGAAAGACGTCAGCACCAGCACCCGTTGTTAAGGAAGGAGAACGACCACCGATCATATGCTTGAAATGCGGAGGGGAGGGACACATCAGTCCAAACTGTGCAATGCAGTCCAAAGCATGTTATAATTATGGAAGAGAAGGTCACCTAGCCCAATTCTGTCATGCACCGAAGATAAGTCCAGCTGGGATGGAGGCACCAAAGGCCGTCCCAGAAAAGTCAAAGCCGATAGTTCAAGGGAGAGGGATTGCCGTGACCTCCCAGAAAGCAAGGAACCCGAATGAGGTCATCACGGGTAAGCTTATCATAAACTCTAGCGAAGTATATACCTTATTTGATACCGGTTATACCCATTCTTTTATTTCTCCTACTTGCGCTCAACGTTTAAATTTAACTACAGAGAAATTAGACTTTGACTTATCTGTTGAAACTCTATTGGGAGAAACCTTTATTTCATCCACTGTTTATAAGTCTTGTTTGGTTCAAATCGGTACCCTCACATTACATGTCGATCTTATTTCATTGAAAATACTTGCATTTGATGTAATTTTAGGGATTGATTGGTTAACTACTCATCATGCAAAAATTAATTTTTTTCATAAGGTTGTTAGCTTTCATATTCCCAACCAACCTATTTTGCTAACCAAACCATTAAAATCAATCACTGTCATCTCAAGCCATAAAGCTATTCGTTTATTGAAAAATGGATGTCAAGCTTTCTTAGCTCATGTCACGGATCTAAACAAAAATATGTCAGTTTTGAATGATATTTCTATTGTTAATAAATTTCCTAACGTATTCCCTGAAGAACTTTGTGGCCTACCCCCAGAGCGTGAAATTGAATTTTGTATCGACCTTGAACCCGGTACAAGACCCATTTCCAAAGCCCCATATCGAATGGCTCCTATTGAACTTCAGGAGTTAAAGACCCAATTGCAGGAATTGTAAGACATCGGTTTCATTCATCCTAGTACGTCTCCTTGGGGTGCTCCTATTCTATTCGTGAAGAGAAAAGATGGGAGTATGCGGCTTTGTAATGATTATCGAGAGTTAAATCATGTTACCATCAAAAATAGGTACCCATTGCCACGTATTGATGACCTGTTTGACCAGTTGTAAAGAGCCAAATTCATTTCAAAGATTGATATTCGTTCCGGATATCACCAATTGAAGATTAGAACCGATGATTTTCCAAAGACGGCTTTCAGAACTCGGTACGGGTATTATGAATTCCTAGTTATGTCTTTTTTATTGACTAATCCTCCTACTGCCTTCATGGACATGATGAACCGAGTATTCAAGGAATATTTGGATCACTTTGTGGTCGTCTTTATTGATGACATCCTTATTTATTCCAAAAGCCATGAAGATCATGAGCAACACTTGAGGCTGATACTCCAAAAGCTTCGTGAAAACAAGCTTTATGCCAAGTTAAAGAAATGTGAGTTCAGGCTTGAGGAAGTAGCATTCATTGGGCACGTAGTATCAAGTCATGGAATATCTGTTTACCCAATAATGATTGAAGCTATTCAAAGCTGGGAGCAACCTAAATTAGTGACCAAAGTACGTATCTTTCTCGGCTTAGCTGGTTATTATCGGAGATTCGTAAAAGGGTTTTCTCGAATCGCTACTCCATTAACTCAACTGACTCAGAAAGATACAAAATTTGGTTGGAGCATGGAATATGAGAAGATTTTTCAAGAACTCAAGAGGAGACTCATTTTAGCACCTGTTCTGATAATACCATATGGCTTGGAGGGATTTGTCACCTATAGTGATGCTTCGGGCAAAGGGTTTGGATGTGTTCTCATGCAACATGGGAAAGCCATACCCTGTGCCTCTCGGCAACTCAAAGAATATGAGAGGAATTATCCTACTCATGATCTAGAGTTGGAAGCTGTTGTCTTCGCACTTAAAATTTGGAGGCATTACTTGTATGGGGAGAAAGTGGAGATCTTTACGGATCATAAAAGCCTCAAATATTTCTTCACCCAAAAGGAACTCAACATGCGGCAACAACGTTGGCTTGAACTATTGAAAGATTATGATTATACCATTCAATACCATCCTGGTAAAGTGAACGTAGTAGCTGACGCATTGAGTAGAAGATCATATGCGGGTATGAGTGCGACATTGTTAACGTAAAGGCCCATTTTGTATGAATTGCAAAGGATGGAGATATAGTTAAAGACTCCAGGGGCCCATGTGATGATGGCAAATATATGAGTAGAACCAACTTTAATCGATAAAGTTAAAGCTGCTCAAGCTGCAAACCTGGAGCTGATGCGTATGAGGAAGAAAGTGCAAGAAGGTGCTATGCCGGAAGCAAGAATAGATGAAGAAGGAATACTTCGAGTCAACTCCAAACTTGGTGTGTTCCTAATGACCCTGATTTAAAGTATAAAATCATGATGGAGGCACACAACATACCGTTTGCAATCCATCCCGGGAGTACCAAAATGTATCATGATCTTTGACATACATTTTGGTGGAGCAATATGAAGATAGAGACAACGGAGTTTATCTAAAGGTGTTTAACTTGTCAACGAGTTAAGGTGGAGCATTAAGTACCAAAAGGTCCATTGCAACCACTTGAAATTCCAGAATGGAAGTGGGAGCACATTACCATGGATTTCGTTACTGGTCTTCCTAAGGTTTTGTTACCTCTTTTATAGTTCTAATAAAAGAGCTCTAACTCATGCAAGCATACATGGGTCAACAAGTAATATAGAGTAAGTAGAGTATCAATCCCACAAGGAAAGTTGTTAAATTTAAACTATCATGCATCAATTAACTCGCCTTATTTATATGATTAGACTATTGACTAAAATTGTTGAATTAAGCTAATTATGATTACCAACTAAAAATAAGGATAATAATGAAATAAATATAATTTGGAAATAATGGGATCCTAACTTCATTTAATATTTCATTCAATCGCCACTATCATGCAAGAAGTGTCCACATATCATAGGAAAATAGCCAAGAGCACGAAGAGAGTTATAACCATTTTTCAATGCACTATAACCTACTTACACAGCATCTACAGAGGTTAGACTTTATGTAATCACCAATACAACCAAAATCACTATATGTCTATGTGAAATTGCAAATATATTGATTTGAAGCTCAAGCCCTTATTCCAGCTCATACGGTGAAACAGTATATGTCTATCTGGTTCACAAAATACGCAAGCCATATACAACAGCCCCATATTCGCATGCCATCATGATTACAATCCATACCCATATGTTCATTGTCAATTCCATACAAGTACTGAGATGAATGGTGATCAGGTATTCATACATGTAAAACAACCATGACAGATAGTTCATATGATATGCAAAACAACCCTAGCATTTAAATGTACAACCAAACTACATATTAAAATCCGTTAGAATCCCATAATGGAGTTTAGTTCATGACTGAACCAAAAGCTATCATGGGATCAACGCTAACCATAATCAAACTATTAAATCCTCATAGAAATCAAATAAATAATAATCAAAATCCACGATGATAGAGAATTCCATGAAGAGGTAGAGAAGTAGACGTTCTTGCTTCGTTCTACGTTGGAATCTCTCCCAAGGTGTAAACCGTAGTTTTTATGAAAAGAATACGCTAAAAGTTATCGAGTATATATCTGACACCAGTCAGAATTGTTTAAAAATAATTACGCGAGACTTGCGTAATGTATGTCGATCCAGTAGGCCCTCTCTGGCGGCGCGCTTCTTCTACTCCTCATGCGGGCATGATGTCTCCCCTCGCATACGCTCAACTTGCGATGAGGGTCCTCATTGTTTAGCCATGTACTGCTGGCAGCGCTGCGTGAGTCTAAGCTTGTCATCCATGCTTGGGCAGTACTTTGCAGACGCTCGTTCGTTCTCATTGCTGTCGCTTGTTCATTCATGCTTGATCCTCTTGCTTGCTTGGCCTCCTTGCTTCATTGTACCTCCATGCCATGAACATCCTTGCTTGTCACTCGCCTTTACGCACCCATTAACCTCTAATTCCACCAAAATTATGCTGATTCCTGCACTTATTCAGCAAAAGGAGTTTTAAGTACACGCAATGAAAAATAACATGAAATGCCACTAAAACACAATAAAATGTACTTGAGCTGGGCACAATTCGCATGAATTGGTATGAAATAAGTAGGTAAAAATACCACTTATCAAATACCCCCAAACTTGAACTGTTGATTGCCCTCAAGCAACGCATATTAATGAACAATAAAAATGCAACTACGCAACTATGCAACTACTCTATGATGCAAACTAGTCTCAAATAATCCCTGCCATAACAGAATTTCAGCCCAATTACCTCAGTGAATTATCCAAATCCAAGAATACAATCTCAAACCAAACTATAGGCATAACATCATACACTCAAATAATTCATGTATGCTATAGAAATGTTGTGTGTGTGTGGTGGCGTTCACCAAAAACTTAATCTAAGCAAAGAATATATATGCTACATTGCTCCAAATAGAAAATTACAGTCTAAAGCAAGACTCATGCATATTCATGTAACGCAGACTGTTTCAACATATCAACAAAAATTAAGGTTCAACAATGGGTCTATAGCTTTATTGCTACACACGAAGGCGATTTACGCACTTTCCCGCGGTGTATATTGCTATTTTTCTTTTCTTTTTTATCTTTTTCTCTTTTTTTTTCACATGACTGTGCAATGTCTCAACCTATTAGGCACACTACTACCCCTTAGCGAGCTTTCAACCAACGACTCCCAGATCATGAAAGACCTTAGGGCGCTAGGTGTAGAGAAAATCCCCTCGGGTGTACTTACTCAAGTAGCCAGTGCCCCGAATTAAGACTAGCCATGTTATTGCTATTTGTTATTATTATTATTATTATTATTATTATTATTATTATTATTATTATTATTATTATTATTATTATTATTATTATTATTATTATTCTTATTCTTATTATTATTATTATTATTTTATACATAGCATACCCATGTTTTCCCAAAACTTGCATCTCAATGTTTCCTACAGTCTACAACACTTTCCACATGTTTCTCTTTTTAAAACTACATGTTCTATCAAGCAATGCAACATACACTTCTTCAACTTATAAGTGATTGTGAACACGTTTGTGCATACCAAAAGTATTTAAACAGCAACATGAATCTCATCGTGTAAAACATTATAACTAAGCTGTGTTATCCAACATACTCTAGAATCCTTCATAATTCACTATCATCATTGGCCTGGCAAAAATTTCTATTAAGTAATAATTTGTGTGAGACATGCAACTACAACATACTATCACAATCCATAATGAATAAAAATTAAAAATTTTGCAAAAATTTAACTAAACACATAAACATGCAAAATTAACTAAACATGCACCCATTAAATAAAATTAAACTACTAAACTACTATGCTATAATCCCCAATACCCCCAAACTTAAAATATTCAATGTCCCCATTGAATGAAGGTAAAGGGTACAGAAAAACTCCCCTAACGATCGGCTTAACCACCCTCCTCGTGTGGTGAATCTGGTGGCGGATACGGCACGACTGTTCCAAACTGAGGCCATTCTAGCATTGTTCTTTTTTGCGCAAAGGCTTCGTCCAATGCCTGATTGAGTCCCATAGCAAATGTTCCAAAGTTGTCATACATGGCATCGACTTTGCGTTCCAACCTTCGAAGCTGTCGATTGCTAGGAACCGGGTGTGCTCGGGTGGATGGACCTGCCTCATCAGGCTGAGGAGGCTGCTGGGATGGCTCTGGGAAGGTGGGGAGGAGAATGAATCCCAATCCTCGCGGGTGCGGCTCACCACCTGCCCAGTCCTCAAATTTAGCAATTGTGGCATGTGTGATGTCTTGACTTGGATATTGCATTTGTTCGTTGCCCCAATTGCACCTCTCTCGTCACAAGACATAAGCATGGCTACCATTGAAGCATGTGGAATGCTCCCAATGGTAGTTCCCTTCAGATACTTCACAATATTTTGATGAATTAAATACCCCACATCAATGTATTTTCCAGTAATAATCCCCCACAGAATTACAGCCCTTTCCGCCGTGATCTCATGTTGGTGTAATGAAGGCAATAGCTTGGCACAAATGAACAGATTCCATGCATTGGCGTATCGATTTAGTGCGGCTGCTGGAAATATTCGAGGCTGGGTCGTGCCAACTTTGTAAGTCCATTTCGTGCCTGGCATGCACAACTCAGCGATAACAAGCTCCAAGTCCATGTCTAGATGTGCCCTTGTGATCCAATTGGCCGCCCCTATTGGTGGTCTTGCGATGATTCTCAGGAAGTTTTGGATGGTGGAGGGTCTGTAGTCTACCTCGACACCACGAACCATAGAAGTATCGTGCATGGTGACTTTGGCATTGGCATAAAACTCTCGGACTATGCTCATCGGAATGGGCGTGGGCGCGACAGTCAGTCCACCCCATCCTCATTCGTGGATCATGGCACAAAGCTATCCATCTTGGCCTTCGGGTCTAAATCTTCTTTCCTTGATGAATTTTTTTGCGACAATGCGATAGTACTCCTGCTGGGCCTCCAAACATAAGAACTTGTTGTGGTCGACAATGTCTTCCTCGTGACTGCCGGAGGAGTATGAGGAAGGTGAAGATGGTTTTGCTCTTTGGACCCATTTGAGATTGTTGATAGAGATAGCAGATGAACTTAGTAAGAGAGAGAATGTAACTTTGTGAATTGATAACCTTCACCCTTGTGTCTGCAAACCCAATTGAGAACCCTAGCTTTATAGAAGGGATGAGAGGTGGATGAGCTTTGAACGTGGAGGAATTTGTGGAGATTTTATGGAGAGATATACGGCTTCAATCTGTAACTGCTAGAGAGATAGAGACGTGAGTTATGGAGAGTGAGAGAGTTTCACGTCTGTTATTATCGCAATTGACAGTCCAAATGAGCCAAGACTCTCTTTTAAAAATGTTCAGATCTAGCTGGATTTGGTGCCTACATAGATATTAAGGCATATGGTTAAGGCATGAATTAGTGGCCACATGATGCTAATGTTGCGCAAGTATTCATCAATCAATTCTTGCTACACACTTGAGCAAGAGTGTCCAGTATCCTTTAACAATGAATTAGACTTAACTAACTAACATAAACCAAAATGAATAACTAAAAAAATGAATCAATGGCGGTAGAAATGATGGGTTTCCTCCCATCCAGCACTAGGTTATAGTCAATTAGCTCGACTATCTCTGAATCTCATGTCACGTCAAGACTTGAGGTGCCTTCCTTATTGAACACAGCACCCCAAAATTTAATGACCTCAGCTTCCGTCAAGGGTTCAACCTTTGACCCTGAATTTATGCCCGTTACATAGTTCAACAGTCCAAAATTTCTCAGTTTCTATAATTCATCCTTCGGACTCCAATCCACCATGTTAACCAAGAAGCATTTTTCTTCATCCGATGGGAACTTTATCGCCTTAAAGACATTAAATGTGACCTCTTGTTCTTGGACACGCATCGTTAGTTCCCCTTTTTGCACAACGATTGAAGTCCTGCCCGTGGCTAAGAATGGTCTTCCCAGTATTATCGGTATACTCTTGTCCTCTTCGAAGTCTAGGATGATAAAATCAGCCGGAAAAATGAATTTGTCCACCTTTACCAACACATCTTCAACAATTCCTCGTGGATAGGTGATAGATCTGTCAGCTAGCTATAGTGATATGTTCGTCGGCCTTGGAGCCGGTAATCCCAACTGGTTGAACACTGACAATGGCATCAAATTTATACTTGCCCCCAGATCACATAAACACTTACTAAAGTTCATCTTCCCAATGGTGCACGAAATTGTGAAGCTACCCGGATCTTTCAGCTTTAGAGGTAGTTTGCGTTGGAGCACTGCACTGCATTCCTCTGTCATGGCTACTATTTCGAACTCATCTAATCTTCTCTTCCTTGATAATATACCTTTCATGAACTTTGCGTAACTTGGCATTTGTTCCAATGCCTTGGCGAAAGGTATATTAATTTACAGCTTTTTAAATACCTCCAGAAACTTGCTAAACTGTTTGTCATCTTTCTGCTTAATTAGCTTCTGTGAATATGGTACTTAAGGATGTAGTGGTTGTACTGGACTCTTTGCCTTCTCTTCTGAACCTGCTTTATTCTTCTCTTCCTGCTGAACCTCAGATTTTTCCAACGTTTCTACTTCACCATCCAATCGCTTTCACTTGGCCATTGCCGATTTCCCAGTAACTCACGCCATGGCAAGAACTCACTCGTGGTCTGTTAAATCTTTTCCTGATCGCAATGTTATTGCTTGACACTGCTCCTTTCTGTCTTTCCTAGGATTTGTCTCAGTGTTACTTGGCAATGAACCTTGGGGCCTATTGTTCAGCATACTCACCATCTTCCCCATCTGAGTTTCAAGATTCTTGATAGCCACTACTTGACTTTTGATCATGACTTCAGTGTTTGCCATGTATTTCAACATCATCTCCTCCATCTCTGATTTCTTCTCAGGCTGTGGTGTAGCGAGAGTGTGATGTTGTTACTGTTGAGGAAATCCCGGTGGAAACTGTGGTTTTGATACAAACTGTGGTTGTGATGATCGTGTGGTCAAAACCGATGGTTTGGTCAAAATCGATTTTCTTTGTTGTTGTCCTTGATTATTTGACCAACTAAAATTCGGATGATTGCGGTTGTTGGGGTGGTATGTGTTTCAAATTGACCTTGGTCCTTCCTATAGTTGCTCAAACATCAGACGACTCGAAATGATAAGACATTGATCCGTGGAGTGTGACCCCACACAAATCTCACAAACAAAGGCAACTGTTTTCACCTTGCTTTATGCCAAAGTATCTTTCTTCTTAGCCATAGCTGCCATTTGTGCCGACAACTGTGTAATGGCATCAACCTCCAACACACCTGCAACCTTGGCCTATGGCATCAGAGCTGTAGGATTTTGATAATCATTCGCAGCCATAGTCTCGATAAGTGTATAAGCCTCGTCATAGCTCTTTGCCCATAATGCCCCTCCTACGGCTGCATCCACAATCGGTCTCGACTGCCATCCTAACCCATTGTAAAAGGAATTTATCACCATCCAGTCTGGCATACCATGATGCGGACATTTTCTAAGCATCTCTTTGTAACGCTTCCATGCCTCATATAAGGACTCGCCCTGTTGTTGCTCAAACTGAGAGATAGCTATCCTCATCTTTGCAGTCTTGGCCATCGGGAAGAACTTGGCTAAGAATTTTTGCGCTAAGTCCTCCCATGTTGTTATTGTCCCTGACGGCAAAGAGTGTAACCAACTTCTAGCCTTATCTCTCAACGAAAATGGAAATAACCGTAGTCTGAAGGCATCCTCTGTCACCGCATTATATCTGAATGTGTCACAGATCTCGATGAAGCTCATTAGGTGTTCATTCGGATCATCTGTCAGAGAAAAGACCCCAAACCGAATCGAAGTTCTCGTACCATCTGAATCGTGCCCGATTTGATTTCAAAGGTGTTTCCTGCTATCATAGGTCTGACTATTCTTGACTGTAGTCCATTTATGTTTGGCATGGAATACTCCCTTAGAGTCCGATGCTCTTCTCTTTTCTCAATTCTCTGTTCTTCCGCCATATCCGGTATAGTTCTCTCTAACTGTGCTTGGAAATTTCTCCGCACATTTGTTTTCCAACCTTTTCCGTTTATATTAGCCTGCGCTGGTGTTAACTCTGAGTTGGATGATCGTGTGTGCATAAAACTCTACAAACGCCTGTAACCAAAAACAAAATAAAAATAGAAATAAGAAACGATCAGAATTGTCTAAGTCATACAATTTAGCTTTAAACTGATGATAATTATCTAACTTAACGCCTTTCCCCGGCAACAGCGCCAAAAACTTGTTGCCTCATTTATAGTTCTAATAAAAGAGCTCTAACTCATGCAAGCATACACGGGTCAACAAGTAATACGGAGTAAGTAGAGTATCGATCCCACAGAGAAAGTTGTTAAATTTAAACTATCATGCATCAATTAACTCACCTTATTTATATGCTTAGACTATTGACTAAAATTGTTGAATTAAGCTAATTATGATTACCAACTAAAAATAAGGATAATAATGAAATAAATATAATTTGGAAATAATGGGATCCTAACTTCATTTAATATTTCATTCAATCGCCACTATCATGCAAGAAGTGTCCACATATCGCAGAAAAATAGCCAAGAGCACGAAGAGAGTTATAACCATTTTTCAATGCACTATAACCTACTTACACAGCATCTACAGAGGTTAGACTCTATGTAATCACCAATACAACCAAAATCACTATATTTCTATTGAAATTACAATTATATTGATTTGAAGCTCAAGCCCTTATTCTAGCTCATACAGTGAAACAGTATATGTCTATCTGGTTCACAAAATACGCAAGCCATATACAACAGCCCCATATTCGCATGCCATCATGATTACAATCCATACCCATATGTTCATTGTCAATTCCATACAAGTACTGAGAAGAATGGTGATCAGGCATTCATGCATGTAAAACAATCATGACAGATAGTCCATATGATATGCAAAACAACCCTAGCATTTAAATGTACAACCAAACTACATATTAAAATCCGTTAGAATCCCATAATGGAGTTTAGTTCATGACTGAACCAAAAGCCATCATGGGATCAACGCTAACCATAATCAATAAACAAGCAATTGAAGTAAGAAAGATAGAATGATCAAACCCAATCGCTGGATAGAAACCAATGATCAACTATTAAATCCTCATAGAAATCCAATAGATAATAATCAAAATCCACGATGATTGAGAATTCCAAGAAGAAGTAGAGAAGTAGACGTTTTTGCTTCGTTCTACGTTGGAATCTCTCCCAAGGTGTAAACCCTAGTTTTTATGAAAAGAATACGCTAAAAGTTATCGAGTATATATCTGACACCAGTAAGAATCGTTTAAAAACAATTACACAACATTTAATTAAGAATTAAAAATAAAAAAAATTACAAGATCAAGATCGCATGCTGCAAGCGCTACTTATAGCTTCCCAATCTCGCGGCCGCGAGACTTGCAGTGTGTATGTCCAAATCCAACCAAATTTGCTTGCTACACGGGCGCTGCTGTCTTCTTCCCTGGCAAGGCTGCCTCTCCCTCGCGGCCGCTTCAACTTGCGATGAGGTCCTCATTGTTTAGCGATGTACTTCATGCGGTAGCCATGAAGTCTAAGTGTCCCGTCAGCGACTTGTACTGCAGTTCGGTTCGTTCCTCGCCGCCGCTTGTTTATTCATGCTTGATCCTCTTGCTTGCTTGGCCTCCTTGCTTCATTGTACCTCCATGCCATGCACATCCTTGCTTGTCACTCGCCTTTATGCACCCATTAGCCTCTAATTCCACCAAAATTAAGCCGATTCCTGCACTTATTCACCAAAAGGAGTTTTAAGTACATGCAATGCAAAATAACGTGAAAATGCCACTAAAACACAATAAAATGTACTTGAGCTGGGCACAATTTGCATGAATTGGTATGTAATAAGTAGGTTAAAATACCACTTATCAGGTTTCTCAAGGCATACATGTAATTTGGGTCATTATTGATAGATTGACCAAGTCTGTTCATTTCTTACCTATACGAGAAACTTGTACACTTGAACGTCTTGCTCGTATGTACATAAAAGAGATTGTAAGATTTCATGGTATGCCAGTATCCATAGTTTCTAATCGAGACCTAAGATTCACTTCAAGATTTTGGTTTAGTTTGCAAAAAGTTATGGGAACGGATTTACGATTTAGTTCTGCTTATCATCCTCAAACGGACGGGCAGTCAGAGAGGACTATTCAAACTCTTGAAGATTTATTAAGACTCTGTGTGCTTGACTTCAAGGGGAGTTGGGACAAGTTCTTACCATTGGTGCAGTTTTCCTACAACAACAATTATCAAACAAGTATTGGCATGGCTCCATTCGAGGCGTTGTATAAAAGAAAGTGTCATTCTCCAGTATGCTGGGATGAGGTGGGTGAAGCAACGTTGTTGGGACCGGAGTTGGTACGTATGACTATAAAAAAGATTCAAATGATCCAAATAACGATAAAAACCTCACAAGATCGACATAAAAGAGTTATCTGCCGATCTTCATCGAAAGGACGGAATTCAATATTGGAGAACATGTGTTGTTACGTGTTGCTCCATGGAAAGGAGTTACGAGATTTGGAAAGAGAGAAAAGCTCAATCGTCAATTCATTGGCCCATTTTTAATCCTCGAACAAGTAGGAACTGTGGCCTATAGACTCGCCTTACCTCCAAGTATGTCTCGTGTTCATAATGTTTTTCACATATCTATGTTAAGTAAATATATGAATGACCCGAACCACATTATTGAGTTAGAACCGGATGAAATAGTGGAAGATTTAACGTATGTAGAGGTTCTTGTTAAAATCTTGGATAAGAAGGAGCATATTTTACGCTCCAAGGTTATACCTCAAGTCAAAGTTTTGTGGAGAAACCACGATATTGAGGAAATGACCTGGGAGTTAGAATCTGAAATGAAATCAAGATATTCTTACCTCTTCGACATACCAGGTATGTACCCTAATTTTGAGGACGAAATTTCATAAGAATGGGAGGTTGTAAGACCCTAACTTTTTTGAATAAAGATGAATTTTCTATAAATATCATTTTTGAATATTATGGAGTGAATTTAATATAATGTTATAGTTGTGGGTAATATTTATAAATTTTGCAAAGTACGTAAGTTGTTATATTATATTCGATTGGTCAGGGAATATTCATTTTAACATGGAATATTCGTATAAAGACACAATCATTGGTGGACCCCACAACGGAATTATTGTCGGATTGAGAAATAAACAAAAATATCTTTTTATAAAAATAACGGCGAAAGTTTTACCGTTTACTATTAGAATGCCCGGTGGTTAAAATATAGTAATACACGTGGTTGCACAGTAGCACACGGTATTGTACAATATTTTTAAATTATTGATTCTTACGTAAGAAGGCACTACTCAATAATTGTTACAGTAATTATTGTTCAATATTTTATTTTATTGATTCAATAATTGCTGCGTTGATATTTTATATTATTGTTGTTTCAATAAATTGTCACTGCACAATATTTCCCATTATCAAATCAATAATTCATATTATTTGAATAATATTATTAGATAACATTATTGGAAATTTCTAGAAAGTTCTGTCAAGCGCGCAAGTAAGGAGAAATCCTTATCGGAAAGCCCCCTTTTTTCTCTGAACGGTCTGCTTGTCATTATTGTGATTCTGTAATATTATTTGTGAATAATTAATTATTAATTTATATGATAAGGAAATATTTATTTTATGTGGACATAAATGATGGATAGGAAAATATTTATTTTATGTGGTTATAAATGAAGGAATTAATATTAAGGTGTTTTATCAGTATTTTGTCGGATTGGAGATATTAAAAAATCAAATTGGTGTTTTTAAAACTCTATTGCGTGAGTTATAATTTTAATCCGACCGTTGGATCGTTGTGATTTTTGGATATGTTATACATATATAAGTTTAGTATATGTATGATTTGTTATGAATTTTAAGAGGTATTGAAAATTATCCGTTTGTGCAAATTGGATATTTTTTGTTTGGAATTTGGAAAAACTTTCTTCTGCAAAGTTGTAGAGAATTCGATTTCGTGTGGAATGTATATAAAATTCGTATTTTTCTAATAAAAGGGCTATTTATTATGAATTATTGAAGTTTCAGAAAATAAATATTTTTATTAAAAACATGGTGGACCCCACTTTTTGGTTGGTGTTGAAAGTTGCTGAAATTGGTGGGGCCCACTAGCGGTGGCTGAGTTTTTGGTCAAGAAAATGTGTGTAGAAAAAAAATTAAATAATATTATTTTATTATTTAGTCTCCTACGCCGTTTTAGCATTTTGCTATAAATAGGCGCTTAGGTTAGAATTGAAAAACACACTGGAATCAGAGAATTATTCTTCTATAATATTGAGCGTATTTCTTTAGAGTTTTAGAATGCTTTGAGCGTAGAAAATAGTAAAAGTTTTCTTCAAAAATATCCCCACTATACCAGTTGGAATACTATTCTTTTCAAGGTAAGGGATGTTATTTTTGTTCAATATTCACTTGAAATAATATTATCTTCCATACTCTGTAGTATGTAAGTAATATTATTTCGTTTCAGATTTCAAATTCTATACTCGTTTTGTTAATTTTTTGGCTTCTAAACTCCATGAAATTAATAGAATATCCTTGATATTTGCGCTTCATCCAGTATCTTTTCATGGAAATATTATTCTGAGCATTCTTAATAAGTTTTAACTTTTTCATGCCGGAGTATTATTCATGGGGTTACTATTCTCAAAGTACTATTCATGAGGTACTATTCACTTGAGTACTATTCACCCAAGGTACTATTCATGATAAAAATTGATTCGTTTTCGGTCCAAATTATTTTTGGTACAATATTATTCTTGAATTTTACTCCACAAAGCACTATCATGTCGATAATTTGACGTTATTGATTTCGGATAAATTAAATTATAAATCTTTAAAATTTATCCTTGAACTAGTTTTATTGAATTCTTATATCATTGTCATCATCCTCATGTTTATATTTTGTTGAAAGTCATCTCGTGTATTCAGTAGTGCATAGATAGACTTGGTATGATTATGACCAGGGATTATTCGGTATAATCATGACCGTAATGTTACAAATGATGTGGTAAAAGTCCTTGTTGGCCCGTAGTGTATTAATGGATAGTTGTTGGCATGATCATAACCATTGATGAATACACGAATATCCTTGGCCCGTAGTGCATGGATAATTTTTGGTCGTGATACTAAAGAATATCATTAGCCGTAGTGCAGGGGTGATTCAATGATGTGGATTATTTATTAAGCTAAGTCTCAGCGATAAAAATGATGAAAAAACTTTTAAATCATACAAGATAGTTGATTTTATTTTCTACTTGACTCTTCTAATGGATTGCTTGTTCCGTTGCAGTTAAACTTGATGTTTGTTATATTTTATTAGTTTAACACTGTTGAAGGCTAACGATAAATTATTCTGCATTATCTTAGTCATAATATTTATTACTAGGCTAGTTGAGCTCACCCTTTTGCTTTTATTGTCCTATTTAGGAAATGAGAACGTAGTCGGGACTAGTCAGGGAACAGAGTGATGGTCCAGATGATAGCATTAGTAGTCCTCACTATTCTATGAAATAGTGTGATAATAAATGTATTGAGGACTGCATTTGAGTTGAATACTATCTAGAAGACAATATTCGTATTAAATCTCTCAGTTTATGTTTTGTCGTATTTTACACGACAGTTGTATTGTTAAGTTATATTTTAATTTTGCACCACGTATTTGGCGAATCAAGATGGGTGATGTATACCTATTTTGTGGGCGTCACACAAAATATTAAAAGTTATTAAAAATAACTTAAAATATTTTCTTATATCATAATATAATTTTAAATGATTTTTCAAGTATTAAAATCCTTTATAAATAATTTATTTAATATAATAATTAACTAAATTAAATACCTTTAATATTTCAAAAATATTAAATATTTATGAAATATATTAAAAATTATTAAAAACTAATTTTGTAGTGCTAGTGTAAGACTACATGATCCAACAATAAACATGTTCAAACAGCATATAACAAAGGAGATCTAAGCATCCAAAATGGCTGTCACAGTTGTTCTTCATTTCTGGGTTACCAAAAAATGAAGAACAGTTCGTGAGGCCTACTTTGGGCTTCCACAACTTGTTGTTCGTGTAATATGCCGGTCAAAGTCTGTCAGTCGTCATGCTCATCAGTTTTTTGGGTTACCTAGAAAATTGATTTCATGAACGTCTGACCCTCTTTGACCAGCCACCAAATCCAGTATGTTTGATATCTGGAGGTACTAAAAGCATGGATCGAAAGTTAAAATAACATACTACAACATGGTTACAACAATAAACTCACAACACACAACGCATGTAAGATCCGATGCTTCAAATAAGTTGTTAGAAGCTTCTGGGCAAAAATCTGTGTTACCCAGAAACGTTCAGTCAATGCCGGTCAACGTGGTTTGACCACAAATAACTTGAAATATGTTCATGTTCTGACCTTGATTCAAGTTCTAGTTCCAAGAGCTCATAGCATACTACAAGATCAAAACATAAAATAACCAAAAACATAAACATAGAAAGATCTTCAGGGTCTGACATTCGGCTGTCAGACACAAAATAAATTTTTTCCAAATTTTTGAAATCTTCAAATCCGAGCCTATAGATGTTATGGATCTAACATCTATCAACCCAGATCACTTAATAACACTATATTCAACATATTTAACACAAAAAAACTAACATCTAACATATCATCAAAGGTCAGATTCTAAATTAAGGTTTTATACCTTGTTGATCAATTTCTGATTCTGGCTTCTGATTTTGTTATGGGTGTCAGTGGGGCTGGTTTTGGGGACTGAAATGCCAAAGTATTTCGTGGGTTTTGAGTTGAGAGAAATTGGTTGAGTGTTTTGTGCAAAATGAGCTAACAAATGCTATTTTCTCTCTCCCAATCTATTTATACAACTTAGATGCAATGAATTGGTTGGCTAAAG
Organism: Panax ginseng; assembly: GCA_020205605.1. NCBI lineage: Eukaryota > Viridiplantae > Streptophyta > Magnoliopsida > Apiales > Araliaceae > Panax > Panax ginseng. The sequence continues at coordinate 89,614,079 of CM035130.1, read as the reverse complement.
GACTAATTGCTGTGATTATTTAAGTCACAATGTCAAATAAGTTGGTCACCAACTCCATATTTGGCTAGATACACTAGTAAGTTTAATAAAGAATACAAAATGGCATTTTGGACAATTAACTTGTGATTTTAATGACACTTTGGTCATTTAGCAAACCCTTAGGGTTTAGCCCGTAGGGTTTAACCCTAAGGTTTAACACAAAAATTTTGTAGGATTTTTTAATTAGGGTTTATACAAAAATTTAGTTACTTAAAATTTGTAATTAGGGTTTCCTTAATTAGATTAGGTTTCTAATTACATTAGACTTGAAATTAGGTTTAGATATTCACTAATTAATATTAAGCTTGCTTAATTAGCGATTAGGGTTCCTATTTAGCAAATTAGGGTTTCTAATTTTGTAATTAGGGTTACTAATTACCAATTAGGGTTTTCAAAAAATAGGGTTTCCCTAATTAACAAATATTATAATTCTAACACTTGTTATTAATCACCTTAATGCAATTTCTTATCAATCGTAAACTCCGGTTTGAGTTTTAAAATAAGGTTTATCCTAGAAATATTAGGGTTTTGTCATGTTACATTAAAATTGTTCCACACATTAACATTACACACATACAGTACATATTTTTAGCATTAAAAAATAATATTATTATATTATTATTCATATTCCTTAGCAAAAAAAATCCAAAATTAGGGTTTGGATTCCATATCTGATTTATCTTTCATACATAACATTATTAATTAAGTTAATAAATAATTAACTTAAATAATCTGAACAAAAACATATAATAAAATATTTATTATAATAATTCTAATAATCATTTCATATATTATTTAAATAATATATAATCATATTTTCATGAAAAAATAAATAATAAAAACATTTCTACTATATAATTAATTATTATAAGAATATAGTTTATAATGATCAATAATTCTAAAATAAAATTATTTGTAATTATTCATGTAATAAATATATTTTATTTATCACATACATATATATCCACATTATCTTGGCACTTATTCCCCATATTTATTTTAATTAATAAATAAATAAATTATACGCAAAATTTTTGTTTTATTTATATAGGAAATCTTGGGTTATTACAGTTGCTGGGATGTGTCCCAACAGTGCTCAAATAGTATCCTACTCCTTCCTTGCGTAAAATCCAACAAAACCAAAAGTCTACAATCTATGGTGATGATGGCTATGGAATGGTGGTTGGCCAACTCTCTTCTAACCATGTTCTCTTCCATTTTCCACTGATTCAAACCATGATGGAAGGCCATGAACTGGACAATCAATTCTCTATTTATAGTACCCTCTTCTTCTCATAAACTGTTACGTGAAAAATTATATGATAAGTGTAGTTGAGAGTGAGAGCCACTGAGCATTGAGGGAAGTATAATCAAAGTACTGGGGGAGTTAAATTCAAGCTTCAAGGAGGTATAATTTCTGTTTTGTTCTTAGTTTAGGTTTTGTCAAATTCTTGCAATTCTCATGAAATCTCTGTTAAGTAGTATGAATTAACATGTCTCTGTGTTACTTGAGTTAGTATGAATGCTCTGAAGTGTTACAGATAGTCTGGTTTTGGAAATTGCCATACATGTGTTATGGCTCTGCAGAAGCAGAGCCATTTATTTTTTCCTTTATACGGAAGTTATGTGGCAATGCCACTTTATAGTTTTTAATACTGCGCAGAAGCTGAGGTGTTTTTCTCGCCATCGCTTTAACGACTCAAAGAAGAGGATAAACATGCTACTTTAGTTATTATATGCTTATAAACAACCTTAACACATGGAATGAGGTTGCTATGTATATAGAAGTCATGTTAGTTGTTTTAGTACGAACATTCAAAGAAAATTTAAAGATTTGGAAAACTAAAATTTTTGAACATGGAGTAACCTACGTGTTGATCTTTTGAACATGTGTAGATAACCTAAATTTATACATAAACAAGTCTAATCTAAGATATAAGTTGGCTTCGTGTATAATAAATTTTTCTAACTTGGTTCTAAAGGATCTTCTAAAGAAAAACTTGGAGTTTTTGCAAAACAAAGCATGATGAATAATATGCCTTTAAATTCTGATCTTTCTATCTTATGTAAATAACTTGAGTATGTGTACAAATGAGTATGGAAGAATGATTTAGACGATGGGGACTTATATTCCATACCTAAATTAGTTGTACTAATGGAGACTTAAAGTTTTGAAAACGAACTTGACAAACTATATATATACTTTGAGTTGAGAACTTGTGAGTATGCTCATGATGTCTAACATGAATATAAAGGAGTATGATGTATGGTAGGTAAAGTGGCTTTGAATGATGGGTAGCTTAATATGAAGTTTTCAAAGGAAACCTTGAATATTAGTTGTCAATAACTACATTACAAGTATTCTAGGATCTAATATCATGATTAAGTCTGTTATGCATGTATACATGATTGATAAGCATGCTAGCTAGTCATAGGTATTGTAAAATAGTTGAGCATGGAAGACGATTGAGCATGGAATACGATAAGTCGAAGTGATGATTTCATACTTGAAATACATGATGTAACTAACATAAGCATGTATAGTTGAGACCTATTGACCACATATCATATGTTTAACGGCTAAACGTAAGAGAATTGGTGAACTGAACCCTTAAAGTCTAGATGTAATGAGAAGGGATAATGACCTATGTCAAAGATAGAATGTAGGGTCAAACTTAGTTATCCGCACACTGACGTATGTGTTTTGCTTGATTATTCGTATATGTGCTAGTCATGTGTACATTGCCTTTCTGCAGGAGCAGCCATGTCTTGGTTTGTACCAAGAGCAGCGCGACCACGCCACTCCTCAGTACAAACCAAGCGCGGTCGCGCCTCCCTGCAGTGAGATTTGTGTTCTGTTAGTAAATTGAGAATTGATGGATGCCTATATGGTTACTTTAATCAGTAATACTAGTCAAGTATAGTATATATGTATGAATAAGTATGATAATGGAAGAATACTATAACTATACCCTTAAATCAAAGTGTGAAGGCAAGCTACGGTGACATAGTGTATTAGGAACTAATTTTGGTGTTATGTGATGACATACTTATGGAAGCATGCAACTAAGAGGAAACTAACACTATATGTTTAGTATTGACAAGTTATACTTGTGTATCATGGTAAATTAAGATAATAGGTGTACATGTTGAACTTGTATAACTAATATTATTATATATGAATAGGATATCATAATGCATTCGATTGATATTAAGATTTACTTTGGTAAACTACGCTTGAGGCAAGTACTCGAACCTTAATCTTTATTGAGCATTACTTGAACTTGTGCTATTATTGATCATACAAGTAGAACATTGAAAAAATAATACTTCGTAATAAAAATTCAAACTTTGATTCGAACGATAATTGTTCGAGATATATATATATATATATATATATATATATATATATATATATATATATATATATATATATATTGTGAAAGAAACTCTATACAAGCCATTGATTCAAATTTATACTATTGATATTTGATCAAAAGCTATCCAAACCAAATTAACTTGGTGCGGACTCTTATAACTGAGAAGAACAACCCTCTTGGTAGGGGAATTATATATTATTGGGGAACCGACGTGTGCACATGAGAAAGACTAAATGTTATGCATGACATATGGTACTTTAGGTTAATCACCTATTGTACTTCTTTTGTAGAATTATCAGTCTATTACTGTTAATTCTAGGAGAAGTTCATAGTCCTTAGTGACTGCTCAGTATTTATTGCTTTGAAATTTTAAATTGATCTAATCATTAAATATTATTTTCCATAGCGATTATTGTTGATAATCATCGATACTTCTAGTTATTTTGAACTATCATTATTGATATACCCTTGAGAAATTTAAACCATATTGATTACCCTTTTTACTATATTACTTGATGGGAAAAATTGTTGTTCATCTTTACTTTCCATAAAACTTTTAGTGAAGGCAGAACGTGGTGAACCCTCTGGCAAGGGCAAGGGTAAAGAGAAAGCTTTGGAATAGTTATTCCTGTAATACCAGGAATGTACTATTATGTGGTAGTAGAAGAACTTATTTTTATTAAATTATGTTTAGTTTAAGATGTATTGTATTAGTCACAGTTGCGAGACTTTGGGACAAGGATAATTTTATTCTATCAATGTAATTTATTTTATTATTCCGCTATGTGAGATGTTGATTTTTTATTAGAGTTAGTACGTGACAACCAAAATTTGGGACAACTGTGGTTTGAATTTGGCGGTGTCACAGGTTGGTATCAAAGCAGTAGTTATAAAGCTTAGGAGCGAGAGTCCTTAGATTATAACTTAGGAGAACTTACAAGATAGAGAAGACTTATGTAGAATTTTCCTAGAGAGAGACTTAGTGTGTTATGAAATATAATTTCATTATATACAATGAACTTATGTTTATTTAACATTCTGATAGGGTTGTTGTTTGTTTGTCTTATGTTGGTGATTGTAGGACGACTGACATGGGAGGACCTAGCCGAATAGTAGAAGAGGAGCCGCGTGGCATACACGTGGTATTTGAGGCACCGTTGATAGCGAAGCCTATATCAGTAGTGGCTCCTATCAATGGTGATGATGAGAAGGAGGAGGAGATGGAGCCATTACCCGAGGAGTCAGATCCGAAGGAAGAGCCTATGGAGGAGGAGCATGAGCCCATGGAGGACTCCAACGAGGCTAATTTTAAGGATCGGATATTGGGGGAGTATAAGGAGTAGATTTTGGAGTTAGGATGTAGAGTGGAGGAGCTAGAGGGAGTATGAGTTCTAGAAATTGAGGGACGAGGACCATCAGAGGAAATTAGTGATGCAAGAGATGGAGGTGGAGATTGCTCACCGTAAGGAGGCAGGGATCTTGATGGGGACTTTGTTTCACCGATCGGTGTCTAGAAACGTAGAGTTGGCAGGAAAGTTGGAGGAAATGGAATAGCGAGAGTTGAACGAAAGGACGGAGAAGGAGGCTCTCCGTACTCAGTTAGAAATGGAGGTGATGGATAGGATTCACTTCGAGGAGGAGTGGGAGGAAGCCAATGATAGGGAAAATGATCTAGAAGATGAGGTGCAGTACAAGAGAAGGAAGATAAAAAAGATGGGCTATGCTCTACGCACGGTCATAGAGAGATTGATTGATGGGGTAAATCACTACCCGACTGAGCTAGGACAGACCTGACATACCAAAAGCCGAGATATGGTGGTGCACATTACTCATAAGGAATACCAGAGCGCCATGGAGCGTGGGATGTTAGATTTAGTCTAGAGGAAGAAGCTTAGTAGTTGTAGTGTTTTTTTATGTGTTGTTTAATTTGTTTTTCTTAAATCTTAGTCTTATGTAAGATGTGAGATAGTTGTAAACCCCCAAACTTTTGAATAATGTTAGAGGGGTAATGTGTTGGTGTTGTCCCCGTCCTTTGTATAAGAAGGGATATGTTATTGTCATTTATAGAAGTATGCTAGGAAAGAACATATAATTGTAACCATTTGTCATATGAATATAAATGATCTTATTTTAGAAACGTGTTATAAAATTTTATTTCTTTTTATTTGAGAAATGTCTAATTAATATAACTAGATAATAAAATGAAAATTTTATGATGCAGAAAAATGTAGCCCAGACGTAAAATAACTGCACTGGAAGAGTCAGTTAATGATGAGAGGGGACCAGTAGATCCGATATAGAGGCTTATAGATTTGTTAGGAGAAGCTCTTAGGGGAAAAAATGAACTAGTACCATCCATTCCCCAAGTGGTTCAAGTTACAAAGTTTAACGATTTTAGGAGTGTAGGACCTCCGCAATTCATAGGAACTACTGATCCGATCGTGGCTTAGACATGGATCAAAGAGATGGAGAAGGCTTTCACCATCGCTCGTGTGGGTGAAGACCAGAAGACGGAATTTGCAACCTATATGATGAAAACCGAAGCAAACTACTAGTGGGAGGAGAATCAGCAGAGAGCGGGAGAAGGGATAGTAACTTGGGAGAGGTTTAAGACTTTGTTCTTTGAGAATTATTTCCCAAAGAGCATGAAAAATAAGATGGAGGTAAAGTTCTTAGAACTTAAGCAAGGAGATTTGATGGTGGCGCAATATGCGGCTAAGTTTAATGAACTAGCTTGGTTTGCTGAACACTAGGTGGTAGATGAAGAGAGAAAAGCTAGGCGTTTTGAGAAAGGACTGAAGCCTTGGTTGTTTAACAAGGTGTCGGTTCTTCAGATCAATTCTTTTACGACATTATTGGAGAAGGCTATTATTGTAGAGGGAGGAAGTGAAGCTTTAAGTCTGTATAACAAATAGAAGAAGGGAAAGAGCACCAGAGGAGAAAACCGAGGAGGAAGCAGCAGCGGATGTAGCAATTTAGGAAATAGAAAGTGGGAGAAGAATAACAACACCAATAATCTCAACAATCAAGTGGGGAGGTTTTGAGGAGAGTTAAAAAAGAAGGTGGAAGGATGCCCAAAGTATGGGAGGTGTCACCAGGGCGAGTGTTGGAAAGGGCGTAATGTATGTTATAACTGTGGCCAAGAGTGACATTATGCTCCAAACTGCCCAAAGCCGAAGAAGATCAAATGATGTTTCTCTTGTGATTTGGCGGACCATCTGATCAAATATTTCCCAAAGAAAGGAAGTAGCGGAGGAAGCGACCAACAAGGAGGGAGTAGCAAACTAATGATTGGCAGACCGATGTGATCTAACCGTCCATCTGCCATAAAATTTAATATGACCATCTAGGACGCCGTAGCTGCAAAGGACGTTATATCAGGTATAATACCGATCAATGATATAAATGCCTATGTATTATTTGATTCGGGTGCCACCTGTTCTTTTGTATCTGAGGAATTTGCTAGTCGACTTAATTTATCCCGAGAATGATTAGGAAATCCCTTGAACATAAAAGTTGCGAATACGGAAGTAATCCCTATAGAGTATACTTACCAATATTTTTGAGTAAATATTAGAAATCATGAACTAAGCATAGACTTGATTTTGATAAGATTGGGAGAATTTGACGTTATATTAGGAATGGATTGGTTGTATAACCATGCTGTGATAATTGATTGTCAGAATAAAAGTGTGAACCTCTAGACTCTAAATAAGTCTAAGGTAGTATTTTATGGTAGCTCATCACTTAAGCAATCTGTTGCCTTATGATGATGCATGCCAAGAGATTAATATGAAAAGGATGTGTAGGTTACTTAGTGTACATTGTTGACACTCAGAAAAAGGGAGTAGAAATTAAGGATATATTCGCAGTAAGAGAATTTTAAGATGTATTTCCTGATAATCTGCTTGGTCTTCTGCCAGAAAGAGAAATTGAATTCATAATAGATTTAGCACCGGGAACTGCACTAATTTTGAAAGCTCCATACCATATGGCGCCAGTAGAAATAAAGGAATTGATGATACAATTACAAGAGTTGCTAGATAAGGGTTAAATACGACCGAGTATGTCTACTTGGGGAGACCCTGTGTTGTTTGTAAAGAAGAATGATGGATCAATGAGGCTCTGTATCGATTATCGAGAATTGAACAGAGTGACAATTAAGAATAGATATCCGTTACCAAGGACAGAAGACCTTTTTGACCAACTGAAGGGAGCCATGTGTTTCTCGAAGATAGAGTTGTGAATGGGTTATCACCAGTAGAAGGTGTGGGAGGAGGATATATCAAAGACGGTGTTCTGAACTCGTTATGGACATTTCGAATTTTTTGTAATGTCATTCGGGTTGACGAATGCTCTGACAGCATTTATGGATTTGATGAACCAAGTCTTCAAACCTTTCTTAGATAAATTCGTAGTAGTTTTCATCGACGTTATACTGATCTACTCAAAGACAGAGGAAGAATACGCTGAATATCTGAATATGGTTATAGAGGCTCTAAGGAAGGAGAAGTTATACACAAAGTTTTTCAAGTGTGAATTTTTGATGGAGAAAGTTTTAATTCTTAGGACACATGGTGGATAAGGATGGAATTTCAGTAGACCCTGGGAAAGTAGAAGCAGTGAATAATTGGGATCAACCAAAGACGCCAACCAAAGTGAGGAGTTTCTTAGGGTTAGCTGGGTACTATCGAAGATTTATCCATGATTATTCTAAGATAACAACCACATTGACCAATTTAACAAGAAAGACAGTGAAGTTCGTGTGGACGGAAAAATGTGAGGAAAGTTTTCAAGAGCTAAAAAAGAGATCGAGAGAGACACGTGTATTATCACTACCAGATGATACGAAGGGATTTGTGGTGTATAGTGATGCGTCACATAGAGGACTGGGCTGTGTACTAATGCAACATGGCAAAGCCATTTCATATACATCGCGATAATTGAAGGATTACGAAAAATGATACCTTACTCATGACTTAGAGTTACTGGCAGTAGTTTTTACGTTAAAGATTTGGAGGCATTATTTGTACGGAGAAAAATGTGAGATATACACGGACCATAAGAGTCTGAAATATATCTTCACACAAAAAGAGTTGAACATGTGTCAAAGAAAGTTTTTTAGAATTAATAAAGGCATTATTCTAAATAATTAATATTTACTTAGAATATTATAAAAATCTTGTTTACTATTTTTAAATAATTTATAACCATTTATTATGATTTTATATCATTAATATCATATTTTAATATTTATTTATTATTTATAAGCAATTATAATTACTTTATTATTAACTTAATTATTAATAATATCCAAATAAATTAAAATATTTATTGAATTTATGTAAAAATATTAAAAGTTAAATATTATAACTTAAAATAACTTTTAGAACGGTTTTTGGAATTATTTGTATTTATTTATTAATTATTTCTAATTTTTATTAATTAATTTATTAGAAAATATTTTTTATCTGTCGTTAAAGCTCTATAGTGACAGGAAGTGTCGCTATAGGTGTTCTTGAGTTTCTAGGTTTTAGTCGGTCATGGCTTAGGGACCACTTTGACCTTGATTTACTTTGCTACTGTTAATGATTCTTGGTTTGGTCATGAATGGATGTTATAGTACTCATACAATAGTATAACATCAGGCCAAATTCATGCTTTAACCTAAATATAATAAGAATTTATAGAGGCTCAAAGTCACTATCAAAGCTGTTCTTGAGTTTACGGGTAACCTGCAATAGTGGTCATAATTCGAGCTGACGGTTTTTAAACTTCTATATCTTTCAATCCGTGTAATAGATATATGTTTTGTTTGTTGTAATAGGTAAGCTATATGTCAAGGTAAATATATGTAGCACTGATTTGGACCAATTATGATTCTAAGGTCTCGATCGATATTGGTCAAAGTACAACCAAAGGTTGTTCTTCATGTTCATCAATTTTTTGGGTAACCCAGAAAACATGGTCATGCTCGGTCAACAACTTTTGTCCATTTATTCTAGTAATCCTATGAATTGTTTAAGCAATTGAGTGTCATAGATATGTAGTAGGTATGTCAAGGTATTAATTCATTTCAAAAATTCATTATAACAACAACCAGAAAGCGATTAAAAGGTTGGTCAAAGTAGCCAGTTCAACCTGTTCTTGAGTTTTCTAGGTAACCCAAAAAACATAACTTTGTGATCGGTCAACCACTTTTGACCACCTATATCTTGCAATATATGGTTCAAATGAGCCTGTTTTCTTTTCCAGATTAAAGACCTTATGTCATACTACAAATAACATACAATTAACAGACCTAACTATTAACACACATAGATCTACAGGCTCTGACATTCGACTGTCAGGCATGTTTTTCCAAATTTTCTAGATTGCTTAAAACACTAATTTGAGGCATCTAGATGTTATGAAAACGTGTTCTATCAACTTAGTATACTTTCTAACATCTTATTACATAAATCTAAACATCTAAACAACAATTTGAACATAGCATAAGATCTAGCTATAAATTAGGGTTTGCACCTTTCTTGCTTGATTTTGATTTTTGCTACTGAATCTGATGTTACAATCACCTAGGCTTAATTTGGTATGTTTATAAGAGTGTCTAGGCTTAGAGAATTCGTAGGTTTGGCCAAAGGATGTGTTGCTATTTATAAACTTAAGCAACTTAGAGTTTTTAGTCATTTTTACCTATTTGCCTATCTAAATATCTGATGCTAAGTTACTTGTACTGCTTGGGGATGGTTGTCAGATCATGTGCACCCTTGGGACTTGGTTTGGTGACTCCTAACCTACTTATGAGGTAGTTAGGTTAGATTAGTAGCTTAATTTTGCCATAATCCTCATTAATCTTGATTAGGGTTTTGGTTTTTATGAATAGGGTTACTTAATGATGTTTATTACTACCTAATTGAAGTTTAAGAATCATGATTAGGTGTTAGGATAACCTAATTAAGGTTAGGGTTTACAAATTAAGGTTAGGGTTTGTAATCTAGGGTTAAGGTTTATAATATAGGGTTCCTAACTTAGATTTTCCACAAATCCTAACAAGCACGATAAAGCGTTTTGTCAATGTAAGCACAACAAAGCCACTTGTCAAAACAAATATACCGAAAAGTCCGTTTTCGAAAGAAAATTTTTAAGCACGAGGTGTCAAGCACGTCAATTTTCGAACGAAAATTTATTTGACCTAATTTGTTAAACAGAGTGTATATTAACACATAACACTTTCAAAACATAGAGATTTTATTAATTTAACTGAATTTACATATCCAAGTCTTATTTGGGTTTTACAGTACATGTTAAGTAAAAAGTTGAGTATAGTTCTATCGCATTTTATCTTCGAGCTCCCATGTAGCCTCTTCAATGTTCTGATTCCTCCAAATCACTTTGACCGATGCTATCACTTTATTCCTCAGGACTTGTTCTTTACGATCAATAATCTGCACAGGTTCTTCTACATAAGAAAGATCTTCTTTGATTTGGATTGACTCATAATTTATAACGTGTTTGTAATCAGGTTTTTATGGTCATAATACGGACACATGAAACACATTATATATATGGTTTAACTCAGGAGGTAGTGCTATTTCATAATAAACTTCACTTATCCTTCTCAAAATTTCAAAATGTCCAATGAAACTCGGACTCAGTTTTCCTTTCTTGCGAAAATGTATCTTACCCTTCCAAGGAGATACATTGAAGAATACGTGGCTTCCCACGCTAAAGTTTCGTTGTTGACGATGTGGATTAACGTATTTCTTCTGTCGATCTTGTGATGGTTATAATCGTTCATGTATAATTCTGATGATTTTAGTAGTTTGTTGGATTATTTCAGGTCCTAGCATTTACCTTTCCCCGACTTCATCTCAACATAAAGGTCTTCACAGGGTGGCATACTTATGCTAGCATGATAATTGTTGTTATAAGAAATTGTACCAAAGGTGATTGATCTTCCCAACTTCTTTTGCAGTTGATGATACATGTTCTTAACATATCCTCTAATGTTTGAATGGTTCTCTCACTTTGCACATCAGTTTGAGGCTGATAAGATGTACTCAATCTTAATTGTGTTCCTAAGTGTTTTAGAAGGCTCTTCAAAAAATTTGAAGTAAAACATGGATCTGGATCTGACACTATAAAAACAGGTACTCCATGCCTAGAGATAATTTCATTAATGTACTGCTTGACAAGTTGGCCTAAGTTATAAGTAACTTTAATAGGTAAAAAGTGAGCTGATTTGGTTAAACGGTCAACTATTACCCAAATGGCGTTGTGGCCCTTCTGTGTAGCTGAAAGGCCTATCAAAAAGTCCATGGTTATATGTTCCTACTTCCACTCAGGAATTGGTAAGGGTTGAAGTAAACCACTAGGCTTTTGATGTTCAGCCTTAACCCTGTGGCACGTGAGACATTTGCTTACCCATTCAGCTATTTCTCTTTTCATATTCGACTACCAAAAGTTTCGACTTAAGTCCTTGCACATTTTAGTACTGCCAGGATGTATGGAAAATTTAGAATTATGAGCTTCGTTTTAGATTTCATCTTTTAAGGCTTGATGTAACGGAACCCAAATTCTATCTTCATATCTAATTATTCCATCCTTATCTATTCTGAATTTGTTATTCTTAATGTTAGTTATATTAGACTTACATTTTTGACAATCTTCATCCTTTTCCTGTATTTCTTTAATTTTATCAAGTAAAGACGAAACTCCCTCTAATATGAATAACTTTTGGGTAGAGGTAGTTGGACATTCCACCTCAATTTCTAGTTTTTCAAAATCTTTTATTAACCTATCATTGGTGGTTAATACGTTCAACTTTTCTTGATTCTTTCTACTTAACACATCAGCTACGGCATTAGCTTTACCAGGATGATATAAGATTTCACAATCAAAATCCTTTATTAGTTCTAACCATCTTCTCTGCCTTAAGTTCAGTTCCTTTTGTGTAAAAATATATTTTAGACTTTTGTGATCTGTATATATCTCGCACTTCTCCCCGTACAAGTAATGCCTCAAAATTTTTAATGCAAAAACTACCGCAACAATCACTTTCCCATGTTGCATCAACACACAACCTAGACCTATGTGTGACGCATCACTAAATACTACAAGGCCTCCTGTATCCTCCGGTAAGGACAACACTTGAGCCATGCGCAATCACTTCTTTAACTCTTGAAAGCTCTCTTCGTATTTATCTGTCCAGACGTATTTCACCGTCTTTCGAGTCAAATTTGTTAGTGGGGTTGCTATTTTTGAAAAATATTTTATAAATCATCTATAATAACCCGCTAAATCAAGAAAAATTCTTACTTCTGTTGGAGTTGTTGGTTGGTCCCAATTCACAACCGTTTTGATCTTAGTTAGATCTACTGATATTTCATTTTTGTTAATTACATGACCTAAAAATTGAACTCTTTTTAACCAGAATTCACACTTGGAGAACTTTGCATAAAGTTGTTCCTTCAGTAATATTTCCAAAACGACTCTCAAGTGTTCAGCATGCTCTTCCCGTATTTTTGAGTATACCAGAATATCGTCGATAAACACTATAATAAATTTGTTTAAGCATGGTTTAAACACTCGATTCATCAAGTCCATAAATGTTGCAGGTGCATTTGTTAACCCAAATGACATTACAAGAAACTCATAATGTCCATAGCGTGTCCTAAATGCTGTCTTCGGCACATCTTCCTTTCTTACCATTAACTGATGATAACATATCCTAAGGTCAATCTTTGAAAAGTGTTGGGCCCCCTTTAATTGGTCAAACAAATCATCAATCCTTGGTAAATGATATTTATTCTTAATGATTAATTGTTGGGTAAAATCTAATTACACACAACACACAAGTATACGTGGTCAACAAGTAATATAATAGTAAGTAGAGTATCGTTCCCACAGAGAAAACTTAGTAACAATTTAACTTCACAATTATAAGTTTCTTATTAATCCTAATTTTATTAAACTATTCAAATCAATGATTAAAATTATTAAAACCAAATTATTAAAATTACTACGATCACAAAACAATCACAAATATTAAAAACTGAAATTTCAAACAATTATTGGAGAATTAGGCTTACGACTTCACCCTAAGCTTCACTCTAATTTTTACACTTTTATTCCAGTTCAATTCACTATTCCAGTTTATTAATCAAGAACACGTATGTAGCACTAGCCACCTCTCGATGTACTAATATCATATTAACTTAAGTCCATAATTTAGATAGAAACAACTTAAACACCTTAATCAACAAACTCATTATATCTCTATGTGAATTATAATTGAAGAAGGTTTAAGATTAAGTCCTTTATTCGATTACATGCGATGTCAAGCATATTTGTACCTTAACATTCATCAAAATTTTGTTCCTTCACAAAATTCAAGAATATATACTGTAGACACTCAAAATTTTCTGCACACCTGTTACTGACATTGCAGGAGGGCAGATTCATTTTTGGAGATAACCCTGGAAGTCAACTTACATCCATTCCAGATACTGCCAGAAGTCAACCCCCCAACCCCGGGACACACACCGGGAACATCATTTCCAAACCTGGAACACACACCGGAAGGATCATTTCCAACCCTCGGATATAACCGAGTTTCTTCCTGGCGATAACCCCAAGGTTGTTATTCTGAGCCGGCGATAACTCCAAAATGCTTGTTTCAAATACATGCTATCGCCTTCAAGCTCGAGACCTCCGAGAGGCACTTCATACCTCGCAACTTGAGCTAACACCGGGAAGACAGGTACACCCACAGATGACAGTGAGGCATTCAAACAAGCAGTCCAATCTCAAATATAACCCTGAGCAACGTCTGCTTTCAGCTCAAACCGGCGATAACCCCGGTGAGGAGTCAAACGTCATCTTACCGCCTCCACGTTTTCTTTCACAAGATGATATCGCGACATACCAACAAGTAGTCCAATCTCAGATGTAACCCTGAGCAACGTCTACTTTCAATTCAAACCGGCGATAACCCAGGCAAAGAGTCAAACGTCTTCTTGCCCCTTCAACACCTGCACGTCGTCTCAACACTTCATACATACATACATCCAATGATGTCCCACAAGAACTAGGAGTTATAATCCCGAGTGACTATTACGTGTGGCAGTGCTTTGGATAGAATTTGAAGCTTGAAGACCATGGGCATGGAACCCTCTTCCTGACTTCATACAACCTCTAATCCATGTCATTGCGTAACTCTCGACACAAGCAGTCCGAAGAAGGTCAGATATACCTCGTTCGAATGCTCGGATTGAAGTTCTGCAAGTTCGAGCGGACATTATAGTTCATAAGTGCACGTACATCGAGACGACGAGACCCACGAGGCCCAGATATACCATGACCAGCCGCAGGTACAAGTACGGCTACCGCAGGTGTACCTGTGGCCATCCGTCTATAAATATAGACCTTGGGGTCAGCCATTTGAGAGGGAGAAGGAGAGAGAAAGGCGAGGAAGCCCTGTCCAATTTACTTTGTATACACCCCTGTTGAGTGTTTCCTCATCTCTAAACATATGTTAGCTCACATATAACTATCTTTTTATCCGGCGGGAGCTGAGTGTTTATCCATATAAAGTCATAGAAGTCTACATTGGCAGCCCACTATAAGCCTTCTCACATTCTATAAAGCCTTCTTCTCATATTAGCACACATGACTATACACATTGAGAGTCTTGTTGTGTGCGTTTGCCCGGACTTCGGTCCGTGGTTTTCACTTTTGTTTGTATATATATACTTATATATGTATATATTTTATATATGGACTAACGTTATCGAGTTATGCCACGATTGAGCCTAGACTTTGGTCTGGAGCGTTTATTTACTTTTATATATATATAATTATATATATATATAACTGTTGTCTGACATATCTGATGAGCCTGGATTTTACATTTAGAGCATTTACCTACTTATATATATATATATATATATATATATATATATAATTATTGTCGGACATATCCGATGAGCCTGGATTTACATCCGGTGCATTTATTGCTTATATATATATATTTATATTTCTGTCAGGCCTAGAGTTTACTTCGTGGCCTTTTACAGCTTTATTTACATTTCGTCATGCCTGGAGTTTACTTCGTGGAAGTTGATCTCTTTTACAACTTTATTTACATTTCATCCCGCCTGGAGTTTACTTCGTGGAAGTTGATCATGTTCATATATATACATTTATAGCTTTTATATATATATAACTGCTTACTGCTTTCCATACAAACTGCAGTATCATGTGAGCCTAGGAATCATGTGATCACAAATTCAGTTTACTGAATCTTGATTCGGTTCCCATGATGGACCTTTTTTTAGTTGTGAGCAGCTTGTACATTATTTTACAGTGTCTGAATTTTCTTGGATGGATATCATGCCCGTGAGGAGTTTGGCATTGCTGTATATTATTTTCTCGAAGATGCTTCGCATCTCGAAAATAAAAGCAAACAAGCCGAACATTTAATAATAAAATGCAAGTATCAAAGACCTCAATTACTATTGAGCACAGGGTTTGAAAAACCTCTTTTTATAAAACTTCATTGCTATATCTTGTTTAAAACTGAATTTTTCTATAAATTCAAACCCTTTGTATATAGGTGCGAACGAGGTGTAACACTACTTCCAAATAATTGCACATTGATCCACACACATACACACAAATACATTCATATAACAGTTTCTTTGAAAAGTGGCGGTCACCGTGGTAACACTGATGTCGGGGGGTGCGTAACACCTTCCATCTGCATAATCAAGCCCCCGGACCCAAAATGAATCTCGGTTTCACATACCCGTTTAGCAGTGTTAAATCACTGGGTCAATGTTCAAACCTTTTTCGGTTGCGTTGGTGCAATCAGTTAAATACACCAACTGGCGACTCTTAAAGTCAAATTGTCTACATTATACATGTCGGACCTTTTTCACTTGTTTTTTCAGACAAATCTCACATTAGCATGAGAAGACCAAAGAACATGTAAAGAAAAGGGACACCAAAAATCCTGACGTCCACAGGTGGCGACTCTTTTGGTGACTCTAGTAAGAGGGCTAAAGCCGCTATTACAAGCTTTTCAAAACTGTTATATGCTTGTGTGTGAATGTTGCATTTACATTTATGATGAATGTGTACGAATGCATTTTTAATTACTGCAATATGCTATATCTATCTGTGATATTAGTACTTCGCACATGTCATCATTTTCATAAACGGTGAGACACGTATGTGAATGTATGTTGTGTGGTTCCTCCACCAGGAGGCTATCCTGTCGGTGTTTGATTACTGGACTCGTAGGAAGAATAATTCCAACGAGGCTCAGGAAAGGCACAACCCAGATTCGCTCCAGTTGAAAGACCGAATTAATTTCTCGTCAAGCAGTTTGCGATGATCTGAGAACCTTCATGCCAAAAAACCGCGAGAAAAACCCTAAGATAGGTCAACCTCTGATAAACCAAACGCGGAAGAAAGTCTCTTCATGCTTTCCATTTTCAATTACTTGTAAAGGCATTTACTTGTAATTTTATTCCATGCTCATCTTTATGGAAAATATGAAGATTACCTGTGCATACATGTTATCAATTAACACCCAATTTTGCAGGACAATATTCCTAAAACGGATATGTTATAATAACATTTACATTACCCTAAGACTAAACTACACAAGTCGTTTGTAGGGAAATCATTGGGCTTGTTACCCGCTCAAAATCCAAAAAAGGCCACGAGCCTATAGTCAATCATGTCTTCGTCTGACCAGTCTAATCCTGTTTCTCGTGAAGAATTTGACGGATTAAGTTAGAAAATCACCAATTTAGCTGACTTGCTTAAAGATGCCTCCACATACAGAATCCTCTACACAAGGAGGAACACAAGGTCTAGATAAAACAAATCTAGAACCTCCGTTGTATACGACCAACAAAGACCCTGAAGACACCCATCTCAAAGGAGATCCAAACACTGGTGATATCAGGGAGAAAGTACTCCAAATGGAGGAAACTATCCGTGTTCTCAAAGGGATTGGAACACATGGAAATGTTTCATATGCTGACCTTTGTATCTTCCCTAGTGTTCATTATTCAGAGAAATTCAAGAGCCCTGATTTTGAAAAATATGACGGATTAGGGGATCCTTATACACATTTAAAGGTGTTCATTGGAGAACTTGGATCTTACGCGGAAATTGAAAAGATTATAATGCAGCTGTTTTAGAAAAGTCTGACTAGAGAAGCCCGTTCATGGTATACTAGATTAGACAACTCAAAGATCTATAGCTGGGAAGAGCTGGCTCACACCTTCCTCACTCAATATAGTTTTCAATCTCAGATGGCTCTTGACCGCTACCAAATTACCAAGGTCAAGAAATAGTCTAATGAGTCTTTCAGAGAGTATGCTCAAAGGTGGAGGCGCCTTGCTTCTCAAGTTACTCCTTCCATGACAGAATCAGAAATGGTCATGACATTCATAGATGTACAGGAAGCTCCTTTCTATGAGAGAGTCTTAGCTGGTATTGGTAACCCATTCTCTGAAATGATCAAGCACGGAGAGATGGCTGAAATGGGATTGAAGTCCGGTAAAATTCAAGACCTAGCCGCTCTTAAAGCTGTTGATGAGCACATCCAGTCCGGATCTTATGGAAACAACCCCCGGAGGGTCCATAAAAAGAAAGAGGAGGATGTTTTCTTGATACTACAAGGTCAAAAAGGCAATCAAAGCATGTCTATGCAGAGGAGAAACTACTCCCCTTTTCAAGCACAATCTTCAAACCCTCCATTGCCTAATGGTGGAAATGCAAAGCGCCCTCGAACGTTCACACCCTTAGGGGACTCGCTCGAGAATATTCTTGTGCTTCTGACTGCTCAGAAGAAAATTACACATCTTCTTCCACCAGCCAACCCTAATGGGAGGGGTTTTAATGCTACTCGAAAGTGTGCTTATTATGTCGGAGCACCTGGACATGATACTCAAGATTGTTGGGCCTTGAAACACAAGATCCAAGATTTAATAGACAACGGAGAGATCGTGGTCACCAAACCAGATCATCCTCATGTGCAAGACAACCCTCTTCCTCAACACAAAGAAGAAGAGGTCAACATGATCAGTTGGAGCACTGGACAGAGTTCTAATTCTAATGGTGAATCATCCCAAACCCTCAAAGACGGTGTTGACAGATGGGATTATGCAAAGTTCCAATTTACCATGGAACGAAAGATGAAATCTTTTTGCAAACAAATTGAGAAATTGGAAGAATTGGTGACCCACCATCATCAAGTCACGCGCCAATTAATCAGGCAGGAGCATTCCTATCTCCTTCCATTTGTTATGAATGCTTCATCACTACCTTCAAAAAGTGAACTATGGAGGATAAGGTTACGAAGAGAGCAAATGCTAAAGTCCGTCGGGATTTTTCTAATCAGAGAGAATCCACTCTGGCTGAACGACAATGATCCTCCGGTGTGGTGAAATCCCCGGAATGCCGTGCATAACTATCCTCAGAGCCAAATCTGTTAAACAAAAAATGTTGGGATATCACGTGGCCGGATGTAATCTCGTCCTGTACCACTCTACACCTCAATCCGGTGAGAGTCATGAACTGTCTACTCATGTCTCTGATCGCCATGTGCACACAAGGTCTGACCAGCGGCAGCATCGTCAATCGTGCATACTCCTCCAAAGTAGGAGTCAACTCATGGGTCCCGAATCAGAATACTTTTCTATTCGGTACCCAATTGTCTAGCATACCCTCTACAAATCTTGTGGGAACCTGAAACATCAACAGGGTCATAGTATGCTGCAGCAAATCATCTACGATCACCATGTCTGATGGTGATATACTATCATACTAGGAGTGTATACCAGATACTACCAAAAATTGTGGGGTATGATCAATACGGCTAGCTGTCGAAGAAGACATTTGTACGGGCCGTGTCATAAGACCATCCAGGGGTCAATGTTGAATATCTCTGGACATACATATATATGCATAACATAATAACATGCATGATATAATAGATGACAATATGATATAGGGAATGGAAAACTGTACATACATTCCTAAGTATATCATCATCTAATACATCTCTATACAGCTAAAATACAGGGAAATGGGGCGAAGCTACCAAACATCTAACAGAGGCCTATCAAAAGATATAGCGAGAATGGGGCAAAGCTACCCAGCAGCTAACAGAGGCCTATCAAAAGAGATAACGAGAAATATATCAGAAAAAGTCAATCTATAAAGAGAGGAATCCTGCGGGTGGAAATGACGTACTCTACTCTAGTCGGGTACCCGTCCTCAAATCTAACTCCCAAATGCTCTCCAGAGTAGGGAACCCATGTGATGACATCAGATGTAAATAACTCCAGCTGTAGGCGACAATGAGTGAAACCCTCAACAACAGGGACCTCCGCTAGTATGGAATGATGCCATCTCTGTCCTCATGGATAGGTATCTAAACCTAACACGCTTACCGGATGCAAACATGGAAGCCTCTCATAGTCTTAAAACTACCAACACAAAGGCAACATCTGCTGGCAGTCAACACTCTTAACCTATACATGGGAAAAGACAAGAGAAACACTCACCAGCAGAAACGGGTAGAATCCTAACCACGCCTCGGTCAAGCCCTATGATCGCATGCACATTCCCCTGAGGAAGTAGGCAAAGGTGTAGGAACCCCAATCATACTCCCCTATACGATCCACGTGTCGAGTGGCGCTGATCAAAGTGAAGGACACCGTAGAAGAGTTATCTGCTATGAAGCAGCCCCTAATGATCATCAGGAAGAATCGCCGAATAATGCGATCCCTGACTCTCACATCATCGGGTATGGGCTCACTCAACAGCCCACTCATAGAATCTATGTTCAAAGGACCTGTACGAATAGTTCTGCCCTTGAGCGCCTCTGCTGGAACTCGCAAAAAGGATCTAACGATAGTAGGGGTAATATCCGCCGTGCAAGGCACCGACGTCCCTCCAAACTCCATACCTATGATAAACCGCCAATCCATCAACGTCATCATCACCTCACAGTCTAACAAATGGAGTGACTGAGTCTGGTGAAACCACCGTTCAGACAATGCCTTGAGGTAACCCTAGGGACAACGACGGGGAAGAATGGAGAAGAACGTCCCCAATCCCCAGCCATGTACAATCGCTCTGTAGTCATCATGAAAAGCCTGATACATAGAGTGGATGTTAAACCAGTTCCCTCAAAGCTGTGTGAAGCCGGGAACCTACATTAAATGCAGATCAACATCAGAATCCTTGACTCCTCATCAATAGGAAATAAGGAACATTAAAGATCTAACTTCATACCTCTTTTGCATGCAGGTATACTGAAGCATGCCTACTCAAGTCACCTAGAAGATCTGGGTTCGCCACTTGAATACTTGGCAATTCCCTATGGGGAACACATACAACAGGAGCAGGAACCTCGATCGGTAGATCCTCCTCCTCGTCCTTGACATCTAGCACTTCAACCCGGATAGGACGTATCACCGCCTCAACTAAATGACGAGGCTGTCTGACAGACCGGCGTTGAGGCTCTTCAGAAGCCCTCCTCCATACACCAGAAGTGGTCCTGCGGGAACTACTCGGCTGATCCGGATCCATAATATCTGGACAACAAGTCTCTAAATCACCACAGAAAGGGTGTGGTAATTTCTTACCTGGAGCTTTTCAAAATGCATTTTATGATTACATGCATGCATGCATTGTTTTAACATACATCTACAGTAGAGTTAAAAGTGCATGACTACTCAATGCCTACATTTTGAAATTTTTTTTTGCCATAGCCCCCTTTGTAAATGGGACTATCCATATGCACATAGGCATGACTAGGTGGCCATTCAGTAGCACACCTATACACAGTCATATACATCCTATATGCATTAATCACATCACAGTAAAAAATCCATAAGTGTAGTCTAATTACTAGGATTATTTTACTTTTATACCTTTACTCATTTGTCCTCAGATAGGATAAGAAATGACAGTAAAAGGTGCCAATTTGACTGTTTCAAAAGTCAAATTTTTTCACATCATTATGTTCAGCATGGTTTAATACTAACATTTGCTATGTTGAATATTTTTTATCAAGTCATATCAACATGAATAATCACTACTATGTGTCTAAGTGCATTTCATGTGATAAGTCATTTTCCAACGGATAGTAACCGGAAAAAAATACATGCATATGTTACCAAGACAGTGAAGAACGCTTGTACGGTGGCAGAATATCTAGAAAGTTTCCCGAACTTAGCAGATCTGAAGAAGGGCTCTCAGATTTCCTTCACAGTGTAACGTGAAAATAACTTATGAAAGCAACCATTGGGCTATACATAGCCACGGTTGGCCGCAGGCTTACCTGCGGCTCCTGCAGCTATACCTGCGACACTCCTATTTTGGTGCCACACCTCCGGCTCGCTCCAGTTAGAGTTGCAAAGGAGGTCTCACAAGCTGAAAAGGCCAAATCAGGAATAAAAATGTTACGCGATTGAGCGGAATAGCCTGGAATCCTGGTTTCTTGTCGATCAGAGTTAAACTCCCGTTGTCTTAATGGTATTCGCCTGAATGCAGGGTATACTATACCAATGAGCTCAGCTTTCACAAATCATGCTCAGAAATACCCACAAATGTCCGATGCCGTCATTTGCAGGGTCACAACCCTAAACATCCCCGATGGGGGTTACAACGCAAAACCACGAAATACCAAACCTCCCCGGCGGGGGTTACAATGCCGAAGTCATCAACTGATAAAGTATCCCCAGTGGGGGTTACAACGCACATCCTTTAAGCATCCACGTATCCCCAGTGGGGGTTACAACACAATGCAACCATTGATACACACATCAATGAAGGTCAAGCAACCTTGACGTCATGTCAGCCAATGGCAAGTAAACCCATCGAAGCAACTCATCCACGTATCCTCGGCGGGGGTTACAACGCAATGCGACCATTGACACATAAATCAATGAAGGTCAAGCAACCTTGACAATGCACCCAGCAGGGATCTATCTGATGATAAACACATCAATGAACGTCGGGCAACCCTGACGGAGATAAACTGTTGGCAATAACTCCAACAGGATGATGGAATATGTTATACACATCCTCAAACAAACAAAGCTTTATTCGCACAGATCTCTTATACACAAGAGGCACTTCTAGGGAATATAAGCCAGTGTCTAGGATTCGAGACTTTGGTGATACCCCAACGTCAACATCCTTGAAGACTTGGATCACATCTCTAAGGCATCACTGATTGTCATCTCGACAGGATTACCATGGAACAGACAATCATGCATCATACATTTACATCATGTCGTTGCATATAGCATCATGTTTATCTTGCTTGCATTTAAAGTGTCTAGGATTCTTTATCCTATCCATGCCTTGCATTGAATGAATATGATAAAGAGAGATAACACTAGAAGACAACTTACATCAATTCCGGATACTGCCGGAAGTCAATGCCCCAACCCCGGGACACACACCGGAAGGATCATTTCCAACCTCGGAGATAACCCTGAGTTTTGTCTTTGGCGATAACCCCAAGGAGTGTTATTGCAGTTTCGGTGATAACTCTAGAAATGCTTGTTTCAAATACATGTTATCAGCTTCAAGCTCAAACCTCCTCCCGAGGCACTCATACCTCAGACCCGGAGCTAACACCGGGCAGACAGGCATACCCACAGATGACAGTAAGGCATTCAAATAAGCAGTCCAATCTCAGATGTAACCCTGGGCAACGTCTGCTTTTAACTCAAACCAGCGATAACCCCGCTGAGGAGTCAAACGCCATCTTACCGCCTTAACGTTTTCTTTTACAAGATGATTTCGTAGCATACCAACAAGTAGTCCAATCTCAGATGTAACCCTAAGCAACGTCTACTTTCAACTCAAATCGGCGATAACCCCAGTAAAGAGTCAAATGTCATCTTGCCCCTTCAACACCTATGCGTCGTCTCAACACTTCATTCATACATACATCCAACGATGTCCCACAAGAATCGAGGAGTTACAATCTCGAGTGACTATTATGCGTGGCAGTACTTTGGATAGAATTTGAAGCTTGAAGACCATGGGCATGGACACCTCTTCCTGACTTCGTACAACCTCTAATCCATGTCATTGCGTAACTCTCGACATAAGCAGTCCGAAGAAGGTCAGATATACCTCGTTCGGATGCTCGGATTGAAGTTCGCAAGTTCGAGCGGACATTACGAGGCACGAGTAAACGACTTCAAGGACAGACATGATGACTAAATGAGGCCTCGATGCACCACGACCAGCCGCAAGTACAACCACGGTTGCCACAGGTGTACCTGCGGCCATCCGTCTATAAATATAGACCTTGGAGTCAGCCATTTGAGAGTGAGAATGAGAGAGAAAGGCGAGGAAGCCCTATCTAATTTACTCTGTATACACCCCTATTGAGTGTTTCCTCATCTCTATACATCTGTTAGCTCACATATTGCTATCTTTTTATCCGACGGGAGCTGAGTGTTTATCCATATAATGTCATAGAAGCCTTCTCACATTCTATAAAGCCTTCTTCTCATATTAGCACACACTATTATACACATTGAGAGTCGTGTTGTGTGCGTTTTCCCGGACTTCGGTCCGCGGTTTTCACTTTTGTTTGTATATATATACTTATATATGTATGTATTTTATATATGGACTAACATTATCGAGTTATACCTCGATTGAGCCTAGACTTGGCCTCATGCGTTTATTTGCTTTATATATATATATATATATATATATATATATATATAATTGTTGTCGATTATATCGATGAGCTGGATTTTACATCAAGAGCATTTACTCGCTATATATATATATATATATATATATATATACTTATATACATAATTGTTGTTTGGAAATATCCGGTGAGCCTGGATTTACATCTGTGTATTTATTATTTTTATATATTTATGTACATATATATATATTTATTTATTTATTTATATTTCACAAAGTTGGAGTTTATATGTACTAACATTATCGAGTTATGCCTCGATTGAGCCTATACTTGATGCAGAGCGTTTATTTGCTTATATATATACATACATATATATATATATATATAATTGTTGTCAAATATATATCGATGAGCCTGGATTTTACATCCAAGCATTTACTCGCTTATATATATATATATATATATATATATATATATATATATATATTTACATTTCATCAAAGTTCAAGTTTACTTGTGGCCTTTTCTGCTTTTTATTTACATTTCGTCCTACACGAGTTTACTTCGTGGCGCTTGATCGCTTTTTAAACTTTATTTACATTTTGTCCCGCTTTAGAGTTTACCGTGGCGATTGATCATGTATATATATATATATATATATATATATATATATATATATATTTATATATATATCTCGCCATCGCTTTCCATACAAAATGCGGTACCATGTGATCCAGAATCATGTGATCACATGATTCAGCCATGAATCTAGATTCGGTTCCCATGATGGACCTTTTTTAGCTGTGAGCAGCTTGTAGATTATTTTACAGTGTCTGAATTTCTTTGGATGGCTGTCATACCCATTAGGAGTTTGGCATTGCTGTATATTATTTTCTAGAAGATGCTTCGCATCTCGAAAATAAAAGCAAACAAGTCGAACATTTAATAATAAAATGGAAGTATCAAAGGCCTCAATTACTATTGAGCACAGGGTTTGAAAAACCTCTTTTTATAAAACTTCATTGCTATATCTTGTTTAAAAATTTATTTTTTTATAAATTCAAACCCTTTGTATATAGGTGTGAACGAGGCGTAGCACTACTTCAAAATAATTGCACATTGATCAACACACATACAAACACACACATTCATATAACAGTTTCTTTGAAAAGTGGCAGTCACCGTGGTAACACGAATGTCGGGGGGTGCCTAACACCTTCCCTCCGCATAATCAAGCCCCTGGACCCAAAATGAATCTCGGTTTCACAGACCCGTTTAGCAGTGTCAAATCATTGGGTCAATGTGCAAACCTTTTTCGGTTGCGTTGGTGCAACTAGTTAAATACACCAACTGGCGACTCTTAAAGTCAAATCGTCGACATTATATATGTCAGACCTTTTTCACTTGTTTTTTCAAACAAATCTCACATTAACATGAGAACACCAAAGAACAAGAAACGAAAAGGGAGACCAAAAATCCCGACATCGACACATACTATAATAACTAAGTCTAGACTGGTACTTCCTCTCTCGAATTCATATAAGTCCACAAAGAACTGTTGATCTGGAAATTCATAAATTCAAGCTCAAATTAATATAGATAATCTGGATAATAGCTTATTAAACTGGAAATCAAGTTACATAATCATCGTTTCACTCAAAGATCCGTCATAAGCCTAAAAAGTAAATTAGTTCATCATCAATGAAATAATAACTGAATAAATTAAAGACATCATCCTTTCAATTACAAATATAAGACAAAACAAAGAATAAATCAGAACACCCTTCACGTTAGCCTTAATCCGCAATCGATACGAATGTTCCTTTAAAATCTTCACTCCAATGCTCGATATAAAATTCTATCAAAATCTCTGTTAATTGCCTTGTGTATATCCCTTGATCTTGTGTTTGCATTGATATATGTTTTCAAATGTAATCTGCATTCAATCATCCATTCTATAGAATCCCAAAGCTATGAAATCACTCCAAATCATCTTCCAGCAGTATTAGAATCATATTAGGACAATAGAATTTGAGACCCCTCGCCCCGGCAGGGATATATGCATGTAAATGGCCCACCCCGGCGGGCTAGGCTACTGACTTACAGAATTGAAGACCCCCTGCCCCGGCGTGGGTGTAAAGCTTAATTATGCCCCGCCTCGGCGGGAAAGCCTTCTGCAAACTGACTTTGGTAATACTCCATACTTGCTCCAATATCACTCCAAATGCCTCCTTTCTTTATAACTTGCCATACCAACCACCCTACACACAAAATAACAAGAAACAAGTAAAAAAAAAATAAAATCAAGGATTTAACAACGAATAAGCTTGAATTAGAAACCGATTAGCGGATATAAAATCCACTTATCAAAATCCCCCAAACTTAAACCGTGCTAGTCCTCGAGCATAAAACAAAATACTATGTTGTACAATGCAATACAATGACATGTAATGCATCTAAACTATATATCTTTGAATCCAACAGTGTCATAGAATCAAATTTATTCCTTCGGCCTCAGAAAAATCAAGCAAACACTTCAACACCTCATATCGAAACCACTCAATAATTTCTTATCAATCCTCGAATCTTAGACCGTCATCACTGATATAGTGCGTGTGTGAGCAACATCTGTTATTACCCCAAAATTCATACAATTTGATTCTCAACTTTGGTCGTTAGTAACACATCTACCTTCTGATTTTACATCATTATTCGATGTTAAACTTTATAAAATGCGGAATAATTTATAATTTTATGTCTTCTTACTTTAATTCCCTAAATCAAAACCTTTATCATCTACATGTCTTTAAATCAATCTTATTTTATGATTCACTTTATCACTGTTGTTCTATAAAATTTTACATTTCAATCCGATAACCTTTACATATCAGATAACTCTAACTTTAGCTTTACAACTCAACATAAAACTATACATCATAAAACATTTGATACATCTCATGAATCTTAATCATGGTATAAAGAAATAACAACTTTAGCTAAAATATTAATCTTCATGTATTATTTCTGATCCACGTCATTCAAGTATCACATAGCGTTACCTTCAATCCTTAACCTGTAAAAATGGTTATTTGCAAGGTTGAGCTCGACAACCCAGCAAAATCTAACAGTTTTCATGCATCACATAACAGATAATAGCATGCTTATTATACATCTCTTAAACATTGAAGTAACATAACATATATGCTGCTGTTCAAATAACAAGTATAAAGATTGAGTTCCTTACTCAATTAACATTCATTACTCAAACAACATAGTCAGATATTGACTTTTAACATTCCATGTTTTCAACATATATATAACACATCATGCTATTTACAGTAAAGAATTAAAATAGTTCATCATCGAGTTCGCATAGCAATAGGAACTGAAAGACTTGCCTGACTCGTAGATTACCAATTACCAAAAAATAGCATAAATGCTTTGCGTACATCCTACAATAGTTCAAATGTTCATATTCACATGCATTAGATACACAAATAATGAAACCACGTTGACTCTTAGTCTTAATAATTTTTTTTATATAACTTGCATCTCTTTGAACCTTAACACATATCTTCAGGTGTTTACTCCTCTTCATATTACGCTTATCATTACATAATCCCATTTTTTGTTTCTTTATACTTCTTTCGTAGCCGACACTTAACGTTCATTAAAGTCCTCATAGATTTCATTACCTCATATTGGATGTATTACACTTGTTAACAACAACTAGGTTATATATAACCTCCGCCTTATATCTCGTTACACTTTTCTTACAATTGACAATTTAAGTCTTCTAATGGATATTTACATCCTTTTAAACATATATTAGATTAACTAATCAAGTTAACATTCAAATCATTCTTTGAACTTATATCTCACTATAAACCAACATAAACCTTATCATTTAACTTTAACTTTTGAAAACATCACATTTGGTTAAATTTCCTAACTTATTTAAATAATTACTTAAAAAATTTTACACTTTATATTACATCACATTAAAATCTGTTATTATAGTCCACATTATGTTTTAACATAATTAACATGCTTGCCAAACTAGATTAAGTCCACTAATCATGACCTACAAATAAGAAGACTTCACTGTCTCGTATCAGGTGGTATATGCATGCGCCATACTTAAGCTCGAGACAGTCTTGACTTCGCATTTTCGCCTTGGCACAGCCTAGCAAATTGCAATGAAGTGCACGTATGTAACCGTAAACGCAGTAATAGTGTTCCATTTTTTGCCCAACTAATATGACTTTCACCCATAAAATAGTGAAATTAATATATACAATTGATATAAAACTAACACAAACATGTTTCCTCACATATTCATCAACTTAGAACAATTAAACATCAATTTAAACTAATTTAATTCCTTAAATTTCATGTTTTCATATAAAAACTCAATTTTTGACACCTTTAGCGAGTTCGATCACCACAAATTCGTTTCTTAACCAATTGACACAATTCAAACTACGCCGCTTTCGTTTATTAACATATTAACGTAATCTAATAACAAATTATAGATTATAACATATATAGAGCATCAAATTTCGTACTTTCTAAAGCCATATCATATGAACATATCATTGTTATTCCTTCTTTCTACAATCCCAATTCTCATGAATTTGACAACAAATATCAAGTATTACTCATATGTGATGATTAATAGTCAATAAACCATATATACAAGTATATATATCAATCTAATCATAACTATAAATTTATAGGGAACAACCACAAGAAATCAAAACATATAAATTGGAAGAAATTTTATACCTTAAACCTTGATTGATGGGAAGAAGAGTGGTAAGGACCTTGTGTGACGCCCCCAAATTCGGACACCACATCCTTTACAACAACAGCGTCTTGGATAGTCATGTTAAAGGTTTGAGCGGTCTATTGGTTGGGTTGCGTAGGTCCACCAATCATCAACTTACTTCCTCCTCGCTGGCTTCCGCTAGGTCCACCGCTTCCTTTTTTCGGGCACTCCTTTATCTGGTGTTTTGTCGATCCGCAAGCAAAACATCCTCTGATCTTTTTCGACTTTGGGCAGTTTGGCGATATGTGCCCCTCTTGGCCGCAATTATAGCATGTGTTTTTCCTCTTCCAGCATTCTCCCGGATGGCTTCTTCCACATTTGTTGCAAGCTTCTGTCCTCTTCTTAAAGTTTCCTTAGTGATTCCCACCTTGATTGTTGTTTTTGTTGTTGTTATTGTTTTCCCATTTTCTTTTTCCGGAATTACTTCCTCCACTGCTGCTCCCTCCATGATGCTCACTACCAGCGTTCTTGTTCTTCTTCTCCTTATGATACAAACTTAAGGCCTCACTGCCACCTTTTGCAATGATTGCCTTCTCCAATAATTTCGTAAATGAATCAATCTGGAAGATCGATACCTTATTGTACAACCACGGTTTTAACCCATGCTCAAAATGTCTCACCTTCTTCTCCTCATCCACCACCTGGTGTTCTACAAACCGCGCTAGTTCATTGAACTTAGCTGCGTACAGCGCCACCGTCATATCTCCTTGCTTTAATTCTAGGAATTTTACTTCCATCCTACTCTTCATATTCTTCGGGAAATAGTTCTCGAAGAATAACGTCGTAAACCGCTCCCATGTTATCGTTCCTTCCCCCGCTCTCTGCTGATTAGTTTCCCACCAATAGTTTGCTTCGCCCCTCATCATATATGTGGCAAATACTGTCTTCTGGTCTTCAACCACACGAGCTATAGTGAAGGCCTTCTCGATCTCCTTGATCTAGGTTTGTGCAACTATTGGATCAGTGGTTCCCGTGAACTCTGGGGGTCCTACACTGTTAAAATCTTTTAAGGTTGTTACTGGGACAGCTTGGGGAACGGGTGGTACGTGTTCGTTTCTTCCCCTTAGAGCTTCTCCCAATAAATCTACTAATCTTTGAATCGGATCTACTGGACATCTCTCATCATTAACTGACTCTTCTGGGACAGTTATCCTAAGTCTGGGCGACATTTTCTAAATCACAAAATTTTTATTTTATTATCTAGTTATAAAAATTAGACATTTCTTAAAAGAAAAGAACTATAAGTTCATAACACGTTGCTAAAATAGGATCATTTATATTCATATGCCAAAGGGTTACATTTCATGTTCTTTGCTAGCATACTGCTATAAATGATAACACATATCCCCTATTATCACAAAAGACGGGGACATACTAACCTACTACCCCTCCAACACTTTTCAGAAGTTTGGGGGTTTACCACTATCTCACATCTTACACAAAAGACTGCGATTACAACAACATTTTTAATAACACATAAATAAAA
Organism: Panax ginseng; assembly: GCA_020205605.1. Lineage (NCBI taxonomy): Eukaryota > Viridiplantae > Streptophyta > Magnoliopsida > Apiales > Araliaceae > Panax > Panax ginseng. The sequence goes on along the minus strand of CM035130.1, from coordinate 89,583,624 downwards.
ATACTACACTAATAAACTTCTCTCTCTAGACTCAATCTAACATCCCATGCTCAACGGCGCTCTGATATTCCTTCTGTATGATGTGAACCACCATGTCTCGGCTTATGGTATCTTCAGTCATGTCTTCTTTCACCGGGTAATGATGTACCCCATCTATAAATCTCTCCATGGCCGTGCGAAAAGCATAGACCATCTTGTTCATCTTCATCCTCTTACACCGCACTTCATCCTATAGGTCATCTGCCCTATCATTGGCTTCTTCCCACATCTCCTCGAAGTGAATCCTATCCATCACCTCCATTTCTAATTGAGTTTGGAGAGCCTCCTTCTCCGTCCTCTCACATAACACCTTCTACTCTAATTCCTCCAGCTTTCCTGCCACCTCAACATTCCTTGCCACCGCTCGGCGAAACAAAGCTCCCATTTGAATTCCTGCTTCCTTACGGTGAGCAATCTCTACCTCCATCTCCTACGTCACTAGTTCTTCTGATGGTCCTCGTCCCTTAACTTCTGGAACGCAGACTCCCTCTCCCTAACCTCATCCCCTAGCTCCTCCCCTCTACTCCCTAACTCCAATATCTGCTCCTCATACTCTCCTAGCATCCGATCCTCGTAAGTAGCCTCGTCGGAGTCCATCATAGGCGCGGTCTCCTCCTCCAAAGGCTCCTCCTCAGGGTCAGACTCCACCTCTTCCTCATCGTCATCATCAAAAGGGGCTACTACTAAAATAGGCTCTGCTATCAAGGGTGTCTCAAATATTACATGGATATCACGCGGCTCTTCCTCTACTACTCGGCTAGGTCCTCCCATGCCAGTCATCCTACAATCACCAACATAAAACAACACAAACAACAACTCCATTAGAATGTTAAATAAACATAAGTTCATTGTATAAAATGAAGTTATATTTCACAACACACTAAGTCTCTCAAGGAAAACTCTACATGAGTTTTATCTCCTTCCTAACTTCAAAGTTCTCCCGAGTTATAATCTAAGGACACTCGCTCCTAAGGTTTATAACTATAACTTTGATACCAACCTATGACGCCCCCAAATTCAGACCTCCACTTGTTCACTCGAATTCAGTTCATCACGTTTTCATGGTAAACCATAATAACTAAAATAATGCATACACAACAGAAAATCTACTTTATAATAATATATAATTATTTATTATAATTATTCCCCCAAGTCTCGCAACCTACAGTGCTTAATAGATTACATAATAATATCTGATAAAGACTTATTACATGATCATACTTAAGCTTAAACATAATCTAAAATAGTCTTAATACATCATAATATCTGATATTGTGCACAGTATGGTACTAAGGGTTGATCCCCCTAAGTACGAGAAGAAGAGTCCATAGTCTTATGACTGTTAAAGGTTTCAAGTTAAAACACTTGACAACCTAGGATATAGTTCAAGGTCTTATGACCCTTTAATTTCTTTTGATTCTCAAGTTATTCATTCTTGATTCAAAAGTTGAGCTTTATATCAGAAGTTATTATTTCTCTCGCATGTTATTATTCATTGTTATATTGTTATACTTGTGGGCAATCGTGTTCACTCTTGCGTAATAATAATATTGTAGTTAAGAACGAAAGAGCAGACGAACCTTCTACTAGTAAGGGCAAGGGCAAGCTTAGAAAGTAATGAAGACTGATTATTTATGTGATTATGTAATGATAGTTAGACTTGATGTTACTTAAGACTTATTTGTTTATGTTTTCCCCACAGATGATTTAAGGTTAGAGTAAATTGGGATTATTTATTATTCAGTAGATATAACCACATAAGGTGAGGGATTTTATTATTATTTCTTTCTACTGCATGGTTTTCATTTATTTATGGGTAGATAGATAGATGATGCTTCAGACAAAGGAACACCAAATCTCGTGGAAATGGAAGTACCGGATTTGGGGGTGTCACATAACCTAACTACCATAGCATGCTCAAAACAAATCAGAAACTTCAAATCATTATCTTAGAATCGCACTAACGCTGCCCCGCGTTATTAGTTTATGGAAGTGGCGGTAGCGCCGCCTTCAACAGCTTGAAAAAAATGGCTCACAGTAGCGAGCCTGACACAAGAGATGCTACACTTGCAACCAGACTAGCTACCATGTTCCAAAATATGTATATCAACTCAAATAACACAATGGCATGCTATTCTACATCAAATAGTAGAGAATCCAACAAATTCTAGAATTTGACAAACTTCAAACTAAGAACATAATTTTTATACCTTTGCTTTGAATTAGCTCAAAATCAGATTACTCCCTCCCACTCTTTATAACAACTAAGTAAGTAATTCTCAGCAACATAACACATGAAGTAGAGTGCTCAATTTATAGAAAACTTACCAACCATGCCAAGCCATTATCCAAGAAATTAAACTAAGAGATTTTAGGATTGCATGAAGGTTATGGAGGAGTTGGTAATTGGTTGTTAGATCTCATCATGGCCACCACTCCTCCCATGATCATGAGCTAGAGAGTTGGAAGAAAATGAAGAACATAGGCTAGCCTTTTTGCTATCACACGTGACTGAAGTTTGAAGCAAATGGGACACTCATATTGGGACAACTTAATTGCTCAATATTCTAGCAACACTTAGACTATATCTATGTACAACTCTTATTCTTATGTTATATTTTTAACACAAATCTCAACCATATAGTATAATTAAATGTCACACTTAATAATCAAGGTTTTAATATAGTAGATGAAATATGGAAAAGTAATATACATATAATCCATGTACATTCATCACACTAGTATACTGTAATAGTTCATGGTATATTATCTCCACACAGGCCCACATACATATTACTACATAGATAATGTATTTATAACGTATAGTCCAAATATATTTAGTCACAATGCTCATACAATAAAGTTTTATAAGACTCAATATATTTAGCCACATAAATGTCACACCGCACCATGTAGTATGGTTGTATATGCTCATATGCACATAACTGTTATTATAATATTATTATCTTACTGACTTACTCAATTATGTGAAGTAATTAAATCATGCACCTCCTTAATTAATTATCACCAATATCAATTAATCAATGGTCAACATATTTGTGGATTTCCATAACCATTACTTATCTATATAATAATCACCTATTATTAATAATTACCAAAAAATCAATATTCCACCATAACCATTATCAATTAAATAATATGACAATTAATAATCATTAATTAATCCTCATTATCAAATAATTAGTAAACCACACATCAATTAACAACTAATAGTACACTACAACAACAATTGATAATTAATATTACCTAATTGCTCATTTTATAATCTCTTCGCCGATTAAGATTACTATTAGTATTTCCCATCACTATGCCACACAAGGCTTTCGACGAGTTTACCACAAACTCCACATATTCTCAATTATTCATTTATTTAATATAATTGAGTTATCTCATTTCATAACACGAAATCGTTCATATTCAAATAAATATTTATTTCCATTAATGTATTTATTTAATAATATGTGAAAATTCTCGGGTATTACACCTTGATACTCCAACTTTTTAGCAAAGTTTTCAGAGAATTTCTCTCTTCCTACCAAGCTCTCTCAAGAAATCAAAACATATAAATTAGAAGAAATTTTATACCTTAAACCTTGATTGATGGGAAGAAGAGTGGTAAGGACCTTGTGTGACACCCCCAAATTCGGACCTCCACGTGGTCACTCGAATTCGGTTCATCAGGTTCTCATGGTAAACCATAATAACTAAAATAACGCATAAACAACGGAAAATCTACTTTAAAATACTATACAATGATTTATTATAATTATTTCCCCAAGTCTCGCAACCTATAGTGCTTAATAGATTACATAATAATATCTCATAAAGACTTATTACATGATCATACTTAAGCTTAAACATAATCTGAAATAGTCTTAGTACATTATAATAAACTTTAAACACAAAAAGGACAAGCTAGTCGGTAGCCTTGCCCTTACCCTAGTCTGTTCCAAAAACACCTCCATGTTCCTCCTTAACTGAAAGGTTTTAAATAAGCAAGGATGAGCACAAATTGCCCAGCAAGTAATATACAACAAGGGTATAGGATATAATATGACAAGGTTTGAAATATCGAAGGGTTATTTCTAGGATAGTTCAAAGTGTCAGAATAACATCATGAATAAGGGATATGACAATTCAATATAAATCAATAGATATATATGAATTCAACGGCTAACAATATATCCAACTGGATAAGCAATTTATATTGAGCAGTCACTAAGGACCATTGAAATTTCATTAGAGTTACCAATATTAAACTGATAACCAAAAATATCAAGTACTATAGATGATCAGTCTACAATACTTTACGTTAAGCATAACACCACAATAATATTTATTCATGTGTTGGGGTTTCCAACAACATACACTCCCCTTACCATAAGGGTTGTTCAACTCAGTTTTCAAGATTTCTGCACCAATCAACTGGTTTGGACAGTTTTATTATAAACATGCATATAGTCTAGCCGAATCAAATGGCATTGACTCTTTCACAATATTCAAGATCAATACTAAGTTTAACATGAATAATAACTTTCACAAGGGTTTATCTCTTTCGAACGAGAAGGTAATATAACTTGCATTCAAGGGATAAGCTTATGGTATTTGCAATGATATTGCACAACAGTAATAGTAGGGTTTGAATACTTGATTAATAAAAGTAAGGTTCAAGGAAACTTGCTCAATATTAATTAGAGTAAGTTTAGGGAACTTTCCTTAAGTGTAGTTTATCCACGTTAATAAATCAACACTTTCGAATCCTATTTATAACGCATTATATGTTCAAGATGTTAATTAGCTAACACAATTTTTAATCAAGCTTGACACGATACAAGTATGCACATATGGTACAAAATCAGTTTATAAGTCATCATGAATCAAGTACTTAGTTACTTCACAAGCAAATCAAGAATGCTCAAGGTTAAGACCTCCTACACATGGACTTTTCATTTCAATGCAACACCGACTTATCAACTAGGCATCATATATATATATATATATATATAATAGTAGGTTTTAGATCACATTTAGCATCATAAGTATCATGTAATTACTGACCAAAAGATCAGAACTCAATATCTGTGTGATTTCGAATCATAGCTTGATGCGCGACGACTCGATTCAAAACCAGATTGAGCAACCAATTGCTTGGCCTAGCTCGCACACATCTTACACAGGCAACAAAACACATATTAACATGTTAAGGGTCCTTTTTCATTCTCCTAGTTTAATCTAGGTCCCATTTCTCATAATATGGTCTTAAGCTAGACATTTCAACAAATTAAGGTCATTTAAGGTTATGAAATCACAACATCCAACATGCTTGATTGTTAAACATATAAAGTAGTCATATAACTCATATTAGACATGCGTGTGAGTATTCATATCACATATGTGTATTTAACATCCTTTTGTTTGAAAATATGCTTCGTTTATGATTTCCTTGAACTATGATAACTAAGAATGGTATATATACATTTATTATACATGAGTGCATCTAAAGGTATCATCTAACCTGGTCATAATCATCAGGTTCTAACTTTTAAAGTAGCACATCAACATTCACGTTCAAAGTTTGCATTTTCAATAGTAAAACTTACTAATAAGCTAAACATGCTCATGCTTCAATATGAAATTCATATACCTAAGTTAGTATATCCGACATGCATTTCAAAACCATACTAACATGCTTGCAAGATCAGCATATACATTATTCAAGTTTACCATTTCTAGCTTTCCAAAACTTGAAGTTTTCATGAAAACGTAGCTCAAAATCATGCTAAAACAACATAACATATTCACAACAATATCTAACCACGTGATAGGGTCATTTATAGGCTTAACCTGTGACAATCGTAATTTTGTAATTTAATTTTAATATTTATTGGATTGAATAAATATTTTTCGATGAATTAATTATTAGATTAAATAATTAATTGATGAAATTGTGGTAGATTAATTTAATTATATGTGTTATATTTATTAATTTGATGTGGAGAATTTTTATTATTCGAAGTATGTGATTATGTGAGCTTATTGAATTAAAAAAAATATTTAATAAGCCTATGTTATTTTAATTAATTTAATTATTAATTAGAGATTTAATAATTTAATATTATTATTAAATGAGAACATTTAATCATGTGACTATGTGAGTTAATGAGAAATTATTTTATTTTATTTAAATAAATTAAACTAGATATTTGATTTATTTTATAATGGATGTGACATTTTTTTAAACTATATGATAAGGTTTTATTAAAATAATGGGTTTTGAAACCTAGTATGCTAGCCAAACATGGCCTTAATGGGAGTTGAGGGAAGTTACCCATGACTGGGTAACTGACCACCAACGTGCATCAGTTCTTCTCCTTATTAACAATACGTCTTCTTCTTTCTTCTTCATTATTTGCCTAAGTCTAGAGAGCTTAACAGAGAGAATCAAAGAGAGAGTTTGAGAAATTGTTGAGGGAGATTGCTTGGTGTTTGAGAATTATTGAGGAAGGCTTTAATTCATCTCCTATTATTTTATCTACGCTTGGGTAATCTCTTCAACCCAATTATTATTTTTTATGTCTTTTAAGTTTCATGAATATGGCTTAAAGTCTTCTGTGAATCTCTACAAATTGGAAAGTTGTTATAAGAATATATGTAATAATTCGAGTAGTGGCATGTTTTATATATATATTGCATAATTCCATATCATCAGTTTCATGAAATTTTATAGTATACGATTATAGAGTACGTGATATGGCCATATGGCCTTATACGTGATTTTTATATGACAAATATAATTTATTTTGCAAAATTCACACATTGATATGATTATGCATGTTAAAATTAATAAAATGAAACTTGAATGGTTGGATTTGGCTTTATAACGAATTCGTAGCATTAAAATCCATGTTTTTGTTCAAGAACTTCAAGAACATCAAGAACAGTTCAATTGACATGCTTTAATTCTGTAATTATATGTTTTTATGGGTAAAAATCACTCTATATATGTTGGGTTATGGTTATGTATAAATTCTAGCATGTGGGTATGTTTAATTTGGTGAAATTTATGATTATGTAGAGTTTATTTCGCTAAATTCTATGTTCTTCACGAACTGGAAATTCAGAATCTGGAGTGTGTTTATGGCTGGCGCCTAACTCTGAAGTTCGAGATCTTGTCAGAATGCCACCATGCACTTACATGCCACACATTTTATTAATTGCCATATAGCTACCACAAAGTCCGCAAGTAAAGGCCAAGACATAGTATAAAATTTGCGCCGCAACACCACTTAGCAGAATGGTCAGAATTGAGTTTTTAAAAGTGTTCAAGTATAGAAATGAGTTAGTAACTTAGTCTAATGATTATAAAGAATTGTTAGACCTATAATGAGATGTTAAAATAAATTCTTAACATGTCCATAACACAATTACGTGTGGATTGAATGATCGAATGCATAATTAGTTTATTTTTCATGAAATCTTAATTTTACACTAAGTCTAATAATTGACTAAGTATAGTCATGAATTCGAGTTAAACAAAGAGTAAAGTTATGATGTTAGTACGTTATTATTGACTGGTATTGTGAACGTAATTGGTATATAGGATTTAATTCGAAGAACGTGTTTGTTTAAGTGTAATCTACGCACGAGGCAAGTTTCTAAACCTTATCTTGTTAAATTGAGCAAGTTTTCTAACTCTACATTTACGTTGAGCAAGTTTCTTACCCTAAACTTTTGTTGAGCAAGTTTCCTAACCCTACTTGTTATTGTTATATAAGTTGATTAATTCATCTTTCGATATTGAGCAAGTTCTCATTATTATTGATTAAGCCTGTCTTGTATACTAAAGTTTATTAATCTTCAAGCATGATGTTGTTATACAATAATTATTCTATTGTATACCTTTTGAGATGTTATTCAAGTTAAATATTTGTTTACAGTTAAACCTTGTTAGACTAGCGAACCCTTACTGATTCGACTAGTCCATAGCTGATGAGCGTTCTAAATTTCAAAATCCCTTGATGAATTATCAAAACCAATCTTCCTTTGGTGCGGACTCGAATGTCAAAACTGAGATGAACAACCCTGTATAGGGGATTATTTACGCTTTAGCGTTAAGATATTGTGCATGTGATGGTACTAAGGAATTTGATCCCCTAAGTACGAGAAGAAGAGTCCATAGTCTTTATGATCATTAAAGGTTTCAAGTAAAAATACTTGACAACTTAGGACATAGTTCAAGGTCTAATGACCCTCAGAATTTCTTTTGATTCTTGTTATTCATTCTTGATTCAAAAGTTGAGCTTTATATCAGAAGTTATTATTTCTCTCGCATGTTATTATTCATTATTATATTGTTATACTTGTGGGAAATCATGTTCACTCTTGCGTAATAATAACATTGCAGTTAAGAACGAAAGAGCAGACGAACCTTCCACTAGTAAGGGCAAGGGCAAGCTTAGCAAGTAATGAAGACTGATTATTTATGCGATTATGTAATGATAGTTAGACGTGATGTTACTTATGACTTATTTGTTTATGTTTTCCGCACAGATGATTTAAGGTTAGAGTAACCTGGGATTTATTTATTATTCAGTTGATGTAACCCCATAAGGGGGAGAGATTTTATTATTATTTCTTTCTATTGCATGGTTTGAATTTATTTATAGGTAGATAGATAGATGATGCTTGTACAGTGAACACCAAATCTTGTGGAAATGGAAGTACCGGATTTGGGGGTATCACAGGTTGGTATCAAAGCTATAAGGTTATGAACCTTAGGTGGGGGGAACAACCTTAGGTAGTAGCCTTGTAGGAGATTGAGAACATAGTAGTGGTAAACTCTTATTGAGTTCTAAGAAATGAATTTCTAAATTCATTGAAGATAATAAAAGACTTTATGTGCTTATGTGTTAATCTATGTGTTCGCTAGCACGAATTAGTAACTAAAACTTAAAATTTTGTTGTCAGGATATCGGATGTTGGAGGAGCTAGTCGAGCTGGGGAGGAGGAACCCCGATTACCTATAGAGGAGGAGCCCCGAGACATTCATGTCGTCAGGGAACGGCTTGTACAGAGAGATCCATCTCCGTTGATCACTGTTGCTGGTCAGGAGCATGAGCCGGAGACTGATCCAGAGGAGGATCCTGAGATAGAGGAAGAAGAAGAGGAGTTCCCACCGAACTCCATTGATGCAGAGATGTATGATGCACTCTATGATCGTAGCATAGAGTTGCAGGATACTTTTCAAGAGCTAACAGAGAAGACTATTATGCAGCAGAGTACTATTGAGCAGAAGGATAGAGAGATTGTGATTCTTAACACACGTTTGGGAAACGTGGAGTGGGATCTGGTTCACGAGAAGGGTCAGACCGAGGATAAGTCCGCAGAAATAGAGAAGTTAAAGAAGGATCTGAAGGAGAGCTCAGAGAGGCTTGCCATAGCAGAGGAGGGCTGGGTACGAAAGTCACGTCGTGCCGATCGTGCAGAAGATGATCGCCGTGCGAAGAAGGATAAACTTGAGGAGACGTACTCTACACTACAAAATGCAATGGATGCGGTCCAAGATCGAGTTAGGAAGTATCCAATCCAGTTTGAGGATCTACCATCATATATGCTAGATCGCAGAACAATGTCTCGCATCATGGAGGAGGAACGTAGCAAGGCTATCCAGCGCCTTAACAGACAATGATAGTATTAGTTTAATTATGTGAAAATTATTTGATGGTTAATGATGTAAATTCTGATGTGATTATAAATAAAGGAATATTGTGATGTTTTAAATCCTGTAGATTTTTTATCTCGGGATAGTGGATGTAAATAGCAGTAATGCTATCTTATGATGTAAAGACTTTTGAATTAAATAAAAATGTCAGAGTTTATTTGAATTGATGTGTTAAGTGAGTTATGATTAAATGTTTAGTTAAGTCTTAAACATTTTAGAGATTGAGTAAAGACCTAGTAAGCGTATATTCTTAACAGAAATATGCCGCCTAGAAGACAAAATCGTCAAAGAAGCCGTAGGAAGGTCAACAAACAATAATAATGACGCTTAACGCTTAACCCTTGTTCAGTTAGATTGGTGAACCTTTAGCTAGAGCACTTAATAATCAACCACAATCTCCACCAAATACTTCGTTTAAGGACTTCAAGGCGGTGGGACCGCCAGAGTTTAAGGGTTCCATAAACCCAATCGAAGCTCAGACTTGGGTAATGGAGATGGAGAAGGTGTTAGATGTTGCTAGGGTAAGGGAAGATCAGAAGACTGCTTATGCAACGCTTATCTTTGAAGTCAAAAGCCGCCTATTGGTGGGTGCAAACAAAGTGAGAGGAGGTGAAGGTGTAGTATCCTGGGAAAGATTCAAAGAGATGTACTTTTCGACTAGTTCACAAAATCAGATGGAGGTTCAGTTTCTAGAGTTGAAACAGGGAAATATGTCAGTAGCTGATTATGCGGCAAGGTTCAACGAGTTGGCTAGGTTCGCCACATACCAAGTATATACCGATGAGAGGAAGGCGAGACGATTCGAGCAGGGACTGAAGCCCTGGTTGTATAGCAAGGTGTCAATGTTCCAATTGAACACTTTTGCAGGAGTGTTAGAGAAGGCCATACTCGCTGAGGGTGGAAGCGATGCAGTAACGAAGTATAATCAGGAGCATAAGAAGAAGAAGAGTGAGAAGGAAGGTAATAACAAGACTGGTGGGAGTAGCACTGGGGGTAATCACAATTAGAAGAGGAAGTGGACGGATAACTCATCAGCCGGAAGTCAACAAGGAGGGCAGAAGAGGAAGATCGAAGCGTGCCAAACCTACAGAAAAACTTATCTGGGAGTTTGCTTAAAAGGAAAACGAGTGTGCTACAATTGTGGTCAGGAAGGCCACATAGCACCTAGTAGTCCTAACCCAAAGAAGGGTACCTGCTTCACGTGTGGTTCAAAGGACCATCTTGCCAGGGATTGTCCTAAGAAGGGATCTGGGGGAATGAGTTAAGGAGGGAATAGAGGAAATACTGGTGGAAGCACTCTGATAATCGCAGCACCAACCGCAACCAACCGATCGACTGCAAGAACATTCAATATGACAGTGCAAGACGCAATGCAGTCTCACGATTTGGTGTCAGGTATCATTCCGATCAATAAAGTTAATGCTTATGTGTTATTTGATTCGGGTGCTACTTGCTCATTTATATCCGATGACTTCGCTAAGAACTTAGAATTGCTTAAGGACGGGTTAGAATACCCCATGAACATAGAAATTGCAAATAGAGAAATTATCCCTGTTAAGTATGTGCACAAGAACTGTAGAGTAGATATTAAGGGTAATATCATGAACGTAGATCTTATCCCTATTCGACTTGGAGAATTTGATGTTATTTTGGGGATTGATTGGTTATCCAATTATGGGGCGGTAATTGACTGCCAGAAGAAGCGTATTAACCTTATGACTCCGTCAAAGGTTATGTTTTATGGTAGCAAGTCGCCTAGACAAGTGAGTTGTCTGACAATGATGTAGGCCAGGAGATTGTTAAGACAAGGCTGTGTAGGATATCTAGCTTACATAGTCGATAGTCGTAAAGAGAATCAAAAAATTGATGAGATACCAGTAGTGAGAGATTTTGCAGACGTATTTCTGGATGATTTTTCGGTACTTCCTCCTGACAGAGCAGTTGAATTCATGATCGATTTGGCTCCAGGAACGACTCCAATATCGAAGGCACTGGTAGAGATGAAAGAATTGATGGTCCAACTACAAGAATTACTGGACAAGAAGTATATTCAACCAAGCGTATCACCGTGGGGAGCGCCAGTTTTATTTCTAAAGAAGAAGGATGGAACAATGCGACTCTGCATAGACTACAGAGAACTGAATAAGGTTACGATCAAGAATAGGTATCCATTACCGCGAATTAACGACTTGTTCGATCAGTTAAAGGGAGCAAGATACTTTTCAAAGATAGATTTGAGAAGTGGTTATCATTAACTGAAGGTGAGACTAGAGGATGTACCGAAGACAACGTTTAGAACACGATACGGTCACTACGAATTTTTGGTAATGTCATTTGGTCTAACAAATGCTCTCGCAAAGATTTATGGGCTTAATGAATGGAGTGTTCAAGCCGTTTTTGGATAAATTCGTAGTGGTATTTATAGATGACATTTTGTTATATTCAAAAACCAAGGAGGAACATGAAGAGAATTTGAGGGTGACACTAGAGACATTGAGATGAGAGAAGTTGTATACTAAGTTTTTGAAATGTGAATTCTGGATTGAAAGAGTACAATTTCTTGGACATGTGATTGATAGAGACAGAATTTCGGTGGATCCCTCCAAAGTCGAAGCTGTGATTAATTGGGACCAGCCGAAAACGCCGTCAGAAGTAAGAAGTTTTCTTGGATTGACAGGTTATTACAGAAGATTCATTCAGGATTTTTCCAAGATCGCAACTCCACTGATGAATTTGACTAGGAAATCGGTGAAATTCGTTTGGACGAAGAATTATGAGGAAAGTTTTTGAGAATTAAAGAAGAGGTTGAGTATAGCACCTGTGTTATCTCTTCCGGATGATACAGGAAATTTTGTGGTATATAGTGATGCATCGCATAAAGGACTTGGCTGTGTGCTTATGCAGAATGGTAAAGTTATTGCGTATGCGTCACGACAACTGAAAGATTATGAGAAGGGGTATCTGACCCATGACTTGGAGTTAGCTGCAGTGATCTTTGCTTTGAAAACCTGGAGGCACTATCTCTATGGGGAGAAGTCTGAAATATATACAGACCACAAGAGTCTAAAATATATTTTCACACAAAAAGACCTGAACATGCGTCAAAGAAGGTGGTTGGAGTTAATTAAGGACTACGATTGTGAGATTTTACACCATCCGGGTAAGGCAAATGTGATGGCCGACGCCCTAAGTAGCAAAGGTCGGGAGAAATTTATGATGTTGACCGCTCAGGAGGAGCTAATTTTAGCAATGGAAAAGCTGGAATTGGAAGTGAAGTATCCTATGCAAATTGACGAGAAGTTGTTCCAGATCCAAGCTGGTACAACCTTACTGGATAAAGTTAAGGAGGCTCAACTTCAGGACGAAGAATGTGAGAAAGTGAAGAAGAATATATCTAAAGGGATTCAACCTAGATTCAAAATAGACAGTGAGGGACTACTAAGATTTGAGAGCAGAATTTGGGTACCACCAGTACCAGAGATTAAAGAAGAAATTTTGAACGATGCTCACAACTCAAGATATTCAATTCACCCTGGTAGTACCAAGATGTACCAAGATCTTTGACAACACTTTTGGTGGCCAAATTTGAAACGAGAGGTTGCAGAATGTGTTGCCAAGTGCCTAACATGTCAGAAAGTGAAAGCAGAACATTATAGGCCGAGTTGGTTGCTACAACCTTTAGAAATTCTAGAATGGAAATGGGAACATATTACGATGGATTTCGTGGTTGGCCTACCGACAACTCAGAAAGGCTACGACGCGGTATGGGTTATTGTTGACCGATTGACAAAATTCGTACACTTCCTTCCAATCAAAATCAGATTCAACTTAGATCAGTTGGCAAGGTTATATGTGAAAGAGATTGTGTCAAGGCACGGAGTTCCGGTGTCAATTATTTCTGATAGAGATACGCATTTTATGTCGAACTTTTGGAAATGTCTACAGGAATGCATTGGTACATAGTTGCGAATGAGTACGGCATATCACCCCTGATGATGGACAGAGTGAAAGAACAATCGTAGACATTGGAAGATATGTTAAGAGCTTGTATAATGGATTTTAAAGGGAATTGAGATGATCATTTACCGCTTGTAGAGTTCGATTACAACAACAGTTACCACGCTAGTATTGGAATGCCACACTATGAAGCGTTATATGGCAGAAAGTGCAGAACTCCACTATGTTGGGATGAAGTTGGCGAAAGACAACTACTAGGCCCAGAATTGGTACAACAAACAGTAGAGATAGTCAAAGTGATTCGAGCAAGATTGACAGAAGCTCAAGATAGACAGAAGAAATACGATGATCCACACCGCAAGAATGTTGAATTCGAGCAGGGTAGCTATGTGTTCTTAAAGATCTCTCCTTGGAAGGGAAAGATCAGATTCGAAAAGAAAGGGAAATTAAGCCCAAGATTCATTGGACCCTTTGAAGTTTTGAGAAGGGTCGGAGAAGTTGCTTATGAGGTAGCCTTACCTCCATCTCTAGAGAATGTCCACAATGTTTTCCATGTCTCACCCCTAACGACCCTACTACAAACCGATTACAAGCACGTGATTGAATATGAAACCCTACATTTCGGACAAAGATTTGTCTTTACGAAGAAATTCTGCTCAAATTGTTTAATCGAAAAAGAACAAGTTCGAGAAATAAAGTAATACCTTCTGTTAAGGTAATTTAGAGGAACCACAACGCTGAAGAAGCTACGAGGGAACTCGAAGAGAATATGATGAAGAATTATCCTCATTTATTTACTTAGATTGTTATATGCGATTCGGGGATGTAATCTTTGTAAGGGGGGGGGGGAGAATGTAACGAGATGAATTATTGAGTTGTGATTTCGAGGACGTAATCCTTTTAAGAGGGAAAGATGTGACAACCGTAATTTTTAATTTAATTTTAATATTTATTAGATTGAATAAATATTTTTGATGAATTAATTATTAGATTAAATAATTAATTGATGATATTGTGGTAGATTAATTTAATTATATGTGTTATATTTATTAATTTGATGTGGAGAATTTTTATTATTCAAGTATGTGATTATGTGAGCTTATTGAATTAAAAGAAATATTTAATAAGCTTCTATGTTATTTTAATTAATTTAATTATTAATTAGAGATTTAATAATTTAATATTATTATTAAATGAGAAAATTATTTATCTTATTTAAATAAATTAAACTAGATATTTGATTTATTTTATAATGGATGTGACATTATTTTAAACTATATGATAAGGTTTTATTAAAATAATGGGTTTTGAAACCTAGTATGCTAGCCAAACATGGCCTTAATGGGAGTTGAGGGAAGTTACCCATGACTGGGTAACTGACCACCAACGCGCATCAGTTCTTCTCCTTATTAACAATACGTCTTCTTCTTTCTTCTTCATTATTTGCCTAAGTCTAGAGAGCTTAACAGAGAGAATCAAAGAGAGAGTTTGAGAAATTGTTGAGGGAGACTGCTTGGTGTTTGAGAATTATTGAGGAAGGCTTTAATTCATCTCCTATTATTTTATCTACGCTTGGGTAATCTCTTCAACCCAATTATTATTTTTTATGTCTTTTAAGTTTCATGAATATGGCTTAAAGTCTTCTGTGAATCTCTGCAAATTGGAAAGTTGTTATAAGAATATATGTAATAATTTGAGTAGTGGCATGTTTTATATATATATTGCATAATTCCATATCATCAGTTTCATGAAATTTTACAGTATACGATTATAGAGTACGAGTGATATGGCCATATGGCCTTATACATGATTTTTATATGTCAAATATAATTTATTTTACTAAATTCACACATTGATATGATTATGCATGTTAAAATGAACAAAATGAAACTTGAATGGTTGGATTTGGCTTTATAACGAATCCGTAGCATTAAAATCCATGCTTTTGTTCAAGAACATGAAGAACATCAAGAACAGTTCAATTTGCATGCTTTAATTCTATAATTATATATTTTTATGGGTGAAAATCACTTTATATATGTTGGGTAATGGTTATGTATAAATTCTAGCATGCGGGAATGTTTAATTTGGTGAAATTTATGATTATGTAGAGTTTATTTCGCTGAATTATGTGTTCTTCGCGAACAGGAAATTCAGAATCTGGAGTGTCGCGCCGCGGCGCCAACTCCAGGCCTGAGACTAGCGTCAGAATAGCCATCACATGTACAGCATACGCCAGACACAGACTATTCATGGCGCCACTTAGCAGAATGGTCAAAATTGTGTTTTTAAAAGTGTTCAAGTATAGAAATGAGTTAGTAACTTAGTCTAATGATTATAAAGACTTGTTAGACCTATAATGAGATGTTAAAATAAATTCTTAACATGTCCATAACACAATTACATGTGGATTGAATGATAGAATGCATAATTAGTTTATTTTTTCGTGAAGTCTTAATTTTACACTAAGTGTAATAATCGACTAAGTATAGTCATGAATCGAAAGTTAAACAAAGAGTAATGTTATGATGTTAGTACGTTATTATTGACTGGTATTGTGAACGTAATTGGTATGTAGGATTTAATTCAAAGAACGAGTTTGTTTAAGTGTAATCTACGCACGAGGCAAGATTCTAAACCTTATCTTGTTACATTGAGCAAGTTTTCTAACTCTTCATTTACGTTGAGCAAGTTTCTTACCCTAAACTTTCGTTGAGCAAGTTTTCTAACCCTACTTGTTATTGTTATATAAGTTGATTAATTCATCTTTCGATATTGATCAAGTTCTCATTATTATTGATCAAGCCTGTCTTGTATACTAAAGTTTATTAATCTTCAAGCATGATGTTGTTATACAATAATTATTCTATTGTATACCTTTTGAGATGTTATTCAAGTTAAATATTCGTTTACTGTTAAACCTTATTAGACTAGCGAACCCTTATTGATTCGACTAGTCCATAGTTGATGAGCGTTCTAAATTTTAGAATCCCTTGATGAATTATCCAAACCAAACTTCCTTTGGTGCATACTCGAATTTCAAAACTGAGATGAACAACCCTGTATAGGGGATTATTTACGCTTTAGCGTTAAGATATTGTGCACAGTATGGTACTAAGGGCTGATCCCCCTAAGTACGAGAAGAAGAGTCCATAGTCTTATGATTGTTAAAGGTTTCAAGTTAAAACACTTGACAACCTAGGATATAGTTCAAGGTCTTATGACCCTCAGAATATCTTTTGATTCCTGTTATTCATTCTTGATTCAAAAGTTGAGCTTTATATCAGAAGTTATTATTTCTCTCGCATGTTATTATTCATTGTAATATTGTTATACTTGTGGGCAATCGTGTTCACTCTTGCGTAATAATAATATTGTAGTTAAGAACGAAAGAGCAGACGAACCTTCTACTAGTAAGGGCAAGGGCAAGCTTAGCAAGTAATGAAGACTGATTATTTATGTGATTATGTAATGATAGTTAGACTTGATGTTACTTAAGACTTATTTGTTTATGTTTTCCGCACAGATGATTTAAGGTTAGAGTAACCTGGGATTTATTTATTATTCAGTTGATGTAACCCCATAAGGGGGAGAGATTTTATTATTATTTCTTTCTATTGCATGGTTTGAATTTATTTATAGGTAGATAGATAGATGATGCTTGTACAGTGAACACCAAATCTTG
Organism: Panax ginseng; assembly: GCA_020205605.1. Taxonomy (NCBI): domain Eukaryota; kingdom Viridiplantae; phylum Streptophyta; class Magnoliopsida; order Apiales; family Araliaceae; genus Panax; species Panax ginseng. Next base: position 89,566,201 of record CM035130.1, on the reverse strand, counting down.
TGGAAATGGAAGTACCGGATTTGGGGGTATCACAGGTTGGTATCAAAGCTATAAGGTTATGAACCTTAGGTGGGGGGAACAACCTTAGGTAGTAGCCTTGTAGGAGATTGAGAACATAGTAGTGGTAAACTCTTATTGAGTTCTAAGAAATGAATTTCTAAATTCATTGAAGATAATAAAAGACTTTATGTGCTTATGTGTTAATCTATGTGTTCGCTAGCACGAATTAGTAACTAAAACTTAAAATTTTGTTGTCAGGATATCGGATGTTGGAGGAGCTAGTCGAGCTGGGGAGGAGGAACCCCGATTACCTATAGAGGAGGAGCCCCGAGACATTCATGTCGTTAGGGAACGGCTTGTACAGAGAGATCCATCTCTCCGTTGATCTTTATTCTTTGGTCGGGAGCATGAGTAGGAGACCCGATCCAGAGGAGGATCCTGAGATAGAGGAAGAAGAAGAGGAGTTCCCACCGAACTCCATTGATGCAGAGATGTATGATGCACTCTATGATCGTAGCATAGAGTTGCAGGATACTTTTCAAGAGCTAACAGAGAAGACTATTATGCAGCAGAGTACTATTGAGCAGAAGGATAGAGAGATTGTGATTCTTAACACACGTTTGGGAAACGTGGAGTGGGATCTGGTTCACGAGAAGGGTCAGACCGAGGATAAGTCCGCAGAAATAGAGAAGTTAAAGAAGGATCTGAAGGAGAGCTCAAAGAGGCTTGCCATAGCGGAGGAGATTTGGGTACGAAAAGTCGCGTCGTCGATCGATCGCGTAGGAAGATGATCGTCGTGCGAAGAAGGATAAACTTGAGGAGACGTACTCTACACTACAAAATGCAATGGATGCGGTCCAAGATCGAGTTAGGAAGTATCCAATCCAGTTTGAGGATCTACCATCATATATGCTAGATCGCAGAACAATGTCTCGCATCATGGAGGAGGAACGTAGCAAGGCTATCCAAATATATGCATAATGATGATAGTATGAGTATTAGTTTAATTATGTGAAAATTATTTGATGGTTAATGATGTAAATTCTGATGTGATTATAAATAAAGGAATATTGTGATGTTTTAAATCCTGTAGATTTTTTATCTCGGGATAGTGGATGTAAATAGCAGTAATGCTATCTTATGATGTAAAGACTTTTGAATTAAATAAAAATGTCAGAGTTTATTTGAATTGATGTGTTAAGTGAGTTATGATTAAATGTTTAGTTAAGTCTTAAACATTTTAGAGATTGAGTAAAGACCTAGTAAGCGTATATTCTTAACAGAAATATGCCGCCTAGAAGACAAAATCGTCAGCAAGCCCAGGAAGGGTCAACAAACAATAACAATGACGCCAACGCTAACCCGGTTCAGCAGTTGGTGAACCTTTTAGCTAGAGCACTTAATAATCAACCACAATCTCCACCAAATACTTCGTTTAAGGACTTCAAGGCGGTGGGACCGCCAGAGTTTAAGGGTTCCATAAACCCAATCGAAGCTCAGACTTGGGTAATGGAGATGGAGAAGGTGTTAGATGTTGCTAGGGTAAGGGAAGATCAGAAGACTGCTTATGCAACGTTTATGCTGAAGTCCGAAGCCAGCTATTGGTGGCAGGCAAACAAAGTGAGAGGAGGTGAAGGTGTAGTATCCTGGGAAAGATTCAAAGAGATGTACTTTTCGACTAGTTCACAAAATCAGATGGAGGTTCAGTTTCTAGAGTTGAAACAGGGAAATATGTCAGTAGCTGATTATGCGGCAAGGTTCAACGAGTTGGCTAGGTTCGCCACATACCAAGTATATACTGGAAGTGAGAGGAAGGCGAGACGATTCGAGCAGGGACTGAAGCCCTGGTTGTATAGCAAGGTGTCAATGTTCCAATTGAACACTTTTGCAGGAGTGTTAGAGAAGGCCATACTCGCTGAGGGTGGAAGCGATGCAGTAACGAAGTATAATCAGGAGCATAAGAAGAAGAAGAGTGAGAAGGAAGGTAATAACAAGACTGGTGGGAGTAGCACTGGGGGTAATCACAATCAGAAGAGGAAGTGGACGGATAACTCATCAGCCGGAAGTCAACAAGGAGGGCAGAAGAGGAAGATCGAAGCGTGACAAACCTACGAAAAAACTCATCTGGGAGTTTGCTTAAAAGGGAAACGAGTGTGCTACAATTGTGGTCAGGAAGGCCACATAGCACCTAGTTGTCCTAACCCAAAGAAGGGTGCCTGCTTCACTTGTGGTTCAAAGGACCATCTTGCCAGGGATTGTCCTAAGAAGGGATCTGGGGGAACGAGTTAAGGAGGGAATAGAGGAAATCTTGGTGGAAGCACTCTGATAATCGCAAAGACCAACCGCAACCAACCGATCATCGCAAGAACATTGATATGGCGGTGCAAGACTTAATGCGATCTCACGATTTGGTGTCAGGTATCATTCCGATCAATAAAGTTAATGCTTATGTGTTATTTGATTCGGGTGCTACTTGCTCATTTATATCCGATGACTTCGCTAAGAACTTAGAATTGCTTAAGGACGGGTTAGAATACCCCATGAACATAGAAATTGCAAATAGAGAAATTATCCCTGTTAAGTATGTGCACAAGAACTGTAGAGTAGATATTAAGGGTAATATCATGAACGTAGATCTTATCCCTATTCGACTTGGAGAATTTGATGTTATTTTGGGGATTGATTGGTTATCCAATTATGGGGCGGTAATTGACTGCCAGAAGAAGCGTATTAACCTTATGACTCCGTCAAAGGTTATGTTTTATGGTAGCAAGTCGCCTAGACAAGTGAGTTAATCGACAATGATGTAGGCCAGAGATTGTTAAGACAAGGCTGTGTAGGATATCTAGCTTACATAGTCGATAGTCGTAAAGAGAATCAAAAAATTGATGAGATACCAGTAGTGAGAGATTTTGCAGACGTATTTCTGGATGATTTTTCGGTACTTCCTCCTGACAGAGCAGTTGAATTCATGATCGATTTGGCTCCAGGAACAACTCCAATATCGAAGGCACTGGTAGAGATGAAAGAATTGATGGTCCAACTACAAGAATTACTGGACAAGAAGTATATTCAACCAAGCGTATCACCGTGGGGAGCGCCAGTTTTATTTCTAAAGAAGAAGGATGGAACAATGCGACTCTGCATAGACTACAGAGAACTGAATAAGGTTACGATCAAGAATAGGTATCCATTACCGCGAATTAACGACTTGTTCGATCAGTTAAAGGGAGCAAGATACTTTTCAAAGATAGATTTGAGAAGTGGTTATCATTAACTGAAGGTGAGACTAGAGGATGTACCGAAGACAACGTTTAGAACACGATACGGTCACTACGAATTTTTGGTAATGTCATTTGGTCTAACAAATGCTCCTGCAGCATTTATGGGCTTAATGAATGGAGTGTTCAAGCCGTTTTTGGATAAATTCGTAGTGGTATTTATAGATGACATTTTGTTATATTCAAAAACCAAGGAGGAACATGAAGAGAATTTGAGGGTGACACTAGAGACATTGAGATGAGAGAAGTTGTATACTAAGTTTTTGAAATGTGAATTCTGGATTGAAAGAGTACAATTTCTTGGACATGTGATTGATAGAGATGTAAATTTGGTGGATCCTCCAAAGTCGAAGTGTGATTAATTGGGACCGGTAAAGCGCGCCGTCGAAGTAAGAAGTTTTCTTGGATTGACAAAGTTATTACAGAAGATTCATTCAGGATTTTTCCAAGATCGCAACTCCACTGATGAATTTGACTAGGAAATCGGTGAAATTCGTTTGGACGAAGAATTATGAGGAAAGTTTTTGAGAATTAAAGAAGAGGTTGAGTATAGCACCTGTGTTATCTCTTCCGGATGATACAGGAAATTTTGTGGTATATAGTGATGCATCGCATAAAGGACTTGGCTGTGTGCTTATGCAGAATGGTAAAGTTATTGCGTATGCGTCACGACAACTGAAAGATTATGAGAAGGGGTATCTGACCCATGACTTGGAGTTAGCTGCAGTGATCTTTGCTTTGAAAACCTGGAGGCACTATCTCTATGGGGAGAAGTCTGAAATATATACAGACCACAAGAGTCTAAAATATATTTTCACACAAAAAGACACGAACATGCGTCAAAGAAGGTGGTTGGAGTTAATTAAGGACTACGATTGTGAGATTTTACACCATCAAGGGTAAGGCAAATGTGATGGTGGCGCCCTAAGTAGCAAAGGTCGGGAGAAATTTATGATGTTGACCGCTCGGGGAGGAGCTAATTTTAGCAATGGAAAAGCTGGAATTGGAAGTGAAGTATCCTATGCAAATTGACGAGAAGTTGTTCCAGATCCAAGCTGGTACAACCTTACTGGATAAAGTTAAGGAGGCTCAACTTCAGGACGAAGAATGTGAGAAAGTGAAGAAGAATATATCTAAAGGGATTCAACCTAGATTCAAAATAGGCATGGTGAGGACTACTAAGATTTGAGAGCGTAATTTGGGTACCACCAAAGACACGAGAGATTAAAGAAGAAATTTTGAACGATGCTCACAACTCAAGATATTCAATTCACCTCGGTAGTACCAAGATGTACCAAGATCTTTGACAACACTTTTGGTGGCCAAATTTGAAACGAGAGGTTGAGAATGTGTTGCCAAGTGCCTAACATGTCAGAAAGTGAAAGCAGAACATTATAGGCCGAGTTGGTTGCTACAACCTTTAGAAATTCTAGAATGGAAATGGGAACATATTACGATGGATTTCGTGGTTGGCCTACCGACAACTCAGAAAGGCTACGACGCGGTATGGGTTATTGTTGACCGATTGACAAAATTCGTACACTTCCTTCCAATCAAAATCAGATTCAACTTAGATCAGTTGGCAAGGTTATATGTGAAAGAGATTGTGTCAAGGCACGGAGTTCCGGTGTCAATTATTTCTGATAGAGATACGCATTTTATGTCGAACTTTTGGAAATGTCTACAGGAATGCATTGGTACATAGTTGCGAATGAGTACGGCATATCACCCTCGGACAGATGGACAGAGTGAAAGAACAATTCAGACATTGGAAGATATGTTAAGAGCTTGTATAATGGATTTTAAAGGGAATTGAGATGATCATTTACCGCTTGTAGAGTTCGATTACAACAACAGTTACCACGCTAGTATTGGAATGCCACACTATGAAGCGTTATATGGCAGAAAGTGCAGAACTCCACTATGTTGGGATGAAGTTGGCGAAAGACAACTACTAGGCCCAGAATTGGTACAACAAACAGTAGAGATAGTCAAAGTGATTCGAGCAAGATTGACAGCAGCTCAAGATAGACAGAAGAAATACGATGATCCACACCGCAAGAATGTTGAATTCGAGCCGGGTAGCTATGTGTTCTTAAAGATCTCTCCTTGGAAGGGAAAGATCAGATTCGAAAAGAAAGGGAAATTAAGCCCAAGATTCATTGGACCCTTTGAAGTTTTGAGAAGGGTCGGAGAAGTTGCTTATGAGGTAGCCTTACCTCCATCTCTAGAGAATGTCCACAATGTTTTCCATGTCTCAGTCCTACGACCCTACAAACCTGATTACAAGCACGTGATTGAATATGAAACCCTACATTTCGACAAAGATTTGTCTTACGAAGAAATTCCTGTTCAAATTGTAAATGAAAAGAACAAGTTCGAGAAATAAAGTAATACCTTACATTAAGGTAATTTAGAGGAACCACACATATTTGAAGAAGCTACGAGGAACTCAAGAGAATATGATGAAGAATTATCCTCATTTATTTACTTAGATTGTTATATATGCGATTCGAGGGGATGTAATCTTTGTAAGGGGGGGGGGGAGAATGTAACGAGATGAATTATTGAGTTGTGATTCTGAGGACAGAATCCTTTTAAGAGGGGAAAGATGTGACAACCGTAATTTTTTAATTTAATTTTAATATTTATTAGATTGAATAAATATTTTTGATGAATTAATTATTAGATTAAATAATTAATTGATGATATTGTGGTAGATTAATTTAATTATATGTGTTATATTTATTAATTTGATGTGGAGAATTTTTATTATTCAAGTATGTGATTATGTGAGCTTATTGAATTAAAAGAAATATTTAATAAAGCCTATGTTATTTTAATTAATTTAATTATTAATTAGAGATTTAATAATTTAATATTATTATTAAATGAGAAAATTATTTATCTTATTTAAATAAATTAAACTAGATATTTGATTTATTTTATAATGGATGTGACATTATTTTAAACTATATGATAAGGTTTTATTAAAATAATGGGTTTTGAAACCTAGTATGCTAGCCAAACATGGCCTTAATGGGAGTTGAGGGAAGTTACCCATGACTGGGTAACTGACCACCAACGCGCATCAGTTCTTCTCCTTATTAACAATACGTCTTCTTCTTTCTTCTTCATTATTTGCCTAAGTCCAGAGAGCTTAACAGAGAGAATCAAAGAGAGAGTTTGAGAAATTGTTGAGGGAGACTGCTTGGTGTTTGAGAATTATTGAGGAAGGCTTTAATTCATCTCCTATTATTTTATCTACGCTTGGGTAATCTCTTCAACCCAATTATTATTTTTTATGTCTTTTAAGTTTCATGAATATGGCTTAAAGTCTTCTGTGAATCTCTGCAAATTGGAAAGTTGTTATAAGAATATATGTAATAATTTGAGTAGTGGCATGTTTTATATATATATTGCATAATTCCATATCATCAGTTTCATGAAATTTTACAGTATACGATTATAGAGTACGTGATATGGCCATATGGCCTTATACATGATTTTTATATGTCAAATATAATTTATTTTACTAAATTCACACATTGATATGATTATGCATGTTAAAATGAACAAAATGAAACTTGAATGGTTGGATTTGGCTTTATAACGAATCCGTAGCATTAAAATCCATGCTTTTGTTCAAGAACATGAAGAACATCAAGAACAGTTCAATTTGCATGCTTTAATTCTATAATTATATATTTTTATGGGTGAAAATCACTTTATATATGTTGGGTAATGGTTATGTATAAATTCTAGCATGCGGGAATGTTTAATTTGGTGAAATTTATGATTATGTAGAGTTTATTTCGCTGAATTATGTGTTCTTCATGACAGAAATCGAGAATCGAGTGTCGTAGCTTATGGCCAACTCGAACTCGAGACTAGCGTCAGAAGCGCCATCACTGGCTAGTAAATGCCAGACACCTGTATTTATTGGCGCCACTTAGCAGAATGGTCAAAATTGTGTTTTTAAAAGTGTTCAAGTATAGAAATGAGTTAGTAACTTAGTCTAATGATTATAAAGACTTGTTAGACCTATAATGAGATGTTAAAATAAATTCTTAACATGTCCATAACACAATTACATGTGGATTGAATGATAGAATGCATAATTAGTTTATTTTTCGTGAAGTCTTAATTTTACACTAAGTGTAATAATTGACTAAGTATAGTCATGAATTCGAGTTAAACAAAGAGTAATGTTATGATGTTAGTACGTTATTATTGACTGGTATTGTGAACGTAATTGGTATGTAGGATTTAATTCAAAGAACGAGTTTGTTTAAGTGTAATCTACGCACGAGGCAAGATTCTAAACCTTATCTTGTTACATTGAGCAAGTTTTCTAACTCTTCATTTACGTTGAGCAAGTTTCTTACCCTAAACTTTCGTTGAGCAAGTTTTCTAACCCTACTTGTTATTGTTATATAAGTTGATTAATTCATCTTTCGATATTGATCAAGTTCTCATTATTATTGATCAATTTCGTCTTGTATACTAAAGTTTATTAATCTTCAAGCATGATGTTGTTATACAATAATTATTCTATTGTATACCTTTTGAGATGTTATTCAAGTTAAATATTCGTTTACTGTTAAACCTTATTAGACTAGCGAACCCTTATTGATTCGACTAGTCCATAGTTGATGAGCGTTCTAAATTTTAGAATCCCTTGATGAATTATCCAAACCAAACTTCCTTTGGTGCATACTCGAATTTCAAAACTGAGATGAACAACCCTGTATAGGGGATTATTTACGCTTTAGCGTTAAGATATGTGTGCAAGATGGTACTAATAATTTGATCCCCTAAGTACGAGAAGAAGAGTCCATAGTCTTATGATTGTTAAAGGTTTCAAGTTAAAACACTTGACAACCTAGGATATAGTTCAAGGTCTTATGACCCTCAGAATATCTTTTGATTCCTGTTATTCATTCTTGATTCAAAAGTTGAGCTTTATATCAGAAGTTATTATTTCTCTCGCATGTTATTATTCATTGTAATATTGTTATACTTGTGGGCAATCGTGTTCACTCTTGCGTAATAATAATATTGTAGTTAAGAACGAAAGAGCAGACGAACCTTCTACTAGTAAGGGCAAGGGCAAGCTTAGCAAGTAATGAAGACTGATTATTTATGTGATTATGTAATGATAGTTAGACTTGATGTTACTTAAGACTTATTTGTTTATGTTTTCCGCACAGATGATTTAAGGTTAGAGTAACCTGGGATTATTTATTATTCAGTAGATATAACCACATAAGGTGAGAGATTTTATTATTATTTCTTTCTATTGCATGGTTTTCATTTATTTATGGGTAGATAGATAGATGATGCTTGTATAGTGAACACCAAATCCTGTGGAAATGGAAGTACCGGATTTGGGGGTGTCACATAACCTACTACCATAGCATGCTCAAAACAAATCAGAAACTTCAAATCATTATCTCAGAACTGCACCACGCGCGGCCCCGCGTTATTAGCCTATGGAAGTGGTATACTGCGCCACTTGAACGATTGAAAAAATGGCTCACTGAAGCGAGCCTTGACACAAGAGATGCTACACTTGCAACCAGACTAGCTACCATGTTCCAAAATATGTATATCAACTCAAATAACACAATGGCATGCTATTCTACATCAAATAGTAGAGAATCCAACAAATTCTAGAATTTGACAAACTTCAAACTAAGAACATAATTTTTATACCTTTGCTTTGAATTAGCTCAAAATCAGATTACTCCCTCCCACTCTTTATAACAACTAAGTAAGTAATTCTCAGCAACATAACACATGAAGTAGAGTGCTCAATTTATAGAAAACTTACCAACCATGCCAAGCCATTATCCAAGAAATTAAACCAAGAGATTTTAGGATTGCATGAAGGTTATGGAGGAGTTGGTAATTGGTTGTTAGATCTCATCATGGCCACCACTCCTCCCATGATCATGAGCTAGAGAGTTGGAAGAAAATGAAGAACATAGGCTAGCCTTTTTGCTATCACACGTGACTGAAGTTTGAAGCAAATGGGACACTCATATTGGGATAACTTAATTGCTCAATATTCTAGCAACACTTAGACTATATCTATGTACAACTCTTATTCTTATGTTATATTTTTAACACAAATCTCAACCATATAGTATAATTAAATGTCACACTTAATAATCAAGGTTTTAATGTAGTAGATGAAATATGGAAAAGTAATATACATATAATCCATGTACATTCATCACACTAGTACCTAGCTAACCCTAAGAAACTCCTCACCTCCGTCGGTGTCCTTGGCTGTTCCCAACTACTCACTACTTCGACCTTTTCGGGTCTACTGAGATTCCATTCTCATCCACCACGTGGCCTGAGAATTGAACCTTCTTCATCCAAAATTCAGACTTAGAAAGCTTCGCATACATCTTCTCCTTTCATAGTGCCTCCAAAAAAATCTTCAGATGTTCGGCGTGTTCTTCCTCTGTCTTTGAGTAGATCAAAATATCATCAATAAAAACTACTACGAATTTATCTAAATATGGCTTGAAAACTCGATTCATCAAGTCCATGAATGTTGTCGGAGCATTAGTTAAACCGAATGACATTACCAAAAACTCGTAATGTCCATAACGGGTTGTAAATGTAGTCTTTGGTATGTCCTCATCCCGCACTTTCAGTTGGTGATATCCCGTCCGTAGGTCGATCATCGAGAAACATTTCGCTCCTTTCAGTTGGTGCCATCCCCGGTGTTAAATCTATTACGAATTCAATTTCTCTGTCTGGCGGGAAGCCAGGCAGATCGTCCGGAAACACATCCTGAAATTCACTCACTACGGGTAAATCATTAATCTCTACTCCTTTTTTCCGAGTATCCACAACGTAAGCTAAATAACCTACATATCCTTTCTTTAACAATTTCTTGGCCTGCATCATCGTAACGCAACATGACTACCTTAGACTTACTCGGAGTCTGAAGGTTCACACATTTGTTTTGATAGTCAATTACTACTACATGGTCATATAACCAATCTATCCCCAGTATTACGTCAAATTCTCCTAGTCTAATAGGAATCAAGTCTACGCTCAGTTCATGTCCTCTAATGTTTTCGCGACAAATTCGATAAACGTATTCTATAGGGATTATTTCCTTATTCTCAACTTCTATGTTCAAAGGATCTTCTAAACCTTCTCGGGGTGTACTAAGTTTACTCGCAAATTCTTCAGATACAAATGAACAAGTGGCACCCGAATCAAATAACAAATAAGCATTTATATTATTGATTGGGATTATACCTGACACCGCGTCCTTTACAGCTACGACGTCTTGGACAGTCATGTTAAAGGTTTGAACGGTTGATCGGTTGGGTTGCGTAGGTCCACCAATCATCAACTTACTTCCTCCTCCCTGGCTTCCGCCAGCTCCACCGCTTCCTTTTTTCGGGCACTCCTTTATCTGGTGTTTTGTCGATCCGCAAGCAAAACATCCTCTGATCTTCTTCGACTTTGGGCAGTTTGGCGATATGTGTCCCTCTTGGCCGCAATTATAGGAGGTGCTTTTCCTCTTCTAGCATTCTCCCTGATGGCTTCTTCCACATTTGTTGCAAGCTTCGGTCCTCTTCTTGAAGATTCCTTAGTGATTCCCACCTTGATTATTGTTTTTGTTGTTGTTATTGTTTTCCCATTTCCTTTTTCCAGAATTACTTCCTCCGCTGCTGCTCCCTCCACGCTGCTCACTATCAGTATTCTTGTTCTTCTTCTCCTTATGATACAAACTTAAGGCCTCACTGCCACCTTCCGCAATGATTTCCTTCTCCAACAATGTCGTAAAGGAATCAATCTGGAAGACCGATACCATATTGTACAACCACGGTTTTAACCCATGCTCAAAATGTCTCGCCTTCCTCTCACCATCCACCACCTGGTGTTCTGCAAACCGCGCTAATTCATTGAACTTAGCTGCATACTGCGCCACCGTCATATCTCCTTGCTTTAATTCTAGGAATTTTACTTCCATCTTACTCTTCATACTCTTCGGGAAATAGTTCTCGAAGAATAACGTCATAAACCAATAGTTCCTTCCCCCGCTCTCTGCTGATTAGTTTCCCACCAATAGTTTACTTCGCCCCTCATCATATATGTGGCAAATATTGTCTTCTGGTCTTCAACCACACGAGTTATAGTGAAGGCCTTCTCGATCTCCTTGATCCAGATTTGCGCAACTATTGGATCAGTGGTTCCCGTGAACTCTAGGGGTCCTACACTCTTAAAATCTTTGAAGGTTGTTACTGGGACAGCTTGGGGAACGGGTGGTACGTGTTCGTTTCTTCCCCTCAGAGCTTCTCCCAATAAATCTACTAATCTTTGAATCGGATCTACTGGACCTCTCTCATCATTAACTGACTCTTCTGGGACAGTTATCCTACGTCTGGGCGGCATTTTCTGAATCACAAAATTTTCATTTTATTATCTAGTTATAAAAATTAGACATTTCTCAATAGAAAAGAACTATAAGTTCATAACACGTTGCTAAAATAGGATAATTTATATTCATATGCCAAAGGGTTACATTTCATGTTCTTTGCTAGCATACTGCTATAAATGATAACACCAATAGAATATATTGATTATTAAAAGATGAGGGGAATGGTCCTATGAAATCGATTCCCCAAACGTCGAACAGTTCTACCTCCAATATAGAGTTGAGTGGCATTTCATTTCGCTTGGAGATATTACCTACGCATTGACATCGATCACACTTTAGCACATAGAGATATACATCCTTGAATAACGAAGGCCAGTAAAATCCTGATTGTAACACCTTGGCTGCAGTTCGATCACCGAAATAATAGCCTCCATAATCTGATGAGTGGCAATGACCCAAATATGCTATCCATCTCTTCATGTGGCACACACCGTCTAATCATTTGATCCGTGCACGCCTTAAACAAGAATGGTTCATCCCAATAGTACTGCTTCACGTCGTGGAGGAATTTCTTTTGTTGTTGTGAGTTCAAATCCAGTGGTAATACCTTAGCAACCACGTAGTTCACATAATCAGGATACCAAGGCAGTGTTGTGGTTACTTGGAGAAGTTGTTCATCCAGAAATTTCCCGTTAATCAGTGCATTGTCTTGGCTCTGTACCTCTGCATTTTCCAACCGCGAAAGATGATCCGCCACTTGGTTTTCTGTACGCTTTCTATCCCGGATCTCCAAATCAAATTCTTGCGTGAAGAATAACCCACCGTATTAACCTTGGTTTGGCATCCTTCTTCTCGATCAAATATTTGATTGCAGAATGATCCGTGTAGACAATGACCTTGGTCCCAATGAGATATGCTCTGAATTTGTCGAAGACAAACACAACTGCAAGTAGTTCTTTTTCGGTGGTTGTGTAGTTCAACTGAGCATCTGTCGACGTCTTGCTGGAGTAGTAGATTGTGTGAAAGATCTTGTCGTAATGTTGTCCCAATACTACTCCCACTGCATAGTCGCTGGCGTTGCATATCAATTCGAATGGTAAAGACCAATCGGGCGCCACAATGATCGGAGCAGATACCAACTTCTTCTTTAAAAACTCGAATGCCTCGATACATGACTGATCCATTTTGAAAGGCAAATCTTTCTCCAACAGGGAACATAAAGGTTTTGAAATTTGTGAAAAATCTTTAATGAAGCGTCTATAGAAAATCTGCATGTCCAAAGAAGCTCCGGATTTCCATCACAGATAATGGAGGAGGTAATTTTTCAATAGTCTCTATCTTTGCCTTATCCACCTCTAACCCTGTTGCAGAAACCTTATGACCTAGAATAATCCCTTCTTTCACCATAAAGTGACATTTTTCCCAATTGAGAACCAGATTAGTTTCCACGCAATGTTTCAACACTAAAATCATATTTTTCAGGCAAAGATCAAAGTTATCACTGAACATAGAAAAATTGTCCATAAATACTTCCAAGTTTTTCTCGACCATGTCAGAGAAGATCGCCATCATGCACCGTTGAAAAGTTGCCGGTGCATTGCATAAACCAAAAGACATACGCTGAAATGCAAACGTACCGTATGGGCATGTGAATGTTATTTTCTCTTGATCCTCCAGTGCTATAGCATTTTGATTATATCTAGAATAACCATCCAAGAGACAATAGAACTGATGTCCAGCTAGCCTATGCAACATCTGATCAATGAATGGCAAGGGGAAGTGATCCTTGCGTGTGGCTTTATTAAGCTTGCGGTAGTCCATGCATACTCTCCATCTTGTAACTGTTCGAGTAGGGATGAGCTCATTAGCTTCATTCTTCACCACTGTCATACCCCCTTTCTTTGGTACGCATTGTACAAGACTTACCCATGAACTATCTGAGATCGGGTAAATAATGCCAGCATCCAACCACTTTATAATTTCCTTTTTCACCAACTCCTTCATGATGGGGTTTAGCCTTCTTTGAATCTTGATGGTTGGTTTTTCCCCCTCTTCCATTAAGATTTTATGCATACAGAATGATGGGCTAATACCTCGAATGTCCGGTATAGTCCACCCAATTGCTGTTTTGAATTCTCGCAAGACCCGTAGCAGTTTCTCCTTTTGCGTATCAGTCAAATCTATCGAAACAATAACTGGTAGGGTATCGTCTTTTCCCAGATAAGCATACTGTAGATGGGGTGGTAATGGCTTTAAGTCCAGCACCGGTGGCTCTTCTATTGAGGGTTTGAACTTTTTACCTTCCGCTTCGGGCCTCTCTATAGTGTCGAAAGATTGAGTGCTCTTCCGAAAAACTGACGGTGTGTCTAGCCATTTGACATATTCGATATCCTCTTCAATACCATATTCGTCTGTCCCGAGCAAAATAGATTCAAGTGGGTCCTCCGAATAATTTGTGCTGAATTTATGATTCACCAATTCTTCCATGATATCAACCCGCGTACATTCACCTTTTTCTTTTGGGTAAGACATTGACTTGAAAACGTTAAAGGTGACATGTTGATCTTCAACTCGCATTGTCAATTCACCTTTTTGAACATCAATCAATGTTCAACCTGTTGCCAAAAATGGTCGCTCAAGAATGATCGGGATTTCACTGTCCACTTCGTAATCCAGAATAAAGAAATCCGCGGGAAAGATAAATTTATCCACTTTTACTAACAAATCTTCAACTATACCTCGTGGATATGTAACTGATCTATCCGCTAACTGCAAACTGATATTTGTTGGTCGTGGAGCCTGAAGTCCGAACTGGCTGTAGATGGATAATGGCATTAGATTTATACTGGCCCCAAAATCACATAATGCTCGTCCCGAAAACTGATTTCCAATCTCACACGGTATATTAAAGCTACCTGGATCCTTGAGCTTCGACGGTAACTTATTCTGAATGATAGCACTGCATTCTTCCGTTAATGCTACTGTTTTAAATTCACCCAATTTCCTCTTTTTGACAAAACCTCCTTCATAAACTTCGCGTAACTCGGCATCTATTCCAAGGCTTCGGCGAAGGGGATGTTGATATGCAACTTCTTGAAGATATCCAAAAATCGTGAGAAGTGCTTATCCAACTTGGATTTCTAAAATCTCTGTAGATACGGTATGGGAGGCATTGTACTGGTTGGTTCTGAATTTTTCTGCTGTAAGGTCTCATCTTGACGCTTTTTGGTCTCCAACACTTCCTCTATTTCAATTGATGCATTTTCCTCCTTTTCCCTATCCGTGACTGCCTCTTGTAGTTCTTTTCCACTTCGTAGAGTTACCGCCTTACAATGCTCATCTCTGCCCGGGTTTTTCTCGGTGTCGCTCGGAAGTGTTCCAAGTGGTTGGTTATTTAATGCATGTGCCATTTGTCCTATTTGATTTTCCAGATTTTTGATCGATGCATTCTGACTTTGTATACTCAGCTCCATTTGATTAAATCTCTTATCACTCTCCTCACTCCTTTTCTCAGTTTCTTTAACAAATCTTTCCAAGGCGTCTTCCCAACTTGCTTTACGCATAGGTTGTTGTGTCTGGTTTTGAAACCCGGGATTGTTTTGTTGTCTCAGCGCTTGTTCTGCAGCTTGGTTGTTACTCCATGAAAACCACAGATGATTTCTCCACCCCGGATTATATGCATTTTGATTCGGATAGGGCTGAGTAGACCGACTATAACTCCCCACATACTGTGCTGCTTCAGCATTTATGGCATATTGATCCGTAGTATGACCCCCATCACATATTTCACAAACCATCGCTACCTGCTGAGTGGATTGTGGACGCAATAATTCTATCTGCTTAGCCATTGCGGTCATTTGCACTTGTAATGATGTTATCGCATCCACATCATACTTTCCCGCTGTTTTCGGGGGATTAGTCCTTGTCATTGGCCACTGATAGTTGTTGTTGGCCATCGTTTCTAACAACTGATATGCCTCGTCTAAATTTTTAGACATAATCGCTCCTCCTGCTGCTGCATCAATACTCGCCCTCGTGGATGCTTGTAAACCATCACAAAATATCCCCAATTGCATCCACTGTGGAATTCCATGGTGTGGGCACTTGCGGAGCATATCCTTAAACATTTCCCATGCCTCATACAACGATTCTGAATCAAACTATGCGAAGGTATGAATATCATTCCGTAGTTTTGCTGATTTTGCTGGTGGGAAAAACTTAGCTAGGAATTTTTGAGCTAAGTCGTCCCAATTGAGGATTGAGTCCGAAGGCTGAGAGTGTAACCAACTTCGTGCTTTATCTTTCAAGGTAAATGGGAACATTCTCAACCTTATAGCATCTTCTGACACATTGTTGAATTTGAAGGTGTCGCAAACTTCCAAGAAACTTAAGATGTGCTCATTCGGATCATCTAATGAACTACCCCTAAACTGACATTGATTCTGAAGCATTTGAATAGTTGCTGGTTTGATCTCAAAAGTGTTAGCATTGATTGCCGGCCTCCTAATACTCAACTAAATATCCGTGACATTTGGCATGGTTTAGTTCCGAAGTGATTTCTGATCGTTCCCTGCCATGTTCACTAGAATTTCTTGTTCTGCCAGTTTTTCTTCCTCGGGTCATACCGCACTAGTCGATTGCGCTTTTCGGAACTTCCTTTTAATCTCTTCTGTATAAGGAAAAAGTTCCTTTCTCGCCCTTGATCTAGTGTGGATACACTTGCAAAGAATTCCTGCAAAGACAAAAAGAAAAATAATTAACATTTAAATTAAGACCGAATTGATTATAACTAATTTGGAATTAATATTAACAAAGAATTCCCCGCAACGGCGCCAAAAACTTATTGGTTGATTTCGCAATCAAAACAAACGTGCAAGTATACACGATCAACAAGTAATATAGTGATAAAATAGAGTGTCGATCCCTCAGAGAATTCCAATTAATAAACTCCGACTACTAGTACTATATCAATTCAGTTTTATTTAAACAACCAATAATCGTGATTTTTAAAACTAAGAAAACAAATTTTAATAAAGCAAGAAATTATTCTAAAAGAAAACAAAGAACAAACTAAGAATTGTTTGAATGCAGATAAATGACAATTAAGACTCCAATTTCCCCAACTATGATTATAAAATCAATTATCCAAATATCCCAATTATTATGTCTACTGAATTGTTAACAGGAACTCTCAAATGCCAAAAGCCCTCTCTCGAGTGATCAATTGCCTTCTATTTAACCTAGATTAATTATGCTATATCTCAATGCAAAACAATTGAATTAAACTCGTTACAATCCCAATTTCTTATGTGTTACATGCGGCAAATAGATATTCTCATTATATTCACAAACCTAATTATTCACTGTGCAAATAACTAAGTCACATGTCACCCTGCCCAGTTTTAACCCTAGAAATCCTCTCTCGATTCCTTCTAGAGTAACAAGGTAATTATTGGCCAGATAATTAATTAATAAGTGCAAGGCATGATGAACAATTCACTTCAACATAAATAATTGGAATAAATTAAATAATCAATTCATAACCATAAAATGTTCCATTGGAATCTTAATAAAAGGAATTAGTTCATGACGAAATTAAAAACCACAAATAATTGATAAATCATCCTTAATGAGTTACACAATTTAAAAGAATAAAGAAGAAGAAGAACTCCAAGTTTCAAGCCTTCAGATCTGCTCTTGCTCCTTGATCAATCTCCAATTGTGTAAAAATTAGTCTCCCAATTCAATATAAAGAAACCTTATATACTCCCCTTCTTGAACCACAATCCAATTGCCTCTCAACTTCCTCAAATGTCCACCTTAGTATTAATTTTAATGCCAAGTCATGCCAGTTAACGCACGCATTTGACACCTAATGAGGCCCAGTACCAACATATTGAAATATTACTTAAGGCAAATACTCATTTTGCTACGCTATCAAGAGAGTAGCGATTATGCCCTGTTAAGCTCCGCTTTTGCCTAAATGTTCATCCTGCACCCATTCCAGCAATAACATAACTTGAACCAGTAAAATAACTCTAAAATGCTTTAAACATACAACTAATTAAGATCAAACACATCCAATTCATGGGTATATTACCCAATCATCAATTATCCTATGGAAGTGGCGCGGTCGCGCCACTTCGAACAGTTTGAAAAAAAATGGCTCTGCAGAAGCAGAGCCTTGACACAAGAGATGCTACACTTGCAATCAGACCAGCTACCATGTTCCAAAATATGTATATCAACTCAAATAACACAATGGCATGTTATTCTACATCAAATAACAGAGAATCCAACAAATTCTAGAATTTGACAAACTTCAAACTAAGAACATAATTTTTATACCTTTGCTTTGAATTAGCTCAAAATCAGATTACTCCCTCCGACTCTTTATAGCAACTAAGCAAGTAATTCTCAACAACATAACACATGAAGTAGAGTGCTCAATTTATAGAAAACTTACCAACCATGCCAAGCCATTATCCAAGAAATCAAACCAAGAGATTTTAGGATTGCATGAAGGTTATGGAGGAGTTGGTAATTGGTTGTTAGATCTCATCATGGCCACCACTCCTCCCATGATCATGAGCTAGAGAGTTGGAAGAAAATGAAGAACATAGGCTAGCCTTTTTGCTATCACACGTGACTGAAGTTTGAAGAAAATGAGACACTCATATTAGGACAACTTAATTGCTCAATATTCTAGCAACACTTAGACTATATCTATGTACAACTCTTATTCTTATGTTATATTTTTAACACACATCTCAACCATATAGTATAATTAAATGTCACACTTAATAATCAAGGTTTTAATGTAGTATATGAAATATGGAAAAGTAATATACATATAATCCATGTACATTCATCGCACTGGTATACTGTAATAGTTCATGGTATATTATCTCCTCACAGGCCCACATACATATTGCTACATAGATAATGTATTTATAACATATAGTACAAATATATTTAGTCACAATGCTCATACAAAAAGTTTTATAAGACTCAATATATATAGCCACATAAATGTCATACCGCACCATGTAGTATGGTTGTATATGCTCATATGCACATAACTGTTAATGTAATATTATTATCTTACTTACTTACTCAATTATGTGAAGTAATTAAATCATGCACTTCCTTAATTAATTATCACCAATATCAATTAATCATTGGTCAACATATTTGTCGATTTCCATAACCATTACTTATCTATATAATAATCACCTATTATTAATAATTACCAAGAAATCAATATTCCACCATAACCATTATCAATTAAATAATATGACAATTAATAATCATTAATTAATCCTCATTATCAAATAATTAATAAACCACACATCACTTAACAACTAATAGTACACTACAACAACAATTGATAATTAATATAACCTAATTGCTAATTTTATAATCTCTTCGCCGATTAAGATTACTATTAGTATTTCCCATCACTATACCACACAAGGCTTTCGACGAGTTTACCACAAACTCCACATATTCTCAATTACTCATTTATTTAATATAATTGAGTTATCTCATTTCATAACACGAAATCGTTTATATTCAAATAAAAATTTATTTCCATTAATGTATTTATTTAATAATACGTTGAAATTCTCGGGTATTACACCTTGATACTCCAAATTTTTAGCAAAGTTTTCAGAGAATTTCTCTCCTCCTACCAAGCTCTCTCAATACTTTGTTCTTTTGTCTTATACAAAATACGTGAAAATAAGAGATAACCCAACGGATAGCTAGCCTTGGGAAATAGACGCGTAAAATAAACTGAAGCTACCCGCGTATTTCAGTTATAAAACCCAAACAGGCGACAGTTGGAATAAGCCAAAGGCCACAAGGCCTTGTTTGGCCACACACCAAATCCCCCATAATAGATTATTTTCATAATATTATATTATATAGTTTTACTTGTCACACATGCAACCTATTTAAATAGCTCACAATTTATAATTATAATTTTATTATAAGTATACTTATAATAAATAAATAATTATATATCTAATTTAATTAATAAATTAGAAACATAACTTTATTTAATTTATTTATTTCCTTTAATATTAAGTAATTCATTTAATTTTATTATTTCATTAAATTAAATCCTTAAAATAAAAATTACAATTATTTAATTTAATTAACATTAATCAATTTAGTTACTAAATTAATTCACCACAATTCATCAATTATTTATTTTTCTCAATAAATAAATTATTTAAAATATTTATTTAATTCAATAAATATTTAAAATTAATTATAAAATCCATTTAATTCCTTCAATAGTTAACTTAACTATTAAACCTCACTTTCCCAATATATGATTATATATTTCTTCACACCGGATCACATATTTCAAAATATATAGCACATATATGTACATACTTCAACTCAAAACATCTCATAATAAGAATTTTAATTATTAAATTCTTATTTTAATAACTTATAAAAATTCGGGTTGTCACATCCTTCCTCCCTTATAAGGATTCCGTCCTCGGAATCAACGAAACCTCCCTTACTCGATTTTCTCCAAATCTCTTTTCAAAATTTATCGTTAAATATTTGCAACACATCACCTTAATATATGTTTTATTTATTACCACTATAACCATTCTTCATAATAAATTCTTGTAAGTCTTTATTTCATAACCTTTACTTAGACTCAATTATATTTAAGTAGTACATATTCTTTGACCCGTTCATTTCCTTCTCTAAGGATCAGTATTATATACTATATTCTCAAACTCTCAAGACATTACATTCACCCCTTCTTCTAAGAATTTCGTCCTCGAAATTTTTGACTTACTAATATTCGTTCATTCCATTTATCAAAATAGATTTTATGTTAACATCTATTTATTCATTAGGTTCTGCAACTAAATTCTTTCTCTAAGGATCTTTCTAAGATCATCATATTCCTCACCTCTTCCTCTTCTAAGAGTTTCACATTTCTCTTCTTTCTGGAATTTCATTTTTTTTCTTAAAATTATTATGTTTTGCTTAATTTTCTCATCCTTTCCACTTTCAACTTTCAGAATAATAAGAATCTTCCATAATTGTCCAATAATTGGGAAGCGATATGAATAACAGGAATTTAAAAGATTCCAAATCATGTTGAGGGGTCATAAGACCTTGAACTACGTCCCTAGGTTATCAAGTATCTCAACTTGAACCTTTAACAATCATAAGACTATACGAACCTTGAACTCTTCTCTAGGTTTAATAGTGCATCACCACTGTGAACCATCTTTAATAGAATGTTTAGCAATCACACAGACTGAAAACACCCTCTGCAAGTACTCTAGGTTATCAGCCTATCGTACCCCTACGTCGTGCACAACGTATTATATTTTAACATCGTAACGACTATATGCGTTACTTTCGGAAGCATTGTCTCCGATAACATGTCCCCTTTTATAGGGTTGTTCACCTCAGCCTTTCAACATCTGTATCCGCACCAAAACAATTTGGTTTGGCATAACTTCTCAAGAAATGCTTCAATTTTATGAACATCTTTCAATATTCGTCTAGCTGAATCAAATAGCATAGACTCTTACAACAATTCGGACATCAATCGAAATATATATATATATATATATATATATTCTCATATCTTAAAGAAATCTCAAAAATCTTTTTATGGCGTCATGATTATGACGTTGTCATACTACATCTCACCATAGTGGGCTGACGATCATATGATCACATCTAACACCAGGTTTCATTGCATTGATGACTTCATCATTTATCATATCACCCGATACATATAGTTAAAATATATTTTGAAAATTTTAAAAAAAATTAATTTTTTTCCAACCGAAACAACAGCATAGATATGTGAATAATAGCACTATTTTTAAAATTCTTTGGTTCAGTAGTGTGATCCAATCATTTTTCAAAAATTTAAAAGTACAACCATCGGTACGAAGTCAATAAATCTCGAAAGCCTAGCGTAGCTAGTAGATTTAGAATATCTAGGTATCCATCAACTTCAATCTTTACTCTATTAATTCATTACTTAACAATTCTATCAATCTTCAACTTCATCAATGCTCTCTATACTATAACTATTTTCTACCCAATATAGTTCATCAAACTTACCGCACATTGGAAGTTCAGGAACTTGCCACAATAGTATGAGTTTAAGAACTTATCTTAGTCAGACCATAGGCGTCCATTCGCTGTGGGGTTCAAAACATACCATATTATTATGAGTCACGAACTTAACATATGCATTAGTTTTAAGAACCGCACCTAATCCTAATAATATCTTACTAATCTTAATAGTTTCTAACTATCAAATATACCCATGAGAAAAGGATCACCTTTTCACCACATATACGTTGATAGCGCGACTCCGACATTCCAATGATTATCAATGTGATAAACTTAGTGCAAGCACAAAACCCTCACCCATACAAAGGTTTATACAACTCAGCCATCACATGAGTCCTCAATTGAAATCCCACCTAACTCTATCCTACTTATAACTTTCTCTTAACTTGCTCAATACGAATTCCGTGTATCACATTATCTAAAACTTCTCGTGAGTTTATGTCGTACTATATCATAGTACATTAAATTTATAGCACCAAGCTATAATTATTCAAACATTATAGACCATCTTTCTTTTGTAACTTAAATAAATCACGCCGTGATCTTATTCTATAATCATCTTCCTTAAAATTCTTTTCTTAACTCGTGATCGTTTTGTTTTACGATCCCCTTTCTTTCTTTTTTCATCATTTACGACATTATTCGTTATCTTGGCTATTGGAGTTAGGCAACTCCCATTTCTTATCTTTATATCTCTTCAAGATTCTTCTTTGAATTTTCTTATTTATATAACACTTCTTCCTTTAAGAATTTCCAACTTCATTTACATTGCTCAACATTTCATTCGAGTTCCACATTTTCATCATACATATCCATTTTCTACACTTGGTACACATCGAGACTCTAATAGTTTCAATATAGTACACTTAGTGGTTTCCCACAAACAACCAACAAACTAGGTTCCGAGTTGCTAGTTCATATATTCCTTCGTTCTATGAAGGAATCGTTTAGCCCAGATACCATACATCAACTATTAAAGAGTACGATTGTAGCATACTTAAATATAACTTTTTATTCTTAACTTCTTTATCATTCTCTTCTTATAGACATTGTCTATTTATTATCACCTTACATTCTTTTTATTAGAGTTGGGTAACCCCACATTCATATTCCTTATAACTTTGTGAGATTCTTCTTTGAATCCTTTCACGTATGTTTTAATCCCTCCTTATAAATCTCCTAAATTATTTCTTATTGTTCAAAATATATTTGAGCGTATTCTTTCATTATCTTCACCTTCCTTCTTTAAGGCTATAGCCTACGGTACTCCTACCTAAGGTTTATAACCTACACCATTGATACCAACTGTAACGACCCCAAAATTCATACATTTTGATTCTCAACTTTGGTCGTTAATAACACAGCTACCTTCTAATTTTACATCAATTTTTGATGTTAAACTTTATAAAATACGGAATAATTTAAACTTTTATGTCTTCTTACTTTAATTCCCCGAATCAAAACCTTTATCATCTACATGTCTTTGAATCAATCTTATTTTATGATTAACTTTATCACTGTTGTTCTATAAAATATGACATTTAAATCCGATAACCTTTACATATCAGATAACTCTAACTTTAGCTTTACAACTCAACATAAAACTATACATCATAAAACATTTAATACATCTCATGAATCTTAATCATGGTATAAAGAAATAACAACTTTAGCTAAAATATTAATCTTCATGTATTATTTCCGATCTACGTCATTCAAGTAGCACACAGTGTTACTTTCAATCCTTAACCTGCAAAAATAGTTATTTGTAAGGTTGAGCTCGACAGCCCAGCAAAATCTAACAGTTTTCATGCATCACATAACACATAATAGCATGTTTATCATACATCTCTTAAATAGTGAACTAATATAACATACATGCTGCTGTCCAAATAACAAGTATAAAGATTGAGTTCCTTACTCAATCAGCACTCATTACTCAAACAACGTAGTCAGATATTGACTTTAATGTTCCATGTTTTCAATATATATATAACACATCATGCTATTTACAATAAAGAATTAAAACAGTTCATCATCGAGTTCACAAGAGCAAATAGGAACTGAAAGACTTGCCTGGCATGTAGATTACCAATTACCGAAAAATAGCTTAAATGCTTTGCGTACATCCTATAACAGTTCAAAGGTTCATATTCACATGCATTAGATACACATATAATGAAACCACATTTACTCTTAGTCTTAATAATTTTTTTCTTTATATAACATGCGTCTCTTTGAACCTAAACACATATCTTTAGGTGTTTACTACTCTTCGCATTACGCTTATCATTACGTAATCCCATTTTGTGTTTCTTTATACTTCTTTCGTAACCAACACTTAACGTTCATTAAAGTCGTCATAGATTTCATTACCTCATATTGTATGTATTACACTTGTTAACAACAACTAGGTTATATATAACCTCTGCCTTATATCTCGTTACACTTCTCTTATAATTGAAAATTTAAGTCTTCTAACGCGTATTTACATCATTTTAAACATATATTAGATTAACTAATCAAGTTAACATTCAAATCGTTCTTTCAACTTATATCTCACTATAAACCAACATAAACCTTATCATTTATCTTTAACTTTTGAAAACATCACATTTGGTTTCATTTCCTAACTTATTTAAAAAATTACTTAAAAATCTTTACACTTTATATTACATCACATTAAAATCTGTTATTATAGTCCACATTTGTTTTGACATCATTAACATGCTTGTCAAACTAGATTAAGTCCATTAATCATAACCTACAAATAAGCAGACTTCACTGTCTTAGACCGTAGGTATGGTAAGCAATTGCTTAGTTCGCCTGGCACCAGCCAAAAGGTAGTACTCTGTTGGTGCCATGTGAAACGAACTAAACGCGAGGAAAACACGAATTTCACCCACAAAATAGTGAAATTAATCAACTTGATTTTTAGGCCAACTAATAGTGTTCCATTTTTAGGCCAACTAACAGGAATTTCACCCACAAAATAGTGAAATTAACATATACAATTGATATAAAACTAACACAAACATGTTTCCTCACATATTCATCAACTTAGAACAATTAAACATCAATTTAAACTAATTTAATTCCTTAAATTTCATGTTTTCATATTAAAACTCAATTTTTGACATCTTTAGCGAATTCGATCACCACGAATTCGTTTCTTAACCAATTGACACGATTCAAAGTACGCCACTTTTGTAAGACCCCAACTTTTATGAATAAAGATGATTTTTCTATAATTATCATTTTTGAATATTATGGAATGAATTTGTTATAATGTTATAGTTGTGGGTAGTATTTATAAATTCTGCAAAGTATGCAAGTTGTTATATTATATTCGATTGGTCGGAGAATATTCAATTTAGTAGGAAATATTAAATGCAATGTATAATCATTAGTGGACCCTAGCAATGTAATTATTTTCGGATTGAGAAAAGCGACAAAAATATATTTATGAAAATAACGGTGGAAGTTTTCTGCTATTATCTTGTTGAACTACTCGCTAGTAAAAGTACAGTAATACACGTGGTTGCATAGTAGCACACGATATTGATTATTGATGCTTACGTGAGAAGTCACTCAGTTATACTCAATTATTATTATAGTAATTGTTGCATCATATCTCTCATATTATTTATTCGATTATTATCACAGTATCATCTGCATAATATGTTATTTTATTAAATCAATAATTGAGACAAAAATGTTATTCATATTATTAAATTGCAATATTTACAATGTCTAGAAGTTCTGTCAAGGAGAGGTTTGGTCACCTAATTGCGTGCCAATAGGGAGAAATCCTTATTGGAAAGCCCCCTCTTTCCTGGGAACGACCTGGTTGATAGATATTATGAGTTATAATATTAATGATGAATGTTATTAAAATTGAAGTTGTGCTCATAGTTGAATTTGGAGACGCGGACGTGATATTTGAGTCCGGAACGATGAAATTAGTAGAAATAGACAGTTGACTTTTTTGGAAAAAGTCAAACTTTGAAATTTCAAAATTTATATTTTTGATAAAAATAGTTTCATTGTGTTGGAATTATTTGTGTTAGTGAAAATTGACATTTATTTCGATAATAATTGATGTCTAGAGGTTATATTGATCAATCGAATTATTTACTTAGGATAAATGAGCAATTGATTGCTATTATTTCACATGATTATAACTATTTGTTCACATGTGTATACTATTGTTTCATATTCTTGTTACTATTAGGGAAGTTGGTGCAAGATTGATAATACTTGCATGACTAAGTTAAAAATCGAGGTATAGATGGAGGTACTATATTGTAATTCGTATTTTCACATGTCTAGAACTATTGATTCACATGATTTACTATGGAATCACATTATTTACTATTAGGGGACGTGGTGCAAGTTTGATAATACTTGCATGACTAAATTAAAAATAAAGAAAAAGTTGGAGGTATTGTATTGTAATTTTTCGAGCCCCAAAGCATGCAATTATTGAAACTATATTTTTCTATAAATAGAAGCTCATTCTTCTTTCATTTCTCACCAATTCACTAAAGCTATAGAGCAATTATTATAGAGAGAAATTGTAGAGAGAAAATCTGTAGAACTACCTCACTACTCCTATATCCAGTTTTTATCAAAGGTAAGGGGTATTATTTCTTTCTTTCATCTTCATGAAGAGAACTTCTATTATTCCATTCTTTATTATTATGTTGGAATAACCTAGTTATGCGAAGTACCGCGTACATGGTGAAATTCTTCTGTTATTCCATTCTTTATTATTCTGTTGGAATATCCTGTTTGTGCTTTACGGCGGACCTGGTTCCGTCTTTATTATTCTGTTGGAACATCATGTCAGTGCTTTTCCGTCTTTATTATTCTGTTGGACTATCACATGCACGGTGTGTTTCTGTGGGACCTAGTTAAAATCTTTATTATTCATTGGAATAACTTTTTTGCAGTGCTCACCGCATGCTTAGTGATTTCTTTTGTTATTCCATTCCTTATTATACTCAGTTAGTTAAAGTTTTGACTTCTATACTCCATGAAATTAGTAGAATATCCTTGATATTTGCGCTTCATCCAGTATCTTTTCATGGAAATATTCTTCT
The DNA here is from genome assembly GCA_020205605.1 of Panax ginseng. Taxonomy (NCBI): domain Eukaryota; kingdom Viridiplantae; phylum Streptophyta; class Magnoliopsida; order Apiales; family Araliaceae; genus Panax; species Panax ginseng. The sequence continues at coordinate 89,539,259 of CM035130.1, read as the reverse complement.
GAGCATTCTTAAATTTTACTCTACAAGGAAGTATCATGTTGACAATTTGGACGTTATTAGTTCTTGGATAAATTAATTTGTGAACTTGTTTTATTGAATTCTTATATCATTGTCATCATCCTCATGTTTATATTTTTTTGAAAGTCATCTGTGGCCTGTAGTGCATATATGGACTTGGTATGATTATGACCAGGGATTATTCGGTATAATCATGACCGTAATGTTATAAATGATGTGATAAAAGTCCTCATTGGCCCGTAGTGCATTGATGGATAGTTGTTGGCATGATCATGACCATTGATGAATACATGAATGTCCTTGGCCCGTAGTGCATGGATAATTGTGGTCATGATACTAAAGAATATCCTTGGCCGTAATGCAGGGGTGATTCGATGATGTGGATTATTTTTTAAGCTGAGTCCCAGCGATAAAAGTGATGAAAAACCTTTAAAATCATAAAAGATAGTAGATTTTATTCTCTACTTGACTCTTTTAATGGATTACTTGTTCCGCTGCAGTTAAACTTGATGTCTATTTTATTTTATCAGTTTAACATTGTTGAAGACTAATGATAATTTATTCTGCATTATCTTAGTCATAATATTTCTTACTGGGCTAGTTGAGCTCACCATTTTTCTTTCATTGTTCTCTTCAGGAAATGAGAACGTAGCGGGGACTAGTCGGGGAATGGAGTGACGGTCCAGAGGATAGCATTAGTAGTCCCCACTATTCTGTTAAATAGTGTGACAATAAATGTACTGAGGACTTATTCTGAGAGTGGATATTGTCTAGAAGGCAATATTTGTATTAAAACTCACAGCTCTTTTGTTGTATATTAAAGATTGTATTTGTATTATGTACCATGTATTTGGTGACTCAGGATAGGTGATGTAAACCTATTTTGGGGGCGTCACAGTTGGTATCAAAGCTTAAGGATATGATCCCTGGCTAAGATGTGAGACAATAACTAGGAGGGGAGAGATGGGGAATTCCTTCGCTAGTATGACCTACCTAAGTTTATTTGGTATTTAATTGGTCGGTCAGAGTATAGGGATAATATGTGATATGTTAATTAACCCTTTTTTGTGGTAGTATTTGAAAATGGCATCCGAGAATGTTGAGAACATCAATGGATCATAGGAGACCGTTGAGTCTCCAATATCAATAACAAGGACAATGTGCATCAGGAATGCGACAATCCTCATGCAAACAACAACACTAACCTAATGATGAACGATGGAATGTTCCGAGGCTTCATGCAATTCATGCAACATCAGGCGAGAGCGGCTCCTATCCAAAATGCAGGTAGAAACACTTGCAACTCTCGGACGGTCACCGCCAAACAGTTCAAAGAGCTTGGACCACCGGAGTTTTTTGGAGAGCCAAAACCTCTTAAGGCGGAGACGTGGATAAAACAGATCAACAAGATATTTGATGTCTTGGGTTGCTCAGAGGAGCAAAAGGTTCCCTTCGCCACCTTCATGTTGCGGGCAGAGGCAGATTACTGGTGGAAATCTATAAAGCGTACCCAACCTGCCGAACTGAAGATGTCTTGGGAGAAGTTTCAAGAACTGTTCAACGACAACTACTTTACCGAAAGTATTCATTATATGAAAGAGGTAGAGTTCATTAAACTGGAGCAAAACAACATGACCGTGTCGCAGTACGAAGCCAAGATTACCGAATTTACGTCCCATTTGGTTGATAATGAGGAGAGAAAGACGCGAATGTTCCTAAGAGGTTTGAAACCCGAGATACGTCAATATCTTATCTCTCATAAACTGTGTTTGTATTCAGATGTTGTTAATAGGGCTCAATTATTTGGAACGCGATAACGAGCCAACCCAACCAAAAGAGAGCAGCCGGCAAAATGATAATACCAGTGAGAGTAGTCATCGAAGCGGTGACAACAAGCGTGGAGGGAATCAGCATGCTAGAAATGGTAACCACTTCGGTGGTAATCAGGGCCAAAATAATAAGAATGTACATTTCAAGAAGAGGAGATTCAACAATGATGGAAAGACGTCTTCACCAGCACCCGTTGTGAAGGAAGGAGAACGACCACCTATTATATGCTTCAAATGTGGAGGGGAGGGACACATTAGTCCAAACTGCGTGATGCCAGTCCAAAGCATTTTATAATTGTGGAAGAGAAGGTCACCTAGCCCGATTTTGTCATTCACCGAAGACAAGTTCAGCTAGGATAGAGGCACCAAAGGTCATCCCAGAAAAGTCAAAGCCGGTAGTACAAGGGAGAGCGTTTGTTGTGACCTCCCAGAAAGCAAGGAACCCGAACGAGGTCATCACGGGTAAGCTTATCATAAACTCTAGCAAAGTCTATACCTTATTTGATACCAGTTCTACCCATTCTTTTATTTCTCCTACTTGCGCTCAACATTTAAATTTGACTCCAGAGAAATTGGACTTTGACTTATCTGTTGAAACTCCATTAGAGGAAACCTTCATTACATCCATTGTTTATAAGTCTTGTTTAGTTCAAATTGGTACCCTCACATTACCTATCGATCTTATTTCATTGAAAATACTTGCATTTGACGTGATTCTAGGGATTGATTGGTTAACTACTCGTCATACAAAAATTGATTATTTTCGTAAGGTTGTTAGCTTTCATATTCCTAACCAACCTATTATACGAATTCAAGCAACTAAACCATTAAAATTAATCACTATCATCTCAAGCCTTATAGCTATTCGTTTATTGAAAAACGGATGTCAAGTTTTCTTAGCTCATGTCATAGATCTAAATAAAAATACGTCAGTTTTGAATGATATTTCTATTGTTAATGAATTTCCTGACGTATTCCCTGAAGAACTTCCTGACCTTCCCGCAGACCGTGAAATTGAATTTTGTATCGACCTTGAACCCGGTACAAAACTTATTTCCAATGCCCCATATCGAATGGCTCCTATTGAACTTCAGGAGTTAAAGACCCAACTGCAGGAATTGTTAGATATCGGTTTCATTCGTCCTAGTACATCTCCTTGGGGTGCTCCTGTTCTATTCGTGAAAAAAAAAGATGGGAGTATGCGACTTTGTATTGATTATCGGGAGTTGAACCATGTCACCATCAAAACTAAGTACCCATTGCCACGTATTGATGACCTGTTTGACCAGTTACAAGGAGCCAAATTCTTTTCAAAGATTGATCTTCATTCCGGTTATCACCAATTGAAGATTAAAACCGATAACATTCCAAAGACGACTTTCAGAACTCGGTACGGGCATTATGAATTCCTAGTCATGTCTTTTGGATTGACTAATGCTCCTGCTGCCTTCATGGATATGATGAACCGAGTATTCAAGGAATATTTGGATCACTTTGTGGTCGTCTTTATTGATGAAATCCTTATTTATTCCAAATGTCGTGAAGATCATGAGCAACACTTGAGGCTGATACTCCAAAAGCTTCGTGAATATAAGCTTTATGCCAAGTTAAATAAATGCGAGTTCTGGCTTGAGGAAGTAGCATTCCTTGGCCACGTAGTATCAAGTCATGGAATATCTGTTGACCCAGTAAAGATTGAAGCTATTCAAAGCTGGGAGCAACCTAAATTAGTGACTAAAGTACGTAGCTTTCTCGGCTTAGCTGGTTATTATCGGAGATTTGTAGAAGGGTTTTCTTGAATCGCTACTCCCTTAACTCAGCTAACTCGGAAAGATACAAAATTCGGTTGGAGCGAGGAATGTGAGAAGAGTTTTCAAGAACTCAAGAGGAGACTCATTTCAGCACATGTTCTGACAATACCATCTGGATCGGAGGGATTTGTCATCTATAGTGATGCTTCGGGCAAAGGGTTAGGTTGTGTTCTCATGCAACATGGGAAAGTCATAGCCTATGCCTCACGACAACTCAAAGAATATGAGAGGAATTATCCTACTCATGATCTAGAGTTGGCAGCAGTCGTTTTTGCACTAAAGATTTGGAGGCATTATTTGTATGGGGAGAAAGTGGAGATCTTTATGGATCATAAAAGCCTCAAATATTTCTTCACTCAAAAGGAACTCAACATGCGATAGTGACGTTGGCTCGAACTGTTTAAAGATTATGATCATACCATCCAATACCATCCTGAAAAAGTGAATGTGGTAGCTGACGCATTAAGTAGAAGATCATATGCAGGTACGAATGCGATATTGTCAACGCAAAGGCCTATTTTGTATGACTTGCAAAGGATGGAGATAGAGATAAAGACTCCAGGGACCCACGTGATGATGGCGAATATACGAGTAGAACCGACTTTAATTGATAAGGTTAAAGCTACTCAAGCTACAGACCTGGAGATGATGCGTATGAGAAAGAAAGTACAAGAAGGTGCTATGCCAGAAACAAGAATCGATGATGAAGGAATACTTCGAGTCAACTCCAGACTTTGTGTTCCTAACAACCCTAAGTTAAAGTATAAAATCATGATGGAGGCACACAAACACACTATTTGCAATCCATCGTGGGAGTACCAAAATGTATCATGATATTCGACATACATTTTGGTGGAGCAATATGAAGATAGAGATATCGGGGTTTATCTCAAGGTGTCTAACTTGTCAACGAGTCAAGGCGGAGCATCAAGTGCCAAAAGGTCCATTGCAACCACTTCAAATTCCAGAATGGAAGTGGGAGCACATTACCATGGATTTTGTTACTGGTCTTCCCAACGTTTCTCAAGGCATAGATGCGATTTGGGTCATTGTTGATAGATTGACCAAGTCTGCTCATTTCTTACCGATACGAGAAACTTATACACTTGAACGTCTTCCTGGTATATATATAAACGAGATTGTAAGATTGCATGGTATGTCAGTATCTATAGTTTCTGATCTAGACCCAAGATTCACTTCAAGATTTTGGGTTAGTTTACAAAAAGCTATGGGAACAGATTTACGATTTAGTTCGGCATATCATCCTCAGATGGACTAGTCAAACTCTTGAAGATTTATTAAGACTCTGTGTCCTTGACTTCAAGGGAAGTTGGGACAAGTTCATACCATTGGTGGAGTTTTCCTACAACAACAGTTATCAAGCAAGTATTGGCATGGCTCCATTCGAGGCGTTGTGTGGAAGAAAGTGTCGTTCTCTAGTATGTTGGGATGAGGTGGGTGAAGCAACGTTGTTGGGGCCAGATTTGGTACGTATGACTACAGAAAAGATTCAAACAATCCGACAACGTATAAAAACCTCACAAGATTGACAAAAGAGTTATGCTGATCTTCATCGAAAGGACGTGGAATTCGATATTGGAGATCATGTGTTGTTACGTGTTGCTCCATGGAAAGGACTTACGAGATTTGGAAAGAGAGGAAAGCTCAATCCTCGATTCATTGGCCCATTTTTAATCCTCGATCGAGTAGGAACTGTGGCGTATAGACTCACTTTACCGCCAAGTATGTCTCGTGTTCATAACGTTTTTCACATATCCATGTTACGTAAATATGTGGAATACCTGAACCACATTATTGAATTAGAACCGGATGTGATAGAGGAAGATTTAAAGTATGAAGAGTTACCTGTTAAAATTTTGGATAAGAAGGATCATATTCTAGGCTCCAAGGTTATACCTCAAGTCAAAGTTTTGTGGAGAAACCACGACGTGGAAGAAATGACTTGGGAGTTAGAATCTGAGATGAAGTCAAGATATCCTCACCTATTTGACATACCAGGTATGTACCCTAAGACCCCAACTTTTATGAATAAAGATGATTTTTCTATAATTATCATTATTGAATATTATGGAATGAATTTGTTATAATGTTATAGTTGTGGGTAGTATTTATAAATTCTGCAAAGTATGCAAGTTGTTATATTACATTCGATTGGTCGGAGAATATTCGTTTTAGTAGGGAATATTCGTACAACGGCGCAATCTTTGGTGGACCCCACAACAGAATTATTGTCGGATTGAGAAAACGACAAAAATATATTTATGAAAATAACGACGGAACTTTTATCGTTAATACTGTTGAACTACTCGGTAGTAAAAGTATAGTAATACGCGTGGTTGCATAGTAGCACACGGTATTGATTATTGATGCTTACGTGAGAAGTCACTCAATTATACTCAATTATTGCTATAGTAATTGTCACAATATCATCTGCATAATATGTTATTTTATTAAATCAATACTTGAGACAGCAAAGTTATTTATATTATTAAATTGCAATATTTATAATGTCTAGAAGTTCTGTCAAGGAGAGGTTTGGTCACCTAATTGCGCACCAATAGGGAGAAATCCTTATTGGAAAACCCCCTCTTTACTGGGAACGACCTGGTTGATAAATATTATGAGTTATAATATTAATGATGAATGTTATTAAAATTGAAGTTGTGCTCGGAGTTGAATTTCGAGACTCGGACGTTATATTTGAGTCTGTAACGATGAAATTAGTACAAATAGACTATAAACACAAAATTTTCTGGATTTTACTATTTGGTCAAAAAGTCAATAGTTGACTTTTTGGGAAAAGTCAAACTTTGAAATTTCAAAATTTATATTTTTGATAGAAATAGTTTCGTTGTGTTTGAATTATTTGTGTTAGTGAAAATCGACATTTATTTCGATAATAATTGATGTCTGGAGGTTATATTGATCAATCAGATATTTAACCGAATAAATGAGCAGTTGATTGCTATTATTTCACATGATTATAAATATTTTTTACATGTGTATAATATTGTTTCACATTCTTGTTACTATTAGGGGAGTTGGTGCAAGATTGATAATACTTGCATGACTAAGTTAAAAATGGAGGTATAGATGGAGGTACTATACTGTAATTCGTATTTTCACATGTCTAGAGCTATTGATTCACATGATTTACTATTTAATCACATTATTTACTATTAGGGGAGGTGGTGCAAGTTTTATAATACTTGCATGACTAAATTAAAAATAAAGAAAAAGTTGGAGGTATTGTACTGTAATTTTTCGAGCCCCAAAACGTGCAATTATTGAAACTATATTTTTCTATAAATAGAAGCTCCTTCTTCCTTCATTTCTCACTAATTCACTAAAGCTATAGAGCAATTATTATAGAGAGAAATTGTAGAGAGAAAATCTGTAGAAGAAGAGAAGCCTGCTACCTCACTACTTCTATATCCAGTTTCTTTCAAAGGTAAGGAGTATTATTTCTTTCTTTCGTCTTCATGAAGAGAACTTCTATTATTCCATTCTTTATTATTATGTTGGAATAACCTGGTTATGCGAAGTACCGCATACATGGTAAAATTCTTCTATTATTCCATTCTTTATTATCCTGTTGGAATATCATGTCTGTGCTTTACGCCGGACCTAGTTCCGTCTTTATTATTCTATTGGAACATCTTGTCTGTGCGGTTTACATCGGACCTGGTTCCGTCTTTATTATTCTATTGGAATAACCTGCCTGTACGGTCTACCGCATGCTTGGTGATTTCTTTTGTTATTCCATTCCTTATTATACTCAGTTGGTTAAAGTGTTGACCTCTATACTCCATGAAATTAGTAGAATATCCTTGATATTTGCGCTTCATCCAGTATCTTTTCATGACAATATTCTTCTGAGCATTCTTGAATTTTACTCTACAAAGAAGTATCATGTTGACAATTTGGACGTTATTAGTTCTTGGATAAATTAATTCGTGAACTTGTTTTATTGAATTCTTATATCATTGTCATCATCCTCATGTTTATATTTTTTTGAAAGTCATCTGTGGCCTGTAGTGCATATATGGACTTGGTATGATTATGACCAGGGATTATTCGGTATAATCATGACCGTAATGTTATAAATGATGTGATAAAAGTCCTCCTTGGCCTGTAGTGCATTGATGGATAGTTGTTGGCATGATCATGACCATTAATGAATACATGAATGTCCTTGGCCCGTAGTGCATGGATAATTGTGGTCGTGATACTAAAGAATATCCTTGGCCGTAGTGTAGGGGTGATTTGATGATGTGGAATATTTTTTAAGCTGAGTCCCAGCGATAAAAGTGATGAAAAACCTTTAAAATCATAAAAGATAGTAGATTTTATTCTCTACTTGACTCTTTTAATGGATTGTTTGTTCCACTGCAGTTAAACTTGATGTCTATTGTATTTTATCAGTTTAACATTGTTGAAGACTAATGATAATTTATTCTGCATTATCTTAGTCATAATATTTCTTACTGGGCTAGTTGAGCTCACCCTTTTGCTTTCATTGTTCTTTTCAGGAAATAAAAATCTAGCGGGGACTAGTCGGGGAACGGAGTGACGATCTAGAGGATAGCATTAGTAGTCCTCACTATTCTGTTAAATAGTGTGACAATAAATATAATGAAGACTTATTCTGAGAGTGGATATTATTTAGAAGATAATATTTGTATTAAAACTCACAGCTCTTTTGTTGTATATTAAAGATTGTATTTGGTAACTCAGGATAGGAGATGTATTCCTATTTTGGGGGCGTCACAGCTTTCGTTTCTTAATATATTAACGTAATCCAATAACAAATTACAGATTATAACACATATAAAGCATCAAATTTCGTACTTTCTAAAGCCATATCATATGAACATATCACTGTTATTCCTTCTTCTTCCTATAATCCCAATTCTCACGAATTTGACAACAAGTATCAAGTATTACTCATATATGATGAGTAACAGTCAATAAACCATATATACAAGTATATATATCAATCAAATCATAACTATAAATTTATAGGGAACAACCACAAGAAATCAAAACATATAAATTAGAAGAAATTTTATACCTTAAACCTTGATTTATGGGAAGAAGAGTGATAAGGACCTTGATACTCAAACTCTTTAGCAAAGTTTTCAGAGAATTTCTCTCCTCCTACCAAGCTCTCTCAATACTCTGTTCTTTAGTCTTAGACAAAATACGTGAAATAAGAGATAACCCAACGGAGCGCTAGCCTTAGGAAATAGACGCATAAAATAAACTGAAGCTACCCACGTACTTCAGTTACAAAACCCAAACAGGCGTCAATTAGAATAAGCCAAAGGCCACTAGGCCTTGTTTGGCCACACACCAAATCCCCCATAATAGATTATTTTCATAATATTATATTATATAGTTTTACTTATCACACATGCAACCCATTTAAATAGCTCACAATTTATAATTATAATAATTATAATCTTATTATAATTATACTTATAATAAATAAATAATTATATATCTAATTTAATTAATAAATTAGAAACATCACTTTATTTAATTTATTTATTTCCTTTAATATTAAGCAATTCATTTAATTTAATTATTTTATTAAATTAAATCCTTCAAATAAAAATTACCATTATTTAATTTAATTAACATTAATCAATTAATTTACTAAATTAATTCACCACAATTCATCAATTATTTATTTTCCTCAATTAATAAATTATTTAAAATATTTATTTAATTCAATAAATATTTAAAATTAATTACAAAATTTATTTAATTCCATCAATAGTTAACTTAACTATTAAACCTCACCTTCCCAATATATGATTATATATTTTTTCACACCAGATCACATATTTAAAAATATATAGCACATATGTATACATACTCAAACTCAAAACATCTCATAATAAGAATTTTAATTATTAAATTTTTATTTTAATAACTTATAAAAATTTGGGTTGTCACAACATCTATGCTAACTGAATCTAATTCAAATTCAACACATAATCATTTTCTTATTAGGAATCATGCAGAATAACTCAAAATTTTCAAAAATAGACGAGTTCCAACTAAAATCAAACATATACCAAGATTAAGGGTCCGAATAGGGTATTCATGCTTTTTTTTTATTTTTCATTCACGGGGGCTCTTAGCCCTTATTTCCCGTCTTTCTTCTTTTTTTTAGATAGATGGTTGGTGAGTGCGTTTGACGCTCCATCTCACGCTCGTGTTTATGGGGAGTATTTCTTCTCAACCCACCACAAGACTCAGCTAGATATTATTTTCTTTATTTTCTTTTTCTGAACCTTATATACCCTACCTTTTCTCCCAAACTTAGGTTCTTGCCTAATTCATCGTCTTCACTGCCTATTATTGTCATTCTATTATTTACATTAGCACTATCCTTTAGAAACTATTTATGTATCAATTCAAACTAATCAGTCAACCCCGATGTTATTACGTGCTACCCTTTTTATACCAGTTTCAAACAAGCACAAGATCCGAGTCATAATTCAAAACTACATCATAACTCTAATACTAGGTACTGTATTTGTTTACTCAATCCCAATCTCATCATTGACCACAATAAAAATGAACTACAATAATTGCTGGATATATGCAACATGACACAATTCTAACTATATATATATGTGTGTGTGTGTGTGTGTGTGTGTGTGTCAAACAAAACATAACAAAATGCATTAATAATAAAAATAACATAACTATTTATGCACCTAAGCTACTATGCAACTATATGATTACATGAATGCAACATCACAAATCCTAAAATAACATACAAAACTCCCCCAAACTTGATAACAACAATGTCCTCATTGTATGGATAACTCAATAAAAATTATGAAGACTTCCCTATAATTGCCTAAGTCTGGGTTGGTGGTAGTTGATCTTCTTCCTTGGAGTCAGTTGGTGGAAACCTTGGCATTGGCATGGGCTACTGGTATGGGAATTGGGCAGTTGGATTGAAGATCTGGAGTGTCGCATTTAATGAAGCAAAAGACATATTCATAGCTTCAAACATGTGGTCTTGCCTCGCTGCGAGTCATCGCATCTCCCGTCGTGCTTCCTTGTTGTGCTCATCCATTTGGCGTTAAAATACAAGATACTGAGGGCTAGATATAGCGTCGGATGGTGGTTCTGCCTCTGCTCCTTGCTCTCCCATAGTCGCATCCTCATCCTTTGAGGTGTCTGCAGTGTCAACTTCATCCTCCAAAGCCGATGGAAAAATAAAGCCTAAACCTCTAGGATGGGAATCACCCCTGGCCCACACCGAATACTATACGATTATTCTGGAATCTATTAGCTGGAGCAGCATCTGAGTGGGTTCATCATCAGACCATCTAACACCTGCTTGGTGACACAACCCACAAATGAGTGATGGGTGTGGCAAGCGGCCCAAAAAATTTTGTCGTAAGCATCGGCGAATGGAAAAATTAATTATGGCCCCGGCGTCGATGATGAAATCTTGCACAATTGCATATAAAAGTAGTGCCTTTTCTTTGGTCGCATTTGATGTGTGTGTGGACGGAAACAATTTAGCACATAAGAAGGCATACCATATCTTTACCATACCGGTTGAGATCCTTGCTGTGAAAAATTATGCCTCCTTTTTAACCCTTGATCCATGTTGTTCTCGGCTTAGTCATTTCTTTTAGAATAGCCTCAAAGTCAGGATCGAAATCACATAATTGAGCATATTGGCATTGTCTAAGCACTCATAACTGATAATAAGTGTTGATGGCATCAACACTGAACAAGACTAATCGACCCCGCACAAAAGCGTTGAAGGGGGCTTTGTCCTCAATGTTAGAATAAAATTCTTTGACCACGATGATAACGTCAGCCTCGAGTTCCTCAATGAACTTGTTCCACCCTTTCTGATACATCTGTTGCGTTATTTCACCGTCGACAGGATCCGATGCCAACCCCCACTCCGGTGTAAGAACTTTCGTCACCATGTAGTCGTATCAGTCGGCGGCAACGACACTTTTGAATTTTCGATGGTCGAAGGTTCGTGATGGTGGTGTTGTTGTGGGACTCTCTCCCCATTGCCTCTTTGATGTGGGTTTAGATGCCATTGATTATCGGAAGCCTTGACAATAATATCCCCCCCCCCCAAACTTCACTCACACAATCTGACAAACACTTGGTGTGCACACTGTTTTATCCCCCCAAAACTTGATAATTATGTTTCTACTATGGTGCTAGGAAGGGAGGAGTTAGAAAACAAGGCACTCACTCTCAATTTCTATATACTTACCTCAATAAAAGCCCTAATTCATAGTTATAGCATGTGGAGTTGAGAGTATTTGGTGAATAAGGGATATGATGGAGTGAATTTATAGAGATGGTGTGATGGAAAGGCTTAGAAGTTGGAGTAATGGACTAAAGTAGTGGGTAATTGTGATAATGAAGTGGGAAGATGTACTGTAAGTTGCCAAAACGTGGGAGAAAAGTGATGGAAGTGGGAATTGTATGTGAGGAAGAAGTATTAATGGAATGAAGAAGTGGAGGAAGTGAGGTCTTGAAGTTTTAACTGCCGAGCAAACCGTTATAAATCTAGGACCCCCACCCCGGCGGGGGGTATAAAGCTACTTAAGCCCGCCCCAGCAGGCATGCACACTGCTAACTTGAGTTGGGAGACCCCCGCCCCGGCGGGGGGTATAGAACTTTAGGGGCCCACCCCGGCGGGCATGTACACAGCTAACTTGATCTGGTTTGTTTCATTCTTCCCTCATATTCCCAACCATTATCATTTTAAGATCCTACAATACCATAAAATATTAATGTGAGTAGATTTTGATTATTTTAAGCATGCAACTTAACTAAGGAACTTATAATTAATTAGAACATAATAATTGGAGAGATTATGAAGAACATGAAACTTAACTAATGAACTTATTCTATATTACTAATTATGCTAAACTATAATTTGACAGATAAGAATAAAAATATGAAAAATAAAATAACGATTGGGTTGCCTCCCAATTGGCGCTTGATTTTAAGTCGTTCAACCTGACTACTCCATGTTTATGGTGCGTCGGAAAATGTGATCGTGATGACATCCGTGATGGCTTTGCCACCCTAATAATGCTTCAACCGTTGACCGTTGCCCTTAAAAGTCTCCAATGGGTTTCTACTATAAAGTTCAACGGTGCCATGTGAGAAAACTCTTTTGATGGTGAATGGCCCCAACCACCTTGATTTTAACTTTCCCGGGACCAACCTCAACCTTGAGTTGAAAAGTTGTACTGATTTCCCCGGTTTGAATGTTCTATGTATGATTTTTTGGTCATGCCATTTCTTGAACTTTTCTTTGAACAGCTTAGAGTTCTCGTAAGTTTGAAGTCGAAATTCGTCGAGCTCGTTTAATTGCAGTAGTCTCTTTTCGCCCACAGCTGCTTGATCGAAGTTAAGTTTCTGAATCGCCCAGTAGGCCTTGTGTTGTAACTCGACATGTAGGTGACAAGCTTTCCCATAGACCAATCGATATGGTGACAAACCAATTGGTGTTTTGTATGCAGTTCGGTAGGCCCATAGTGCGTCGTCCAACCTGAGAGACCAATCCTTTCTATTTTGGTTCACCACCTTTTCCAAGATTCTTTTCACCTCCCTGTTTGAAACTTTTTGCTTGTCCACTTGTTTGGGGATGATATGTTGTCGCCACTTTATGGTTGACCCCATACTTCGCCAAGAGAGTTGTAAATGATCTGTTGCAGAAATGACTACCTTCATCACTTATGATAGCTCTTGGCGTGCAAATCTCGTAAAAATATTCTTCTATATTAATTTGAGGACCACTTTGGCATTGTTAGTTGGAGTGTTACGGCTTTAACCCATTTTGAGACATAGTCAACTGCAACCAATATATACTGATTACCGAATGATGATGGAAATGGCCCCATAAAATCAATGCCCAAATGTCAAAAATTTCAACTTCCAAAATTGTTTGTAGTGGCATCTCATTCCTTTTTGATATCTTGCCCACCCGTTGACATCTATCACAACTTTTAACAAACTAGTGGGCGTCCTTGAACAATGTAGGCCAATAAAACACGGCTTGAAGCACTTTTGATGCTGTTTTCTCACTACCATAATGTCCCCCGTACGCAGATGAATGACACTCATACAGTATACTATTCACCTCGCTGTAGGGCACACATCATCTAATCATCTTGTCAGCACACTGTTTGAATAGGTATGGCTCATCCCACATGTACCACTTGACGTCATGTAGGAATCTCTTCTTTTGCTAACGAGTAAGATTATGGGGAAGGATGTTGATCATTAGATAGTTGGTGAAGTCCGTGTACCATAAATATTCTGTATTGATCTCAAACAGCTGCTCATCCGGAAATGATTCATTAATTACACATCTTTCCTCTTCCTTTTTATCCTGATTTTCTAGCCTTGATAAATGGTCGGCAACTTGATTCTCCGCACCCTTTCTATCTTTTATTTCTAAATCAAATTCTTAGAGAAGGAGAATCCATCGGATAAGGCATGGCTTAGCATCTTTTTTCGAAATTAAGTACCGAATAGTCGAGTGATATGTATAAACTACCACCTTTGTTCCGATCAAATAAGCTCGGAATTTATCGAAGGCATATACTACTGCAAGTAATTCTTTTTTTGTAGTTATGTAATTCATCCAAGTCTCCATAAGTGTCTTACTTGCATAGTATATGGCATGAAATACCTTCTCTCGACGTTAACCCAAAATAGCCCCAACCGTATAGTCGCTCGCATCACACATTAACTCGAAAGGAATATTCCAATCTGGTGTGACGATTACGAGAGCTGATGTTAATTTCTTCTTTAATAGTTCAAATGCCAATTTACACTCCTCATCAAATTTGAAAACTGAATCCTTCTCTAAAAGACTGCATAAAGGTTTTGCAATTTTAGAGAAGTCTTTTATGAATCTTCTATAAAACTCTGTATGTCCCAAGAAACTTTGAATTCCTTTGACTGAACTTGGTGGAGGAAGTTTTTCAATCATTTCCAACTCCGCTTTATCAACCTCTAATCCATGAGCCGAGACGTTGTGCCCCAAAATTATGCCTTCTTCAACCATGAAGTGGCACTTTTCCTAGTTAAGTACCAGATTCGTGTCTATGCATCTTTGTTATACCATCACCAAATTTTCCAGGCAAGCATCAAAATCATCCCCATAGACAAAAAAATCGTCCATGAAGACTTTCAAATTTTTCTCCACAATGTCTGAGAAAATGGCCAGCATACACCGTTGGAAGGTAGCAGGTGCATTACACAAGTCGAAAAACATTCTCCTAAATACGAATGTGCCGTATGGACACGTGAAAGTAGTCTTTTCGTGATCTTCAAGGGCAATGATGATCTGATTATAACCCGAATATCCATCCAATAAGCAGTAGTACTCGTGTCCTAATAATTTATCCAACATTTGATCAATAAAGGGCAAAGGGAAGTGATCTTTATGGGTTACATTATTTAATTTCTTGTAGTCCATGCAAACCCTCCAACCAGTCACTGTCCTTGTCAAAATTAGCTCGTTGTCATCATTTTGTACCACAGTTATTCCTCCCTTTTTTGGCACATACTGAACTGGACTAACCCACTTAATGTTGGAAATTGGGTAGATGATACCTGCGTCCAACCATTTTAGTATTTCCTTCTTCACTACTTTTTTTATGATAGGGTTGAGCCGTCTCTGTTACTCCACTGTTGGTTTTGCATTGTCTTCCATTAGAATTTTGTGCATGCAAAAAGATGTGCTGATTCCCTTGACATCCGCGATTATCCATCTTATAGCCGATTTATGTTCCCTAAGCACCCTCAAAAACTTTTCTTCTTGCAATTTGTTAAGTGCAGCAGAAATAATAACAAGTAAAGAATTTGAATTGCCTAAATACACATACCTAAGGTGTTTAGGTAGTGGCTTTAGCTCAAGAGAAGGTGGCTCCTCCAATGATGGTTTCATTCTGGTTATGGATCTTTCCTCCGAGTGCAATGGTTCAAATGGTGTTTTAAATCTGCTAACTCGTGGTAAAGAGTCTAGCATCTGCAAGTAATCCACAAATTTTGGAGCATCTAACTCTTCATCTCCCAATAGTGTCATTTCCAATGGATCATTACCCAAACTTTTTCCCATGTCTTTGCTGATTATCTGGTCAATGATATCCATCCTGAAACATTCTTCTTCATCCGTAGGGAATTTTATGGCCTTGAAAACAATAAATTTTACTTCTAAATCTTGGACCCTCATAGTTAGTTCACCTTTTTGTACGTCGATGAGTGTCCTACCCGTAGCCAAGAAAGGTCTCCCTAGGATGATCGGGATGTTCTTACCCTCCTCAAAATCCAGAATTATGAAATCTATGGGGAATATAAACTTATTAACCTTGACCAATATGTCCTCTACAATGCCTCTCGAGTACGTGACTGACCTATCCGCCAATTGTAATGAGATGTTCGTAGGCTTTGGAGCTGGCAAACCCAATTCTATATACACTGATAACGGCATAAGGTTCATACTCGCCCCCAAATCACATAAACACTTATTAAATTCCATGTTCCCAATCGTGCACAGAATGGTGAAACTCCCCGAATCTTTCAACTTTGGTGGCAACTTTCGCTGTAAAACCGCACTACACTCATCTGTTAATGCCAGTGTTTCGAAATCTTCCAACTTCTTTTTCCTGGACAGAATCCCTTTCATGAATTTAGCATAACTTGGCATCTGCTCCAGGGCTTCTGCAAACAGGATGTTAATTTGAAGTTTCTTAAAAACTTTCAAAAATTTTGCAAACTACTTATATAATTTCTTCTTTTGGATTCTCTGCTGAAATGGCGGTGGAGGATACCCAACTGGCTTGTCATCTAACTTTGTTTTCTCAAATTTCTTATCCTCATCCTGTTTATCTTCAACCTCTTTGTTCTCATCAACTTTGGCATCCATTCTAACTGAATTTTTTGCCCTTTTCCCATCTAAATGTTTTCCTCTTCTCAAGGTGATTGCCTGACACTGTTCATGATTTCCCTTTGGGTTTCTTTCGGTGTGACTTGGTAGAGTCCCTTGTGGTATATTGTTCAATGCTAATGCAATTTGTCCCCTCTGATTCTATAGATTCTTGATGGCTATCTCTTGCGATTTCATTGTCATTGCTTAATTTTTCATAACCGCCTCATTGTTTGTTATGTACTTTGTCAACAACTCCTCTAAATCTGATTTCCTCTCTTAATGTTTAGCTTGTTGTTGATGATTCTAAAATCTTGGGGGATATGATGGTCGTGGAGCTTACTGATGCTGATTATTACTCCATAAAAAGTTAGGATGATTCCTATTCCCTTGATTGTAAGCATTCTGGTATGTATTATGTCGAATTCTATTGTAGCTACCCATAAATTGCACTGACGCTGGGTAGATTGCACATTGATCTATAGAATGCTCACCCGTGCACAATTCATAAATAACTGCAACCTGCTGTGCCCGTACCCCTAACATAGCATCCAACTTCTTTGAAAGTGCTGAAATTTGCGCTTGTATTGACATCACTCCATCTACTTCTAACACTCCAGCTGCCTTTGCCTGTGTCATTCTTGTCGTGGGCCACTGGTAGTTATTAGCTTCCATAGTCTCTATCAATTCGTAAGCCTCCTCATAACTCTTAGCAATAAACGCTCCACCTGAAGCTGCATCAATACTGGTCTTGAGATTTCCATTCAACCCATTGTAGAATGTGTTCATCTGCAACCACTTAGGAAATCCATGATGCGGGCACTTTCTAAGCAATTCCTTGTATCTTTCCCATGCCTCATATAGTGACTCCCTGTGTTGCTGTTCAAACATAGTTATCTCATTCCTCATTTTTGCAGTTTTCCCTGGTGGGAAGAATTTTGAAAGAAATTTCTGAGCGAGGTCTTCCCAAGTAGTTATTTATCCCGGCGGTAGATAGTGTAACCAACTTTTTGCCTTGTCCCATAGAGTAAATGGGAACATGCGAAGTCTCACCGCGTCATCCGACACCCCATTATACTTGAAGGTGTTACAACTCTCCAGAAAGCTGACTAAATCTTTGTTCGGATCATCATTTGCTAAACCCCCAAACTGAACTGAATTTGGAATCATTTGAATCATCCCAGGCTTGATTTCAAATGTGTTCATGACTTATCTTGAAGCCTAGTGATACTCGATTTGTGATTTCGGTCACCTTGGGTGTAGCAAAATCCCTCAACGCTTTCTGATCTTCAGCAGCCATTTCTTCTTCTTTTTTAGAATTTTTGAATTCTTCTCTTGTTTCCTTGATCCACTTACTTAGCCTTTGGAACCATTTCTCAATGTCGTCCTCAAAAGGAAGCAAGTCAGGATTTTTGGACTGCGTTTGCATAAACTAACTTCAAAAACCTAAAATAAGACGAACAAAACAAACATTAAAATGTTTAAGTAAAACTGGACTAATTAAGCTAATATCGTAAAATATTAAAATCTATACTAAAATTATCCCCGGCAACGACGCCAAAAACTTGTTGGGTAAAATCTAATTACACACAACACACGAGTATATGTGGTCAACAAGTAATATAATAGTAAGTAGAGTATCGTTCCCACAGAGAAAACTTAGTAAGAATTTAACTTCACAATTATCAGTTTCTTATTAATCCTAATTTTATTAAACTATTCAAATCAATGATTAAAATTATTAAAACCAAATTATTAAAAATACTACGATCATAAAACAATCGCAAATATTAAAAACTGAAATTTTAAACAATTATTGGGGAATTAGGCTTGCGACTTCACCCTAAGCTTCACTCTGATTTTTACACTTTTATTCCAATTCAATTCACTATCCCAGTTTATTAATCAAGAACACGTATGTAGCACTAGCCACCTCTCGATGTACTAATACCGTATTAACTCAAATCCACAATTTAGATAGAAAAAAGTTAAACACCTTAATAAACTAACTCATTATATCTCTATGTGAATTATAATTGAAGAAGGTTTAAGATTAAGTCCTTTATCCGATTACATACGATGTCAAGCATATCTCTACCTTAACATTCATCAAGATTCTGTTCATTCACAAAATTCAAGAACACATTCTATATTAACTAAGTCTAGACTTATACTTCCTCTCTCAAATTCATACAACTCCACAAAGAACTGTTGATCAGGAAATTCATAAATTCAAGCTCAAATTAATATAGATAAACTTGATAATAGCTTATTAAATTGGAAATCAAAGTTACATAATCATCGTTTCACTCAAAGATCTGTCATAAGCCTAAAAAGTAAATCAGTTCATCATCAATGAAATAATAACTGAATAAATTAAAGATATCATCCTTTCAATTACAAACATAAGACTAAACAAAGAACAAATCAGAACACCCTTCACGTTAGCCTTAATTTGCAATCGATATGAACGTTCCTTCAAAATCTTCACTCCAATGCTCGATATGAAAATATGTCAAAATCTCTATTAATTGCCTTGTGTATATCCCTTGATCTTGTTTTTGCATTGATATATGTTTTCACATGTAATCTGCATTCAATCCTCCATCCTATAGAATCCGAAAGCTATGCAATCACTACAACTCAACTTCCAGCAGTATTAGAATCATATTAGGACAACAGAATTTGGGACCCCCCGCCCCGGCGGGGGTATATGCATGTAAATGGCCCGCCCCTGTGGGCTAGGCTACTGACTTGCAGACATGAAGACCCCTCACCCCGGCGGGGGTGTAAAGCCTAATTATGCCCGCCCCGACGGGCTAGCCTTCTATTAACTAACTTTGGTAATACTCCATACTTTCTCCAATATCGCTCCAAATGCCTCATTTCTTTATAGCTTGCCACACCAACCACCCTACACACAAAATAACAAGAAATAAGTAAAAACAAGCATAAAATCAAGGATTTAAGAACGAATAAGCTTGAATTAGAAACTGATTCGCGGATATAAAACCCACTTATCATTAATTTATTTAATTCTCTATAATCTATACATAACCTCATGGATCCATCCTTCTTCTTTACAAACAATACTTGTGCTCCCCAAGGTGAAACACTAATTTGTATGTACTTTTTATCTAAGAGTTCCTGTAGTTGTACTAGTAACTCTTTCAGTTCTACAAGTGCCATTCTATATGGTGCCTTAGAAACTGGTGTCGTTCCCGGTGTAAGATCAATGACAAACTCAATTTCCCTATCTGGAGGTAAACCTGGTAAGTCATCTGGAAACAAATCGGGAAAATCCTTAATTATAGGTATTTGATCTAGTTTTACTCCTTTATGTCGAGTATCAACTATATAGGCCAAATATCCTGAATAACCTTTTCTAAATAACCTTTATGCCTGAGTTATGGTCAAACATCGAGATTGCTTAGGTGAACAACCTCCGTTGAACATTACCTTTGACTTCGACACAGCCAAAAGGTTTATACATTTTTGATGACAATCAATCATCGCGTTATGAATAACTAACCAATCCATTCCTAAGATTACATCAATTTCTCCCAACTGAATTGGAATAAGATCTACCAGAAAATTATGTCCCTTTATCTCCACGCTACAGTCCCTATATATGGTCTTAACCGGTATCTTTTCATTATTTGCAATTTCTACATAGAATGGTTTGTCTAAATTTTTGCATGATATATTCAGATTTTTAGAAAAAACTATTAGACACAAAAGAACAAGTAGCACCAGAATTGAATAACACATATGCATTTAAAGTGTTAATAGGGATGATACATATCACCACGTCATGTGAAGCAACAACATCCCTCACCGACATATTAAATGTTCTCGCGGTTGGTCAATTCTGAGCTCCAACTACAGCTACTGTTGACTGATTATTGTTATTCTCCGGTATTCTATTTCCCTTTCCTCCCTGGTTCTTGGGTTTGCGACATTTCCTTGCGAAATGTTTTGATGAACCAAAATTGAAACATTTATTTTTATTAGGGAGAGGACACTGTGGAGAAAGGTGTCCCATTTGTCCACAATTGTAACATTTATTTATACTTTTAAAACATACCCCTTTATGTTTTCCTCCACAGGTAGGACAAGGTTTACTATTATTATTACTAAAGTTATTGTTATTATTACTTACCTTCTTCACCAGGTTATTAGAAAAATTAGAATCCCATTTTCACTTATTATTAAACCCACCTAAACTAGTTTCGGTCTTAGGTTTCCCCTTTTCATTTTGACTCTTATTTTCCTGATGAAATTTAATGAGATTCTCATTTTCACTCTCAGCTATGGAAACTTCCTCGAGTATTTCAGAATAAGTCTTTAGTTGGAAAATGGATAACTTACTTCATATCTGAGGTTTCAAACCTTCTTGATACCTTCGAGTCTTTCTAAGTTCAGTATTGACTTCGTGAGGAGCAATCCTGGACAGTTCGTTAAATTTGGCCGTATATTGAGATATAGTAAGATCTCCCTATTTTAATTTTAAAGATCATACTTCCATAAGATCTTTCAAAGATTGGGAAAAATAGTTTTCAAAGAACAATTCTTTGAATCTATCCCAGGGTACAACTTTAGTTTCTACCCGACCCTTAGTTAATTCCCACCAGTAATTAGCCTTACCTTTCAAGAAAAAGGTTGCAAAAGTTATCTTTTGATTATTATTAACATTGGTTACTAAGAAAAAATTTTCTATTTCAGTAATCTAGATTTGTGCATCGACAAGTTCAGATGTACCTTTGAACTCCGGTGGACCAACTAATTTCAAATATTTAAAGGAAGTGTTTTGGGTTGTTGGTCTATTCATAGCACCTAACAAAAGTTCTACTAAATTTTGGTTAGGATTATCATCATTATCTATCTCTCATTGGGGTCTTCTGGTTGGTGGCATGATTCTATATAAGACAACAAAAATCCACATAAGAATTTGAATAATACAACATATATTTTATTCATATATTACAAGATTCATACAAAACAACTTAGTAGTTTACACATACTACTAGTTATATTACAAACTTTAAATGCTCCTTTATTCATACTATTATAGAGCATTTAAACTTCTATATTACCCTCTAAAACTCATTAACATCATCGAAGGAATCCTGGATCATGTGGCATACCACAGATCGATCTATCAAATAGGCAGTTTTCTTCTCCTACACCGGATATCGAACTACTCGGCACTGCAAATCATTAAAAACATCTCGAGTACCCAGAGCAGATTTGAGTAGACTCGACTATATTTCCTTCCTGCCCCTTTGTGTATGGTGTAGTTGTACTTTCAGTCGATTATTGGTTCCCCTTTCATGCTCTAACATTCCCTCGACTAAGTGTGCCCTCAACTATATTTTATTATTCTTATATTTTTAGAAGCCTGTATTAATGATGCTATAGCTTCATCATATTCATCAATTCTCATTAATTATCCTACTACTGGATCTTCCTCTTCCTCAGCATCTAGTAGTTATTGGTCATAAAGCAATTCTTCATCCTCTGCATCACTAGCTATAAATAACTCAATTTGTGGTGGATTGTTTACTATCATGATTTCTTCTGCACTATAGTTGGAAATATATAAAATAAAATTCCTTTAATACTGGTATATAAATTTACACAAACATAATATTTTTTTAATGTTACTTTTTTATGTGTACTTAAATATTTTTACGGACTCAAAGACTATATACTAAGATTTCTCTTCCTTTTATCTATAGCCTTAACAGCTTTGATACCACAATTGTAACTTTCATGGTGTTTCAACCATATCACCTCACACTGGTACCTATTAGTTTGCCACCGACCAAATCGGTGTCCCCTACGGAGAGTCTAGCTTCAGTGCATCCCATACAAGGGAGTCACCAGCGTGAGGCTCGGAGCTCTTTACACGTTTCGTGTTTCTATAGCTCTGATACCATAAATGTAACGCCCCCATATCTATACTTCCACGGTATCCGAGATGGTGCTTACTATAAGTCAATGCATATAACGCATTCAAATCTATACACCCATGGTATCTGATTTTATGCTTATATCTAATTGAGTGACTATACAATTTATAACCAGATATAATTCCCATAGATCCAAGATTCACAGTATCACATAACAGATAACAATTCTCATGAGAATTATTGCTGTGTTTGGATACCCTTACTTGAATATATGAACTGTATTTGTGAATAGTATCTATCTATCCGAGAGTTAGAATATCAGTAATAAAATGAACAAACCATATTACCAATACCCTCACTTAGATGTATAGTCTATGTCATGCGAATTACACTATCTTATCGATAATACATATCTATCCAAAATCCAGGGTATTAACAACAACATGAACAGTCCATGTTGTCAATACCCTCACTTAGATAAATAGTTCCCAATGATCTCAAGCTATATAGAAAATTCTAATTACATCCATATGTGTAAGAAAACATGGTTACAGAAATAAAAAGATGATATATATATATATATATATATATATATATATATATATATATAAAGTTCGATTACATGATTCTTCATAAGAATTTCTTATTACAAAGTATTACATTCAACTAGACAGTAATATAAATTAATTTAAGCAGGGACGCTTCCCTTTATTAACTCCAGAAGTGTCGGGGTTACCATCTAAGACTGCAAATGGAATAATTTGCATGGGTGAGCTATGACATGGTCAGCAGGTTTTATATTTATAACAATATATGATTTGAAGAATTATAACAATTTAAAATTTAACTGATAGTTGCTACAATTTCTGGAATTTCTTTATCAACCATTTATGGACTTTTTATTTTTATCAGTCACACAGACTTAGAAACTTTGTTTAGATATGAGGTAGGGGATCAACCAATTTAATATCCTAGGAGTATGCATCTCATCCTAATAGTGCTCACATGCACTAATCATCAATATATTATTGACCAAACATCGATCCCTTTACGGGATACACAACTTCAGTATAGGATGTCTTACCAAAACAATTTGGTTTGACATAATAGTTTATGCTCAATAAATAATATCATATGAATAAACAATTCATTTCTTAGTTATGCTGAAGCAATAGCAATAACTTTTCAACAATTGGCAATTCAAGTTTAGGTTTGGTATAACATATCAATAGCAATTCAAGATTGAATCTTGTTCAACGAATAAATAGGTTTTGAGAAATTTGCGTAAGTAATTAATAATTTGGGTTTAGTAAACTTGCCTGAGCAAAGATCAGTCAAGCAATGCTACTCGATTCGTTATTAAACACTTAAGATGTTCATTCATATAAATCTAACACATTAGTATTGATAAGAATAGTCAAATACAAAATCTATAAATGTTCGGGTTATGTTTAATATGATTTCAGTGTCCAAAGACTTTAGCGAGTATTAAATAAGTTGATAAATTGACTAAATTTTATTTATAAGCTTTATTATATTGTTAGATAATTTAAATATCCATTATAATAATTTCTAAAAGCTTATAATAATTTTAAGTATTTATTTATCTTTTAAATGATTTTTAAATCATTTATTTCTATTTCTAAATAATTAATATTTACTTATAATATTATAAAAACTTTTGTACTATTTTTAAATAATTTATAACCATTTATTATGATTTTTATATCATTAATATCATTTTCAATAATTATTTATTATTTATAAATAATTATTCTATTTACTTTATTATTAACTTAATTATTAATAATATCAAAATAAATTAAAATATTTATTAAATTTGTGTAAAAATATTAAATGTTAAATATTATAACTTAAAATAATTTTTAAAACTATTTTTGTAATTATTTATATTTATTTATTAATTATTTCTAAATTTTATTAATTTATTAGAAAACATTTTCTGTTTGTCGCTAAAGCTCTATAACGACAGGAAGTGTCGCTATCGGTGTTCTTGAGTTTCTGGATTTCTGTCGGTCATGGCCTAGGGACCACTTTGACCTTGATTTACTTTACTACTGTTAATGATTCTGGGTTTTTGTTAGGTTTGTAAGATTCATACACGCAATCAAATTGCATAAAATAAGCGGAAGCATGGAAAATCAGAGTTTTAAAATTTTACAAACCATATACCCGGATCATCCTTTATGCATAATTATTAATTAAACAAAAATATGAAGAACAAGAATCCTATATTTGAAGATTCGAACTTCCTCAGGTAAAAGTTCACCTCCAAATCTTTTCGCGTTCAATTTGAATCCATCCGGTTTGGTTCCTTCCTTCGATCAACGTTAGCCACCCAAGTGTATGGCCTCTAGAGGTGATCCACCAAGGAAGAAGAAAAATTCAAGAAGATGAGTATTTGGTAAAATCCTAGTTTTTCTATCTCTCATAGAAAAGAGTGTCCTCTCCCAACTATTTGAATTACGTATGTTATGAAAAAGTCAATCACCTCCACCCATAATAAGACTCCTCTTATTTATAGATGTAGGCAACCCTCCTTAACAATTAAGGAATTGAGTTTTATTTTAACTAATTAAACTCTTTTAATTAATTTAACCTCTTAATCTTATTAGGAATATATGAGAGTAATTTTATTAATTAATTCTCAAACTCCTTTAGGAATTAAATAATAATAATAATAGTAATAATAATAAGACTTCTCTTATTAATTTTTATTTAATATTTCTAAATTATTAAATAATAAATATTAAGCTATTTAATTTATTCTATCACCATAGATTAAATTAAATATTCTTAACTTATTATTATTACGATTATGCCATTTGCTTCTTAAATAATTATTCTTCATTTTATGGTGCGACCTTTTAGGTTCTCCATATTAAACCAGCTGTGAATAAATTAATTAGAACAATTCTAATCTTATTTAAATAAATAAATTAAACAATTAATTAATTTAAATAAATAAATAATATTTATTCTACAATAGGGATAAGCCTCCCTAGCGATCATCGACTTTTCAGATAATATATATTTCAACATTAATCATAAAAGAACCTTTGAGTAAATAGTTACCGTACAATTAAATCCCTCCACCATACAATGTCTCAATAAAATATAAGACATGAAATTACTGTAAAGTTTTATTTTATTTAATTATATGTATTTTGATCCTTAAATGCACAACTCCAAATAATGCAAATTAGAAACTCATTTCTAATTTTATTCTGCCTTGGCCAATGACTACTGTGTTGTCATTTATCGAATCACATATGACTTTTCTCTTCTTTTACTAGAAGCGGTAGATTTTTTATTGATCATACATTATTTCCATGTATAAATTTTTATATCCAAGCATACCCTTTGTTATACCCTAAGGGTCTTAAGGAATAAGTCAATGTACAACTCATCATACACGAGATACTATGATGATCTCAAGTCCAAGGATCCCTTGTACTACTATCACTACAGGAATTCCTATTGACAAGCAAGTAAAACTCCATTAGGTATTCCTTAGCGAGCCACGTTCAGTGTACTTATTCTCCAATAAACACCTACATACTTGCTTTAGTGTCTCCACACAAATGATCCTGAGATCAATCATCCTCATCGAATGAACAAGTAACGTATGTACCAATCTATCCGGATTCACTAATCCCCAATTTAGTAATCCAACGATTGGGAACTATTTTAGTTTTAAGCTTTCTAAGAATTTAGATCTCATTAGAATGATCATCATCATTATTCTAAAAGCATTGCTTAAAACTATGAGTTTATCACATATTATAAAACAACATCATGTAGATAATTAAAAGCCTTTAATAAATTAATTATTTTTATTAATAAATGAATAAGATTGTTACAAAGTATATGCTTTATCATCAAACATGATTGGCTTGTGTGCATACTACTTTCAGTTTGGTTATGAATGGATGTTATATATAGTACTCATACAATAGTACAACATCAGGCCAAATTCATATAACAAGAAGTTATAGAGGCTCAAAGTCACTGTCAGAGCTGTTCTTGAGTTTCTGGGTAACCCATTACAGTGGTCATGGTCGGTCAACGGTTTTGTAGCTTCTATATCTTTCAATCTGTGTAATAGATTTGTGTTTTATTTGTTGTAATAGGTAGTCTATATGTCAAGGTACATATATATAGCACTAATTTGGGCCAAGTATGATTCTAAGGTCTCGATCTATGTTGGTCAAAGTACAGCCAAAGGCT
This sequence comes from Panax ginseng, assembly GCA_020205605.1. Lineage (NCBI taxonomy): Eukaryota > Viridiplantae > Streptophyta > Magnoliopsida > Apiales > Araliaceae > Panax > Panax ginseng. The sequence goes on along the minus strand of CM035130.1, from coordinate 89,512,456 downwards.
GTTCTTCATGGTCATCAGTTTTCTGGGTAACCCAGAAAACTTGGTTATGCTCGGTCAACGACTTTTGACCATTAATTCTAGTAATCCTATGAATTGTTTAAGAAATTGAGTGTCATAGATATGTATTAGGTGTGTCAAGGTATTAATTCATTACAAAAAGTCATTATAACAACAACTAGAAAGTGATTAAAAGGTTGGTCAAAGTAGCCGGTTCAACCTGTTCTTGATCAGGCAACCACTTTTGACCACCTATATCTTGCAATATATGGTTCTAATGAACCTGTTTTCTTTTCTAGATTAAAGACCTTATGTCATACTACAAATAACATACAATTAACAGACCTAACTATTAACACACATGGATTTGAGTGCTCGACATTCATTTATCGGACACATTTTCTAAATTTTCCAGATTGCTTAAACACTAATTTGAGGCATCTAGATGTTATGAAAATGTTTTCTATCAACTTAGCATACTTTCTAACACGTTATTACATAAATCTAAACATCTAAACAACAATTTGAACACATCATCAAAGATCTAGCTATAAATTTGGGTTTGCACCTTTCTTACTTGATTTTGATTTCTTGCCACTGAATCTAATGTTGCTATCACCCAGGCTTGATTTGGTATGTTTATAAGAGTGTCTAGGCTTAGAGAATTCTTAGGTTTGGCGAAAGGATGTGTTGTTATTTATAGACTTAAGCAAGTTAGAGTTTTTGGTCATTTTTACCTACTTGCCTCTCTAAATATCTGATGTTAAGTTACTTGTGCTGCTTAGGGATGGTTGCCAGACCATGTGCACCCTTGGGACTTGGTTTGGTGACTCCTAACCTACTTGTGAGCTAGTTAGGTTAGATTAGTAGCCTAATTTTGCCCTAATCCTCATTAATTTTGATTAGGGTTTTAGTTTTTATGATTAGAGTTACTTAATGATGTTTATTAGTACTTAATTGAAGTTTAGTAATCATGATTAGGTGTTAGGATAACCTAATTAGGGTTTAATGGTTGGGGTTTACAAATTAGGGTTAGGGTTTGTGATTTAGGTTTTGGATTTATAATCTAGGGTTCCTAACATAGATTTTCCACAAATTCTAACAAGCATGACAAAACGTTTTGTCAGTGTAAGCATGACAAAGTAATTTGTCAAACAAATATACCGAAAAGTCAATTTTCGGACGAAACTTTTGAAGCACGAGGTGTCAAGCACGTTAATTTTTGAACAAAAATTTATTTGACCTAATTTGTTAAATAGAGTGTATATGAACACATAACACTTTCGGAAGATAGAGATTTTATTAATATAGCTGAATTTACATATCAGAGTCTTATTAGGGTTTTGGGTTTTACACCTAAGACCCCATATGAGTTATGGATGGGTAGGAAAGCAAATCTTAAGCATGTTAAAACTTGGGGTTGTCCAGCTTATGTCAAAAAGTTTGAAAACGATAAGCTACTAATTAGATCTGATAAGTGTAGATTTGTGGGATACGCTAAAGAAACAATAGTGTATTATTTCTGTGACGCCCCCAAATCCGGGTATCTTCCAACCCGACAGATGGTGTTACACGGTACTCATAACTGTACATTCATTCTATTGAAACGATATCAAAATCTGTGAATCAACGACATTCTTATTACATTAATAATATTACATCCCGTTCCCAGGTTATAAAACCATTACATTCTTTGTTCATCGTTCTATAATATATACAACCTGTTAGTTTATTACAAGGTAAACTAATCGTTCAGCTTCGTCTTGCCTCTATCCTTGTTAGATCCCTCGGTTCATTCAGTCCTAGCTGCATTTATATGGTTCAAGCAAGAGTGAGCATAACAAGCTCATCAAGTACAACAATTTCTTTTAAACAACATGCTTGAAACATAGGAATCGTATATCTTCAATAACTGGATAAGAGTTATGAAGTACTATCAATTATTCAAAATAACATTTCTTTTCCTTCAAAACGTTTTCCAATAACAATATTCAGTAAAACATCAGTTCTGGCTCAAGACCATGAGTATTTCATAATTTCTTTGAAAAGGACAACCTGGCACTAAGTCCGTAAGTCCGACATAGCTTACGAGCACTTCTGGTTGATCAGCCCATAGTACTCTATGTTGATCAACACTACATTCATTAAACGTGTGTACGTTTAAGTTTTGGCAACCTCGCGTGCCCATCGAATAATCGATGAAAATACATTTGTTTATTCATAATCAAGCTTACCTTGAATCCGTACCAAACAATTGGCGTAGGATAGCGTTAGCAATTCTATATGCAAAGACTTGTAAATAAATCAATCAATCTTCAAGATTTGTCTAGCCGAGATAAAATTGGCATCGACCCTTTAGTAAAATAGTTCAAGCATCTCATCACAGAAAACTTGGCTAACACGAAGGTTAGACAAGCGTTTAAGAAAAACTTGCCTTCAGCGTCTGCTACAGTAAAAATAACTTTTCCTTTTAGTCTTTACAGTCTCTACAATACATAAACACATAGCATACCACATTAGGTCATGAATGAATATACATGATTCATAATGAATCTTACCCTTTATCTCAATCTAAATCCTGACTTAGATTGTTATTATTGGTTCCAGCTTGCCATTATCTTTACATCATTCTTACCAACTTCTTTCTCTTCTATGTCTTATATAGATTTACTTCATTAATCTAACTCGTTTCAAGTTAATCATCCTTCTTCATAGCTTACTAACATTCTTACGTTATTCGAAACTCGATTGTCATTTGTTAAGTACACTTTATTGCATTCCTTTTACATTCACGTATTATCATTATTGAATATTGTTCACGTTCTCTATACTTTACGCTCGTCGTTTAACTACTCATTAAACAGCATTAAATTCCTAAAGTCATCACTATAACAGTGAATTAGGAAAGGTCTTATCATGTTCATTAAGTAATTACATAATCCATACTGGTATTACAAACCATTGGATTCATAATCAACTTGGTCAACAAATTCTTATAGTCGGCTTAGCACATTACGTTGTTCTCATTATGTTCATCTTTTAATTGATTATTAACCTTTAATCATCATACATTAAGTGTCTTACAATGTCTTAACAATGTCATGTTTATGCCTTAGTTCAAAACTATAAAGTTTCCTTTCCTTTTGTACTTGAAATCTTTCTTCTCTGGCAATTTCTTAGGTGCGGCGTCTGCAAGCTTTCACCAACTACTCTGCATCTCGCTTCTGACATGAGTTAGCGATATCTGAGGGTTCGGCCTCGCAGACATGTGGCGGGCTTTTAGGCTTGAGTCGCGCCTACTGCGCGGACTCTGTGCCTCAGACAGTTTGTGCAGTTTGAAATTTTAGCGAACTTTCCGGACGCATAACTTTTTCGTTTTAAGTCCGAATTGGTCCGTTCCAAAAACCGTCATAATCTATACGTTCATGCAAGAATTTTATCTATTTGACTTTGTTTGCTTAAATTTCACCTATGAGTTCATTTTTAACGAAAACGATAAACGTTCGTGAACGTTCAACGCTCGTTTCTTCGTTCTAAGTCGGAATTCGGTCATTTTCGAGTCCACAACTCTATAATGCCAAATGAGACTTGTCTCCATTGAAAACCAATGTTTCCAAGCTCAAACACAAAATAAGACTTCCATTCTGTGAATTTTACGAATTCGACGATTATCGTCCAAACTCGTGAATTCCGCCTTAACTTCATTTCTTATGATTTGTTCATCGTTTCAAATGGATTCAATCCATTATATTAACATCATGACATCCTCACCTCATTAACCTATAAACATGCTAAGTTATTACTTGTTCTTCATTAGTTATAACTTATAAAAGTATAACTACTTATGATTTTACTTCTCTTGACTTAACATGGTCTAACTCTTTTAATTATGATTTTTTCATCTTCTAATCATATCAATTTCATTATAGTAACATATTACAAGTTACTACAAGTTCTTCATTGATTCATAACTTATTTGATTATGAATAGCTTATTCATGACTTATACGGCTTATTAAGACTTAAGCTCTTTGATTACTCATTCTTATCATTCCTTAGCATGCATGTTCTACCACTACTCATCTCCCTACCAATGGAAGATAAAGAGATTCATGGTTTAAGTTCTTACCTATAAAGATCACTTGCCTAAGCTTTAATCTCCTTCTTGCTTCTTGAAAATCTCATAATGGAAGTTTAACTTATAAGTGCTTATTCTCTCTAACCAATAAGTTGCTTAACTTGAGAGGAGTTGAGAGAAATTTATCAACCAACAAATGAAGTGAGGCTTCTCTATTTATAGGAAAACCAAAGTGAGGGCATTTTTGTCCAAAGCCAATCCCACCTCCGTAATCACCTCCTTACTATTACTAGCTTAAGAACTAAGTTAACTTGCTAGCCACAATAATTTCTTGTTCACCATAACACTTGGTCATCAAGTCTACTTGGTCATTAAGCCACTCCACCTCCTTATTATTTATTATCTAGCTTATTAAGTAAACTTGGCCACCACACTTACTTAGCTCTTAAGTATACTTGCTTAGCACATAGCTTATCCTTTGTTTGCTCATCAAATTAATTACTTGGCCATCACAACACTTAGCCATTAAGTTTACTTAATCATCACACATAAGCACTTTGCTTACTTATTCCACATAAGCACTTTACATAGCCTTTAAATTACTTAACTTATCCTTTGCTTAACACTTAAATCTACTTGCTTATCACACAAAGTTCTTGCCCATCAAGTCTACCCATGTGTTGCACCATGGATCTTACTTATCCAATGGATCATTATATTGGACTTACTTAATTAATCTAGCTTATTTCTTGTTGGGCTTGCATTACAATAGTTTGGGCTTTACCATTAGATTGCATTGGGCTTACACATCTCTACACTTGGGCCTTAACAATTCTTATTGGACTTTACAATTTCTTATATAATTCTACAAATTCAATACATATGGCTTAAAGCCTTATAACGTATAATTAACGTATTAATCTCGTATTCTAACTCGTATACTTATTCATATACGATATACCATGCTTCATTCATACTCGTACAACACCTCGTATCATACTTGTATTCATTACTTCGTACAATACCTACGTATTATACACTCATTACTTTAATTCATTAATCGCATTTAAATTCCTTCTCAGAATTCATTTTCCCTAATCGTTAGGTTTTAAGTTCGCAGGAGAAAAACTACGTTTGTCATAACTGAAATATTATTGGATATTCCATCTCACCTCGATATTCTATCATTACGTATTTCTCAGAAGTTCAAAAATAATTCCCGAGCAGAAATGCGTGAATAGTATTTTTTGGAAAATTTCTCGGAAAGTTTTTATTTTTGTCTTGGAAATTCAAACACTTTAATTCTATCACGTAGCCAAAATACTACGACTTTCTGATATGTCTAGGTCCTAGAACGACCCTCGAATAGCCTACTCCCATAAATAATGGATTAAATTCACATAATAAAAATGAAAATTTAATTCTCAAAAATCCAAATTTTCTGGGGCGTTACAATTTTTATCATCTAACTGATCAAAAGGTGTTTGTTGCGAAATATGCTGCCTCTTTGGAAAAGGAGTTTATTCTTGAAGGGGTTAGTGGGAGTAAGATATATCTTGAGAAGTTCAAGAACCGCAAAATACTACGGATCAAAGTCAGGTACCCAACCAAGTGGAAGAATCTATTGTACCACACCCTATTCGTAAATCTGGAAGAGTATCGAAGATACCTGAATGGTATGGATTTGTCATAGAGGATGACGATGAGGTATGCATTAGATGATGATCCATTGAATTACGAACATGCTATGAGTAGTAAAGACTCAAAGAAGTGGCTAGAACCCATGAAATCCAAGATGGACTCCATGTATGAAAACCAAATATGGACTTTGGTTTCACCACCAGAAGACATTAAGCCTATTGGGTGTAAATGGGTCTTTAAAAGAAAGACTGGAGCGGACGACAAGGTAGAGACCTATAAGGCCCGACTAGTTGCAAATGGTTTCAAATAAAGACGAGGAGTTCACTATGAGGAAACCTTCTCACCAATAGCTATGCTCAAGTCCATTCGGATTTTGCTTGCGATTGTAGCTTATTATGAATACAAAATTTGGCAAATGGACGTGAAAACGACCTTCCTCAATGGGAAACTTGAGGATGATGTGTATATGACACAAATAGAGGGATTTGTTTCAACGATTGTAACAAATCAAGTCTGTAAGCTGCAACGATCCATTTAAGGATTGAAGCAAGCTTCTTGTAGGTGGAACATCCATTTTGATGAGACAATCAAAGAGTTTAATTTTATCAAAAATAAGGATGAACCATTTTTGTACAAGTAGGTTAGTGGGAGCGTTGTTTTATTCCTTGTAAAATATTTTGACGATATATTACTGATAGGGAATGATATTCCAATGCTACAATCGATAAAAATATGGTTATCTAAACACTTCTCCATGAAGGATGAGAGAAGAAACTTATATTTTAGGGATAAAGATCTATAAAGATATATCTAAAAAGATGCTCAGTTTTTCATGAGGAACATACATTGAGTCGATGCTAAAGAAGTTTAGAATGGAAGATTCCATAAGAGGTCTCATGTCGATGAGCCATGGAATACATATCTCCAAGAAAAAGTCCCCAAAGACACCTAAGGAGAGAGACCGTATGAGTAATATTCCTTATGCACTGAGTGTAACAAGCAGATATCACTGAAATCCTAGATAAGAACACTAGAAGGTAGTGAAAAATATCCTAAAGTACTTACGAAGAACTAAGGATTTATTTCTTTTCTACGGTGGGTCTGAATTGAAACTTGAGAGCTACACAGACTCAAGTTTTAAAAAGGACCAAGCAGATAGTAAATCCGTTTCGGGGTATGTATTTACCTTAAACGGTGGCGCAGTGAATTGGAAGAGTTCCAAGAAGCAAAAAGTTATTGATTCAGTGACAGATGCAGAGTACAAAGCTGCGAGTGAAGCTGCAAAGGAGGCTGTTTGGATGAAGAAATTCATAACCAAACTTGGTCTGTTTCCTAGCATTAAAGGAGCAATGCCCTTATACTGTGACAACACTAGAGCTGTTGCGCATGCTAAGGAACCATGTTCTCATCAGAAATCCAAACACGTGTTGCGGTGGCTTCGATTGATCACATAAATCATTGAAAAAAGGAGATGTCACCATAGAGCGTGTGGACTCTCAAGACAACATCGCAGATCCATTTACTAAAGCGCTAACACAACAACAGTTTGATTATCACTTAGAGAAGATGGGTATGAGATTCCATGGAGATTGACTTTAATGTAAGTGGGAGATTAAAAGTAGTATGCATACAAGCCAATCATGTATGATGATAAAGTATATACTTTGTAAACAATCTTATTCATTTATTAATAAAAGAATTATTTATTAAAGGCATTTATTTATCTACATGGTGTTGTTTTCATAATATTTGATAAATTCATAGTTTTAAGAAATGCTTTTAGAATCATTATGAGATCATGCTAATGAGATCTAAATTCTTAGATGACTTAAAACTAAAATGCTCCCAATCATTGGATTACTAAAAAGGAGATTAGTGAATCTGGATAGATTGGTACATATGTTGCTTGCTTATTGAATGAGGATGATTGATCTTATGATCATTTGTGTGGAGAAACTAAAGCAAGTATGTAGGTGTTTATTGGAGAATAAGTTCACTGAACGTGGTTCGCTAAGGAATACCTAATGGAGTTTTACTTGTCTGTAAATGGAAATTCTTGTAGTGATAGTAGTACAAGTAATCCTTAGAATTGAGATCATCATAGTATCCTGTATATAATAAGTTATACTTTGACATGTCCCTTAAGACTCTTAAGGTATATCAAATGGTATGCTTGGGGTGTAATAAGTTATATATGGAGGTAAGCTTCTAGTAAAAAAAGCGATATGTCCTATGTAATTCGATAAATGGCAACCCAGGAATCCTTGGGCAAGGTGGAATGAATTTAGAAATGAGTTTCTAATTTGCATTCATTGAGAGTTGTGCATTTAGGAGTCGGAATACATATCTATGTAATAAAACAGAACTCATTTTGAATCTTTCATTTGACAAAGCACAAGGACGGTTTAAATTTCATTTTAATTCTTTCAACTTTATCTAAAGGCTCACATTTCATCTCACACTAAAAATTCTCGCCCAAATCAAATAACAATAAAAATTAAAATAATGATAATAATAATTATATATTATTATTATTATTATTATTATTATTATTATTATTATTATTATTATTATTATTATTATTATTATTATTATTATTATTATTATTATTACTACTACTACTACTACTATAATTATCATTATTAGTTTTATTATTATTATTATTATTATTATTAATATTATTATTCCTATAATTATTATTATTATTATTAATATTTTTATTCCTATAATAATAATTATTATTATAATTATAATAATTATAATAATAGTAATAGTAATAGTATTAATAATCATAATAATAATTGTTATAATAACAATTATAACAATAATAATAATTCTAATTCTAATTATTATTACTAATATTATAACAATAATTTAATAATAATTATTTTTATTATTAATATAAATATAATAGTAATAATAATAATAATAATATTAATAATAATAATAATAATTATTATAATAATAATAATAAAAATCATTATGATAATAGTAATAACAACAACAACAACAACAACAACAACAACAACAACAACAACAATAATAATAATAAATATTATTGTGGTGGTGTGGTAAATTATGAAAATTATTATTGATGATTTGTAAGTTTAGTAGACAGGTTTAGATTTTTTTGGATATCTATTTTTAAAGAAAAAATAAATATTGTGATGGTGTGGTGAATTATGATAATTATTATGTGTGATTGTAAGTTATTTTAGGTTGCAAAAAATATGTAGGTAATGTAGTATTTTTTGAATTTTAATCTAATTTTTTGTTATGTCTTGCCTTCTGGTATGAGGAATTACTAAGACGGTTCAGATTCGTTCTAATTGATTTGGGCGGAAAAACACAAGGATGGTTCAGATTCATTCTAATTTATTTGGGTGGGAAAGCAGAAGGACGGTTCAGATTCGTTCTAATTGATTTGGGCGAGAAAGCACAAGGACGATTCAGATTCATTCTAATTGATTTGGGCAAGAAAGGGGGGTGGGTGAGGAAGGATGAGAGAGACAAAATGAAAGTGAGATTGTCGAAACGGAGACAGAGATAGAGGATTTCGTTACGTCGTGACTTCAGACCCGAGCAATTACTAGTATTTAAATAAAATAAGACTTGAAAGAAATTTCATGTACTATATTTAATTGGGACATTGTATGGTGGAAGGATTGAATTGTACGGTATCCATTTACTCAAAAGTTTTTTTATGATTAATGTTACAATTTATAGTATTTGGAAAGTCGTTGATTGCTAATGGGGGCTTACCCTTATTGTAGAATAAATATTATTTATTTAAATAAATGAATAGTTTAATTTATTTATTTAAATAAGATTAGAATTGATCTAATTGAATGGAGAACCTAAAGGGTCACACTGCAAAAAGGAAGAATAATTATTTAAGAAGTTAATGGCATAATCGTAAGAATAAGTTAAGTGTATTTAATTTAATCTATGGAGATAGAATAAATGAAATAGTTTAATATTTATTATTTACTATTTTGGAATATTAAATATAAATTAATAAGAGGAGTCTTATTAATATTATTACAATTATTATTATTATTATTTTTAACAGAGTTTGGGAATTAATTTAATATAAGTACTCTCATTTTCCTAATAAGATTAGGAGGCAAATTAAAAGAGTTTAATTAATTATCCCTAATAAGATTAGGGAGATTAATTAATTAAAGGATTACTAACATACTACCCCTCTAATAAGGTTATGTATAAAGGCTGATCCGGGTAATTTGTTTGTAAATTTTAAAATAGGATTTTGCCATGCTTCTGTTGTTTTATGCAATTTGATTGTGTTCATGGATCTTACAAACCTAATAACTCTAGCTGAAGAGGAAACAGAGATAGAGACGGAGTCCGAATGGGACTCTGCGGAGAGAGGTTTCTTTCAGATTTGGGCACGTATGAATGACTTAGCAATTCAGAACTCTGAAAATAAGAATAAGATACATAAGTTAGAGGCGAAAGTTCGAGACCTTCATATTAGTACCGAAATGAGGCAGAATTTGTGAGAGGATGAAGTTAGGAATCAATAAAGGTTGAAAGATCAATTGGAGACCCTAAAAGAGGAGTTAAGGAAGAAAAATGTAACGCCCGAGAAAATCAGATTTTAATGAGAAATAAATATTTATTTGATTATGTGGATTAAATGAATTTAATTGATTATTTATGTGAGTAAGCTATTTGAAGGTTGTTTTATGACCTAGAATATGCGGATGTGGTTAGGATTCTGGCTATGTGGTAGAATTAAAGTGTTTAAATTTCCAAGACGAAAATAAAAGTTTTTTGAGAAATTTTTGTAAAAACACTATTCATCAATTTCTGCTCAGGAATTATTTTTGAACTTCTGAGAAATACGTAACGTTAGAATATCGAGGGAAGATGGATTATGTAATAATAATTCACGTATGGAAAACACAGTTTTTCGCCTGCGGACTTAATTTGAAAACGTTAGGAAAAGTAAAAAGTTAATGAATTAAACGATGATATCGTATATTACGTAATTATTGTACGAGGTAATGAATACGAGTATGATACGAGGTATTATATGAGTATGTACGAATAATGGTATGTCGTATGTGATGAATAAGTATACGAGTTATAATACGAGATTAATACGTAGACAATACATTATAAGGCTTTGAGCGAAGTGTAATGGACTTGTAGAATTGTGGAGGAAGTTGTAAAGTCCGATTGTAATTATGATAAAGCCCAATGCTTATTAATGTTAAGGCCCAAATGTTTGTTTAATGCAAGCCCAAAGCATAAGTTAAGTTAATTAAACTAAAAGCCCAATTTAAGAACCGGATCCATGGATCGATCCAATGGGTAAAAATGTCCCATGGGGCAACCCATGTGGGTCCCATTATCACATGGGTGATCTTGGTGAGCAAGCAAAAGATGAGTGTTGTGAACTCCAAGTAATGAATAGTAAGGAGGTTTATTAAGGAGGTGGATGGCTTAATGATTAAACTACCCTCACTTTGTGATTTCTATAAATAGAAGGAGTGCTAATTCATTTGTTGATTGTTTTATTTCATCCAACATTGTAAGTGCTTAATTGTTAGAGAGAAAAAGGCTAGAAAAGTTAGAAAAAGGTAGTCTTTCATCGAACAAGAAGGAAGAACAAGGAATAATCAAGTAATCTTCAATGGTAAGATCCTAAACCATGATTCTCCCTCTCTCCAATTGTTAGAGAAGTGAGTAGTGGTAGAACTTGTATGCTAATAAGTAATAAGAATGACTAATCAATGAACATACACCTTAATAAGACATGAATAAGTAATTTATACTTATATAAGTTATGAACTAAGGAAGAACATGTAAGAACTTATTATGTGTATAAGATATTGAAATATGTTTAGTTAGGATGTTAGTATGATGGAATGAATCCTTTTGAAACGGTTTAAAAATCTCAAGTAACGAAGTTATGGCGGAATGTACGAGATTAGACGTTAATCGTTGAAATTGTCGAAATCGTGAAATTCTCGGAATGGAAGTTAAATTTTGACATTTAGCTCAAAAACGTTGGTTTTTGATGGACTTTAGTATCATTTGGCATTCTAGAGTTGCGGACTCGAAAATGACCAAATTTTGACTTAGAACGAAGAAACGAGCGTTGAACGTTCACGAACGTTTTTTGTTTTCGTTAAAATGAACTAAAAGGTGAATTTTGAGTTAACAGATTTGAAAACTTGAAATTCTTGCATGAACACTTAGAGTATGTAATTTTTCAGCTAATGGCTTTTGAACGAGCCAATTCGAACTTAAAATGAACAATTTAGGAGTCTGAGAAGTTCATTAAACTAAGAAATCTATCATAGTTGTCTGGTGCTGAGGTCTGGTGCCACAACATCAGCCAAAGCACATTAATTGTCACCGCAACGCCAAGCTTGTCCATTAGCCACTGAAAAGTGGCACCGCAGTACAGCTGATAGAGAAGGAGATGGCGCCGCAGCGCCATGTCTAGGTCCTAGGTACTGGAGACACACGCCGCAACGCGAGTCCAAGAAGAAAAGTTGGCGCCGCAGCGCCAGTACTAAATGAAATATAGAGAAGAATGTTTGTAAATGTAAAGAGAAATCTGGTGAATTATATCCATACTAAACCTAAAGTAACATCAGTTAAGATGATGAAAACCTTAAGTTATATAACTAGAGGTTGAAGATAAGTTACTCGAATGTGAACGTAAGAATGATGTAAAACAATACGATAAACTTGAACCAATGTTAAACAAATCTAGCAAATAATTAGATTGAGAAGAATGGTAAGATACATTGGAAATTGTGCATGGTTGTTCATTACCTAATGTGCTATGTTATGTGGTTATGTATTATAGAGACTATAACGATCAAGAATTGTTGAATATTTATTTGAAGACGCTTGAAGGAAAGTTTTCCTAATGCTTGTCTAACCTTCGAGTTAGCAAGGTTTTCAGTGATTCATGTTATGAGATGCATGAATGGTTTTAAAGAAAGGGTCGATGTCAGTTTTAACTCGGCTAGACTAATCTTAAAAGATTGATGAATTTGTTTACAAGTCTTTCAATATAGAATTGATAACGCTATCCTACGCCAATTGTTTGGTACGGATTCAAGGTAAGCCTGAGTATGAATAAACAAATATATTTTACATCGATTATTCAATTGGCACGCGAGGTTGCCAAAACTTAAACGCAAATACTTTAATGGATGAGTGTTGATCAACATAAAGTACTATAAGCTGATCACCTAGAAGTGCTCGTAAGAAATATCGAACTTACGGTTTTAGTACCGGGTTGTCCTTTTCATGAATAAAAACTAAAGAGAATGTTCATGGTCTATGGACCTACTCAGAATTTCTAAGCTACTATATGTACTTCGGAATTTTTTTATGAGATGAGAAGTGTTATTCAATGTTCATAGTACTTCATAACTATTGTTCAGTTAATGAAGAATAATCATCTAATTCTCGAAGTGGTATCTATATAATATATTATTTGACTTGCTGAGCTAGTTATGCTCACTTCTTGATTGAATCATATGATTGCAGCTAAGGTCGAGCGAACCGAGGGTTCTAATAATGATAAAGGCAAGGCGAAGATGAATGATTAGTTTATTCTGTAATAGACTAGTATGTTTGTATGAATTATATTAAGATGAACAAAGAATGTAACAGTTTCAGAACCTGGGAACGAGATTTAGTATTATTAATTTAATAAGAATGTCGTTGATACACTTTTTTTGATGTTATTTCAATATAATGAATGTTCAGTTATGAGTACCGTGTAGCACCATCTGTCGGGTTGGAAGATACCCGAATTTAGGGGCGTCACAGGTTGGTATCAAAGCATTAGGTTATAAAACTTAACGGGGGAAGAACCTTAGGCTAATAACCTCATTACGAAAGGAAAAGTTCGAAAGAAGTAAACTCGAGTCGAATGAATTAATAAGGTATTGAGGAAAGTTAGTACCGAAAGATTTAAAAGATGGAAATTAATCCTGAATAAATTTAAATGTGATTTGTGCTTATACTATTATGTATTATGTACTAATCACCATGTTATGTGTTATTGTATATGTCGATTGATAGCTTGATGTATAGAGATATACACGTGCTGAGCGAAGAGTCTGTGAACAGCGTAGAGCCTATACCTATGCCAGTGGCGGAGGTACAATTAGTGATTCTAGAAGAGTCGGAGCCAGATGAGTACTTTTCTGAGGAGGACTACTCTGAGGAAGATATGGATTTAGCATCATACATTGATATGATGATCGATGTGGAGGAAGATATGGAGGTAACATCAGTTAATATGGTGGTACCTACACAAGAGTCAACACCTCTAGATGCAATGAGAGCATTGTATTTGGCAGTGCTTGACCGGAATGTGCAACTGTACACAGTTGTGCAAAACCAGAGGAAGGAGATTACTGATCTCCATAAAGCTAAGGTGTCTACAGAAGCAAATTTTGAGATCGAACATGACAAGAAGGTGCTCATGAAGGATAAGGCGATGGATTGTAAGAATGAGGCCGATGAGCTTCGTAAGAAACTAGTTGAGAAAGACCAGAAGATAGCACGGATGTCTTACATCCATGAGAGTGCTCATGAGGATTTTAAGCTATAAATTGCTTGTTATTCCATTGAGTCAGGGCAGACTCGACATACTATTAGTCTAGATATTTTTTTTATTCTAGCAAATCAGAAACATGAGAATGCCATGAGGCAGTATTACTAGATCGGTAGATCTTTTTGTATATGTGTAGTGACCTAAAACCCTCTTTTGTATAATTAAAGGGTAGTCTTTTTGTAAATCCCAATTTTTGTGGAAGTCAATCGCGGGAAGTAATGTAATAGCTTTTACTATGGAAACAAATTGTAAATAGTTTCAACAATGAAGAAGCATATTAATATAATGATGTTTTCATTTAATATGCTTTGTTATGGTATGAGTTTTAGTTTGGCGAATAATAACTAAGTAAGTAAATTTACTTACTTATACCATAACTAAATAATGACATTTTATTTATTTAATCAGAAATTGCCGCCAAGGAGAAGACAACGTAATCAGGAGGCTGAGTCACATAACGATAACTAAGGGGGTCAGGATAACCGTATGCAAGAGTTCGTTAATTTATTAACGGCTGCATTTAACCAAATCGGGGGTAGAGTACTCGCAGGACCTAGGGTAGCCAGAACGAATACCTTTAAAGAGTTTAAAAGCGTAGGTCCGTCGGAGTTCAAAGGAACGACGGACCCAATAAAGGCCCAAATATGGGTGAAAGAAATAGAGAAGGTGTTTGTTATTACAAACGTAGCTGAGGCGCAAAAGACTTCTTTTGCGACTTATATGATGAAAGGGGAAGCCAACTTTTGGTGGGAGGCTCACCAGGGTGGGGCTAGAACTGATGCGGTTATGTGGGAACAGTTCAAGAAGGTATTCTTCGAGAACTACTTTCCTACTAGAATGTAGGGGAGGATGGATATGAAGTTCCTAGAACTTAAATAAGGGGACATGACGGTTCCCCAGTACGTGGCTAAATTCATTGAATTGGCAAGGTTTGCTCCACACCAAGTGGACACTGAAGAGAGGAAGACTCATAGGTTTGAGCATGGCCTGAAACCCTGGCTCTATAGTAGGATTTTTATGTTTCAGAGTGCTTCTTATGTAACCATTCTGTAATAACCCGATATTTTCTATATAAATAAATGAGAAATTTTGCATATATATATATATATATATATATATATTTTATTTTATTGTTTTAATGATGGGAATATGTGCCAAATAATGTGTATGTATATATGTGATAAATAAAAAATTATTTATTACATGAATCATTTCAAATAATTATATTTTAGAGTTATTGATAATTATACGGTATATTCTTATAATATTATAGTAGAAATGTCTTTATTATTTATTTTCTATGAAAATATGATTTTTATATGATTTAAATAATATATGAAATGATTATAGAATTATTATAATAATTATATTATTTTATTATATTAATTTTAGTTCAGAATATTTAAGTTAATTATTTTAACTTAATTATTAATGTTGTATATGAAAGATAAATCAGATATGGTATCCAAACCCTAAATTTGGGTTTTGATCAAGGGATGAGAACAATGATATAATATTAACTATATTTTGATTTTTCAGTGTTATAAACATATACAGTATATGTGTAGACTGGTAATGGTTGGTCAATTATGGTAAATTATGTCATAACCCTTATATCATGTTATTAATCCCTAATTGTTAAACTTAGTTATGAGTTTAAGACTGAGTAGTAATTGTGTTATATGAATTATACCGTGTATTATAGAATTTCTGTTAATTTGGAGAAACCCTAGTTATTATTTAAAAATCCTAATTTGCTAAAATTAGAAACCCTAATTACTATTTTAGTAAATTATAATGTTAATTAGGAAAACCTAATTGTTAATTTGGGAACCCTAAATTTTTTAAAGCCTAATTTTAATTAGTGTGTTTTAATTAAAATTTTATTACACTTTAATTTTAATTTTTCAAACCCTAGAAATTAATTGAGAAACTTTAAGGTTTAAAATCTAGTGATTAAACCCTAGATTCAAGTATCATGGACAAGAATACCCTTGAAATTGTAGGCAAAATTACAATTATACCCTTTTTGTCCTATTTGGTGAATAATTGCTAGGAAATCTTGCCAAATCTTGCTAGCCACCACCCTAGACTGAGCTATGAGCTATAACATAACAGCAATCAGATTCAACTCAGTTGCCATGTGCCTTGTACCATTAATTACATAGATTAAGAGAGAGAAAGTGTAGTATTTTCCCACATTTGTTCACTTACACTTAGCCAAACTCTCTCAAGCTCAAACCCACGAATTCTTCTAGCATTTCAGTCACTAAATTCAGCCCCCACCAACTCACATAACAAATCAGTAGCCAAGGAATCAAAATTTGTTCATAATAAGGTATGAACCCTATTTTATAATCTGATCTTGAAGGCCATGTTAGATGTTATGATTTTTAGTTAAAATATGTTGTTTATGGTGTTTAATGATGATTACGTTGATAGATGTTAGATCCATAACATCTATAAGCTCAAATCTAGTTTTTCAAAATCTGGAAATTTTTGTTCTTGTGTCTGACAGTCAAATGTCAGACCATCTAGATCTTTGCATGTTATGTATTTTTATTGTTTAAATATTTTAAGTTGTAGTGTGCTATGAGGTCTTTAAACTGGAACTTGTATCAAAGTCAAAACATGAACAGATCGAAAGTTATGGTTGGTCAAACATAGTTCACCAACCATGACTTTCCTTTTTCTGGGTAACCCAGAAACTTGTTTTCAGCGTCTGACAATGTTTTGGAAGGCATAGATCTGTCAGTTTTTAACTGTTATAATGATGTGTTTGTATCCAATTTATAGCTTGTCATATGTACTATATATTTGTGACTTTAGATCCCTTAAGAAATCAACTAATCAAACGTAGTGGATGGTCAAACTTGACCATCCGATCATGACTTGCATTTCTAGGAATTTCCAGAAACATGAAGAACAACTTTCTGACATAGGTTGACCGGATTAGATCTTTTAACTGTGATGTTGATTTACTAATTTATTGTTATAGTAATGTTCCTTGTCATGTATACTATAGATTTGAACCATTAAACGACATAAATCATGACCAAAACATAAAGAAAATCGAGCATGAAAGTGATAGGTCGAACTGCTGGGTTCTTGGGAAAACCCGGAAACACTCTGACAGCATGTTTGCTAGCTCAGATCTTTTTGATTAATTATGTTTAGACTTGAACATGGGTTGAAACCTGTTGTCTGTTGGTTACTTTAGACATCCCGACGTCCAGAACACATTTACCTTAAATAGATTTCATGTTAGAGGGCCATCAAAAGCTTTAACCGGCCACGACTTTATTTTCTAGGCAGCCCAGAAACGTCAAGAACAGCTCTGACAGCTTGTTCGGAGCTTAGATCTTACAGATGATGTATGTTTTGACCACTTTTGTTGTTAGATTGTGTAATATTACATCAGTACTATAATATATGACCATTAACTAGACCAGAAACACATTACAGAAGGAATAATCGGTGGTCAAACAAGCTAACTCGAACACTGAGTATGAACACCTAGGTTTCTCAAGAACACCTAAGGCGACACTTACTGTCGCCAAAGGGATTTAGCGACAGACTTATCAAAAATTAATTAATTTAATTTCTAAAAATCATTTTAAAATAGTAAATAAATTCTGAAAATTACAAAATTAATTTAAAAATTATTTTAAGTTATAAAATTAACTTTTAATAATTTGGTATATTTTTCATAAATATTAGTATTTATTTGAATAATATTGATATTTAATCTATTTAATAAATGCATTAAATAAATTAATTAAAATGATTTTATTATAAAAAATCATTTTAAATGATAATAAGGTATTTAAAAATATTTTAAGTTATAAAATGTAACTTTTAATATTGTAAAGAGAATTTCATTAATTATTTAATATTAATGATTATTTAATAATTATATTAAATAAAGTAATGTAAAAATGATATTAGAAAAATTCATTTTAAATAAAAATAAAGTGTTTAAAGATATTTTAAGTTATAAAATATAACTTTTAATATTTAAAGGATAATTTCATTAATAACTTACTATTAATGATATTAATTTAATATTAAGGATATTAATTTATTTAATAATTATATTAAATAAATAGTTATAAAATGGTCTTATTGATTTAAAATTCATTTAAAAAGGGTATAAATAGATTAAAAATATTTTAAGTTATAATTAATGACTTTTGATTTTTTGATGAATAATAAATTAATAATTAAATATTAATGGTAATTATTTTAAATGATTTTAAATGTTTTAAAAATCATTTAAGGGTAATATTAATACTTTAAAATATTTTAAGTTATTATAAATAACTTTAATATTTTGGCAATGGTTTCATTAATAGTTTAATATTAATTAAATATTAATGATAATAGAATTATTTAATATTTAAATCATTAATAATGATTAGTTATTTGAAAAATTATGATAAAGTATAATACTTGTTTAAAAATTATTATAAGGCTATGAAAAATAATATAACTGATATTTAAAATATCTAACCGAATATTGAACTACATGATAGAGTCTTAGACTCGATAATTACCTGATAAAGCTGTCGGTACACCGAAATGTTTTAGAAATTGATTTGGACTTATATAATTTGATTAGATACGTATTTGTTTGTGATGCAGTGACTGTTAAACACATGTGACAATGTGATTAGGTTATGTGCTGACTGCAATTAGTAGTACTATGTGATATTATATATTATTCTAATCAAATGAATGATCATATTAATGATAGGTTTCGGTATAAAAGATAAAACTAAGTTGCGTTATTGTAAGTAGCAGCTCAAGCAAGTATCTGAACTATCCTTTTATTGTGCAAGTATCCTAACTTTGCATTTACTTTATGCAATGGACATGAGTAAAAAAGTTTCAGAATCATATTATTGTGCCAGATTATTTACTCTATTATTATCGATTATGTATCCAAACATTCGTATTCATACAAGTTATTAAATTATCCGATCATTGTTTATCAACACAATATTATTGTATAATTCAGATATTTATTCTGTTCGTTGATTTCTAAATATGGTTATACAAGTGTCCTCACTTGGATAATCATTGTATTTAATCACATGTTGATACATACCTATTGATTTCCGATATGTATACATTAATTAAAAGTTGTCTAAGCTACTTGACCCAGCTATACACGGATTTATAAATATCGTTGATCATGATAGAACTTTATTGTATCCAACTAGATTGTTTTGGTTCGGATTCCCGACTATGTATGAACAACCCGAACATGGTAAATCTTTTGTGCACCAAATGTGGATAGAGTGAATGATAATATCGTTCTTGCATATAGTATTGATCAATATAGGGTGCATTGGGATGATCACCCTCATGCCCGTAAGTTAAGACGATTTGCAGATGACGTTCTGCTAAACCTTAACGAAAATTAAAAACAATGTTCATAGTCTGTCGACTAATTTCCAATTATAGTCGGTACGTCGTTTCGAAATTTTGATATATAATTGTTATGTTGTTATTATTGGTTCAACTTACTTCACAACTGTTGATTCGTTGTAGAAGTGTCATTCAAAGAAAACATTTAATTCTTTCAGCTAATATTTATTGTTGCTATTACTTGTTGGGCAATCAAATGATCATTCTTGCTTTAAATTTAAATGTTTTCAGCTAAGCTTAATCAACCGGAATGTTCAGGCCAGAACAAGGGAAAAGGAAAGCAATCAGAATAATCTTATATTATCTTTTGTAATAGTTAGACAGTATTAAGATAATGATATTTATTATCTATCATGTAATGTATTGTAGTAAAGGTTACGTACTTGGGATTAGACTCTGATGTATGTAAATTAAGTTTGATATTTATATTATTGTTATTATTATTAGTATTATTTCCGCTCATAGAAATGGTATCGTAAAGCACCGAGTTCGGGTTTCAAGTACGCGGATTTGGGGGCTTTACACATTCTAGAAAAGGCAATTATAGCAGAAGGTGGTAGTGAGGCGTTGACCCAATACACCAAAGAGAGAAATAATAAGAGCAAAGCAGAGGGAGGAACCAAGGCAGAGAGTGCCAGTGGTAGTGGCAGTATAGGAAGAATTTTAACTCCAGGAATACTGGAGTGGGACAAGGGGATCCTAAGCGTAGGATCGAAGCATGTAAGAAATGTGGAAAGACTTATTTGGGAGTTTATCTGAAGGGGAAATTAGTTTGTTATAACTGTGGACATGAGGGTCATATATCACCCAATTATCCTAATTCTAAGAAAAATCATGGTTTTTTTGTTTGTGGGTCGATGGACCACATGGTAAGAAATTGCCCAAAGAAGGGGTCGGAGGAAAGTAAGGGTGCTAGTAGTGGTATATTAGCCATTACTGGACCACCATCGTCGGGTAGACCTACGACCCATACTTTTAATATGACTATCCAAGATGTGGTTGCATCAACGGATGTAGTAACAGATATCATTCCAGTCAATAAAATGTATGTTTATTTTTTGTTTGATTCGAGTGTTACTTATTCTTTTATAGCATGTGAATTTACTAAGTGATTAGGTTCATTCCCGAAAGGATTATATTTATCTTTAAACGTTAAGGTAGAGAATGAGGACATAACTCTCGTTGAATATATTCATGGGAATTGTTTTATGGATAATAGAGGTAATAATTTATCGGTAGATAAGTACCGATAAGGTTGAGAGAATTTGAAGTAATTCTCGGTATGAATGGGTTAATTAACCCTAGAAATTTAATAGATTATCATAGGAAAGGTGTGAACCTTCGGGTTTCTAAGGAACCCAAGGTAGTGTTATACGGTAATAAATCACCAGGACGCTCTTGTTGTCTAACCATGACTCAAGCTAGGAGGATGTTGAGGAAGAGATGTATAGAATATTTGTGCCATGTTGTGGACACCTAGAGAGTGGGAGCACAAGTATTGTTTGTAAAGGAAAAGGATGAGTCATTATGTTTGAGTATTGACTATCGTAAGAGGAGTAAGTTAACAATTAAGAATAAGTACCCATTGCCCATGATCGATGATCTATTTGATCAGTTGAAAGGGGAAAAGTATTTTTCTAAGATAAATTTGTGTACAGGGTATCGTCGGTTGAAAGTAAGGAAGAAGGAGGATGTACCTAAGACGAGGTTCAGAACTCATTATGGTTATTATGAGTTTCTGGTTATGTCATTTGGGTTGACTAATGTACTGAAGTTAGACTTTCCGTAAGGGGCGCCGAGCAAGTTGGTGGTAAGCTGATAGGTACTCTTGTGAGGTGCTATGGTTGAAAGTACCATTAACTTCATAGAGTGTTCAAATAATATTTTGACGAGTGTGTCATAATGATCATTGGTGATATTCTAGTCTATTCTAAGACGCTAGAAGATCACGCTGAACATTTAAAGATAGTATGGGAAACACTACGAAGGGAGAAGTTGGATACAAAATTTACTAAGTGTGAATTTTAGCTTAAAAGATATACAGATTTTAGGACATGTTATTGATAAGTATGTTGGGAATAAAAAGTGAGAATTTTTTTTTTTTCAGGAACTAAAAAGGAAGGTTAAGTGAGGCACTTGTATTATCTTTATCAGATAATACGAGGAACTTTGTAATTTATAGCAATGCTTCGCATAGAGGACTAGGTTGTGTGCTCATGTAGCATGGCAAGGTCATTGCGTATGCATCACGCCAGTTAAAGGATTATGAGAAGGTCTATCCTACTCATGATCTGGAATTGGCAGCTATAGTTTTTAAATTAAAATTATGAAGATAATATTTATACGGGGAGAAGTGTGAGATATACACAGACTATAAGAGTATGAAATATATCTTCACCCAGAAGCAGTTGAATATGAGGTAGAGAAGGTAATTAGAATTGATAAAGGATCACGATTGTGAGATCTTATATCATACAGGGAAGGTAAACGTAGTGGTCGACGCGTTAAGTAGGAAGGGTAGTGAAAAGCTATCGATGTTAATGACTCAAAATGAGTTAATAACGGAGATGGCGAGAACAAAGTTAGAAGTTAAATTACAGAATGAAGTGGTAGAAATGTTATTCATAATGTAGACTCAATCCACAAAAATGGAATGAGTTAAGGAAATACAATTAGGTAACAAGGAATGGGAGCGAATGAAAAAAAGTATGAAGGATAAAGAGAAGACCATGTATAATTTTGTTTTGAAGGAGGAATTTAAGTTCCAAATAATTCTAAAGTTAAAAGAAAAATAGTGAGAGAGGCCGTAGTTTGAGGTGCTCGATATATCCAGGTAGTACTGAGATGTATTAAGACCTTCAACGGAACTTTGGTTAGCCAAATGTGAAAAGAGAGATAGTGTAATGTGTTTGTAAGTGCTCAACTTCTAATTCAGATTAATGATAGGAAGGAATAAGTCTTGAGAAATAGGATAATACCTTCGGTGAAGGTGAGTTGGAGGAACCACAATGCCGAAGAATCAATGTGGGAACTCGAGATTAAAATGATGGAAAAATTTTCCTCATTTGTTTATGTATTGTAGCGAGATTCTGGGGATACAATACTTTTTAGGGGGAAATGCTTGAGAAAATTAGATTTTAATGAGAATTAAATTTTTATTTGATTATGTGGATTAAATGAATTTAATTGATTATTTATGTGAGTAAACTATTTGAAGGTCGTTCTATGACCTAGAATGTGTAGATGTGGTTAGGATTCTGGCTATGTGGTAGAATTAATGTGATTAAATTTCCAAGATAAAAATAAAAGTTTTCCGAGAAATTTCCGTAAAAACACTATTCATCAATTTCTGCTCGGGAATTATTTTTGAACTTCCGAGAAATACGTAATGATAGAATATCGAGCGAAGATGGATTATGTAATAATAATTCGTGTATGGAAAACGCAGTTTTTCGCCTGCGGACTTAATTTGAGTACGTTAGGAAAAGTAAAAAGTTACTGAATTAAACGATGATATCGTATAATACATAAGTATTATACAAGATAATGAATACGAGTATGATACGAGGTATTATACGAGGATGTATGAATGATGGTATGTCGTATATGATGAATAAGTATATGAGTTAGAATACGAGATGAATACATAGACAATGCGTTATAAGGCTTTGGGCCAAGTGTAATGGACTTGTAGGATTATGGAGGAAGTTGTAAATTCCAATTGGAATTATTATAAAGCCCAATGCTTATTAATGTTAAGGCCCAAATGTTTGTTTAATGCAAGCCTAAAGCATAAGTTAAGTTAATTAAACTAAAAGCCCAATTTATGAACCAGATCCATGGATCGAACCAATGGGCAAAAATGACCCATGGGGAAACCCATGTGGGCCCCATGATCACATGGGTGATCTTGGTGAGCAAGCAAATATGAGTGTTGTGAACTCCAATTAATGAATAGTAAGAAGGTTTATTAAGGAGGTGGATGGCTTACTGACTAAACTACCCTCACTTTGTGATTTCTATAAATAGAAGGAGTGCTAGTTCATTTGTTGATTGTTTTATTTCATCCAACATTATAAGTGCTTATTTGTTAGAGATAAAAGCTTGAAAAGTTAGAAAAAGTTAGTCTTTCATAGAACAAGAAGGAAGAACAAGGAAGAATCAAGTAATCTTCAAGGGCAAGATCCTAAACCATGATTCTCCCTCTCTTCAATTGTTAGAGAAGTGAGTAGTGGTAGAACTTGTATATTAAGAAGTAATAGGAATGGCTAATCAATGAACTTAAACCTTAATAAGCCATGAATAAGTAATTTATACTTATATAAGTTATGAACTAAGGAAGAACATGTAAGAACTTATCATGTGTATAATTTATTGAAATATATTTGGTTAGGATGTTAGTATGATGGAACGAATC
The DNA here is from genome assembly GCA_020205605.1 of Panax ginseng. Lineage (NCBI taxonomy): Eukaryota > Viridiplantae > Streptophyta > Magnoliopsida > Apiales > Araliaceae > Panax > Panax ginseng. Next base: position 89,488,271 of record CM035130.1, on the reverse strand, counting down.
CTTTTGAAAGGGTTTAATAATCTTAAGTAACGAAGTTATAGCGGAATTTACGAGATTAGACGTTAATCGTTGAAATCATCGAAATCATAAAATTCTTGGAATGGAAGTAAAATTTTGACATTGAGCTCAGAAATGTTGGTTTTCGATGGATTATAGTCTTATTTGACATTCTAGAGTTGTGGACTCAAAAATGACCAAATTCCGATTTAGAACGAAGAAACGAGCGTTGAACGCTCACGCACGTTTATTGTTTTCGTTAAAATGAATTAAAAGGTGGATTTTGAGTTAACGGATTCGAAAACTTAAAATTATTGCATGAACACTTAGAGTATGTTATTTGTGAGCTAATGGCTTTTGAACGAGCCAATTAAGACATAAAATGAACAATTTAGGAGTCTGAGAAGTTCATTAAACTAAGAAATCTGTCATAGTGTTTTTTTCTTTCTTGCTTTGCAGGTGTTTTAATGCCACAAAAAGTAAACACAATAAAGTATGGCCATGACACCAAGCTTGACCATTAGCCACTGAAGAGTGGTATTTAAGACTACCGATAGAGAAGGAGATGAAGCGTATGCACGCCATGTCCCAAGTCCTAAATCTTGGAGACTTAACTTGCAGCCATGAAGTCCAAGAAGAAAAGTTACGGCGTAGCAAGCGCCAACACTAAATGAAACATAAAGAAGAATGTTTGTGAATGTAAAGAGAAAGTTAGTGAATTATATCCATACTAAACCTAAAGTAACATCAGTTAAGATGATGAAAACCTTAAGTTATATAACTAGAGGTTGAAGATAAGTTACTCAAACGTGAACGTAAGAATGATGTAAAATAATACGATAAACATGAACCAATGTTAAACAAATCTAATAAACAATTAGATTAAGAAGAAGGGTAAGATAAATTATGAACTGTGCGTGGTTGTTCATGACCTAATATGGTATGTTATGTGGTTATCTATTGCAGAGACTATAAAGATCAAGAAATGTTGAATATTTATTTGAAAACGCTTGAAGGCATGTTTTCCTAATGCTTGTCTAACCTTCGTGTTAGCCAGGTTTTCAGTGATTCATGTTATGAGATGCATGGATGATTTTAAAGAAAGGGTCGATGCCAGTTTTAACTCGGCTAGAGTAATCTTAAAAGATTGATGGATTTTCTACAAGTCTTTCAATATAGAATTGATAACGCTACCTTACGCCAATTATTTGTTACAGATTCTAGGTAAGCGTGACTATGATTAAAAAAATGTATTTTAAATCGATTATTCGATGGGCACGCGAGGTTGCCAAAACATAAACGTAAATACGTTTAACGGATGAGTGTTGATCAACATAGAGTACTGTAGGTTGATCATCTATAAGTGCTCATAAGAAATATCGGACTTACGGTATGACGCCCCCAAAATAGTTATACATCACCCATTCTAAGTCGCTTAATACATGGTACAGAAACAACTACAACTTTATTAATACAATTGTCGTGAAAAATATGACAACACATAAACTGTGAGTTTAAATACAAATATTGTCTTCTAGACAATATCCACACTCAAATAAGTCCTCATTAAAATTATTGATACACTATTTTGCAAAATAGTGAGGACTACTAAAATAACTTTCTAGAACCATCATTCCACACCCCAACTACTTCCCGATACGTTCTCGCTTCCTAAGAAGAAAAATGGAACAAAAAGGAAAAGGATGAGCTCAACTAGCCCAGTAAAGAATATTATGACTAAGATAACATAGAACAAATTATCATTAGTCCTCAACAGGGAAATATCTGATAGAATATAATAAACAACAAGTTTCAGATCAATATTCACAACGGAAATAACAATTCATTAGAAGAGTTAAGTAGAGAATGAAAACTACTATCTTCTATGATTTAAAAATCCATCATCAATATGTTATCCCTGTAACATCAATCAATATACATCTTGAATCAAATATTCATCTTTGCACTACAGGCCAAAGATATTCATCAGTTAGTTATGTTCATCTCAACACCTATTCCTCTTTGCACTACGGGCCAAAGATATTCATCAGAAAATCATTCATCTTTGCACTACAGGCCAAAGATATTCAGTTATATCATTATTTAGGACTGAGGATGATGAAAAATATTTTTGAGAACGAATCCAGTGAGATAGAAGGACAAAGATTAGAGATTCGTACTTTAGATAATTCAAGTTTAAAAATACTCCATAAAAAACTATAATGGAGTAAAATTCAAGAATGACGATCAAAACATGGATACAGTCAAAGATAGTAACCATAATAGGCATCTGGGACAAAAAAGAGAAAATCTCATGTTTATGTGAATAGTGTCGTATTTTTGAATAGTGCTGTATACGTGAATAGTAACCCTGACACAAAAAGATAGAAATTTCACAATAAAATTCATATCAATATTTCAACATAATGATATTGAAGAAAATAATATCATTTACGAAGAAAATAACATCCTGTTAGAGTTTATGCCCTAGAGGCCAATTATTTGATATAATTGCTTAACGTTTTGATATTATATTTGATTGAATAAATATATGATTTTATTATGGTTTTATTTACTGTGTAATATAATTGTTAACATAATAAAATTCCTTAGAATAGTGATACAAATTATATTGTTTCAAGTATGTGACTTGAACATGAGATTATATATTACCATTAGTATCAGTGTTCTTAAATGTCCCTAGTCGAGTATCATTGTTGATGGGACAACAATGATGCATTGAGACTAGTATGTGGATCGATTTGATGACCAAATCTCATTGGTCATAAATATATGAGATATTAAGTCAATGCATAGGTACATGTTAGAGAACGATGTCTTTGGATGCGGACCCACCATGAGAATTCTATATGGAGCATTATGCGAAGTGTCATTAGCAATTCTCATAGTGACAATGATGTAATGGTCCTCCGGCACGAAATCGCTATATTTACTACGAGAATTTATGTACTTTGATATCATCAAATGTCACCTTTAATAGGGTGGACTATAAAGGTGATTATTGGGTTCATCATTAATCGTGTGAGAAATATGAGTGATCTAGATGGAATTTAACCATCCTATATATTATGGGTGATATCCATAGGCCTCTTGATTGAGTAAGACTATGAAATGCATGGCCATGCTCAAATAGTGATTTGTTTCATATAGTCTACTCATTGATCAAGAAAACTCAGATTAAATTATGAAGAGTATGACACATTCCATGACTCGAGTTTAATCTAGGATATTAAGGTTAAAAGGATTAAATTACATTGAAACATTGGTCACGAAAAGGTTGCATCGAATCATCGATCTTATTATTACTTGGGTAGTAGTGATGCATTACTAGATGCCGCTCACTGTTTATAATTTTATAATATGATTTTAAAATTATTGCCAACGTAATAATAACCTATAGGGTCACACACATAGAACGTTATTTAAAAGGGAATTAATTTAAATTTTAAGGATTTAAATATATTAATATGATTAATAGTATTTAAATCACGAATTTAAATTAAAAGGATAATTTTATAAATTCAGATTTTATAAAATTAGGTTTTGATTTGATTAATTCCTTTTAACTACTATATATATGATATATAGCAGCTACTTAGGGTAAGATATCATAATTGAAAAACCCTAGCCGCTCTTAGAGAGAGACTAGAGAGAAAACAGTTTCAGAAAATCCATTCCTTTTGGTGGCTAGTCTGCAAGTCCTTCTTATTGCGAGAATCGTTCATTGGTTAAATGCGGCGTTCGATGGATGAATTAGTAGAGGCGTTAATCGGTTTGTATTGCGTTGGAGATTCGAGGTATGATCGGTTTTTGATTCTCGTTTTTGTTTATATCGGTATAATCTCTAAACCTCTGAATTAATTGATTTTCGCATGGATCCTGTTTTAGGGTTTCGGAAATTGCTTTAAAGTTTTAATTTCCGCTGTGCGTTTCTCTACCGAAGCCCAACACATCCCTTAACTCAAAAGAATAGTACTTCTAGCTAGAATATCAGATATAACGCTGAAGGGAACTTACACCGTATAACAACACTCAAAGTATCAAAATACTCACAATAATACGCTCGATAATATATAGAGAGAGAGAGAGAGAAAACTTCAGATTCTGGTGTGATTTTCAATTCTAACCTAAGCTTTCTATTTATAGAAAAATACTTAGAACACCAAAGCAGAAAATTTAAGAAAATAATAATATTTTCAAAATTTTCTTCCTACGTACACCACCAGTCCAAAACATTAGCCACCCACCCCACAAAAAATAAAAAAAATGTATTTCTTAAATAAAACATTTATAACTCCAAAAATTAATTATCCCATAACTTCAATAATTCATAATAAATAGCCCTTTTATCAGAAAAATTCGAAACTTATGTCCATTCCATAGGAAATTCAATTCTCTACAACTTTGTAACTTTAAGTTTTTCCAAATTCCAAACAGAAATTGACCGAAATCCACACATGGACGATTTTACATGCTATAATCAAATTTCAGTCAAAAATGGGGTCCACAATCATGTTTAGCATATTTTTAGCATTTATTGTAACAAAAATACTCTTTCTCCTCATTTATTCATATATCACACATTCATTGTAAAAATACTAACATTATTGTATTATTGTAATATAACGAATTATTTTATCAAAAAAGATAAAATATCAATTTTCAACAATTGTTACTTTTCTAAAAATTCTTCCATTTATATCCACATAAATAAATATTTTCCTTATCATATAAATCAATAATTAATTATTCATAAATAATATTATAGAATCACAATACTGATAATCAGGCCGTTCCTAGGAAAGAGGGGGCTTTCCGATAAGGATTTCTCCTTACTGGCGCGCAATTAGATGACCTAACCCCTTTCCTCGACAGAACTTTCTAGACATTTCCAATAATGCTATCTAATAATATTATTCAAATAATATGAATTATTGATATGATAATGGGAAATATTATGCAGTGACAATTATTGAAACAACAATAATATAAAATATCAACATAACATTTATTGAATCAATAAAATAAAATATTGAACAGTAATTACTGTAACAATTATTGAGTAGTGCCTTCTTACGTAAGAATCAATAATTGGTGGAATATTGTGTGCTACTGTGTTTAAAATCCAACAGTATTAACGGTAACAACTACGCCGTTATTTATAGAAAAACTTATACTTGTCGTTTTCTTCATCCAATAGCTTTCCGTTATTGGGCCCACATAAAAGGTCGTCTTAGTTATACGAATATTCCGACGAGTAAGAAGAATATTCCACGACCAACGAATAGTCCCCAATAACAATGAATATTTTATAACCAATTGCTTATTTAAGATATTTCCACATTTTACCCATAACTAACCACATTAATCAAATCAACCCTTACTATTTCAAAATAATAAATAGAGGAAATTCAATTTCATTTATAATAAGTTGGGGTCTTACAACCTCCCCTCTTTATGAAATTTCGTCCTCGAAATTGACGTACGTACCCAGTGTTTCGACAAGGTGAGGATACCTAGCTTTCATTTCTGTTTCCAACTCCCAAGTCATTTCCTCAATATCATGATTCCTCCACAAAACTTTGACTTATGGTATGACCTTTGTGCGTAGGACATGCTCCTTCCTATCCAAGATCTTGACATGTACCTCCTCGTACGTTAAATCTTCGGATATTTCATCTGGTTCTAACTCAATAATGTGGTTTGGGTCTTTCACATATTTACGAAGCACAAATATGTGAAAAATATTATGAACACGAGACATACTTGGAGGTAATGCGAGTCTATAGGCCACATTTCCTACTCGGTCAAGAATCTGAAATGGACCAATAAATTATGGATTGAGCTTTCCTCTCTTCCCAAATCTTGTAACTCCCTTCCATGCATCAACACGCAACAATACATGATCCCCAATACTAAATTCCACGTCTTTTCGATAAAGATCCAGATAACTCTTTTGTCGATCCTGTGCCGTTTGTATACGTTGTCGAATCATTTGGATATTTTCCATAGTTATACGTACCAACTTTGGTCCCAACAATGTTGCTTCACCCACCTCATCCCAACATATTGGAGAGCGATATTTTCGTCCATACAATGCTTCGAATGGAGCCACACCTATACTTATCCCAACTTCCTTTGAAGTCTAGGACACAGAGTCTTAATAGATCTTTAAGAGTTTGAATAGTCCTCTCTGATTGTCCGTCCGTTTGTGGATGGTATGCCAAAATAAATCATAAATTCGTGCCCATAGCTTTTTGCAATCTAACCCAAAATTGTGAAGTGAATCTTGGGTCACGATCTGAAACTATGATACTGGCATGCCATGCAATCTCACAATCTCATTTACGTACACACGAGCAAGACGTTCAAGGGAATGAGTCTCCCGTATCGGCAAGAAATGAGCAGACTTAGTTAATCTATCAACAATAACCTAAATCGCATCTATGCCTTGAGAAACCGTGGAAAGACCTGTAATGAAATCCATAGTAATGTGTTCCCACTTCCATTTTGGAATCTCAAGTGGTTGTAATGGAACCTTTGGCACTTGATGCTCCGCCTTTACACGTTGACAAGTTAAACATCTCGAGATAAACTTCATAATCTCTCTCTTTATATTGTTCCACCAAAATGTATGTCGAAGGTCACGATACATTTTGTTACTTCCAGGATGGATTGAAAACGGTGTATTGTGTGCCTCCATCATGATCTTGTACTTCAAATCAGAGTCATTAGGAACATAAAGTATGGGGTTGACTCAAAGTATTCCTTCTTCATCGATTCTTGCTTCCGGGATAACACCTTCTTGTACTCTCTTCTTCATACGCATCAACTTCGGGTCTGTGACTTGAGAAACTTTAACTTTATCGATTAAAGTTGGTTCTATGTGTATGCTTGACATCATCGCATGGGTCCCCGGAGTCTTGAATTCTGTCCTCATATTTTGTAAATCACACAAAATGGGCCTTTTTGTTGACAACATCGCACTCGTTCCAGCTTATGATCTTCTACTCAATGCGTTAGCTACCACGTTCGCTTTTCCAAGATGGTATTGAATGGTATAGTTGTAATCTTTTAGCACCTCGAGCCAATGTCGTTGCCGCATGTTGAGTTCCTTTTGGGTGAAGAAATATTTGAGGCTTTTATATTCTGAATATATCTCCACTTTCTCCCCGTATAGATAGTGCCTCTAGATTTTTAACGCGACAATTACTGCTGCCAACTCTAGATCATGAGTAGGGTAATACCTCTCATATTCTTTGAGTTATCGCGAGGCATAGGCTATGACCTTTCCATGTTACATTAGAACACATCCTAGCCCTTTTCCTGAAGCATCGATGTAGATAACAAATCCATCCGAACAGAATGGTATTGTAAGAACAGGTGCCAAAATGAGTCTCCTCTTAAGCTCTTGAAAACTTTTCTCGCATTCCTCGCTCCATACAAATTTTATATTTTTTCGAGTCAGCTGAGTTAACGGAGTAGCGATTTGAGAAAATCTTTCCATGAATCTCCGATAATAACCAGCTAAGCCCAGAAAGCTACGTACTTCGGTTACTGTCTTAGGTTGCTCCCAACTTTGTATAGCTTCAATATTCATCGGGTCAACAGATACTCCATGTTTTGACACCACGACGATGACAACCAGTTAGTTGAATCTCTTAGTAGTGAGGATGAGGACGATTTTGTAGGTGCATTCTAAATGTTATTGTATTAGTCAAGTTGTATCAATAGTATTCACATTATATAATTATTGGTTTACTTGGATGAGAGTTTAAAATTCTTCCTTTGGGCCAGACATTTGTCTGTATGGCTGCAGCTTCAAATATACCTCATCCCCCTCCTGGAACTCTCTTTTGGTTCTCTTTTTATCTACATAAAGTCGTCCTTTCTTGAGATTTATGCAAATTTTCCTTGTAATTGATGGACAACTTCTCTTTATTTCACAAAATCATCTACCAAAGGATTTGCGCTCTTTCCTCCTTGATAGTAATTAAGTACTTGTGGAATTGTTCCATCATCTTTTAAACTGTCCCATACCTTAGTCCTACATGTAGGTATTGCTTTAGTCACTACTACACAGTTATGCTTGTTGTATTGACAATTTACGTATAAATAGAGTGTCAATTTCATGAGGAATTTTGCTAATAAAAACTAAGTCAACTCAATTTTATTTAAACAAATGATTTAGAATTATGAAACTAATTATTTAAAATTACATGTCATAAGCATAAGCATGCCCTTAAACATGCGTGAAAAAAATTAAAAATTTGATCACCTTGTTTAAAAATTTAAAGGTGTCAATAGCTTAGTTTAGGATAATAATTTATATTTAAACTTTATTAGGACAAAATGAACCGCATTTCTTTAGCTTGGCATATAGCTTGTTTTCACGAAGCCTTTGAAGTACCAGCTTCAAATGGTGCTCATGATCTTCATGACTTTTGGAATATATGAGGATGTCATCAATAAAGATAACAACGAACTGATCCAAATATTTCTTGAACACACAGTTCATCATATCCATGAAAGCCGCATGAGCATTAGTCAATCCAAAAGACATGACTGAGAATTCATAATGCCCGTATCGAGTTCTGAAGGCAGTCTTCGGAATATCCTTAGTTCTAATCTTCAACTAATGATATCCAAAACGAAGATCGATCTTTGAAAATAATTGTGCTCCTTGCAACTGGTCAAACTGGTCATCAATGTGAGGTAGCGGATACCTATTCTTGATGGTGACATGGTTTAATTCCCGGTAGTCAATACAAAGTCGCATACTCCTGTCTTTCTTCTTTACGAATAAAATTGGAGCACCCCAAGGAGGTGTACTAGGACGAATGAAACTGATGTTCAACAACTCCTATAGTTGGACCTTTAACTCCTGAAGTTCAATAGGAGCCATTCAATATGGGGTTTTAGAAATGGGCTTTGTAATAGGTTCAAGGTCAATAAAAAATTCAACTTCACGTTCTGGGGGTAGACCGGGAAGTTCTTCAGGAAATACATCAGGAAATTCACTAACAACAGAAATATTATTCAAATCTGACGTGTTTTTGTTCAAGTCCATGACATGGGCTAAGAAAGCTTGACATCCGTTTTTTAATAAATGAATGGCTTTATGGCTTGATATGACAGTGATTGACTTTAGTGGTTTGGTTGCTTGAACTAGCATAACAGGTTGGTTAGGAATATGAAAACTAACAACCTTATAAAAATAATCAATTTTGGCATGATGAGTAGTTAACCAATTAATCCCTAAAATCACATTAAAAGCATGTATCTTTAAAGAGATAAGATCAACAGGTAATGTGATGGTGCCAAATTGGATCAAAAAAGATTTATAAACAGTGGATGTAATGAAAGTTTCTCCTAACGGATTCTCCACAGATAAGTCAAAGTCTTATTTCTCTGGAGTCAAGTTTAAACGTTGAGCACAAGTAGGAGAGATAAATGAATGGGTAGAACCGATATCTAGTAAGGTATAAACTTCATAAGAGTTTATGATTATCTTACCCGTGATCACCTAGTTCGGGTTCCTCGCATTTTGGCCAGTCATGACAAACGCTCTTCCAAGAACCGCTGACTTTGCCTTGTTGAGGACAGCCTTTTGAGTCACCATCCCCGTTGGACTTGGTTTCACCATAGTACAATCTCGAGCGATATGACCTTCCTTTCCATAATTATAACATACCTTGAACTGTTGTGGCATTTTGGGCTGATGCGTCTCTTTTTTCCACATTTATAACATATAACCGGTGGACGTTCTCCTCCCTTAGAAATAGTTGATGCTGGTGCTAACATCTTCGCATTATCATTGTTGTACCTTCTCTTTTTAAAATCACTTCCCGACTCGCTTCTTCTATTATCATGGCCACGATTACCACTAGAGTGGTTACCACTTTTGTCCGTATTTTTCCCTCCTCGCTGATTATCATTGCTCCGATGACTGCTGCCACCGGTATTACCCTGGTTGTGGTCCCTCGGTTAAACGTACTCGTTATCTCGCTCTAATAATTGAGCTCTATTGACAACATCAGAATATAGAGAAAATTTATGAGAAATGAGATATTGACGTATCTCGGGTTTCAGATCTCTTACAAACATCCGCGTCATACATTCCTTATTCTCTACCAAATGAGGTGCAAACCTGGATAACTTCGCGAACTTAGCCTCGTACTGGGACACCGTCATGTTTTTTTGTTCCAGTTTAATAAACTCTACCTCTTTCATATGGCGAATACTTTCAGGAAAATACTTGTCATTGAACAGTTTCCGAAATGTTTCCCAAGACATGTTGAGTGCGGCTGACTGGGTACGCTTCATAGATTCCCACCAGTAATCTGCCTCACTACAGAACATAAAGGTGGCAAATGGAACTTTTTGTTCCTCTGTGCATCCTAGGACATCGAATATCTTGGTAATTTGCTTGACCCACGTTTCCGCTTAAATCGGATCCGGCTTTCCCCAAAATTCTGATGGTCCCAACTCTTTGAACTGCTTGGTTGTGACAAATCATGCATTGCTATCATTTCCACCTATATTTTGTACACGAGTCTCCCTCGTCTGATTTTGCATGAACTGCCAAAAGCTTCTAAACAATCCATCGTTCATCATCTGATCAATGGTGTTGTTTATAGGAGGAACATTGTCGTCATGTTGCACGTTCTCCTGATTGGTGAGTAAATGTGTCTCCACGGTCTCATTTACTCCATTGTTAACACTCTCAGTTGCAATTCTCAAATACTACCATAAAACAAGGGTTAATTCAAGAAATTAATATATCACATAATGTCCCTATATTCTGACCAACCAACAAATAAGCTTAGGTAGGACACACTAGCGAAGGATTTACTCGTCTCTCCCCTCCTAGATCTATTCCCCGATCTCCGCCAGAGACCTTATCCCTAAGCTCTTATACTAACTGTGACGCCCCCAAAATAAGTATACATCACCCATTCTGAGTCGCCAAATACATGTTACAAAAACAACTACAACTTTATTAATACAATTGTCGTGAAAAATACGACAACACATAAACTGTGAATTTAAATACAAATATTATGTTCTAGACAATATCCACACTCAAATATGTCCTCATTATAATTATTGATACACTATTTTACAAAATAGTGAGGACTACTAAAATAACTTTCTAGAACCATCATTCCACACCCTGACTACTTCCCTTTACATTCTCGCTTCCTGAGAAAAAAATGGAACAAAAAGAAAAAAGATGAGCTTAACTAGTCCAGTAAAGAATATTATGACTAAGATAATATAGAACAAATTATCATTAGTCCTCAACAGGGAAAAATCTGATAGAATATAATAAACAACAAGTTTCAGATGAATATTCGCAGCGGAAATAACAATTCATTAGAAGAGTTAAGTACAGAATGAAAACTACTATGTTCTATGATTTAAAAATCCATCATCAATATTTTATCCTTGTAACATCAATCAATATACATCTTGAATAAAATATTAATATTTGCACTACAGGCCAAAGATATTGTAACCACCCAAAAATTTGGATTTTCCATAATTTAAGTTTAAAGAATTAGTTATTAATAAAATGAATTTTTATTAATAATATTATGTGCTATGTGTTTATTAATCATTCTAGAACGTAGGATGATTATAAGTCGGGAGTATTCTGGCTACGATCTAGATTGAATGATTAAGAATTTATAAGACAAAAATAAAAATTTTTAGGGGAAAAAGACGAAATAGGGACTATTCACCCGACGAAACCTAAGGGTTAGGGTTTGAAATAACCTAAGCCATTCTGAGAGTTTGGTATGTCGAAATGACATTTCGTCGAAAGATTTGATGACAATATGTCGTGAAAAGTTAAGTAAGCCGATAAAAGTTTATCTCAAAAAACATGGAGAAATCGGACAAAATAAAAATGACGAAAAGTACTGCTATGTACTTTTCATTTGGTTATCCACATTAGGAGAAAATGTGAAGGAAAACGCTTAACGCCAAAAAGTGTTTTTCAGTTTTTCGGAGATCCGAAGAATACGTAAAAGTTAATCGGTAAAGGAAAGATGAAATATACAAAAATATTTGGATTCTGAGAATCACAGTTTTCGGACTATAAAGTGCTTATGCTTAACTTAATGCGTAAGTAAACTTGAAGGCTAAGTAAACTTAAGGGTTAAGCAAACTTAAAGGCTAAGTAAACTTAAGGAGTAAGTAAACTTAAATGCTAAGTAAACTTAAGGGCTAAGTTAACTTAACACTTAAGTCATGAATAGTAAAGATGTGTGTATAGTAAGGAGGTTGGGGGCAAAATGACTAAAATACCCCTATCTTGGAAATTCTATAAATAGGAAGCTTAAATCATTTATTTGGGATTTTGAAAATCCTACACCTTAGAGAGAGAGAGCGGGTTCAGATGAAGAGGGAGAAGGAAGAGTATGAGCATGAATGATCGGATCGAAAGTGCTCATGAAATAGAAAAGCTTGCGAATTGTCAGTTTTGTCTAGCGGAACAAAAATAAAGTGGAAAGGTATTAAAACCTAACTCCTAAGTTAACTTTTTCTAAGTTTATATGTTCAAAACTTAGCTTAATAAGAATAAGGAGTAAAAGAAGTTAGGAATGATTTCATATGGTTGAATTCGTAAGAAAATGAAGAAATAAGAATTTAAAGTTTAGTAAATAAATTTCTTATGGAAGTATAAGATTTATAATAAATTAGAATGATCCGAGTGGATTATTTAAATAAGTAGGTCAAATAGGTAAGGAATGATGTTCTATAACATCAAATTCCAATAAAAAGAGAAATCGTAATCCAAAATATCGATTAAAATGAAGAACGAACGAAGAACACGAAGAACACGAAGAATGTTGTTGATGGACAAATTTAAAACCATCGTAGGATAATTGTTGTTGATGGACAAGTTTAAAACCATCGCGTATAAGTTAGATGCATATTGCTTGGTTAGGAATGGTAGAAACGTTCATAAAGAACGGATTTAAACTTCGCTATAACGAAGTTATGGCGAAAATTTTGTAAAAGACGAACGAGAATTAGAAAGTTAGTAAATGAACTCGAACATGTAGGATTTCATAAGAATGTAAGAGAACATATAAAACGTGAGTCGTGGACTCAAGAATTATGGACGAACGAACGAAGAGCGTTAAAAATGTAAAACGAACGAAGGGTGAAGATCAAGCCAATTGAATGGCACATTAACGGATTCAGAATGAAGTTCTGTCTGAGGGGTATTGAAGTACGTAAGATAAGGAATAGAATGGCTTCAGAATGACCTCGTTCCAAGTTATAACGAAGGAGTTATTAGATCGGGAAGTAGCGTCTCAAAATGAAGTTAACACTTAGAAGAAATTTTCAAGAATTAGGGCTTGGCGCCGCGACGCCAACCATGACTAGTAAGGTGGTGACTGCATTATGAGCACCGAAGCCAGTACTACAAACTTCATGACAACAAGGCGTGAGAGATAAAAGGGAGAGTGGCGCCGCAACGCCAGTGTAGGGAAAAAGCCAGAGAAGAGCTTTTAACTACTCAACTCTTGAGGGAAACATAAGGGAATATAAAGAACATAATGTCCAACTAATGTAACACTTGAACAAGTAAATTAAACCTTAAATGAAGGTTAAACGAAAAGATTAATTGAGATTAAAAGATAAAGAATGTAGACACGGGTTATGTAACCGATGTCCGGGGACCGTAGTCAAAATGAACGAACCTGAGGGATTGCTATGGTTGTGATTCCTTAGACATTGAGCGACGAGGGTAATGAATAACATTTCGATGTTATGTCATGCTAGTGAGAGATAAGTGTGAAGCGTATAGATGCTGCAAACGCAACGTTGTTGCGATGAATGATTGGTCTTAGCATACAATGAACGGTGTGGCTTCGACACTAGGAACGAGTAATTAACATGAAGTTCATATAATGGATAACAAAAGTATTAGTAAGATATGAATTATCGAGAAAGCAGTAACGAACGGTAATAAGATTAATGAAAGTAGAATGTGAGTCGAATGAGAATGAATCCTGAGGTACGTCATTTAGTTATTAGAAAGCTAAAAAGGAATAAGAAATTGAATTAACGAATATTATAGTTTAATGGTTCAGATAAGTTATGATAAGTTAGTTTGTGGTACAATCGTAACCTTTGATGGTTGACATATGGGAGCTGGGCTAAACAATCCTTTAGAGAGCGAAGGTATATACAAAACTGGCAACCGATCTAACTCACTGTTATGTGCAGTGTAGATGAGATGGGAACTTGTTTGTTGGTTGTTTGTGGGAAACCACTCAGAGTACCATATGGACTACTAAGAGAGAAGCGATGTGTGCTGAGTCCTAGAGAAGTTATAAGAAGAAGATACGAATGCAAAACATCAAAGATGATGAACGTATAAGTAAGACATCTCCGTATGTCATAAAGCCGTAGAACGATAATGAAAGTGGTCGCGTAAACTTAGGTTGCAAGAACGCGAACCCTAAGAAATAAAGTTAAGTAAACTAATACATAAGTCAAAGATGTATGACTAATTGGTGTATGTGGTGTTTTCTTATGTGTTATATAGGAATTGAAATGAGCAGTTCGGCGTAAGCTGTAGTTGGGCGTAAGGAAAGTTTCCTAACTTCATTCATACTTTAAATGAGTGTTAGTTTCTTAAACTTCTCAGATGTTGAACTTGAGAAGTTCTGTCTATGTGCGAATGTGCGATATTTGTACAAGGTGGTAGAATGTATGAGACCTTGAGCCACAATGTGAACACTTGGTGTTTCTATGATATGAACGCATTACGTGATTGAGTTGTTTCAATACAAGTATGTTCATTTATACATGAACCGTTATTATTAAAGTCCGTGCTAATGATTCTAGCCAGACATGATGTGTATGAAAAAGGTAGAGGAATGAAAGTATTTCAAAGTGAAAATGACTGATGTTTTAAGATGATAGGAATCGAGACTATTCCTATTATTCAAGCTATTTTATAACCTTTGTTCGGTTATCGAAGTTCTAAAGAAATGTTTGAATTCTTATAGTTGTTTGTTCAACTGCTATGACTTGCTGGGCAATTGAATGCTCACACTTGCTTTTAAATGGAAAAACATTTTCAGCGAATGATGTTAGAAGAACTCAAGGATCCCGTAAAGATCAAGCTGACTGGTATCCAGATGCAGTGTGATTCAGTATGTGAATGAGCGTGAAGATCAAATGAAGACTTGTAATATAAAATAAGTTAAATGAACTTTAGATTAGTTTAATGAATTGTTATGTATCCTTAGTGGCGGATGAAAGTCATTCGTGCAAGATGTAAAGAATAATGTAAATATTTCATATTTATAATGAAAGAGGTTTTAAGGTTTCTAGAACCTAGGAATTGAGGATGTCTGTTGTTATATTTAGCTATATAATGATGTATGTTTGGAAGAAGATGGGATCGTGATGTACAAAATCTGGATGTGAAAATAAATCGAATTTCGGGGCGTTACAGATATTCATCAGTTGGTCATGTTCATCTCAACACCTGTTCACCATTGCACTACGGGCCAAAGATATTCATTAGAAAATCATTCATCTTTGCACTACAGGCCAAAGATATTCAGTTATATCATTATTTAGGACTGTGAATGATGAAAAATATTTTAGAGAACGAATCTAGTGAGATAAAAGGACAAAGATTAGAGATTCATACTTTAGATAATTGAAGTTTAAAAGTACTCCATAATAAACTATAATGGAGTAAAATTCAAGAATGAAGATCAAAACATGGAAACAATCAAAGATAGTAACCATAATAGACATCTGGGACAAAGGAGAAAATTTCTTTTTTTGGTGAATAGTGTCGTACTTGTGAATAGTAACCCCGACACAAAAAGGAAGAAATTTCACAATAAAATTCATATCAATATTTCAGTATGATGATATTGAAGAAAATAATATCATTTACGAAGAAAATAACATCCCTTACCTCAAAAGAATAGTACTTCTGGCTGGAATATCAGACATACTGCTGAAGGGAACTTGCACCGTATAGCAACACTCAATGTATCAAAATACTCACAAAAATACGCTCGATAATATAGAGAGAGAAAACTTCAAATTCTAGTGTGATATTCAATTCTAACCTAAGCTCCCTATTTATAGGAAAATGCTTAAAACACTAAAACAGAAAATTTAATAAAAAAAATAATCAACATTTTCTTCCTACGCACACCACCAGTCCAAAACATCAGCCCCACAAAAAATAAAAAAAATGTTTTTCTTAAATAAAACATTTATAACTCCAAAAATTAATTATTCCAACACTTCAATAATTCATAATAAATAGCCCTTTTATCAAAAATTTCTAATCTTATGTCCATTCTATAGGAAATTCAATTCTCTACAACTTTGTAGCTTTAAGTTTTTCCAAATTCCAAACAGAAATTGACCGAAATCCACATAAGGACGATTTTACATGCTATAATCAAATTTCAATAAAAAATGGGGTCCACCAACTTGTTTAACATGTTTTTAGCATTTATTGTAATAAAAATACTCTTTCTCCTTATTTATTCATATATGACACATTTATTGTAAAAATACCACCATTATTATATTATTGTAATATAACGAATTATTTTATCAAAAAAGATAAAATATCAATTTTCAACAATTGTTACTTTTCTAAAAATTCCTCCATTTATATCCACATAAATAAATATTTTCCTTATCATATAAATCAATAATTAATTATTCATAAATAATATTATAGAATCACAATACTGACAACCAGGCCGTTCCTAGGAAAGAGGGGGCTTTCCGATAAGGATTTCTCCTTACTGGCGTGCAATTAGATGACCTAAACCCTTTCCTCGATAGAACTTTCTAGACATTGCCAATAATGCTATCTAATAATATTATTCAAATAATATGAATTATTGATATGATAATGGGAAATATTATGCAGTGACAATTATTGAAACAACAATAATATAAAATATCAACATAGCATTTATTGAATCAATAAAATAAAATATTGAACAGTAATTACTGTAACAATTATTGAGTAGTGCCTTCTTACGTAAGAATCAATAATTGGTGGAATACCGTGTGCTACTGTGTTTAAACCACCGGGTATTCCAACAGTATTAACGGTAACAACTACGCCATTATTTATAGAAAAACTTATACTTGTCATTTTCTTCATCCAATAGCTTTCCGTTATTGGGCCCACACAAGGCTATGTCATTGTACGAATATTCCCCGACAGTAAGAATATTCAACGACCAACGAATGGTCCCCAATAACAATGAATATTTTATAACCACTTGCTTATTTAAGATATTTCCACATTTTACCCATAACTAACCACATTAATCAAATCAACCCTTACTATTTCAAAATAATAAATAGAGGAAATTCAATTTCATTTATAATAAGTTGGGGTCTTACAACCTCCCCTTCTTATGAAATTTCGTCCTCGAAATTGACGTACGTACCTAGTGTTTCGAAAAGGCGAGGATACCTTGCTTTCATTTTTATTTCCAACTCCCAGGTCATTTCCTCAATATCATGGTTCCTCCACAAAACTTTGACTTGTGGTATGACCTTTGTGCGTAGGACATGCTCCTTCCTATCCAAGATCTTGACAGGTACCTCCTCATACGTTAAATCTTCGGCTATTTCATAAGGTTCTAACTCAATAACGTAGTTCGGGTCTTTCACATATTTATGTAGCACAAATATGTGAAAAACATTATGAACATGAGACATACTTGGAGGTAACGCGAGTCTATAGGCCACATTTTCTACTCGGTCAAGAATCTAAAATGTACCAATAAATCATGGATTGAGCTTTCCTCTCTTCCCAAATCTTGTAACTCCCTTCCATGGAGCAACACGCAACAATACATGATCCCGAATACTAAATTCCACGTCTTTTCGATAAAGATCCGCATAACTCTTTTGTCGATCATGTGCCATTTGTATATATTATCGAATCATTTGGATCTTTTTCGTAGTCATACGTACCAACTCTGGTCCCAACAATGTTGCTTCACCCACCTCATCCCATCATATTAGAGAGCGACATTTTTGTCCATACAATGCTTCGAATGGAGCCACACCTATACTTGCCTGATAACTGTTATTGTAGGAGAATTCCACCAATGGTAAATACTATCCCAACTTTCTTTGAAGTCTAGGACACAGAGTCTTAATAGATCTTCAAGAGTTTGAATAGTCCTCTCTGATTGTCCATCCATTTGAGGATGGTATGCCGAACTAAATCATAAATCAGTGCCCATAGCTTTTTGCAAGCTAACCCAAAATTGTGAAATGAATATTGGGTCACAATCCAAAACTATGGATACTGGCATGCCATGCAATCTCACAATCTCGTTTACGTACATACGAGGAAGACGTTCAAGGGAATAAGTCTCCCGTATCGGCAAAAAATGATCAAACTTAGTTAATCTATCAACAATAACCCAAATCGCATCTATGCCTTGAGAAACCGTGGGAAGACCCATAACTAAATCTATGGTAATGTGTTCCCACTTTCATTTCAGAATCTCATGTGGTTGTAATGGACCCTTTGGCACTTGATGCTCCGCCTTTACTCGTTGATAAGTTAAACACCTCGAGATAAACTTCGCGATCTCTCTCTTCATATTGTTCCACCAAAATGTTTTCCAAAGATCACGATACATTTTGGTACTTCTAGGATGGATTGCAAAAGATGTATTGTGTGCCTCCATCATGATCTTGTATTTCAAATCAGAGTCGTTAGGAATACAAAGTCTGGAGTTGACTTGAAGTATTCCTTCTGCATCGATTCTTGCTTCTGGGATAACACATTCTTGTACTTTCTTCTTCATACGCATCAGCTCTGGGTCTGTAGCTTGAGAAACTTTAACTTTATCGATTAAAGTTGGTTCTATACGTATACTTGACATCATCGCATGGGTCCCCGGAGTCTTGAATTCTATCTTCATCTGTTGTAAATCACACAAAATGGGTCTTTGTGTTGACAACATCGCACCTCGGTCCCGCATATGATCTTCTACACAATGCGTCAGCTACCACGTTCACTTTTCCAGGATGGTATTGAATGGTATGGTCGTAATCTTTTAGCAGCTTGAGCCAACGTCCTTGCCACATGTTGAGTTCCTTTTGGGTGAAGAAATATTTGAGGCTTTTGTGGTCTGAATATATCTCCACTTTCTCCCCATATGGATAGTGCCTCCAGATTTTTAACGCAAAAACGACTGCTGCCAACTCTAGATCATGAGTAGGGCAATTCCTCTCATATTCTTTGAGTTGTTGTGAGACATAGGCTAGGACCTTTCCATGTTGCATGAGAACACATCTTAACCCTTTGCCTGAAGCATCGCTATAGATAACAAATCCATCCGAACCGAGGGTTCTAGTAAAGATAAAGGCCAGGCGAAGATGAATGATTAGTTTATTCTATAATAAACTAGAATGTTTGTATGACTAATTCTCCATTAATTGTTTAAAATTTTAGTTTCTAATATTTGTGATTGGTTTATGATCTTATATTTATTAATAATTTAGTTTTTATAATTTTAATCATTGATTTGGATAGTTTAATAAAATTAGGATTAATAAGAAATTGATAATTGCGAGGTTAAATTCTTACTTAATTGTCTCCATGGGAACGATACTTTACATACCATTATATTACTTGTTGACCACATATACTTGTGTATTGTGCGTAATTAGATTTTACGCAATAAGTTTTTGGTGCCGTTGCGGGAACAAATTTAGTATAGATTTTAATATTTTACGATATCAGTTTAATTAGTCCAGTTTTACTTAAAAATTTTTATTTTTGTTTTTGTTCGTCTTATTTCAAGTTTTTGAAGTGGTTTATGCAAACTCGGTCCAAAAATCCAGACTTACTTCCTTTTGAGGACGATATTGAGAAACGGTTTCAGAGGTTAAGTAAGTGGATCAAGGAAACAAGAGAGGAATTCAAAGACTCTGAAAAAGATGAAGCAATGGCTGTCGAAGATCAGAAAGCCTTGAGGGATTTTTCTACACCCAAGGTGACTGAGTTGTAGTCGAGAATCACCAGGCCTACTATAGCTGCGAGTACCTTTAAAATTAAGCCTGGGACGATTCAAATGATTCAAAATTCAGTTCAGTGTGGGGGATTGGCAAATGATGATCCGAATGAACACTTAGTCAACTTTAGGGAAATTTGTGACACCTTCAGGTATAATGGGGTGTCGGATGACGCGGTGAGACTACGCTTGTTCCCATTCACCTTACGGGACAAGGCGAAGAGTTGGTTACATTCTCTATCACCGGGATCAATAACTAATTAGGAAGACCTCGCTCAGAAATTTCTTGCAAAATTCTTCCCACCAGCGAAAACTGCAAAAATGATGAATGAGATAACGATGTTTGAATAACAACACTGGGAGTCACAGTATGAGGCGTGGGAAGGATATAAGGAATTGCTCAGAAAGTGCCCGCATTTTACATTATAGATTGATTGGATGGAAATCTCGAACCAAAGATTGATGCGACTTTGGGTGGAGCATTTATGGCTAAAAGTTATGAGGAGGCTTACGAATTGATAGAGACTATGGCAGCTAACAACTACCAGTGGCCCGGGGCAAGAATAACACAAGCAAAGGTAGCTGGGGTGTTAGAAGTAGATGGTGTGACAACAACACAAGTGAAAATTTCAGCACTTTCAAAGAAGTTGGATGCTATTACAGGGGCATAGACACAACAAGTTGCAGTTATTTGTGAATTGTGTACGGGTGAGAATCCTACAGATCAATGCGCAATCAACCCAGTGTTAGTACAATTTGTTGGTAACTACAACAGAATTCCACATAATACATACCAGAATGTTTACAATAAAGGGAATAGGAATCATCCAAACTTTTCATGGAGTAATAATCAGCATCAACAAGCTCCAAGACCATCATATCCCCTAGGATTCCAGAATCATCAACAACCAGTGCAACATCAAGAGAGGAAATAAGATTTAGAGGAGTTGTTGACAAAGTACATAATAAGCAATGAGGTGGCTATGAAAAATTAAGCAATGGCAATGAAATCGCAAGAGATGACCATCAAGAATCTAGAGAATCAAATGGGATAAATTGCATTAGCGTTTAACAATAGACCACACGGGACTCTACCAAGTGACACCGAAAGAAATCCGAAGGGTAACCATGAGCAATGTCAAACAATTATGTTGAGAAGTGGAAAATAGCTTGATGGTCAGGAAACAGAAAATTCGGCTACAAAGGATGTTAAGACAGATAGTGAAAATACAGCGGTTGAGGTCAAGTAGGGGGAAGAAAAACAAGTGGAAAAGAGCAAACTAGTTAACGAACTAGTTGTCTATCCTCCCCCACCGTTTCAACAAAGAGTTCAAAAAATAGAAACTAGATAAGCAATTTGCAAAATTTTTGGAAGTTTTTAAGAAACTTCATATTAATATCCCATTCGCAGAAGCCCTAGAGCAAATGCCAAGTTATGCGAAATTCATGAAAGGGATTTTTTCTAGGAAAAAGAAGTTGGAAGATTTCGAGACAGTGGCATTAATAGAGGAGTGTAGTGCGATTTTACAGTGACAGCTGCCACCCAAGTTGAAAGATCCAAGGAGTTTCACTATTCCGTGCACGACTGGGAAAATGGCGTTCAACAAATGTATGTGTGAATTGGGGGCAAGTGTGAACCTTATGCCGTTATCAATTTAAACAAAATTGGGTTTTCCCACTCCAAAGCCTATGAACATCTCATTACAGTTGGCGGATAGGTCAGGTACGTACCTGAGAGGCATTGTAGATGACATTTGGTCAAAGTTGACAAGTTTATATTTCTCGCGGATTTCATTATTCTGGATATTGAAGAGGATAAGAACCTCCCAATTATCCTAGGGAGACCTTTATTAGCTACGGGTAGGACACTCATCGACGTACAAAAAGGTGAACTTACTATGAGGGTCCAGGATCAAGAAATAAAATTTAACGTGTTTAAGGCCATGAAATTCCCTACGGTTGAAGAAGAATGTTTTAGGATGGATATCATTGACCAGATAATCAGCGAAGACATGAACAAGAGTTTGGTTAACGATCAATTAGAAACGACATTATTGGGGGATGAAGAGTTCGATGATCCAGAATTTGTGGATTACTTGCAGATGCTAGACTCCTTGCCATGAGTAAGCAGATTTAAAACACCCTTTGAACCATTGCACACGGAGGAGAAAGCCACAACAAGGATGAAACCATCATTGGAGGAACCACTGACTCTTGAACTTAAGCCACTCCCTAAACACCTTACGTATGCATATATAGGCAATTCTACTTCGTTACCTGTTATTATTTCTGCTGCACTTAAGGAATTGCAGGAAGAGAAGTTACTGAGAGTGCTAAGGGACCACAAATCGGCTATAGGATGGACAATAGCAGATATCAAGGGAATCAGTACATCCTTTTGCAAGATTCTGATGGAAGACAATGCAAAACTGACAGTGGAACATCAAAGACGGCTCAACCCGATCATGAAAGAAGTAGTGAATAAGGAAATACTAAAATGGTTGGATGATGGTATCATTTACCTAATTTCAGGCAGTAAGTTGGTTAGTCCGGTGCAATATGTACCGAAAAAGGGAGGAATGACTGTGGTTCAGAATGAAGATAACGAGCTAATTCTGATAAGGACAGTGACTGGTTGGAGGGTTTTGCATGGATTACAAGAAGTTGAATAAGGTAACCCGCAAAGATCACTTCTCATTGCCCTTTATCGATTAAATGTTGGACAAATTAGCAGGACATGAATACTACTACTAATTGGATGGATATTCGGGTTATAATTAGATTGTCATCACTCCTGAAGATCAAGAGAAGACTATGTTTACATGCCCATACATCATATTTGCATTCAAGAGAATGTCGTTCGATTTGTGTAATGCACCCGCTACCTTCCAACGGTGTATGATGGCCATCTTCTTGGACATAATGGAGAAAAATTTGGAAGTCTTCATGGATGACTTCTCTGTGTATGGGGACGATTTTGATACGTGCTTGGAGAATTTGGTAATGGTCCTATAAAGATGCATAGACACAAATTTGGTCCTTAACTGGGAAAAGTGCCACTTTATGGTTGAAGAAGGTATAATTTTGTGGCACAAAGTCTCGGCTCAAGGATTGGAGGTTGATAAAGCTAAGGTGGAAACAATTGAGAAACTGCCTCCACCGAGTTCAGTTAAGGGAATTAGAAGTTTTCTAGAACATGATGGGTTCTACAGGAGATTCATAAAGGATTTTTCTAAAATCGCAAAACCTTTGTGCAGTCTTTTAGAAAAGGATTCAGTTTTTAAATTTGATGAGGAGTGTACAATGGCATTCGAGCTATTGAAGAAGAAGTTGACTACAACTCCCGTGATCATCGCACCAGATTAGAATATGCCTTTCGAGCTAATGTGTGATGCAAGCGACTATGCAGTTGGGGATATTTTGGGTCCACGCCAAGAGAAAGTATTTCATGCCATATATTATGCAAGTAAGACACTCACAGAGACTCAATTGAACTACACAACTACGAAAAAAGAATTACTTGCAATGGTGTATGTGTTCGATAAATTCCGAGTAAACTTGATCGGGACTAAGGTTGTAGTTTATACAGATCACTCGGCCATTCGGTACTTGATTTAGAAAAAAGATGCTAAGCCACGCCTTCTCAGATGGATTCTCCTTTTACAAGAGTTTTATTTAGAGATAAAGGATAGAAAGGGGACAGAGAACCTAGTCGCCGATCATTTGTCTAGGCTGGAAAAACATAATAAAAAGGAAGAGGATAAGTGTGTAATCAACGAGTCATTCCTGGATGAGAAACTGTTTGGGATAAATACAGAATTTCCATAGTACGCAGACTTCGTAAATTATCTAGCGAGCAACATTCTTCCCCCTGATCTGACAAGACAACAGAAAAAGAAGTTTCTTCATGATGTCAAATGGTATATGTGGGATGATCCTTACATATTTAAATAGTGCACCGACAAGATGATCAGAAGATGTGTGCCCTACAGTGAAGTGAATAACATACTGCATGAGTGTCACTCATCTGCGTATGGGGGACATTACGGTAGTGAAAGAGCAATGGCAAAAGTGCTTCAAGCCAGATTTTATTGGCCTACATTATTCAAGGACACCCACTAATTTGTTAAAACATGTGATAGATGTCAAAGGGTGGGCAATATATCAAAAACGAATGAGATGCCACTACCAGCAATTCTAGAAGTTGAGATGTATGGGGCATAGATTTCATGGGCCATTCCCTTCATCACTTAACAATTAGTACATTTTTCTTGTAGTGGATTACGTCTCAATGTGGGTTAAAGACGCAGCACTCCTAACTAACGATGCCAAAGTGGTTCTCAAATTCTTATAGAAGAACATTTTTACGAGATTTGGCACACCGAGAGCTATTATAAGTGATGAAGGTAGTCACTTCTGCAACAAATCATTTATAACTCTATTGCCAAGGTATGGGGTCAAACATAAGGTATCTATAACATATCATCCATAAACCAGTGGGTAAGCTGAGGTTTAGAATAGGGAAGTGAAGAAAATCTTGGAAAAGGTGGTGAACCCAAACAAAAAGGATTGGTCTCTCAGATTGGATGATGCACTATGGGCCTACCGGTCTGCGTATAAAACACCAGTCGACATGTCACCATATCAACTACTATATAGGAAAACGTATCACTTACCAGTCGAGTTACAGCACAAGGCCTACTGGCTATTCAGAAACTGAACTTCGATCAAGTAGCGGTGGGTGAAAAGAGACTACATCAGCAAAATGAGCTAGACAAATTCTGACTACAAGCCTACGAGAACTCAAAGTTGTACAAGGAAAAGGTCAAGAGATGGCACGACAAGAAATTGATACAAAGAACGTTCAAGCCTGGGCAATCAGTCCTATTATTCAACTCACGGTTGAGATTGTTCCCAGGAAACTAAAATCTAGGTGGTTGGACCATTTAGTATAAAAATAGTTTTCTCACATGTCATCGTTGAACTCTACAGTAGAAATCCATTGGATACTTTCAAGGTCAATGGCCAACAGTTAAAGCATTACTGGGGTGGTGATTCAAATTGGGATGTCGTCAACATTACCCTTGCCGATGCACAGTGATACAAGAGGAATCGTCGGGCTTACAACGTTAAAACTAGCGCTACTTGGGAGGCAACCGAAGCTCTAAACTCTTTCTCTTTTAGTTATTCTTTATATTTTAGTTTATAAAGATGCGTTTGTCATAGAAGTTTGACTACATTTTTAGAAGATTCATAGGTAACTCAAGAAAAATCGAGGCATCTAGCTACTGACCCCCTAGCGCGGGCTGCACTACCCAATGCACAAACATAGCGTGGGGCGCGCCACTACCCCAGACACTTCTCGACATGCCGGTAGCGGACGCGCGTAATTCATTGATCCCACACGCGCAGGCGTATTATATCTAACGTACAATGGGCATGGGGCGCGCCACTGGTCCATCATGATACTGACCCCATAGCGCGGGCCGCGCTACCCAACACATAGATACAAACGCGGGTGCACTACACGCCAAAGAACTAATGATCTCTAGCGTGGAGGCGCGCCATCTCATGACATATATATAATAGCGGGCCGTCGTTGCTCAAAAACCCATTACCTTTGAACATGTTTTAATTGTCGTGTCTTAGGCCATAACCACTTCAGCTCTCCTTCATTCACTTAACTTCCCCACTTCTCCTACACCCTTAACACTTCCACTACTCCATAACTCCTCTAACCCCCACTACACCATCTCTACTTCTCCTTCGCCTTTTCAACTTCCATTCACATTAAACCCATACACTCTCCATCTCCCAACCCACGTTGGTTTTCAATCCCCTATATGAACTCCAACCATACAAGTAGTCAAATTCATATCAGATATAAACACTACACTCCAATCCTAAATCTAATTCCTTCTTTGCACAAATTCATTCAAATTGGGACATCTTTACAAAGAGGGAAATAAAAAATTATTCAAGGTAAGCATAACTTACTTCATCCTCAATATTCTTCTCTTTTATTGATATCAATTGAGTGGAAAACCTTGGAAATTGGGTGCCCAAGGAGTGTATTGTTTGATTTCACATATTAGCTAGCAAGATAATACCAAGCAACCAATTTTGGGGGAAGTACTCAGTCCGCTCACCAACTGTTTGATAAAGGTCTTAAAGCAAATTTTGAGCCTAAACATCACCAGAAACACCATGTCTTCCCATAAAAGACAACACCGATCCACATCTACTACTCAGCCTCAATATGATCATACGAAATTTGTTAGTGAGAGTACTGCAGAACGATTCAAGTCATCCATCGACAAGAAGAATTTGGTGCTAGAATGTGGATTGAAGCCGAATGCTAATTTGGATGGTGATATGGCTTTGCAAATTGTAGAGCGTAATTAGTTTCAGTTAGTAGAACAACCACTTCCAGCGGCGATCAATATAGTGAAAGAGTTTTATGCCAACATAATGGAACATGTCAATCACGTAGCCATGGTTCGGGGTAAACCGATGGCATTTCATGTCGATGCGATCAACGCGTATTTTTGGTTAAAGGCACCACAAGCTGACCGATATGAAGATGGTTTGCCCGATCTAGACGAGTTGATTGTCAGATTATGCCAACCAGGAACTTAATGGGTAATTCAAGCTGGAACAGATGAAAAGATAAGTTTTCCCCACTCAGCACTTAGTCGATATGGTAAAGCTTGGTATACATTTATATGTGCCCGTTTAATGCCCACACGCCACCAAAATGATGTAACCAAGGCACGAGCTCGGCTATTATATGGGATTGTTCACCACCATTACCGTGTTAATAACTCCATTGCATTCTACAATGTCGATGTGGGGGAGTATTTAAGAGTTCATTGACTCGTTGCTACGAGGGAGTACTATGGGAGGTTTACTACATGGTTTCTTAATCACTGATCTATGCCGTAAAGCTGGGGTACAGTGGCAACCTTCTGAGCTTGTTCATCAATCAATGGCTATAATCGATAATGCTTTAACTGAGAGGTACAAGGCATGGGAAGGGGCGAGATCGCATCCTCGTGGAGAAGGCTATATTATTATCCACTAACCCTCACCCCTAGTTGAAGCGGAACTTATGCAAGAGCAACAACCTCGGGGCTTAAGGAATCAATTTATGTGGTTGGGCCAACGTCAAGATTTAATGCATTAGTACAATGCCAATGCATTCAACATGCTTGCTGATGCGTTTTCCCGCTGCAATCCTAATGCACATCCGGTGGTCATGCCTATTCCTCCTATCTTGCCAACATATCCTCCTTCGGACGACGAAGAGCAGTAACTCATTTTCAGGGAAGTCCTCATACTTTTATTTGAATTATTTTTATGTAATGAGGACATTACTTGATTTAAGTTTTGGGGATATTGTTTTCTGCCTGGTTAATTAATGAAAATTTTAAATATTCATGTTAGTTAGTGTTAGTTAATTTGTTTAGTCGTTATAATTGTTTGTATTCATGGCATTTAGTTTATTATTTTCATATAAAAAAAATATATGCATGTAGTTGCATGAATCCAGTTATTAGATTGTAAAAGTTTGTTCTTGGCCAATGATGAGATTGAAATTTGGTAAACAAGTACAATGCCAAATAAGAGAACTTTGATGTAATTTCTGTTATGAATTGGATCTTTTTCTGTTTGAAACTAGTATAATAAGGATAGCACAATAAAAATAACTTGTTGATTGATTGAGTTTAAATTGATACATAATGGGACTCTAAGGGATAATGCTAGTTTGAATGAAAGAATGACAAGAATAAGTAGTGATGACTAAAGTTAGACAAGAACCTAAGTTTGGGGGAATTTTGGGGTATATAAGCTATATAAAAAAAACAAAAAAGAAAAAAAGAGTATGAATAATCACCGTGCCGTGCTTGTCTAGTTTTGTGGCCTTTGTTACTTGAGTAAGTAAGCCCGATGGGATTGTCTTTACACCTAGTGCCCTAAGGTCTTAATGGTCTGGGAGTCGTTGGTCGAAATCTCGTTAAGGTAACATTGAAAAGCCTTAGGGAATAAGACATTCCATAACTATGTCTATATAAAAAATGAATATAATGAAATAAGAGCAAAAAGCCCTCGTAGATGAAAAATAAAGCATAAGTATCCCATGTTGACCCTCGATATTGGTAATTGTCTGATTTTTGTTGGATTTAGCTTGTTTTTGGATTTCCAGAGTTTACACTGTATGATGCCTTTGAAAAGATTTGTTATGTATTGAATTTGAATTTGTATCAATTAGCATGGATGTGGAGCGCACACACACTATACTAGTGATAACAGTTTAAGATGCAAGGATTGATAGGGAATTATGGATTGGTTTTGTTATGAAGTGTTGACATGTTTACTTAATTTATCTGAGGCCGTATGAGTAAACTATCTATATTGTCTTAATATTGGATTCGTAGTTGTTAGTTGTTAGTTGCATTGCATTGCATTTTGCTTGAGGACAAGCAATGTTCAAGTTTGGGGGAATTTGATGAGTAGATTTTTAACATATGATTTATATTCGTTTAGCTTGTTATATTGTTCGTTTTTGGTTACTTTCATGTTACTTTTGATGGGTTTTGTGCTTGTTGTAGGATAATCAGTAATCGTATCCAGATGCTAGCATTGGAAAGATTTTTCAAGAAATTATGGACATTCTGACTTCCTAGCTTGGGCGTACTGTTGTAGTCTTGAGTAAATCGGCATGGTGCGCTTAGTGTGTGGTGGCTTCTTCTTCTAATTGAGCTTGGGCCACATTTGTTGTCAAAGAGTACATCATAATATGAGGTCTTATTTATTACGGGATTTGATCTGGGCAAGATTAGTATGTGTTGGATGACAGGCAGTGTTGGGAGCTATAAATTCTTTATGTAATACGATTATAATAGGATTGTGTTATGGTTATTATTTCATGCTCTTGGTAGTCTTTGACTAATGACTTGTTGGTTTTGAAAAGGATTTGGACTTCTTTTAGATTTTCTTCGTAATGAGTTAGAGTTGCATTAAGATTGATGGTGTGGAGCTGAAGTGAGGCAAATTTATGCAATGTGTGAAAGAAAAAATCATCATCATAATTCAAACACACTTTAGAAATAAGATTGAAGAACAAGAACTTGGAGGAACGAAGAAGAAGAGGATTTTCACAAAGATTGCAGAATTGAAGGACGAGAAGGGTGGTCTATTACTATTCTCCTTTAATTTCAATTTGTGTAATTGGGATGATGTTTTCTTTTATTTATTCAGTATATAATTCATTTATTATGAACTAATTTACTTTTTAGGCTTATGATGGATCCTTAAGTGAAACGATGATTATGTAACTATGATTTCCAGTTTAATAATCTATTATCCAGTTTATCTATATTAATTTGAGCTTGAATTTATGAATTGCCTGATCAACAGCTCTTTGTGGATTTGTATGAATTCGAGAGAGGAAGTACGAATCTAGACTTAGTTAATATAGCACGTGTTCTTGAATTTTGTGAATGAACATAATCTTGATGAATGTTAAGGTAGAGATATTCTTGACATCGCATGTAATTAGATAAAGGAGTTAATCTTAAACCTTCTTCAACTATAATTCAGATAGAGATATAGTGAGTTAGTTGATTAAGGTGTTTAACTTGTTTCTATATAATTTATGGATTTGAGTTAATACGTTATTAGTGCATCGAGAGGTGGCTAGTGCTACATTCGTGTTCTTGATTAATAAACTAGGATAGTGAATTAATCCTAATTCTCCATTAATTGTTTGAAATTTCAGTTTTTAATATTTGTGATTGGTTTGTGATCTTATATTTATTAATAATTTAGTTTTTATAATTTTAATCATTGATTGGGATAGTTTAATAAAATTAGGATTAATAGGAAATTGATAATTGTGGGGTTAAATTCTTACTTAATTGTCTATGTGGGAACGATACTTTACTTACTATTATATTACTTGTTGACCACATATACTTGCGTGTTGTGCATAATTAGATTTTACCCAACACCTCCTTTCTATTCATTACTTAATTACCAAGTTTACTTGCTAACCACAACACTTATCCAATACTTGTTACCCACAACTTTTACTTGGTCATCACATTAACCCATGTGATCTTGGTTGCCCATGGATCACCATAACCCATTGGATCATAGCTTCGGCTTTGGATTAGGTAACTTACTTAGACTTCTCCTTAACAACCACTTGGGCTTGCACATTAATTCTATTGAACTTTTCCATTAACTTCTATTGGGCTTACACTTCCTACACAATCCAACCAATTCATTTCCTTTGGCTTAAAGCCTTATAACATATTGCTTATGTATTATTCTCGTATTCTAACTTATATACTAATTCGTAATATACGATATTCCATCCTTCATACATACTCGTATAATACATCGTATCATATTCGTATTCATTACATTCACTTCCTTAACACTTTATTTTCCTAACATTCTCAAATTATGTGCACATATGAAAAATTACATTTTCCATACTTGAATTATTATTACATAATCCAACTCACTTCGATATTCTATCGTTATGTATTTCTCGGAAGTTCAAAAATAATTCCCAAGCAGAAATCGATGAATAGTGTTTTTCTAAAAATTTTCGAAAAACTATTATTTTCATTTTGGAAATTCAAACACTTAAATTTTCTCACACAGTCAAAATACTACGACATTCAGACGTTTTTAGGTTATAGAACGACAACCATCTTGCTTACTCAATATAACAACATATTAAAAAAATTTATTCATTATTAATTCGAATAAAATTATTTTACAGATTGTTCGATTTTCCGGGTCGTTATAATGTTTGTAGCTAAATGCTATATGATGAAATATGTTCTCTTGTAACGTATTTTTTCTAAATATAATATATATTTAGTTAATCTGAGTGTGATGACCAAATTTTGTTAATAATAATAAGGGAAATCATAATAATATAATTTATACCTTAAGAAGTCTTAAGCGTAATTAGATGTTTAAGAAGGAAATAATAATACCATTTTGTTTCTGTGACGCCCCCAAATTCGAGTATCTTCCAACCTAATAGATGGTGCTACACGGTGCTACTATTCACACATACATTCAGTTGAAAATACATCAAGATAGTGAATATGTCTACTATTTATTACATAATAATAACTCCCTTCCCAGGTTATTTGTAACCATTACATATGTTCTTCGTCATAGTATCAAATTAATACAAAAGTAATATTATTCTATTACAAGGATAACTATTTATCTGCCTTGGCCGTCCCTTTGTCCTTACCGAATCCTTCGATTTGTTCATTTTTAGCTACATTCATATGGTTCAAGTAAGAGTGAGCATAACTAGCTCAACAAGTATAACAATTATAGTCGAACAACATGCATAAATCATATGAATATATATCTTCCATAAATGAATTAATTGTTATGAAGTACTATGAATAAATCAAAATAGCACTTCTCTTTTCTTTAAAATGTTTAATGATGAACATCATCAATTAAACTTTTAGTTTGGTCAAAGACCTTAAGAATTTCATTCTTTTTTTCTTTGAAAAGGACAACCCAGTACTAAGTCCGTAAGTCTGACATTTCTTACAAGCACGTCTAGGTGATCAGCCTATATTACTCTATGTTGTACAACACTAATACATTAAACTTATCTACGTTTATGTTTTGGTAAACTCACATGCCAGTCGCATTACGAAAAAACATTTGTTTTTTCATATTAAATCTTCCTTTGAATCCATACCAAAATAGTTGGCACAAGATATCAACATCAATAATATCTTGATAGATTATAAGGAAATCCAAAAAATACTCTAAATTTTGTTTAGCCAAGTTAAATGGCTTCGACTTCTTTGTCAAATCAGCTCATGCATATAATACATGAATTATATAGAGCTTGTCCAAAAATAAGTATAGACAAGAGTTTAGAACACTTGCGTTCAGCGTCATCTAATGTTAATTCACTTTCCTTTTGAGTCGTTATAGATTCAACATAACATAATCACATATTATATCATGTTAGATCACATACAATCCATAAGTATTAACATTAATATATCTTCTTCTTCTTCTTCTCAGTCTAACTATCTTCTTGTTTAACTTTACTAACATTTGTTTAGACTAGTTAACGTTTATTACGGCTTTATAACATTGTATTGTTATAAGCAACACTCATTTGTTCAATGTTTAAGTAATTACCTTTCAAGCAATTTTAAACATTCATTCATCGTGAATACGGTTTACCATTTATTAACTTACTTTTGTAACCTTTTGTTAACTTTTAATTGTTGAACTTAAGGTTTTAATCATCATTTAGGACGTTACTTTATGTTTAATTAAGGTCATAATTCACCTTTAATCAACTTACCTTTCTTTTGTGTTCATATTTATTATTCTCTGCCTTTGGTCTAGGACCTATGTCTTTGTGATCTTAGTGTCCATTGTTATATGTCATTGTCTTTTAACGCATATCTCCAAAGGATCCGGGATCCTGGTCTTTATAGTGCCCCAATTACTTCACTTAGGTGGTATTTTGTGTACGCCTCTTTTAACGATGATTTCAACCGTTGAAGTACATTTTGACGAAGGTTAAACAATCTTGACATTATTCAGTCATTGGCAAGTTAACCCAACAAAGCATCGGAGGTGGTCCGATGGTGTCATCCATTGTAGCACATTTCAGCGAAGGTCTGGTGGTCCTGACATCAGTAACCATTGGCAATTAAACCCAGTGAAGCATCCGAGGTAGTCTGATGACAGTAGCCATTGAAGGAAATTTCAATGAAGGTCAGGATTCCAACTTTTTATAAATAAAATTGAATTTCCTCTATTAATTATTTTAAAATAGTAAGGAGTGGAATTGACTAATGTTGTTAGTTATGGGTAAAATGTGCAAATTTTGCAAAATAAACAAGTTGTTATAAAATATTCATTGTTATCGGGGAATATTCATTTGGTCGTGGAATATTCTTATTGTCGGGGAATATTCGTACAACGGTGCAGCCATTTGTGGGCCCCATAATGAAAAACTGTAGGATGAAGAAAATGACAAGTATGAGTTTTTTTATAAATAACGACGTAGTTGTTATCATTAACACTGTTGGAATACCTGGTGGTTAAAGTACATTAATACGCGTGGTTGCACAGTAGCACACGGTATTGCACAATATTTTTGGGATTATTGATTCTTACATAAGAAGACACTACTCAATAATTATTACAGTAATTATTGTTCAATATTTTATTTTATTGATTTAATAATTGCTGCGTTGATATTTTATATTATTGTTGCGTTTACGCCTGACTTGGTTCTGTTCTTTATTATTCTGTTAGGAATAACCTGTCTGTGTGGTCTCTATCGCATTCATGGTGAATCCTTCTGTTATTCCATTCTTTATTATTCTGTTGGAATAACCTGTCTAAGTGGATTACCACATGCATAGTTATTGACCCTTTGTATTCATTCATTATTAAATTGTGGAAATGATCTGTCTACGTGGATTATGAATAAAGTCATAATAAAAGCAATAGATTGATGAAAATCATGGGTATATGAATTATTAGTAATTGTTATGATGAGTTATGTTGGTTATTAAGAAAAAACATGAAAGTTTCTTAGAAATCACAAAGAGTTGAAAATCAGATTTTGGTAAAAATGGAACATGAAATTCAATTGACCATATCTCCTATTATATTTCGAATTTTTGAGTGTGGTCAAGTCCTAGAGTTAGATCTATGAGTTTGCTAACTTATCCAAGTGGAATCACTAGAAAAGGTGTTGTAGATTTTCGTGTGGACTATTTTTAGCAAAGGAGTCAAAAGTTGGAAAATAGCAAAAAGCTACTGCCCATAATTTTGTAAGAAATTTGTTTGCCACTTAATTTGTGAGAAAAATTCCGGCCTTTTGGGATATGAAAGTATACGGTATAAGGTACCTCCTGTCCAAAAATGAACTCATTCCAACTTAAAATGAGCAAGTTATGACCATTTCAATATTTAGGTTTTTTCGACAAAAAATGCTATAACCGGAGTTCTATAACTCTGATGACCATTAAATTTAAATTGGGAGCTCACGTTAACATGTGTGAGATCCTGCCAAGATTTGGGAATTTCTGGAGTTAAACTTGAGGTAGCTAATTTCTTAAGGAATTAATTAGAAATTAATTTTTGAAAAATAGTAAATGAATTTTAAAAATTTTGAGAAAAATATATGTTCAATATGGGACTATATTCTGCTAGATCCCAAAAAAGAAATATTTTGGGACTGATTTGGTATTTTTCATGAAAATGCAGTAGTTATGAGTATATGAGTTAAATGTGTTATTCGAAGTAACAAAGTTGAAAAATAGGATTTTATGGCTTGGAAATCCTATATAAGGTATATGCAGATTTTTGATAAGGGATTTGATCATTGGTGATGAAATCTTATGAGTATGACATTTTTGAACGATTAAATGCATTATTTGATAAAGTGTAAACAATTGAAATAAATTATTTATAAGTTTAAGAAGTGATTAAAATATTGTTATAATATTAATAATATTAGATTATGAGTTTATTAAGTGATTGATAATATTTGGATAAATTTAAAGTCTTTAATATTTATCCTTGTTTTAGTTTGATTAATGCTTATATCATTGTCATCATTCTCATGCTTATATGGTGATGAAAGTTATCTTTGGCTTACGTGCGAAGATGGACTGTTGTTTATTGAATTATATATCTTTGGCTTACGTGCAAAGATGGATTGTTCATTATTGGTTTTATTGTTTTATATCTTTGGCTTACGTGCAGAGATGGACTTGGTATGATTATGACCAGGGATTATTCGGTATAGTCATGACCATTGATGATTTAAAGAATATCCTTGGCCCGTAGTGCAGGGATGATTCGATGATGTGGTTTATTTATTAAGCTGAGTCTCAGCGATAAAAATTGATAAAAACTTTTTATATCATAAAAGATAGTATATTTTATTCTCTACTTGACTCTTTTAATGGATTGCTTGTTCCGTTGCAGTTAAACTTGATGTCTATTGTATTTTATCAGTTTAACATTGTTTAAGACTAATGATAACTTATTCTGCATTATATTAGTCATAATATTTCTTACTGGGCTAGTTGAGCTCACCCTTTCTTTCACTGTTCTTTTCAGGAAATGAGAATATAGCTAGGACGAGTCGGGGAACGGAGTGACGGTCCAGATGATAGCATTAGTAGTCCTCACTATTCTGTTAAATAGTGTGATAATAAATGTAATGAGGACTTCATTGAGTGTGTATACTGTCTAGATGACAATATACGTATTAAAACTCTTTGATTATGTCGTCGTATTTTGCACGACTATTGTATAATTAAGTTGTATTTGAATTTATGTACAATGTATCTGGCGACTTAAGATAAGTGATGAATACCTATTTTTGGGGGCGTCACACATGGACCATATAGGAGAGTATGATTGGGGTTCCTACACCTTTGCCTACTTTTTTAAGGGAATGCGCATGCGATCGCAAGGCTTGACCGAGGCGTGGTTAGGATTCTACCTGTTTCTGCTGGTGAGTGTTTCTCTTATCTTTTCCCATGTATAGGTTAAGAGTGTTGACTGACAACAGATGTTCCCTTTGTGTTTGCCGTTTTGGGCCTATGAGAGGCTTCCGTGTTTACGTCCTGTGAGCGTGTTAGGTTCAGACACCTATCCACGGGGACGGAGATGGCATCATTCTATATTGGCGGAGGTCCCTGTTGCTGAGGGTTTTACTCATTGTCGCCTATAGATAGAGTTATTGATAGCCGATGTCATTACATGGGTTCCCTACTCTGGAGAGCATTTGGGAGTTGGATTTGAGGATGGGCACCCGACTGGAGTAGAGTATGTCATTTCCACCCGCAGGATTCCTCTCATTATAGATGGAGGATGGGAGATCTATTTAGGAGAGCATGCTATTAGGAGCACTACAGGAGAGATCTGTATGCCGATCTTGCCTCCTGCCAGGCGTTATTGGCCTGTTTCGTAGTCACCCATCATTGACATCCCATTGATGAGGATTGATGGTTTTACATTGTCAGAGGGACCCTGGTCTCAGGAGATGTTCCCGCATTGGTGGATCCCTCATACCATTGGAGCTCAGACCCGCACCATACAGTTTATGGGGGATATGGTTCCAGGATTTGTGATGATGACGGATTGGCTAGCCTGTGTCAGAGATCTGACTCATGTGACACAGATTGATAGATTGACCCGGCAGCTGGACCGAACACATCTTTTCATTCGGTATTTGGGCAGAGATCCTTCAGGGGTAGATACTTTTGATCCCTCCAGCTCTGGCGCTGGCCCCTCAAGTGACCCATATGGATTTGACGGTGCAGATCCTCCATTGTATAGGCCTGACATCTGATGAGTGAGTTTTATACCCATGCATTAAGTGTGTTTGAGCTTAATCTTTTGAATGTTTTTAAGTGTTTATGTCTATTCATGCATGTTTTACGTTATTTTGTAGGAATTGGGACAAAAGTTACTTGGATCAACGTTTGAGGTGGCTAGATTCGTGTTTTCGGCTAGCCATTTACACAGCAGTCACTTTAGATCCAATTTGAGTATAGCTCTGGACCTTATTTTGAAACACTATGAAAGTTGTAGATCTACTTCTCATCTTTTCAGAACATCTTGAATCATCAAAATCGGAGTTCGGACGAAGAAGTTATAGCCGTTTTCCCAAAGGACGTCGGAGCAGAAAATGTCAAAACATGGGGCTAGCGCCGGGGCGCCCATTTTTGACCTATGCCCAGCGCCGGGGCGCTGGGGAGCAGGGTTTAAGCATCAAGCCTAGCACTGGGGCGCTGGGGAAGGGCTTGGTGATGGCCTGGACGCGTTTTGGACGAATTTTGACACCTTTTTGACTCAAAATTGGATTGGGTTTGTTCCTAAACTAAAAATTGGACTTGTAACCTATAAATACATGATGTAAGGCATAAAATAGAGGGAAAATACATAGATTAGACTAGACTAAACACTCCATTAGATTAAAATCAAAACCCTAGTTATTAATTAGCCATTGGAGATTGAAGCAAATTGAAGAATACTAAAGATCAAGAGCAAGAGCAAGAGGGGAGCATCAAATTTGCTAACAATAGATTCTATTCTCTTCTCTTATCATACTTTTATCTTTTAATGTCTATTCAGTTGTGGATTCTTGGTTTTAATTCATTAATTATGAACTAACTCTTTTATTAAGATTTCAATTGAACCTTTTATGGCTATAAATTAGTTATTTAATTTATTCCAATTATTTGTGTCAAAGTGAGTTGTTTATCTTGCCTTATGCTTATTGATTAATTATCTGATCAGTAATTACCTTATTACTCTAGAAGGAATTGGGAAAGGAATTCTAGGGTTAGAACTGGGCATGATGACATGTGACTTAGTTATTTGCACAGTGAATAATTAGGTTTGTGAATAGAATGAGAATATCTATTTGCCGCATTAACACATAAGGAATTGGGATTGTAGTGAGTTTAATTCAATTGTTTTGGATAGGGATATAGCAAAATTAACTTGGATTAAAAAGAAGGCAAATGATCACTTGAGAAAGGGCTTTTGGCATTTGTGAATTCCTGTTAACAATTCAGTAGACATAATAATTGGGATAATTAGATAATTGGTTTATAGTTCATAATTGAGGATATTGGAGTCTTAGCCTTTATTTATTTGAATTCATTTATAAAGTAACCTAGTTTTAATTGGTTAATTTAGTTTTCTTAATTAGAAAAATCACGATTTGAGATTGTTTAAATAAAATTAGTTTGGTTAATAATTAGTACTTGGTGATTTTTATTAAATAATTCGTCATGGGAATGATACTTTTCTTATCACTTTATTACTTGTTGACCGTGTATACTTGCACGTATTCATTGATTGCGAAATCAACCAACAAGTTTTTGGTGCCGTTGTCGGGGAATTAATTTAATAATTTTACCAATATTAATTTCAATCAAATTAGTCTTAATTTAAACATTTTTATTTTTATTTTTATTTTTCATTCTCTTCCTATATTTCTCTCTTTTTAGGTACTATGGATGACTTTGTGTATCAATGGCCATACACGAACATGACTCAACCAAGGGAGCGGAGATTGATGAGATGCGAGAAACTTTACGCATTGTCAAAGACAGATCGAGACACTTTCGAGGATGTTTGAAGCTTTTGAAGCTCAACGTCGTCAAAGTGTGGCGGTTACTTGTGATTATTGTGCTGGAAATCATATGAGTCATCAATGCGCCATCAGTTTCGAGCCGATACATTATAGTGGTGATTACCCCAATAGTTATGTCTATCCCAACAACTATCATCAGGATTGGGGGTATCACCCGGATTTTCCATGGAGTAACAATCAATATTAATTTTATGCTCCAAGTCCAACATACCCACCGGATTTCTCGTGTCCACCTCCACAACAACAGGAAGAACATTCAAATTGGGAGGAAGCCTTGGAGAGATGTATTAAAGCTTCGAAAAAGAAACACGAGGAACATGAAAAGAAACTTAATCAAACAGAGCTGAATATGCAAAACCTAAGTGCGTCGATCAAGAATCTAGAAAATCAATTGGGCCAGATAGCACATGCGTTGAACATTAGTCCTCAATACACTTGGCCCTATGACATGGATTCTGAGACTGATGGAGAGCCCGAACAAAATCTGCAACTAGATGAGCCACAAGATGTTGAAAGAAGGAAACAATTGGGACCCAAGAAAAGTAGATCGATGAAGATCTAACTGTAAGATTCAACGAAGATGAACTAATTTCATTAGTATCCCATGTGCCTCCTCCACCAAAGTTCAATAATCCAGGCAGTTTTACAAATCCATGCCCAATTGGCAGTCATGTCGTCGGCAAAGCTCTTTGTTACATAAGAGCCAGTACAGTTGTGGAGTCATGGTGGGATGAAAAGGAGAAGATAGAGGAAGATTCCATTGTGTTTACTAAGCTTCAATGCCCCAATCTGATCATAGACACATTGGGGAAAGCACCTAGTGGTTTACCGTACTTAATGGGGATCCTATCTCCAAAGAGCATGCTAGGTGACTTCAATTCAAGGGTTATTGTTAATGGGAACCTCCCAAAAAAGACATTGCTTCGGATGGATGGAGGGTTCCTCAATTTTCGTATTGGAATTGGATAGAGAAATGAAGAAGTCAGGCTGAGACTATGAAACAAACACTTATTGGGAGGCAACCCAAGTTTAATTTTTATTTTTTTTAGTGGTTGTATGCCTGTTGGGATCAGCGAGGGCTGGCTGAGTTCTTTGTCAGTCATCTAGGTTGTTCTGTAGAGTATTTTTCATGGATGGAGATAGAGACTGCATCGGCTGCGATAGTATCCACAGTGCAGGGGACTAATTCTAACGATGAGGAGCCTATAAAGGAGGCTGATATTCCCATCGATGATTTGACTGCTGGGCTGCCAGCATTTGTGATGGATTCTCCCACTCCAGGTGCCACTGTTACTCATTATTCAGCACAGCATTTGGAGTAGAGCTTACATTTGATGACTTATGATAGAGATCAGGCTAGGGCCGCGATGTTGACAGCTCTTGAT
This sequence comes from Panax ginseng, assembly GCA_020205605.1. Classification (NCBI taxonomy): domain Eukaryota; kingdom Viridiplantae; phylum Streptophyta; class Magnoliopsida; order Apiales; family Araliaceae; genus Panax; species Panax ginseng. The sequence goes on along the minus strand of CM035130.1, from coordinate 89,448,576 downwards.
GAGAGAGATACCACTCTGTAGAGAGGGATGAGGCTAGATCAGCCAGGGATGCATTGATTGTAGAGCGGGATGCCGCTCTATCTGCTAGGGATATGGCCATTGCAGATAGTACTTCAGTTCGATCCTAGATGACTGTTAGTCTTGCCGACATAAGTGCTTACATTGATGAGCATTATCCCACCATGCAGTTAACCTCTGATCTGCTAGCTCTTGTAGATACCCTTGGGCAGGAGCTTGCAGAGCTACCTTCCTCTTCAGAGAGTGATGCCATATTAGATCTGATAGTCTGCATACACACAGATCTATAGTTAGTTTTGTATTTTCCTGGACAGACTAGCTTAGCCATTTTGTCATGTACATCACATATGTATATATCGAACAGTATTATGTATGGCAGGGAAATATATTTTGATTCACTTCCCTTTTAGTTATGCCGTGATACTTGCTTGATATTTTTATGTTTCTCCAGGGCCTTGTGATCCTGATGCATTCTGAGCTTATCCTTGATAGATGGACATTGAGATGTCACAAGATCTCTCAGAATGGATCATTGATTTCTGTATATCCCTACCATCTTTGGTGTCTTGGGATTGGTATCTATATGGAAAAGTGGAAAGGAGGGTGGTTTCTTCCTCTCTGAGATTGACTGCACCACAGATGGTCGTCGGTACTTCTATTTGTGAGAAGCTTTGTTAATTCCATCTCTTATGGGTTGGTATTTCTCTTTGAGGCTCGATCACAGCTTAGATGGTCACCGAATCTTCTATTTGTGAGAAGAGGTTGGGTAATTCTATCCCTTTGATCTGAAACTGATGAAATGTGGTGAATTGAAGGTTGATCCCAGTACCGTGTGACAAATATTTTTGTTCTGGTAGGGGTTAGACTGAACCATAAATGGCTGCCTATGTACTCCTATTGAAGAGGAGATCAAGTCTGCGTAGTTCGAACCTAGTGTAAGAGGTTCAACGCTGAATGTGAAAGGCAGAAAGGTGTAGAAATGTTTTTGTTGTTTTTGTTGAGAAAGGGCAGAAATGTTTTTGGTGTTTTTTTTATTGCGACCGGGCCATATAGAATATGGTTATCTACGTACTCCTATTGAAGAGGAGATCAGGTCGACGTATTTCGCCCCTCAGGATGAATCGCAGCTGAAGAAAAGCATGAATCCCATGTGCAGGCTATACTGCGGAGAATAGAAAGTTTGATCCCATAATGGGGATAAACTGCAAGTGCGGAAAAAGTTTGATCCCGTCTTCAGGACAAACTACAAGCGTAAAAAAGTTTAATCCCGTCTTCAGGATAAACTGCAGGTGTGAAAAAGTTTAATCCCGTCTTCAGGATAAACTACAAGTGTGAAAGGTTCAATCCCGTCTTCAGGATAAACTGCAAGTGTGAAAGGTTCAATACCGTCTTTAGGATAACCAAAATTGTATGAAAAGTTTGGAATGAAGTGACACCAGGCTGCTGGTTTGAAGTGTATGTTTCCCTGAGGGGCAGAAGAGTATGTAAAAAGGAGAGGGTTCAAAATTGGAATGACTGGTGATTTGATGATTAAAACCAGGATGTTTGTTTGATGGTAAGTTCAGACATAGTACCGTATCACAGCGTCCGAGTTGATAAGTTGTGGAAATTCATTTCCATCCATTTCTTGCAATCTAAAAGCACCTCATTTGAATACCTCCTTGACAACAAAGGGGCCTTCCCAGTTAGGAGCGAACTTTCCCTTAGATTTATCTTGGTTGTCAATGATCTTCTTTAAAACCAAGTCATGTTGTTTGAAATGTCGTAGTCGGACTTTTCTGTTGTAGGATTGTGCGATCCTTTCCTGATATAACTGACCATGGAAGATAGTCGCGGTTCGCCTTTCGTCTATTAGAGATAATTGGTGATACCTGTCTTGTACCCATTGGTCTTCATCCAATTAAACATCCATCAACACTTTGAGGGATTCCATTTCCACCTCTATGGGGAGCACTGCTTCCATCCCATAGACTAATGAGTAGGGGTTTGCCCCAGTGGAAGTACGCATGGAAGTTCTGTAGGCTAATAAAGTCAAAGGCAAGAGGTCAGGCTATTCTTTGTGATTGACGGACATTTTTTGCATGATCTTTTTGATGTTTTTATTAGTCGTTTCAACAGCACCATTCATCTTTGGACGGTAGATGACAGAGTTAAGGTGTTTGATGTGGAATTTTCTGCATAACTCCTCCATCATTTTGTTGTTGAGGTTCTTAGCATTGTCTGACACAATGACCTCTGGTTGTCCATATTAACAAACAACATTGTTTCTAATGAAAGCAATGATGACTTCTTTAGTAAACCTGGGGAAGGAAGCTGCTTCTACCCATTTGGTGAAGTCGTCTATCATGGTGAATATGAATCGATGTCCATTAATGGCTTTGGGCTCGATGGGCCCGATCACGTCCATTCCCCACATTGAGAAGGGCCATAGCGAACTCATATTGCGGAGTTCCCTTGGAGGGGAGTGGATAGCATTCCCATAAATCTTGCATTGATAGCACCTCTTGACGTGATCATCACAGTCAGCTTTAAGTGTAAGCCAATAATGCTCCGTTCTGAGAATCTTCTTGACAAGTAGGGGTCCGCTCAGGTGAGGGCCACATACTCCACCATGAATTTCATCCATGAGTCTCTGAGCTTGGTCTTTATCCAGACATCTGAGGAGACCTAATCCTGTATTTCTTTTGTAGAATGCATCTCCGCTCAGGTAGAATTTCATAGCAAGTCGATGAATCTGCCTCTTCTCAGTTAGGCTTGCCTCAGCGGGTGTAGATCCATCTCGCAGATAGTCCTTGATATGCTGATACTAAGGGCTATGGATGGGAGGTATTTCATCTGATACTTCTCCAACATAATTCCTATAGACTAGGGCTTTTTTTAGAGCAAACGTAATGCTTGGCATGTTTTCTTTGTCAGGTATGTGAACCAAGGAGGCCAACATTGCTAATGCATCTGTAAAATCATTCCTATTACAAGGAATGTGTAGAAAAGAGATTTCTTCGAACTCCAAAGCCATCTGCAAAACTTGCCGATGGTAAGGCAGCAAATGTAATTCTTTGGTTTGATAGATTCCCGTGGATTGTCTAATTACGAATTCGGAATCCCCAAAGACAGTTAACCGTTTGGCGCCCATTGAACGGGCAAGTTTTAGCCCCATGATACAACCTTCATACTCAATTTGTGTTGTTGGTCTTTGATAAAGCGCAATTTAATGGACGACAGATATCTGCTCCCGTCTGGGATAATAGAAGCTGCTCCCGGCTCCAGAACCTTCTGCGTTAACAGCTCCATCAAAACACATTCTCCACGTACGGCCTATATCGTACTGATGGTGTAGCTGAACTGTTATTATCCCTTCATCGGGGAAGTATGTTTCTAAGGGTTTGTAGTCCCCTGTAGGTGCGGCGACCAGTTAATCCGTAATTCCTTGACATTTGACAGACTTTTACATCACATGAGCGATGTCAAATTGTTGTAGGATCAAGCGCCATCCGGACACGTAAACAATTGATATGGGCTTCTTTGAACACATACTTGAGAGGATCTACGCGGGATATGAGATGGGTTGTGTGACCATGGAGATAATGTTGTAACCTCATAGAAGCCCATGTTAAGGCACAAAATTTTTTCTCAATCAAAGTGTACTTATGTTCACTGATGATGAATCTTTTGCTGAGGTAATAGATAGCTCGTTCTTGGCCTTTATCGTCTTTTTTGCCCCAGTATACAGCCCATGGCATTGTCATTAATGGACAGGTACATGAACAGGGGAACATCATCCCTGGGAAGTACGAAAATAGGAGCTTTAACCAGCTGCTCCTTGATTGTGAGGAAGGCTCTCTGACACTCATCATTCCATTTTATAGAGGAGTTCTTCCTTAACAACTTGAATATTGGCTCACAGGTTACTGTTAGTTGAGAAATGAACCTGCTAATGAAGTTGATCCTTCGCAAAAATCCCTGTATTTCCTTCTCTGTCTGAGGAATGGGCATTTCCTTGATGGCCTAGATTTTGGTAGGATCCAGTTCAATACCTTTAATAATTTGAACAGGAAACCTAGAAACTTGCCTGACTTAACACCAAAGGCGCACTTGGCGGGATTCAACTTCAAGTTGTACTTCTGTAACCTATTGAAAAGCTTTTTGAGATGGTCTAAGTGGTCATCCTCCTTACGTGATTTAACAATGATGTCATCCACATAGATCTCTATCACTTTGTGCATTAAATCATGGAAGAGAGCCATCATAGCTCGCTGATAGGTTGCCCCGACATTGATGAGGCCGAATGACAACCGTCTGTAGCAAAAAGTTCCCCAAGGCGTGATGAAAGTAGTTTTCTCACGATCTTCCTCAGCGACCATAATTTGATGGTACCCCGCAAATCAATCAGCAAAGGAGTACATGCCGTATTGAGCAGTATTGTCAATAAGAATGTGGATAAATTGCACGAGAAAGTTATCTTTAAGGCAAACTTTGTTCAAAATCCCGATTATCCACGCAGACTCGCATCTTTCCCCCTGGTTTAGGCACGGGAACAATGTTGGATATCCACTTCTGATATGTAGACACCATGATAATGCCAGCTTGAAATTGTTTCACAATTTCTTCTTTTAACCTTTAAACTCCATTCAGGTTTCAATCGCTTGTGCTTCTGCCTAACTGGTTTAAATCCTTCTTTAATAGGAAGGCGATGAAGAACAATATCAGTGGACAATCCCACCATGTCTTCATGAGACCATGCAAACACATCCTGAAACTGGGTTAATAGTGCAACCATGTCATTCTGTTGATTTGTGGTAAGGTCTGAACCAATTTGGATTAGCTTAGGGTTGTCTAAGGTTCCAAGATTAAAAGAAGTGGTTTGATCAAGATTGGGTTTGGTTTTGTCTGCGACCCATTCCTTAATCTCCTGAGGTGTCTCAATGTCCTCTTATATATCCATCAAGTCTGAGTCCAACTTTGCATCAAAGTTACATCCCTTGTGGAGAGAAGGCACCTCATCAGCAAGTACAAGCACATCTAAATTCAGAGTCCTGAAACAAAATATTATTTCACTTAATATATGTAACTGTTCGATCATACAAAAGTGTTTGCATGTACTTGATAAAATAACTGCTAGTAATGTAAAGGAAAGTAAGCAATTAAAGTTATCTATAGGACAGAGGGGTTTTTCTTCCAATTTTACCCTTGTCGACCAATACATGGAGTGCTGCTCCAATTATAGAGGTAAAAGTCCTGATGGACTGCAGTGATGGAAGGATCGTCTTTGTCCTCCTTTTCTCGAATGATAACCATGACATCTGGGCAATCATCGTCTAGGGTGTATCTGTTTGTATGTTCATCATGAACAATGACGCGTATGCTTTCCATCATCAAGGCAATGTCATGTTTACGTTTCCGTTCCTTTTCTTCCACTTCTGGATCAGGAATCAGCACCTCTTTTACTTTGATTGGCACTGGTTTACGAAACAACATGGCTACAACATGGGCTGACACCTTTACTGGAGATTGTATCAACTAATGGGGTAAAGGTATAGAAAATCGTCGTGCGACAGAAGCCTGAGGAACCTGCTTGTGCTTATTAGGATTCCTGCGACTAGAACTGGCAGAATAGCCTAGTCCGACTGTTCTAATTTGACTGGACACTTGGATAGGGTGCTTAATACCCTGCTTATCTTTACCAAGCCCTTGTCCAAGTTGATGACCCAATAACATCATTTCTTGAGTAGCCGACATAACCTCGGCAGAAATCTTAGGTAAGGGAAGTGGCGCTCCAATAGAATGGTATTGCGTTGTACTCACTTCCAAAGTATGGAAACTGGCCGATTCAACTTCCAAATTAAAGCTGATGATTGGTAGAGTTCCTTGTTCAGGACATTCCGGCTCAACATTGATAGTGACTAGAGTGTTATTAACAATGTATTTGAGTTTTAAATGTAAGGTGGAGGGAATAGCTCCAGCCATGTGTATCCATGGTCTCCCCAATAGCAGGTTGTATCCTGAATCTATCTTGAGGACGTGGAAGGATACATTGAATGAATTTGGACCAATCTCAATTGGTAATTCAATATTTCCAACGGAATTTCGTCGGGATCCATTAAAAGATCTGATAACCGTATGGCTGCTTTGGATTCACTTGAGATTGACATTCATCTTTACCAAGGTGGCATAAGGACAAATATTTAGAGATGAGCTTCCATTTATCAGAACTCCAACTAGTATGTACCCGGAAGACAAAACTACAATGTACAATGACTTGTAATGACCGGTCCCTTCGGGCGGTATGTCATCATCAGTGAAGGATATCACATTGTTGTTGAAAATGTGATCAACTAGATGTTGAAATTTTTCCACTTCCTTCGATTTTGGCGGTAGGCTTCTTCCAAAACCTTGAAGAAGATCTTAGATGATCATTAGAAGAGAAAACCAAGTCCAGTATTGAAATCTGTTGTGGAGCTTCTCGCAAGCTTAAAACCACTTTGGCTTCATTGTGACCCATAGTGCGGAGGAATTTTTTAATCCTCTCCATGAGAATCATACGCTTTGCTTCGCAAGTAGGTTTCATAACCCGTTGAGGAAGATACAGTGGTTTTTCCCTCTACACTGTAGTAGAGATATGAGATGTGGATCCTTCAACTTCTCCATAATTCCATGGAACTTTGTGTAAGCTAACAACAATATATTGTGGTCTGAAAGGTAAAGAAATTGGCTCTGGTGCGGCCACTTTCAAAGGATTGTCAGGTCCTTTTAGTTGAATTGGTTTTATGGTAAATACTTTGATAGTCTCATCATCCACTTCAGATATAACTGCTACTGATCCCTTCCATTTGGTAGGACATGCATTCCTACCCTTGAGTTGCACAGTGTAATCATCTGCTATTTGCAGGACATCGCTATCAATAAAATTCTGATTGAGATGGCGGAGTGGCCAACACTCTTCTGTGCTGTGACCGCGAGAATGTGAATGATATTGACACACTTCATCAGAAATGAACCGTCCTGAGCGGGGATTGATTGGAGGGATAAGGAAGGTAATTCTTCCTTCGTTGATCAGCATCTGTAGTATCTCCTCCATAGATTGGCCCAGATAGGTAAATTCTCTATGGTTGGCAAAATCCCGATGGACTTTAGCATTTTCTCTCTTCGCAACCTTATCCTCCATAACTTCGCTTTTTAAAGGCGGTGATGAAGCATTCATAACAAATGGAATGAGATAGGAATGGTCCTGCCTGATTAATTGGCGTGTGACTTGATGTTGGTGGGTCACGAGTTCCGCCAGTTGCTCAATTTGTTTGTAAAGAGCCTTTATCTTTTGTTCCATGGTAAATTGGAACTTTGTATAATCCCATCTGTCAACACCGTCTTTGAGGGTTTGGGATGATTCACCATTAGAATTGGAACTCTGTCCAGTGCTCCAACTAATCATGTTGATCTCTTATTTTTGTGTTGAGGAAGAAGGTTGTCTTTCACATGAGGCTGATCTAGTTTGGTGACCACGATCTCACCGTTGTCTAATAAATCTCGGATCTTGTGTTTCAAGGTCCAACAATCTTGAGTATCATGTCCAGGTGCTCTGACATGATAGGCACACTTCCGAGTAGCATTAAAACCCCTCCCATTAGGGTTGGCTGGTGGAAGAAGATGTGTAATTTTCTTTTGAGTAGTTAGAAGAGCAAAAATATTCTCGAGCGAATCACCTAAGGGTGTGAATGTTTGAGGGCTCTTAGCATCTCCACCTTTAGGCAATGGAGGGTTTAAAGATTTTACTTGAAAAGGGGAGTAGTTTCTCCTCTGCACATGCATGCTTTGATTTCCTTTTTGACTTTGTAGTATCAAGGAAACATCCTCCTCTTTCTTTTTATGGACCCTCCGGGGGTTGTTTCCATAAGATCCTGACTTGATGTGCTTAGAAACAACTTTAAGAGCGGTTAGGTCTTGAATTTTACCAGACTTCAATCCCATTTCAGCCATCTCTCCGTGTTTGATCATTTCAGAGAATGGTTTGCCAATACCATCTAAGACTCTTTCATAGAAAGGAGCTTCCTATACATCTATGAACGTCATGACCATTTCTGATTCCATCATGGAAGGAATAACTTGAGCAGCAAGGCGCCTCCACCTTTGAGCATACTCTCTGAAAGAATCATTAGACTGTTTCTTGACCTTTGTAATTTGGTACCGGTCAGGAGCCATCTGAGATTGAAAATTGTATTGAGTGAGGAAGGCGTGAGCCAGCTCTTCCCAGCTATGGATCTTTGAGCTGTCTAATCTTGTATACCATTAACGAGCTTCTCTAGTCAGACTTTTCTAAAACAGCTGCATTATGAGCTTTTCATTTTCCGCATAAGACCCAAGTTCTCCAACGAACACCTTTAAATGTGTATAAGGATCCCCTAATCCATCATACTTTTCAAAATCAGGGGTTTTGAATTTCTCTAGATAATGAACACCAGGGAAGATGCAAAGGTTAGCATATGAAACACTTCCATGTGTTCCAATCCCTTTGAGAACACGGATAGTCTCCTCCATTTGGAGTACTTTCTTCCTAATATCACCGGTGTCTGGATCTCCTCTGAGATGGGTGCTTTCAGGGTCTTTGTTGGTAGTATCCAACGGAGGTTCTAGTTTTATTTTATCTAGACCTTGTGTTCTTCCTTGTGTAGAGGATTCTGTATGTGGAGGCATCTTTGAGCCTTGAGTGGATTGATGCAATTCTTTAAGTAAGACAACAAAATTAGGGATTTGTTTACTTAATCCATCAAATTCTTCATGAGAAACAGGATTAGACTGGTCAGACGAAGACATGATTGGTTGTAGGGTCGTGGCCTTTTTGGATTTTGAGCGAGTAACAGGCCCAATGATTTCCCTACGAAAGACTTATGTAGTTTAGTCTTAGGGTAATGTAAATGTTATGTCCGTTTTAGGAATATTTTCCTGCAAAACCGGGTGTTAATTGATAACATGTATGCACAGATAATCTTCATATTTTGCATTATATAAAGATGAGCATGGAGTAAAATTACAAGTAAATGCTTTTACAAGTAATTGAAAATAGAAAGCATGAAGGACTTTCCTCCGCGTTTGGTTTATCAGAGGTTGACCTATCTTAGGGTTTCTCTCGCGGCTTTTTGGCATGAAGGTTCCCAGAACATCGCAATCTACATGACGGGAAGTTAATCTGGTCTTTCAACTAGAGCGAATCTAGGTGGTGCACAATATCACAGATAGAGGAACCACACAACATACATTCACATATAGCCTCTTGATGGAGGAACCACACAACATACATTCACATACAACGTGACTCACTGTTTATGAAAATGATGACATGTGCGAAGCACTAATATCACAGATAGATATAGTATAGTGCAGTAAGTAAAATGCATTCGTACACATTCATCATAAATGTAAATGCAATATTCACACACAAGCATACAACAGTTTTGAAAAGCTTGTAATAGCGGCTTAAGCCCTCTTACTGGAGTCCCCAGCAGAGTAGCCACCTATCGACGTCGGGATTTTTGGTGTCCCCTTTCCTTACTTGTTCTTTGGTGTTCTCATGTTAATGTGAGATTTGTTTGAAAAAACAAGTGAAAAGGTCTGACATGTATAATGTTGACGATTTGACTTTAAGAGTCGCCAATTGGTGAATTTAACTGGTTGACCGAAAAAGGTTTGCACATTAACCTAGTGATGTGACACTGCTAGACTGGTCTGTGAAACCGAGATTCATTTTGGGTCCGGGGGCTTGATTATGCGGAGGGAAGGTGTTAGGCACCCCACGACATCCGTGTTGCCACGGTGACCGCCACTTTTCAAAGAAACTGTTATATGAACGTGTGTGTATGTGTGTGTGGATCAATGTGCAATTATTTGGAAGTAGTGCTACACCTCGTTCGCACCAATATACATAGGGTTTGAATTTATGAAAAATTCAGTTTTAAACAGGATATAGAAATGAAGTTTTATAAAAAGAGGTTTTTCAAACCCTGTGCTCAATAGTAATTGAGGCCTTTGATACTTCCATTTTATTAAATATTCGGCTTATGTATTTTCGAGATGCGAAGCATGCTCGAGAAAACAATATACAGTAGTGTAGAACTCCTCACGGGCATGACAGGCATCTAAGGAAATTCAGACACTATAAAATAATGTACAAGCAGCTTACAGCTGAAAAATGTCCATCACAAGAACCGAATCTAGATTCAGTAGACTGAATCTGTGATCACATGATTCCTAGACGCACATGATACTGCCATTTTGTATGGAAAGCAGTAAACAGTTATATATGTATATAAAAGATGTAAATATATATATATATATATATATATATATATATGGACATGATTAACTGCCACGAAGTAAACTCCAAGCGGGACCAAATGTAAATAAAGCTGTAAAAACGATCAACTGCCACGAAGTAAACTCCAGGCAGGACGAAATATGAATAAAGTTGTAAAAGGCCACGAAGTAAACTCCAGGCCTAACAGAAATGTAAATATATATATATATATATATATACAAAAGCAGTAAACGCACTGGATGCAAATCCAGGCTCATCGGATATGTTCGACAACAGTTATATATATATAAGTATATATATATATATATAAAAGCAATAAATGCTCCGGAAATAAAATCCAGGCCCATCAGATATGTCTAACAACAGTTATATATATATATCTATATATATATATAAGCAAATAAACGCCCCAGACCGAAGTCTAGGCTCAATCGAGACATAACTTGATAATGTTAGTCCATATATGAAATATATACATATATAAGTATATATATACAGACAGAAATGAAAACCACGGACCGAAGTCCGGGCAAACGCACACAACACGACTCTCAATGTGTATAACAGTGTGTGCTAATATGAGAAGAAGGCTTTATAGAATGTGAGCAAGCTTATAATGGGCTGCCAATGTATACTTCTATGACTTTATATGGATAAACACTCATCTCCCGCCGGATAAAAAGATAGCTATATGTGAGCTAACAGATGTTTAGAGATGAGGAAACACTCAATAGGGGTGTATACAGAGTAAAATGGACAGGGCTTCCTCGTCTTTTCCTCTCCTTTTCTCCTTCAAATGGCTGACCCCAAGGTCTATATTTATAGACTGATGGCCGCAGGTACACCTGTGGTAGCCGAGGTTGTACCTGCGGCTGGTCGTGGTGCATCTGGGCCTCGCGGGTCTCGTCGTCTCAAAGTACAAGCACTCGTGCACTGTAATGTCCACTCAAACTTACAGAACTTCAATCCGAACATCCGAACGAGGTATATGTGACCTTCTTCAGACCTCTTGTGTCGAGAGTTACGCAATGACATAGATTAGAGGTTGTACGAAGTCAAGAAGAGGGGTCTATGCCCATGGTCTTCATGCTTCAAATTCTATCTGGTGTACTGCCACGCGTAATAGTCACTCTGGATTGTAACTCCTCGGTTGTTGTGGGAAATTGTTGGATGTATGTATGTATGAAGGGTTGAGACGACGCACAAGTGTTGAAGGGGGTAATATGACATTTGACTCTTCGTCGGGGTTATCGCCGGTTTTAGTTGAAAGTAGACATTGCTCAGGGTTACATCTGAGATTGGACTACTTGTTGGTATGCCGCGATATCATCTTGTAAGAGAAAATATGGAGGCGGTAAGTATGATGTTTTGACTTCTCACCGGGGTTATCGTCGGTTTGACCTGAAAGAAGACGTTGCTCAGGGTTACATCTGAGATTGGACTGCTTGTTTGTATGCCTCACTATCATCTGTGGGTGTGCCTGTCTGTCCGGTATTAGCTCCGAGTCTGAGGTATGAGTGCCTCGGCAGGTGGTCTGAGTTTGAAGTTGATCGCATGTGAAGCAAGCATTTTTAGGGTTATCGCCGGAATTGCAATGGCATCCCTTGGGGCTATCACCAAGGGTGGAGTCGCTACTCCCGCTGTTGTCTCTGGGACTGGAACTGAACGTCGCGGTGTTATCGTCGAGACAGAATTGTCCTCTCCGGTGTTGTTGTCATTCTTTTGATCTACGTGCCTCGGGGTTATCTTCGAGGTTGGAAATGATAATCCCGGTGTGTGTTCTGGGGTTTGAGATGAAGTTCCCGGTTTGTGATCTGGGTTGGGACTGATATGCCCGGTTTGTGTTCTGGGTTAGAATTGAACTTCTAGTAGTATCCAGAATGGATGTAAGCTATCTTCTAGGGTTATCTCCGGAAGACGAATCTGCCCTCCTGCAATTTTCAGTAACAGGCGTGCAGAAAATTTCGAGTGTCTACAATTGGTATGAATTTTATTATGAATTTTGTACCTTTTTCTGTTGAGGTTATTATTCACGTATACGGCACTATTCACGAATATGGCACTATTCACAAAAAAATTAAATTTTCTTTTCTTGGTCCAAGATGTCTATTATGGTTACTATCTTTGATTATATCCATATTTTGATCTTCATTCTTGAATTTTGCTCCACAATTGATTATTATGGAGTATTTTTAAACATGGATAAACAAAAGTACGAATCCCTAATCTTTGTCCTTTTATCTCACTAGATTCATTTCTTTAAAATATTTTTTATTATCCTCAGTCCTAAATGATGACATAACTGAATATCTTTAGCATGTAGTGCAAAGATGAATGATTACCTGATGAATATCTTTGGCCTGTGGTGAAAAGACAGACAGGTGTTGAGATGAACATGACCAACTGCTGATACAAATGAATATCTTTGGCCCGTAAAGCAAAGATGAATATTTGGTTCAAGATGTATATTGGTTGATGTTACAGGGATAAAATATTGATGATGTACTTTTAAATCATAGAAGATAGTAGATTTCATTCTCTCCTTAACTCTTCTAATGGATTGTTATTTTCGCTACGAATATTGATCTAAAACATGTTGTCCATTATATTTTATCAGATTTGTTGAAGGCTAACGATAATTTGTTCTACATTATCTTAGTCATAATATTCTTTACTAGGCTAGTTGAGCTCACCCTTTTCTTTTTTGTTCGATTTTTCTTCTCAGGAGGTGAGAATATCACGAGAACTAGTCGGGGTGTGGAGTGATGTTTCAAGTAAGTTGTTTTAGCAGTCCTCGTTATTTTGTAAAATAGTGTATCAATAATTGTAATGAGGACTTATTTGAGTTTGGATATTGTCTATAAGATAATATTTGTATTTAAACTCACAGCATATGTGTTATCGTATTTTGCATGACAATTGTAATAATGAAGTTGAAGTTATTTTCTGTACCATGTATTTGGCGACTCAGAATGGGTTGTGTGGACCTATTTTGCGGGCGTCACAATTGGTATCAAAGCTTAGTGATATGATCTCTGATGGAAATCTAGGGATAGAACTAGGAAGGGAGTGACGAATAAATCTTTCGCTATTGTGTCCTACCTAAGGTTATTTGTGTTTAATTGGTCGATCGGAATATAGGGATAATATGTGGAATGTCAATTTCTTTAATTAACCCTTATTTATGGCAGTATTTGAGAATGGCAGCTGAAATTGTTAACAATGGAGTGAATGAGATCGTGGAGATACCTTTAATCACCAACCAGGAGAACGTGCAATAGGACGACAATGTTCCTCCTTCAAAACAACACCACTGATCAAACGATGAATGATGGGATGTTTAGAAGCTTTTTGCAGTTCATGCAAAATCAGATGAGGGAGACTCGTGTACAAAATACGGGTGGAAATAATAGCAATGCTGTGACGCCCCCAAATCCGGGTATCTTCCAAGCCGACAGATGGTGCTCCACGGTGCTACAGTTCACACAAACATTCAATCGAAAACCCTCAAAAGAATGAATATATCTTATATATATTGAAAATCAATATTACCATTCCCCATGTTCTTTGTAAATGTTACATTTGTTCTTGTCATAATATCAAACATTATTATTTACAAACCTATACTATTATATAGGTAAGCTACAGGTTCGCCTTAGCCTTTCCTTTATCCTTTCCGGATCCTTCGGTCCGTTCGGTTAGCTGCATTCATATGGTTTAAGCAGGAGTGAGCATGACTAGCTCAGTGAGTACAACAATTCTATTTAACAATATGCTTGAATCATACAAATCATATATCTTCAATAACTGAACAATAGTTATGAAGTACTATCGATAATTCAAAATAGCAGTTATCTTTTCTTTAAAACGTTTTACAATGACAATATTCAGTAAAACATCAATTCCGGTCCAAGACCTTGAGCATTTCATACTTTTTTTTTGAAAAGGACATCTCGACACTAAGTCCGTAAGTCCGGCATTACTTACGAGCACGTCTAGGTGATCAGCCTATAGTACTCTATGTTGATCAATACTACATTCTTTAAATGTATGTACGTTTAAGTTGTGGCAACCTCACATGCCTGTCGTTTGATGACAAAGCATTTGTTTAGCATACTCAGTCTTCATTTGAAAACCATACCAATATAGTTTGGTAAAACTTTGACCATACTTTAATGGATTATAAGAAATCCAAAACATCTTAAGTCTAGCCGAAAGAATTGGGCTTTGACTTCATCATATATTAATTCATGCGTAAGAATACATGAATCACAAAGCTTGTCTAGATTGAACATAGACAAGGGTTATAATACTTTCCTTCAACGTCTGTTACTGTTATTACACGTTCACTTTAAGTCTTTAAGGTCTCTACAGTAGATGATCACATAACACATTAGGTCATGAATAAACATACATGGTTCCTAATGAATCTTACCCTTCTTCTCAATCTAATTCTGTATTAGATTTGTTACTATTGGTTTTGACTTTCTGTTATGGCTTACATCATCATTAGGTTCATGATCAATTGATTATCTTCAACCTGTAGTGATCGTAATTTAAGGTCTAACAATGTCTTAACAATGTTATAATTAAGCTTTAGTTCATTGTTAATCAATTAACATCCTTTCTCTACTTACAAATATTCTTTACTGTCAAAACCCTAAGGTTGGTCTTTGCTTGGTATAAGCATTCCTTCTTTGTCTTGCCGTATTGGCCATGCGCGAGTTAGCGATGGCAAAGGTCGATTGCTTCGTGTCTGTGGCTTGAATCCTTGTGTAGTGGGGGCGGCTCATTGCTGGTGCCACTCTTTAGTGCCTAAACTCCATATTCTGCACCGCGACTTAGTACAATATGTCGTGCTATAGCGCGACTCCTCGAGAGGTCGACACATTGTCTGCGCGCAACTGTTGTCGCATACACATTAAGCCTTTCATTTGGTCTTGCAAGACCATTTCTACGCACTGCAGAACGATGAATTTTTTTTTATTTACATAACGAACTTCCCGAACTCCAAATTTGATCATTTTAATTCCGAATTGGCTTGTTCAAAAGAAATTAGGTAACAAATCACATACTCTACATGTTCATGCAATAATTTTATATTTTTGACTTTGTTAACTCAAAATTCCCCTATTGGTTTATTTTTAACGAAAACGATAAACGTTCGTGAACGTTCAACGTTCGTTTCTTCGTTCTAAGTTAGAATTCAGCCATTTTTGAGTCCACAACTCTATAATTCCAAATAAGACTTGTTCCCATCAAAAACCAACGTTCCCGAGCTTAATATCAAAATTTGACTTCTAATCCGAGAATTTCACAAATTCGACAATTATCGTCCAATCGTGAAAATTTTGGCATAGCTTCTTTACTTATGATTTGATTATCATTTCAAATGGAATCTATCCATCATATTGACATCCTAACCTACACATTACATTAACTTATTTTCATGATAAGTTACTACTTGTTCTTCATGAGCTTATAACTTATCAAAGTATAAATTTCATATAGTTTCAATTCCCATGACTTATGATAGTTTAAGTCTTTTAACCAACATTCTTACATTCTTTTATCAAACTAACTTCATTCATGTAAACATGTTACAAGTCTTACAAGTTCTTCCTTAGTTCATAGCATATCTATGAACAAAGTGCTTATTCATGGCTTATTAAGACTTAAGTCCTTAGATTCTTCATTATTATAATTTCTTAGCATACATGTCAATTAATCCAAACTTCTCTTATCAACCTACAATGGTAGAGATGGAAGACTAATGATATGACGCCCCCAAAACACGTATACATCACCCATTCTGAGTCGCCAGATACATGGTACATAAATCAAATACAAACTTAATTATACAACTGTCGGGTAATATACGACAAAACGTAAGCTGAGAGTTTTAACACGAATATTGTCTTCTAGACAATAACCACACTCAATGGAGTCCTTATTACAATTATTATCACACTATTTCACAGAATAATGAGGACTACTAAAGCCGCTGATCCTGGACCATCATTCCATTCCCCGACTAGTCCAAGCTATATTCTCATTTCCTGAAGAGAACAATGAAAGAAAAGGGTGAGCTCAACTAGCCCAATAAGAAATATTATGTCTAAGATAATGCAGAATAAATTATCATTAGTCTTCAACAATGTTAAACTGATAAAATATAATAAACATCAAGTTTAACTGCAGCGGAATACGTAATCCATTAGAAGAGTCAAGTAGAACATAATGTCTACTATCTCCTCAAGATTAAAAGTCCATCATTAATGTTTCATTCCTGTAATACTCGTCAATAGTTCTTTGTTATACCCAAAACAAAGAGAACTCTCATCACCTGTCTTCACCTGAACCTCCACAGATTATAATTAAATTCACAATTCATATAACTGTAAAACCAATAATGCTGAGACTCGGCTTAATAGTTTCACGACCACAAATTATCCATGCACTACGGGCCAAGGATATTCGTGTTTTCAATTACCGAATAATCACTAGTTATAATCATACCAAAAACTGTCCATCAATGCACTACAGGCCACTGAGGACTTTTACCACATCATTTGTAATATTACGGGTCACGATTATACCGAATGATCCACGGTCATAATCATATCAATCAACAGTCCATCTATGCACGTAAGCCAAAGATATACAACTCTAAAAACAATAATCAACAGTCCATCTTTGCACGTAAGCCAAAGATATACAACTCTAAAACCAATAATCAACAGTCCATCTTTGCACGTAAGCCGAAGATATACAACTGTAAAATCAATAATCAACAGTCCATCTATGCATATAAGCCAAAGATGACTTTCATCACAATATAAGCATAAGGATGATGATAATGATATAAGCCTTAATCAAACGCAATCAAGGATAAATATTAAAGACTTTACATTTATCCAGAGTTTAAAAATATCCAAATTGTCAACATGATACTTCTTTGTGGAGTAAAATTCAAGAATAATATTCATGTACCAAAAATAATTTAGACAGAAAAGGAATATATTTTTAAGGTAAATAGTACTCCGTGAATAGTAACTCGTGAATAGTAACAAGTGAATAATAACTCGTGAATAGGAACTCATAAATAGTACTCCATATTCGTATATAGTACCGTATACATAAAAATGTCATATACAGAAATAGTGCCATATACATGAATAGTGTCGTATACGTGAATAGTATCGTATACGTGAATAGTAACCCTGACACAAAAAGATAAAGTTTCACAATAAAATCCATATCAATATTTATAACACCCTAATCCAAATGTTATAAATCACTTAATAATCTCATAATCTAATATTATTAATATTACCACAATATTTTAATCATTTCTTAAACTTATAAAAAATTTATTTTAATTATTTCCACTTTACTAATTAATGCATTTAATCATCCAAAAATTCCAAACTCATAAGATTTCATCACCAATAACCAAAACCCTCATCAAAAATCTGCATATACCTTATATAGGATTCTCAAGCCATAAAATCCTATTTTCCAATTTTTTTTAGTTCACATAACATATTTAATTCATTTACTCATAACTAGTTTATTTTCATGAAAAATACAAAATCAGTCCCAAAAATATTTTTTTTGGGATGTAGCAGAATATAGTCCCATATTGAACATATCTTTTTCTTAGAATTTTTAAAATTTATTTACTATTTTTCATATGGCCAAAACTACCGAATATTTAGACATTTTTCATAAACTGTACTTTTGTCCAAAAATTCCAAAATTTACATGGTGTACTGCTGATATATACATGTACACCCAATAAAACTTTCACCAATTTTGGAGTTAACCACAAGGAGTTATAAAGGTTTACTTTTAAAATAGTCTTTTCCCATAAAATTTATAACTCCTAATCTAAACATCCAAAAATCCTCATTTTTGGACACAATCTAGAAAACTCATCAAATTATCATTTCAAATTTTTTCAGAATTTTTGAGGGTCGGAAAAATTACAAAACTGCCCCTGGCAGAAACCCTTTACTTACAACGGTTGAACGAAAAATAATATTCCTTACAAATATTAAACGAATATAATGAATATTGAACGATAATAATATTCATACGAATACGAAAAATAATATCTCTTCAGAATATAAAAATAATAACCCTTACCTCAAAAGAAGACTGGACACCGGAGTATTGAAGTAGCAGACTACTCTTCTTCTTTCTCTCTATAGCTTCTCTCTATAATAATTGTTCTTGTGAGACTTAGTGAATTGGTGAGAAATGAAGGAATAATGAGCTTCTATTTATGAAAATATATAGTTTCAATAATTGCACATTTTGGGGCTCGAAATATTACAGTATAATACCTCACTCTTTTTGTTCATTTTTAATTTAGTCCTGCAAGTATTACCAAACTTGCACCACCTCCCCTAATAGTAAATCATGTGAATCAATAGTAAATCTTGTGACTCAATAGTTCTGAACATTTGAAAAAAATAATTACAGTGTAGTACCTTCATCTATACCTCCATTTTTAATTTAGTCATGCAAGTATTATCAATCTTGCACCAACTCCCCTAATAGTAAATCATGTGAATCAATAGTACACACATGTGAACACATAATTATAAGCATGTGAATTAATAGAAATTAATTATTCATTTATCCGATTAATTACCCGATTGGTCAATATAACCTCAGACAACAATTATTATCGAAATAAATGTCAATTTCCACTAACACTAATAATCCCAACACAACGGAACTATCAATTTCAACTTTAATCAACATGAACTTATTCATCATTAATATTATAACTCACAATATTTAACTACCAAATCGTTCCCAAGAAAAAGGGGGCTTTCCGATAAGGATTTCTCCTTATTGGCACGCAATTAGGTTACCAAACCTCTCCTTAATAGAACTTCTAGACATTGTCAATATTACAAATAATAATATGAATAACTATGTCGTCTCAATTATTGATTTAATAATATAACATATTATGCAGATGATACCGTGATAATAATTGAATCAATAATATGAGAGATATGATGCAGCAATTACTGTAGCAATAATTGAGTATAAAAAAGTGACTTCTTACGTAAGCATAAATAATCAATACCGTGTGTTACTATGCAATCACGCGTATTACTGTACTTTTATCACCAATTATTTTGTGACAACTTACTTACTTTGAAAAAATTTCATATATCACCCTTAACTTTAACCTTTTATCAATTTAACCATTTTTACTAAATAGAATAATTATAAGAAAATTGAATACTTTCATTTCATAAAATTTGGGGTCTCACAATCTCCCCTCCTTATGAAATTTCACCCTCGAAATTTATGTACCTGGTAATTCGAAGAGATGAGAATACCTTACTTTCTTTTTGGATTGTACCTTCCCGGTTATTCCCTCTCTATCATGATTTTTCCCATTTCTTATCTCCTGTGTTTTAGATATCATTTTAGAATATAGTTTCAAAATAAGGGTTAATTGACATGCCACATATTATCCTTGTACTCTGATTGACCAATTAAATACCAAATAACTTAGGTAGGTCATACTAGCGAAGGAATTACCCGTCTCTCCCCTCCTACCTTTAGTCTTACATCTCAGCCAGCGATCATATCCCCCAGCTTTGATACAAACTATGACGCCCCCAAAACAGGTATACATCACCCATTCTGAGTCGCCAGATACATGGTACATAAATCAAATACAAACTTAATTATACAACTGTCGGGTAATATACGACAAAATGTAAGCTGAGAGTTTTAACACGAATATTGTCTTCTAGACAATATCTACACTTAGTGGAGTCCTCATTACAATTATTATCACACTATTTCACAGAATAGTGAGGACTACTAAAGCCACTGATCCTGGACCATCACTCCGTTCCCCGACTAGTCCTAGCTATATTCTCATTTCCTGAAGAGAACAATGAAAGAAAAGGGTTAGCTCAACTAGTCTAGTAAGATATATTATGACTAAGATAATGCAGAACAAATTATCATTAGTCTTCAACAATGCTAAACTGATAAAATACAATAAACATCATGTTTAACTGCAGTGGAATAAGTAATCCATTAGAAGAGTCAAGTAGAACATAATGTCTACTATCTCCTCTAGATTAAAAGTCCATCATTAATGTTTCATTCCTGTAATACTCATCAATAGTTCTTTGTTATACCCAAAACAAAGAGAATTCTCATCACCTGTCTTCACCTGAACCAACACATATTATAATTAAATTCACAATTCATATTTATAATTAGGTAAATCAATAGTTCATACAACTGTAAAACCAATAATGCTGAGACTCAGCTTAATAGTTTCACGACTTCGAATTATCCATGCACTACGGGCCAAGGATATTCGTGTTTTCAATTACGGTCATGATTATACAAATAATCCCTGGTCATAATCATACCAACAACTGTCCATCAATGCACTACAGACCACTAGGACTTTTACCACATCATTTGTAATATTACGGGTCACGATTATACCGAATGATCCATGGTCATAATCGTACCAATCAATAATCCATCTATGCACGTAAGCCAAAGATATACAACTCTAAAAACAATAATCAACGGTCCATCTTTGCACATAAGCCAAAGATATACAACTCTAAAACCAATAATCAATAGTACATCTTTGCACGTAAGCCAAAGATATACAACTATAAAATCAATAATCAACAGTCCATCTATGCATGTAAGCCAAAGATGACTTTCATCACAATATAAGCATGGGGATGATGATAATGATATAAGAATTAATCAAACGCAATCAAGGATAAATATTAAAGACTTTACATTTATCCAGAGTTTAAAAATATCCAAATTGTCAACATGATACTTCTTTGTGGAGTAAAATTCAAGAATAATATTCATGTACCAAAAATAATTTAGACAGAAAAGAAATATATTTTTTCGGGTAAATAGTACCCCGTAAATAGTAACTCATAAATAGTAACTCGTAAATAGTACTCCGTATTCGTATATAGTACCGTATACATAAATAATGTCATATACGGAAATAGTGCCATATATATGAATAGTGTCGTATACGTGAATAGTGTTGTAGAAGTGAATAGTAACCCCGACACAAAAAGATAAAGTTTCACAATAAAATCCATATCAATATTTATAACACCTTAATCCAAATGTTATAAATCACTTAATAATCTCATAATCTAATATTATTAATATTACCACAATATTTAAATTATTTCTTAAACTTATAAAAAATTTATTTTAATTGTTTACACATTTCTAATTAATGCATTTAATCATCCAAAAATGTCAAACTCATAAGATTTCATCACCAATAACCAAAACCCTCATCAAAAATCGGCATATACCTTATATAGGATTCCCAAACCATAAAATCTTAATTTCCAATTTCTTTTACTTCACATAACATATTTTATTCATTTACTCATAACTAGTTCATTTTCATGAAAAATACCAAATCAGTCCCAAAATTTTTTCTTTTATGGGATTTAGCAGAATATAGTCTCATATTGAACATATATTTTTCTCGAAATTTTTAAAATTCATTTACTATTTTTCATATGGCCAAAACTACTGAATATTTAGACATTTATTATAAACTGTACTTTTGTCCAAAATTTCTAAAATTTATAGGGTATACTGCTGATATATACATGTACTCCCAATAAAACTTTCACCAATTTTGGAGTTAACCACAAGGAGTTATAAGGGTTTACTTTTAAAATAGTCTTTTCCCATAAAATTCATAACTCCTAATCTATACATCAAAAAATCGCCCTTTTTGGACACAATCTAGAAAACTCATCAAATTATCATTTCAAATTTTTCCAGAATTTTTGAGGGTCGGAAAAATTATGAATCTGCCCCTGGCAGAAACCCCTTACTTACAACGGTTGAAGGAAAATAATATTCCTTACGAATATTGAAGGAAAATAATATTCCTTACGAATATTAAATGCATATAATGAATATTGAACGATGATAATATTCATATGAATACGAAAATTAATATCTCTTCAGAATATAAAAATAATAACCCTTACCTTAAAAGAAGACTGGATACTGGTGTAGTGAAGTAGCATACTACTCTTCTTCTTTTTCTCTATAGCTTCTCTCTATAATAATTACTCTTGTGAGACTTAGTGAATTGGTGAGAAATGAAGGAAGAATGAGCTTCTATTTATAGAAAAATATAATTTCAATAATTGCACATTTTTGGGCTAGAAATATTACAGTATAATACCTCCCTCTTTTTTTCATTTTTAATTTAGTCCTGCAAGTATTACCAAACTTGCACCACCTCCCCTAATAGTAAATCATGTGAATCAATTGTAATCATGTGACTCAATAGTTCTGAACATGTGAAAAAAATAATTAAAGTGTAGTACCTTCATCTATACCTCCATTTTTAATTTAGTCATTCAAGTATTATCAATCTTACACCAACTCCCCTAATAGTAAATCATGTGAATCAATAGTACACTCATGTGAACACATAGTTGTAAGCATGTGAATTAATAGCAATTAATTGCTCATTTATCCGGTTAATTACCCAATTGGTCAATATAACCTCCAAACATCAATTATTATCGAAATAAATGTCGATTTCCACTAACACTAATAATCCAACACAATGGAACTATCAATTTCATCTTTAATCAATACAAACTTATTCATCATTAATATTATAACTCACAATTTTTAACAACCAGGTCGTTCCCAGGAAAGAGGGGGCTTTCCTTATTGGCGCACAATTAGGTGACCAAACCTCTCCTTGACAGAACTTCTAGACATTGTCAATATTGCAAATAATAATATGAATAACTTTGTCATCTCAATTATTGATTTAATAATATAACATATTATGCAGATGATACCGTGACAATAATTGAATCAATAATACGAGAGATATGATGCAGCAATTATTATAGCAATAATTGAGTATAACTGAGTGACTTCTTACGTAAGCATCAATAATCTATATTGTGTGCTACTATGCAACCACGTGTATTACTGTACTTTTATTACCGATTATTTTGTGACAACTTACTTACTTTAAAAAAATTTCACATATCACCCTTAACTTTAACCTTTTATCAATTTAACCATTTACTAAATAGAATAATTATAAGAAAATTGAATACTTTCATTTCATAAAATTTGGGGTCTCACAAATGACATAGGATCATTACCTTTGATGAACAAGCTTTTCTTCTTCTTTTTCTAACAAATGAAAATCTAGCTTATTCTTGGTTAATCTCTCTAACAATTAAGTTGAAAGTTTGGATGAAAATGAACAAGCAACAAATGAAATTCAAGCTTGCTATTTATAGAATTTCCTAAGTTAGGGCATTATGGACAAAAGTCAAATCCCACCTCCTTAGTAACCTCCATACTATTCATTACCTAGCTCTTAAGTAAACTTGTTCCCTTCTTCTTTTGCTTTGTCATTACACAATTATCTTGGTCACCAAGATTAACCAAATGACCATGGGTTGCCCCATGGGTCACCTTAACCCATTGGATCATAGCTTGGACTTAGGTTTAATTTGCTTAACTTAAGCTTTGGACTTGTATTAACAAACTTAATTGGACTTCACATTACCAAACACTTGGGCTTGCACATTCCATTCTATTGGACTTTACCATTTGTTAAACAATCCTACAAGTCCATTTAATTTGGCTAAAAGCCTTATAACTTATTGTTTATGTATTATTCTTGTATTCTAACTCATATACTAATTCATAATATACGATATTCCATCCTTCATACATACTCGTATAATACTTCGTATCATACTCGTATTCGTTATCTCGTACAATACATACGTATCATACAATCATCATATTAGCTTCTAACGCTTTATTTTCCCTAACATTCTCGAATTACACCCGCATGCAAAAAATTACATTTTCCATACTTGAATTATTATTACATAATCCAACTCACTTCGATATTCTATCATTATGTATTTATCGGAAGTTCAAAAATAATTACCTAGTAGGAATCGATGAATAATGTTTTTTTAGAAAATTTCTCGAAAAACATTTATTTTCATCTTGGAAATTCAAATGCTTTAATTCTCTTACGTAGTCGAAATACTACAATGTTCCGATGTTTCTTGGTTATAGAATGACATTCATCTTATTAGCACATAACAATAATAAATAATATAATTTTATTCATTATTTTATTAAAAAATTTTATTTTACAATGGATCCGAATTTCTTAGTTGTTACATTCTTCCACCCTTATAAAGATTCTGTCCCCAGAATCTCATCTCACATTACGCAAATAATTGAGGGTAATCATTCCTTATCTTTTCTTCCAATTCCCACGATGCTTCTTCTGCATCGTGGTTCTTCCATAACACCTTTACGGAAGGTACAACTTTGTTCCGCAGAACTTTCTCTTTTCTATCAATAATTTGAATCGACATCTCTTCGTACGTTAAGTCCTTCTCGATATGAATAGGTTCATATTCTATTACGTGCTTATAATCCGACTTATAAGGATGTAACACAAATACGTGAAACACGTTATGTATTCGTTTTAGGTCTGGAGGTAATGCTATCTTATAAGCTACCTCACCCACCCATTTTAACACTTCAAAAGGTACTATAAACCTTGGACTTAACTTTCCCTTCTTTCCAAAGCGTATCTTTTCTTTCTAAGGAGATACCTTTAGAAAAAACGTAAGAGCCTACTTCAAATTCCCTATTTTCTCGATGCGAATCCGCATACTTCTTTTGTTTGTCTTGAGCTGTTACGAGACGCATTCGCATCAATTTCACTATCTCCGCTATTTGCTGCACCAATTTTGGCCCTAGCATTCGACGTTCTCCCACTTCGTCCCAACACAGTGGTATTTTACATTTTCTTCCGTACAAAGCCTCGTAAGGTGGCATACCTATGCTTGCATGATAACTATAGTTATACGAAAACTCTACTAATGATAGATGATCATCCCAACTACCCTTAAAATCCATGACATAAGATCTCAACATATCTTCTAACGTTTGAATTGGTTTCTCTCTCTATCCATCAGTTTGTGGATAATACGCTGTACTCATCTTCAACTGCATTCCCAACTACTCCTGCAGACTCCTCCAAAAGTTCGTTGTGAATCCTGGATCACAATCTGATACAATCAAAACTGGTACTCCATGTTTAGAAATAATTTCCTTAACATAAAGTTTAGGTAACTGGTCCAAGTTATACTTGACCGTTATTGGCAAAAGTGAGCCGACTTCATTAACCGGTCCACTATTAGCCAAATCGCATCGAACCCTTTCATTGTAGTCGGAAGTCCCACCATAAAGTCCATCGTGATAAGCTCCCACTTCCACTCCCGAATCTCCAATAACTGTAATAAGCCACTTGGTCGTTGATGTTTGGCCTTAACTTTCTGAAAAGTTAAGCACCTACTCACATACTCAGCTATTTCTCTATTTATGTTCGGCCACCAAAAACTCTATCGAAGGTCTTGATACATCTTAGTATTACCAGGATGAATCAAAAATCTCAAACTATGAGCCTCTTGTAATACTTGCTCCTTTAATTCCGTCTCATTCGTAACCCAAATTCTTTATTCAAATCTCAATAACCCCTCGTTATCGAGACTGTACTTAATATCTTTTTCCTTAGTTAACTACTCCTTTATCCGGTCACACTAATCAGTTTTGAGCTGCACCTCATTGACTCTCTCTACGATGGTAGATTGAATCTCTGTTGCAAACAGTCTTTTCCCTGATTCACTCGGTAACTTCACTTCTATCTTCATCCTAGCCATCTCTGTTATTAACTTAGTTTGATCCGTTAACATAGACAACTTCTCCCGACCCTTCCTACTTAAGGCATCGGCAACTACATTGGCTTTTCCAAGGTGATACAAGATTTCACAATTGTAATCCTTTATCAACTCCAGTCATCTCCTTTGTCTCATATTTAACTCCTTCTGTGTGAAGATATATTTTAGACTCTTATGGTCTGTGTATATCTCACATTTTTCTCCGTAAAGATAATGTCTCCATATCTTTAAGGCAAAAACTACTTTAGCCAGTTCCAGATCATGAGTAGGGTAAACCTTCTCATAATCCTTCAACTGCCTTGATGCATACGCAATGACCTTGCTATGCTGCATGAGCATGCAACCAAGTCCTCTATGCGAAGCATCGCTATAAACTACGAAATTTCATGTGTCATCGGGTAATGATAAAATAGGCGCTTCACTCAACCTCTTTTTCAGTTCTTGAAAACTGTCCTCGTATTTCTCAGTCTACACGTATTTCACCATCTTCCGTGTCAAGTTAGTCAACGGAGTAGCTATCTTCGGAAAATCCTAGATGAATCTCCGATAGTATCCCGCTAACCCTTAGAAACTCTGCACCCAGTCGGCGTTTTCAGTTGTTCCCAATTCATTACGGCTTTCACCTTCGCTGGATCTACTGAAATCCCTTCATGGTCAATGACATAACCTAAAAACTATACTTTTTCCTACCAAAATTGACACTTAGTGAACTTCGTATACAACTTCTCCTTCCTCAGTGTCTCCAACACTATTCTTAGGTGTTCAGCATGATCTTCTGGCGTCTTAAAATAGACTAGAGTATCATCGATAAACACTATGATGAACTTGACCAAATATTGTTTGAACACTCTGTTCATCATATCTATAAATACAGCTGGTGCATATGTCAAACCAAATGAGATCACCAGAAACTCGTAATAACCATAACGAGTCCTGAATACCATCTTTGGTACATCCTCCTTCCTAACCTTCAACTGGTGATACCCCATCCTCAAATCTATTTTAGAAAAATACTTAGCCCCTTTCAACTGATCAAAGAGATCATCGATCCTGGGCAATTGGTTTTTATTCTTTATTATTAACTTGTTCAACTCTCTGTAGTCGATACAAAGTCTTAACGATCTATCCTTCTTCTTTACAAACTGTACCGGTGCTCCCCATAGTGAACACTCTGTTGTATGTACTTTTTGTCCAATAGTTCTTGTAACTGTACCATCAACTCCTTCATCTCCACTGGCGCCATATGATACGGTGCCTTAGAAACTGGTGCCGCTCCTGGCACAATGTCTAGTACAAACTCGATCTTTCTTTTCGATCGAAGACCCAACAATTCACTTGGAAATACATCCATGGAATCTTTAACTATAGGTATTTGTTCCATGGTTGCTACAACTCTCTGGTTATCAACAATATGGCACATATAACCTACACATCCCTTCCTCAATAATTTTCTCGTTTGTGTCATGGAAAGACAACACGAATGCCCCAGGGATCTATTCTTGTAAAATACTACCTGAGTTTGTCTCAACGTTCTAATATTCACACATTTCTTCTGACAATCTATAATTTCCCCATACTTAACCAACCAATCCATTTTGAGAATTACATCAAATTCTCCTAACTTTATCGGTATCAAATCTACCGATAATTTACAACCACGTATGTCTACGCAACAACTCCTATGAATATCTTCAATATGAATTATCTCTTCGTTTGCTACCTTAATATTTAAAGGTATAGGCAACTTTTCGGGAAGTAATCCTAATCGTCTAGAAAAATCACATGTTATAAACGAACAAGTAGCACCCGAATCAAACAGCACGTAAGCATTTATGTTGTTGATCAGAATAATACCTGTGACTACGTCCCCTGATGCAACTACATCTTGGATTGTCATGTTAAAGGTACGGGCCATCGGCCTACCCGGCTGCGCTGGACCACTAATAGCTAACTTACCGCTATTAGTGCCCCTATTCTCGTCTGTCCCCTTCTTCGGGCAGTTCTTTGCTATGTAGTCAGTTGACCCACAAACAAAGCATCCGTTGTTTTTCTTTGGACTTGGACAGTTAGGCGAAATGTTCCCCTTCTGCCCACAGTTATAGCATACAGCCTTCCACTTGAGACATACTCCTAGATGAGTCTTCCCACGGGTTTTGCAAGCCTCCATTCTCCTTTTCGAATCTCCTTGCTTCACTTCGGTATTCCCCGAGTTAAACACTTTCCATTTCTGTCCTTCGCCACTCCCACTGGCTCATTCTATCTTCACTCCCCTATCAACCTTCCCCTTAATCTTCTTGTCTTTGTGGTACTTTCTTAAAGCCTCGCTACCACCTTCAGCGATTATTTCCTTCTCTAAAATGGTCCCAAACGAAGTACTTTGGAACACAGATAAAAGGTTATAGAGCCAGGGTTTCAAACCCTACTCGAATCGTCGAGCTTTCATAACCTCAGTGTCCACTTGATGTGAAGCAAACCTCGCCAGTTCATTAAACTTGGCAGCGTATTGGGGAACTATCATGTCCCCTTATTTGAAGTCTAGAAACCGCATCTCCATCCTTCCCTGCATACTCGTGGGAAAGTAGTTCTGGAAGAATATCTCCTTAAACCTCACCAATGTTACATTCTCAATACCAGCTCTAGCCTGGTTAGCCTCCCACCAAAAATTGGATTCACCTTTCATCATAGAGGTTGCAAAGGCAACCTTCTGACCCTCATTGACATTTGCAATGACAAATGCCTTCTCAATTTCTTTTACCCACGTTTGGGCTTCTATGGGGTCCGTAGTTCCCTTGAACTCCGGTGGACCGACACTCTTGAAATCCTTAAACGTAGTAGCTCGTACTACTCTTGGATTTATGGGGATATTAGTCCAATTTCTATTAAATGCGGTCGTTATAACAAATTCCTGCATCGTGTTAATTGAACCTCCCTCCTGTTGATTTACATTAGCGCCTTGGTTTCGTTGTCCTCTTCTTGGCGGCATTTTACTGTTACAATAAATAACACATTTCATTATTATTCCCTTCTTGTTGGTTAGTTATTATTCATGATTAAACAATAACTTCAACATTCATTACGCAATATGTTCCGTAAAAAGGCTTATATTGATTCTGTCGACATCAGGATTTTTATTTGTCCCTTTTCGTTACTTGTTCTTTGGTGTTCTCATGTTATGTGAGATTTGTTTGAAAAAACAAGTGAAAAGGGTCCGACAAGTATAATGTCGACAATTTGACTTTAAGAGTCGCCAGTTGGTATTTTTAACTGGTTGCACCAATGCAACCAAGAAAAGGTTTGCACATTAACCCCAGTTATGTGACACTGCTAAATGGGTCTGTGAAACCGAGATTCATTTGGGTTCGGGGGTTTGATTATGCGGGGGGAAGGTGTTAGGCACCCCTCGACATCCGTGTTGCCACGATGACCGCCAATTTTTAAGAAACTGTTATATGAATGTGTGTGTGTGTGTGGATCAATGTGCAATTTTATTTAGATTGGTTTGAATTTGTAGAAAAATTCACACCTATATACAACGGGTTTGAATTTGTAGAAAAAATCAGTTTTAAACAAAATATAGCAATGAAGTTTTATAAAAGAGGTTTTTCAAACCCTGTGCTCAATAGTAATTGAGACCTTTTCATACTTCCATTTTATTATTAAATGTTCGGCTTGTTTACTTTTATTTTCGAGATGCGAAGCATCTTCGAGAAAGAAATATACAGCGATGCTGAACTCCTCATTCAGACACCTTAAATAATGTACAAGTCACACAATTTGAAAATATCCATTACGGAATCGAATCTAGATTCGATGAGATGAATCTGTGATCACATGATTCCTAGGCTCACATAATGCCACAGTTTATAGGAAAAGCAATAAACAATTATATATATAAAAGTTGTAAATATATATATATATATATATATATATATATATATATATATATATATATATATATATATACAAACATGATCAACCACAACGAAGCACCTCCATGGGGTATCGAAATGTAAATATATAAAAGTGATATATATATATATATATATATATATATATATATATGGACATGATCAACCACCACGAAGCACCTCCATGGGGATCGAGAAAAGTAAATAAAGCTATAAAGATTTATCGATCATTTGCCATGAAGTAAACTCGTGCAAGACTAAATGTAAATGAAGCGGTAAAAGGCCTCAAAGTAAATATATATATATATATATATATATATATATATATATATATATATAAAAGCAATAAATATAGGATGTAAAATCTGGGCTCATCGAATAAAGTCGACAATGATTTATATATATAAGTATATATATATATATAAAAAGCAAGTAAACGCTCCAGGCATAAGTCTAGGCTCAATCGAGGCATAACTCGATAATGTTAGTCCATATATAAATATATACATATATAAGTATATATATACGCATGTAAATGAAAACCACAGAATAGAACTCCAGGACATACACACACACAATACGACTCTCAATATGAAGAATATTGTGTGCAAAGATGAAGAAAAAGGCATTATAGAGTGTGAGAAGGCTTACAGTGGGCTGCCAAAGCAGGCTTCTACGACTCTAGGTGGATAAACACTAAGCTCCCGTCGGTAAAATATAGCTATATGTGAGCTAACAGGTGTTTAAAATGAGAAAGCACTCAATATGGGATGTGTACAAAGAAAATTGGACAGGGCTTCCTCGCTTCTTTTTTTCTTGAATATGGCCACCCCAAGCCCTCTATTATAGAGGGGAAGTCAGCAGTGTACATGCGGCGGCACAATGCAGACTGGTGCCAAGGAATCTCCAGCCCTCCATGAGTCTCAATATCTCGAAGTGCGTGCACTCATGCACTGTGATGTCCGCTGGAACTTACATAAATTTAATTTGAGCATCCGAACGAGGTGTACAAGAACTTCTTCAGACCGCTTTTATCAAGAGTTACACAATGACATGGGATTAGAGTTTGTATGAAGTCAGGAAGAGGGGACCATGTCCATGGTCTTCAAGCTTCAAATTCTATCCGTTATGCTGCCACGCGTAATAGTCACCCGGGATTGGAACTCCTTGGCTCTTGTGGGACATTGTTGTGTAGAATTGTGTGTATGAAATGTTGAGACGACGCACTAGGCTTGAGGTGGAAAGATGATAATTTGACTCCTCACCGTGGTTATCTCTAGTTTGGGCTGATAGTAGACGTTGCTCAGGTTACATCTAAGATTGGACTGCTACAAGTGTTTGAATTCCGCAAGGTCATCTATAAGTCTGCTTGTCTTTCCGGTGTTATCTTCGGGTCTTTGGAATGAGTGCCTCGACAGGAGGTCTGAGATTGAAGTTGACCGCATGCATTTGAAACAAGCATTTCTAGAGTTATCGCTGGAACTACAATAGCATTCCTTGGGGTTATCTCCAAGGATGAAAAATCAGGGTTATCTCTGAGGTTGGAATTGATACTCCCGGTGTGTGTTCCGGGCTTGAGACTGAACTTCCGGTAGTATTCAGAATGGATATGAGTTGTCTTCAAGGGTTATCTCCGAAAGACAAATCTGCCCTCCTGCAATGTTAGTAACAGGTGTGCAGATGCCCCTCTTTATCATATTCATGAAATGCAAGGCATGGATAGGATAAAGAATCCTAGACACTTGAAATGCAATAAGATCAACATGATGCTATGTGCAGCAACATAATGCAAATGTTTGATGCATGAATGAATGATTGTCGGTTCCCTGTTAATCCTTCCGGGGATGACAATCAGTAATGTCTTGGACATGCGTTCCAAGTCTTCAAGGATGTTGACGTTGGGGCTATCACCAAAGTACTGGATCCTTAATACAGACCTTTACTCCATAGAGGTGCCTCTCGTGTACAAGAGATTTTTGGGGATAAAGCTTTGTCTGTTTGAGGATGTGTATAACATATTCCATCATCATTCCTCCTCGATGAGGATGGTCTTCCCTGGTTTGTGTCGCCAACATATACCACAATCCTGTTGGAGTTACTGCCAACAGTATGTATTGTCAGGGCTACCTGACCTTCGTTGATGTGTATCACCGAATAGGACCTTGTTGGATAAACTATCAAGGCTGCTTAACATTCATTGATGTGATATCAATGATTGCATTTCGTTGTGACCCTTACTAGGAAATGTCAAGGTTGCTTGACCTTCATTGATGCGTATATCAATGGTTGAATCGCGTTATGACCCCCGTCGGGGATACTTTATCAATGTTTGACTTCGGTGTTGTAACCCTCGCTGGGGACACTTTATAAATTTATAACTTCAATGTTGTAACCCCCGTCGGGGACACTTTAACAATTTATAAATTTGGCATTGTAACCCCCACCGGGGACACTTCTTTTAGGGTTATGACCTTGAGTTTGGCGGCATTGGACCTGTGTGAGGTATTGCTGAGCATGATTTCCAAAAGCTAAGCTCATCGGTATAGTCTACCTTGTATTCAGGTGAATACCAATGAGTGATATGCGGAGCCAGAGTTTGGCCCATGAAAAATAGGATTTCAAGCTATTTCGCTCAATCACGTAGCATTTGTATTCCTGATTTGGCCTTTTCAGCTTGTGAGACCTCCTTTGTAACTCAAACTGGACCGAGTTGGAGGAGTGGGACCCATGTAGGGGTGTCACAGGAACATCTGTAGCAGCCGCAGGTGGACCTGCGGCCAACCGTGAGTATAAAATGGCTGAAGGTTGCTTTCATAAGTCACTTTCAAGTTGCGCCGCGAAGGAAATCTGAGAGCTCTTCTTCAGACCTGCTGAGTTTGGGCGACTTTCTGCACATTCTTCCACCGTAAAAGTGTTCTTCACTGTCCTGGTAACATATGCATGTATTCTTTTCTAGTTTCTATATGTTGGAAAATCATTTATCACATGAAATGCACTTAGACACATAGTAGTGAATATGCATGCTGATATGACTTGATAAAAAATATTCAACATAGTAATGTTTGTATTAAACCATGTTGAACATAATGATGTGAAAATTTTGGTCTTTTGAAACAGTCAAATTGGAACCTTTTACGGTCATTTCTTATCCTATTTGAGGACAAATGAGTAAAGGTAACAAAGAAAAATAATCCTGGTAATTAGAATACACTTATGGATTTTTTATTGTGATGTATTAATGCATGTAGGATACATATGACTGTGGGTAGGTGTGATACTGAATGGCCACCTAGTCATTTCTATGTGCATGTGAATAGTCCCATTTACAAAGGGGGCTATGGAAAAATTTTTCCAAAATGTAGGCATTGGGTAATCATGCATTTTAACTCTACTATAGATGTATGTTAAAATAATACATGCATGCATGTAGTCATAAAAATGCATTTTGAAAAGCTCCAAGTTAAACATTACCACGCCCTTTCTGAGGTTTGGAGACTTGTTGTCAAGATATTATGGATCCAGATCAGCCGAGTAGTTCCCGTAGGACCACTTCTGGTGTATGGAGTAGGGCTTCTAAAGTGGCTCGACACTTTTCTGTTAGATAGCCTTGTCATTTGGTGGAGGCGGTGATACGTCTTATCCGGGATGAATTGTCGGACGTAGAGGACGAGAAAGAGGATGTACCGGTTGAGGTTACTGCTCCTACTGCATGTATTTCCCGTAGGGATTTGCCAGGTATTCAAGTGGTGAACCTAGAGCTTCTAGGTGACTTGAGTTGACATCCTTCAGTCTACCTGCACACAAATGTGGTATAAAGTTAGATCTTAATCTTCCTTATTTCCTTTTGACGAGGAGTAAAGGGTTCTGATATTGATCTATATTTGATGTAGGTTCCCGATTTTACACAGCCTCGAGGGAATTGGATCAGCATCCACATCAAGCTTTACATGATGGCTATAGAGCGATTATAAATGGCCGGGGATTCGGGACGTTTTTTTCCATTTTTCCCCGTCATTGTCCCTGGGGTTACCTCAGGGCATTGTCTGAGCGCTGATTTCACCAGACTCAGTAACTCCATTTGCTAGATTGTGAGGTGATGATGATGCCGATGGATAGGCGCTTTATCACAGGTATGGAGTTTGGAATGGCGTCAGTGCCTTGTACAACGAATATTACCCCTACTGCCGTCAAATCCTTATTGGGAGTTCCAGACGGAGCGCTCAAGGGAAGGACTATACGTACAGGTCCTTTGCACATAGATGTTATAAGAGAGCTATTGAGTGAGCCCATACCCGATGATGTGAGAGTCAGGGATCGTATACACACTCAACGGTGTCCTCATTACAATTATTATCACATTATTCCATAGAATAGTCAGGACTACTAAAGCCATTTATCTTGAACCATCACTCCATTCCCCGACTCGTCCCACCTATATTCTCATTTCCTGAAGAGAACAATGAAAGAAAGGGTGACCTCAACTAGCCCAGTACGAAATATTATGACTAAGATAATGCAGAATAAATTATCATTAGCCTTCAACAATGTTAAACTGATAAAATACAATAAACATCAAGTTTAACTAAATCGGAATAAGCAATCCATTAGAAGAGTTAAGTAGAGCATGATATCTACTATCTTCTATGATTTAAAAAGATTTTCATCAACTTTATCGCTGAGACTCAACTTAATAAATAAACCACATCATCCCTTCACTACGACCAAGGATATTCATGTAATCATCAATGGTCATGATTATACCGAATAATCCCTGGTCATAATTATACAAACAACTGTCCACCAATGAACTACAGGCCAATGAGGACTTTTACCACATCATTCATCACATTATGGTCATGATTATACCGAATAATCCCTGGTCATAATCATACCGAGTCCATCTCTGCACGTAAGCCAAAGATATACAACAATAAAACCAATAATCAACAATCCATCTTTGCACGTAAGCCAAAGATATACAATTCAATAATCAAAAGTTCATCTTTGCACATAAGCCAAAGATAACTTTCATCACCATATAAGCATGATGATGATGATAATGATATAAGCATTAATCAAACGAAAACAAGGATAAATATTAAAGACTTTAAATTTATCAAAATATTATCAACCACTTAATAAACTCATAAATATTATAACAATATTTTAATCACTTCTCAAACTTATAAATAATTTATTTCAATTGTTTACATTTTACCACATAATGCATTTAATCATTCAAAATGCCACACTCATAAGATCTCATCAGCAGTGATCAAATCCTTGATCAAAAATCTGCATTACCCTATATAGGATTCCCAAGCCATAAAATCCTATTTTCCAATTTTGTTACTTCACATAACATATTTAACTCATTTACTCATAACTAGATTATTTTCATGAAAAATACCAAATCAGTCCCAAAAATATTTCTTTTTTGGGATTTAGCAGAATATAGTCCCATATTGAACATATATTTTTCTCATAATTTTTAAAATTCATTTACTATTTTTCAAAAATCAATTTTTAATTAATTCCTTAAGAAATTAGCTACCTCAAGGTTAACTCCAGAAATTCCCAAATCTTGGCAGGATCTTAGACAAGTTAACGTGAGCTTCCAGTTTAAATTTCATGGTCATCAGAGTTATAGAACTCCGATTATAACATTTTTCGTCGGAAAAACCTAAATATTGAAATGGTCATAACTTGCTCATTTTAAGTCGGAATGAGCTCATTTTTGGACAGGAGGTACTTTATACCATATATTTCCAAGTCCCAAAAGGCAAAAATTTTTCTCATAAATTAAGTGCCCGAAACAGCCCTTTTAAATATCTGGGCAGTTGCTTTTTGGAAATTTGCAGTTTTTATCTCCTTTGCTAAAATCAGTCCACACGAAAAGCTACAACACCTTCTCAAGTGATTCCACTTGGATAAGTTAGAAAACTCATAGATCTAACTCTAGAACTTGACCACACTCAAAAATTCAAAATATAATAGGAGATATGGTCAATTGAATTTCATGTTCAATTTTTACCAAAATTTAATTTTTCAACCCTTTGTGATTTCTAAGAAGCTTTCATGTTTTCACATAATAACCAACATAACTCATCATAACAGTTACTAATACTACATATACCCGTGATTTTCATCAATCCAATGCTTTTATTATGACTTTCATCATAATCCACGTAAATAGATCATTTCCACAATTTAATAAGGAATGAATTCAAAAGATCATTCACCATGCATGTAGTAATCCACATAGACAGGTTATTCCAACAGAATAATAAAGAATGGAATAACAGAAGAATTCACCATGCATGCGATAGACCGTACAGACAGGTTATTCTCAATAAAATAATAAATAATGGAACCAGGTCATGCGTAAACGCACTGACAGGATATTCCAACAGAATAATAAATAATGGAACCAGGTCATGCGTAAACGCACAGACATGATATTCCGACAGAATAATAAAGAATGGAATAACATCAGAATTTACCATGCATACGATAGACCTCACAGACAGGTTATTCCAATAGAATAATAAATAATGGAACCAGGTTATGCGTAAACGCACAGACAGGATATTCCGACAGAATAATAAAGAACGGAATAATAGAAGAATTTCACCATGTATGCGGTACTTCACATAAACATGTTATTCCAACATACTAATGAAGAATGGAATAACAACTCTTACGAGTATTAAAAGAAAATAATTCTCTTCATGAATACGAAAGAATAATACCCCTTACCTTAGAAAGAAACTGGATACTAGAGTAGAGAGGTAACAGACTTCTCTTCTTCTTTCTCTCTATAATTTCTCTCTATAATAATTGCTCTATAGCTTTAGTGAATTGGTGAGAAATGAAGGAAGAATGAGCTTCTATTTATAGAAAAATATAGTTTCGATAATTGCACGTTTTAGGGCTCAAAATATTACAGTACAATACCTTCCTCTTTTTCATCTTTTTTAATTTTGTCCTGCAAGTATTATCAAACTTGCACCACCTCCCCTAATAGTAAATAATGTGATTCAATAGTAAATCATG
Organism: Panax ginseng; assembly: GCA_020205605.1. Taxonomy (NCBI): domain Eukaryota; kingdom Viridiplantae; phylum Streptophyta; class Magnoliopsida; order Apiales; family Araliaceae; genus Panax; species Panax ginseng. The sequence continues at coordinate 89,411,461 of CM035130.1, read as the reverse complement.
TGAACAAATAGTTCTAAACATGTGAATATATGAATTACAATATAGTACCTTCATCTATACCTCCATCTTTAACTTAGTCATGCAAGTATTATCAATCTTGCACCAACTCCCCTAATAGTAACAAGAATGTGAATCAATAGTACACACATATGAACAAATAATTATAATCATGTGAATTAATAGCAATTAATTGCTCATTTATCCAATTAATTACCCGACTGGTCAATATAACTTCTAGACATCAATTAATATCGAAATAAATGTCAAGTTCCACTAACACTAATAATTCCAACACAATGGAACTATCAATTTCATCTTAAATCAAACATGAACTTTTTTCATCATTAATATCATAACTCACAATATTTAACAACCAGGTCGTTCCCAGGACAGAGGGGGCTTTCCCATAAGGATTTCTCCTTATTGGCGCGCAATTAGATGACCAAACCTCTCCTTGACAGAACTTCTAAACATTGTAAATATTGCAATTTAATAATATGAATAACTTTGTCGTCTCAATTATTTATTTAATAATATAACATATTATACAGATGACACTGTGACAATAATTGAATCAATAATATGAGAGATATGATGCAGCACTTATTGTAGCAATAATGGAATATAACTTAGTGACTTATCACGTAAGCATCAATAATCAATACTGTGTGCTACTATGCAACAACGCGTATTACTGTACTTTTACTACCGGGTAGTTCAACAGTATTAACGGTAAAACCTCCACCGTTATTTTCATAAAATATTTTTGTCGTTTTCTAACAATGATGATTACTTAGTTATATGGGGTCCACCAATGATTATCATTGAGTAAATGCGAATATTCCCCGACAAAAAGAATAATCCCTGGCCCAACGAATATTATATAACAACTTGCGTACTTTGCAAAATTTATAAATATTACCCACAACTATAACATTATATCAAATCCACACCATAATATTAAAAAAATATTTCGAGAAAATTAAATATTTATTCATAAAATCTGGGGTCTCATAGTATGGCACGATTCCATCGGACTCTTGGATTGAAAGTTATGAAGATTCGAGCAAATAATCCATCGTTCGAGTGCATGTACTTCGAAATGGCATGACCTACATTGCCCGGGACACCAGGCAGCCATATAGGTACAACGCCACGGTACACATGTTCTTTTGCTGCATGTACACTCACGCCATGGTACACTGACACTCCCCTCTATAAATAGAGGGCTTGGGGTGGCCATATTTGAAAGAGAAAAAGGCGAGGAAGCCCTGTCCAATTTGCTTTGTACACAATGTAAACTGAGTGCTTTCTCATTTTAAACACTTATGAGCTCATATATTGTCATATTTTTACCCGCGGGAGCCGAGTTTTCATCCACTTAAAGCTATAAAAGTATTCTTTGGCTGTCCACTGTAAGCCTTTATACACACTTTAAAGCCTTTATCTTCATATTTGCACACTCTTCTTCACGTTGAGAGTCATGTTATGTCTGTATGCCCAGACTTCGGTCCGTGGTTTTCATTTTTGTTTGTATATATATACTTATATATATATATATAAATATATATGAACTGTTATCAAACTTTGTTCGATGAGCCTGAATTTTACATATGGAGTTATTTGCTTATATATATATATACATACATTTCTGTCAGGCCTAAAGTTTACTTCATGGCCTTTTACTGCTTTATTTACATTCCGTCCCACCTGGAGTTTACTTCGTGGCGGTTGATCACACTTACTGCTTTTTTTTACATTTCTGATTCCCCACGGAGGTGCTTCGTGGTGGTTGATCATGTCTATATATATATATATATATTATCGCTTTTATAAATTTAAATTTCTGATCCCCCCATGGAGGTGATTCGTGGTGGTTGATCATGTCTATATATATATTTACCGCTTTTATACATTTACATTTCATATCCCCCGCGGAGGTGCTTCCTGGTGGTTGATCATATCTCTATATATATATATATTTACCGCTTTTATATATTTACATTTTTGTTCCTCATGGAGGTGTTTCGTGGTGCTTGATCATGTCTGTATATATATATTTACATCTTTTATATATATAACTGCTTATGACTTTTCATATAAATTACGGCATTATATGAGCCTAAGAATCATGTGATCACAGATTCAGTCCACTGAATCTAGATTTGGTTCCCGTGATGGACATTTCAGCTATAAGTAGCTTGTAAATTATTCACGGTGTTTGAATTTCCTTAGATGACTTTCATGCCCATAAGGAGTTTGACACAGCTATGTATTATTTTCTCGAAGATGCTTCGCATCTTTAAAATAAATGCTATCAAGTCGAACATTTAAAAATAAAAATAGGAGTATGAAAAGGTCTCAAGTACTATTGAGCACAGGGTTTTAAAAACCTCTTTTACAAAACCTCACTTCTATATCATGTTTAAAACTGATTTTTTCATACAAATTCAAACCCTTTGTATATAGGTGTGAACGAGGCCTCACACTACTTCCAAATAACAGCACATAGACCCACACACATACACACATATTTATATAACAGTTTCTTGAAAAGTGGCGGTCATCATGGTAACATGGATATCGGGGGGTGCCTAACACCATCCCTCCACATAATCAAGCCCCCAAACCCAAATTAATCTCTGTTTCACATACCCGTGTAGCAGTGTCGCATCACTGGGTCAATGTGCAAAACTTTTCTCGGTTGCGTTGGTGCAACAAGTTAAAACACCAACTGGTGACTCTTACAGTCAAATCGTCGACATATACATGTCGGACCTTTTTCACTTATTTTTTCTAACAAATCTCACATAACATGAGAACACCAAAGAACAAGAACAGAAAAGGGACAAATAAAAATCTCGACGTCGACATATAGTTTGGTAAAACATTGACCATATTTCAATATATTATAAGAAATCCAAAACATCTTAAGTCTAGCCGAAAGAATTGGGCTTTTACTTCATCATACATTAATTTATGTGTAAGAATACATGAATCACATATCTTGTCTAGATTGAACATAGACAAGGGTTAGAATACTTACCTTCAACGTCTGGTTCTGTTATTACACGTTCACTTTAACTCTTTAAGGTCTCTACATTAGATGATCACATAACACATTAGGTCATGAATAAACATACATGGTTCCTAATGAATCTTACCCTTCTTCTCAATCTAATTCTGTATTAGATTTGTTAGTATTGGTTCCGGCTTTCTGTTATGGCTTACATCATCATTATGTTCATGTTCAATTGATTATCTTCAACCTATAGTGATCGTACTTTAAGGTCTAACAATGTCTTAACAATGTTATAATTAAGCTTTAGTTCATTGTTAATCAATTAACATCCTTGCTCTACTTAAAAATATTCTTTACTGTCAAAACCCTAAGGTTGGCGCTGCGGCGCCAACATTCCTTCTTTGTGTCGCGCTACGGTGCGAGTTAGCAGTGGAAAAGGTCAGGGCTCAGCGCTGCGGCGTGAGTCTTTGTGCAGTGGGCCGCGCTGCTGCGCCACTCTTCAGTGCCTAAACTCCAGACTCGGCGATGCGGCGTGAGTCTTAGTACAAATATATCGCATCTGCTTGTGCGACTCCTCGATGAGGTCAAGACACTATATACGACAACTGCGAGGCCCACACATTGGCCTTAAAGGAAAGCAATGACGCGCCATCTCTGTGCACCAGACAGTGAAAACTTTTTCTTTACATAACCAACTTCCCGGACTCCAAATTTGATCATTTTAAGTATGAATTGGCTCGTTCAAAAGCCATTAGGTCACAAATCACATAATCTACGTGTTCATGTAAGAATTTTATATTTTTGACTTTGTTAACTCAAAATTCACCTAATTGTTCATTTTTAACAAAAATTATAAACGTTCGTGAACGTTCAATGCTCGTTTCTTCGTTCTAAGCCAGAATTCGACAATTTTCGAGTTCGCAACTTTATAATGCCAAATAAGACTTGTTCCCATCGAAAACCAACGTTTCCGAGCTCAATATCAAAATTCAACTTCTAATCCGAGAATTTCTCGAATTCGACAATTATCGTCCAATCGTGAAAATTCTGGCATAGCTTCGCTACTTATGATGTGATTATCATTTCAAATGGATTCTATCCATCATATTAACATCTTAACCTACACATTACATCAACTTATTCTCATGATAAGTTACTACTTGTTCTTCATGAGCTTATAACTTATCAAAGTATAAACTTCATATAGTTTCAATTCTCATGACTTATGATAGTTTAAGTCTTCTAACCAACATTTTTACATCCTTTTATCATACTAACTTCATTCATGTAAACATGTTACAAGTCTTACAAGTTCTTCCTTAGTTCATAGCTTATCTATGAACAAAGTGCTTATTCACGGCTTATTAAGACTTAAGCCCTTAGATTCTTCATTATTATCATTTCATAGCATACATATCGATTAATCCACACTTCTCTTATCAACCTACAATGGTAGAGATGGAAGACTAATGACATAGGATCATTACCTTTGATGAACAAGCTTTTCTTCTTCTTTTCTAATAAATAAAAATATAGCTAATTCTTGCTTAATCTCTCTAACAATTAAGTTGAAAGTGTTGGATGAAAATGAACAAGTAACAAATGAAATTCAAGCTTGGTATTTATAGAATTTCCTAAGTTATGCCATTATGGACAAAAGCCAAATCCCACCTCCTTAGTAACCTCTGTACTATTCATTACCTAGCTCTTAAGTAAACTTGCTCCCTACTTCTTTTTCTTGATCATTACACAATTATCTTTGTCACCAAGATTAACCAAATGATCATGGGTTGCCCCATGGGTCACCTTAACCTATTGGATCATAGCTTGGGCTTAGGTTTAATTTGCTTAACTTAAGCTTTGGGCTTGTATTAACAAACTTAATTGGGCTTCACATTACCAAACACTTGGGCTTGCATATTCCATTTTATTGGACTTTACCATTTGTTACACAATCCTACAAGTCCATTTCATTTGGCTAAAAGCCTTAAAACTTATTGTTTATGTATTATTCTCGTATTCTAACTCGTATACTAATTCATAATATACGATATTCCATCCTTCATACATATTCATATAATACCTCATATCATACTCGTATTCGTTACCTCGTACAATACATACGTATCATACGATCATCACATTAGCTTATAATGCTTTATTTTCCCTAACATTCTAGAATTACGTCCGCATGCAAAAAATTACGTTTTCCATACTTGAATTATTATTACATAATCCAACTAACTTCGATATTCTATCGTTACGTAGTTGTTACCGTTAACACTGTTGGAATACTTGGTGGTTAAAGCATAGTAATACACGTGGTTGCATAGTAGCACATGGTATTGCACAATATTTTTGGGATTATTGATTCTTACGTAAGAAGGCACTACTCAATAATTGTTACAATAATTATTGTTCAATATTTTATTTTATTGATTCAATAATTGCTACGTTGATATTTTATATTGTTGTTTCAATAAATGTCACTGCACAATATTTCTCATTATCAGATCAATAATTCATAAGATTTGATTAATATTATTAGATAACATTATTGGCAATGTCTAAGGAAGTTATATCTAGGAAAGGGGTTGGGTCACCTAATTACGCGCCAGTAAGGAGAAATCCTTATCGGAAAGCCCACTCTTTCATGGGAACGACTTGGTTGTCATTATTGTGATTCTGTAATATTGTTTGTGAATAATTAATTATTGATTTATATGATAAGAAAATATTTATTTTGTGTGGTTATAAATGAAGGAATTAATGATGAGGTGTTTTATCAGTATTTTGTTAGAATGGAGGTACTAACAATCATCTGTATGTGGACTTCGGTCATTTTTTGTTTGGAATTTGGAAAAACTTTCTTCTACAAAGTTGTAGAAAATTAAAATTCCTATGGAATGAACATAAAATTCATATTTTTCTGATAAAAGGGCTATTTATTGTGAATTATTGAAGTTTTAGAAATAATTTTTTTTTATTAAAAACATAGGTGGGCCCCACTTTTATTTTTTGGTGGAAAAATGCTAAAGTTTCAAGTGTGGTGTGCGTGAATGGCAGATGGTAGAGCCACTGGTAGCAGGTTAGTCTCCTTTGGCATTCTGGCATTTTCCTATAAATAGGGTGCTTAGGTTAAATTGAAAATCATACCAGAATCAGAAGTTTTATCTCTTTGTAATATCGAGCGTATTTTTATGAGAATTTTGATAATTTAAGAGTTGATAAGCAGTGCAAGTTTTCTTCAGCATTATATCCGATAGTACAGTTAGAAGTACTATTCTTTTGAGGTAAGGGATGTTATTTTCTTCGTAAATGACGTTATTTCTTTCAATATCATTTTACCAAAATATTGGTATGAATTTTATTATGAAATTTTTACCTTTTTGTGTCGAGGTTACTATTCACGTATACGACACTATTCACGAATATGACACTATTCACAAAAAAAATTAAAATTTCTTTTCTTGGTCCAAGATGTCTATTATGGTTACTATCTTTGATTGTATCCATGTTTTGATCTTCATTCCTGAATTTTGCTCCATAATTGATTATTATGGATTATTTTTGAACTTGGATAAAACAAAGTATGAATCCCTAATCTTTGTCTTTTTATCTCATTAGATTCGTTTCTTTAAAATATTTTTCATCATCCTCTGTCCTAAATGATGATATAACTTAATATCTTTGGCCTGTAGTGCAAAGATGAATGATTACCTGATGAATATCTTTGGCCCGTGGTGCAAAGATGGACAGGGGTTGAGATGAACATGAGTAACTGGTGATACAAATGAATATATTTGTCCCGTAAAGCAAAGATGAATATTTGGTTCAAGATGTATATTGATTGATGTTATAGGGATAAAATATTGATGATGGACTTTTAAGTCATAGAAGATAGTAGATTTCATTCTCTACTTAACTCTTCTAATGAATTATTATTTTCGCTGCGAATATTAATCAAAAACTTGTTGTCCATTATATTTTATATGATTTATTGAAGGCTAACGATAATTTGTTCTACATTATATTAGTCATAATATTCTTTATTGGGATTGTTAACCTTACCCTTTTCCATTTTGTTCCATTTTTCTTCTCAGGAGGCGAGAATATAGCTGGAACTAGTTGGGGTGTGGAGTTATGTTTCAAGCCAATTGTTTTAGCAGTCCTCACTATTTTGTAAAATAGTGTATCAATAATTGTAATGAAGACTTATTTGAGTTTGGATATTGTCTAGAAGATAACATTTGTATTTAAACTCACAACATATGTGTTGTTGTATTTTCTGTACCATATATTTGGCGACTCAAAATGGGTTATGTGGACCTATTTTGGGGGCATCACAGAGATACTCTGTTCCAACCTCAGAGATAAGCCCGAGGAATGCAGTCCCAGTTTCGGAGATAACCCCGAAAAAGTCCGTTTTAAGCCCAGGAGTTCGTTCCAACTACGGAGATAACCTTGAGGAACTTAGTTCTAACCCTGGAGATACCCTCGGGAGGTTAAGCACACCTCAGAGACAACCCTTAGCACATTCAGCGCTCATAACAACCCAATCTCAGAGATAACCCTAAGCAACGACTGCTACATCTGCACCGAGCCAGAGATAACCCTAGTGAGGGGGAAATTGTAATTTTTCCAGCTCAATACTACATTCGTGCTGTCTCAACATATTTTTAACCCACATTTCATATGAAGTGTCCCACAAGAACCATAGCTCAAAATCTCGAGTGACTATTACGCAAGATAACACACCAAATAGAATTTGAGGACTTGAAGATCTGATCATGGACCCATCTTCCCGACTTTGTACAACCTCTAATCCCATGTCATTGTGTAACTCTCAACAACAGAATTCCAGAAAGGTATTGCACGCCTCAAGCGGATGCCCGGATTGAAAGTTATGTAGGTTTGAGCGGACAGTGCGTTGAACGAGTGCACGTACTTCAAAATAGCAGGACCCACATGGCCCGGGGTAACCCGTGCAGTCGCAGGTAGACCCGCAGCTACTGCGGGTATACCCGCGACCATCAGTTCTATAAATAGAGGCCTTTGGCTGGCCATTTAAAAAAGAGAGCAAGGAAACCCTATCCATTTCACTTTGTACAGCCCTCTATAATGCTCAAAACGGAGTACTTCTTTTTCCTAAACACTTGTGAGCTCGTGCTTTATCATATATTAAAATTTAACTGGTGGAAACTGAGTATTCATTCATCAAAAGCTATCAAAAGTCTTCTCTGACAGCCCACTTTAAGACATTTCATATTTTTAAGCTTTTTCTCACTTCTATACCTTCATATATATTCACGTTGAGAGTCGTGTTGTGTGGGTATACCCGGATCATCGATCCGTGGCTTTTATTGCTTTCATATATATAAATACTTGTATATATATTTGTCGATGTCAAGATTTTTATTTGTCCCTTTCCTGTTCTTGTTCTCTGGTGTTCTCATGTTATGTAAGATTTGTTTAAAAAAATAAGTGAAAAAGGTCCGACATTTATCAGGTCGACGATTTGACTGTAAGAGTCACCAGTTGGTGTTTTTATCTGGTTGCACCAACACAACCGAGAAAAGGTTTGCACACTAACCCAGTGATGTGACACTGCTTAACGGGTCTGTGAAACCGAGATTCATTTAGGTTTGGGGGTTTGATTATGCGGAGGGAAGGTGTTAGGCACCCCCCGACATCCGTGTTGCCATGGTGACCACCACTTTTAAAGAAATTGTTATATGTGTGTGTGTGTGTGTGGATAAATGTGCAATTTATTTGGAAGTAGTGCGAGGCCTCATTTGCACCTATATACAAAGGGTTTGAATTTATATGAAAATTTCAGTTTTAAACATGATATAGAAGTGAAGTTTTGTAAAAGAGGTTTTTCAAACCCTGTGCTCAATAGTAATTGAGACCTTTTTATACTTCCATTTTATTATTAAGTGTTCGCCTTTTTTACTTTTATTTTCGAGATGCGAAGCATCTTCAAGAAAATAATATATAAGTCTTAGAACTCCTCATTTGCTTCTTCTTTGAAAAAGTCCATCATGGGGCAGAATCTAGATTGATGGACTGAATCTGTGATCACATGATTCCTAGGCTCACATATTGCATGATTTATATGAAAAGCGATAGCGATTATATATATAAAAGCTATATATAAATATATATATATATATCTGAGACATGATCAACCACCACGAATCACCTCCATTGGGGATCAAAATATAAATAAAAGCGATAAATCGATCCGCATACGAAGTAAACTCTAGGCGGGACTAAATGTAAAAAAGCGATAAAAGGCGATCAATGGCAATAGAAGTAAACTCCGAGCGGGACGAAATGTAAATAAAGCGGTAAAAGGCCACGAAGTAAACTCTAGGATCGACATGAAATATATATATATATATATATATATATATATATATATAAAGCGGTAAACACACAGAATGTTTCTCAATCTGGCTTGGTTTATCATTTCAACGATTTGTCGCTATATATATATATAAAGTAGTAAACGCACTGGATATAAAATCTAGGCTCATCGAGCGAGTTCAACAACATTTCATATATATAAGTATATATATATATATATATATATATATATATATATATATATATATATTAAAGCAAGTAAGCGCTCCAGATGTAAAATCCAGGCTCATTGGATATAATCCGATAACAGTTCATATATATAAGTATATATATATATATATATATATATAAGCAAGTAAACTCTCCAGACATATGTCTAGGCTCAATCGAGGCATAACTCGATAATGTTAGTCCATATATAAAAATATATACATATATATATATATATATAAATATATACATATATATATATATATATGTACAGATAGAAATGAAAACCACGGACCAAAGTCCGGGCATACACACTCAATATGACTCTCAACGTGAAGAATAGTGTGTGCAAAGATGAAGAGAAAGACTTTATAGAGTGTGAGAAGGCTTATAGTGGGCTACCAAGGCAGGCTTCTATGACTCTAAATGGATAAACACTCAGCTCCCACCGGTAAAATAAAGCTATATGTGGGCTAACATATGTTTACAATGTGAAAGCACTAAATATAGGGTGTGTACAGAACAAATTGGACAGGGCTTCCTTGCCTCTTTTTCTCTTACAAATGGCCACGCTAAGCTCTATATTTATAGAGATGGGAGCCGCAGATGCACCTATGACTTCCCGGGGTGCCCCGGGCTCCGTGGGTCCTATCGTCTCGAAGTACATGCACTCGTGCACTGTAATGTCTACTCGAACTTTCAGAACTTCAATACGAGCATCCGAACGAGGTGTACAAGACCTTCTTCGGACTGCTTTTTCCCAGAGTTATGCAATGACATGGGATTAGAGGTTGTACAAAGTCAGGAAGAGGGGACCATGCCCATGGTCTTCAAGCTTCAAATTCTATCCATTGTCCTGCCACGCGTAATAGTCACTCGGGATTGGAAATCCTTGTCTCTTGTGGGACATTGCTGTGTAGAAATGTATGTATGAAATGTTGAGACAGCGCGCTGGGGGTTGGGGTGGCAAGATGATGATTTTGCCCCTCACCGGGGTTATCTCCGATTTGGGCTAATAGCAGACGTTGCTCAGGGTTACATCTGAGATTGGACTGCTGCAAGTGTTTGAATTCCGCAGGGTCATCTATAAGTGTGCCTATCTTCCCGGTGTTAGCTCGGGGTCTTTGGAATGAGTGCCTCAACAAGAGGTTTGAGATTAAAGCTAATTGCATGCATTTAAAATAAGCATTTCTGGAGTTATCGTCGGAACTACAATGACATTCCTTGGGGTTATCTCCAAGTATGAAACTCGAGGTTATCTTCAAGATTGGAATTTAATACTCGCGGTGTGTGTTCCGGGGTTGAAACTAAACTTCCAGTAGTATTCGGAATGGATGTGAGCTGTCTTCCAAAGTTATCTCTGAAAGACGAATCTGCCCTCCTGCAATGTTAGTAACAGGTTTGCAAAAAATTTTGAGTGTCTACAGATTCCCCTCTTTATCATATTCATGCAATGCAAGGCATGGATAGGATAAAGAATCCTAGACACTTGAAATGCAACAAGATAAACATGATGTTATGTGTAGCAACATGATGGAAATGCATGATGCATGTAGATTGTTGGATTGTTTCCCAACATGATGGAATGATTGTCGGTTCCCTGTTAATCCTGCCGGGGATGACAATCAGTGATGTCTTGGACATGTGATCCAAGTGTTCAAGAATGTTGACGTTACAGTTATCACCAAAGTCATGGATCTTTGATACAGACTTCATTCTGCAGAGGTGCCTCTCATGTACAAGAGATCTATGGGGATAAAGCTTTGTCTATTTGAGGGTGTGTATAACATATATCAAGATCATGTCGAAGTTATTGCCAACAGTATGTATTATCGGGTTTGCGACCTTGACGATGTGTGTATCGGGATAGATCCCATACGGGCAAGCTATCGAGGTCGCTTGACATTCATTGATGTCTGTCAATGGTTGCATTGTGTTGTAACCCCTGCTGGGAAACATGTCAAGGTTGCTTGACCTTCATTGACGCGTATATCAATGGTTAAATTACATTATAACCCTCACCGGGGAAGGTTGTGTATAAGTGCACTGATGGATGAGATCATCGAATGGCCTCTGATGCTTTGATGGGTTTACTTGCCATCGGTTAAAATGACGTCAAGGCTGCTTGACTTTCATTGACACGTACATCAATGGTCATACTGCATTGTGACCCCCGCCGGGGATACGTGGATGAGTGAAAGTCTGCGTTGTGACCCCCATCGGGGATACTTTTTTAATGTTTGAAATCGGCGTTGTGACCCTCGCAGGGGATACTTTATCAATGTTTGAAATCGGCGTTGTGACCCCCGTCGGGGAAGGTGTCATTTAGGATTACGACCTTGTGTTTAGCGGCATCGAACTTGCGTGAGGAATTGCCGATCATGATTTTAAAAAGCTGAGGTCATTGGTATATTATACCTTGCATTCAGGTGAATACCAATGAGTAACATGTGAAGCCAAAGTTTGGCTCGTGAAAACAAAGATTTCAGGCTACTCCGCTCAATCGCGTAGCATTTTTATTCTTGATTTGGCCTTTTCAGCTTGTGAAACCTCCTTTGCAACTCGAACTGAACTAAGTTGGAGGGGTGGGACCCATGTAAGGGTGTCGCAGGTGCACTGCGGTGATTCTTGAGTGGACTGCTGACCCGGCCATGTGGTATGTAATTCTCTGGGTTGCTTTCATAAGTCACTTTCAAGTTGCGCCGTGAAGGAAATCCGAGGGCTTTTCTTCAGATCTGCTGAGTTTGGGCGACTTTCTGCAACGTATGCATGTATTCTTTTCTAGTTTCTATCCGTTAGAAAATGACTTATCACATGAAATGAATTTAGACACATAATAGTGAATATGCATGCTGATATGACTTGATAAAAAATATTCAACATAGTAAATGTTGGTATTAAACCATGCTAAACACAATGATGTGAAAAAAATTGACTTTTAAAACAGTCAAATTGGCACCTTTTACTGTCATTTCTTATCCTAATTGAGGACAAGGTAGAAAAGCAAAATAATCCTGGTAATTAGACTACACTTATGGATTTTTTACTATGATGTATTAATGCATGTAGGATGTATATAAATGTGGGTAGGTGTGCTACTGAATGGACACCTAGTCATGCCTATGTGCCTGTGGATAGTCCTATTTACAAAGTGGACTATGGCAAAAAATTTCCAAAATGTAGGCATTGGGTAGTCATGCATTTTTAACTCTACTGTAGACGTATGTTAAAATAAGGCATGCATGCATGTAGTCATAAAAATGCATTTTGAAAACCTCCAGGTTAAAAATTACCACACCCTTTCTGAGGTGATTTGGAGACTTATTGTCAAGACATTATGGATCTGGATCAGCCGAGTAGTTCCTGCAAGACCACTTCTGGTGTACGAAAAAGGGCTTCAGAAGTGTCTCGACCCCGTTTTATTAGACAGCCTCATCGTTTGGTAGAGGCGGTTATAAGTCATATCCAGGTTGAAGTGTCGGACATTGAGGACGAGGAGGAGGATGTTCCTGTTGTGAACCCCTCTCCTGCTGCACGTGTTCCCCGTAGGGATTTTCCAGGCATTCAGGTGGTGAACTCAAAGCGTCTGGGTGACTTGAGTCGACACCCATCAGTTTACCTGCACGCAAACGAGGTAGAAAGTTAGATCTTAATCTTCCTTATTTCTTATTGATGAGAAGTAAAGGGTTCTGATGTTGATCTGTATTTGATGTAGGTTCCCGACTTTACACATCCTCGAGGGAATTGGTTCAGCATCCACTCTATGTATCAGGTTTTGCATGATTACTATAGAGCAATTAAACATGGCTGGGGATTCGGGACGTTCTTTTCCATTCTTCCCCGTCGTTGTCCCTGGGGTTACCTTAGGGCATTGTCTGAGTGCTGGTTTTACTAGACTCAGTCACTCCATTTGTTGGACTGTGAGGTGATGATGACGCCGATGGATTGATGGTTTATCATAGGTATGGAGTTTGGAGGGGAGCCAGTGCCTTATATGGAGGATATCACCCCTACTGCCGTCAGATCCTTGTTAGGATTTCTGGCGGTAGCGCTCAAGGGTAGGACTATTCGTACAGGTCCTTTGAGCATAGATGCTATAAGCTGGCTGTTGAGTGAGCCCATACCCGATGATGTGAGAGTCAATGGTGTCCTTCGTTTTGATCAGCGCCAGTCGACATGTGGACCGTATAAGAGATTATGATTGGGGTTCCTACACCTTTGTCTATTTCCTTAGGGGAATGTGCATGTTATCGCAAGGCTTGACTGAGGCTTGGTTAGAATTCTACCCATTTCTGCTGGTGAGTATTTCTCTTGTCTTTTCCCTTGTACATGTTTGCCTTTGTGTTGGCAGTTTTGGGCCTATGAGAGGTGTAACGCCCGAGAAAATTGGATTTTTATGACAATTAAATTTTTATTTGATTATGTGAATTAAATGAATTTAATTGATTTATTATATGAGTAAGCTATGTGAAGGTTGTTCTATGACCTAGAATGTGCCAATATGGTTAGTAATCTGGCTACGTGCTAGAATTAATTGTTTGGAATTTCCAAGACGAAAATATTTGTTTTCCGAGAAATTTTCGTAAATAAACTATTCATCCAATTTTGTTCGGGGATTTATTTTGAAATTTCGAGAAACGCGTAATGATAAAATATCGAGATAAGATGAAATATCTGATAATATTTCATTTATGGCAAACGGTGTTTTTGCCTGCGGACTTAAAACCTAAGGCTTGAGTATATTGATTTCCGAGAAGGAAATGAAATGCGTCGAAGAATTGCGTTATAGTTAAAGCGAGTGTTATACAATTATGGTACTATTTAGTATTTATGTATAATACAACGAGTAAATATAAATTACAATATGATTATTGTACGAGTAGTATACTGAGAGAATACGTGAATTGTATGTATAGAATACGATTCGTATTATAGAATTAAGTTAAGTTTTAATGTTCATTCATTTGAGTTGGTTTATAATTAGCCCAATTATTTTAATGAACAAGCCCAAGGGATTAATGGGTTAAGCCAAGTCAAGGCCCAATGTTAATTTAGTTAAGCCCAATTCATGAAAACTGAACCGTGGATCGAACCGGTGGGTCACTAAATGGGTAAAACCCATGGGGAAACCCATGGGATGACCCATGGTAAGGGTGGGTAAGCCACCTTGGTGTGCAAGCCAAGAATAAGGCATGGTCACCAAGCATTTTACTTGTTGACAAGGAGTGAATAGTAAGGAGGTGATGGTAGTTTGTCCAAATTTCCCACCATTCTATTTTCCTATAAATAAGAAGCTAGGTTGGTTCATTTGTGAGTTTTTCAATTGCCCAACTTACATTATTTGAGAGAGAAAGAGAGTTAGACTACACAAGTCATACACTTTTGAAGCTTTGACTTAGAGTTTTCAAGAGATTTCATAAGAGTTCTTGAGGTAATAATCCTTATCTTTCATTTCCATCTCTTTTGATTTTCTTTTATCTCATAAAATGGGTGGTATATGTCTTGTATAGTGGATTAAAGATGACTTACCATAGATTCAATCTCCATAAGTCATGAGATCGTAAGAATCATAGGGTTCGTTATAGTTTCAAACTATAAAAATATTATTTGTTGAGATCGATTGTTTTTAAACGATTGAACTCCATCAATACGTTAATATATGCATCTTGTTTGGTTAGGATGTAGATATGAAATCCATGGAGTATTTCATGAGATTTGGCCTAGAGAACGTTAGTAACAAAGTTATGGCGAATTTCACGGAAATAGACGTTAAACGTCGAAAACGTTGAAATTTCGGATTGGAGGTCAAAAGTTGTCGTGAGACGTGAAAATGTTGTTTTTCAATGTCAACACGTGAGATAGGGTAATTAAAAGTTGTGGGTTCGAGAATCGTCGGATTCCGACTTAAAACGAAGAAAACGAGCATTGAACGCTCATTAACGTTTACGAACGTTTAGAAATTGAACTCAATAGTGAATTTTGAGTTGTTGGATTTGAAAGTGTTGGATTCTTATATGAACGCGTAGAGTATGTCATTTATGATGTGTAGGATTTTGAGCGGACCAAATCGGGGTTATAACGAAGAAGTTATGACCCCGGGAATTTCATAAATTTTTTCAAAGCCGTGAGAAATTGAATGCTCGAGGAGTGCAGCGTAGTGGCTGACGTAATGTAAATACGCGCAAACACGGTAACATTGGCCCTTTTTGCTAAATGGAAAGCCTTGTGGCCATGCTTTGTTTGTTCGAGTGTGCGCCATGCATGATCTAGGACTATAGATAAATGTGCATGCCTTGAACTTGAGTCTGAGAGCTTTGGATAGCGACTTAGGTTTTGAACTTCAATTGTTCGGAGACCTAAGGGAGTAATGTTTGTACACTTCATAAGTGTATTAAAACTATTCCTATACTACCTATACTAGAGTATATGGTATTGAACTTAGGAATTGAATGCATGTTAATAAGTTATGAATGATGAAAGAAGTTAGTACTTTATCAACAATGTTCGAGTCCGGCTAATAACGTCAGTTGAGTAATGAGCCGAGACGAAGGGTAATAAGTCATGTTGACTTTATTATTAATATTAAGTTAACTAAGACATAAAAGAGAATGAAGTTGGTAAAACAATGTGAACATTTATTTGTTAGCTAATTATAGTGTGCTATGTGAATATATCATATAGATTATGTAAAGGTTGTGGTCAGTCAATTAAGTTATTTGAAGACGCTGAAAGGTAAGTTTTCTTAACGCTTGTCTAACTTCTACGTTAGCCAAGTTTTATCTGATTCGTTGAACTGAATTGCACGATTGGTTTTAAAGAAAGGATCGATGCCAGATTTTAACTCTGCTAGACTATTCGTAAGATATAGATTGATTATGATTCATATCTTTCTATATAGAAATGTTAACGCTATCCTATGCCAAGTAATTGGTACGGACGTGAAGGTAAGGTTTGTCTATGAACAAACAAAACTATTTTTCATCGATTATTTGATGGGCACGCGAGTTTGCCAAAAATATTAAATGTAAATATGTTTAATGAATGAGTATTGATCAACATAGAGTACAATAGGCTGATCACCTAGAAGTGCTCGTAAGTAATGCGGATGTATGACCTTAGTCTTTGTGAAATCCTTTTCAAGTATGAAAATTGAAAGTTATTGTTCATGGTCTATCGACCGGTTCAGAATTCCTAACCTATTTTATACTTTGGGAATTGATGTTATGAACTGTTAAAGTATTATTGTTTCATGATACTTCATAACTATTGTTCAATAATGTAGGAATTGTTATATAATTCACGAATGTGGTATTACTGTTATCCTTTATTAAACTTGATGAGCTGTCATGCTCACTTCTTGCGTGAATTATATAACTGCAGTTAAGGATGAACGTCCTGAGAATGCTAAGAGAGATAAGGGCAAAGCTACGATGGATGCTTAGCCATTGTGTAATAGATTAGTAAGTTTTTTATGTATTATACATTATGAACAACGAACGATGTAACCGGTTTATGAACCTGTGAAAGATTATACTTTGATTGTAATAAGAAGATAGTAATTACATTCATTTTGTTGTATTTCAATGGAATGATTGTATGGATAGTAGTACAGTGGAGCACAATATGTCGGGTTGGAAAATACCCGAATTTGGGGGCGTCATAAGAGGCTTCCATGTTTTCGTCCTGTGAGTGTGTTAGGTTTAGACACCTATCCACGAGGGGCAGAGATGATGACATTCCATCTTGGCGGAGGTCCCCTATTCTTTGAGGGTTTTACTCATTGCGACCCTCTGACTAAAGTTGTTGATAACAGATGTCATCACGTGGGTTCCCTACTCTGGGGAGCATTTGAGCATTGGATTCGAGGATGGGTACCCGACTTGTGTCGAGCACGTGATTTCCACCCGTAGGATTCCTCTCTTCATAGATGGAGGATGGGAGCTCTACTTAGGAGAGCGTGGTATCAGGAGCACTACAGGAGAGATTCGCATGTTGATCTTGCCTCCTGCCAGGCGTTATTAGCCTGTTTCACAATCACCCGTCATTGATATCCCATTGTTGGGGATTGACAGTTTCACATTATCAGAGGATCCCTGCACTCAAGAGATGTTCCAGCATTGGTGGTTTCCTCGTACCATTGGAGCCCAGACCCGCGCCACTCCGTTCATGGGGGATATAGTTCCAGGATCCGTGATGATGACGGATTGGCTAGCCTGTGTCGAAGATCTAACTCATTTGACACATATTGACAGTTTGCCCCGGCAGTTGGACCGAACACATTTCTTTATTCGGCATTTGGGTAGAGATCCTTCGAAGGCAGATACTTTTGATCCTTCCAGCTCTGGCGCTGGCCCCTCAGGTGACCCATATGGTTTGCTGGTGCAGATCCTCCCTTGTATAGGCCTGACATCCCTGTGGATAGAGATCCAGTGACTCAGGAGGAGTTACACCAGGTGGATAGTATTGATGATGTAGACATTGACACCATTGTCTTCTTCTGATGTATATTCTCGTTATCTCTTTTAACGCGCCTCTGTTAGACATTGGGTAGCTTCGCCCCATTCTTGCTATATCTTTTGATAGGCCTCTGTTAGATGTAGGGAAATTTTCCCCATTTTCCTGTATTTTAGCTGTACAGAGATGTATTAGATAATGATATACTTAGGAATGTATGTACAGTTTTCCATTCCCTATATCATATTTCCATCTATTGTATCATGCATGTTATTATGTTATGCATATGTATGTATATCAAGAGATCTTCAACATTGACCCCTAGATGGTCTTATAACACTGCCCGTACAGATGTCTTCTTTGATAGTTAGCCGTATTGATCATACGCCACCATTATTGGTGGCATCTGGTATGCGATCGTGGTATGATAGCATGTCACCATCAGACATAGTAATTGTAGATCATCTGTTGCAGCATACTATGACCCTGTTGATATTTCTAGTTCCCACAGGATTCATGGAGGGCATGCTAGAGCACTGGGTATCGGAGAGACATGTATTCCAATTTGGGGTGCAAGAGTTGACTCCTACTCTAGAGGAGTATTCACATTTGACGATGCTACCATTGGACAGACCTTGCATGCATATGGCAATTGGAGACATGAGTAGGTAGTGCATGACCCTCACTGGCTTGAGGCGTAGGGTGGTGCGGGATGAGCTCACATCTGGCCACGTTAAATCCCAGCATTTTCTATTTGACAGATTTGGCTCTAGTAATAGTCATACACGGCATTCCGTGGATTTCACCACACCGGAGAATCATTGGCGTTTGGCCAGAGTGGATGTACTGCTATTGTGCGTACTATCGTATGTTTACATGCCACGGTACATGGATGAGTTGGACATAGGAGTCATCATGGTAGTGAGAGCTCTCAGGGAGGGTCACACCATCATACTGATGATCATAGTAGAGACTTTGAGGTCTGCAACATACTGCTGCACTTATCCGACGGGAGTGTTACATGTAGCTCGGTCATGCTGTACGTGTGGTTTATGACACACTTGAGATCAATTGGCACTTTTAGATGGCATGGGTATTCTTTCACCCATGATATAGCCATGTCATACTCCTTTTAGCCTGCAGAGTGTATAGATGTTGCATCTTGGTCATCTTTCCTAGAAGGGATCGGAGATCCGTTTGATATATTATCGTGTACATGGCTTAGCTCACCCTACATCTTCATCACTCATGCTTCGGGCATGGATTATCTTCCTCTGGCTAGTTTGAGAGGCATGATCACTTACCACCCACTGGTCGTGATGTATCAGTTTGACCAGTTCCAAGACTTCCATCCTTTTGAGGGGGCATCTAGTCAGCGCTTTGCTTCTCGCCACTTATCAACAGAGGATAGATCCAGGTTGTATGTCTATTGGGATCAGCGAGAGCTAGCTGAGTTTTCTGTCAGTCATCCGGGTTGTTTTGCAGAGTATTCCGCATGGATGGAGATAGAGACTGCATCGGCTGCGGTAGTATCCACAGTGCAGGAGACTGATTCCGATGATAAGGAGCCTATGGAGGAGACTGATATTCCCATCGAGGAGGATTTGACTACTGGGTTGCCAGCATTTGTGATGGATTCTCCTACTACGAGTGCTACTGTGATCTTGATGCATTCTGAACTCATTCTTGATGTGTGGACATTGAGACGCCGTAGGATCTTTCAAAATGGATCATTGATCTGTGTATCCCTACCATCTTTCGTGTCTTAGGACTAGTTTCTGTATGTAGATATGGAGAGGAGTGTCAATTTTCCTCTCTGAGATTGATCGCACCACAGATGGTCGACAATACTCTTATTTTTGAGAAGCCTACTTAATTCCATCTCTTATGGATTGGTGTTGCTCTGTGAGGCACAACCGCAGCTTAGATGGTCGCCGAATCTCCTATTTGTGAGGAGAGGTTAGGTAGTTCCATCTCTTTGGTCTAAAGTCGAAGAATTGTGACAACTCGAATTTTTATAAGTTATTAACATAGGAATTTAAAAATTAAAAATTCTTATTATGAGATGTTTTGAGTTTGAGTATGTATATATACATATTATATATGTTGAAATATGTGATTTGGTGTGAAGAAAAATATATATTCATATATTGGGAAAGTGAGGTTTAATAGTTAAGTTAACTATTGAAGGAATTAAATGAATTTTTAATTAATTTTAAATATTTATTGAATTAAATAAATATGTTAGTTCCCAGAGGCACAATAGTTATCTAGAAGGGGGGGGGGGGGGGGGGTTGAATAGATATTTAAAAACTTTTCTTTTTAACTAGTTAGTTTTGAAGGTGATTAATACACAACGGAAAGAGTGTTTGATAAACCTTCTTTTAGATATCTTGAATTAATTAGAGTGAAGCAGTTATGGCAGTTATAGCAGTTATAGCACAAATATAATGGACACAACAGTTTTAAGTGGTTCGGAGCACTTAAAGCTCCTAATCCACTCTTCTACTCCTCGAGTAGGAAATCCACTAATGATGTCTGTTACACTTCTTGAATCTCACAGATTCCTTCTAGACCAGCAGTCTAGGCACTTCTTAGTTCACTCTTGAACTCTTCTAGTCCAACAGACTTGGTTCTTCACAGTTCACTTAGAACTCTTCAAGTCCTTCTAACTTGGAACTCTTACTTCAGTTGGTTGGTAGTTGTTGAGTTCGTGATTGATGCTACTCAGTTGTAGTTAAGCCCTTGTTCGAAGGAACTGAGTAGTTGAGCAAGCTTCCTCTGTTTCTCAGATCGTAGAGTTAAGCGTTGAGTATTTTTGTGCATTTTTGTTCAATTGTTTGCTTACTTCTATCATCTGCATATGTTCTGCATATATGTGTTTCTTGAAATCTATCCATTGAAGCCTTTTGTTGAAGCATTAAATGCGTTTGACATTTCTGAACTTTGATGGAGACTTTTACGCATACCTTACGAATTGCATCCCGGCCTTGACACGAGAGCACTGCTTTGTCACTTAACACCTGAAAAGGTGTTTTTCCTCTGTCCTATGGTCCTTTCCTTAGCTTCTTGAATACGTTTCATTTATTGAATACTAAGGATATCTTTTGTACCGTTGGGACTGGAGAGAACTTCAACGTTTTAAACCCATTCCACTTTTGTTAGGATTTGTCTTTTCATAAGAGTAGGTCTCGATGCTTCTTATATAAGGTAGATGACACTCTACGATCCATATCGTGGTGTTTTGTCATATTGGTGCTTGGGCTGAATCAGAACACTACGATCTTCATTTGTTTGTCTTTCAGACTCTACGTTTCCGAGAGCACTTTGAGTTAACTTCGGCAAACTTCTGGACCACTCCATAATTAATGAAGAGGCCCTTCAAGGCAGATACACTACGATCTTCTAAGCTCTACGATCCTGCTTTAGCCTCTACATTTCGTTGATCAGCTTGATAGATTGTGATTCTTTTCAAGGCCTATCTATTTCTTTCAATTTATAGATCAACCTAACATCTTTGATCTCTTATTCTATACATTCGTCTAGAATGATGAACATTGAAAGTTAAGATCAACCTAACAGATTTGATCTATCACTAAGTCCTTGTACATATATTCCTTAAAGGACTTTACATAAAATCAAGAGTATTTACTTTAAACATCAAATCACAATATGCATTCTTCCGACAAAATATTTTAATTAATTTATTTATTGAGATAAATAAATAATTTATAAAATTGTGGTATAATAATTTAGTTACATGTGTATGATAATTAAGTTAAAGCAAAGGTAAATTTTATTCGTCGAAGATTTAATTTAATGAATTAATTAAATTAAATGAGTTGTTTAATATTAAAGAAAATAAGTAAATTAAATAAAGTGATGTTTATGTCTAATTTATTAATTAAATTAGATATATAATTATTTATCAATCATCAGAATAATTATAATAAAAATTATAATTATTATATTTATTATTATAAGTTATGTAAATTGGTTACAAGTGTGACAAATAAAAACTATATAATATAATACTATTAAAATAATATAGTATGGGGGAGATTTTTTGTAAAACAAACACAGCCCTATGGCCTTTGGCTTATTTGAACTGACGCATGTTTGGGTTTTATAACTGAAGCATACGTGGGTTAGTGGAAGCCAATTTATTTTCTATGCGTTTTTTTTTAAGGCTAAGTTCAGAGAGGATTTGGTGAGAAGTAGGAAACACATAGAGAATTTGCTGAGAGATTGAGGGTTTTGTTGTGGAAGGGGAAAGAATTGAAGCCACTATATATATCAATTGCTTTAATAAACAAGGATTAAGGTATATTGTATTTCTAATTTTTATGTTTTTAGTTCTTAGTGGAAATTTCCTGTAAACTATTAAGTCACGGTGGATGATTGTATATATGTGTACATATAGTTTGGTAGAATCTGTTAGTCACCATATTTGAGTGTTATTGGAATAACCAAACACGTAAAATAGGATTGTAGGAGGGAATTAAAATAACAAAGATATGTTCATGTGATATGGCTTGTTTAAGTACGAAATTTCATGCTCAATATGTGATATATTCTACTATTTAATGTTAGAATGTGTTAGTATGTTAAGAAACGAAGGGAACGTAGTTTGAACGAAGTGATGTGACGCCCCCAAATTCGGTTATCTTCCAACCTGACATATGGTGCTCCACGATACTAACATCCATACAATCATTCCATTAAAATACAAAAAAATGAATGTAATTACTATCTTCTTATTACAATCAAAGTATAATCCTTCCCACGTTCATAAACCAATTACATCGTTCATTCTTCATAATGTATAATACATACAAACTTACTAATCTATTACACAATGGCTAAGAATCCATCGTAGTTTTGCCCTTATCTCTCTTGGCATTCACAGTACGTTCATCCTTAATTGCCGTTATATAATTCACGCAAGAAGTGAGCATGACAACTCAACAAATTTAATCAAGGATAACAGTAATACCACATTCGTGAATTATATAACAATTCCGACATAACTGAACAATAGTTATGAAGTATTATGAAATGATAATACTTTAACAGTTCATAACATCAATTCCCAAAGTATAGAATAGATTAGGAATTCTGAACTGGTCGATAGACCATGAACAGTAACTTTCAGTTTTCATACTTGAAAAGGAGTCCACAGCACTAAGGTCGTTCATCCGCATTACTTACGAGCACTTCTAGGTGATCAGCTTATAGTAATCTATGTTGATCAACACTCATTCATTAAATGTATTTACGTTTAATATTTTTGGCAAACTCGCGTGCCCATCGAATAATTCGATGAAAAATACTTTTGTTTGTTCATAGACAAACCTTACCTTCACGTTCGTACCAATTACTTGGCATAGGATAGCGTTAACATTTCTATATAGAATGATATGAATAATAATCAATCTATATATTACGAATAGTCTAGCAGAGTTAAAATCTGGCATCGACCCTTTCTTTAAAACAAGTCTTGCAATTCAGTTCAACGAATCACATAAAACTTGGCTAACTTGAAAGTTAGACAAGCGTTAAGAAAACATGCCTTTTAGCATCTTCAAATAGCTTACTCGACTGACCACAGCCTTTATAGAATCTACATGATATATTCACATAGCACACTGTAATTAGCTAACAAATAAATGTTTCTACCAACTTCTTTCTCTTCTATGTCTTAGTTAACTTAATAACATTATTAAAGTCAACATGACTTATTACCCTTCGTTCCGGTTTATTACTCAACTGATGTTATTAACCGGACTCGAACATCGTTGATAAAGTACCAACTTTGTTCATCATTCTTTACTTGTTAACATGCATTCAATTCCTAAGTTTTTAACACCATATACCTTAGTATAGGTAGCATAGGAATAGCTTTAATACACTTATAAATTGTACACACATTACCCCTTTAGGTCCCTGAAAAATTGAAGTTCAAAACCTAAATCACTATCAAGAACCTTGAACTTCGTATTTTTGGCTGCTGACTTTATCTAATACTAGACTAGTCTTTGCGGCCTTGATTAGCGATGGCCCGACTCTCGGTCTCGGCGTTGTGGCGCGAGCGGTGGTCTTCTTGGCGCCATTTAGCGAGAGAAAATACCACAATGTCAAAGACCTTGCACAAGCGGCAATTTTACACTATATATCTGGCGGTATTTCTGAGACCTCGATGCTTGATTTCAATAATTTTTAAAAATTTTGCGAAATTCCCGGGACTGTAACTTCTTCGTTATAAGCCCGATTTGGTCTTTTCAAAAGCCTACACATCATAAATGACATACTCTACGCGTTCATATAAGATTTCGACACTTTCGAATCCAATAACTCAAAATTCACTATTGAGTTCATTTTCTAGACGTTCGTAAACGTTGATGAGCGTTCAATACTCGTTTTCTTCGTTTTAAGTCGGAATCCGACGATTCTCGAACCCACTACTCTTAATCACCCTATCTCACGTGTTGACATTGAAAACCAACGTTTTCAAGTCTCACTGTAACTTTTGAGCCTTAATCCAGAATTCAATGTTTTTGACGTTAAATGTCTATTTCCGTGAAATCCGCCATAACTTCGTTACCAGCGTTCTCTAAGCCAAATCACATGGAATACACCATGGATTTCATATCTACATCCTAACCAAACAAGAAAAATATATTAACATATTGATGGAGTTCAATCGTTTATAAACAATTGATCTCAACAAACAATATTTTCACGGTTCAAAACTATATTAAACCTTATGATTCTTATAATCTCATGACTTGTAGAGATTGAATCTATGGTAAGTCATCTTTAATCCCTCATACAAGACATATACCACCCATTCTACGATTCTCTAAGATAAAAGAAAATCTAAAAGAGATGGAAATGAGAAACAAGAAGTATTACCTCAAGAACTCTTATGAAACTCTCTTGGAAAACTCTAAGATCAAGCTTCCAAAGTGAAGGATTTGTAAGTCTAGCTCTCTTTCTCTCTCAAATAATCTAAGTTGGAAATTTATAAAACTCCCAAATGAATCAACCTAGCTTTCTATTTATAGGAAACTAGAATGGAGGGTAATTTGGACTTTAAACCACAAACCTCCTTACT
Source organism: Panax ginseng (assembly GCA_020205605.1). Classification (NCBI taxonomy): domain Eukaryota; kingdom Viridiplantae; phylum Streptophyta; class Magnoliopsida; order Apiales; family Araliaceae; genus Panax; species Panax ginseng. Next base: position 89,386,286 of record CM035130.1, on the reverse strand, counting down.
ATTCATGTGCGGTAACCAAGTAAAATACTTGGTGACCAAGCCTTAAACTTGGCTTGCACACCAAGTGGCCGGCCCACCTCTTTCCATGTGACATCCCATGGGTTGCCCAATGGATTTTACCCATTCGATAATCCATCGGTTCGATCCACGGTTCGGTTTTAATGAATTGGGCTTAACTAATCTTAACAATGGGCCTTGACTTGGGCTTAACCCATCAATCTCTTTGGGCTTGGTCATTCAATTGATTGGGCTAATTCTAATCCAACACAATTAAATTTGTCATTATGTCTTAAATTAATTCTATAATACGAATCGTATCCTATACGTACAATTCACATATTCTCTCCGTATACTACTTGTACAAAAACCGTATTGTACTTCGTATTTACTCAACGTATTATACATAGATACTAAATAGTATCATAAATGTATAACACTCGCATTAACCCTAACGCCATTCCTTCTACGCATAATATTTCATTCTCGGAAATCAATATAATCAACCCTTAGGTTTTAAGTCCGCAGGCAAAAACTGCGTTTGCCATAAATGAAATATTATCAGATATTCCATCTAATCTCAATATTCTATCATCACGCGTTTCTCGGAATTTCAAAATAATTCCCCGAACAGAAACGGATGAATAGTGTTTTTACGGAAATTTCTCGGAAAACAATTATTTTCGTCTTGGAAATTCTAAACAAATAATTCTAGCACGAAGCCAGAATACTAACCACGTTAGGACATTCTTGGTCATAGAACGACCATCACATAACTTACTCTCATCATAATCAATTAAATTCATTTAATTCACATAATCAAATAAAAATTTAATTGTCATAAAAATCCAAATTTTCTTGGGCGTTACAAGTGATTTGAACAAGAATTGTGATCACAGTGATGATTTCTATGAAGAATGTCAAAAATTGAGTTTTTATGAGAAAACATAAAATTTAAGGAATTAAATCAGTTTAAATTGATGTTTAATTATTCTAAGTTGATGAATATGTGAGGAAACGTGTTAGTTTTATATCAATTGTATATTCTAATCTCACTGTTTTGTGGGTGAAATTCGTGTTAGTTTGGCTAATAATGGCTACTGTTACACTGCGTTTCTATTTTCATGCATGCACCAGTAGCAATTACCGGTAGTGCAGAAGGTTTAAATAAATAATCTTCTTGCCGATCCCAAACTTAAGTATGGTATGAAATTGCGCCATATACTACAATCCGAGACAATGAAGTCTGCTTATTTGTAGGTCATGATTAGTGGACTTAATCTAGTTTGGCAAGCATGTTAATGATGTTAAAACATATTGTGGACTATATTAACAGATTTTAATGTGATGTAATACAAAGTGTAAAGATTTTAAGTAATTATTTAAATAAGTTAGGAAATGAAACCAAATGTGATGTTTTCAAAAGTTAAAGATAAATGATAAGTTTTATGTTGGTTCATAGTGAGATATAAGTTGAAAGAACGATTTAAATGTTAACTTGATTAGTTAATCTTATATATGTTTAAAAGGATGTAAATACGCGTTAAAAGACTTAATTGTCAATTGTAAGAGAAATGTAACGAGATATAAGGTGGAGGTTATATAACCTAGTTTTTGTTAACAAGGGTTATACATCTAATATGATGTAATGTAATCTTTGACGACTTTAATGAACATTAAGTGTTGGTTACGAAAGAAGTATAAAGAAACACAAAATGAGATTATGTAATGATAAGCGTCACACGAAAAGGAATAAACACCTGAAGGTATGCATTAAGTTTCAAAGAGACGCAAGTTATAAAAAGAGTAAGACTGAGAGTCATTGTGGTCTCGTTATATGTGTAACTAATGCATGTGAATATGAACCTTTGAACTGTTGTAGGATGTACGCAAAGCATTTAAGCTGTTTTTGGTAATTGGTAATGTACGAGCCAGGCAAGTCTTTCAGTTCCTATTTGCTATGTAAACTTGATGATAAATTGTTTTAAGTCTTTATTGCAAAGAGCATGATGTGTTATATATATGTTGAGAGTATGAAATGTTAAAGTCAAATTATGACTACGTTGATTGAGTAAAACATTCTAATTGAGTAACGAACTCAATCTTTATAATTGTTATATGAATTATAGCATGTGTGTTATGTTAGTCCAATGTTTATGAGATATATGATGTGCATGTTATTATGTGATATGTGATACATGAAAACTGTTAGATTTTGCTGGGCTGTCGAGCTCAACCTTGCAAATAACCATTTTTACAGGTTAAGGATTGAAGGTAATACTATGTGCTACTTGAATGACGTGGATCAGAAATAATACACGCAGATTAATATTTTAGCTAATGTTGTTATTTCTTTAAACCATGATTAAGACTCACGAGATGTACAAAAGGTTTTATGATGTATAGTTTTATGTTGAGTTTTAAAGCTAAAGTTAGAGTTATCTGATATGTATAGGTTATCGGATTGAAATATAAAATTTTATATAATAACAATGATAAATTGAATCATAAAATAAGATTGATTTAAAGACACGTAGATGATAAAGGTTTTGATTCAGGGAACTAAAGTAAGAAGACATAAAAGTTTAAATTATTCTGCATTTTATAAAGTTTAACATCGAATATTGATGTAAAATCATAAGGTAGATGTGTTATTAACGACCAAAGTTGAGAATTAAATTATATGAATTTTGGGGTCATTATATGAAATGTGGTGGATTGAAGGTTGATCCTAGTACCGTGTGACAAGTATTTTTGTTCTGGTAGGGGGTTAGACCGAACCATAAATGGCTGCCTACGTACTCCTAATGAAGAGGAGATCAGGTCTGTGTAGTTTGAACCTGGTGCAAGAGGTTCAACGCTGAATGTGAAACGCAGATGGGTTTAGAAGATTTATTGACGAAGAAGGGTGTAGAAGTGTTTTCGTGGTTTTTGTTTTTATAGAGAAAGGGCAAAAATGTTTTTATTATTTTTTTATTGTGACCGAGCCCTAGAGAATATGGTTGCCTATGTACTCCTATGTATCAGGGAGATCAGGTTGACATAGTTCGCCCCTCAGGATGAATTATAGTGAAGAGAAGTATGAATCCCATGTGCAGGCTATACTGTGGGGAGAAGAAAGTTTGATCCCATGATTGGGACAAACTGCAGGTGTGGAAAAAGTTTGAACCCGTCTTCAGGACAAACTGCAAGTGTAGAAAAGTTTAATCCCGTCTTCAGGATAAACTGCAGTGTGAAAGGTTTCATTTCAGGGGGATAATGAAATTGTGTGAATGGTTTGAAATGAAGTGAAACCAGGCTGCTGGTTTGATGTGTATGTTTCCCTAAGGGACAGAAGAGTATGTTAAAAAAGGTTAGAAAACAGGAATGACTGGTGATCTGATGATCCAAAACCAGGATGTTTGCTTGATGGAAACCTCAGACATAGTACCATTTCACGATGTCTGAGTTGATAAGTTTTTGAAATTCATCGCCATCCATTTCCTGTAGTCTAAGAGCGCCTCATGTCATTACCTCCTTGACAACAAATGGGCCTTCCTAGTTAGGAGTGAATTTTCCCTTAGATTGATCTTGGTTTTCAATGATCTTCTTCAAAACCAAGTCGTGTTATTTAAACTGTCCTAGCTGGACATTCCTGTTGTAGGATCTTGTGATCCTTTGCTGATATAACTGACCATGGAAGATAGTCGTGATTCGCCTTTCGTCTATTAGAGAAAATTGGTGATACCTATCTTGTACCCATTGGTCTTCATCCAACTAAGCATCCATCAACACTCTAAGGGATTCCATTTCCACCTCTATGGGGAGCACTGCTTTTATCTCATAGGCTAATGAGTAGGGGGTTGCCCCAATGGAAGTACGCATTGAAGTTTTGTAGGCTAATAAAGTAAGAGGCAAGAGGTCATGCCATTTTCTGCATAATTAGAAAATGACAGAATTATCTTTAACGGACATTTTATGCATGATCTTCTTAATGTTTTTATTAGCCGCTTTAACAGCACAATTCATCTTTGGACGGTAGATGACGAAGTTTAGGTGTTTGATGTGGAATTTACTGTATAACTCCTCCATCATTTTGTTGTTGAGGTTTTTAGCATTGTCCGACACAATGACCTCTGGTTGTCCATATCGACAAACGATATTATTTCTGATGAAAACAATTATGACTTCTTTGGTAACCTTGGGGAAGGAGGCTGCTTCTACCCATTTTGTGAAGTAGTCAATCATGGTGAATATGAATCGATGTCCATTACTGGCTTTGGGCTCGATGGGCCCGATCACGTCCATTCCCCACATTTAGAATGGCCATGGCGAACTCATATTGTGGAGTTCCCTTGGAGGGGCATGGATAGAATTCCCATGAATTTGGCATTAATAGCACCTCTTGACGTGATCATCACAGTTAGCTTTGAGCGTAAGCCAATAATGCCCTGTTCTGAGAATTTTATTAACAAGTAGTGGTCCACTCATATGTGGGCCACCTATTCCACCATTGATCTCATCCATGAGCCTCTAGGCTTGGTCTTTATCCAGACATCTAAGGAGACCTAATCCTGCATCTCTTTTGTAGAGTGCATCTCCGCTCAGATAGAATTTCATAGCAAGTCGATGGATTCTGTGACGCCCCCAAAATAGGTCCATTCCATCCAATCCATTCTGAGTCGCCAAATACATAGTACAGAGATAACTACAACTTTATTAATACATTTGTCGTGCAAAATACGACAACATATATACTGTGAGTTTAAAAAAATAATTATTGTCTTCTAGACAATATACATACCCAAATAAATCCTCATCACAATTATTTATACATTATTTTACAAAAATGGTGAGGACTACTAAACAACTCTTTCTAGAACCTTTATTCCATACTCCGACTAGTACTCGCATTACATTCTCGCCCCCGAGAAGAAAAATGGAACAAAAAGGAAAAGGGTGAGCTCGACTAGCCCAAAAAGAATATTATGACTAAGATAATATACAACAAAATTATCGTTAATGCAACGAGGAAAAATATAATAGAATACAATAGACAACAAGTTTTAAATCAATATTCGCAGCGGAAATAATAATTCATTAGAAGAGTTAAGTAGAGAATGCAAACTACTATCTTCTATGTATGAATTTTAAAGTTCATCGTCTATTTTTATCCCTGTAACATCAATCAATATATATCTGGGATCAAATATTCATCCTTGCACTACAGGCCAAGGACATTCACCAGTTGGTCATGTTCATCTAAACACCTGTTCATCTTTGCACTACGGGCCAAAGATATTCATCAGAAATCATTCATCTTTGCACTACTGGCCAAAGATATTCATCATAAATCATTCATCTTTGCACTTCTGTGCCAAAGATATTCAATAATATCATCATTTAAGACTGAGGATGATGAAAAATATTTTTTAAAGAAACGAATCCAGTGAAACAAAATGACAAGGATTAAGGATTAAGGATTCGTACTTTGTTTTATCCACGTCCAAAAATACCTCAAAAATAATCATAGTGGTGTAAAATTCAAGAATGATCAAAACATGGATACAATCAAAGCTAGTATCCAGAATAGATATTTTAGACGAAAAGGGAAAATTTTCATTTTTCGATGAATAGTGCCGTATACGTGAATAGTAACTCCGACACCAAAAGATAGAAATTTCACAAAAAACATCTTCACGCTTCGTGAATAGTACTCGTGAATAGTAACTCATGAATAGTAACTCATGAATAGTAACCCCGACATGAAAAAGTTCCAAATTTGATAAAAAGTTCCAACCAATATTTCAGCATAATGATATTGAAGAAATAATATCATTACGAAAAAAAATAATATCCCTTACCTCGAAAGACAGTACTTCTAGTTGAAACACCGGATATAGGCTATGACTTGAACTTTCACCGTATAGCAATACTCAAAGTATACTCAAAATACTCACAAGAATACGCCGATAATATATAGAGAGAAAACTTCGATTTACGGTGTGATTTTCAATTCTAACCTAAGCACCTATTTATAGGAAATTGTTAAAAAAACAAAGGCAGAAAATTTAATATAATATTAATATATTATATAAATTTCTATGCACACATTCTAAAATCTGAACTCAGCCATCTTGCACATGCTAAATGAGGGAACCAAATGAAAAAAACGTTTTTGTAAATAAAAATATTTTAAACTTCCAAAAATCAATTATTTCGGAGCTTCAGAACTTCAATAATTCATAATAAATAGCCCTTTTATCAGAAAATTCGAATCTCACGAGTTTTTATAGGAAATTCAATTCTCTACAACTTTGCAGAAGAAAGTTTTTCCAAATTCAAAACAGAAATTGACTGAAATCCACAAATGGGCGATTTTACAGGCTGTAATCAAATTTCAGTCAATAAATGGGGTCCACCGACATGTTTAACATGTTTTAAACATTTATTGCAACAAAAATACTCTTCCTCCTCATATACTCATATATCTCACATTCGTTGTAAAAATATCACCATTATTATATTATTAAAATATAATAATATATATTTAAATGAATTATTTTATCGTAAAAGATAAAATATTAATTTTCAACAATTGTCACATTAAAAATTTTCTCCATGTATATCCACATAAAATCAATATTTTCTCATCATATGAATCAATAATTAATTATTCACAAATAATATTACGTAATCACAATATTGACAACCGTGTAGTTCCCAGAAAGAGGGGCTTTCCAATAAGAATTTCTCCTCATGGCGCCGCAATTAGGTGACCAAACCTCTCCTTAGATGAACTTTCTAGACATTGCCAATAATGTTATCTAATAATATTATTCAGATAATATGAATTATTGTCTGATAATGAAAAATCCGCCGTAATGACAATTATTGAAACAACAAGTAATATAAAATATCAATGCAAAGCAATTATTGAATCAATAAAATAAAATATTGAACAAGAATTATCGTAACCATTATTGAGTAGTGCCTTCTTACGTAAGAATCAATAATTGGTGCAATACCGTGGTGCTCTTAGTGCAACAACGCGTAGACATCGTGTTTTAACCACCGAGTATTCCAACAAGGTAAACCAGAATAAACTGGCAGTTATTTTTAAACAACTTATTTTTGTCGTTTTTCTTCCTCCAATCGCTTTCAGTTATGGGCCACCCACACATGGTCGCTACCGTCGCATTTAATATTCTCGACAAAGACGTCTGAATATTCCACGACCAAACTAATATTCTCCTACAATAATGAATATTATATCACCACTTGCTTATTTAAAATATTTATGATTTTACCCATAACTAACCACATTAATCAAATCCACCCTTACTATTTCAAAATAATAAATAAAGGAAATTCTTTTTATTAAAAAATTTTGGGGTCTTACAACCTCCCTCCTTATGAAATTTCGTCCTCGAAATCGACGCGACGCATACCGGTGTTTGAAAAGATGAAAATACCTCGCTTTCATTTTCGTTTCCAACTCTCAGGTCATTTCGTCAATAGCATGGTTTCTCCACAAAACTTTAACTTGTGGTATAACCTCGGTACATAAGACATGTTTTCCTATCCAAGATCCTGATAGGTACCTCCTCGTACGTTAAGTCTTCGGCTATCTCGTCCGGTTCTAACTCAATGACGTAGTTCGGGTCGTCCACATATTTACGTAACATCGATACGTGAAAAACGTTATGAACACGCGTCATACTTGGCGGTAAAACGAGTCTATAGGCCACAGTTCCTATTCGATCGAGAATTTGAAATGGATTAATAAATCGAAGGTTTGAGTTTTCCTCACCTCACCGATTCTCGCTTTTGAAATAACAACTTCTTGCACTATTAAAACGAATATTCCCCGACCAATCGAATATTATATAACAACTTGCATACTTTTTAAAATTTATAAATATTACCCACAACTATAACATTATCTCAAATCCACACCATAATTTTTTAAAAAAATATTTCGAGAAATTTAAATCTTTATTCATAAAATTTGGGGTCTCACATCAACGGTGGAGATTTAAAAATATTAATCGTCTTCTGCTAGTTTAACTATCATATTTTTTTAGCAGGTCCATTATGCCCATGCCCCCATCAACCCCCATCAACACTATTGATATTAAAAAAGTTAGACTATCCGCTAGTTAAACTAACGGATGTAGAAATATAAGAATAGTCATTACAATAATATAAGTAGAGGACCTTCATACCTAATCCAAGCCCCAAGCTACCCACTTGATAGAAATATGCAGACTATTGACATTATTAGAATTTTATTTTAACAACATTAACTTAACACTTACCAAATTTCAAATAGCAGATATCCCAACTTTGGTGGCGACAATACATCTATTTTATTAAGGTACCAGATCATTAGACTGGTGACATTATATCTACTCCCTTCGTCCTAGAATATATGACGCTTTAAAGTTGTGCACAAGAAGTAAGGAAAATGATTGGAAATCATTAAATATAATATCAATTGTCTATAATACCCTTAAATTCTCATTTATTACCATACTTATCTCATACTCTCCCTCATCTGTAATATTTTCCCATGAGGGATAATTTTGAAAAGATTGTAATTAATTCTTCTAGATTTTTTAAATGCAGAGTGCCCAACATTCTTCTGTGTTGTGGCCGTGCGAATGTGAATTATATTGATATACTCTATCGAAGTTGAACCATCTTGAACGAGGATTGATTGGAGGTAGAAGGGAGGTAATTCTTCCTTCGTTGATTAGCATCTGAAATATCTCCTCTATAGGTTGGCCCAGGTATGTAAATTCCCTTTTATTGGCAAAAACCCAACGGGCTTTGGCACTTTCTCTCTTCGCAACCTTATCCTCTATAGCTTCACTTTCTAAAGGTGATGGTGGAGCATTCATAACAAAAGAAAGGAGATATGCATGCTCCTGGCTGACTAACTGGCGTATGACTTGATGTTGATGGCTCACCAATTCTGCCAATTGTTCAATTTTCTTACAAAGAGCTTTTATCTTTCATTTCATAAAAAATTGGAACTTTGCATAATCCCATCTGTCAACACCATCTTTGATGGTTTGGGATGATTCACCATTAAAATTAGAACTCCGTCCATTGCTCCAACTAATCATGACGACCTCTTCTTCTTTGTGTTGAGGACGAGGGTTGTCTTGCACATGAGGTTGATCCAGTTTCGTAACCACGATCTCACCGTTGTCAATCAAATCTTGGATCTTGAGTTTCAAGGTCCAACAATCTTGAGTATCATATCTAGGTGCTCCAACATGATAAGCACACTTCCGAGTAGCATTGAAACTCCTCCCATTAGGGTTGGCTGGTGGAAGAAGGTGCATGATTTTCTTCTGAGTAGTCAGAAGAGCAAGAATATTCTCGAGCGAGTCCCCTAAGGGTGTGAACGTTCGAGGGTACTTTGTTTCTCCACCTTTAGGCAATGGAGGGTTTGAAGAATGTGCTTGGAAAGGGGAGTAGTTTCTCTTCTATATATGCATATTCTGATTGCCTTTTTGACCTTGTAGTATCAAGGAAACATCATCCTCTTTCTTTTTATAGACCCTCTGGGGGTTGTTTCCATAAGATCCAGATTAGATGTGCTCAAAAATTTCTTTAAGAGCGGCTAGGTCTTGAATCTTTCCTGACTTCAACCCCATCACAGCCCTCTCTCCGTGCTTGATTATTTTAGAAAATGGTTTGCCAATACCAGCTAAGACTCTCTTATAGAAACGAGCTTCTTGTATGTCTATGAAAGTCATGACCATTTCTGACTCTGTCATAGAAGGAATAACTTGAGCAGCAAGGTGCCTCCACCTTTGAGCGTACTCTTTGAAAGACTCATTAGACTGTTTCTTGACCTTGGTAATCTGGTACTGGTCAAGAGCCATCTGCGATTGAAAACTGTACTGGGTGAGGAAGGTATGAGCTAGATCTTCCCAGCTATGAATCTTTGAGTTGTCTAATCTGGTATACCATGAACGGGCTTCTCCAGTCAGACTCTTCTGGAACAGGTGCATCCTGAGCTTCTCTTTTTCCGTATAAGATCTAAGTTCTCCAATGAACACCTTCAAATGTGAGTAAGGATCCCCTAATCTGTCAATTTTTTCAAAGTCAGGGGTTTTGAATTCCTCTGGATAATGAACACTAGGGAATATGCAAAGGTAAGCATATGAAACACTTCCATGTGTTCCAATCCCTTTAAGAGAACGGATAGTTTCTTCCATTTGAAGGACCTTTTTCCTGATATCACCGGTGTCTAGATCTCCTTTGAGATGGATGTTTTCAGGGTCTTTGTTGGTCGTCTCCAACTGAGGTTCTGGATTTGTTTTATCCAAACCTTGCGTTCCTCCTTGTGTAGAGGATTCTGTATGTATAAGCATTTTTGAGCCCTGAGTAGACTGATGCAATTCTTTAAGCAAAATAGCCAAATCTGTAATTTTTTTACTTAATCCGTCAAATTCTTCTCGAGAAAAGGCATTAGACTTGTCAGAAGAAGACATGATTGGCTATAGGCTCGTGGCCTTTTTGGATTTTGAGCGGGTAACAGGCCCAATTGTTTCCCTATAAAAGACTTATGTAGTTTAGTCTTAGGGATAATATAAATGTTTACATGTTATGTGATATACCCGTGTTAGGAATATTATCTTACAAAACGGATGTTAATTGATAGCATGTCATGTATGTGCAAATATCCTTCATATTTTCCATTACATAAAGATTAACATGGAATAAAATTACGAGTAAATGCTTTTACAAGTAATTGAAAATGGAAAGCATGAAGAGACTTTCCTCCGCGTTTGGTTTATCAAAGGCTGACCTATATTAGGGTTACTCTCAAGGCTTTTGCGCATGAAGATTCCCAGATCATCGCAATTTACTTGATGGGAAGTTAATCCGGTCTTTTAACTGGAGCGAATCGTTGGAATTAGTCTCCCTACGAGTCCAATAATCAAACATCGACAGGATAGCCTCCTAGTGGAGGAACCACACAACATACATTCACATACAACGTGTCTCACCGTTTATGAAAATGATGACATGTGCGAAGAACTAATATCATAGATAGATATATTTCAGTGCAGTAAGTAAAATGCATTCATACACATTCATCATAAATGTAAATGCAACATTCATACACAAGCATATAATAGTTTTGAAAAGCTTGTAGTAGCGGCTTAAACCCTCTTACTGGTGTCCCCAGCAAAGTCTCCACCTGTCAACGTTAGGATTTTTATTTGTCCCTTTTCTGTTCTTGTTCTTTGGTGTTCTCATGTTATATGAGATTTGTTTGAAAAAATAAGTGAAAAAGGTCTGACATGTATCATGTCGACAATTTGACTGTAGGACTCGCCAGTTGGTGTTTTTAACTGGTTCCACCAACGCAATCGAGAAAAGGTTTGCACATTGACCCAGTGATGTGACACTGCTAAACGGGTTTGTGAAACCGAGATTCATTTGGTTTCGGGGGTTTGATTATGTGGAGGGAAGGTGTTAGGAACCCCCTGACATCCGTGTTTCCATGGTGACCGCTACTTTTCAAGAAACTGTTATATGAATGTGTGTGTGTGTGTGTGGATCAATGTACAATTTATTTAGAAGTAGTGTGAGGCCTCGTTCGCACCTATATACAAAGGGTTTGAATTTATATGAAAAAATCAGTTTTAAACATAATATAGCAGTGAAGTTTTGTAAAAGAGGTTTTTCAAACCCTGTGCTCAATAATAATTGAGACCTTTTCAAACTTCCATTTTATTATTAAGTATTCGGCTTGTTTGCTTTTATTTTCGAGATGCGAATCATGTTCGAGAAAATAATATATAGCGGTGTCGAACTCCTCATGGGCATGACAGCAATCTAAGGAAATTCAAACACCGTGAATAATTTCCAAGCTACTTACAGCTGAAAAAGTCCATCACGGGAACCGAATATAGATTTAGTAGACTAAATCTATGATCACATGATTCCTAGGCTCACATGATGTCGCATTTTTTATGAAAAGCAGTAAGCAATTATATATATATATATATATATATATATATATATATATATATATATATATATATATATAGACATGATCAATCACCATGAAGCACCTCCAAGGGGGATCAAAAATGTAAATAAAGTAGTAAATGCGATCAACCGCCACGAAGTAAACTCCAGGCGGGACTAAATGTAAAGAAAGTAGTAAAGACGATCAACCTCCACGAAGTAAACTCCAGGAGGGACGAAATGTAAATATAGCAGTGAAAGGCCACGAAGTAAACTCTAGGCCTGACAGAAATGTAAATATATATATATAAACAAGTAAACGCTCCAGACATAAGTCTAGGCTCAATCGAGGAATAACTAGATAATGTTAGTCCATATATAAAAATATATACATATATAAATATATATATACAGACAGAAATGAATACCACGGACCGAAGTCCGGGCATACACACACAACACGACTATCAACGTGAAGAATAGTGTGTGCAAAGATGAAGAGAAAGGCTTTATAAAGTATGAGAAGGCTTACAGTGGGCTGTCAAGGCAGGCTTCTATGACTCTAAATGGATAAACACTAAGTATGAGAAGGCTTACACTGGTAAAATATAGCTATATGTGGGCTAACAGGTGTTTAAAATGAGAAAGCACTCAATACGGTGTGTGTATAAAACAAATTGGACAGGGCTTCCTCGCCTCTTTTTCTCTTATAAATGGCCACCCCAAGCTCTATACTTATAGAGCTGAGAGTCAGAGTGTACTGCTGGCAAATTGACAGATGCACCTGTACCGCTCAAGGGTGCCTCAAGCTCCGCATATCCCGTCGTCTCAAAGTATGTGCACTCGGGCACTATGATGTCCGCTTGAACTTGCAGAACTTCAATCCGAGCATCCGAACGAGGTGTACAAGACCTTCTTTGGACCGCTTTTGTTCAGAGTTACGCAATGACATGGGATTAGAGGTTGTACAAAGTCAGGAAGAGGGGATCATGCCCATGGTCTTCAAGCTTCAAATTATATCAAGTGTGCTGCCATGCGTAATAGTCACTCGGGATTGGAACTCCTTGGCTCTTGTGGGACATTCCTGTGTAGAAATGTATGTATGAAATGTTGAGATGGCGCGCTGGGGGTTGAGGTGCCAAGATGACGATTTTTCCCCCTCACCGGGGTTATCTCTAGTTTTGGCTGATAGCAGACGTTGCTCAGGGTTACATCTTAGATTTGACTGTTGCAAGTGTTTGAATTCCTCAGGGTCATCTGTAAGTGTGTCTGTCTTCCCGGTGTTAGCTCCAGGTCTTTGGAATGAGTGCCTTGGCAGGAGGTCTGAGATTGAAGCTGATTGCATGCATTTGAAACAAGCATTTCCGGAGTTATCGCTGGAACTGCAACGACATTCCTTGGGGTTATCTCCAAGGATGAAACTCGGGCTTATCTCTGAGGTTGGAATTTGATATTCCCGGTGTGTGTTATGAGGTTGAAACTGAACTTCCGGTAGTATCCGGAATGGATGTGAGCTGTCTTCCAGGGTTATCTCCAAAAGACGAATTTGCCCTCCTGCAATGTTAGTAACAGGTGTGCAGAAAATTTCGAGTCTCTACAATATTATTGTCGAACTATGCTTCGATTGAGCCCGAATATAATATTCGGAGTGTTTACTACATATATATATATATATATACACACACACACACACACACACACACTTATATATATCTCATGTTATCAAACTCTGTTTGATTGAGCCTCGGATTCACATCCGTTGCCATCGCTTATATATATATATATATATATATATATATATATATATATATATATATATATATATATATATATCCTATTATCAAATTTCATTTGATTGAGCCCGGATTCACATCCTGAGAGGCGCATCGCTTTTATATATATAAATACTTTTATATATATCTCTTTTATCGAACTTTGTTCAATTGTGCCTAGATTCACATCTCGCAGTGCGTTTTATCGCTTTTTATATATATATATATATATATATATATATATATATATATATATATATATACATTTCAAGTTCTGCTGGGGTTCACTTCGTGGAAGTTGATTGTTCATATATATATATATATATTTACAGCTTATATAAATATATAATTGTTTATCTGCCTACGAGTTAGATTTGCCTAAATCTGGTTATTTCTAAGTTTAACCGGTTCATGGTGACTAAACTGGAACCGTTGAAACTAGAATGCTTAGATTTATTCAAATCTAATTCATTTTCTAGCTTTTGCTACGGGCTAGATTTGTTCCTATCTAGCCATTTCACACTTTAATCGATTCATGGTGACTAAACTGGAATCGATGAAGCTGAAATAGTTTAGATTTCTTCAAATCTAGTTCTTGTTTTAACTTTTTGTACATATTACTTTATCATGTGAGCCTAGGAATCATGTGATCACAGATTCAATTTTTGAATCTAGATTCGGTTCCCGTGATGGACATTTTTAGCAGCAGCCAGCTTGTAAATTATTCATCGTGTCAGAATTTCCTTAGATGGCTCTCATGCCCACAAGGAGTTCGGCATTCCTATGTATCTTATTTACTCGAAGATGCTTCGCATCTCAAAAAAAAAATAAAAGCAAACAAGCCGAACATATAATAAAATAGAAGTATCAAAGGACTCAATTACTATTGAGCACAAGGGTTTGAAAAACATGTTTTATAAAACATCACTGCCGTGTCTCGTTAAAATTGAACTTTTATACAAAATTCAAACCCTTTGTATATAGATGTGAACGAGGCATAACACTACTTCCAAAAAACTGCACATAGACCTACACACACACATTCAGATAAAAGTTTAAATTTAAAAGTGGCGGTAACCGTGTCATCACGGATGTCGGGGGGTGCCTAACACCTTACTTCCGGATAATCAAGCCCCCAGACCCTAACGAATTTTTGTTTTGCAGACCAGTTAAACAATGTCACATCACTAGGTCTATGTGTAAACCATTTCTCGGTTGAGTTGGTGCAATCATTTAAAAATACTAACTGGCGACTCTTATAGTCAAATCGTTGACATATATATGTCGGACCTTTTCAAACTTGTTTTTTCAAACAAATCTCACCTAACATGAGAACACCAAAAGATAAGAACAGAAAGGGACAAATAAAAATCCCGACGTCGACTTAGTAATATAGTGATTTCAGGTCGGAGGATCATTATATCATTGTCACTATGAGAATTGCCAATGACACTTTGCATAATGCTGCACGTAGAATTCTAATGGTGGGTTTGTCCAGTACATTGTTCTCTAACATGTACCTATGAATTGACTCAATATCTCATATATTTATGACCCATGAGATTTGGCCATCAGTCAATCCACATACTAGTCTCAATGTGTCATTGTTGTCCCATTAACAATGATACTCGACTAGGGACATTTAAGAGCAATGATAATAATTGTAATTATATGATCTCATGTTCAAGTCACATACTTGAAGCCATATAATTTGTATCACTATTCTGAGGAATTTTTTTATGTTAACATTTATATAACGCAGTAAATAAAATCATAATAAAATAATTCATTTATTCTATCAAATATTATCAAAAATGTTAAGCAATTATATCAAATAATTGGCCTCTAGGACATAAAGTCTAACAGTCTCCCACTTGCACAAGAGCCAATTACTCATGTATCTAATACCCATGGAATTAGTGTGACCTTCGTGCTTCTACAGCGACAAAGCCTTGGTCAATGGATCTATAAGATTATCATCTGTTTGCACTCTGCCTATATTTACATATCCTCTATCAATGATTTCACGGATGAGATGGTACCGCCTAAGTAAATTCTTGGATCGTTGGTGAGATCTGATTTCCTTAGCATGTGCAATGGCTCCATCATTATCACAGTATAGCTCAATCGGATCAACACTGGTTGGAACAACAACAAGTTCAGTGACGAGATTTTTAATCCATACAAATCTCTCTTGGTCATTACTAGAATCAAAGAATATACTACCTACATTCTCTAGAATCGGCTACCATCTCTTGCTTCGAACTCTTCCAAATAACAGTACCACAATTAAGAAAAAACACAAAACCTGACTGAGACTTTTAGTCATCATTGTTAGTTTGGAAACTAGCATCTGTGTAACCCTTTACTACCAGTTCATCTTCACCTCTATATACCAAAAATGAATCCTTAGTCCTTTTCAGGTACTTGAGGATATTCTTGACCACTGTCCAATGACCTTCACCTGGATTTGACTGGTATTTGCTCGTCATGGTCAAAGCATACGAGACATCTGGATGAGTACATATTATTGCATACATGATAGTTCCAATTACCGAAGCATATGGGATCTTTCTCATACTCTCCTCATCATCTTGTGATTCAGGACATTGGGCCTTAGAGATCTTTACACCATTAGTCATGGGTAAGTATCCTATTTTTGCCTCTAGCATGCTGAATCGTTTTAGAACTTTATCAATATATGTAATTTGATTTAGGCTGAGCATTTTTCTCGATCTATCTCGATAGATTTTGATACCTAAAATGTAGGTTGCAAAGCCCAAATCTTTCATGGAGAAACATTTTCCTAACCATGGTTTTACAGCCTGTAATGAAGGAATGACATTCCCAATAATTAATATGTCGTCGACATATAATACCAGGAATACAATTTGACTCCCACTAATCTTCTTATATACACAAGGTTTGTCTTTATTTTTTACAAAGCCAAACTCTTTGACTGCTTCAGCAAATCGAAGATTCTAACTCCGAGAAGCTTGCTTCAATCCATAAATAGATCACTGCAGCTTAAATACCTTTCCAGAATCCTTTGGAGTGAAAAAACCCTTAGGTTGTGTCATATACACATCCTCAAGGAGATTTCCATTACGGAAAGAAATTTTAACATCCATCTACCAAATTTCGTAATCATAAAAGGCTGCAATAGCAAGTAAGATCCTGATGGATTTAACCATTGCCACTAGAGAGAAGGTTTCATCATAGTCAACACCTTGAACTTTTTTTAAACCTTTTGCTACCAGTCGACCTTTATAGGTTTGTACATTACCTTCCATGTCAGTTTTCTTCTTGAAAATCCACTTGCACCCGATTGGTTTTACCCTTTTGGGTGGATCAACCAAAGTCCATAATTGTTTAGTAAGCATGGATTACATCTCAGATTTCATGGCTTCAAGCCATCTCTCAGAATCTGGTCCATTCATAGCTTCTTGGTAGGAAGTAGGCTTATCCTGATCTATGAGCATCACATCTCCATTTTGAGTCATAAGAAATCTATAATATCTCTCGGGCTCTTGGATTGTCCTACCAGATCTACGAATGCCTCATATAATTTGAGTAGGTTCACTTTCCACAATATCTTGTGGTTCCTGCTCACGTTCCAACTCAAGTTCAATGATATTTTGTGGTTCTCGAATTTCTTCGAGTTCTACTTTCCTCCCATTATTTCCTTTAGAGACAAATTCTCTTTCTAGAAAAATACCAGTTTGAACAACAAACACTTTGTTCTCAGAAGGTTTGTAGAAATAATACCTTTTTTTTTCCTTTGGGTATCCCACAAAATTACATTTGTCATATTTGGGTTGGAGCATGTTAGAAGCCAGACATTTTACAAATGCCTCGCAACCCCAAATCTTCATGAACAACATACTAGGACGTTTCCCAGTCCACATCTCATATGGTGTCTTCTGAACCGTCTTTGTAGGAACACGGTGAAGTGTGAATGCATGTCTCAAGGGCATGACCCTAGAAGCTTATTGGAAGATCTGTATGACTCATCATTGATCGTACCATGTCCAACAAGGTGAGATTCCTCCTCTCAGACACACCATTCCATTGTGGTGTTCCAGATGGAGTGAGCTATGATATAATATCACACTCCTTTAGAAGGTCATCAAAGTCTTGGCTGAAGTATTCACCTCCTCGATCGGATCGAAGGGCTTTTATGCTTTTGAAAAATTGGTTTTCAACTTCATTTTTGAATTCCTTAAGCTTTTCAAAGGATTCGGATTTGTATCTCATAAGATACACATATCCATATCAACTGAAGTCGTTAGTAAATGTAATGAAGTAATAAAACCTAACTCTTGCTAACGAACTCATGGGTCCACATACATTAATATGTATGATTCCCAATATATCGCTAGCCCGTTCACTCTGTCTAGTGAAAGAGGCTTTAGTCATCTTGCCTAATAAAAAAGACTCGCATTTCTCATATGATTCAAAATCAAATGAATCCAAAAACCCATCTTTATGGAGTTTGGATATTTGTTTTTCATTTATATGGCCTAAACGATAGTGCCACAGATATGTTGAATTTGAATCATTTGATTTAAATTGTTTTGTATTTATGTTATAGATAGACATTTCTTAATCAAGAATATAAAGACCGTTAAACAATTGTGCAACACTATATCATATTTCATTTAAGTAAAATGTACAACGGTTGTTCTTTATTATAAATGAAAAACCTTTCTTGTCCAAACAAGAAACAGAAATAATGTTTTTGCTTATAGCAGGTACATAATAACAATCCTCTAATTCTAATACTAGCCCAGTGGGCAAAGATAAATGATAAGTTCCTACGGCTAGTGCAACAACTTTTGCTCCATTCCCAACTCGTAGGTCAACCTGTCCTCTCGCCAAAGTCCTACTCCTTCTGAGTTCCTGCACATTAACACAAATGTGAGAACCACATCCAGTATCCAATACCCATGATGTAGAAGTGGACAATTTGACTTCTATAACATATATACCTAAATCAGAAGTCCTACTTCCTTTCTTTTTCTTCACTTCTTCCAAATAAGCATGAAAATTCCTCTTCAAGTGTTTAGGTTTTCCATATAAGTGACAATCACGTTCTTTAGCCACCCCACATTTAGGTTTTAAAGCTTGTTTGGTTTCGAAATTGGGTTTGGCACCATATTTAGATACTGTCTTCTTCTTACCTTTCCCCTTTCCCTTAGCATTCCCTTTTGGCACCATCATTATGGGAGCGAGTCCTGCCTTTTTCATGTTATTCTCGGCAATTCTTAACATGCTCAACATTTCAGTAAGTGGTATGTCAATTTCATTCATGAGGTAATTCATAACAAATTGAGAGTAGCTGTTGTTCAAAGATTGCAAAACAAGATCAGTTTGGGCTTCCGGAGTAATCGAAAAACCCAACCTATCAAGGTACTCAATATACCCAATCATTTTCAGCACATGTTTACCAACTGGATCACGTTCTCCCATCTTGTAATAATATAACGCTTTGCTTGTATCATACCTCTCCTGTCGAGCATGCCCTTCGAACAATTTCTTGAGATGCTCGATCATCTCAAGACCATCCATTAACTCATGTTTCTACTGAAGCTTAGAGTTCATAGTTGCTAGCATGAGACAACTCACGTCCAGAGCATCATCTTGATGCTTTTTGTAAGCATTATTATGCTCTACACGTGGTGCAGTATTAGCTAGTGCTGCAGGAATGGGCCCATCAAGGACATATAGCTTGCGATCTTGTTTAAGGACAATCCTCAAGTTCCTATGCCAGTCTAGGAAATTAATTCCACTCAGTTTTTCCTTCTCAATGACTGATTGTAGTGAAAAACTATGTGTGTGTTGTTGTTGTTAGCCATTGATATCTATAATTTATAAGTGCAAAAATAATAAGTCAATTTGCAGGGTTTTTGACATTTTGTAATTGATAATAGTACATTCAAAATATACCTCCCACTATTTTATTCAAATTAATAGCCCTCACTATTAATTCGGAAAGCATTTTTTATTAAATCTTTCTAGTGAGCAAAGACCCATATTTCATTATGCCTTAAGTTAACTTTGGCTAATCTCTTAAAACATAATTATTTACGTAGATGTTGGGTAAAATCTAATTACGCATAACACGCAAGTATACGTGGTCAACAAGTAATATAGTGAAAGTAGAGTATCGTTCCCACGAGGAATTATTAATATAAATTACCAAGTACTAACCCTTAATCAAACTAATTTTATTTAAATAGACAATTTAACAATATAAAGTAAATTACTTAATTACCACTAATTAAAAAGCAGATTATGGAGATTTAAAATCACAACTTCACTTATTGCTTCATTTAAATTAACACACTTCTCATCAATTATTTTCTATCCTGAATTGTTAATCAAGAACACTAAAGCAGATAAAACAACCTCTCGATGCATAATACCCATACTCACTTAAATTCACAATTGATAGAATTAAGCAAGACACCCTAATTAACTAATCCACTATATCTCTATGTGAATTACAATTAAAAAGGATTTAAAGCACAAGTTTTCTATAAGATTACATATGACATAAAGGCATATCTCTATCCTAAACACGAATCATGAATTCCATCTATACAGAAATCACAAACACATGCTATCATGATCAGATCTAAATCTATACTTCATCTCTTGAGTTCATATAGATTATCACAATAATTGTTAGCTAATCAATTAAACAATTAAGTCCAAATTACAATAGACAATCTTCACGATAGAACATAATAATTGATAGCGAAGCATATTAAAATAAATTACACAATAAGAACCATTGTAATCTCAAATAAAGAATTAGTTCATTGAATTAAAACTAAGAATCCACACTTGAAATAACATTAAAAGACAAAAATAGAAGTAGAGTAAAGAATAAATCTGTTGTCAGCAAATCTTAATCTTCCTCAAGCTCCTACTCTTGATCTTCAATGGTCTCCAAGTTGCATCAATCTCCAAAACTAATAAGAACTAGGGTTTTGTCCTAAGCTACTATAATCAAATTTAATCTAATGGAATTCTTCTCCCTCTCTAATCCTTGTAATTTTTGTGATTCTCCTCCTTTTATATGCCTCATCATATGTCTTTAAGTCCTCTTAGAAGTCCTTGAATCAATCAGCTCGAACCAATCCTTATTGAACTCAAATTCTAGTTAAAATTACCTTTTTTGAACGTAGCCAAGCCCGGCTTGGGTATTGCCTTGTAAATAGCAAGCCCCGGCTTGTTATGCTGCTGTAATTTAGTCTTGACCCCAAAGCTCCGGCTTGGGTGTTAGGCTTAAAAGAGCAAGCCACGGATTGGGTATAAGTTGTTAGTTGTTTTTCTGCTGCAGTGTCCTCTGGTAAAACAACCATAACTTCTGATCCGGGAGGATTTATGGGGCCTTCCCCCTATCAAATTGAAGTTATCGATGAGTTCTACAACTTTAATGCTTTGAGATTTAAGAAATAACGAACGGATGAAGGTCAAAATTGTACTGGAAGTGACTGCTATGCAAATGGCCACCCAAAACAGTGAAGTTCAACGTCCGTCGGTACAAATGTCATAACTCTTACATCCGAACTCCGATTGGAATGATTCAAGATGTTCCGAAAAGCTAAGAAGAAGAAGTTCCAAGCCAAGAACATGAAATGAACATGAAAGAACAAACGATGTTCGGATTTCTTTTCCTTGCATTTTCATACCAATAGTCGCTCACACATCTCCCAAACATATAATCTACAAAATGAACACAAAATGCATGAAAAGTAACTAAGAAACACGAGTTTAAGTAAATAATTCAAGTAATAGATAACGGATAAGTAGGTATAAAACCTACTTATCAAATACCCCTAAACTTAAACCTTTGCTTGTCCCTAAGAAACATTACAAAACAATAATGCTATGCAATACAACTAATCTACATGCCTACGAATCCAGCAGTAATGACAGAAACAAGTCTATTCACCCAGCCTTAGAGAAATCAAGTAAACATGATAATACATCATATCAAAACTCATCAACAATTTACTAGTCAATCATCAAATCTTAAACTGTTATTATTGGTATAGTGTATGTGTGCTCAACATCCATGCTAACTGATATAATACTAAATACAACACATAATCAATCTCTTTAAAGGAATTATACAATGCAAACTCACAAAATTCACGAACAAGCTAGATCCAAATAAATTCAAACATCCACCAAGTTCAAGAGTCCAATCCGGGATATTTATGCTTTACTTTTCATTACGGGGGCTTTTTGCTCTTTTCCCGTCTTATTATTTTTTTTAACTATGACTGTGCAATGTCTCATTCCATTAGGCTAATAGTGCTACCCCTTAGCGAGCTTTCGACCAACGACTCCTAGACAATATAAGACCATAGGGCGCTAGGTGTAAAGACACTCCCTCGGGCGTACTTGCTCATGTAACAAAGGCCCCGAAACAAGAGTAGCCACAATTTTTTTTTTCTATTTTCTTATTTTTTGAAGCTTATATATCCAAAATTTTTCCCCCAAACATAAGTTTTTGTCTAAATTCAGTCATCTCTGTCTATTCTTGTCTTTCGTTCATTCAAACTAGTATTATCCTTAAGAAGTCCATTATGTATCAATTTAAATTTAATCAGTCACCAAAAGTTGTCTCTAACGTGCTAACCTAATTATATCAGTTTCAAACAGGAAAAGATTCAATTCATAACAAGAAATCACATTAAAGTTCTAATAATCAGTACTATACTTGTCTACTCAATCTCATTCTCATCATTGGCCAAAATAGACTGTAACTATCAAACAGCTGAACTCATGCAAGATGAACATAGTAACTAACTATTACTTTTGAACTTTTGATGATTTTTTTTAACAAGAAACTGAATATAATGCTATTCAAACTATACTACTATGTAACTACTTATGCAGTTGTACTACATGAATGCAAACATAATGAACCTAAACTAAATTAAAAACATATGCAAAATAACATAACATAAACATGAAACTAAACATGCAATAAAGAACTAAACTAAACTCCCCCAAACTTAGCAGTTACAATGTCCTCATTGTAAGAATATAGCGGTAAGTAGAAGAGAACTTCCCTGTAATCAGCTAAGCGTGAGGTGATGGTGAAGATGGCGGCGACGATCATTTTCATATCCATTCAACCTCCAATACCTGCAATGAAGAGAGACAACATGGATTAGAATAGCACTTTTCTTTTTGTGGCAATAGAGGTTGGCATAAGAATTCTGAAGTGTATGTTGGATTTGGAGCAGAGTATTGATCTTGATAGTTATAGCTCCATGGTGCATCTTGGTGATACCCCCAAACTTGATTATAATTGGCATATGCATAATCGTTGAGGTAGTCACCACCATACTGTACCGGCCCAAGACTGATGGTGCATTGATTACTCGGGTGATTGCCAGCACAATAATTGCAAGTAACTGCTATCCTTCGATTACGTTGGACTGCAACAATGTCCAACCTCCTCGAAAGTGTCTCAAGTTGTGCTAATAATGAAGAAAATACATTGAATCCATCAATCCCTGTGTCCCTTGGTTGAGTCATATTCGAATATGGTCTTTGATAATTGCATCCATCCATGGTACTTGAAAAGAAACAAAAATAGGAAGAGAATTAAATAAAAAGAAAAAAAATATTTAAATTAAGACTAATTTGATTGAAGCTAATATTGGCAAAAATATATTAAACTAATTCCCCGGCAACGGCGCCAAAAACATGTTGGGTAAAATCTAATTATGCACAACACGTAAGTATACGTGCAGCAAGTAATACGGTGAAAGTACAGTATCGTTCCCACGAGGAATTATTAATATAAATTACCAAGTACTAATCCTTAATCAAACTAATTTTATTTAAACAGACAATTTAACAATATAAAGTAAATTACTTAATTACACTAATTCTAATTACCACTAATTAAAAATCAAATTATGGAGATTTAAAATCACACCTTCACTTATTGCTTCATTTAAATTAACACACTTCTCATCAATTATTTTCTATCCTGAATTGTTAATCAAGAACACTAAAGCAGATAAAACAACCTCTCGATGCATAATACCTATACTCACTTAAATCCACAATTGATAGAATTAAACAAGAAACTCTAATTAACTAATCCACTATATCTCTATGTGAATTACAATTAAATAGGATTTAAAGCACAAGTTCTCTATAAGATAACATATGGCATAAAGGCATATCTCTATCCTAAACACGAATCATGAATTCCATCTATGCAGAAATCACGAACACATGCTATCATGATCAGATCTAAATCTATACTTCATCTCTCGAGTTCATATAGATTATTACAGTAATTGTTAGCTAATGAATTAAACAATTATGTCCAAATCACAATAGACAATCCTCACGATAGAACATAATTATTGATAGGGAAGCATATTAAATTAAACTACACAATAAGATCCATTGTAATCTCAAACAAACAAATTAGTTCATTGAATTAAAACTAAGAATCCACAGTTGAAATAACATTAAAAGACAAAAATAGAAATAGAGTAAAGAATAAATCTGTTGTCAGCAAATCTTCATCTTCCTCAAGCTCCTATTCTTGATCTTCAATGGTCTCCAAGTTGCATAAATCTCCAAAACTAATAAGAACTAGGGTTTTGTCCTAATCTACTATAATCTAATTTAATCTAATGGAATTCTTCTCCCTCTATAATCATTGTAATTCTTGTGATTCTCCTCCTTTTATATGCATCTTCATATGTCTTTAAGTCCTCTTAGAAGTCCTTGAATCAATCAGCTCGAACCAATCCTTATTAAACTCAAATTCTAGTTAAAATTGCCTTTTCTGCATGTACCCAAGCCCCGACTTGGGAATTGCCTTGTAAATAGCAAGCCCCAACTTGCTATGTTGCTGTAATTTAGTCTTGACACCCAAGCCCCGGCTTGGGTATTAGGCTTAAAAGAGAAAGCCCCGGCTTGGGTATAAGTTGTTAGTTGTTTTTCTACTACAGTGTCCTCTGGTAAAATGGTCATAACTTCTGATCCGGGAGGAGTTACGGGGCCTGCCACCTATCAAATTGAAGCTATCGACGAGCTCTACAACTTTAGTTATTTGAGAATAGAGAAATAACGAATGGATGAAGGTTGAAATTGAACTGGAAGTGACTGCTATGCAAATGGCCACCCAAAATAGTGAAGTTCAACGTCCGTTGGTACAAATGCCATAACTCTTGCATCCGAACTCCGATTGGAATGATTCAAGATGTTCCGAAAAGCTAAAAAGAAGCTCTACAATATAGTCTAAGTTCCAAGCCAGGAACATGAAATGAACATGAAAGTACAAACGATGTCCGGATTATTTTTCCTTGCGTTTTTATACCAATAGTCGCTCACACAGCTCCCAAACATATAATCTACAAAATGAACATAAAATGCATGAAAAGTAACTAAGAAACACAAGTTTAAGCAAATAATTCAAGTAATAGATACCGGATAAGTAGGTCTAAAACCTACTTATTAGTAGACAACCCCTTCTCAATTATATCATATATAACTCTTGTATAGTTTGGTAAACAACATTTGTTTCTAGTCCATCTAATGGTACCTACCAAACTCCATGCCTCTAAGTCCACAATCCTATTGAGACAACTTAGTTAAGTCGGGACCAATGATTTTAACAATTTGGATATCACAATTATCCTATCGCATCTTACCAAGATAAATAAGGTACTTTGCTTTGGCAAACCTACATCCATCGATCAAGGTCTTGATGAGTGTTATTCATTGGAAGGCATCTGATTTAGACTTAATAATTTTATGAGGGATTTTATTAATTAATTTAGATCTCACCAATTTTAATATTATTAAGCATGCACATTATTTATCATATTATATCGTATACAAGCATAAATAAAGTGCAAAATTAAATGTATCTTACTTATGGCCCAATCCTCTGTCAATCTTTTCATAACTTGAAAAGATTGAAGGTCAGTCTAAGGTGGAAAAAGAACTTCAAAATAGTAGATTCCTTGGATCTTCCTCATGCATGTGTCTCCTCTACATCATTATTTTTACATCGTGTTCTTCATCTTATCATCTTCCTCTTGTTATCGATTATTACAAGACATAAAGAAACCTCGAGTTAGATTCAAGGGGATTTAGATGAGAAGAGAATGTTACATCAGAATTTATAAAAAGGCGCGACATGCAAGCCCTATTTTAAAACCAAAAACCACTAACCTATTGGTCAAAAGGGCCATAAATGTGCACCATGCATATCACAATAAGCATATAACATTTTCTATATAATTAAAAAAATATATATATAAAATATTATGGTCAGCGAACATGGTCGGGGGTAGTGCCCCTGGAAAAATTTTCCGAACATTAATCTGTATTATAGAATTTTCCATACGAATTTCTGAAACATTTCTAGAATCATATATAATCCACCAAAACACTCATAATAACAATACACCCATAACATATCATATATGTCTAGTTTTGATTAATCATATTAAACCGAATCTTCATGCTTCTAATCCAATTAGAACAGAAGTTGTATTGTTATTCTACCTTCTAAGATACGATTAACAGAACATCATATACATGCTAATATATTACAGATGTAATTAATAATTCCAGAATATGCATACAAGCAGAATATCATATATTCAATTTCAAATCAGTAAACATGCATCATCATATATCATATATATCGAATACAATTAAAACACATAATCTGAATTAATCATTTCGCAAGTAGCTCTGATACCACTGTAGGGATTTTGGCACAAAAAAATAGCGGAAAATAAAATTTACACAATAATTTTTGAAACCCTAAAATAGGATCCATGTGAAAACATATTAATTCACAGGTTTAGATATTTTACCGATTATCCAAGCCAGAATTGATTCAATCGAAAATTCTAGTACGGCTTCGAATCTCCAACGCAATCCAACTGAACTGCATCTCTACAGTATCCATATAAACGTCTCGTGAATCATCACACGATCTGCAATAAGGAGAACATCGGTACTAGCCACCAAGGATATGGATTTTTCTGAAGTTTTTCTCTCTAGTCTTTTTCTAAGAGTGGCTAGAGTTTTTAGGTTTTGATGATCTTCCTAAAATGGCTGATATATATATATATATAGAAGTCAAAAGAAATTAATCAAAACCTAATCCAATAAAAAAAAACTAAATTTATGTATAAAGTATATCTTAATTAAGTCTTACTTAATTAATATACATATATATACAAATTATCCTTTTAATTTAAATTCGTAATTTAAATACTATCAATCATATTGACATATTTAAATTCTTACAATTTAAATTAATTCACTTTTAATTACGTTCTAAGTGTGTGACCCTATAAGTTATTATTATGTTGGAAATAATCTTAAAATCATATTATAAAATTATAAACAGTGAGCGGCATCTAGTAATACATCATCGCTACCTAAGTAATAATAAGATCGATGATTCGATGCAACCTTTTCGTGACCAATGTTTCAATATAATTTAATCCTTTTAAGCTTGACATTCTAGATTAAACTCAAGGCATGGAATGTGTCATACTCTTCATAATTTAATTTGAGTTTTCTTGATCAATGAGTAGACTATATAAAATAAATCACTATTTGAGCATGTCCATGCATTTTATAGTCCTACTCAATCAAGAGGCCTATGAATGTCACCCCTAATATATAGGAGGGTTAAATTCCATCTAGATCACTCATATTCCTCACACGATTCATGATGTACCCAATAATCACCTTTATTGTCCACCCTATTAAAGGTGACCTTTGATGCTATCAAAGTACATAAATTCCCGTGTAGTAGTATATAGATTTCAGGTCGGAGGATTATTATATCATTGTCACTATGAGAATTGCTAATGACACTTTGCATAATGCTCCACGTAGAACTCTCATTATGGGTCTGTCCAGTACATTGTTCTCTAATATGTACCTATGCATTGACTCAATATTTTATATATTTATGACCAATGAGATTTGGCCATTAGTAAATCCACATTCTAGTCTCAATGTATTATTGTTGTCCAATTAATAATGATACTCAACTAGGGACATTTAAGAACAATGATACTAATTGTAATTATACGATCTCATGTTCAAGTCATATACTTGAAGCCATATAATTTGTATTACTATTATTAGGAATTTTATTATGTTAACATTTATTTAACGCAGTAAATAAAACCAGAATAAAATAATTCATTCATTCTATCAAATGTAATATCAAAAATGTTAAGCAATTATATCAAATAATTGGCCTCTAGGGCATAAACTCTAACACTAACACCTAATCATAATTATTAAACTTCAATTAGATGCTAATAAACATCATTAAGAAACCCTAATCATACAATACTACAAAACACTAAATAGACAACGCAGAAAAAATATTGTGGTTTCAATCAGAAAAACGTTGTGGTTAAGAGTGTCATCTATTTGACACCCTTACACAACATTTTTAAAACGTTGCAGTTGAGAACAATACACAACGTTTTTTAGGAAAAAAACGTTGTAGATTTGTTTTCTAAAAATTAACAGATGCTTAAAAACGTTGTAGAAGGTATAATTCCACAACGTTTTTTGGATAAAAATGTTGTTGTTTAGTATATCAGACAACATTTAGGCACATTTACACAACGTTTTAAAAATTTTTAGATTAAAAAAAAGAAAAAAAAAGGTTGTGGTTCACCTACATTACCAATGCACCTCCAATATGCTAATGCCATGATATATAGCTAAAAGGTCTAAATTCTTATTTAAATTTAAAGCCAAAATATATCAACCATTCAAAATACATCCCAATAATACCATTCATTTACAGTTTCAAATTACTACATCCACAAAATATATATCAAATTATCCATATATCCAACATGTATCTATTCAACCATCACCATGAATGTATGCCAAATTCTATATGTCGATATACGACGATGAAAACTAATATCGATATACAGACAGAATTAGGAAAATTAAATGCAACTTGGTGCGGAAAGTTGTATGAGAAATTTTAGACTCCTCAACATCTCTCTCAAGCTTTGTAACTATGTCATTCTGAAACATAGAACCATTTAAAAGCATTTTAGACTCTTCAACATCTCTCTCAAGCTTCATCAATAAATGCATAGTAAAATATTAGTTTTATTTCCATGAGGCAGAATTCAGGGCAACATCCAAAACAACAATCTGAAAGAACATCAAAAAGAACACACCGGCAGTCAGCACTTTGGCATAATTAGAACTTAGAACTGATGTAGATCAACACTGTCTTGGTAAGGTCCTCCGGAGGACACCACATAAAACAAAGCAACAAGAAGATGAAAGTGGTTCCATTTGCCATACCGGAATCATTAGCCTTGTCTTTATCAGGGGAGTAGTTATAGCTCCAGTTACCGTGCCTGCAGTTGAACAGTTCATACATGTAACATTTCGAGTAAATAATAAGAATGTAAAAGCAAGTGGTGCGTGGTTGTATGGTAATCACCAATGGCAGCTTAAATGCTAAAGCAGGGGTTAATGTTCAAATTTTTATATTGGTGGTAGACATAAGGTGAGGTTATCATATCCAACATTTGTAGCCAGACATGTCGTTAATTACAACAAAGAGAAATGCAACAGTACTGTAGTACTTTCATAAGTCCAATAATTAATTACTAGTATTGCAGTAAATATGTATCAGGATTAGGATCTCTACTCTTGAAATATGATTTGAAATATGTATCGGATTCAATGCATAATTAATATTACCAAGTTCCCTGTAAGAGTATCCGTACATTTATATCAACAAAAGTACATGGATAAAAATTGCAATTGCCAATTTCCCAGTAAATGAACACAAAATTGAAAATGACAGATCTAGGAGTGGAGATATGATAGATGTGAAAAAAGGCATACTAACAGACACTCTGTAATAAGGTGAAACAATGTTTAGTTAACTCTATAGAATTTACCAGCTATCGGCTCTATGTTATAGCAGAGTATAGCATTGTGGAAAGCGAGCGTTGTTGGGGAAGAGACAAAAAGTAACTAATATATGTAAAGAGAACTTGCATATAAAAGTAGGATCAGCCTATTACCTATAAGGAACTTGCAATGCAGTTTGGAATCCAGATTTCTCATATGAAGCCCCATAGATTGCAAGATCTTCCTCCGTTACTCAAGGGGGTAGAGGAGTAGATGGCTCCACCAATTCCATAATCTCTTGGTTCTCTGCAGCTATTGATATCTCACTTTTGGAAAATAGGATGTAAATGGTAAGAGGCTTAACTTGCTAATTATCAATACATGTAATACATGAGTAAGTTTTTAGCCTTGTTTGTGCCTACTACTTAACTTTTAATTAAGGCAATCCACTTGGGACTTTCGTTGAGCAGGTGGTGTGCATAGTCCATAATCACTGGTATTATGGCTATAGCACAAAATTCATCATAGTAACAACCATAGCTTAACAAAAGTTGGCAGGACAGTCATCATAGTAACAGCCATAGCACAACAGTCACTTATAGCACTAGCAAGGCTCAAAAATAGAAAATAGTCCTTCAAATTCTTAACACAAGTGCTATTACATAATGTACTTGCTATATACTATATATTCATGATTTAGGGACCTGTATACAAGGTATTATGATTTAAACATAGGCATCCAAAATAGTTTTGATAAAAACTCACCATTGCAGTTCATAGTAGTATAACATAGCATATCGGTCCAGTTATTGCAATAATAGTTAGTATGGCAACAAGGATTATACTAACTGTTAGTTGTGTCTCTTCTAGACCTTTTAGACAAGGTTTTAGTAACAAGTTATCAAATCAGTCATTAGTGTGCAATACAAAGATTATTATCTCATGTACATGTTATAGAATATATGTTCATGCTTTAAAGAGCCTGTATACAAGGTTTCTTGCTTGTAGTTCATATCAGCCCCTCATAGGCTTCAAATTAATACAAGGAAGCATAATATAAAAAATTTTAGTTATCAAAATAACATGTTTAAGCATCCGATCAATAGAAATTTGTTATTTACGTAGTATCTAGTAGGTATGTCTTCCATTCGGATGGCCTATTTTAGCTACTTCTTAGAAAGTCCATGACCACACCTCTTTAGATATTAACATTCTTATTGTGAAGCTTTAAAGTGTCCTAATGAGTAGCTTTTAAAAATTGAGGTATTTACCCTCAGTTATAACATAGTAAGTATACTAGACACAATTCATAATTATTATAAGAAAAGCTCCTAATAACAGTCATAAGAAAGCTTACTATTTCAGTCCATCCTCACTTGCTTTGTCCAAGTATTTATCTATTTTAGATTGTCAGTTATCTTGTGACATGATAAGGTCAAACATAAAGTATACTTATATAAGCAATTTGATACTAGTTTGGATTCTAAATCACGGTTAATATTCAAAGTTACAAAATTAGTCCTTAGCTTGGCAATTTATCAAACATATAGAGGGAAGTTTATATTCTTGCACTTAATACAAAATTCTTAGCTTATTGACCCCAGCCTTATGGCTTAAAACAACAACAATCATAGGACTATACTAA
The DNA here is from genome assembly GCA_020205605.1 of Panax ginseng. NCBI lineage: Eukaryota > Viridiplantae > Streptophyta > Magnoliopsida > Apiales > Araliaceae > Panax > Panax ginseng. Next base: position 89,354,945 of record CM035130.1, on the reverse strand, counting down.
ATAGTCCCAATTACAGTAGTTTCAATAACATTTAAGCAGTCATTGCATTATATTAATCTCAGTATAACAACCATTCATGTTACATAGTCACTAACAGTTCAGTTGATACCAATTAGAGACACAAGAACGACTAGAAAAAGGATTTGAGGCCAGAATTGGCTTACCTTGTTAATTCGAAGGTGACAAGTTGTTTGGCAACCGTGGCTCCAAAATCATGACCAATAATAAAAACCTGTAGATAAGGAGCTGGAGATCACATTTTCTTTAAATATCACTTAAACTATTAGGATTACTTATTTGAGCATCTGATGATGTAATTATTGACAGATGAAAACACTCACTCATGTATAAAAGGCAAGCAACTACTAGTTTGTCTTCTCTATTAAAACTTTTGAAACCAAATAGGTTCTAGAATATTAAAAGTTGCAAAGGGATCGCTCACAACAGAAAGTATGTTTATTCACAAATGGAAGCTAATTGTAACATTAATAACTACATATCAACAAAAAATAAAAGGAGGTAGACGCTTTATCAACTAACGGATAAAGGGGGATTACTGGAAGATGATTGATAAAGGAATGTTTGCAAATAAAAACTTAAAGAATCATTCACATACGAGCACATAGCTGCAAACACTCCTTTGAGATTGATATTCAACTGTTTATGATTCCAACAAGTTAAACTTAAAAATCTGTAGGAAAAAGCCCAAGACGAAGATAAACATGATTAAACTAATTGAATTTTAGAGTTCATTTCGTGGAATCAAAATAGTTATAAATAAATAAAACGATTTCAATCGATTAGTAGGAGAACTTTTACTTACCGCTAAATAAAGTTAGGTAAGACTTGAGGGAGATGCAACTATATTGAAATTGTATGAGGAGAAAAAGCTCACTTCACAGTGAATAGATGTTTTGTTTATATGTATGAGGAGAAAAAACTCAGATCGATAGATCTCATGAGAAACATACCTTCCATGGGGGTAGTACGGCATCTTTGAAGGAATCCCTTGTTCTTTCGTAAGCATCGCCATGGTAGGTCCTCAAGTAGGTCGAGAGATGGATAGTACTACCCATCTTTCTAGAACTCAAACCATGTCCCGAGAGAAGGAATCCCTCGTTCTAGAACTCAAACCATGTCCGGTTATTGTATCTTCTCTCCCTAACTCTTACTCTCTCTAAAACACAAAGGAAGAAACAAACCCTAGGCTTGATTTACTTGCGCATTCTTCTCTCCGTGTTTTAATTTAAATTTTAAGTTTGCTCCGTGTTTTTAAAAAAACGTTATCTAGTTAAAATCAAAAAATACCCTTTTAAATAGATAACATTTTTGCATATATATCTACAACGTTTTGTTTAAAAACGTTGTGAAAAAAATACCACAACGTTTTTATAAAAACGTTGTGGTTTAAGTGTTATCTATTAGGTACTTTGTACTAGTGATAAAAACCAAAACCCTAATCAGGATTAAAGAGGATTGGGGCATAATTAAGCTACTAATTTGTGAAAACTAGCTCACAAGTAGGTTCATATTCACCGATGCAAGTCCCAACACATCACATGACATGCTTGTAACTCCCAAGCAGCACAAGTATCAGAAAATTAGATATTTGTAGAGGCAAGTAAGTAACAATGACACAAAAACCCTAACCTTGCAATTATATAAATAGCAGCCTTAGATCAGAGCAAACCTACGAATTTACTAACCCTAAACACTCATATATCATACCTAAACAAGCCTTGGTGATAGCAACAACAGAATCACTAGCCCAAAATCAAAATCAAGCAAGAAAAGGTACAAACCTTAATTTTAACCTAGATCTTTGATGCTATATTTAATTTTTAGTTTAGATATTTAGATATGTGTAATAACATGTTAGTAAGTATTGTTAGTCGAATCCACAATCGATAAACGCACGCAAGTATACGTGGTCCACAAGTAATATATGTAAGTAGAGTGTCGAACCCACGAGGATGAAGTCGTAACAGAAAACAACTACTAAGGTAAAGTCGTTACTAATCTTATCTAAACGAGTGAAATAAATGGTTGGTTAAGCTATTTCAACATGACTATAAAATTAAGAGAAGTAGTTGTGCTAGGAATTTAAGATAGGATTATAACTCCCCTAATGCTTCACCTAATCTTCTAACTCTTCATATTACAAACGAATCAAGGAGTGGCCAACCGAGAACATTAATAGGCATAAGCTTCTGTCGAAGGTCAAATGCACATCCCTAACCAGCTAGAACACAAAATGTCTATTGGTGACAATAACTAGGTCAAGGTCATTAAGCTAAGTCTCAAGGTCACACAAGGCAAATAAGGATATGTCTATCCTATTATAATATTATGCACACAATCCAATGTCATGGTCATAACATGTGTTGTTGTATTTAAAGATAGACAGTAATTTCCATTTATTAATTTCCATCACTATCAATACCAATTTCTTTATGAAGAAATCAGACATTAAATACAAAATACAACAACCCATTCCAAAATGATTCATTATATAAAATGAGAGAGAAAGTTGATTAAGCTAATCATAAGGTTACATTGCAATCCTAAAAATGGATTCATAACTATGGTACTAACACGCATTTTTAATACATTACACATTACTAGACAAATACAAGGAATTGGAGATTTGGAATAAGAAAACCCTTGTTTAAAGTGTTCTTCCACCAAATATTCTCTTCACGTGTAAAACTCTGAGTTGTATGTTGGGTGCAATAACTCTTCTTCCCTTCACGAGCTTCTTTCTCTTCTAGAAAAATAGAGAATAATATCCTAGTCTAAGCTCTGATATCTATATGATATCTGATGTCTTTAAAGCAGCAGCTTCGCTATCTATTTATACGATCCCCTCTTTCATCTAGGTTATTAAAGATGAGTTACTGTTGGGTAACCAAAGCTCGCACTGCGGCGCGAGCCTAGGCATTTTAATTGGCGCCGGGTCGCGAGACACGACGATGGGGCGCGGCTGATGGCGTATGGGCACCAATCCCTGGCGCCAAGGCGCCAATCATCGCGCCGGAAAAGTAGTTTCGAAAAGACAACTATGTATGTATGTGCGCCGCCAGGTGAACCTTTTACATCGTCCATGGCGCCGGGACGCGATTTTCTAGTAGACTCTGCAATAGCCGGCGCTGCAGTGCGGCTTCTAAGTGTATCACTGGTGCTGCGGCGTCGACACATGAAAAACACCCTAGAAAGCTGGATTGAACAGTAAAGCCTACCAATAGAGACTACAACAGAAAAATCTATAAAATAACTATACAAGCTAACCAAAAGACTGAAAATAGGCAACAATATTAAGCAACAAAAAGGGCTAATTCGCGGATATGAATCCCACTCATCAAATACCCCCAAACTTAAGCGTTTGCTTGTCTTCAAGCAAACTATCAGACAATCATAAACAATTTCATAAGAACAGGGCAAGACGAATGCGAATTAGGGCCTAGAGTCTAAAACATAAACAAAAGACTGTAATTGATCCACTCAGTGTGTGTGTGAAGACCACATATCTACACTAGTCATAACCCACACGAAGATCATATTGTCCACCGTTATAACCGATAGGCACCCAAGAAACTCACGCACATAACAAGAGTTAAGACAAGACGCAAAAGCATGAAAGGCTCAAAAGTTCTAGAATAGTTAAGTAAAATCTAACTTAGACAGAACTTGATTACTTTTAGGCAAAACAGAGTACTCATTAGCAAGCTTTTGATCAATGACTCCCAAGCCAGAAGACTTTAGGGCACTAGGTGTAAAACACCCCTAAGAATCTAATAACTCAAGCACAAAGGCCACGTAAACAACATAAGTCCTAAATAGATTTTACAAGCCTGCGTTTATGGGCGAGTGCGTTTCCATGCTCCATCTCAACCCACCGTATGACAAATTTTTTATTTTTATTTTTTATTTTTATTTTTTTAGAACAAAGAGCTGAGAATGCTAAAGCTTCTAAACCTTTAAAAACTTGAAATTAATAGAGTATATAATAGTGCATACTATTTTTAGCACGGTAAATTACAATAACAAATGGAAAACTACTAGAGAGATAATAGGTTAGTGCTAGCTAAACAAATGGATCCAAGACAGTCTCGAGTTAAATCAAACACAGACCCCAAAGTCACATAACTTTTTCTACTAGCCTAGGAAAAAGATATAATTGCAAGACAGTCCGTCAAAGGCCAAAAATAAAATTTAACGCTCAAAATACCCTAACCTAGAGTAGAACACAGAAAAATACCCTAACCCAGAGTAGAATACATAAAATATAGACTATATAGTACCCTTAAGAAGGAAGGGCAAAGCCATAACACATGGCATCGAGTATACCAATTAAATAGTGAAAATCCCAAAAGAAAATAGGCTTAAGGTAAGACAATATCTGAATTAGCCAAGATATTCCCCAAACAACAGATATACAACTAAAAGCGTATAAAAATATAAAATATAGAATACTACTAAGCAAAAACATGCATCCAAAAGCCAAAAGATATACCACGATAATAAACACAATAAATAGATATTAAATTAAACCATGAGTAAGAGTCTGGGGCTATCAAGTCCAAATACCATCCTAACATAGCATAGAAATATGATAATACTAACACAATTCATATATATTATTCAAATAGAAGAAAATCTCCCCCAAACTTGAACTTCGGCCCGTGTACTCACTGGCCTTTACTGCAACATCAAACATTAGTTGCATCCCCGCTGTCATCACCATCAAGATCGAAGTCTTCATCAGCTCCAAAAAAACTCCAGGTCATCATCATCTCCATCATCGTCCTCCACGTTGACATGCTGGTTCACGCGAGCCTCTTCAGAAGGCGGCAGAAATTGCGACGGATAAGGGGCATAAAGTGGAGGCGCTAGAAATGGGAATGGCATGAAGTTCGCGTCCTCTCCACCCTGAGCAGCATGAATATTCGCTAGTGTATTAGCAAACTCAGCATGATAATGATGAAATAGGCTCTACCACTAGGTAACGGTGTCAACCTTACAATGCAAAAAATTGAGGTTGTTCATGATCTGTGCAAGGACTCCCGAACCATCAGCAGAAGGGGGAAATGGCGTCTAACTAGAGGTTCCTGCCGCAGAGGAGAGCTGAGGGTCATCAGGTTGCGGCGGCGGTGGCGCTGGTAAAAAGCCCTCTCCTCAGGGATGCGATGGTGCGCCATCCCAGACAGCATAGCGACTGATTAACTGATGATCAATGACGGACATTGGCGAGAGGGTTACATCTTCCGCCTCCCATTGAACACCTGATCTTTTGCATAGTCGTGTAATAAGAGAAGGATGGGGAAGGCCAAACATGACCTTGCTTTTGATGGCCTTCTTGATAGATTCGTTGATTAGAGCCCCCACATCAATTTTTAACCCCAACACAATGGCATAGAGAAGTGTGGCCCTCTCCCGAGTGACATCACTCACATGGCGCATAGGCTAAAGATTAGCACAGATAAAGGCATACCAAGCCTTACCATAATGATTGAGCGCCTGTGAAGGAAAAGATGTGCGTTCGCCATTGTACTCATTGGTTTTCCAGACTGTCTCGGGCTTACACAGCTTGTTGATAACGTCATCAGACTTATAACTACGAATCCCATTCTCCCGGTAGTCATGCTTGTCAAAATTTGGAGTCCCATACACTTCATTGATGGCCTTGACATCGAAAGGGATTAACTTCCCCCTCACAGGTGCTGCTGGCGGGCCATCCAGAATGGTATTAGCATAAAATTCCTTAAACACCGCTACCACAGCGGACTCTGGTGGTTTGGTGAAGTGGACCCACTTCATGGCACTGATCATTGCGTTCATCTGGCCATCCAATTTGTCATCAGGCCGAAGGCCACGCTCGGGCACAAGACTTTGCAACTTGAAATTTTGGGTGTAGCGCTTATACGCCTCTTCGGAAGGAAATTTGATAGGGTTCCAAGGAGTAATCTGACTACGGGAAGAGGATGGAGGAGGGCCAATGCTAGTCCTAGGGCGTTTGGAGGCCATAATTGATATGCAAAAAGATAAACGAAATTTTCTCTGAAGAACTGTACCTTGGATTGATTGGTTGTGCTTGGCTTTTAAAGAGGGGTAGAAAAACAACGGACAACATATAGAGCAGCGCTCAAACGTTTGGAAACTATCGACAGTTGAGTGACTAGCAGAGATTTGAACAGTTGGGGTGTGGAGATCTGAACAGCATTTGGCACCGGGGCGCCAGTTTGCAGTATGTCCTGAACATAACATGACGTCGGGGCGCTAATCATGGCGCCGAGGTGTGAATTAGCAGTGGACTTGACATTGCACTACGCCGGGGCACGATAAATGGCGTCGGGGCACGAGTTCAGCACTTAAAGCATGGCGTCGTGGCGCGAGTTCAGAATTTCTGTAAAAGTCAAGCTTAAATATCAGCAAACCATAATAGCAATGAATAATCCAGACCAAAAATACATTATGGACAAGCTCAACTGGGAGAGACATGAACTAACAACATGAAGTATATAGACTACAAACACTATACAGAACACAGACTATAACTAGATAGACAAAATGAAACTGAAGAAAATATAGATAAAGCAATTTCTTTGATGCTGAGATGGGGATGCCTCTCATCAAGCGCTTGATTTTAAGTCATCGGCTTGACTATCATCCCCTCTTACACCGGGTCTCCAAGTGTAATGGAGGTATTTTACCGGTCGACTTTGTCGCCCCAATAGTGCTTTAACCTCTGCCCATTGATCTTGAATGTTGTGTCAGAATTCGGGTCCTGAACCTCTATTGCCCTGTATAGATATACCTTGGCAACTGTGAAGGGGCTTGACCAACGAGACATTAGCTTCCAAGGAAATAACTTTAGCCGGGAATTAAAAAAAAGAACCTTCTGGCCCGGTTCAAAGTGCCTCTCGAGGATTTTATTGTCATGCCACCTCTTGGTCTTCTCCTTGTACAACTTAGCGTTTTACACGCTTATGTATTTAAATTCATCCGATTCATTCGATTTGTAAATGATCACTTTTCACGTACCGCTTCAAGATCAAAGTTGAGCTTTTGAATAGCCAACACATGCTTCTAGAGCTACTCGATTAGCTACGGCACCGGGTGCATTTCCCCAAGGGTGTCCTAAAGTTCCTCCACCGAACTGTAGTACGGAATCATAAGCGTTGTGCTCCAATTCAACTAGGAGATGACATGCCTTACCATAGACAAGCCTATACAGAGACATTCTGATAGATGTTTTATAAGCTGTGCGGTAAGCCCATAATGCATTATCAAGCTTCTTAGACCAGTCCTTACGATTTGGGTTAACAATCTTTTCCAAGATTCGTTTCACGTCCTGATTCGAAAATTCAGCTTGATCGCTGGTCTGTGGGTGGTAGGTAGTGGTGATCTTATGAGTTACCTCATACTTGGCTAGAAGGGCTTCAAAGTATTTATTGCAGAAGTTTGACCCTTCATTGCTTATGATGGCCCAAGGTGTGCCAAAATGGGTGAAAATGTTCTTCTTGAGGAACTGAAGCACCACCTTAGCATCATTAGTCGGCAAGGTAACTGCTTCCACCCACTAGGATGTATAGATTGTTGAAAGAGGACGGGAACGGCCCCATGAAGTCGATGCCCCATACATCAAATAACTCCACTTCCAGGATATTCTGCAGTGGTAACTCATGCCGTCTTGATATAGTGCCCACCCTTTGGCATCTGTCGCAGTGCATTACATATGCTTGTGCATCCTTGAATAGGGTGGGCCAGTAAAATCCTGACTTAAGCACCTTAGCAGCAGTTTGTTGGCCGCCGAAATGACCTCCATAGTTTGAAGAGTGGCAATAATGTAGCACACCTTCAATTTCTTCTTCAGGCAAACATCTACGCAGAATCTGATCGGAACACTACTTGAACAGGAAGGGCTTATCCCAAAGATATTGCTTGGCATCCTTGAGGAATTTTTTCCTTTATTGATAGCTTAGATTATTGGGAAGAACTTGGAAAGCAACATAATTGGCGAAGTTCGCATAACACGGAACCTTGCCATTAACCACAAAAAGTTGCTCGTCCCTTAAAAAATCATTTATGGCTTTTTCAGCATCTTTCAAGGGCGTGGTGTTTTCCAATCTTGACAAGTGATCGGCAATCTGGTTTTCTGTCCCCTTCTTATCTCGGATTTCCAAATCAAACTCCCGAAGAAGCAGAACCCACCTTATCAATCTCGGCTTAGCATCCTTCTTTTCTATCAAATACTTGATGGCCGAGTGATCAGTGTAAACAATCACCTTCATTCCAATGAGGTAGGAATGAAATTTGTCAAAAGCATAGACCACTGCCAGTAGCCCTTTCTCAGTACTGGTATAATTTAACTGAGCATCAGTCAATGTCTTGCTGGCATAGTAGATAGTGTGGAAAACCTTCTCCCTTCTCTGTCCCAACACTGCCCCTACTGCAAAGTCACTGGCATCGCACATTAACTCAAAAGGGTAGGTCCAGTCGGAAGCTACAACAATAGGTGTCGTGACAAGTCTTGTCTTTAATAACTCAAAGGCGCTCAAGCAGGCGGCATCAAACTGGAAAGGCTGGTCCTTTTCCAAAAGAGTGCACAACGGTTTGGTGATGCACGAGAAGTCCTAGATAAACCTTCTATAGAACCCGGCATGTCCTTGAAAACTCCTTACCCCTTTTACTGAGGTGGGTGGCGGAAGGTTATTGATCACATCTATCTTTGCCTTATCAACTTCAATTCCTCCTACAGAAACCCGATGACCCAAAATAATGCCCTCTTCGACCATGAAGTGACATTTCTCCCAATTTAGCACCAGGTTGGTTTCGACGCATCGATGGAGAACGACAGTCAGATTTGTCAAACAATTATCAAACAAGCTCCCAAATACTGAGAAGTCATCCATGAAGACCTCCAAGGTCTTTTCAACCATGTCAGAGAAGATTGACATCATACACCGCTGAAAATGTTGCAGGAGCATTACATAGCCCAAAAGACATTTTCGGAAAGGCAAAGGTCCCATAAGGGCATGAGAACGTCATCTTCTCCTGATCTTCAAGAGCAATAGAAATCTGATTGTACCCCGAGTACCTATCAAGTAAACAATAATATTCATGTCCAGCCAACCGGTCAAGCATTTGATCAATAAAAGGAAGGGGAAAGTGATCCTTACAGGTTAATTTGTTAAGTTTCCTATAATCCATGCACACTCTCCACCCGGTCACCGTCCTGGTGAGAATCAGTTCGTTGTTCTCATTGGACACAACTATCATCCCTCCCTTCTTTGGCACACATTGGATTGGACTAACCCAATGGATATCGGAGATTGGGTAGATAATACCCGCATCTAGCAACTTAATGATCTCCTTTCGGATGGCCTCTTTCATAATAGGATTTAGCGCCTCTGATGCTCTATAGATGGCTTTGAGCCTTCCTCTAGAAGAATTTTGTGCATTCATAGAGTCGGGCTGATCCCTTTTATATCAGTAATGGACCACCCCAAGGCCGTTTTGTACCTCTTGAGCACAAGCAGCAGCTTTTCTTCCTGACACTTGGTTAGAGAGGCAGAAATTATCATAGGTAATCAAGATGAATTTCCTAAATAAGCATACCTCAGGTGAGCAGGCAAAGGTTTAAGCTCAAGGATAGGAGGCTCGATGATTGACGGCTGAGCCTTGGAAGTAGATGCCTCATTATCATTCAGAGACTCGAACTATCGATGGAATTGCTTCGATCTTTGAGGTTCATCGAGCCACATGGCACATTCCACATGTGAGGGCTCTTCCATAGTACTAGTTCCAGTTAAAGTAGCTTTCAAAGGGTTTTGAATGCAAGTTTCTAAGAATATCCCCTTCACTAAACTATCAATTGTATTAATCTGGAAGCAATCCTCATGTGTATTAGGATACTTCATTGATTGGAAGACATTGAATGTCACTTCCTGATCATGAACTCTCATTATTAACTCCCCTTTTTAGATATCGATTAAGGTCCTCCCAGTTGCCAAGAACGACCTTCCCAATATTATCAGGACCTCCCTATCCTCCTCAAAATCAAGGACTATAAAATCCGCCGAAAATATGAACTGGTCAACCTTCACTAGCACATCATCCACAATTCCCTTCGGATAAGTTAGAGACCTATCAGCCAATTGAAGGGTGACGCTTGTCGGCTTGGCTTCATTAAGGTCCAGCTTCTTATAAATAGAGAGGGGCATCAAGTTGATGCTGACCCCTAGATCACACAGAGCCTTCCCAATAAACTGGTCCCCAATGGTGCATAGGATTGTAAAACTTCCCGGATCTTTGAGCTTCGGTGGAAGCTTGTTTTAAAGGATGGCACTACACTCTTCTGTCAGAGCCACCGTCTCATAGTCTCCTATTTTGTGCTTCTTGGATAGAATGTCCTTCATGAACTTGACATAACTAGGCATTCCTTCCAACGCCTCTGTAAATGGAATATTTATGTGCAGTCTTTTGAACACCTCCAAGAATTTGGAAAACTGCTTATCCAACTTCTATTTCTGCACCCGCTGGGGGACAGGCAACTAAGGGAGAAGCTGATAGACCACCGTCGTTGGAGGAGATGGTGTTGGAGGTCTGTCTTGACCACTTTCTTCACCCCCACTTATCTCAGCATTCTCCTTCACAGGAGGTTCCTCTTCAGTCACTACATCATCTTCCACAGCAATACCCTCTCCACTTTGTACTTTAGTGCTTCCCCCACTTTTAAGGGTTACTGCTTTACACTGCTCCTTGCCTTCCCGTTTTGGGTTGACATCAGTGTCACTAGGCAATGCGCCTGGTGGACGACTTTTTAATGCAGTAGCCAACTGGCTCATCTGTACTTCAAGATTCCTAACGGAGGCTTCTTGATTGTTACTTCTGGTTTCGTTCTGGGCTATGTATCTTGACAGAAGATCTTCTAAACTGGGCTTCCTTTCCTATTGAGGTGGAGGATGGTGAAACTGATTCTAAGTGCTCTGTGGCTGTGGGTTGAACTGAGTCTGAGGTTAGAATCCAGAAGGGTTAGCATAATTCTTCCTGGTAGATGAAGGTTGAGTTTGTTTGGGGTTTTTCTATTGTTGTTGTTGTTGCCCTATGAGAAGTTTGGATGATTTCTTAGGCTGGGGTGATAGTGCGTGGGAAGACTTGCATTTTGTTGCCACCCATAGTTGGACACAAATTGAACTGACTCAGGGCTTATCGCACACTGATCAGTAGGGTGGCCACCTTGACATAATTTACATTGCACTCCCACACTCTGCACATTTTGAACAGCTGTAGGTCCCATTGTATCCAGCCTTTTTGTTAGCACTGCTACCTGAGCCGCTAATGATGTGAAAGAGTCCACTTCATAAGCCCCCGCTGCTCTTCTCGGGGCTTGCCAATCATTTGGCCATTGGTAATTATTGGCCGCCATTGTCTCCACCAGCTCATATCCCGTTGTGTGATTTTGGACATGAATGCACCTCTAGATGCGGCATCTATAATCGAATGAGTTGGTCTAGATAACCCATTGTAAAAGGTCTTGATTGGAAGCCATTTTGGCAGACCATGGTACGGGAATTTCCTCAGAAGATCCTTAAACCGCTCCCACGAGTCGTGTAAGGATTCAGAGTCCAACTGAATAAAGGACGTGATGTCATGCCTGAGCCTAGCTATTTTGGCGGGCGGAAAAAACTTCGCCACAAATTTCTGTTCCAAGTCGGCCCATGTAGTAATGGAGCCTGACGGAAGTGAATGAAGCCATCTCTTGGCTTTGTCCCTTAACATAAATGGAAACAACCGGAGTCTGATGGCATTGTCAGACATTCCGTTGCATTTAAAGGTGTCACAGATCTCCACAAAATTTATCACGTGATCATTGGGGTCATCATTTGGCAGTCCCCCAAACTGAATGTTGGTGCACATTTGAATGGTGCCCGGCTTGATCTCTAAATTATTGGATTGGATGGAGGGCCTTAAAATGCTCGCCTGGAGATCGTCAATACGAGGCATAGCGTACTCCCTCAAAGATTTCTGAAGTTCCTCAGCCATTTTGATAGGATCAGGTATGTCCTCGGGTGTGTCCTCGAATTTTTCTCTCCGCAGTCGTCTGAATGTTCTATCAACCTCGGGATCGAGAGGTATTATATTTCGTCCCTTCCGAGGTGGCATAAACAATGACGACTACCTGAAAAGAGAAATTAAGCAGAAAAATCGGTTTAAAGTAAGATCGTAATGACTTAGTTTTAATATTGTCAAACAATTAATTCTAAGTTCCTGGCGACGGTGCTAAAAACTTGTTAGTCGAATTCACAACCGATAAACACGCACAAGTATACGCGGTCCACGAGTAATATATGTAAGTAGAGTGTCGAACCCACGAGGACGAAGTCTGAACAGAAAATAACTACTAAGGTAATGTAGTTACTAATCTTATCTAAACGAGTGAAACAAATGGTTGGTTAAGCTATTTCAACAAGACTATAAAATTAAGAGAAGTAGTTGTGCTAGGAAGTTAAGATAGGATTACAACTCCCCTAATGCTTCACCTAATCTTCTAACTCTCCATATTACAAACGAATCAAGGAGTGGCCAACCGGGAACATTAATAGGCATAAGCTTCTGTCGAAGGTCAAATGCACATCCCTAACCAGCTAGAACACAAAATGTCTATTGGTGACAATAACTAGGTCAAGGTCATTAAGCTAAGTCTCAAGGTCACACAAGGCAAATAAGGATATGTCTATCCTATTATAATATTATGCACACAATCCAATGTCATGGTCATAACATGTGTTGTTGTATTTAAAGATAGAAAGTAATATCCATTTATCAATTTCCATCACTATCAATACCAATTTCTTTATCAAGCAATCAGACATTAAATACAAAATACAACAACCCATTCCAAAATGATTCATTATATAAAATGAGATAGAAAGTTGATTAAGCTAATCATAAGGTTACATTGCAATCCTAAAAATGGAGTTAGTTCATAAATATGGTACTCACACGCATTTTTAATACATTACACATTACCAGACAAATACAAGGAATGGGAGATTTGGAATAAGAAAACCCATGTTTGAAGTGTTCTTCCACCAAATCTTCCATTCACGTGTAAAACTCTAAGTTGTATGTTGGGTGCAATAACTCTTCTTCCCTTCACGAGCTTCTTTCTCTTCTAGAAAAATAGAGAATAATATCCTAGTCTAAGCTCTGATATCTATCTGATATCCGATGTCTTTAAAGCAGCAGCTTCGCTATCTATTTATACGATCCCCTCTTTCATCTAGGTCATTAAAGACGAGTTACTGTTGGGGAAACAGAGCTCAGATCATGATCTTGAAGCCTAGGTAATCAGAATCGGCATCGGGGCGCGAGACACTGGCCGGGTGTGAGACACTCTGGCTTGGGAGGGTACTGATATACTGGGCGCTTAATCCACTGGCGCCGGGGCGAATTTCCAAAAAGAACTAACTATATATGGTATGGCATGAACCTTTACACTATCCATGGCGCCTGGGCTCAAGTTTCTAGTAGGCTCGGCAATAGCCTGCCAATAGAGACTACAACAGAAAAATCAATAAAATAACTATACAAGCTAACCGAAAGACTGAAAACATGCAACAATATTAAGTAACAAAAAGGGCGAATTCGCGGATATGAATCCCAATCATCAAGTATGCTAAGTTAATAGAACATGTTTTCATAACATTTAGATACATAAAAATGGTGTTTTAAGCAAACTAGAAATTCTGGAAAAATAGTCTGTCAGTCGAATGTCAGAGCCTTTAGATCTGTGTATGTTAATAGTTAGGTATGTTAATTGTATGCTAGCTATAGTATTACATGAGGTCTTTAATCTGGAAAAAAGAAAACAGGTTCATTAGAATCATTTATTACAAGATACAGGTGGTCAAAAGTTGTTGACCGATCACGATTAAGTTTCGATTTTGGGTTACCTGTAAATCTCAAGAACAAAGTTGTAGCTTACTTTGACCAATCTTTTTAATTGCTTTCTGTTTGATGTTATTATTTCTAAGTGTAATGAATTAATACCTTGACATACATATTACATATCTATGACATTTAAACACTTAAATAATTCATAGGATTAAAATAATTAATGGTCAAAAGTCGTTGACCGAGCATGACTGTGTTTTCCGGGTTACCTAGAAAACTGAAGAACATGAAGAACAACCTTTGGCTGTACTTTGACCAACATTGATCTATACCTTAGAATCATACTCTGTCCAAACCAGTGTAACCTATATGTTCCTTGATATATAGACTATATATTACATCAATCAAAATATAAATCTATCACACAGATTGAAAGATCTAGAAGCCACAAAACTATTGACCGACCATGACTACTGTTCTAGGTTACCCAGAAACTCAAGAACAACTCTGATAGTGACTTTGAGCCTCTATAACTTCTTGTTATATGTAGGTTAAAGCATGAAATTGGTATATTATTGTACTATTACATGAGTACTATAACACTCAAACACTTCCAAACCCAGAATCATTAACAGTAAGAAATTAAGCTAAGGTCAAAGTGACATCTAGGCCATGACCAACTTATTCCCAGAAACTCAAGAACACCTATAGTTACACTTTATGTCACTATAGAGCTTTAGCGACAGACAGAAAAAAATTTGTAATAAATAAATTAAAAGAAATTAGAAATAATTAATAAATAATTAAAAATAATTAAAAAAGTTTTAAAAATTATTTTAAGTTATAATAATTAACTTTTAATATTTTTACATAAATTTAATAAATATTTTATTTATTTATATATTATTAATAATTAAGTTAATAATAAAGTAATTAGAATTATTATTTATAAATAATAAATAATTATTGAAAAAATATTAATGATTTAAAAATCATATTAAATGATTATAAATTATTTAAAATCATTTAATGGATAAATAAATATCTAAAAATTGTTATAAGCTTCCAGAAATTATTATAAAAGATATATAAATTATCTAAAAATATAATAAACCTTATAAATAAAGTTTAACTGAGATATTAACTTATTAATTACCCGTTAAAATCCTAAGACACCGAAATCATATTGAACTTAACCCAAACATAAATAGTTTATGTATTTGAGTATTGTTATCAATACTAATGTGTTAGATTTATATGAATGAATATCTTAGTTATTTATAAACGAATCGAGTAGCGTTACTTGATCGATCTTCGCTCAGGAAAGTTTACTAAACCCTAATTTATTACTTAAGTAAGTTAGTAAACCCTATTTTAATTAGTTGAGCAAGTTCCTTAATTACTTACGTAAATTTATCGAACCCTTCTTATTCGTTGAACAAGATTCCTATCTTGAAATGCTTTTGATATGTATTACCAAACCTAAACTTGAATTGCCAATTATTGTAAAGTTATCGCTATAGCTTCAACATAACTAAGAAATGAATTATTTATTCATATGATATTGTTTATTGAACATAAATTGTTGTGTCAAACTAAATTGCTTTGGTAAGACATCCTATACTGAGTTGTATATCTCAAGAAGGGTTAATATAAGTCAATAATATATTGACATTTAGTGCAAGAGGGCATGGGTAAGATGAGATGCATACTCCTAGGATGTTGAATAGGTTGATCCCATGTCTCACATCTGAATAAAATTTCTAAGTCTTTGTGACTGATAAAAATAGTAAAAAGTCCAGAAATGGTTGAAATATAAAAATTCCAAACATGGTAAACAACACTCAGTTCAGAAAAGTTTTGAACTGTTATACTTCTTCAAATCCTATGGTGTTATAAATTATAAAACATACTGAGAATGTCAAAGCTCACTTTTGCAAATCATTCCCTTTGTAGTATTAGATGGTAACCCTAGCACATCTGGAGTAAACAATGGGAAGTGTCCCTGCTTAGACTAGTTTAAATTACTGTCTAGTTGAATGTAATACTTTTGTAATAAGAAATTCTTTATAAAGAATCATGTAACCGAACTTTAATATATGATATGTAACATCTTTATTTTCGTAACTGTGTTTCCTTTACATAAATAGATGTAATTATAACTTTCAGTTTAGTTTGAGATCCTTGGGAACTATACATCTGAGTGAGGGTATTGATAACATGGACTGTTCATGTTGTTGTTGATACTCTAGATTTTAGATAGATAGGTAATATCGATACGATAGTGTTATCCGCATGATATGGCTTATACATCTTAGTGAAGGTATTGGTAATATGAACTGTTCATGTTATTACTAGTACTCTGAATTTCGGATAGATAGATATTATTTGTAGATACAGTCTATACATCCAAGTGAGGGTATCCAAACACAGCAATAGTTCTCTAGGGAAATGGTATTTATTATGGGATACTGTGAACCTTTGATCTATGGGAATTGTATCTTGTGATATTTTTATAGTAGTTTGATTAGATATAAGCATAGAATCGGATACCATGAGTGTATAGATTTGAATGCATTATATTAATTTATTAGTTTTAAGCACCATATCGGATACTGTGGGAGTATAGATTTGAGGGCATTACATTAATGGTATCAGAGAAGTTAAGGCTATAGATATAAGGAAGAGAAATCTTAGTATATAGTCTTCGAGTCCGTAAAAATATTAAACTACACATAAAAATAACATTAAAAATTTTATGTTTTGTATAATTTTTTTTAATATAAGTAATAAAGAAGTTTTGTTTTATAGGATGGCCAACTCCAATTCAGAGGAAATGTCGATAGTAAATAATCCATCACATATTGAGCCATTTATAGATAGTGATGCAGAAGATGAAGAATTTCTACATGATCAACAATTAATAGATGCTGAGGAATAGGAGGATCTAGTAGCAAGACAATTAATGAGAATTGAAGATCATGAGCAGGCGATGGCATTACTAGTTCATAAATCTGAACAGGATAATGATCAGATGAGGTTTAGGGCACATTTAGCTGAGGGAATGTAGAGCATGAAAGGGGAACCAATAATCGACTAAAAGTACAACTACACCATGCACAGAGTGGTAGGAGGGAAATATAGTTGAGGTTACTCAAATCTGCTCTAGAAACTCGAGATGTCTTCAGTGATTTGCAATGACAAGTAGTTTGATATCCATTCAAAGGGAAGAAAACTGCCTATCTTACAGATCAATCAGTGGTATACCACATGATCCAAGATTCCTTCGATGAAGTTAATAATTTCTAAGTTCTCTGTATTAGTACGAATAATAGAGCATTTGAAGTTTGAATTATAGCTGGTAGTGTTTATAAACTACTAGTTGTTTATGTGTGTACTACGTAATATACGAATAAAAAGTATATTATTTCATACAAATTCTTATTGTGGATGTTTATTGTTTTATAGAATCATGCCACCAACTAGAAGTCCTCAACGAGAGATAGACAACAATGTTAATCCTACCCAACAGTTAGTAGAACTTTTGTTAGGTGCTATGAATAGACCCAAAACTCATACCACGCCTTTTAAAGACTTTAAACTAGTTGGTCCACATGAGTTTAAAGGTACGTCCAAACCAGTTGTTGAAAAAAATCTGGATTACTGAGATAGAAATTTTTTTCTTAGGAACCAATGTCAATAAGAATCAAAAGACAGTTTTTGCAACCTTTTTCTTAAAAGGAGAGGCAAATTACTCGTGGGAATCTACTAAGGGTCAGGTAAAAACTAAAGTTGTGTCATGGGATAGATTCAAAGAATTGTTCTTCGAAAATTATTTTTCCCAATCTATAAAGGATCGCATGGAATTAAGGTTCTTAGAGTTGAAACAAGGAGAACTTACTATATCTTAGTATACATCCAAGTTTAACGAACTGTCCAGGTTTGTTCCACATCCAGTAAATACTGAACCTAGGAAGACTCGGAGGTATGAGTAAGGTTTGAAACCTCAGATACATAGCAAATTTTCTATATCCCAAATAAAGACTTTTTCCAAAATACTCGAGAAATCTTTCATAGGTGAGAGTGAAAACGAGAATCTCATCAAATTTCACAAAGAAAAGAAAAATCAAAATGAGGGAAGGAAACCTAAGACAGAACCCAGTTCAGTTGGGTTTAATAATAAAAGGAAATAGGATACTACATTTTTTAATAACTCAAGGAAAAAGGTAAGTAATAATAATAACAACTTTAATAATAACAAGAATAATAATATAGAACCTTGTCCTATATGTGGGAGAATACATACAAGATTATGTCTTTGAAATAAAAACTAAATGTTTCAATTGCGGATAGGAGGGACACTTTTCTCCACAGTGTCCTATCCCTAATAAAAATAAATGTTTCAACTGTGGTTCATCATACCATTTAGCAAGGAACTGTACTAAACCCACGAACCAGAGAGGAAGGGGGAAATAGAGTCACAGAGAATAACAATAATCGGTCAACAGTAGCTGCAGCTGGAGGTCAGAGTCAACCAACCACCAGAACATTTAATATGTCAGTGAGGGATGTTGTTGCTTCATAGGACGTGGTAACAAGTATCATCCCTATCAACACTTTAAATATATGTGTTATTCGACTCTAGTTTTACTGGTTCCTTTGTGTCTAATAGTTTTTCTAAAAATTTAAATATACCATGTGAAAACTTAGACATACCATTCTGTGTAGAAATTACAAACAATGAAAAGATTCCTGTTTTGACTATATATAGGAACTGTAGTGTGGATATAAAGGGACATATTTTTTTTGTAATTCTTATTCCAATTCATTTAGGAGAATTCGATGTAATCTTAAGAATGGATTGGCTAGTTAACCATAATGCGATGATCGATTGTCATAAAAAAATGTAGAAACCTATTGACTGCGTCAAAGTCAAAGGTATTGTTTAATGGAAGTTTTTCACCTAAGCAATCTCGATGTCTGACCATAACTCAAGTAGAAAGAATACTTAGAAAGGGTTGTTCAAGTTATTTGGCCTATACAGTTGATACTCGACAGGAAGGAGTAAAACTAGATCAAATACTTATAGTTAACGAATTTCCTGATGGTTTCCTAGAAGACTTACCAGGTTTTCCTCCAGATAGGGAAATTAAGTTTGTCATTCACCTTGCACCAGGAACGACACTAGTTTCTATGGCACCATACAGAATGGCACCTATAGAACTGAAAGAGTTACTAGTAAAACTACAAGAACTCTTAGATAAAAAGTACATACAACCTAGTGTTTCACCTTGGGGAGCACCACTATTGTTTGTACAGAAGAAGGATGGAACCATGAGGTTATGTATTAACTATAGAAAATTAAATAAATTAACCATTAAGAATAAGTATCCTTTACCAAGAATTGATTATTTGTTTAACTAATTGAAAAGGGGCCAAACACATTTCAAAAATTGACCTTCGGACAGGTTATCATCAATTAAAGGTAAGAAAAGAAGACGTGCCAAAAACAACGTTTAGGACACGCTATGGACATTATGAGTTTCTTGTGATGTCCTTTGGGTTGACAAATGTTCTGACATCATTTATGGACTTAATGAATCGAGTGTTTAAACCATTCTTAGATAAATTTTTTGTAGTGTTTATCGACGATATTTTGGTATACTCGAAAACACGGGAAAAGCCTGCTGAACACTTGAGAGTCATTTTTTAGATATTACGAAAGGAACAACTTTACACAAAGTTTTCTAAGTGTGAATTCTGGTTAAAGAGAGTTAAGTTTTTAAGTCATGTAATTGACAAGAATGTAATTTCAGTAGATCCAACTAAGATCAAAACGTTTGTGAATTGGGAACAACCAACAACTCCAATAAAAGTAAGAAGTTTTCTCAGTTTAGCGGATTATTATCGACGTTTCATAAAAGATTTTTCAAAAATAGCAACCACGCTAACCAATTTAACTTGAAAGACGGTGAAATACGTCTGGACAGATAAATGTGAAGAGAGCTGCCAAGAGTTGAAGAAGCGATTGAGCATGGCTCCAGTGTTATCCTTACCAGATGATACAGGAGGCCTCGTAATATTTAGTGATGCATTACACAGAGGTTTAGGGTGTGTATTGATGCAACATTGGAAAATGATTGCTTATGCATCAAGAGAACTCAAAGATTATGAGAAGAGGTATCCTACTCATGACCTAGAGTTAGTCGTGGTAGTTTTTGCCCTAAAAATTTAGAGGCATTACTTGTACAGGGAGAAGTGTGAGATATATTCAGATCACAAAAGTCTGAAATATATTTTTACACAAAGGAGTTAAACTTAAGGTAGAGGAGATGGTTAGAGCTGATAAAGGATTTTGACTGTGAAATCTTATATCATCCAAACAAAGCCAATATAGTAGCTGATGCGTTAAGTAGAAAGAACCAAGAGAATTTGAATGTAATAATCACCAATGAAAGGTTAATAAAAGATTTTGAAGTATTTAAAATTGAGGTAGGATGTCCAACTACCTCTACCCAAAAGTTATTCGTTCTAGAGGGAGTTTCAACTCTACTAGATAGAATCAAAGAGATGCAGGAAAAAGATGAGGTGTGTCAAACATGTAAGTCTAATATAACTCACATCAAAAATATCAAATTCAGAATAAAGAAGTATGGAGTACTAAGATATGAAGATAGAATTTGGGTTCTGTTAAATCAAGCATTAAAAGATGAAATCTTAAATGAAGCTCATAATTCTAAGTTTGCTATAGATTCTCGTAGTACTAAAATGTACAAAGACTTAAGTCGACACTTTTGGTGGTCAAACATGAAAAAAGAAATGGCTGAATGGGTAAGCAAATGTCTCACGTGTCAAAGGGTTAAAGCTGAACATCAAAAGCTGAGTGGTTTACTTCAACCCTTACCTATTCCCGAGTGGAAATGGGAACATATAACAATGGACTTCGTGGTAGGCCTTCCAGCTACACAGAAGGGCCATAATGCCATTTGGGTAATAGTTGACTGTCTTACTAAATTAGCTCACTTCCTACCTATTAAGGTTACTTATAACTTAGATCAACTTGCCAAGTTATACATTAATGAAATTATCTCAAGGCATTGAGTACCTATTTCTATAGTGTCAGATCGAGACCCACGTTTCACCTAAAATTTTGTGGGAAGCTTTCAAAAACACTTAGGAACACAATTGAGATTAAGTAAAGCTTATCACCCTCAAATTGATGGGAAAATTAAGAGAACCATTAAAACATTAGAGGATATGTTAAGAACTTGTATCATAGACTTCAAGGGATGTTGGGAAGATAAGTTACCTTTGGTGGAATTTGCATACAACAACAGTTACCATGCTAGCATAGGTATGCCACCCTATGAAGCCTTATATGGGAGGAGATATAGAACACCTTTATGTTGGGATGAGGTCAGGGAAAGACAAATGCTAGGACATAAAATAATCCAACAAACTACTGAGACCATCAGAACTACATGTGAACGATTACAAGCGTCTCAAGATCGACAGAAGAAATACGCTGATCCAAATCGTCAACAACAAAACTTTAGCGTAGGAAGATATGTATTCTTGAAAGTATCCCCTTGGAAGGGAAAGATACGTTTTGGCAATAAAGGAAATTTGAGTTCGAGATTTATTGGACCCTTTGAAATTTTGAGGAGGGTAGGTGAAGTTGCTTACGAGATAGCACTACCCCCTGAGTTCAACCATAATCGTAATGTGTTTCATGTGTTTGTATTATGACCATACAAACCCGATTATAAACACGTTATAAACTATGAGCCGATCCAAATCGAAGAAGATCTTTCTTATAAAGAATAACATGCAGATCATTGACCATAAAGAGCAAGTCCTGAGAAGTAAAGTGATAGCATCAGTCAAAGTGATTTGGAGGAATCAGAACGTTGAAGAGGCTACATGGGAGCTCAAGGATAAAATGTGAGAGAACTATCCCCAACTATTTACTTAACATGTACTGTAATTTCGAGCAAGAAATTCGTATTAGTAGGAGTGAATGTGAAACCCCAAAACCCTAATAAGATTCAGTTATGTAAATTCTGTAATATTAATAAAATCTCTCTGTTCGGAAAGCATTTTCTATTATTATATACTCTTTTAAACAAATTAGGTAAAATAAATTTTTGTTCGAAAGTTGACGTACTTGACACATCGTGCTTAAAATTTTTCTTCTTAAAATAGACTTTTCGGTATATATATTTTGACAATCTACTTTGTCGTGCTTACACTGACAAAACACTTTGTCGTGCTTGTTAGGATTTATGAAAAATCTAAGTTAGAAACCCTAATATCGAAATAAAGAAACCCTAACCCTTGGTTTATAAACCCTAACCCTAATTAGTTAGACTAAACCCTAATTAGGTTATCCTAACACCTAATCATGATTTTTAAACTTCAATTAAATGCTAATAAACATCATTAAGCAACCGTAATCATAAAAATCAAAACCCTAATCAAGATTAAAGAGGATTAGGGCATAATTAAGCTACTAATTTGTGTAAACTAGCCACAAGTAGGTTCCTACTCACCAATGCAATTCCCAACACATCACATGACATGCTTATAACTCCCAAGCAGCACACGTATCAGAAAATCAAATATTAGTAGAGGCAAGTAAGTAAAAATGACAAAAAAAACCCTAACCTTGCAATTCTATAAATAGCAGCCTTAGATCAGTGCAAACCTACAAATTTTCTAAGCCTAAACACTCATATATTATACCTAAAAAAGCCTTGGTGATAGAAACAACAAAATCAGTAGCCAACAATTAAAATCAAGTAAGAAAATATGCAAACCCAAATTTTAACCTAGATCTTTGATGCTATGTTTAATTTGTAGTTTAGTTCTTTAGATATGTGTAATAACATGTTAGTAAGTATACTAAGTTGATAGAACATGTTTTCATAACATCTAGATGCATCAAAATGGTGTTTTAAGTAAACTGGAAATTCTGGAAAAATAGGTTTGACAACCTAATGTTAGAGCCTATAGATCCGTGTATGTTAATAGTTAGGTCTGTTAATTGTATGCTAGTTGTAGTATTATATGAGGTCTTTAATCTGGAAAAGAAAATTAGTTCATTAGAATCATATATTGCAAGATATAGGTGGTCAAAAGTGGTTGACTGATCATGAAGTTCTGATTTCTAGGTTATCCAGAAATCTCAATAACAACCTTTTTAATTGCTTTCTGTTTGATGTTATGATGTCTAAGTGTAATGAATTAATACCATGACATACATATTACATATCTATGAATTAAATGGTCAAAAGTCGTTGACCGAGCATAACTGTCTTTTCTAGGTTACCTATAAAACTGACTAACATGAAGAACAACCTTTGGTTGTAGTTTGACCGACATAGATCTAAACCTTAGAAT
This sequence comes from Panax ginseng, assembly GCA_020205605.1. Taxonomy (NCBI): domain Eukaryota; kingdom Viridiplantae; phylum Streptophyta; class Magnoliopsida; order Apiales; family Araliaceae; genus Panax; species Panax ginseng. The sequence goes on along the minus strand of CM035130.1, from coordinate 89,331,644 downwards.
CATACTTTGTCCAAACCATTGTAACCTATATGTACCTTTTTATATAGACTACATATTACATCAATCAAAACACAAATCTATCACATGGATTGAAAGATCTAAAAGCCACAAAACCATTGACCGACCATGACTACTGTTCTAGGTTACCCAAAAACTCTAGAACAACTCTGACAGTGACTTTGAGCCTCTATAACTTTTTGTTATATGTAGGTTAAAGCATGAAATTGGTATGTTGTTGTACTATTACATGAGTACTATAACATCCATACACTTCCAAACCAAGAATCATTAACTGTAGAAAATTAAGCTACGGTAAAAGTGACCACTAGGCCATGACAAACTAATTCCCAGAAACTCAAGAACACCTATAACGACACTTTACATAACTATAGAGCTTTAGCGACAGACAGGAAATAATTTTTTATAAATAAATTAATAAAAATACAAATAATTAATAAATAATTATAAAAACAGTTTTAAACATTATTTTAAGTTATAATAATTAACTTTTAATATTTTTACATAAATTCAATAAATATTTTATTTATTTGGATATTATTAATAATTAATTTAATAATAAAGAAATTAGAATAATTATTAATAAATAATATATAATTATTTTAAAATCATATTAAATTATTATAAATTATTTAAAAATAAAAAAGCAGGATTTTTATAATATTTTAAGTAAATACTAATTATTTAGTAATAGAAATAAATGATTTAAAAATTATTTGATTTATAAATTAATATATAAAAATTGTTATAAGCTTCTAGAAATTATTATAAAAGATATATAAATTATCTAAAAATATAATAAAACTTATAAATAAAGTTTAACCGGGATATTAACTTATTAATTACCCAATAAAGTCCTAGGACACCGAAATCATATCAAACATAACCCAATCATAAATAGTTTATGTATTTCTGTATTGTTATCAATACTAATGTGTTAAATTTATATGAATGAACATCTTAGGTGTTTATAAACGAATAGAGTAGCGTTGCTTGATCGATCTTCGCTCAGGCAAGTTTACTAAACCCTAATTTATTACTTAAGCCAGTTATTAAACCTTATTTTAATTTATTGAGCAAGTTCTTTAATTACTTACACAAATTTATCAAACCCTTCTTATTCGTTGAACAAGATTCCTATCTTGAATTTCTTTTGATATGTATTACCAAATCAAAAATTGAATTACCAATTATATTAAAGTTGTCGCTATAGCTTCAACATAACTAAAAAATGAATTGTTTATATATATAATATTGTTTATTGTGCATAAATTGTTGTGTCAAACCTAATTACTTTGGTAAGGTATCCTATACCGAGTTGTATATCTTAAGAGGGATTAATGTACGTCAATAATATATTGACATTTAGTGAAAGAGGGAACAAGTAGTATGAGATGAATTCTCCTAAGATGTTGAATATGTTGATCCCTTATATTCACATCTGAACAAGATTTCTAAGTCGTTGTGACTGATATAAATAGTAAAAAGTCCAAAATGGTTGAAATATAAAAATTCTAGACATGGTATGTGACGCCCCCAAATTGGTCGCCCGAATTTGGTTCATCACGTTCTCATGGTAATTCCATATTAACCAAAATAACACATTCACAACGAAAAATCTAATTTAGAATAATATACAATGATTTATTATAATTATTCCCCCAAGTCTCGCAACCTACAGTACTTAATAGATTATGTAATAATATCGAATAAAGACTTATTACATAATCCTACTTAAGTTTAACATAGTCTGAAGATAGTCTTAACATAACATAATAGTCTTAAACATAAAAAGGGACAAGCTAGTCGGTAGCTTTGCCATTGCCCTTGTCTGTTCCAGAGACACTTCCCTTTTCTGCCTTAACTGAAAGGTTTTAGATAAACAAGGATGAGCACAAATTGCCCAGCAAGTAATATACAATAAGGGTGAAGAATATAATATCACAAGTTTGAATTATCGAAGTATCATCTTTAATATAGTTCAAAGTTTTAGGATAATATCATGAATAATGAGTATCAATAATTCTTGGAATAAGAACGATAATTCAATATAAATCGACAGATATATATGAATTTAACGACTATCAATGTATCCAACTGTATAAACAATTTATCTTTGAGCGATCATACTAAGACTATTGAACATCTACTAGAATTACCAATATTAAACTGATAACCCAAAAAAATTCAAGTACTATAGATGATCAGTCTACAATACTTTAAGTTATGCATAACACCACAATAATATCCACTCATATGTTGGGGTTTCCAACAACACACACTCCCCTTACCACAAGGGTTGTTCAACTCAGTTTTCAAGATTTTTGCACCAATCAATTGGTTAGGACAATTTTATAAACATGCATATAGTCTAGCCAAATCAAATGGCATCGACTCTTTCACAATATTCAAGAACAATACCAAGTTCAACATGAATAATAGTTTTCACAAGAGTCTAAACATACTTGTTCAATTGAACAAATAAGTAGAATAACTTTCATTCAAAGAGATAAGGTTTAGATACTCTACTTACGGTATTCGTTGAATAAGGTAATGCAAAGATACTTGTACAATAAGAGTAGGGTTTGGATACTTGCTTAATATAGATTTGAGTAAGGTTAGAGAACTTGCACAATGTAAAGGATAGTTCAGATACTTGTCTCAAGCGTAGTTTATCCACGTTAAGAAATCAACACTTTCAAATCCTATTTATAGCACATTATATGTTCAAGATGTTCATTAGTTAACACATTCATTAATCAAGTTTAACACGATTCATGTATGCACATATGGTACAATTCAGATTATAAATTCATCATGGATCAAATACCTAGTCATTTCATAAGTAAATTAAGAATACTCAAGGTTAAGTCCTTTTTACCTATGGACCTTCCTATTACGAGACAAACACCATCATATCATCTAAGCATCACTTATATACATACATTAATAGGTTTTAAACCACTCTTAGCAATATAAGCATCATATAAGTTACTATCCAAAAATCAGAATCTACTACCTCAGATTTTCAGATCAAGGCATTGCTGCATATGGCTAAGTTTAGGGCCGGTCTTAATTGCTATTGGCGTCCTCCGCCAATCCAAGACTCATTTCTTTGCCTTGTGGTTTCTATCCTGCTTGAACACAATAATCATACATAATATATTTTGTCATGTTAAAGGTCTTTTCATGTTTCTCAAGTCAATGAAGGTTACTTATTTCACAATAAAATTCTAAATTGATCATTTCAACAATTTAAGGCCATTCGAGGTCATAAGACCACCAAGTCTATCATGCTTGCTCTCTAAACATATAAGATAGTTATAAAACTCATATTAGGCATGCGTGCGAGTATTCATAACACATATGGGAAATTAGTATCGCTTTGGTTAAAAATATGCCTCGTTTACACTTATATTCACATAAATATTATTTCCATTAATACATTCATTTAATAATACGTGGAAATTCTCGGGTATTATATGGTAAACAACACTCAATTAAGAAAAGTTTTGAACCGTTATACTTCTTCAAATCCTATATTGTTACAAATTATAAAACCTGCTGAGCATGTCATAGCTCACTCTTGCAAATCATTCCCTTTGTAGTATTAGATGGTAACCATGGCACATCTGGAGTAAACAATGGGAAGCGTCCCTGCTTAGACTAGTTTAAATTACTGTCTAGTTGAATGTAATACTTTTGCAATAAGAAATTTTTTATGAAGAATCATGTAACCTAGTGAGTAGGTTTTATAATTATGAATCCGATATTATTAAACTTAATTATTTCTATATTTAAGTGTTTTTAGTATCTTTTTATGTGTTTTTGTGTTTATTTCTTGTAGGTTGGAGCTGGAGGGACAAATTGGTCATTTTGGAGGAGAAAAAGATAAAAAATTATTAAAATTAAAGCTGAGTGGAATTTTTGTAAATAAGTGGTCCTGGTCAAGTGCCTAGGCGCTTGGAAATGACTTGGGTTGAGCGCCTAGGCGCTCATGTGCGGCTAAAGAGGGATTTTGCTACTACTGAGTTGGTTTTGGAAGCTAATTAGGAATCTTGATGAGGGTTGGGACCAATACAAATAGGAGAAGACTTCAAAAAAGACAGATCACTCAATTTTTCAAGAGATTTGTAGATAGATCAACGAAGAAAAACACGAAGAAGGATTGCAAGGGCTGAAGATCAAAGAGAGATGATTGGAGCAAATTCAGAGTTTCTTCTGCTCTTCTCTAGTTTTATCTTTTGTAATTACTTGGGTTGTTTGGATTATTAATATGGTTGATGTTTTTCTTTATTATTATCATGAAATAAATTTTCATTAAGATTGCAACGGAACTTGGTATGTAGTTTAAATTAATCTTTCCATTGAATGAAAATTGGTTTTTATTGAGTTATTTATTATATCTTTTGCTTATTGATTAATTTTTCGGCCAGCAATTACTGTGATAATCTATATAAAATTGGAAGATGGAATATAGATTTAGATCTGGATATAACAACATCTATTCATATAATCTGATTAGGGTTAATATGATTAGCATGTAGCATATGAATATACATATGTGTCTTTTGTATCCATAGAATGAATTTGTGCGTAAAACCCTAATTAACTTGATTCACATAGGAATATAGTGAGTTGATTAACTGGGCTGTTCCTTGTAATTCTGCGTCTTAAAGATCAGATTTAGGAGGATTTATTTACGTGTCTTTGGGAGAAGTGTGTGAGAACTATAAAATATTCTTGGATAATGATTCATATTAATTAATTAATTTAAATGGAAAGTAAATTGATTTAAATGAAATACTAAGGAAAGTTGTAATCTTAACTTGTTAACTCTGTAGTTACTCTAGTGAAATTATGATTTTAATTATTATTTTTGTTAAGTTTAATTTTTAAATCACAAACAATATTTCGTAGTTTAAAACATGGTTAATTGCATTGGAATTAGTAATTGATAAATATTAGTCTATTTCCTCGTGGGAACGATATCCTTGCTTGCTGAATATTACAAACAAACGCGTATACTTGGTGTTAAATGCTATTAAGAAATTAGGCAACAAGTTTTTGGTGCCGTTGCCGGGGAAATTAGTTTAATATTTTGTCTTATTAATTTTGATAGAGTTAATCTTAATTTAAACTTTTTCTTTTTTGTTCTTTTCAGGTGTTCTTGACTAGTGTATGCAAACGCGATCAAAAAATTCAGATTTATTTCCTTACGAGGGCGACAACGAAAAACGATTCCAACGGTTGCGTAAGTGGGTTAAAGAAACCAAAGAGGCACTTGATAAGAAAGATAATATGGCTGAAGATGAGCAAAAAAGCACTGCGGGATTATGCTACACCGCGAGTTACTAAAATTTAATCGAGTATTACGAGGACTGCCATTACTGCTACAAGTTTTGAGATAAAATTGGGAACAATACAGATGAATCAAAATTCATGTCAATTTGGAGGGTTATCGAATGATGATCTAAACAATCACATAATCAGTTTCATAGAAATCTATGATACTTTTAAGTACAATAATGTCTCAGAGGATGCAACTCTTATAGATAAGGCTAAGAGTTGGCTCCATTCACTATAACTAGGATCGATTACTACATGGAACGACCTAGCCCAAAAATTTCTTGCAAAGTTTTTCCCGCCTGCAAAAACAACAAAGTTGTGGAACGATATCTTCTCTTTCGTGCAGCACGATTCAGAATCACTATATGAAGCGTGTGAGAGATTCCAAGACTTATTGCAAAAATGTCCACACTATGGGATTCCTAAATGGCTTCAGGTGCAATCTTTTTATAACGATTTATTCAGCACAGTGAGATCGAGTATATATTTTGCAGCAGGTGGAGCTATTATGGCCAAGAATTGTGATGAGGGGTATCAGTTGCTTGAAACCATGGCAGCTAATATTTATTAGTGGCCAACAGTAAGAACAACTCAGCCAAGGATAGTCAGGGTTTATGAAGTGGATGCGATGACAACATTGTCAACTCAAGTAACAGCTCAGATTTCTGCTCTTACAAAGAAGATAGATGCACTTGGGGTACAACCTGTTCAGAAAATGGAAATAATTTGTGAAATATGTGCGAGTAGCCACCTAAGTGATCAATGTGCAATAAATCCTGAGTTAGTCTAGTTTCTTTCAAGTTATAACAGGCAGTAGGGAAGTTATCCAAACAGTTACAATCCAGGAATGAGAAACCAGCCGAATTTTTCTCGGAGTAATAATCAGTCATATGCTTAAGCACAAGCTCCAAGGAAATCATATCGACCTGGATTTCAGCCACATCAACAATCCCAACAACACCTACATCCTCAATAACTTGATAAGCTATCACAATATAAAGAATTATTGGCAAGATTGGCAACTCAGTTTGAAGCCACAACGAAAAACCAATCAACTACAATAAAGAACCTTGAGAACCAAATTGGGCAGATAACTAGTGCTTTGAATACTAGAACTCCAGGTTCTTTACCTAGTGATACGGAGAAAAATCTAAGGAATGATGGAAATGAACAATGTAAGGCAGTTACACTCAGAAGTGGGAAGGAGTTGACTACAGATTTAGAAGGACAAAAGAAAATAATTTCTACTGAGGATGGTGAAAAAGAGTGGAAATTCAGAAAGTAAATATGGGGAAAAAGTTGTGAAAAAACAAAAAGAATATAAGCAAACAGCAGTCGTACCACATGTGTCATTTCCTCAAAGATTGCAAAAGCAAAAATTAGATACACAGTTTTTGAAATTTTTAGAAGTTTTCAAAAAGCTACAAATCAAAATTCCATTCGTAAATTCTTTAGAACAAATGCCTAGCTATGCGAAATTCATGAAAGATATTTTAGCAAAGAAGAGGAAGCTAGGGGAGTTTGAAACTGTAGCGTTGACAGAAGAATGTAGCGCAATTCAACATAGAAAATTACAACCGAAGTTGAAGGATCTTGGTAGCTTCACCATACCGTGCACGATTGGACCCCAGTTCTTTAACATATGTTTATGTGATTTGGATGCGAGGATTAACTTGATGCCACTTTTGATCTACACTCAGTTGGGATTACCAATACTAAGGCCAACAAATATCTCTTTACAACTCGCGGATAGATCAGTGACATACCCTAGGGACATCGTGGAAGACATAATAGTGAAGGTGGACAAATTTATATTTCCAGCCGACTTCATTGTCTTGGACTATGAAGAGGATAAAGACATACCCATTATCCTTGGAAGATCATTTTTATCCACTAGAAGGACATTAATTGATGTACAAAAGGGACAGTTAATGATGAGAGTCCAAAATGAAAAAGTAACTTTAATTGTTTTTAAGGCTATAAAATTTTCGAAGGGAGAGGAAGAGTTCTTTAGAGTTGATCTTATTGAAGGAGAAACTAGGGAGGTATTTATTGAATCTGTGAATGAAGACGCTCTTGAAACCGCATTGGTTAGTGAAAAATTATCTAATGATTAACTGTGGTAGAATGGGTTCAGATGTTAGATTCAGCACCGAAGTTCACGCGATGTTTGCAAAAATTTAAACATTTGGATTATTGGGGAAAGCTAGTTGAAAAGGTCAAATCATCATTAGAAGAACCACCCACTTTGGAACTTAAACCATTGCCTAACCATCTATGGTATGCCTACCTTGGTTCTTCTTCTACCTTGCCAGTTATTATTTCTGCATCACTTGATGAGGTTCAAGAAGAAAAACTACTAAGGGTACTTCGGCAATACAAGAATACTCTTGAGTGGACTCTTGTGGATATCAATGGGATAAGCCCATTAATTTGCATGCATAAGATTTTGTTGGAAGATGAAGCAAAACCAACTATTGAACAACAACGAAGACTCAATCCCATTATGAAAGAAGTTGTAAAAAAGGAAATCATTAAATGGTTGGATGCGGGAATTTTCTACCCTAACCAGATAGCTCATGGGTAAGTCTGGTTCAATGTGTGCCAAAGAAAGGGGGAATGACAGTAGTGGCGAATGAGTATAATGAATTGATCCCAACTCGACAGTTACGGGTTGGCGGGTGTGTATGGATTGCAGAAAATTGAACAAGGCCACTCATAATACCATTTTCCCTTACCATTAATAGATCAAATGTGACGCCCCCAAAATAGGTATACATCACCCATCTTGAGTCACCAAATACATGGTACAATATACAAATAAAAGTTTAATTATACAACTGTTGTGTAAAATACGACAAAACATATGTTGTGAGTTTTAATACAAATATTGTCATCTAGACAATATCCACACTCAATGGAGTCCTCATTACATTTATTATCACACTATTATATAGAATAGTGAGGACTACTATGACACCATCTCGGACCAGCACTCCATTCCTCGACTAGTCCCGGTTACGTTCTCATTTCCTGAAGAGAACAATGAAAGCAAAAGGGTGAGCTCAACTAGCCCAGTAAGAAATATTATGACTAAGATAATACAAAATAAATTATCATTAGTCCTCAACAATGTTAAACTGATAGAATATAATAGATAACAAGTTTAACTGCAGTGGAACAAGCAATCCATTAGAAGAGTCAAGTAGAGCATAAAATCTACTGTCTTCTATGATTTAAAAAGATTTTCATCAACTTTATCGCTGAGACTCAGCTTAATAAATAAACCACATCATCCCTACACCACGGCTAAGGATATTCATGTAATCATCAATGGTCATGATTATACCGAATAATCCCTAGTCATAATCATACCAACAACTGTCCACCAATGAATTACAGGCCAATGAGGACTTTTACCACATCATTGGTCGCATTACGGTCATGATTATACCGAATAATCCCTTGTCATAATCATACCAAGTCCATCTACGCACGTAAGCCAAAGATGACTTTAATCATAATATAAGCATGAGGATGATGATAATGACATAATAATTCAATAAAACAAGTTCAAGGATAAATTTTAAAGATTTATAATTTAATTTATCAAGAAATTAATAATGTCCAAATTGTCAACATCATACTTCTTTGTAACGTAAAATTCAAGAATGCTCAGAAGAATATTTCCATGAAAAGATACTGGATGAAGCGCAAATATCAAGGATATTCCACTAATTTTATGGAGTATAGAAGCCAAAACTTTAACCAAATGAGTATCATAGAATATATGAAACTACAAATGGATTTTCACCCGCTATGCGGTAATCCACGTAGACAGATCATTTCCATAATTTATTAAGAAATGAATATGAAGGATCATTCACCATGCATATGATAATCCACATAGACAGGTTATTCCAACAGAATAATAAAGAATGGAACTAGGTCATGCATAATCCGTACAAACAGGATATTCCAACAGAATAATAAAGAATGGAGTAATAGAAGAATTCACCATGCATGCGATAGACCGCACAGACAGGATATTCTAACATAATAATAAAGAATGGAATAACAGAAGAATTCACCATGCATGCGATAGATCGCACAGACACGTTATTCCAACATAATAATAAAGAATGGATTAATAGAAGAATTTCACCATGTATGCAGTACTTCGCATATAAAGGTTATTCCAACAGAATAATAAGGAATGAAATAATAATATCTTTATTCATGAATACGAAAGAAATAATACCCCTTACCTTAGAAAAAATTGGATACTGGAATAGTGAGGTAGCAGACTCCTCTTCTTCTTTCTCTCTATAATTTCTCTCTATAATAATTGCTCTATAGCTTGAGTGAATTGTTGAAGAATAATGAAGAAATGAGCTTCTATTTATAGGAAAATATAGTTTCGATAATTGTACATTTTGGGGCTCAGAATATTAAAGTATAATACCTTCCTATTTTCCTGTATTTTTAATTTAGTCCTGCAAATATTATCAAACTCGCACCACCTCCCCTAATAGTAAATCATGTGAATCAATAGTAAATCATGTGAATCAATAGTTCTAGACATGTGAAAATATGAATTACAGTATAGTACCTCCATCTATACCTCTATTTTTAACTTAGTCATGCAACTATTATCAATCTTGCACCAACACCCCTAATAGTACAAGAATGTGAATCAATAGTACACACGTGTGAAAAAATATTTATAATCATGTGAATTAATAGCAAGTAATTGCTCATTTATCAGGTTAATTACCCGAATGCCTCCAGACATCAATTATTATCGAAATAAATGTCAATTTCCACTAACACTAATAATTCCAACACAATGGAACTATCAATTTCATCTTTAATCAACACAAACTTATTCATCATTAATATTATAACTCAAAATATTTAACAACCAGGTCGTTCCCAGGAAAAAGGGGGATTTTCGATAAGGATTTCTCCTTATTGTCGTGCAATTAGGTGACTAAATCTCTCATTGACAGAACTTCTAGACATTGTTAATATTGCGAATAATAATATGAATAACTTTATCATCTCAATTATTGATTTAATAATATAACATATTATACATATGATACTGTGACAATAATTGAATCAATAATATGAGAGATATGATCAAAGTAATTCTCGTACCAATAATTGAGTATAAGCTGAGTGACTTCTTACGTAAGCATCAATAATCAATACCATGTGCTACTATGCAACCACGGATATTACTGTACTTTTACTACCGAGTAGTTCAACAGTTTTAACGGTAACACTTTCGTCGTTATTTTTATAAAAAGATAATTCTTTCATTTTCTAACTAAGACAATACTTCCGTTGTGGGGTTCACCAATAATTGTGCCGTCGTACGAATATTCCCCGACAAAAAGAATATTCTCCGACCAAATGAATATTATATAACAACTTGCTTACTTTACAAAATTTATAAATATTACCCACAACTATAACATTATATCAAATCCACACCATAATATTAAAAAAAATATTTCGAGAAATTTAAATCTGCATTCATAAAATCTGGGGTCTCACAATCTCCGCTCCTTATGAAATTTCTCCCTCAAAATTTACGTACGTACCTGGCATACCGAAGAGATGAGGATACCTTGACTTGATTTCAGATTTTAACTCTTGAGGTATAACCTTTGAGTGTTGAATACGATCATTCTTATCCATGATTTTAACACGTATCTCCTCATATGTTAAATCTTCTGCTATCTCGTCTATTTCTAATTCAATAATGTGGTTCGGGTCGTCCACATATAAACATAACATCAATACGTGAAAAATGTTATGAACACGCGACATACTTGGGGGTAAAACGAGTCTATAGGCCACAGTTCCTACTCGATCGAGGATTTCAAATGGGCCAATTAAATCGAGGGTTGAGATTTCCTCTCTTCGTCGATTCTTACTTTTAGAATAACGCCCTCTTGAACCTTCTTCTTCACATTCATCAGCTCTGAGTCTCTAGCTTGAGCAGCTTTAACTTTGTCGATTTAAAGTTAATTCTACTCGTATATTCGCTATCTTCACGTGGGTCTCGAGAGTCTTTAACTCTATCTTTATCATTTGTAAGTTTATACGAAATGGGTTTTTGTGTTAATAAAATCGCACTCGTAAATGCATACGATCTTCTATTCAATGCGTCAGCTACCACGTTCGTTCTTCCACAATGATATTGAATGGTACGATCGTAATCTTCAACAGATCGAGCCAACGTGTTTGGCGCATTATACGTTCGTTTTGGTTGAAGAAATATTTAAGGGTTTTAGAAGTGGGTTTTTGTACTGGGGTCAATACAAAATTCGATTTCACGCTCTGGGATAGACCAGGAAGTTCTTCGAGAATACGTCAGGAAATTTATTAACAATAGAAATATCATTCAAAACTGTGACTCTCATCCAAGACTTGGATAACACATGTAATGAAGGTTTCTCCTAACGGAGCTTCAACAGATAAGTCAAAGTCTAACTTCTCTAGAGTTAAATTTAAATGTTGAGCGCAAGCAAGAGAGATAAAATAATGGGTAGAACCAGTATCTAATAAGGTATAGACTTCACAAGAATTTATAATTAACTAACCGTGCTAACTTCGTTCGAGTTACTCACTTTTTGAGAAGTCATGAAAAACGCTCTTCCTGAAACCACCAACTTTGTTTTGTCCGTATCCGCCTTTGGTGCCACCGTCCCAACTGGACTTGACTTTGGTGCACGACAAAATCGGGCTAGGTGACCTTCTCTTCTTAAAACTTCCACTTCTATTATCTTGGCCATGATTACCACCGAAGTGGTTACCATTCTTGGCATGATAATTTTCCCCACGATGGTTATCATTGTTTTGAAGGTCATTGCCACCAGTATGATTATTATCATGTTGTTGGCCGTCACCTTTTGGTTGAGCTGACTCAACGATTTCATGCTCTTCATTGCTTATCTCAACATTTTCAGATGCCATTCTCAAATACTGCAACAAAATAAGGGTTAATTAACATGTAATATATTATCCATATACTCTGACCGACCAATTAAATTCCAAATAAACTTAGGTAGATCATACTATCGAAGGAATTCCCCATCTCTCCCCTCCTAGTTCTTTTCTCACATCTCAGCCAGGGATCATATCCCTAAGCTTTGATACCAACTTGGATGCCCCCAAAATAGGTATACATCATCCATCTTGAGTCGCCAAATACATGGTACAAAATAAAAATAAAAACTTAATTATACAACTGTCGTGTAAAATACGACAAAACATATGTTGTGAGTTTTAATATAAATAGTGTCATCTAGACAATATCCACACTCAATGGAGTCCTCATTAGATTTATTATCACACTATTTTATAGAATAGTGAGGACTACTATGACACCATCTCGGACCATCACTCCATTCCCCGACTAGTCCCGACTACGTTGAAGAGAAAAATGAAAGCAAAAGGGTGAGCTCAACTAGCCCAGTAAGAAATATTATGAGTAAGATAATGCAGAATAAACTATCATTAGCCCTCAACAATGTTAAACTGATAGAATATAATTGACAACAAGTTTAACTACAGCGGAACAAGCAATCCATTAGAAGAGTCAAGTCGAGCATAAAATCTACTATCTTCTATGATTTAAAAATATTTTCATCAACTTTATCGCGGAGAATCAACTTAATAAATAAACCACATCATCCCTACACCATGGCCAAGGATATTCGTGTAATCATCAATGGTCATGATAATACCGAATAATCCCTGGTCATAATTATACCAACAACTGACCACCAATGAACTATAGGCTAATGAGGACTTTTACCACATTATTCGTCACATTACGGTCATGATTATACTGAATAATCCCCGGTCATAATCATACCAAGTCTATCTATGCACGTAAGCCAAAGATGACTTTAATCATAATATAAGCATGAGGATGATGACAATGACATAATAATTCAATTAAATAAGTTCAAGGATAAATTTTAAAGATTTATAATTTAATTTATCCAGAAATTAATAATGTCCAAATTGTCAACATGATACTTCTTTGTAGAGTAAAATTCAAGAATGCTCAGAAGAATATTTCCATGAAAAGATACTGGATGAAGCGCAAATATCAAGGATATTCCACTAATTTCATGGAGTATAGAAGCCAAAACTTTAACCAAATGAGTATCATAGAATATATGAAACTGCAAATGGATTTTCACCCGTCATGCGGTAATCCACGTAGACAGATCATTTCCACAATTTAATAAAAATGAATATGAAGGATCATTCACCATGCATGTGATAATCCACATAGACAGGTTATTCCAATATAATAATAAAGAATGGAACCCGGTAATGCTTAATCCGCATAGATAGGATATTCCAACAGAATAATAAAGAATTGAATAACAGAAGAATTCACCATGCATGCGATGCATGCAGAAAAGTTATTCAATGAATAATAAAGAATGGAACCAAGTCTAGCGTAATCCGCACAGACAGGATATTCCAAAAGAATAATGAAGAATGGAATAACAGAAGAATTTCTCCATGTATGTGGTACTTCGCATAGACAGGTTATTCCAACATAATAATAAAGAATGGAATAACAGAAGAATTTCACCATGTATGCGGTACTTCGCATATACAGTTTATTCAAACAGAATAATAAAGAATGGAATAACAATAACTCTCTTCATGAATACGAAAGAAATAATACCCCTTATCTTAGAAAAAAGGGGATACTGGAATAGTGAGGTAGCAGACTTCTCTTCTTCTTTCTATCTATAATTTCTCTTTATAATAATTGTTCTATAGCTTGAGTGAATTGGTGAAGAATAATGAAGAAATGAGCTTTTATTTATAGGAAAATATAGTTTCGATAATTGCACGTTTTGGGTTTCAGAATATTACAGTATAATACCTTCCTCTTTCCTATATTTTTAATTTAGTCCTACATGTATTATCAAACTTGCACCACCTCCCCTAATAGTAAATCATGTGAATCAATAGTTCTAGACATGTGAAAATACGAATTACAGTATAGTACTTCCATCTATACCTCTATTTTTAACTTAGTCATGCAAGTATTATCAATCTTGCACCAACTCCCCTAATAGTACAAGAATGTGAATCAATAGTACACACATGTGAAAAAATAGTTATAATCATGTGAATCAATAGCAATTAATTGCTCATTTATCAGGTTAATTACCCGATTGGTCAATATAACCTCCAGACATCAATTATTATCGAAATAAATGTCGATTTCCACTAATACTAATAATTCCAACACAATAGAACTATCAATTTCATCATTAATCAACACGAACTTATTCATCATTAATATTATAACTCACAATATTTAACAACCAGGTCGTTCCTAGGAAAGAAGGGGCTTTCCGATATGGATTTCTCCTTATTTGCGCCCAATTAGGTGACCAAACCTCTCCTTGACAGAACTTCTAGACATTGTCAATATTGCAAATAATAATATGAATAACCGTCGCAGTCTCAATTATTGATTTAATAATATAACATATTATACTGATGATCTTGTGACAATAATTGAATCAATAATATGAGAGATATGATGCAAAGAATTCATCGTACAATAATTGGGTATAAGCGAAAGTGACTTCTTACGTAAGCATCAATAATCAATACGTGTGTGCTACTATGCAACCACAGCGTAGACATCGTACTTTTACTACCGAGTGGTTCAACAGTTTTTAACGATAACACTTTCGTAGTTATTTTTATAAAAAGATTATTATGTAGGTTAAAGCATGAAATTGGTATGTTGTTGTACTAATGCACGAGTACTATAACATCCATACACTTCCAAACCAGAATCATTAACAATATGAAATTAGATTAAGGTCAGAGTGACCTCTAGGCCATGACCAACTGATTCTTAGAAACTCAAGAACACCTAAAGCGACACTTTATGTCACTATAGAGCTTTAGTGACATACAAAAAATAATTTCTAATAAATATATTAATAAAAAAATAAAAATAATTAATAAATAAATATAAAAATAGTTTTAAGAATTATTTTAATTTATAATAATTAATTTTATTATTTTTACATAAATTCAATAAATATATTAATTATTTAAATATTAGTAATAATTAAGTTAATAATAAAGTAATTAGAATAATTATTTATAAATAAAATAATTATTTAAAATAATATTAATAATTTAAAAATCATAATCAATGATTATAAATTATTTAAAAATAATAGAAAAGATTTTTATAATATTCAAATAAATATTAATTATTTAGAAATAAAAATAAATGATTTAAAAATTATTTAACGGATGAATAAATACTTAAAATTGTTCCGAAATTATTATAAAAGATATATAAATTATCTAAATATATAATAAAGCTTATAAATTAAGTTTCTCCAAGTTATTAACATATTAATTACCCAGTAAAGTCTTTGGACATGAAACCATATCGAACTTAACCCAAACATAAAATGTTTATATATTTGAATATTGTTATCAATACTAATGTGTTAGATTTATATGAATGAACATCTTAAGTGTTTATTAACGAATCGAGTAGCGTTGCTTGATTGATCTTCGCTCAAGCAAGTTCCCTACCATTAATTACTTTCTCAAGTTACTTAACAATAATAACTTTTGCTAGTTTACTAAACCCTATTTAATTCATTGAATAAGATTCATATTTTCAATTGCTTTCAATATATATTACCAAACCTAAACTTGAATTACCAATATTGTAATGTTATTATTATAGCTTCAGCATAACTAAGAAATGAATGATTTATTCATACGATATTGTCTATTGAGCATAAACTGTTGTGTCAAACCAAGTTTTTTTGGTAAGACATCCTATACTGAGTTGTATGTCCCAAGAGGAATAGACGTGTGTCAATTAAATCTAACACTTAGTGCAGGTGGGTACGATTAGGATGAGATGCATACTCCTATGATGTTGAATAGGTTGATCCCCTATCCCACATCTAAATAAAATTTCCAAGTCTTTGTGACTGACAGAAATAAAAAGTCCAGACATGGTTAAAATATAGAAATTCCAGAAATGGTGACAACAATCAGTTAAGTTTTGAACTGTTATACTTCTTCAAATCCTATATTGTGATAAATTATAAAACCTGCTGAGCATGTCATATCTCACTCTTGCAAATTATTCCCTTTGTAGTATTAAATGGTAACCCTGGCACATTTGGAGTGAATAAAGGGAAGCATCCCTGCTTAAATTAGTTTATATTACTATCCAGCTGAATGTAATACTTTGTAGTAAGAAATTCTTTATGAAGAATCATGTAATCGAACCTTAATATATGATATATATATATATATATATATATATATATATAACATCTCTTATTTCTGCAACCGTGTTTTCTTTACATACATAGATGTAATTAGAATTTTCTATTTAGTTTGAGAACCTTGGGAATTTTTATTTGAGTGAGGGTATTGAAAACATGGACTGTTCATGTCGTTGTTGATACTATGGGTTTTAGATAGATAGGTACTATCGATATGATAACATAATTTACATGATATAGACTAAACATCAATGTGAGGGTATTAGTAATATGGACTGTTCATGTTATTACTAATACTCTGAAATTTGGATAGATATATATACTATTTGGAGATACAGTCTATACATCCAAGTGAGGGTATCCAAACACATCAATAGTTCTCCAGGGAATTTTTATAAGTTATGGGATACTGTCAATCTTGGATCTATGGGAATTATATCTTGTAATAACTGTATAGTCGTTGTAGACACTCAAAATTTTCAGCACACCTGTTACTAACATTGCAGGAGGGCAGATTCGTCTTTTGGAGATAACCCTAGAAGACAGCTCACATCCATTCCGGATACTACTAGAAGTTCAGTCTCAACCTTGGAACACACACCGGGATTATCAATTCCAACCTCAGAGATAGACCTGAGTTTTGTCCTTAGAGATAACCCCAAGGAATGTCATTGCAGTTTCGACGATAACTTTGGAAATGCTTGTTTCAAATGCATGCAATCAACTTCAATCTCAGATCTTCTACCGAGGCACTCATTCCAAAGACCCGGAGATAAAACTGGGAAGATAAGCAGACTTAAAGATGACCCTGCGGAATTCAAACACTTCCAGCAGTCCAATTTCAGAGATAACCCTGAGCAACGTCTGCTATCAGCCCAAACTGGAGATAGCCCTAGTGAGGGGTAAAATCATCATCTTCCCACCTTAACCCCCAGCGCGCCGTCTCAACATTTCATACATACATTTCTACACAGCAATATCCCACAAGAGCCAAGGAGTTCCAATCCCGAGTGAAAATTACGCGTTGTAGCACACCGCATAGAATTTGAAGCTTGAAGACCATGGACATGGTCCCCTCTTCCTGACTTTATACAACCTCTAATCCCATGTCATTGGGTAACTCTCGACAAAAGCATTCCGAAGAAGGTCTTGTACACCTCATTCAGATGCTCGGATTGAATTTCTACAAGTTTGAGCGGACATCACAGTGCACGAGTGCACGTATTTCAAGACGGCGGGACCCTCGGAGCCCGGGACACCTCGGGCAGTCACGAGTTCATCTGTGGCTGCCGCAGGTACACCTGCGGCAACTAGCTCTATAAATATAGAGCTTGGGGTTGCCATTGGTAAGAAAAAAAGAAGAGAGGAAGCTCTGTCCAATTTACTCTGTACACACCCCATATTGAGTTCTTTCTCATTTCAAACAGTTGTTAGCTCACATATAGCTATATTTTACCGACGGCAGCTGAGTGTTTATCCATCTAGAGTCATAGAAGCCTGCCTTGGTAGCCTACTATAAGCCTTCTCACACTCTATAAAGCCTTTCTCTTCATCTTTGCACACACTATTCTTCACATTGAGAGTCATGTTGTATGTGTATGCCCAGACTTCAGTCCGTGGATTTCATTTCTATATGTATATATATACTTATATATGTATATATTTTTATATATGGACTAACATTATCGAGTTATGCCTCGATTGAGCCTAGACTTATGTCTGGAGCGTTTACATGCTTTTATATATATATACTTATATATATGAACTGTTGTCGAATTATATCCGACGAGCCTTGATTTTATATCCGGAGCGTTTACTGCTTATATATATATATATATACACTTTTATATATAAACTATTGTCGGACTCTGTCCGATGAGCCTGGATTTTATATCTGGTACGTTTACTGCTTTTCTATATATAAATATATATATTTACATTTCTATCCGGCCTAGAGTTTACTTTGTTGCCTTTTACTGCTTTATTTACATTCAGTTTCGCCTGGAGTTTGCTTCGTGGCGGTTGATCGTTTTTACTGCTTTCTTTACATTTAGTCCCGCTTGGAGTTTACTTCGTGGTGGTTGATCGCATTTACTGCTTTATTTACATTTCTGATCCCCCATGGAGGTGCTTCGTGGTGGTTGATCATGTGTATATATATATATATATATATATATATATATATATTTGTAAATTATTCACGGTGTTTGAATTTCCTTAGATGGCTGTCAAGCCCATGAGGAGTTCAGCACTACTATATATTATTTTCTCGAAGATGTTTTGCATCTCGAAAATAAAAGCAAACAAGCCGAACATTTAATAATAAAATTGAAGTATCAAAGGCCTCAATTACTATTGAGCACAAGGTTTGAAAAACCTCTTTCACAAAACCTCAATGCTATATCTTGTTTAAAACTAAATTTTTGTATAAATTTAAACCCTGTGTATATAGGTTCGAATGTGGCATAGCACTACTTCAAAATAAATTCCACATTGATCCACACACACACATTAGTATAACAGTTTCTTAAAAATTGGCGGTCACCGTGGCAACACAGATGTGGGAGGGTGCCTAACACCTTCCCTCCACATAATAAAACCCCCGAACCCAAATGAATCTCGGTTTCACAGACCCGTTTAGCAGTGTCACATCACCAGGTCAATGTGCAAATCTTTTCTCGGTTGCGTTGGTGCAACCAGTTAAAAACACCAACTGGTGACTCTTACAATCAAATCGTCGACATGATATATGTCAGACCTTTTTCACTTGTTTTTTCAAACAAATCTCATATAACATAAGAACACCAAAGAACAAGAATAAAAAAGGGACAAATAAAAATCCCAACGTCGACAGGTGGCGACTTTGCTGGGGACACCTGTAAGAGGGTTTAAGCCACTTTGCAAGCTTTTCAAAATTGTTATATGCTTGTGTGTGAATGTTGTATTTACATTTATGATGAATGTGTACGAATGCATTTTAATTACTGCACTACAATATATCTATCTGTGATACTAGTGCTTCACACATGTCATCATTTTCATAAATGGTGAGATACGTTGTATGTGAATGTATGTTGTGTGGTTCCTCCACCAGGAGGCTATCCTGTCGGTGTTTGATTACTGGACTTGTAGGAAGACTAATCCTAACGGGGCTCAGGAAAGGCACCACCCAGATTCGCTCCTGTTGAAAGACCGGATTAACTTCCCGTCAATTAGATTGCGATGATCTGGGGACCTTCTATAACGACGCCAAAATTCATTCAATTTAATTCTCGACTTCGGTCGTTAATAATACAATCAACCTCTAATTTTACATCATTAAACGGTAATACAACCATTGAAATTTACGAAATAATTAAAACTTTTATACATTTCCTTCTTTTTTTTTGCCCTAAATCGCAACCTTTACATTACATCTCTTCGATTCAAATTTATATCATGAATCGTTACAACAAAATAACTATACAAAGTTGTACATCATAAATAGGTATCCATATATATCGGATAACTCAACTTATAATTCAACAACATGTTACATTCAAAATATTAAATACATTTCCCATAAAACACAAGCATTCTTCGTGAATATGGATCTCTATATTTCACATAGCACATATCCTTACCTTAAATATTTAACTTGCAAAAGTGGTTATTTGCAAGGTTGAGCTCGACAGCCCAACAAAATCTAACAGTTTTCATGTATCACGTAGCACATAATAATATGCTCAACATATATATCATGAACATCGGACTATCATAACATACATGCTACAATTTATATAACAATTATAAAGATTGAGTTCCTTACTCAGTCAGCATGCTTTAGTCAAACAACGTAGTCATAAATTGACTTTAATATTTCATACATTCAACATATATATACACCTCATACTCTTTGCAACAAATATTTAAAACAGTTAATCATCAAGCTCACATAGCAAATAGGAACTGAAAGACTTGCCTTGATCGTTATTTACCAATAACAGTTTAACAACTTACAGATATCTGCACTTCACGTGCCCTACACAATTATATAATCATGCACATCAACTATTAGTCACATAGCAACGCATAGTAGTTGTAATGTAAACTTTAATTTACATCCTATAACCCTTCCTATTAATCAATACACAATGTTCAATTTGATTATGTTAACTTTCAACTTATCTTTCATATTTGAAGTTCATTAAAGTGTTTAGGTCTTGCTAGGACTACTTATTAGTTTTATATTAACCCTATTCAATATCTTACAATATTCATTTCATTTGATTTAAAACACTTTTTACGTTCATTAACACTTATCACGGCGTTTCGACATTTATTCGTCACACGCCCAATTTGCCTCTCTTGTGTGTGTTTAGTATGCGTATTCAACTTATCTAATATATCATTTATTAATGTTAAGCAACATTATACTTCATAATATTCATGTTCTACAACTTAGAACAATATCTTTTGTCGTCAAGGCACTACACTTGCATACGTGCATGCCCGACGCCCTCCGATTTCTTTCGAAAACACAACAGTCCTAAAAATGACCATTTTGACTATTGTTCCCGACCTCAAATTGAAAGACCTAAAGCATAAAAGTTGTAGGTCTATTCGTCCTCGTTCCGGATCATCTTGAATCACCTCAATCGGAGTTTGTATGAAAACGTTATGGCCGTTTTACCAAAATAGCTCAAATCAGTCACTGCAGAACACACACCCGCCAAAAGGGGGTTATGTTTATAAAATAGCCTTGAGCGAACATAGCTGCTGCGAACTCGGATTTTGTTCTCTGTTATGAACTATCATGCCAAATATTCCTTCTAACCTTTATAACTTGAGTTATGTACATCCAAATTAGTTCGTTTTCGATTCTATGGGTTCGTAACTCATAAAGCTACAACATACCAATTTCCCATCAACTAACATAAATATTAACTAACCCAAATATGGATTTACAACTCACGTTCATACTAATTGTTCATGTTTGACAAATTTAGCGAATTCATTCACTACGAATTCGTTTCTCAACCAAATTGGTTCGTTCAAGTTTCGTTATTTTCGTTTTTCAACGTACTAACAACATCTATTATCAAATTCAGATTATAAACAGGATCTAACCATCAATTTAAGCCTCAAAATAGACCAAAATACATATACTAAGCCATAAACCAAATTTCTTCATCTAACACTTGTTTCCACGAATTTGATTACATGAAAACCTGTTATAGATTACGTATAACAAATTATATATACTAATTAACATATATGATCAATCTCTTAACAATCTAACCATAGAAATCCAACTTTTCAAAGAAAACTCAAGAAGTATAATACTAAAAACTCAAAATTAGATTATTACCTTTGATTAGCTATAAAATTTCGAACAATCTTCTTGTTTCTTTCTTCCATAACCCTCACAAATTCCTTCTCTCAATTTACAGAGAACTTCTTCTCTTCATCTCTTCTTTCTTCCTTATGTTCTTTCTTAAGCTTAAGACAACTTAAAACTTAGACGCTAACATAAAAAAAACAAACTGACGTATATTAATAAGGCTACTAAATACCTATAAATTATTTTTTATTTTAAACTTAGAAGCCATAAGGCCTTGTTTGGCAAAACCTATTAAAATAATGACTTAATCATTCCTTAAGCCTTATTTGGCAAAACAAGATTAAAATAAGAATTTAAAAAAAAAACTCTAAGGCTTTGTTTGGTAAAATCAAATTAAAACTCTTTTAATCTATTTTCATAAGTCATATTTACTGTCAAACTTTATTTAAATAAATTCTCATACTGAAATTAAATTAAATCTAATAACAATTTATTAAATCCATTTACCACATTAACAAATACAATAAAATTATAATTTTCATTATAATTATAATATTATTTAATAAATTAACACATCACTTTAATTACAAAAATCAAATTGAATAACATTATAACAAACCATATAATCCTTAATAACTCTCTAATTTAGTTATTGAGTTAAATTAGAGTATTATCTCATAAATTTAATTCATCACTCTTTATCTTAATTATGTTAATTTCTATAACTCACGAATTATTTACTTACTAATAAATAATCCAACAAATATCTACTAAACAACAAACACATTAATTAAAAATATTTATTTAATTCAATAAATATTTGAAATTATAAATAAAATTCTGGATTGTTACATTCTTCCCACCTTATAAGGATTCCGTCCTCGGAATCACCGAAACCCTACCTTCCTCAAGTTTCTTACCAAATCTCTTCGTTGAATAACTTCAACACATTACCTTAATATAGGTTTTATATTTCCTACCCCCAACATTCTTGATAATAAATTCTTGTAAGTTTTATTTCATAACCTTTACTTAGACTCAATTATATTTGAGTATTACATATTCTTCCCGCATTTTGCTAACTCAATGCTATGTCCGGATCGCCTTTTGCCGCTTCCTTATTCTTTAGTTTAACCCGTTAATTTCCTTCTTTGAGGATCGTTATCATGAACACTCAGGATATTACACCTTCATGCCAAAAAGCCGCGAGAGTAACCCTAAGATAGGTCAGCCTCTGATAAACCAAACGCGGAGGAAAGTCTCTTCATGCTTTCCATTTTCTATTACTTGTAAAAGCATTTACTTGTAATTTTATTCCATGTTCATCTTTATGTAATGGAAAATATGAAGAATATTTGCACATGCATGACATGCTATCAAAGGACACCCGTTTTTTTGCAGGATAATATTCCTAAAACGGACACATTATGATAGCATGTAAACATTTACATTCCCTAAAACTAAACTACATAAGTTTTTTGTAGGGAAACAATTGGGCCTGTTACCCGCTCAAAATCCAAAAATGCCACGACCCTACAACCAATCATGTCTTCTTCTGACCTGTCTAATCCCATTTCTCGAGAAGAATTCGACAAATTAAGTAAACAAATTACAGATTTGGTTGTTCTGCTTAAAGAATTGCATCAGTCTACTCAGGGCTCAAAAATGCCTACACATACAGAATCCTCTGCACAAGGAGGAACACAAGGTCTGGATAAAATAAATCCAGAACCTCAGTTGGATACGACCAAAAAAGACCCTAAAAACACTCATCTCAAAGGAGATCCAGTCACTGGTGAAATCAGGAAGAAAGTTCTTCAAATGGAAGAAACTACCCATTCTCTCAAAGGGATTGGAACACATGGAAATATTTCGTATGCTGACCTTTGCATATTCCCTGGTGTTCGTTATCCAGAGAAATTCAAAACCCCTAACTTTGAAAAGTTTGACGGATTAGGGGATCCTTAAACACATTTGAAGGTGTTTATTGGAGAACTTGGATCTAATGCAGAGGACGAGAAGCTCAGAATGCAGTTGTTGTAGAAGAGTCTGACTGGAGAAGCCCATTCATTGTATACTAGATTAGTCTACTCAAAGATCCATAGTTGGGAAGAACTAGCTCATGCCTTCCTCACTTAGTACAGTTTTCAATCTCAGATGGCTCCTGACCGGTATAAAATTACCAAGGTCAAGAAACAGTCTAATGAGTCTTTCAGAGAGTACGCTCAAAGGTGGAGGTGCCTTGTTGCTCAAGTTATTCCTTTTGCGACAGAGTCATAAATGGTCATGTCTTTCATAGACATACAAAAAGCTCCTTTCTATGAAAGAGTTTTAGCTGGTATTGGCAAACCATTTTCTTAAATGATCAAACATGGAGAGATGGTTGAGATGGGATTGAAGTCAAGAAAGATTCAAGACCTAGCCACTCTTAAAGCAGTTGCTTAGCACATCCAGTCCGAAACTTATGGAAACAACCCCCGGAGGGTCCATCAAAAAGAAAGAGGAGGATGTTTTCTTTATACTACAAGGTCAAAAAGGCAGTCAGTATATAGAGGAGAAACTACTCCCCTTTCCAAGCACAATCTTCAAACCCTCCATTACCTAAAGATGGAGAAGCAAAGCCCCCTCGAATGTTCACACCCTTAGGGGACTCGCTCAAGAATATTCTTGCTTTTCTGACTACTAAGAAGAAAATCACGCATCTTCTTCCACCAGCCAACCCTAATGGGAGGGGTTTCAATGCTACTCGAAAGTGTGCTTACCATGCCGGAGCACCTGGACATGATACTCAAGATTGTTGGGCCTTGAAACACAAGATCCAAGATTTAATAGACAACGGTGAGATCGTGGTTACCAAACGAGATCAACCTCATGTGCAAGATAACCCTCTTCCTCAGCACAAAGAAGAAGAGGTCAACATTATTAGTTGGAGCACTGGACAGAGTTCTAATTTTAACAGTGAATCATCCCAAACCATCAAAGACGGAGTTGACAGATGGGATTATGCAAAGTTCTAATTTTCTATGGATCGAAAGATGAAAGCTCTTTGTAAGCAAGTTGAACAATTGGCAGAACTGGTGATCCATCAGCATTAAGTCACGCGCCAATTACTCAGCCAGGGGCATGCCTCTCTCCTTCCTTTAATTATGAATGCTCCATCATCACCTTCAGAAAGCGAAGCACTGGAGGACAAAGTTGCGAAGATAGAAAGTGCTAAAGCCCGTCGGAAATTTTAAAATAAAAGGGAATTTACATACCTAGGCCAACCTATGGAGGAAATATTTCAGATACTAATCAACAAAGGAAGAATCACCTCCCTTCTACCTCTAATTAATCCCCGTTCAAGATGGTACAACTCTGATGGAGTTGGTCAATATCATTCACATTTTCGTGGTCACATCACAGAAGAATGTTGGGCACTCTGCCACCTTATTCAGAATCTAATTAACAGAGGTGTCCTGCAATTGGCAGATGATGACACTATGATACTCGAGAGTGGGAATACCTGTCCTACCAAATGGAAGGGGCTAGTACCAGTTATATCTGCTGAGGCTGGTAAGACTGTCAAACCATTTCCCATACAAGAAATTCAACTCAAATGAGCTTACAATCCTTTGAAAGTGGATGCACCAGAGCCAATTTCTTTACCCTTCAGACCACAATATCCTGTTATCAGGATACAACCTGCTAATACATTCAATGTATCCATTCATGTCCTCAAGATAGATTCAGGATACAACCTGCTATTAGGGAGACCACAGATCTACATGGTTGGAGCCGTCCCTTTTACACTACATCAGCAACTGAAATACATTGTCAACAATAGTCTAGTCACTATAAACACTGAGTCAGAATGTCCTGAACAAGGAGACCTACCACTCATCAGCTTCAATTCAGAAGTTGAGCCGACCAGTTTTTATACTTTGGAAGTGAGCAACACACAATACCATCCGATTGGAACGCCACTTTCTGTACAAAAGATTTTTTCTAAATTGATGGCAGCTACCCAAGAAATGATGTCATTGGGTCATCACTCTGGACAAGGTCTTGGTAAGAATCAGCAGGGTATTACGCACCCAATTTAAATGTCCAGTCAAACTGGGAAAACCGGACTAGGCTATTCTTCCAGTTCCAGTCATAGGAATCCTCATAAGCACAAGCAAATTCCTCAAGCTTCTGCCACACGGTGATTTTCTCCACCCACACCTCGTGATCTGATATAGTCTCCGGTAAAGGTGCCAGCCCATGTTATGGCTATGCTGTTTCCCAAACCAGTACCATTCAAAGAAAAAGAGGTCCTGATTCCTGATCCCGAAGTGGAAGAAAAGGAACGAAAACGTAAACATGACATCGTCCTGATGATGTCAGGCATAAGCATCATTGTCCATGATGAACATACAAACAGATACACCCCAGACGATGATTGCCCAGATGTTATGGTCATCATTTGGGAAAAGGAGGACTATGACACCCCCTCCATCACTGCAGTCCATCAGGACTTTACCCTCGACAATTGGAGCAGCACTCCATACATTGGTCGATGAGGGTAAAATAAGTAAATCCTCCGCCTGTAGATAACTTTAATTGCTTACTTTTCTGTACAATATTAGCAGTTATTTTATCAGTACATGCTAACACTTTTGTATGATTAAACAGTTTCATATATTAGGTGAAAGCATATTTTGTTTTAGGACTCTAAATTTAGATATGCCTGTACTTGCTAATGAGGTGCCTTTTCCCCTCAAGGATTGTAACTTTGATGAAAAGTTTAACTGAGACTTGATGGAAATCCAAGAGGACATTGTGATACCTCAAGAGATTAAGGAATGGGTCGAAGGCAAACCAAAACATAATCTTGATCAAACCATTTCTTTGAATCTTAGAACCTTAAAAAGCCCTAAGCTAATCCAGATTGGTTCAGACCTAACCTTAAACCAAGGGAATGACATGGTTGCGCTACTAACCCAATTCCAGGATGTGTTTGCATGGTCTCATGAAGACATGTTGGGTTTGTCCACTGACATTGTCCTTCATCACCATCCCATTAAGGAGGGATTTAAGCCAGTCAAACAGAAGCTCGGGCGATCGAAACCTGAATGGAATTTAAAGGTGAAAGAAGAAATTGTGAAACAATTTCAAGCTGGCATCATCATGGTGTCCACATATCCGGAATGGATATCCAACATTGTTTCTGTGCCTAAACCAGGAGGAAAGGTGTGAGTTTGCGTGGATTACTGGGATCTGAACAAAGCTTTCCTTAAAGATAGCTTTCTTGTTCCCTTTATCCACATTCTTATTGACAATACTGCTGAATACGACATGTACCCCTTTGCTGATTATTTTATGGGGTATCATAAAATTATGGTCGCTGAGGAGGATCGTGAGAAAACTGCTTTCATCACGCCTTAGGGAACCTTCTGCTATAGACGGTTGTCAGTCTGCCTAATCAATGCCGAGGCAACCTATCAGCGAGCTATGATGGCTCTTTTCCATGACTTAATGCATAAGGAGATAGAGATCTACGTGGATGACATCATTGTCAAATCCCAAAGGGAAGAAGACCACTTAGACCATCTCAAAAAGCTCTTCAACAAGTTGCGTAAGTACAACTTGAAGTTGAATCTAGCCAAGTGCGCCTTTGGCATCAGTCACAAAGTGATTGAGCTGGATCCCACCAAAATCCAGGCCATCAAGGAAATTCCCATTTATAAGACCCCAACTTTTATGAATAAAGATGATTTTTTTATATTTATCATTTTTGAATATTATGGAATGAATTTGTTATAATATTATAGTTGTGGGTAGTATTTATAAATTCTACAAAGTATGCAAGTTGTTATATTATATTCGATTGGTCAAAGAATATTCGTTTTAGCAGGGAATATTCGTACAATGGCACAATCATTAGTGGACCCCTAGCGAAATTATTCATCGGATTGAGAAAGCGACAAAAATATATTTATGAAAATAATTTACCAAGTTTTACCGTTAATCATTGTTGAACTACTCAGTAGTAAAAGTACTGATGAATATTTGGTTGCATAGTAGCACACGGTATTGATTATTGATGCTTACATGAGAAGTCACTCAGTTATACTCAATTATTGCTACAATAATTGCTGCATCATATCTCTCATATTATTGATTCGATTATTGTCACAGTATCATCTGCATAATATGTTATTTTATTAAATCAATAATTGAGACGGCAAAGTTATTCATATTATTAAATTGCAATATTTACAATGTCTAGAAGTTCTGTCAAGGAGCGGTTTGGTCATCTAATTGTAGGCCAATTGGGAGAAATCCTTATTGGAAACCCCCTCTTTCCTGGGAACGACCTGGTTGATTAATATTGTGAGTTATAATATTAATGATGAATGTTATTAAAATTGAAGTTGTGCTCAGAGTTGAATTTGGAGACGCATACGTGATATTTGAGTTCGGAACGATGAAATTAGTAAAAATAGACTATAAACACAAAATTTTCTAGATTTTATTATTTGGTCAAAAAGTCAATAGTTGACTTTTTCGGGAAAAGTCAAACTTTGAAATTTCAAAATTTATATTTTTGATAAAAATAGTTTCGTTGTGTTGAAATTATTTGTGTTAGTGAAAATCGACATTTATTTCGATAATAATTGATGTCTGGAGGTTATATTGATCAATCGGTATTTATAGGATAAATGAGCAATTGATTGCTATTATTTCACATGATTATAACTACTTGTTCACATGTGTATACTATTGTTTCACATTCTTGTTACTATTAGGGGAGTTGGTGCAAGATTGATAATACTTGCATGACTAAGTTAAAAATGGAGGTATAGATGGAGGTACTATACTGTAATTCGTATTTTCACATGTCTAGAACTAGTGATTCACATGATTTACTATTGAATCACATTATTTACTATTAGGGGAGGTGGTGCAAGTTTGATAATACTTACATGACTAAATTCAAAATAAAGAAAAAGTTGGAGGTATTGTATTGTAATTTTTGGAGCCCCAAAACGTGCAATTATTGAAACTATATTTTTCTATAAACAGAAGCTCATTCTTCCTTCATTTCTCACCAATTCACTAAAGCTATAGAGCAATTATTATAGAGAGAAATTGTAGAGAGAAAATTTGTAGAAGAAGAGAAGCCTGCTACCTCATTACTCCTATATCCAGTTTCTTTCAAAGGTAAGTGGTATTATTTCTTTCTTTCGTCTTCATGAAGAGAACTTCTGTTATTCCATTGTTTATTATTATGTTGGAATTACCTGGTTATGCGAAGTACCGCATACATGGTGAAATTCTTTTGTTATTCTATTCTTTATTATTCTGTTGGAATATCATGTCTGTGCGTTTTACGCTAGACCTGGTTCTATCTTTATTATTACATTGGAATATCTCTTATGCATGCGTTTACGTCGGACTGGTTAAAATCTTTATTATTCTACATTGGAATGACACGCTGTATGCGGTCTAACTCATGTTCGGTGATTTCTTTTGTTATTCCATTCCTTATTATACTCAGTTGGTTAAAGTTTTGACTTCTATACCCATGAAATTAGTAGAATATCCTTGATATTTACGCTTCATCCAGTATCTTTTCATGGAAATATTCTTCTAAGCATTCTTGAATTTTACTCTACAAAGAAGTATCATGTTGACAATTTGGACGTTATTAGTTCCTGGATAAATTAATTCGTGAACTTGTTTTATTGAATTCTTATATCATTGTCATCATCCTCATGTTTATATTTTTTTAAAAGTCATTTGTGGCCTGTAGTGCATAGATCGACTTGGTATAATTATGACCAAGGATTATTCGGTATAATCATGACCGTAATGTTATAAATGATGTGATAAAAGTCCTCATTGGCCCGTAATGCATTGATGGACAGTTGTTGGTATGATCATGACCATAGATGAATAAACGAATGTCCTTGGCCCGTAGTGCATGGATAATTGTGGTCATGATACTAAAGAATATCCTTGGCCGTAGTGCAGGGGTGATTCAATGATGTGGATTATTTATTAAGCTGAGTCCCAGCGATAAAAGTGATGAAAAACCTTTAAAATCATAAAAGATAGTAGATTTTATTTTCTATTTGACTTTTTTAATGGATTGCTTGTTCCGCTACAGTTAAACTTGATGTGTATTGTATTTTATAAGTTTAACATTGTTGAAGACTAATGATAATTTATTTTGCATTATCTTGGTCATAATATTTCTTACTAGGCTAGTCGAGCTCACCCTTTTGCTTTCATTGTTCTCTTCAGGAAATGAGAATGTAGTGGGGACTAGTTAGGGAACGGAGTGACGGTCTAGAGGATAACACTAATAGTCCTCACTATTCTGTTAAATAGTGTGACAATAAATGTAATGAGGACTTATTCTGAGAGTGGATATTGTCTAGAAGACAATATTTGTATTAAAACTCACAACTCTTTTGTTGTATATTAAAGATTGTATTTGTATCCTGTACCATGTATTTGGCGACTCAGGATAGGTGGTGTATACCTATTTTGGGGGCGTCACAACATTCCTCAGACAAAGAAGGAAATACGGGGATTTTTGGGAAGAATCAACTTCATTAGCAGGGATGATGTTCCCCTGTTCATGTACCTGTCCCTTAATGACAATGCTATGGGCTGCATGCTGGGGCAAGAAGACGACATAAGCCAAGAACGAGCTATCTATTACCTAAGCAAAAGATTCAACAGTAGTGAACACAAGTACACTCTAATTGAGAAGACTTGTTGTGCTTTAGCATAGCTTCCATGAGGTTACAACATTACCTCCATGGTCACACAACCCATCTCATATCCCGCGTTGATCCTCTCAAGTATGTGTTCAGTAAGCCCATACTAAATTGTCGGTTGTCTAGATGGCAGTTGATCCTATAGCAGTTTGACATCATCTATGTGATGCACAAATCTGTCGAAGGTCAAGGAATTGTGGATCAACTGGCCGCCGCACCTGTAGGGGATTACAAACCCGGGGAAACATATTTCCCCAATGAAGGGGTAATGGAAATTTAGCAACACCATCAACACGATTTATGTCGTACGTGGAAAATATATTTTGATGGAGCTATTAACACAGAAGGTTCTAGAGCTGGAGCAGTTCTAGTATCCCAGACGGGAGCGATATCTCATCTTTGTCAAATTGCGGTTTGTCAAAGACCAACAACACAAATTGAGTATGAAGGTCAGTATCATGGGGTTAAAACTTGCCCGTTCAATGGGCATCAGGCGGTTAACTATCTTTGGGGATTCAGAGTTGGTAATCAAACAATCCACATGAATCTATCAATCCAAAGAATTACATTTGCTTCCTTCCCATCGGCAAATTTTACAGATGGCTTTGGAGTTCAAAGAAATCTCCTTTCAACACATTCCTCGTAATAGGAATGATTTTGTGGATGTACTAGCAACATTGGCCTCCTTGATTCACATATCTGACAAGGAAAACATGCCAAACATCACATTTTCCCTGCAAAAGGCCCCAGCCTATGGGAACTATGTTGGAGAAGTATCAGATGAGCTACCTCCCATCCACAACCCTTGGTATCAGCACATTAAGGAGTATCTGCGAGATGGATCTACACTCATTGAGGCGAGCCTGACTGAAAAAGAGGCGGATCCATCAACTTGCTATGAAATTCTACCTAAGCGGAGATGCACTCTACAAAAGAGATGCAGGATTAGGTCTCCTCAGATGTCTGGATAAAGACCAAGCTTAGAGGCTCATGGATGAGATCCATGATGGAGTATATGGCCCACACATGAATGGACCCCTACTTGTTAAGAAAATCCTCAGAACAAGGCATTATTGGCTTACTCTCAAAGATGAATGTGATGATCACGTCAAGAGGTGCTATCAATGCCAAATTCATGGAAATGCTATCCACGCCCCTCCAAGGGAACTCCACAATATGAGTTCGCCATGACACTTCTCAATGTGGGAAATGGACTTGATTGGGCCCATCGAGCCCAAAGCCAGTAATGGACATCGATTCATATTCACCATGATCGACTACTTCACCAAATGGGTAGAAGCAGCCTCCTTCCCCAGGGTTACCAAAGAAGTCATCATTGCTTTCATCAAAAATAATGTCATTTATCGGTATGGACAAGCAGAGGTCATTGTGTCAGACAATGCTAAGAACCTCATCAACAAAATGATGGAGAAGTTATGTAGTAAATTCCATATCAAACACCTTAACTCCGTCATCTACCTTCTAAAGATGAATGGTGTAGTTGAAGCGGCTAATAAAAACATTAAGAAGATCATGCAGAAAATGTCCGCCAATCACAAAGGATGGCCTGACCTCTTACCTCTGACTTTATTAGCCTACATGACTTCAATGCGTACTTCCACTGGGGCAACCCCCTACTCATTAGCCTATAGGATTGAAGCAGTGCTCCCCATAGAGGTGGAAATGGAATCCCTCAGAGTGTTGATGGACACTTAACTGAATAAAGACTAATGGGTACAAGACAGGTATCACCAATGGTCTCTAATAAATGAAAGGCGAACCGCGACAATGGTCCGTTATATCAGCAAAGGATCGGAAGATCCTACAACAGGAAAGTACGGCTACACCAGTTTAAAAAACACGACTTGGTTTTGAACAAGATCATTGACAACCAAGATCAATCTAAGGGATAATTCGCTCCTAATTGGGAAGGCTCGTTTGTTTCTAAGGAGGTATTGACATGAGGCGTTCTTAGACTACAGGAAATGGACGACGATAAATTTCCACAACTCATCAATTCGGACACCGTGAAACGGTATTATGTCTGATGTTATTATCAAGCAAACATCTTGGCTTTGGATCATCAGATCATCAGTCATTCTAGTTTTCTAAACCATTTTACATATTCTTCTGCCCCTCGCGGAAACATACACTTCAAACTAGCAGCCTAGTTTCACCTTATTTCAAACGTTTCACACAATTTCGGTTATCCCCTCCAGGGATTGAACCTTTCACACCTGCAATTTATCCTGAAGACGGGATCAAACTTTTTCACACCTGTAGTTTGTCCCAAACATGGGATCAAACTTTCTTCTCCCCGCAGTATTGCCTAAACATGGGATTCATACTTCTCTTCAGCTGCAATTCGTCTTGAGGGGCGAACTACGTTGACCTCATCTCCCTGATTCCCGGGAGTACGTAGGAAACCATATTCTATATGACCTGGTCGTAATAAACATAAAACAACAAAAACATTTCTTCCCTTTTTCTACAAAAACAAAAACCACAAAAATACTTCTACATCCTTCTTTATCAATAAAGCTTCGACACCCATTTAACCATTTCACATTTAGCGTTGAACATCTTACACCAGGTTCGAACTACGCAGACCTGATATTCTCTTCAATAGGAATATGTAGGTAGGCATCTATGGTTCGGTCTAACCCCCTACCAGAACAAAAATACTTGTCACACGGTATTGGGATCAAACTTCAATCCAACGCATTTCATCGGCTTCAGACCAAAGGGATGGAACTACCTAACCTCACCTCACAAATAGGAGATTCGGCGACCATCTAAGCTGTTGTTGTGCCTCAAAGATCAATACCAATCCCTAAGAGATGTAATTAACTAGGATTCTCACAAATAGGAGTACTGGCGACCATCTGTGGTGCGGTCAATCTCAGAGAGGAAAAGCCACACTCCTCTCCATATCTACATACAGAAACCAGTCCTAACACACCAAAGATGGTAGGGATACACACAGATCAATGATCAGTTCTGAAAGATCCTGTGACGTCTCAGTATCAACACATCAAGGATGAGTTCAGAATGCATCAAGATCACAAGCCCTGAAGAAACAGGCAAATATCAAGCAAGTATCAAGGCACAACTAAAACGAAAGTGAATCAAAAAATATTTCCCTGCCATATATAATACTGTTTGATATATACAATATGTGATGTACATGAAAAAATGGCTAAGCTAGTCTGTGCAGGAAAATACAAGTCTATCTATGGATCTGTGTGTATGCAAACTATCAGATCTAACATATCATCCCTCTCTGAAGAAGTAGGTAACACTACAAGCTCCTACCCAATGGTATCTACGTGAGCTAGTAGATCTGAGGCTAACTACATGGTGGCATGATGCTCATCAATGTATGCACTCATATCGGCAAGGATGGCAATCGTAAGGGATCTCACTGAAGTACTGTTTGTGACGGCCACATCCCAAGCAGATAGGGCAGCATCCCACTCTATAATCAATGCATCTCTAGTTGATCTAGCCTCGTCCCTCTCTAATAGAGCTACATCTCTCCCATCGAGAGCTATCAACATCAAGACCCTAGCCTGATCTCTCTCAAAGGTCATCATATGTAGACTCTGCTCCAAATACTGTGATGAATGTTAAATCACATTAGCACTCGTAGTGGGAGAATGCATCACAAATGTTGGCAACCCAGTTGTCAAATCCTCCTCGATGGGAATATCAGCCTCCTCTATAGGCTCCTCATCATTGGAATCAGTCCCATGCACTGTGAATACTACCACAGCTGATGTAGTCTCTGTCTCCATCCATGCAGAATACTCTGTAGGACAACCCGGATGGCTTATGGAAAACTTAGCTAGCTCTCGTTGATCCCAACAGGCATATAACCTGGATCTATACTTTGCTAATAAGTGACGAGAAGCGAAGCGCTAACTCAATGCCCCCTCAAAAGGATGGAAGTCCTGGAACTGGTCAAACTGACACATCACGGCCAGCAGGTGGTAAGTGATCATGCCTCTCAAGCTAGCCAAAGGATGATAATCCATGCCCGGAGCATGAGTGATGAAGTTGTAGGGTGAGCTAAGCCCTAAACATGATAATATAGCAAACTGATCTCTGATCCCTACCAGGAAAGCTGACCAAGATGTAGCATCTATACACTCCACTTACCGAAAGGAAATTAACATGGCTATATCATGGGTAAAACAATACCCATGCCATCAGAAAGTGAAAATCGGTCTCAAGTGTAACATAAACCACACGTACAACATGACCGAGTTGCCTATAAACACTCCCATCGGATAAGTGCAGCAGTATGTGGCCGACCTCAAAGTCTCTGCTATGATCATCGATATGATGGTGTGACCCTCCCTGAGAGCTCTCACTGCCATGATGACTCCTATGTCCAACTCATACATGTGTTGTGGCATGTAGACATACGACAGTATGCACAATTGCAGTACATCCACTCTGGCCAAACGCCAATGATCCTCCGGTGTGGTGAAATCCCTAAAATGTCGTGTATAACTATCCTCTGAGAAAAATCTGTCAAACAAAAAATGCTAGGATATAACGTGACCAGATGTGAGCTCATCCTGCAACACCCTATGCCTCAATTTAGTGAGGGTCATGAACTGCCTACTCATGTCTCCAATTACCATATGCACACAAAGTCTATCCAGTGGTAGCATCGTTAAACATGCATACTCCTCTAAAGTAGGAGTCAACTCCCGGGTCCCAAATCGAAAAACCTATCTCTCCGATACCCAGTGCTCCAGTATGCCCTCCACGAATCCTTTGGGAACCTAAAATATCAACAGGGTCATAGTATGCTACAACAGATAATCTACAGTCACCCTGTCTGATACTGACATGCTATCATACCACGATCGCATAGCAAATGCCACCAATAATGGTGGGGTATGATCAATACGACTAACTGTCGAAGAAGATATCTATACGGGCCGTGTCATAAGACCATTTAGGGGTCAATGCTGAATATCTCTGGACATAACTATATATGCATAACATAATAACATGCATGATACAATAGATGGCAATATGATATAGGAATGGAAAACTGTACATACATTCCTAAGTATATCATCATCTAATACATCTTTGTATAGCTAAAATATAGTGAAATGGGGCAACACTGCCCTACAACTAACAGAGGCCTATCAAAAGATATAGCGAGAATGGGGCGAAGCTACCCAATATCTAACAGAGGCCTATCAAAAGTGATAACGAGAATATACATCAGAAGAAGACAATGATGTCAATGTCTATATCATCAATATTGTCCACCTGATGTAACTCCTCCTAGGTTACTGGATCTCTATCCACAGGGATGTCAGGCCTATACAATGGAGGATCTGCACCGACAAAACCATATGGGTCACTTGAGGGGCCAGCGCCAGAGCTGGAAGGATCAAAAGTATCTGCCTCTGAAGGATCTCTACCCAAGTACCGGATAAAGAAATGTGTCCGATCCAACTGCAGGGTCAAACTGTCAATCTATGTCAAATGAGTCGGATCTCGGACACAAGGTAGCCAATCTGTCATCATCACAGATCCTAGAACCATATCCCCCATGAACTGAGTGGCGCGGGTCTGGGTTCCAATTGTACGAGGGAACCACCAATACTGGAATATCTCCTGAGTTCAGGGACCCTCTGATAATGTAAAACCGTCAACCCCTAAAAATGGGATATCAATGATGGGTGACTGCAAAACAGGTCAGTAACGCCTGGCAAGAGGCAAGATCGGCATACGAATCTATCTTGTAGTGCTCCTGATAGTACACTCTCCTAAATAGAGCTCCCATCCTCCATCTATAAAGAGAGGAATCATGCGGGTGGAAATCACGTGCTTGACACCAGTCGGGTATCCATTTTAAAATTAAATGCTCAAATGCTCCCTAGAGTAGGGAACCCACGTGATGACATTCGTTGTCAATAACTCCAACTGTAGGTGACAATGCGTAAAACCCTCAGCATTAGGGACCTCCGCCAATATGGAATGATGCCATCTCCGTCCTCGTGGATTGGTATCTAAGCCTAACACACTCACAGGATGCAAACATGGGATCCTATCATAGGCCCAAAACTGCCAATACAAAGGCAAACATCTTCTGTCAGTAAACACTCTAAACCTGTACATGGGAAAAGACAAGAGAAATACTCACAAGAAGAAATGGGTAGAATCCTAACCAAGCCTCCGTCAAGCCCTGTGATCGCATGTGCATTCCCATGAGGAAATAGGAGAAGGTGTAGGAACCCCAATCATAATCTCCTATACGGACCACGTGTCGAGTGGCGCTGATCAAAGTAATGGATACCGTAGAAGAGTTATCTACTATGAAGCAGTCCCTAATGATCATCAGGAACAATCGTCGAAGATGCGATCCCTGACTCTCATATCATCGGGTATGGGCTCACTCAATAGCCCGTTTATAGCATCTACACTCAAAGGACTTGTACGAACATTCCTACTCTTGAGCGCCTCCATTGGAACTCCTACAAGGATCTGATGGAAGTAGGGGTTATATCCGTCGTATAAGGCACTAGCGCCCCCCAAAACTCCATACTTGGGATAAACCGCTAATCCATTAGCGTCATCATCACCTCACAGTTAAGCAAATGGAGTGATTGAGTCTGGTGAGACCAGCGCTTAGACAATGCCCTGAGGTAACCCTAGGGACAACGACGAGGAAGAATGGAGAAGAACGTCCCAAATCCCCAGCCATGTACAATCGCTCTATAGTCATCATGCAAAGCTTGATACATAGAGAGGATTCTGAACTAATTCCCTCGAGGCTGTGAAAAGCCGAGAACCTACATCAAATGCAGATCAACATTAGAACACTTTACTCCTTATGAATAGGAAATAAGGAAGATTAAGATCTAATTTTATACCTCGTTTGCGTGCAGGTAAACTGAAGGGTGTCGACTCAAGTCGCCTAGAAGCTCTGGTTCACCACCTGAATGCCTGGCAAATCCCTATGGGGAACACGTGCAACAGGAGCGGGGTCCGCAACCGAAACATCCTCCTCCTCGTCCTCAATGTCCAACACTTCAACCTGGATAGGACGTATCACCTCCACCAAATGACGAGGCTATCTAATAGAACGGGGTCGAGGCACTTCAGAAGCCCTTCTCTGTACACCAGAAGTGGTCTTGCGGGAACTACTCGGCTGATCCGGATCCATAATATCTGGACAACAAGTCTCCAAATCACCTTAAAAAGGGTGTTATAAATTTTTATCTGGAGCTTTTCAAAATGCATTTTATGAATACATGCATGCATTATTTTAACATACGTCTATAGTAGAGTTAAAATGCATAACTACACAATGCCTACATTTTGGAAAATTTTTGCAATAGTCCCCTTTGTAAATAGGACTATCTACATACACATAGGCATGACTAGGTGGCCAGTCAGTAGCACACCTACCCATAGTCATATACATCTTACATGCATTAATACATCATTGTCAAAAAAATTCGTAAGTGTAGTCTAATTACCAGGATTATTTTGTTTTTCTACCTTTACTCATTTGTCCTCAAATAGGATAAGAAATGATAGTAAAAGGTGCCAATTTGACTGTTTCAAAAGTTAAATTTTTTCACATCATTATTTCATGTTATAAGTCATTTTCCAACGGATAGAAATTGGAAAATAATACATGCATACGTTACGAGGACAGTGTAGAACACTTGTACGGTGGCAGAATTTTCAGAAAGTTTCCCGAACTCAGCAGTTCTGAAAAAGAGCTCTCGGATTTCCTTCGTGGCGCAACTTGAAAGTAACTTATGAAAGCAACCCGCATGCATTACATACCCACGGTTGGCCGTAGGTCCACTTACAGTTGCCGCAGGTGTACCTGCGGTACCCCTACATGGGTCCCACTCTTCCGGCTCAGTTCAATTCGAGTTACAAAGGATGTTTCACAAACTTAAATGCCAAATCAGGAATAAAAATGTTACGCGATTGAGCGAAATAGCTTGAAATCTTGGTTTTCACGGGCCAAACCTTGGCTTCACATGTCACTCATTGGTATTCACCTGAATGTATTGTAAACTATACCAGTGACCTCAGCTTTTGCAAATCATGCTCGACAATACCTCACACAGGTCTGATGTCGCCAAATACGGGGTCGTAACCCTAAAAGACGTATCCCCGATGGGGGTCACTACACCGATTTCAATCATTGATAAAGTATCCCTGGTGGGGGTCACAACAAAGATTTTCATTCATCCACATATCCCCGGCGGGGGTCACAATGCCAATTTCAATCATTGATAAAGTATCCCCGACGGGGGTCACAACGCCGATTTCAATCATTAATAAAGTATCCCCGGCGGGGGTTACAACGCATTATTCATCTATGAACGAATCCCCAGCGGGGTTACAATGCAATTAAACCATTTATGTACATGTCAATAAAGGTCAAGCAGCCTTGACGTCATTTCAACCGATGGCAAGTAAACCCATCGAAGCATCGGAGGACATTCGATGATCTCATCCATCAGTGCACTTATCAATAACCTTCCCCAATGGGGATTACAACGCAATTCAACCATTGATATACGCATCGATGAAGGTCAAGCAACCTTGACATGTTCCCCAGCGGGGGTCACAACGCAATACAACCATTAATCGTTGTTAATTTCTTGTTTCCATGTTCGTTTTTACTTGTTTCGTGTTCTTTTATGTGTAGGGTGGTTGAGGTGGCAAGAAGCAAAGAAAGGATGTCATTTGGAGCATTTTGGTTGCAAGTTATGGAGTTAAGAAAAATCAAATTACAAAATATACCCCCGCCAGGGCGGGGGGTCTTCTCATTTGGTTTACAGAATGCATTCCGTAAAATGCGCCTTATTTTGTCATATATACCCTTGTAGGGGGGTCTCATTCGCTAGACTCAACTATCTTGCCTTGAACTCTGCTAGGACTTGAATATTAGCAATTGGATAGCATATGGACTATGTCTAGCACATGATTTTGACTAAGACTTGTGTGTTGGGATATCTATTGCTCAACTAACAACCACTTAACAACACACACAAGGCATATTATACAGATTAATTCTAGTTTTTCATTGTAAGACCCCAACTTATTATAAATGAAATTAAACTTCCTTTATTTATTATTTTTAAATAGTAAGGGTTGATTTGATTAATGTGGTTAGTTATGGGTAAAATGCGCAAATATTTCAAATAAGCAAGTGGTTATAAAATATTCATTGTTGTCGGGGAATATTCGTTTGGTCGTGGAATATTCGTACTGCCAGGGAATATTCATACGACGGTGCAGCCTTGTATGGGCCCCATAACGGAAGGAAATTAGATGAAGAAAACGACAAGTACAAGTTGTTTATAAATAACGGTAGTAGTTGTTCAAGTATTATCTTGTTGGAATACCCGATGGTTAAAACACAGTAGCACACGATATTGCACCAATTATTGATTCTTACATAAGAAGACACTACTCAATAATTGTTACAGTAATTACTGTTCAATATTTTATTTTATTGATTCAATAATTGCTACGTTGATATTTTATATTGTTGTTGTTTCAATAATTGTCACTACACAGTATTTTCCATTATCAGATCAATAATTCATATTATTTGAATAATATTATTAGATAACATTATTGGCAATGTCTAGAAAGTTCTGTCTAAGGAGAGGTTTGGTCACCTAATTGCGCGCCAGTAAGGAGAAGTCCTTATTGGAAAGCCCCATCTTTCCTAGGAATGGCCTGGTTGCCAGTATTGTGATTCTGTAATATTATTTGTGAATAAATATTATTGATTTATATGATAAATAAAATATTCATTTTATGTGGATATAGATGGAGAAAATTTTAAATTGACAATTGTTGAAAAATTGATATTTTATCTTTTGTGATAAAATAATTCATTTAAATATATTATTATATTTTAATAATGGTGATATTTTTGTAATGAATGTTGGATATATGAGTATATGAGGAGGAGGAGTATTTTTGTTACTAAAAATATTTAAAACATGTTTTTCATGTTTGTGGACCCCATTTTTTGACTGTAATTTGATTATAGCCTGTAAAATCGCTCGTTTGTTGATTTCAGTCAACTTCTGTTTGGGATTTGGGAAAACTTAAACTTACAAAGTTGTAGAGAATTGAATTTCCTAAGTAATGGACATAAGATTTGAATTTTTCTGATAAAAGGGTTATTTATTGTGAATTATTGAAGTTCCAGAATACTGGGTCTGAATTGATTTTTTTACAAAAACATTTAAAACATGTTTTTCTAGAAGGTGGGCATGTGGGAAATGCTAGAATCTGATTTCAAAAGATGCGTATGAATTTTAATATTAATAATATTATTTTATTAAATTTTTTGCTTTGATGTTCTAAGCAATTTTCTATAAATAGGGTGTTTAGGTTAGAATTGAAAATCACACCAGAAACTAAAGTTTTTCTCTCTTTCTCTCTCTATATTATCGAGCGTATTCTTGTGAGTATTTTGATACTTTGAGTGTTGCTATATCTGGTGCAAGTTCCTTCAAAGACTATGTCCAAGATTCCAATGTAAAATCGTGTGTTTTCGAGGTAAAGGATATTATTTTTTTTAAAATGATATTATTTCTTTCAATATCATTATGCCGGAATATTGGTAAGATTTTTCTTGTGAAATTCTTGTCTTTTAGTGTTGGAATTACTATTCACGTATACGACACTATTCACAGAAAAATTAAATTTTCATTTTCTGTCCAAAATATCTATTATGGATACTAGCTTTGATTGTATCCATATTTTGATCATTCTTGAATTTTACTTCACTATGAGTATTTATGAATTATTTTTGAACTCGGATTGTTTAAAGTACGAATCCATAATATTTGTTCTTTTGTTTCACTAGATTCGTTTTCTTTAAAATATTTTTCATCATCCTCAGTCCTAAATGATGATATTACTGAATATCTTTGGCCTGTAGTGCAAAGATTAATGATTTTATGATGAATATCTTTGGCCCGTAGTGCAAAGATGAATAGGTGTTGAGATGAACATGACCAACTGATGAATATCTTTGGCCTGTGGTGCAAAGATGAATATTTGATTCAAGATGAATATTGATAGATGTTACAGGGAAAAAATATTGATGGACTTTTAAATTCATAGATAATAGTAGATTTCATTCTCTACGTAACTCATCTATGAATTATTATTTCCGCTGCGAATATTGATCTGAAACTTGTTGTCTATTGTATTTTATAAAAAAAAATTCCTGTTGAAGACTAACGATAATTTGTTCTATATTATCTTAGTCATAATATTCTTTACTGGGCTAGTTGAGCTCACCCTTTTCCTTTTTGTTCTATTTTTTTTCTAAGGAGGCGAGAATGTAGCGAGTTCTAGTCGGGGTGTGGAATGATGGTTCTAGAAAGTTGTCTTAGTAGTTCTCACCATTTTTATAAAATAATGTACCAATAATTATAATGAGGACTTATTTGGGTGTGAATATTGTGTAGATGACAATATTTGTATTTAAACTCACAGTTTATATGTTGTATTAATAAAGTTGTAATTATTTCTGTACCATGTTATTGACGACTCAAAATGGGTGATGTATACCTATTTTGGGGGTGTTACAGTTGGTATCAGAGCTTAGGGATATGATCTCTGACGGAGATCGGGGAATATAACTAGGAGGGGAGAGACGAGTAAAACCTTCGCTAGTGTGTCTTACCTAAGCTTATTTGTTGGTTGATCGGTATATAGGGATATTATGTGATATGTTGATTTCTTTAATTAACCCTTGTTTTATGGCAGTATTTGAGAATGTCAACTGAGAATGTTAGCAGTGGAGTAAACGAGACCGTGGAGACTCCTTTACTCACCAATGAGGAGAACATGCAACAAGATGACAATGTTCCTCCTGTAAACAACACCACTGATCAGACGATGAACGACGAAATGTTTAGAAGCTTTTTGCAGTTCATGCAAAATCAAATGATAGAGACTCGTGCACAAAATAAAGGTGAAAATGATAACAATGCACGGTTTGTCACAGCCAAGCAGTTCAAAGAGTTGGGACCACCAGAATTCTGGGGAAAGCCGGATCCGATTAAGGCAGAAACGTGGGTCAAACAAATTACCAAGATATTCGACGTCTTGGGATGCACGGAGGAACAGAAGGTTCCATTCGCCACCTTTATGTTCTGTAATGAGGCAAATTACTGTTGGGAATTTGTGAAGCGTACCCATCCAGCCGCACTCAGCATGTCTTGGGAGACGTTTCAAAAACTGTTCAATGACAAGTACTTTCCTGAAAGTATTCGTCATATGAAGGAAGTGGAGTTTATTAGACTAGAACAAAACAACATGATGGTGTCCCAGTACGAGGTGAAGTTTATAGAGTTATCCAGGTTTGTACCTCATTTGGTGGAGAATGAGGAACGTATGACGCGGATGTTTCTGAGAGGTTTGAAACCCGACATACGTCAATATCTCATTTCTCATAAATTTTCTCTCTTTTCAGATGCTGTCAACAGGGCTCAATTATTAGAGCAAGATAATGAGTATGTTCAACAGAGGCACCACAACCAGGATCATACCGGTGACAGCAGTCATCAGAACAACGATAACCAGCAGAGAAAGAAAAATACGGACAAAAGCGGTAACCATTCTGGTGGTAATCATGGCCATGAAAATAGAAGAAGCGAGTCGGGAGGAGATTTTAAAAAGAGGAGATTCAACAATGACAATGTGAAGACGTCAGCACCAGTAGCAACTGGTTCGAAGGGAGGAGAACGACCACCAATCATATGCTATAAATGCGGGAAAGAGGGACATATCACCAAACCCGCCCATAACAGATTCAAGGTATGTTATAATTGTGGAAAGGAAGGACATATCGCCGAGATTATGCGGTTGGCGAAACCAAGTCCAATGAGGATGGTGACTCAAAAGGTTGTCCGGAAAAGTCAAGTCAGCCAGTCTCGGAAGGCGTTTGTCGTGACTGGTCAAAATGCGAGGAACCCAAATGAGGTGATCACGGGTAAGCTAATCATAAATTCTTGTGAAGTTTATACCTTACTAGATATCGGTGCTACCCACTCATTTATCTTTCCTACTTGTGCTCAACGTTTAAACTTTACTCCGGAGAAATTAGACTTTGATTTATCTATGGAGACTCTGTTAGGAGAAACTTTCATCACATCCACTGTTTATAAATCTTGTTTGATCCAAGTTGGCACCATCACATTACTTGTTGAGCTTATCTCTTTAAAGATACTTGCTTTTGATGTGATTTTAGGGATTGATTGGTTAACTACTCATCATGCCAAAATTGATTGTTTTCGTAAGGTTGTTAGTTTTCATATTCCTAACCAACTCCGTTATGCAATTCAAGCAACTAAACCACTAAAATCAATCACTGTCATATAAAGTCATAAAGCTATTCGTTTATTGAAAAACGGATGTCAAGCTTTCTTAGCCCATGTTATGGATTTGAATAAAGACACGTCGGATTTGAATAATATTCCTGTTGTTAGTAAATTTCCTGACGTAATTCCTGAAAAACTTCTCGGTCTACCCCCAGAACATGAACTTGAATTCTTTATTGATCTTGAACCTGGTACAAAGCCCATTTCTAAAACCCCATATCGAATGGCTCCTATTGAACTTCAGGAGTTAAAGGTCCAACTACAGGAGTTGCTAGACATCGGTTTCATTCGTCCTAGTACATCTCCTTGGGGTGCTCCTATTTTATTTGTAAAGAAGAAAGACGGGAGTATGCGTCTTTGTATTGACTACCGGGAATTAAACCATGTCACTATCAAGAATAGGTATCTGCTACCTCATATTGATGACCTGTTTGACCAGTTGCAAGGAGCATAATTCTTTTCAAAGATCGATCTTTGTTCTGGATATCATCAATTTGAAGATTAGGCGAGGATATTCCAAAGACCGCTTTTGAACTCGATGCGGGCATTATGAATTCTTAGTCATGTCTTTTGGATTGACTAATGCTTCTGCGGCGTTCATGGCTATGATGAACCGAGTATTCAAGGATTATTTGGATCAGTTCATTGTTGTCTTTATTGATGACATCCTCATATATTCCAAAATCCGTGAAGATCATGAGCACCATTTGAAGCTGGTACTCC
This sequence comes from Panax ginseng, assembly GCA_020205605.1. Lineage (NCBI taxonomy): Eukaryota > Viridiplantae > Streptophyta > Magnoliopsida > Apiales > Araliaceae > Panax > Panax ginseng. Next base: position 89,286,712 of record CM035130.1, on the reverse strand, counting down.
AAAGGCTTTGTGAAAACAAGCTATATGCTAAGTTGAAGAAATGCGAGTTCTGGCTTGAGGAAGTAGCATTCCTTGGGCACGTGGTGTCAAAACATGGAGTATCTGTCGACCCGGCAAAGATTGAAGCAATACAAAGTTGGGAGCAACCAAAGTCGGTGACCGAAGTACGTAGCTTTCTGGGCCTAGCTGGTTATTATCAGAGATTCGTGGAAGGATTTTCTCGAATCGCTACCCCGTTAACTCAACTGACTCAGAAGGATAAAAAATTCGTATGGAGCGAGGAATGCAAAAAGAGTTTCTAAGAGCTTAAGAGGAGACTCATTTTTTTAAGACTGTTTACGACAATACCATCTGGTTGGATGGATTTGTTATCTCTAGCGATGCTTCAGGCAAAGGGTTAGGATGTGTTCTCATGCAACATGGGAAAGTCATAGCATATGCCTCGCGACAACTTAAAGAATATGAGAGGAATTATCCTACTCATGATCTAGAGTTGGCAGCAGTCGTTTTTGAGCTAAAGATCTGGAGGCACTATCTATATGGGGAGAAAGTAGAGATATATTTAGACCATAAAAGCCTCAAATATTTCTTCACCCAAAAGGAACTCAATATGCGGCAACGACGTTGGCTCGAGCTGTTGAAAGATTATGACCACACTATTCAATACCATCCTGGAAAAGCAAACGTGGTAGCTGACGCGTTGAGTAGAAGATCATATGCAGGAACGAGTGAGATGATGTCAAGTATACGCATAGATCCAACTTGAATCGATAAAGTTAAAGTTGCTCAAGCTACCGACCCGGAGTTGATGCGTATGAAGAAGAAAGTACAAGAAGGTGCTATTCCGGAAGCGAGAATCGATGAAGAAGGAATACTTCGAGTCCACTCCAGACTTTGTGTTCCTAACGAATCTGATTTGAAATACAAGATCATGACGGAGGCACATAATACACTGTTTGCAATCCATCCTAGAAGTACCAAAATGTATCATGATCTTCGATATATATTTTGTTGGAACAATATGAAGAGAGAGATTGCAAAATTTATCTCGAGGTGTTTAACTTGTCAACATGTAAAGGAGGAGCATCAAGTGCCTAAGGGTCCATTGCAACCACTTGAGATTCCAAAATGAAAGTGGGAACACATTACCATGGATTTCGTTACGAGTCTTCCCACGGTTTCTCAAGGCATAAATGCTATTTGGGTTATTGTTGATAAATTAACCAAGTCTGCTCATTTCTTACCAATACGGGAGACTTATTCCCTTGAACGTCTTGCTCATATGTATGTAAATGAGATTGTGAGATTGCATGGCATGCCAATATCCATAGTTTCGGATCGTGACCCAAGATTCACATCACGATTTTGGGTTAGTTTGCAAAAAGCTATGGGCACGGATTTACGATTCAGTTCGGCATACCATCCTCAAACGGACGGACAATTAGAGAGGACTATTCAAACTCTTGAAGATCTATTAAGACTCTGTGTCCTAGACTTCAAAGGGAGTTGGGATAAGTATTTACCATTGGTGGAATTCTCCTACAACAACAGTTATCAGGCAAGTATAGGGGTAGCTCCATTCGAAGCATTGTATGGAAGAAAGTGTCGCTCTCCAGTATGTTGGGATGAGGTGGGTGAAGCAACATTATTGGGACCAGAGTTGGTACGTATTACTACAGAAATGATCCAAATGATTCGATAACGTATACAAATGTCACAAGATCGACAAAAGAGTTATGCGGATCTTCATCGAAAGGACGTGAAATTTAGTATTGGGGATCATGTATTGTTGCGTGTTGCTCCATGGAAGGGAGTTACAAGATTTGGGAAGAGAGGAAAGCTCAATCCACAATTTATTTGTCCATTTCAGATTCTTGACCGAGTAGGAAATGTAGCCTATAGACTCGCGTTACCTCCATGTATGTCTCGTGTTCATAATGTTTTTCATATATCTGTGCTTCGTAAATATGTGAAAGACCTGAACCACGTTATTGAGTTAGAACTGGATGAGATAGCCGAAGACTTAACATACGAGGAGGTACCTGTCAAGATCTTGGATAGGAAGGATCATGTCCTACGCACAAAGGTCATACCACAAGTCAAGGTTTTGTGGAGGAACCATGCTATTGAGGAAATGACCTGGGAGTTGAAAACGGAAATGAAAGCGAGGTATCCTCACCTTTTCGAAACACCAGGTACGTACATCAATTTCGAGGATGAAATTTTATAAGGAGGGGAGGTTGTAAGACCCCAACTTATTATAAATAAAATTAAACTTCCTTTATTTATTATTTTGAAATAGTAAGGGTTGATTTGATTAATGTGGTTAGTTATGGGTAAAAAGCACAAATATTTTAAATAAGTAAGTGGTTATAAAATATTCATTGTTATCGGGGAATATTCGTACGACGACGCAGCCTTGTGTGGGCCCCATAATGGAAAGCGATTGGATGAAGAAAACGACAAGTATAAGTTGTTTATAAATAGCAGGCGTAGTTATTACGAATTAATCTTTGTTGGAATACCTGGTGGTTAAAACACAGTAGCATACGGTATTGCACCAATTATTGATTCTTACGTAAGAAGATACTACTCAATAATTGTTACAGTAATTATTGTTCAATATTTTATTTTATTGATTCAATAATTGCTACGTTGATATTTTATATTGTTGTTGTTTCAATAATTGTCACTACACAGTATTTTCCATTATCAGATCAATAATTCATATTATTTGAATAATATTATTAGATAACATTATTGGCAATGTCTAGAAAGTTCTGTCTAACGAGAGGTTTGGTCATCTAATTGCACGCCAGTAACGAGAAATCCTTATTGGAAAGCCCAATCTTTCCTAGGAACGGCCTGGTTGCTAGTATTGTGATTCTGTAATATTATTTGTGAATAAATAATTATTGATTTATATGATAACGAAAATATTCATTTTATGTGGATATAGATGGAGAAAATTTTAAAGTGACAATTGTTGAAAATTTGATATTTTATCTTTTGTGATAAAATAATTCATTTAAATATATTATTATATTTTAATAATGGTGATATTTTTGTAATGAATGTGGGATATATGAGTATATGAGGAGGATGAGTAACTTGTTACTAAAAATATTTAAAACATGTTTTTCATGTTTGTGGACCCCATTTCTTGACTGAAATTTGATTATAGCTTGTAAAATCGCCCGTTTGTGGATTTCGGTCAACTTCTGTTTGGAATTTGGGAAAACTTAAACTTACAAATTGTAGATAATTGAATTTCCTATGGAATGGACATAAGATTTGAATTTTCTGATAAAGGGCTATTTATTGTGAATTATTGAAGTTTCGGAATATTGGGTCTGAATTGATTTTGTTACAAAAACATTTAAAACATGTTTTTCTAGAAGGTGGGCATGTGGGAAATGCTATAATCTGATTTCAAAAGATGCGTATGAATTTTAATATTAATAATATTATTTTATTAAATTTTTTGCTTTGGTGTTCTAAGTAATTTCCTATAAATAGGGTGCTTAGGTTAGAATTGGAAATCACACCAGAAACTAAAGTTTTTCTCTCTTTCTCTCTATATATTATCGAGCGTATTCTTGTGAGTATTTTGATACTTTGAGTGTTGCTATACGGTGCAAGTTACCTTCAGCACTATATCCAGTATTCCTGTCAGAAGTACTGTCTTTTTGAGGTAAGGGATATTATTTTTCTTTAAAATGATATTATTTTTTTCAATATCATTATGCCGGAATATTGGTAAGATTTTTCTTGTGAAATTCTTGTCTTTTAGTGTCGGGATTACTATTCACGTATACGACACTATTCAAGAATACGACACTATTCACAGAAAAATTAAATTTTCATTTTCTGTCCAAAATATCTATTATGGATACTAGCTTTGATTGTATCCATGTTTTGATTATTCTTGAATTTTACTTCACTATGAGTATTTATGAAGTATTTTTGAACTCAAATTGTTTAAAGTACGAATCCTTAATATTTGTTCTTTTGTTTCACTGGATTCGTTTTCTTTAAAATATTTTTCATCATCCTCAGTCCTAAATGATGATATTACTGAATATCTTTGGCCTGTAGTGCAATGATTAATGATTTTTTGATGAATATCTTTGGCCCGTAGTGCAAAGATGAACAAGTGTTGAGATGAACATGACCAACTGATGAATATCTTTGTCCTGTGGTGCAAAGATGAATATTTGATTCAAGATGGATATTGATTGATGCTACAGGGATAAAATATTGATGATGGACTTTTATAAACATAGATAATAGTAGATTTCATTCTCTACGTAACTCATCTATGAATTATTATTTTCGCTGTGAATATTGATCTGAAACTTGTTGTCTATTGTATTTTATTAGATTTTTTTCCTGTTGAAGACTAATGATAATTTGTTCTATATTATCCTAGTCATAATATTCTTTACTGGGCTAGTTGAGCTCACCCTTTTCCTTTTTGTTCCATTTTTCTTCTTAGGAGGCGAGAATGTAGCGAGTTCTAGTCGGGGTGTGGAATGATGGTTCTAGAAAGTTGTCTTAGTAGTTCTCACCATTTTTGTAAAATAATGTACCAATAATTGTAATGAGGACTTATTTGGGTGTGAATATTGTCTAGATGGCAATATTTGTATTTAAACTTAGAGTTTATATGTTGTATTAATAAAGTTGTAGTTGTTTTTGTACTATGTTATTGACTACTCAAAATGGGTGATATATACCTATTTTGGGGGCGTCACATTAATAACAAGCTTTGGACGGAGACTTTGAAGAGATTTTTATGACGATTGCAGATTTAGGCTACGTGAAGTGTGTTTTTTACTATTCTTCATCTTAGTCTTATATTTGTAATTGAAAAGATGTTTTCTTTGAATTATTCAGTTATTATTTCATTAATGATGAACTAATTCACTTGTTAGGCTTATGATGGATCCTTAAGTGAAATGATGATTTTGTAAACTTTGATTTCCAGTTGAATAAGCTAATTTCCAGTTTATCTATATTAAATTGAGCTTGAATTTGTGAATTGCCTGATCAACAATTCTTTGTGGATTTGTATGGAATCGAGAGAGGATATACAAATCTAGACTTAGTTAATATAGCATGTGTTCATGAATTTTGTGAATAGCAGAATCTTTATGAATGTTAAGGTAGAGATATGCTTGACATCGCATGTAATCAGATAGGGAACTTAATCTTAAACCTTCTTTAATTGTAATTCACATAGATATATAGTGAGTTAGTTGATTAAGGTGTTTAACTTGTTTCTATCTAATTTGTGGATTTAAGTTAATACGGTATTAGTGCATCGAGAGGTGGCTAGTACTACATTCGTGTTCTTAATTAATAAACTGGGATAGTGAGTTGAATTGGAATAAAGGTGTAGAAATCAGAGTGAAGCTTAGGGTGAAATCATAAGTCTAATTCTCCATTAATTGTTTGAAATTTCAGTTTTGATTTTTGTGATTGTTTTGTAATAGTATATTCATTAATAATTTGGTTTTTATAATTTTAATCATTGAATTGGACAGTTTAATAAAATTAGGATTAATAGGGAATTGATAATTGTGAAGTTAAATTTCTTACTAAATTTTCTCTATGGAAACGATACTCAACTTATCACTTTGTTACTTGTTGACCACGTATACTTGCATGTTGTGTGGAATTAGATTTTACCCAACAAGTTTTTGGCATCGTTGCCGGGGATAAATTTAGTATAGGTTGTAGTATTTTTACGATATCAGTTTAATTAGTCCAGTTTTACTTAAACATTTTCATTTTTGTTTTGTTTCTCTTATTTCAGGTTTTTAAAGTGGTTTATGCAAACTCGGTCCAAAAATCCAGACTTGCTGCCTTTTGAGGACGACATTGAGAAACGGTTTCAGAGGTTAAGTAAGTGGATCAAGGAAACAAGGGAAGACTTTGAAAAATCTGAAAAAAGAAGAGGTAATGGCAGCCGAAAAATAGAAAGCGTTGAGGGACTTCGCCACACCCAAGGTGGACCGAAGCTATGATCGAGCATCACCGAACTGCAATAGTCATTAACACATTCGAAATCAAGCTTGGAACGATTCAGATGATCAAGAATTCAGTTCAATTTGGGGGATTGGAAAATGATGATCCGAACGAACATCTAATCAGCTTTATGGAAATTTGTGACACCTTCAGGTATAACAGGGTGTCGGATGATGAGGTGAGACTTCGCTTGTTCCCATTCACCTTACGGGACAAAGCGAAGAGTTGGTTACACTCTCTACCGCCGGGATCGATAACTATGTGGGAAGACTTAGCTCAAAAATTCCTTGCCAAATTTTTCCCACCGACGAAAACTGCAAAAATGAGGAATGAGATAACAATGTTTGAACAGCAACACGGGGAGTCATTATATGAGGCATGAGAGAGATACAAAGAATTGCTCAGAAAGTGCCCACACCATGGATTGCCTAAGTGGTTGCAAATGAATACTTTCTATAACGGACTACATGGGAATCTCAGGACTTGTATTGATGCAGCATCGGGTGGAGCGTTCATGGCTAAGAGTTATGAGGAGGCGTACAATTTGATTTAGACAATGGCGACTAACAACTATCAGTGGCCCACAACAAGAGTGACACATGCAAAGGCAGCTAGAGTATTAGAAGTAAATGGTGTGACAGCAATATAAGTGCAAATTTTAGCACTTTCCAAGAAGTTGGATTCTATGATGAGAACACAGTAGTACATGAGTTGCGGTTGTGTGTGAATCAGGCGCAAGGTGGCCATCCCATGATCGGTCTTGCAATCAATCTAGGGGAATAAGAATCACCCAAATTTCTCGTGGAGTAATAATTAGCAACATCAAGCTCCACGACCATCATATCCGCCAGGTTTTCTAAACCATCAACAACAGGCTCAACATCAAGAAAGAAAATTAGATTTAGAGGAGTTGTTGTCGAAATACATAACAAGCAATGAGGCATCGATGAAAAACCAAGCAATGGCCATCAAGAATTTGGAAAATCAGATGGGAGAAATTGCCTTAGGATTGAATAATAGGACACAAGGGACTCTACCTAGTGACACCGAGAGAAATTGGAAGGGAAACCATGAATAGTGTCAGGCAATCACATTGAGGAGTGGAAAACATCTCGTTTGTAAAGATGCAAAAAATTCAACTATATCAGATAACAAAATTGATGACAGCAAAGTGGTTGAAGAAAATAAGGGTGAGGACAAGTAAAGTGAGAAAACAAAGTCAGATGACAAGCCAATTGTGTATCCTCCACCACCATTTCAGTAGAGGGTCCAAAAATAGAAATTAGATAAGCAGTTCGCGAAGTTTTTGGAAGTTTTTAAGAAACTTCAGATTAACATCCCATTCGCAGAAGCCCTAGAGCAGATGCCAAGTTATGTGAAGTTCATGAAAGGGATTCTGTTGAGGAAAAAAGAAATTGGATGACTTCGAAACAGTGGCTTTAACAAAGGAGTGTAGTGCGGTGTTACAGCGAAAGTTGCCACCAATGTTGAAAGATTCGGGGAGTTTCACGATTCCGTGCATGATCGGGAACATGTCATTTAATAAGTGTTTATGTGATTTGGGGGCGAGTGTGAACCTTATGCCGTTGTTAGTTTACACAAAATTTGGTTTGCCCACGCCAAAGCCTACGAATATTTCATTGCAGTTGGCGGATAGGTCAGTCACATATCAGGGAGGCATAGTAGTGGACATATTGGTTAAGGTGGATAAGTTTATATTCCCTGTGGATTTTATTATTCTGGATTTTGAGGAGGAGAAGAACATCCCAATTATTCTAGGGAGACCTTTCTTGGCTACGGGTAGGACACTCATCGACGTACAAAAAGGTGAACTGACTCTGAGAGTCCAAGATTAAGAAATCAAATTTAATGTATTCAAGGCCATGAAATTCCCTACGGATGAAGAAGAATGTTTCAGAATGGATATAATTGAGTAGATAATCAGTAAATATATGGGCAAGAGTTTGGTCAATAATCCATTGGAAACAACATTATTGGGGGAAGAAGAATTCAATGACCCAGAATTTTTGGATTACTTGCAGATGTTAGACTCATTACCATGAGTTAGCCGATTCAGAGCACGGAGGAGAAAGCCACAGCAAGGATGAAACCATCATTGGAGGAGCCACCAACTCTTGAACTTAAGCCACTCCCTAAACACCTCAGGTATGCGTATTTAGGCCATTCAAATTCTTTACCTGCTATTATTTCTGCTGCACTTAACGATTTGTAGGAAGAAAAGTTGCTGAGGGTGCTTAGGGAACATAAATTAGCAATAGGATGGATGATAGCGGATAACAAGGGAATCATCCCCTCTTTTTGCATACATAAAATTCTGATAGAAGACGAGGCAAAACTGACGGTGGAGCAACAAGGACGACTCAACCCAATTATGAAGGAAGTTGTAAAGAAAGAAATTCTGAAATTGTTGGATGCCGGTATCATCTACCAAATTTTCGACAGTAAGTGGGTTAGTCCGGTTCAGTGTGTGTCGAAAAAGGGAGGAATGACCGTGGTACAGAATGAGGACAACGAGATAATTCTGACAAGGACACTGACAGGTTGGAGGGTTTGCATGGACTACAGGAAGTTGAATAAGGCAACATGCAATGATCATTTTTTGCTGCCCTTTATCGATCAAATGTTGGACAGATTAGCGGGACATGAGTACTACTGTTTATTGGATGGATACTCGGGCTATAATCAGATCATCATCACTCCTGAGGATCAAGAGAAGACTACATTTACATACCCATACGGCACATTCGTATTCAGGAGAATGTCATTCGATTTGTGTAATGCACCTGCTACCTTCCAACGGTGTATGATGGCCATCTTCTCAGACATGGTGGAGAAAAATGTGGAAGTCTTCATGGACGACTTTTCTGTCTATGGGGATGATTTTTATACTTGCCTAGGGAATTTGGTGATGGTGTTAAAAAGATGCAAAGACACGAACCTTGTACTTAACTGGGAAAAATGCCACTTCATGGTTGAGGAGGGCATAATGTTGGGTCACAAGGTCTCGGCTCAAGGATTGGAGGTTGACAAAGCTAAACTGGAAACAATTGAGAAACTGCCTCCACCGAGTTCAGTAAAGGGAATTAGTAGTTTTCTGGGACATGCTGGGTTCTATAGGGGAGATTCATAAAGGACTTCTGTAAAATTGCAAAACCTCTGTGCAGTCTTTTAGAGAAGGATTCTGTTTTCAATTTTGATGAGGAGTGTAAGTTGGCTTTCGAGTTGTTGAAGAAGAAGTTAACTACAGCCCCCGTGATCGTCGCATCGGATTGGAATATACCTTTCGAGCTAATGTGTGATGCAAGAAACTATGCAGTTGGGGCTGTTTTGGGTCAACGCCGAGAGAAGGTATTTCACGCCATATATTATGCAAGAAAGACACTCACGGAGACTCAAATGAATTACACAACTACGGAAAAGGAATTGCTTGCAGTGGTGTATGAATTCGACAAATTTAAGGCATACTTGATTGGGACTAAGGTGATAGTCTACACGGATCATTCGGCTATTCGATACTTAATTGAGAAAAAAGATGCTAAGCCACGCCTTATCCGATGGATTCTCCTTCTATAAGAGTTTGATCTAGAAATAAAGGATAGAAAGGGGATGGAGAATCAAGTCGCCGATCATTTGTCTAGGCTGGAAAATCAAGATAAACTGAAAGAGGGCAAGTGTGCAATCAACGAGTCATTCCCGGATGAGCAATTGTTTGGGATAAATACATAATTTCCATGTTATGCGGATTATGTGAATAATCTAGTGAGCAACGTTCTTCCACCTGAACTTACATGACAACAGAAAAAGAAGTTTCTTCATGACGTAGAATGGTATATGTGGGACGAACCTTATTTATTCAAGCAGTGCGCCAACAAGATGATAAGAAGGTGTGTGCCCTACAGTGAAGTGAAGAACATACTACATGAGTGTCACTCATCTGCATATGGCGGACATTATGGTAGCGAGAGGATAGCAACAAAGGTGCTTCAATCTGGGTTTTATTGGCCTATATTGTTCAAGGACTCCCACCAATTTGTTAAAACATGTGATAGATGTCAAAGGGTGGGCAACATATCGAAAAAGAATGAGATGCCTCTACAAAAAATTCTAGAAGTTGAGATTTTCGATGTATGGGGCATAGATTTCATTGGGCCATTCCCGTCGTCACTTAATAATCAATACATTTTTCTCGCAGTGGATTATGTTTCAAGGTGGGTTAAAGCCGCAACACTCCAAACTAACGATGCGAAAGTGGTTCTAAAATTCCTACAGAAGAATATTTTTATGAGGTTTGGCACGCCGAGAGAAATTATAAGTGATGAAGGTAGTCACTTCTGTAACAAATCGTTTACGGCTCTATTGGCAAAGTATGGGGTCAACCATAAGGTGGCGATGGCTTATCATCCCCAAACTAGTGGGCAAGCTGAGGTTTCAAACAGGGAAGTACAGAGAATCTTGGAAAAAGTGGTAAACTCGAATCGAAAGGATTAGTCGTTCAGGTTGGATGATGCACTATGGGCCTACCAAACTGCGTATAAAACACCAATCGGGATTTCACCATATCAACTACTGTACGGAAAGGCTTGTCACTTCCAAGTCGAGTTACAACATAAGGCTTATTGGGTGATTCAAAAATTCAATTTCGATCAAGCAGCTGTATGGGAAAAGCAAGTACTGTAACTAAACGAGCTCGACAAATTTCGCCTTCAAGCCTACGAGAACTCCAAGATATACAAGGAAAAGGTCAAGCGATGGCACGACCAGAAATTTATGCAAAGAACATTCAAGCCATGGCAATCAGTCCTATTATTCAACTCACGGTTGAGGTTGTTCCTAGGCAAGCTTAAGTCAAGATGGTCGGGACCATAAACCCTAAAAAGGGTGTTCACTAATGGCGCCGTTGAACTTTACAGTCGGAATCCTTTAGAAACTTTCAAGGTCAACGGTCAACGATTAAAGCACTATTGGGGTGGCGAGTCCAAAACCGATGTCATCGCCATCACATTATTCGACGTACCATGAACACGAAGTAGTTAGGCTGAACGACTTAAAATCAAGTGCTAATTGGGAGGCAACCCAATCATACGTTTATTTTTCGTATTTTCATCCATGATTGTTAGATTATAGTTTATAATAAGTTCATTAGGTAGGTATTACATTGTATAAGTCTTTTTAATCTTAAAACCTTGCTCTAAGTGATCAACAATCTAATAACTTGTATGTTTCATGGCTTGCAGGATAGGAAAATGTACATTAAGTGACATAGCATGAAGAAAAGAAGAGAAAAAGAGTCAGTTAGCAGAAGGCATGCCCGTCGGGGAGGGCCTATTTAGCCTTGCACCCCCCGCTGGGGCAAGGGTCCCCTATATCAATTATAGAACCTATGCCTGTGACGCCCCCAAATCCGGGTATCTTCCAACCCGAAAGATGGTGCTACACGGTACTCATAATTGTACATTCGTTCTATTGAAATGACATCAAAATGTGTGTATCAACGACATTCTTATTAGATTAATAATATTACATCCCGTTCCCAGGTTCTATAACTATTACATTCTTTGTTCATCATACTATAATATATACAACTTACTAGTTTATTACAAGGTAAACTAATTGTTCATCTTCGTCTTGGCTTTATCCTTGTCAGATCCCTCGGTTCGTTCGGTCTTAGCTGCATTCATATGGTTCAAGCAAGAGTGAGCATCACAAGCTCAGCAAGTAAAATAATTTCTATTAAACAACATGTTTAAAACATATGAATTGTATATCTTTAATAATTGGATAATAGTTAAGAAGTATTATCAATAATTCAAAATAGCATTTCTTTTCCTTCAAAATGTTTTACAATAACAATATTCAGTAAAACATCAATTCTGGCTCAAGACCATGAGCGTTTCATAATTTCTTTGAAAAGGACAACCCGACACTAAGTTCGTAAGTCCGACATATCTTACAAGCACTTTTGGGTGATCAGCCCATAGTACTATATGTTGATCAACACTACATCCTTTAAACGTATGTACGTTTAAGGTTTGGCAACCTCGCCTGCCCATCGAATAATCGATGAAAAATACATTTGTTTATTTATACTCAAGCTTACCTTGAATCAGTACCAAATAATTGGCGTAGGATAGCGTTATCAATTCTATATTAAAAGACTTATAAATAAATCAATCAAGTCTTCAAGATTAGTCTAGCCGAGGTAAAACTAGCATCAACCCTTTAGTAAAACATTTCATGCATCTCATAACATGAATCACGGAAAACTTGGCTAACACGAAGGTTAGACAAGCGTTTAAGAAAAAATTGCCTTCAACATCTGCTATAGTAAAATTACTTTTCCTTTGAGTCTTTACAGTCTCTACAACACATAACCACATAACATACAACATTAGGTCATGAATGAATATACATGGTTCCTAATGAATCTTACCCTTCTTCTCAATCTAATCATGTATTAGATTTGTTATTTATTGGTTCCGACTTGCCATTATATTTTACATCATTCTTACCAACTTCTTTCCCTTCTATGTCTTACGTGGATTTACTTCAGTAATACAAATTGTTTTGAGTTAATCATCCTTCCTTACGGCTTACTAACATCCGTACGTTATTAATTGAAACTCGATCGTCATTTGTTAAGTACACTTTATTGCATAACGTTTACGTTCACATATTACTTGACAACTTTTAGTTGTAACTCTTAACGTTATAGTCATTATTCATTAAACAACATTAAATTCCTAATGCCATCACTATAAAAGTGATTTAGGAAAGGTCTTATTATGTTCATTAACCAATTATATGACCCATACTTGTCTTGCATCCCATTGGGTTCACAAACAACTTGGTCAACAAAATCCTTTCTTTGGTTGGCGGTGCGGCATCCTTTAATGTTAGTGGCGCTGGTATGCCAATATCCAATATCGATACCCGCTCTCTTGTGCATGGCGTTACGGTATGACGCGTTATGCCTTGAGTGAAAGTTAAATGCAGTAATACGACTCTGCAGTGTCTACTCCTTCGCCCCAAAGACTGCGTCATGGTTCATAAAGCTTTGTCTCATATTGCATGGCACAGACTTCAATCCCAGAAAAATTTGACAGACAAATTTTTATGTGTCCCAGGCTCATAACTTCTTCGTTATAAGTCCGAATTGGCTCGTTCAAAAGCCATTAGCTCATAAATTACATACTCTACGTGTTTATGCAGGAATTTTATCTATTTGACTTCGTTAACTAAAATTTCACTTATTAGTCCATTTTTAACGAAAATGATAAACGTTCGTGAATGTTCAATGCTCGTTTCTTCGTTATAAGTCAGAATTAGGTCATTCTCGAGTCTGCAACTTTATAATGCCAAATAAAACTTACCTCCATTGAAAACTAATGTTTCCATGTTCAATATCAAAATTTGACTTCCATTCCTGGAATTTCACGAATTCAACGATTATCGTCCAATCGTGTGAATTCTGGTAAAACTTTATTACTAACGATTTGATCATCGTTTTAAATGGATTCAATCTATCATACTAACATCTTGATATACATACTTCATTAACTTATAAACATGATAAGTTATTACTTATTCTTTTTGAGTTTATAACTTATAAAAGTATAAACTACTTATGACTTCCTTTCTCATGACTTATTATAGATTAAGTCTTTTAACCACCATTCTTGCTTCTTATTATCATACAATCTTATTAAAATAAACATATGAGTAGTTCATATAAGCTCTACATAATTCATAACTTAATTAAGTTTGAATTACTTATTCATGACTTATACGACTTAAGTCCATTGATTAATCATTCTTATCATTCCTTGGCATACATGTTCTACCACTACCCACTTCTTTAACAATGGAAGAGAAAGAGATTCATGGTTTCAGTTCTTACCCTTGATAATCACTTGGTTAATCTTTAAAATCCTTCTTGCTTCTTGATTTATCAAAGGTTAACTTGTTCTAGCTTTTGTAACTTTTTCTCTCTAACCAATAAGCTATAAGTTATTGGATGAAAATCTAACAACTAACAAATGAACTAGCAAGCTTCCTATTTATAGGAAAGACTAAGTTAGGGTATAATGGTCATAAGACCACTCGACCTCCTTACTAAACCTCCATACTATTTATTACTTAAACCCTAAGTTTACTTGCTCACCAAATAAGTTACTTGGCCATCACAATACTTAGCAATTAATTTAACTTGTTAATCACATAAAAGCACTTTACTTGCTCACCACACATAAGCACTTTATTTAGCTTTTAAGTTTGCTTGCTCATTACATTAATTACTTGGTCATTACTTAACTTATCCATTGCTTAACCCTTAAGTTTACTTGCTTAACACTTTGGATCACCCATGGGTTGCCCCATGTGTTTTAAATCATCCATTAACCCATTGGTTCTTACTTTGGGCTTTTAACTTAATTAACTTTATATTTTGGGCACACATTACAAATCTTTGGGGCTTGTTCATTAAATCACTTTGGACCTTAACCTTTAATTCCCATTGGACTTAACATTACAATTATTTGGGCTTTAACATTAATTCGTATTGGACTTTAGTATTATCCCAATTAGACATACAATCTCCTACACATTCCTACAAATTCAATACATTTGGCTTAACGTCATATAACGTATAATCTACGTATTAATCTCGTATTTGTTAGTATTTGTACTTTGTGGTTTTAATGATAACAATGTTTATATGGGCTTAATTGATTTTATTTTGGCTTATAATTTAATTGGGTCATATTATTCAAATAATTTTATGCATATTAATTATATGATATATAATAGTGTGCATGGGTTATTTCATGGATTAATAACTTTATCTCCTAGCTCACGAAAGTTAATGCAGTATTGGAGTGAGTAAATCAAGGTGGTTATTTTTGTCACATGCCTTAAATTTTTATATATAGAATATATATATATATATATATATATATATATATATATATATATATATATGTTTATATCAAATCCTGATATGCTTTAAAGACTAATTCAAATTGGAGTAATTTAAGGAGATTGGAAATCTGTTTAATATTCCTTAAATTTCTCATATTTTATTGTGTGGGGTTATATCCTTCCAATATATATATATATATATATATATATATATATATTGAGCTACCAATTTAAATGTATTTGGGAGATTTTTTAGGAATTGGTTTTATGAAGGATTCTTATTTAAAGTTGATGGAGATGTTATTTTGTCACATGCTAAACAGTAATTGCTATTTTTAAGGGATCTTGCTAATTGCTAATAGGACTCTTTCAACTAGTATTTGATTTTCATTTGACTTCTTCATAGCTGCATTTCCTTATCTACTGATGTTGTCATTGGTAACGTGGATCTCCTATTTCAATCAAAAAGATATAGTCGTTGCAGGAGGAATTGGAAGGTTTCATAGTTGTTGCTCTCTTCTTTATATATATATACTGTTTACACGGCTTCATGAAGAACACAAGACTACTGAACAGAAACTCTTTAAGCTATCCAAGATACACATCAATTATCATATCATTCTTTTAGTCTTGGTTCACAGTGTTCATGTATTCCTTATTTCATATATATTGTAAACATAGTACAAGTCTAGGTTGGCTTGGGTTTTTTATTTTAGTAATATTCAGTCTGTACAATGAAGGTATCAAAGTCTCAGAGGTGAGAGGTGTTGCAGAGGTGCAAAGGGGGCAGAGGTGTCAAATCGATGGTCATTGTAACAGGGTGTTTTATTGTCTTTGTAATTGCTGAATATTATTTTAATAAAGTGAGTCTCCAATCCTTGTTCATTAAATCACTTTGGACCTTAACCTTTAATTCCAATTGGACTTAACATTACAATTATTTAGGCTTTAACATTAATTCGTATTGGGCTTTAGTATTATCCAAATTAGACATTACAATCTCCTACACATTCCTACAAATTCAATACATTTGGCTTAACGTCATATAACGTATAATCTACGTATTAATCTCGTATTTGTTAGTATTTATTCTTTGTGGTTTTAATGATAACAATGTTTATATGGGCTTAATTGATTTTATTTTGGCTTATAATTTAATTGGGTCATATTATTCAAATAATTTTATGCATATTAATTATATGATATATAATAGTGTGCATGGGTTATTGCATGGATTAATCACTTTGTCTCCTAGCTCACGAAAGTTAATGCAGTATTGGAGTGAATAAATCAAGGTGGTTATTTTTGTCACATGCCTTAAAGTTTTTTATATATAGATATATATATATATATATATATATATATATATATATATATATATATATATATATTTATATCAAATCCAATCTCGATATGCTTTAAAGACTAATTCAAATTGGAGTAATTTAAGGAGATTGGAAATCATTTAATATTCCTTAAATTTTATTTTATATATATATATATATATATATATATATATATATATATTATTTATATATATATATGTTGAGCTACCAATTTAAATGTATTTGGGAGATTTTTTAGGAATTGGTTTTATGAAGGATTCTTATTTAAAGTGGATGGAGATGTTATTTTGTCACATGCTAAACAGTAATTGCTATTTTTAAGGGGTCTTGCTAATTGCTAATATGACTCTTTCAACTAGTATTTGATTTTCATTTGACTTCTTCATAGCTGCATTTCCTTATCTACTGATGTTGTCATTGGTAACGTTGATCTCCTATTTCAATCAAAAAGATATAGTCGTTGCAGGAGGAATTGGAAGGTTTCATAGCTGTTACTCTCTTCTTTATATATATACTGTTTACATGGCTTCATGAAGAACACAAGACTACTGAACATAAACTCTTTAAGCTATCCAAGATACACATCAATTATCATATCATTCTTTTAGTCTTGGTTCACGGTGTTCATGTATTCCTTATTTCATATATATTGTAAACATAGTTCAAGTCTAGGTTGGCTTGAGTTTTTTATTTTAGTAATATTCAGTGTGTACAACGAAGCTATCAAAGTCTCAGAGGTGAGAGGTGTTGCAGAGGTGCAAAGGGGGCAGAGGTGTCAAATCGATGGTCATTGTAACAGGGAGTTTTATTGTCTTTGTAATTGATGAATATTATTTTAATAAAGTGAGTCTCCAATCCTAGTTGGGATTGGACGTGGATTAGGCCACTAGAGTAGAGGATAGGGGTTAAACCACGTAAAAAATCTCAGTGTGATTTTCTATTGTTTTGCTTCTATTTTTTTTGGCTTCAATATTCTGCAGTTTCTATTTACGTCGAAAAAGTTTTACACTAATACGGACAGGTATTAGCTGTCCGTTTATAACAGACAAAGTATATAACCAATACAGATTGAGGTTAGGCAAATAGATTCTGATTCTTATAGTAAACTTTGAAAATTGGCCGCTGTAGATCACTTCTAAGTATTTACATCTATTCACCCCCTCTAGGTGTGCTTAATTACAGAATTACATTGGGTATCAGAGGAAGGCTCTACTAATATTGATCTTTACAGGTCGTAGGGAAAGATCCTATGGCATACCTCAATTTTCAAGAAGGTCAATCCACAAGCCAACCGCCTTTGTGGCTCGGAAGTGAAAACTTCAGCTTTTTGAAGTTTAGAATGATGATTTATCTCAAACGAGACCCATGGGAATGGTGGGTTGTTGAGAATGGCCTTGTCATTCCAAGACATGATGATGGAAAATCGAAGACTCTCATGGAAATGGATTCAAATGAACCATGCATGGTATCGTACGACTCCAAAACCATGAACACGCTGCTAAGTGGAATGATTCAAGCTGAAATTGACAAAGTTTCTACATGCACCACTTCTAAAGAAATATGGGATACAATCATCATGAGCCATGTGGTAACTACAAAGGTAAAAGAAGTCAAATTAAGTTTACTAATGCAAGAATATGAACTTTTCAGGTTAGAGAAGAATGAATCCATCAAAGAAGCTCAAGCTAGATTCCTCACTCTTACGAACTCTCTAAGCATGCTTGGCCGGAAAATCGATCAAAGGGAGATAAATAGAAAGATACTTAGAGTCATGCCCAAACAATTTGTACCAAAAGTAACAACTCTTCAAGACTCAACTACAATCAGTACGATGGAAACTCTAACTTTGTTTGGAGAACTTGAAGAATTCAAAAATCAACTAAAGTGGTATGATGAAGAAGATGAAGGACCTAAAAGGAAGACCTTAGCTCTTCAAGTTGAAAGCTACATAGAAGGTGATGATGAAGACTCTGATGAAGAAATAGCTATGATGTCCCAAAAATTAAGAGAGCTGATTAGAAAGAAGAATAAATCAAAGTTTCAAGGCAAGACATTCAACAACAAGAAAGACGCCAAGCAAAAGGCACAAGAAGATACTGTTTTGAATGTGGAAGGCGGGCATTTCAAGAGGCGCTTCAATTAAAAAGGAAGAACAAAGCAAGCAATTCAAAAGGAAAGGCGTTAATGACATGTAGTGATGATGAATCCAAACATGATGAGGAAGAAGATGAAACTGCTCAACTGTGTTCCACTGGATTATGCAATCAAGAATCATCGAGGTAAACTCGAACTTGGTGATATTACTATTTTTCGATTATCTAGTTTTAAAAAATGAAAATATTCGTATTAAAGAGAAAAATGCCTATTTAAAAAATTGGATAAATGATTTAATGAAAGAGGTAGAAATATTGATTGAAGAAAAATAAGAAATAGTTAAAGATTGCACATCAAGTGAAGTATCTAAGTTAAATGCTAAAATTGATTATCTTGATAATTATAATAAAATTCTATATAATCGTGCAAACAAATTAAATGAAGAATTCAATGATCTTAAAAAGGAAAATGATGTTTTAAAAGAAAGTTTGAAAATGAGAGATACTTGTATTGATGCTTTTAATGATGAAAAAATATTAAACATGCAAAATAATAATGAGGAAGAAATAATTTCATTGAAAAAGGATCTTGCAAAATTTGTTCAAGGGGAAGAGAATTTAAATATAATGTTAGGGGATCAAAGGTCAAGTCTAGACAAACAAGGAATTGTATATAATCCTGTTAAGAACATCACAAGCACTACTAATAAAATTAGAGTAATAAATAAAAAACCAAGGAACAAGCCTCTTTATTGTTCACGTTTTATTACTTGCAAAAATTGTGGTTTAAAAGGACATTTTGATACAAACTGTAATAAAATTAAAATAAAACAAGTTTGGGTGAAGAAAAGAGATTTAATTGCTACTAACAATACCGGACCCAAACAGATTTGGGTACCAAAACGATGAGTTACTTCTTTGTTTTGTAGGTGTGTTTTAAAGCTAAAGTACCATCACATAAATGGGTGCTAGACAGTGGATGTTCTAGACACATGATGGGTGATAGTGCTAAATTCATCTCACTAACTACTAAGTAGGGAGGAACTGTTACCTTTGGAGATGACACCTCATGCCAAATCGTTGGTAAAGGTAAAATTGGGAATGGTAAGGTTTTCATTGATAATGTTCATTATGTTGAAGGACTAAAATATAATTTAATTAGTGTAAGTCAACTAATGGATAGTGGACATAAAGTAGTTTTTGAAAAAGATAAATGTGCTATTATTCATGATTCTCACAATGTTCTTTTAATTGCTCAAAGGGAAGGTAATATTTATACAATTAATTTTGAAAATCAAAATGAAGATATTTGCCTAACTGCTATAAAAGATCAAACTATTCTTTGTTATAGAAGGTTAGGACATGTGCATATGGAATTAATTAACAAACTTGCTACCAAGTACCTTGTCAAAGGATTGCCAAAGCTAAAATATTAAAAGATAGGGATTTGTAGTGCATGTCAGTTAGCTAAGCAGGCAAGAAATTCATTTATCAGCAAAAATCAGGTATCAACTTCTTTACATCTTCAATTATTGCATCTTGATTTGTTTGGACCCGAGAGATATGCTAGCTTAGGAAATAATCATTATGCTTTTTTTATTGTTGATGATTTTTCAAGATTTACATGGGTTTTATTTTTGAAAACTAAAGATCTAGCTTTTGCAGAATTTGAAAAGCTTATAAAGAATGTTGAAACAAAACACAGCCTCAAGCTAATTGGTATTCAAAGTGACCATGGTGGGGAATTTGGAAAAGACTTTATACCATATTACAGTGAGAGAGGTGTTACACATGAATTTTCTGCACACCAAGAACACCACAACAAAATGGAGTAGTGGAACACAAAAATCGTAATCTCTAAGAAACTGCAAGAACGTTACTTCAAGAAAGTAAACTGCCTACATGATTTTGGGCAGAGGCTGTAAGTACTGCATGTTACATTCTAAATAAAGTATTGATTAGACCCATATTATTGAAAACACCATATGAGTTACTAAACAAAAGGATTCCTAATATTAATTATTTTAAAGTGTTTGGTGCTAAATGTTTTGTTTTAAATACTAATAGTAATCTTGGAAAATTTGATGCCAAATCAACTGAAGCTACTTTTATTGGTTATTCAGCACATAGTAAGGCATATAGATTTTATAATCTTGATAAGTCAAAGGTTGAAGAATCAGTGCATGTAATATTTAATGAAGTTAATCATGATCTGTCAAAAGATGAGGATTCTACAGGAAATAATCATTTGATTCGTGGAAGCAAAGCTATTTGAATTTGAATTTACTAAGCCAGTCGAATCGGGAAGAAATCTGACTAAAATAGATACCCTAAGCCGTCAAGAATCAAAAGGAAAAATAAATTTGAAATCGAATGACTGACCCATCTATTTTAGTAGAAAACTCAGACATGCAGACATCAAAAAATAGACAGTCAGACCCGTCCAATTTATAAGGAAAATCAGACGAGCACACTTATGCAGAATGTGACATACCACGGTTTGAAATCAACGAACAAATGACTACAACAAGGCTTCCTAAACCATATAGAACAGTGAGAAATCATCCACCAAATCTGATCATAGGAGATCCTGACAGTTGGATGAACACAAGAAGGAAAGTAAGGAATTACTGTGCATTCTCCGCATTTCTTTCACAAATAGAACCAAAGAATGCTAAGGAAGCAGTTCAAGATGAAAATTGGTCTATTTCCATGTAGGAAGAATTAAACCAATTCGAAAGGTGTCAGGTATGAGATCTTGTCAAACCTCCTAAAGATGCTTCTATAATTGGTACAAAATGGATTTTCAAAAATAAACTTTTTGAAATTGGCACAATCACTAGAAATAAGGCTAGATTGGTAGCTTAAGGCTATAATCAACAGGAAGGTATAGACTATGAAGAAACCTTTTCCTTGTTGCAAGGTTGGAAGCTATAAGAATTTTATTAGCCTATACATGCTTTGGACAATTTAAATTATATCAAATGAATGTGAAAAGTGCTTTTTTAAATGGTTACTTAAATGAAGAAGTATATGTTAAGCAACCACCCGGTTTTGAACATGAAAAATATCCACATCATGTGTTTAAATTGAAAAAGGCTTTATATGGATTAAAACAAGCTCCAAGAGCTTGGTTTGAAAGACTAAGCAAATTTTTATTAGAAAATGGTTTTAATCACGGAATGATTGACTCTACTCTTTTTATTAAAACAAAAAATAAAGATTTATTAATTGTTCAAATTTATGTGGATGACATAATTTTTGGAGCTACTACTAACTCTTTGTGTGAGTGGTTTTCTCAATGTATGCATAATGAGTTTGATATGAGCCTTATGGGCGAATTAAACTATTACTTGGGGCTTCAAATCAAACAATCCAATGAAGGGATTCACATTCACCAATCCAAGTATGTAAAAGAGTTATTAAAGAGATTTGGTTTTGAAAATACCAAACCAAAGTCAACACCAATGAGTACTACCATCAAGCTTACCACGGAAGCTACAGGTAAAGATGTTGAAGTGACAATGTATCGAGGTATGATTGGTTGTTACTTTATTTAACTGCATCAAGATCGGATATTATGTATAGTGTATACCTTTGTGCTAGATTTCAAGCTCAACCTAAAGAATCTCATCTTAAAGCTGTAAAAAGAATATTTAAATATTTAGCTGGCATAATTAATTTAGGCTTATACTATCCTGTATCTCCAAGTTTTGAACTAATTGGATACTCAGATGCAGATTATGCGAGGTGCCAAGTTGATAAAAAAGCACAAGTGGTGCTTTTGTGAATTTTTAGGTCAAAAAGCACTTGAAGAAAACAAACATATGTTGCCTTGCTACTACGGAAGGTGAATATTTGGCGGCAGGTAGTTGTTGTTCACAAATTTTATGGATGATTCAAACTCTTCATGATTTTAATATGATATGTGAAAATGTGCTTATTATGTGTGACAATACTAATGCAATTAATATTTCAAAAAATCATGTGCTTCATTCTCGTACTAAGCATATTGAAGTGAGACATCATTTTTTAAGAGATAATGTTGCTAAAGGATTAATTAAATTAGTATTTGTCCCTACTGAACATCAATTGGCAGATATTTTTACAAAACCTTTAAGTGAAGAGCGTTTTTGCACTTTGAGAAGAGAACTTGGAATGTCTGTATGTGGTTAGAATGTGAAATTCAAGGATCTCACTAATTTCTCCTTTTTTGTTAATGACAAAGGGGGAGAGATATTTGGGTAATGATGATTATGTTATAACCAACTTGTGCTTAATAATTTCTTTTTGATAATGACAAAGGGGGAGAGATATTTGGTATTTAAAATTTAAATTGACTGGGTATTCATGTTGACTTATTATGCATAAATTTAAGGGGGGCCTTATAGATAGGGGGAGCATATAAAGTTAAAAGATAATATATTGTCATCATCAAAAAGGGGGAGAATGTTAGTATTTATACTTTGTGGTTTTATTGATGACAATGTTTATATGGGCTTAATTGATTTTATTTTGGCTTATAATTTAATTGGGTCATGTTATTCAAATAATTTTATGCATATTAATTATATGATATATAATAGTGTGCATGGGTTATTGCATGGATTATGGATTAATCACTTTGTCTCTAGCTCACGAAAGTTAATGCGAGTATTGGAGTGAGTAAATCAAGGTGGTTATTTTTGTCACATGCCTTAAATTTTTATATGGAAAGTATATATATATATATATATATATATATATATATATATATATATATATATTTATATCCAATCTGATATGCTTTAAAGACTAATTCAAATTGGAGTAATTTAAGGAGATTGAAAATTTGTTTAATATTACTTAAATTTCTCATATTTTATTATGGGGTTATATCCTTCCAATATATATATATATATATATATATATATATATATATATATATATATATGTTATTTGTTATGTATATATTGAGCTACCAATTTAAATGTATTTGGGAGATTTTTTAGGAATTGGTTTTATGAAGGATTCTTATTTAAAGTTGATGGAGATGTTATTTTGTCACATGCTAAACAGTAATTTCTATTTTTAAGGGATCTTACTAATTTCTAATAGGACTCTTTCAACTAGTATTTGATTTTCATTTGACTTCTTCATAGTTGTATTTCCTTATCTACTGATGTTGTCATTGGTAACGTGGATCTCCTATTTCAATTAAAAAGATTTAGTCGTTGCAGGAGGAATTGGAAGGTTACATAGTCGTTGCTCTCTTCTTTATATATATAATGTTTACACGGCTTCATGAAGAACACAAGACTGCTGAACAAAAACTCTTCAAGCTATCCAAGATACACATCAATTATCATATCATTCTTTTTGTCTTGCTTTACAGTGTTCGTGTATTCCTTATTTCATATATATTGTAAACATAGTACAAGTCTAGGTTGGCTTAGGTTTTTTATTTTTGTAATATTTAGTACATACAAACGAAGGTATCAAAGTCTCGGAGGTGAGGTGAGAGGTGTTGTAGAGAGGTGCAAATGGGGAAAGAGGTGTCCAATCGATCGTCGTTGTAACAGAGAGTTTTATTGTCCTTGTAATTGCTGAATATTATTTTAATAAAGTGAGTCTCCAATCCTAGTTGGGATTGGACATGGATTAGGCCACTAGAGTAGAGGATAGGGGCTGAACCTCGTAAAAAATCTCGGTGTGATTTTCTATTGTTTTGCTTCTATTTTTTTTCCTTCAATATTCTGCAGTTTTTGTGTACGTCAAAAAAGTTTTACACTAATACGGACAGGTATTAGTTGTCCGTTTATAACAAACGAAGTATATAACTAATACGGATATGGTTAGACCATCCGATTACAGTCTGCTATAGTAAACTTTGAAAATTGGTCGCTGTAGATCACTTCTAAGTATTTACACCTATTCACCCCCTCTAGGTGTGCTTAATTACAGAATTACAGTATTCTAACTCGTATAATTATTTAATATACGATATTCCATCATTCACACATACTCGTATAATACCTCGTATTATTCTCATATTCATTACCTCGTACAATACTTACGTATTATACAATCATTGCTTTAATTCATTACACGCATTAAAATTCCTTCTCAGAATTCACTTTCCATAATCGTTAGGTTTTAAGTCCGCAGGCGAAAAATTGTGTTTTCCATAACCAAAATACTATTGAATATTCCATCTCGTCTTATAATTCTATCATTACGTATTTCTCGGAAGTTCAAAAATAATTCCCGAGCAGAAATGCGTAAATAGTGTTTTTCAGAAAATTTCTCGGAAAGCTTTTATTTTCGTCTTGGAAATTCAAACACTTTAATTCTATCACGTAGCCAAAATACTACGACGTTCTGACATATCTAGGTCATAGAACGACCTTCAATTAACTTACTCCCATAAATAATCAATTAAAATCATTTAATCCACATAATCAAAAAAAAATTAATTCTAATAAAATCCGATTTTTCTTGGGCGTTACAATGCCCACCGGGGCGGGCCTCCTAAGCCTAATACCCCCTGCCAGGGCAGGGGTCCTGTAACTCAACAGACATATTCAGAAGTTATACACGTTGTTCCTATAGACACTCAAAATTTTCTGCACGCCTGTTACTAACATTGCAGGAGGGCAGATTCGTCTTTCGGAAATAACCCTGGAAGACAGCTTATATCCATTCTGAATACTACCAAAAGTCAATTCCAAAACCCGGGACACACACCAGGAACATCATTTCCAACCCCAGAACACACACTGGAAGGATCATTTCCAACCTCGGAGATAACCCCGAGTTTCGTCCTTGGCGATAACCCCAAGGAATGTTGTTGCAGTTCTGGCGATAACTCCAGAAATGCTTGCTTCAAATACATGCTATCAGCTTCAAGCTCAGACCTCCTGCCGAGGCACTCATACCTCAGACCTGGAGCTAACACCGGGCAGACAGGAACTCTCAGAAGATGACATTGCGACATCCAAACAAGTAATCCAATCTCAGATGAAACCCTGATCCACGTCTACTTTCAACTCAAACCAGCGATAACCCCGGTGAAGAGTCAAACGTCATCTTGCCCCTTCAACACCTAAGCGTCGTCTCAACACTTCATACATACATACATCCAACGGTCTCCCACAAGAACTGAGGAGTTACAATCCCGAGTGACTATTACGCGTGACAGTAGTTTCGATAGAATTTCAAGCTTGAAGACCATAGGCATGGACCCCTCTTCCTGACTTTGTATAACCTCTAATCCATGTCATTACATAACCCTCGACACCAGCGGTCCGAAGAAGGTCACATATACCTCGTTCGGATGCTCGAATTAAAGTTCTGCAAGTTCGAGCAGACATTACAGTGCACGAGTGCACATACTTCGAGATGACGGGACTCGCAAAGCCTGGGGACACCTCGACCAGTCATAGGTGTAACTGCGGCTGCCGCAAGTACACATGCGACCATCAGTCTATAAATATAGACCTTGGGGTCAGCCATTTAGGAGAGAGAAGGAGAGAAAAAGGCGAGGAAGTCTTGTTCAATTTACTCTGTACACACCCATATTGAGTGTTTCCTCATCTCTAAACATCTGTTAGCTCACATATAGCTATCTTTTTATTTGGTGGAAGCTGAGTGTTTATCCATATAGAGTCATAGAAGTCTACATTGGCAGCCCACTATAAGACTTCTCACATTCTATAAAGCATTCTTCTCATATTAGCACACACTGTTATACACATTAAGAGTCGTGTTGTGTACGTTTTCCCGGACTTCGGTTCGTGGTTTTCATTTCTGTCTGTATATATATACTTATATATGTTTATATTTTATGTATGGACTAACATTATCGAGTTATGCCTCGATTGAGCCTAGACTTGTGTCTAGGCGTTTACTTTTATATATATATATATATATATATATATATATATATATATATATAATTGTTGTCAGGACATATCGATGAGCTACGAATTTTACATCCGAGCATTTAACTTTGCTTTTTATATATATATATATATACTTATATTTATAATTGTTGTCGGACATATTCGATGAGCACTGGATTTATATCAAGGTGCATTTACTACTTATATATATATATATATATATATATATATATATATATATATATATTTACATTTACGTGGGCCTAGAGTTTACTTATTGGCCTTTTACACTTTTATTTACATTTCATCCCTTTGGAGTTTACTTTCGTGGCGAGTTGATCGCTTTTCTGACTTTATTTACATTTCGTCCCCACAGAGTTTACTTCGTGGTGCTTGATCATGTACATATATATATATTTACCGCTTTTATATATTTATATTTTCGATCCCCCATGGAGTTTCTTCGTGGTGGTTGATCAAGTCTGTATATATATATATATATTTACAGCTTTTATATATATAATTGCTTACTGCTTTCCATACAAACTGCAGTCTCATGTGAGCCTAGAAATCATGTGATCACAAATTTAGGTTACTGAATCTAGATTTAGTTCCCATGATGGACATTTTTCAGCTGTAAGCAGCTTGTACATTATTTACAGTGTTTGAATTTTCTTGGATGGTTGTCATGCCCATGAGGAGTTAGGCACTGCTATATATTATTTTCTTGAAGATGTTTCGCATCTCAAAAATAAAAGCAAACAAGCTGAACATTTAATAATAAAATGGAAGTATCAAAGGCCTCAATTACTATTGAGCACAGGGTTTGAAAAACTTCTTTTTACAAACATCATTGCTATATATTGTTCAAAACTGATTTTTTCTATAAATTCAAACCCTTTGCATATAGGTGTGAACGAGGTGTAGCACTACTTCCAAATAATTGCACATTGATCCACAAACACACACATTCATACAATAGTTTCATTGAAAAGTGGCGGTCATCGTGGCAACACGGATATCGGGGGGTGCCTAACACCTTCCCTCCGCAGAATCAATCCCCCAAACATAAATGAATCTCAGTTTCACAGACCCGTTTAGCAGTGCCACATCACTGGGTCAATGTGCAAACCTTTTTCGGTTACGTTGGTGCAACTAGTTAAATACACCAACTGGTGACTCTTAAAGTCAAATCGTCGACATTATACATGTCAGACCTTTTTCACTTGTTTTTTCAAACAAATCTCACATTAACATGAGAACACCAAAGAACAAGTAACGAAAAGGGACACTAAAAAATCCCGACATCGACAGTTCCCCAATGACATAACCTCCCCACTACTTCATCAATTTATCCTATTCCTCCTCCATCATAACTCCAACCACCACCCATTACACCCACTTCAACCCCACGATTTCCACCACTCCATTAGTTCTCCCAACCACTCCAATCCATTACTCCCTTACATCACACCATCCCTATATATATTTACACAATCAAAAACTCAAAGTCTTCATAACTCTTCAACTACATCTCACAAGTCTGCGAATTAAGGCGTCTATAGAGGTAAATTGAGTGCAGTTGAGTGTGAAGCACAATACTATAAAGTATTCATCTTCTCTTATCCAATTTGCCACATAAAATCGACAAGTTTGGGGGAAGAATTGTATGTGCCCACCAAGTGTTCGACAGTTTGTGTGAACCAAGTTTAGGGTGGAGATACTGTTATTAAGGCTTCCGAGAGTCAATGGCTTCGCAACCCACATCAAAATGCCAAAGGGGAGAAATTCAAGGCCAGCACAACCGGCAGAGACCTTTGATCATAGGAAATTTGTATGTGCCACCTCCGCTGACCTTTACGACTATATGATGACAAAAGCCCTTACACTGGAGCGGGGGTTGGCACCAGATCATATCGATGGGGAAATGATGCAGCAAATTTATCAGAAGGGTTGGAACAAATTCATCGAGAAACCTGAGCCTGCCATTGTCAACATAGTCAAGGAATTCTATGCGAACATCGAGGACAAAGCCCCCTTCAATGCTTATGTGCGGGGTCGCTTAGTCTCTTTCAGTGCCGATGCCATCAACAACTATTATCAATTACGAGTGCCTCGACAATGCCAATATTCCCACATACGTGATTTTGATCTGGACTATGAGGCCATACTCAAGGAAATGACTAATCCGGGAACAACATGGATCAAAGGTCAGAAGAGAGGCATAGTTTTTCATAGCAAAGATCTCAGTCGATATGGTAAAATTTGGTATGCTTTCTTGTGTGCAAAATTGTATCCGTCCCAACACACATTAGACGTAACCAAGGAGTAGGCATTACTACTATACGCGATTGTGCAAGACTTTATCATTGATGTCGGGGAAATAATATATTTTTCCATCCACCGGTGCTTACGAGGAAACTTTTCAGGCGGCTTGCCACACCCATCATTCATATGAGGGCTATGTCGCCAAATGGGTGTGAGATGGTCTAACGACGAACCCACACAAATGCCGCTTTAAGTTACTAGATTCCAAAATGATAGCGTGGTATTCAGTCTGGGCTGGAGGTGATTCCCATCCTCGAGGTCTGGGTTTTATTTTTCCATCGGCTTCAGAGGATGAAGTTGATGCTACAAACACCTCAGAGGATGAGGACGAGACTATGGGAGATCAAGGAACCGAGCAGGTACCGTTGTCTGAGGCATTATCTAGTCCTCAGTTTCTTGACTTTCAACGTCAAATGGAGGTGCATAACAAAGTAGCACATCTGGAGATGCGACGACTGGCATTAAGATAAGACCACATATTTGATGCTATGAACACATCTTTCACTTCACTCAATACGACACTTCAGAGCTTTAATCCAGCTGCACAATTTCCATATCAGCATCCCATGCCAATGCCAAGGTTTCCACCAAGTGACTCCGAGGAAGAAGATCAACCACCACCTCCCTAGACTTAGGCGATTGCAGGGAAGTCCTCACACACTTAATTGCGATTATTCATCCAATGAGGGAATTGTATTACTTAAGTTTGGGGAATTTAATTTCTTGTTTACATGCATAATGTCATTAGTTAAGCTTATATATGTCATTGCATTCTACTTTTGCATATTAGTTTAGGAATTGTGATGTTGCGTTCATATAGTCACATAGTAGCTTAGGTCACTTTTGTTATTGCATTTTTATTTTTGTTTTTATTGCATTATGTCATGTTATGTCAGTTTATCTAAAAAAACATTTAGTTACATATTATGTTTGCATATGTCCAGCAGTGTTATAGTTCATGTTATTTTGGGCCAATGATGAGATTGAGACTAAGTTAACAAATACAACATTGATTATAAGAACTATGATATAGTTTCTGTTATGAATCGAATCTTATGCTTGTTTGAAACTGATGTAAAAAGGTTAGCACGCTAAAAACATGTGTTGACTAGTTAGTTCAAATTGATACATAAATATTTTCTAAAGGATAATGCTAGGGTGAATGAGAAAATGACAAGGATAGGAAGTGAAAATGACGAATTAGACAAGAACTTAAGTTTGTGGGAGAAAGGTAGGGTATATAAGCTTCAGAAAAAAAAAGAGAAAATAATATCTAGTTGAGTCTTGTGGTGGGTTGAGGAAAATATACTCCTCATAAACACGAGCGTGAGATGGAGCGTAAAACGTACTCACCAACCATCTATCTATGAAAGAAAAAAAGTATGAAAAAGACGAGAAATAAGTGCAAAGGACCCCCGTCAATGAAAAAAAAAGCATGAATACTCTATTTGATCCCTTAAGTTTGGTAAATGTCTGAATTCCATTGGAACTTGCCTATTTTTGAAAATTTTAAGTTTGTGTTGTATGATTCCTTCTAAGAAATTGGTTATATATTGAATTTGAGTCTATATTAGTTATCATGGATGTTGAACACACACGCACACTATACTAGTGATAATGGTTTGAGATTTGAGAACTAATAAGGAATTATTGATTGGTTTTGGTGATTAATATTGTAGAGTTCACTTGTTTTCCCTGAGGCCAGTGAGATAATTTTGATTCTATAATACTGTTGGATTCGAAAGCATATAGATTAGAGTCATTACATTTCATTGCATTATATAGCATATTTGTTTTGTGTTGTGTTCGAGGACTAGCATGGTTTAAGTTTGGGGGATTTTGATAAGTGAATTGTATATTCACGAATTGATGTTCATTTCAAGCTTAATCGTTGTTAATTTCTTATTTTCGTGTTCGTTTTTACTTGTTTCGTGTTCTTTTATGTCTAGGCTGGTTGAGGTGGCAAGAAGCAAACAAAGGACGTCATTTGGAGCATTTTGGTTGCAAGTTATGGATAAGAAAAATCAGATTGCAGAATATGAACCGTGAAATGATGCCCTTTTTACCTACACACACCACGTAAGGGCCTTTATTAGAGCATATACCGCCGAAAGTGAAAGTGTCTCACCATTGGACTCTTCTATCTTTCCTTGAACTCTGCTGTGACTTGAATATTAGCAATTTGATAGCATATGGACTCTGTCTAGCAGAGGATTTCGACTAAGACTTGTGTGTTGGGATATCTATTGGTCAACTAACAACAACTTAACAACACACTCAAGGCATATTACAGAGATTAATTCCAGTTTTTCATAGCATGCTTTGGAGGGAGACTTTGAAGAGATTTTCGTGACGATTGCAGATTTAGGCTACGTGAATGGTGTTTTTCACTATTCTTCATTTTAGTCTTATATTTGTAATTGAAAAGATGTTTTCTTTGAATTATTTAGTTATTATTTCATTCATGATGAACTAATTCACTTGTTAGTCTTATGATGGATCCTTAAGTGAAACGATGATTTTGTAAACTTTGATTTCAAGTTCAATAAGCTAATTTCCAGTTTATCTATATTAAATTGAGCTTGAATTTGTGAATTGCCTCATTAACAATTCTATGTGAATTTGTATGGAATCGAGAGAGGATATACGAATCTAGACTTAGTTAATAAAGCATCTGTTCATGAATTTTGTGAATAGCAGAATCTTGATGAATGTTAAGGTAGAGATATACTTGACATCACATGTAATCAGATACGGAACTTAATCTTAAACCTTCTTTAATTATAATTCACATAGAGATATAGTGAGTTAGTTGATTAAGGTGTTTAACTTGTTTCTATCTAATTTGTGGATTTAAGTTAATACGGTATTAGTGCATCGAGAGGTGGCTAGTACTACATTCATGTTCTTGATTAATAAACTAGGATAGTGAGTTGAATTGGAATAAAGGTGTAGAAATCAGAGTGAAGCTTAGGGTGAAATCATAAGTCTAATTCTCCTTTAATTGTTTGAAATTTCAGTTTTAATTTTTGTGATTGTTTTGTGATAGTATATTCATTAATAATTTAGCTTTTATAATTTTAATCATTGAATTGGATAGTTTAATAAAATTAGGATTAATAGGGAATTGATAATTATGAAGTTAAATTTCTTACTAAATTGTCTCTGTGGGAATGATACTCAACTTATCACTTTATTACTTGTTAATCACGTATGCTTGCGTGTTGTGCGGAATTAGATTTTACCCAACAACACACATCGCAAAAGGTCGAGTGACCTACGACAATACATCTTTGTTAGCGATAACTCGATAGGATCATGGTATATGTTATACACATCCTCACATAGACAAAGCTTTATCCCCACAGATCTCTTGCACACAAGAGGCACATCTTCAGAATAAAAGTCTGTATCAAGGATCCAGGACTTTGGTGATAACCCCAACGTCAACATTCTTGAAGACTTGGATCACATGTCCAAGACATCACTGATTGTCATCCCCGACAGGATTAACAGGGAACTTGCAATCATTCCATCATGTTGGGAAATAATCCAACAACCTACATGCATCATGCATTTGCATCATGTTGCCGCACATAGCATCATGTTTATCTTGCTGCATTTCAACTATCTAGGCTTCTTTATCCTATCCATGCCTTGCATTTCATGAATATGATAAAGAGGGGCATCTGTAGACACTCAAAATTTTCTGCATACCTATTACTAACTGGTAAAGATGGGCAAATTTATCTTTCAGAGATAACTTTGGAAGACAGCTCACATCCATTCCGGATACTACCAGAAGTTCAGTCTCAACCTCGGAACACACACTGGGAGTATCAATTCCAACCTCGAAGATAGCCCCAAGTTTTATCATTGGAGATAACCCCAAGGAATGTCGTTGTAGTTCCGGCGATAACTCCAGAAATGCTTATTTCAAATGCATTCAATCAGCTTCAATCTCAGACCACCTGTCGAGGCACTCATTCTAAAGACCTAGAGATAACACCGGGAAGACAGGCACGCTTAAAGATGACCCTGCGGAATTCAAACACTTGCAGCAGTCCAATCTCAGAGATAATCCCGAGCAACGTCTGCTATCAGCCCAAACCGGAGATAACCCTGGTGAGGGGCAAAATCATCATCTTACCACCTCAACCCCCAGCGCTCCGTCTCAATATTTTATACATACATTTCTACACAGCAAAGTCACAAAAGAGCCAAGGAGTTACAATCCTGAGTGACTATTACGCGTGGCAAGACACCGGATAGAACTTGAAGCTTAAAGACTATGGGCATGGTCCCCTCTTCCTGACTTCATACAACCTTTACTCCCATGTCATTGCATAACTCTCGACAAAAGCAGTCCGAAGGAGGTTTTGTTCACCTCGTTTGGATGCTCGGATTGAAGTTCTTCATGTTCGAGCGGACATCATAGTGCATGAGTGCACGTACTTTGAGACGGCAAGACCCACGAAGCACGGGGCACCCCGGGCAGTCACAAGTGTATCTGCGGCTACCGCAAGTACACCTGCGGCCACCAGCTCTATAAATATAGAGCTTGGGGTGGCCATTTGTAAGAAAAAAAGAGGCGAGAAAGCCCTGTCCAATTTGCTCTATACACACCCTATATTGAGTGCTTTCTCATTTCAAACACCTGTTAGCTCACATATAGCTATATTTTACCGGTGGGAGCTGAGTGTTTATCCATCTTGAGTCAAAGAAGCCTGCCTTGGCAGCCCACTATAAGCCTTCTCACACTCTATAAAGCCTTTCTCTTTATCTTTGCACACACTATTCTTCACATTGCGAGTTGTGTTGTGTGTGTATGCGCAGAATTTGGTCTGTTGTTTTCATTTCTGTCTGTATATATATATATATATACTTATATATGTATATATTTTTATATATGGACTAACATTATCTAGTTATGCCTCGATTGAGCCTAAACTTATATACTGGAGGCGTTTACTTGCTTTTTTATATATATATACTTATATATATGAATCGTTATCGGATTATATCAGATGAGCACGGATTTTATATCCGGGCGTTTACTATATATATATATATATATATATATATATATATATATATATATATATATATATATATATATATATATATATATATACTGAAAATAGGGATTGAGAAACATCTTGTGCGTTTATCGCTTTATATATATATATATATATATATATATATATATATATATATATATATATATATATATATATATATATATATTACATTTCTGTCCTAGCACAGAGTTTACTTTGTGGCCTTTTATTGCTTATCTACATTAAAAGTCCGCTTGGAGTTTATTTTGTGGCGGTTGATCGTTTTTTATTGCTTTCTTTACATTCGATCCGCATGGAGTTTACTTACGTGGCGGTTGATCGCATTACATTTTTGATCCCCATGGAGGTGCTTCATGATGGTTGATTATGTCTATATATATATATATATATATATATATATATATATATATATATATATATATATATATATATATATATATATTCACCGCTTTTTATATATTTACATTTCGATCCCCATGGGCGTTCTTCGTGGGGGTTGATCATATATGTATATATATATTTACAGCTTTTATATATATAACTGCTTACTGCTTTTCATATAAACTGTGGCATCATGTGAGCCTAGGAATCATGTGATCACAGATTCAGTCCACTGAATCTAGATTCTGTTCCCGTGATGGACTTTTTCAGCTATAAGCAGCTTATAAATTATTTATGGTGTTTGAATTTTCTTAGATAGCTGCCATGCCCATAAGGAGTTCAGCACTACTATATATTATTTTCTGGAAGATGCTTCGCATCTCAAAAATAAAAGCAAATAAGCCGAACATTTAATAATAAAATGGAAGTATCAAAGGCCTCAATTACTATTGAGCACATGGTTTGAAAAACCTCTTTTATAAAAACTCACTACTATATCTTGTTTAAAACTGAATTTTTGAATAAATTCAAACCCTGTTTATATAGGTTCGAACGAGGCATAGCACTACTTCTAAATAAATTACACATTGATCCATAAACACACACATTCATATAACAGTTTCTTGAAAAGTGGTGGTCACCGTGGCAACACGGATGTCGGGGGGTGCCTAACACCTTCCCTTCTCATAATCAAACTCCCGAACCCAAATGAATCTCAGTTTCACAGACCCGTTTAGCAGTGTCATATCACTTGGCCTGTGAAAACCTTTTCTCAGTTGTATTGGTGCAACTAGTTAAAAACACCAACTGGCGACTCTTATAGTCAAATCGTCGACATGATACATATCAGACCTTTTTCACTTGTTTTTTTTAAACAAATCTCACATAACATGAGAACAGCAAAGAACAAGAATCGAAAAGGGACAAATAAAAATTCCGACGTCGATAGTCGTTCAATACCATGGGTGTAACGCCCCCTTATCTATACTCCAACGGAATCTGATACGGTGCTTACTACGAGTCAATATATATAATGTATTGAAATATATACACCCATGGTATCTGATTATATGTTTATATCTAATGGAGTGACTATACAATTTATAACCAGATAAAATTCCCATATATCCAAGATTCACATTATCTCCTAACAGATGACAATTCTAAAGAGAACTATTACTGTTTTTGGATACCCTCACTTAGAAATATGAACTGTATCTATGAATGGTATATATCTATCCAAAATTCAAAGTATCAGTAATAACATGAACAGTCCATATTACCAATATCCTCACTTAGATGTATAGTCTATGTCATGCGAATTACACTATCGTATTGATAATACCTATCTATCCGAAATCCAGAGTATCAACAACAACATGAACAGTCCATGTTATTAAAACCCTCACTTTGATAAATAGTTCCCAAGGATCTCAAACTAGATTGAAGATTCTAAATTACATATATATATATATAGAAAACACGGTTACGGAAATAAAAGATGTTATATATCATAAATATTAAGGTCCGAATACATGATTCTCATAAATAATTTCTTATTACAATGTATTCAACTAGAGAGGAATATAAGCTAATCTAAGCAGGCACGCTTCCCTTTATCTACTCCAGATGTACCAAGGTTACCATCTAATACTGCAAAGGGAATAATTTTCAAGGGTGGGCTATGACATGCTCAGCAGGTTTTATATTTATAACAATAAATGATTTGAAGAAATATAACAATTCAAAATTTGACTGATAGTTGCTACCATTTGTGGAATTTCTTTTTCAACCATTTCTGGACTTTTTATTTCTACCAGTAACACATACTTAGAAAGTTTGTTTAGATATCAGATAGGGGATCAGCCTACTCAATATCCTAGGAATATGCATCTCATCCTACTAGTTCTCAAATGCACCCAAATGTCAATATATTATTGACCAAATCTCGATCGCTTATGGGATACACAACTTCAGAATATGATGTCTTACCAAAATAATTTGGTTTGACATAACAGTTTATGCTCAATAACCAATATCATAGGAATAAACAGTTCATTTCTTAGTTATGCTAAAGCTAAAGCAATAACATTACAATAAGTGGTAATTGTAGTTTAGGTTTGGTATATCATATCAACAGTAATTCAAGATATAAATCTTGTTCAACGAATAAACAGGGTTTGAGAAATTTGCGCAAATAATAATTTGGGTTTAGTAAACTTGCATAAGTAATTAGGGTATAGGAAACTTGCCTAAGCTAAGATTAGTCAAGCAATGCTATTCGTTTGGTTAATAACCACCTAAGATGTTCATTCATATAAATCTAACACATTAGTATTGATAACAATACTCAAATACAAAATCTAAATATGTTCGGGTTGAGTTTGATATGGTTTTAGTGTCCAAAAACTTTACCGAATACTAAATAAGATGATAAATCGACTAAATTCTATTTATAAGCTTTATTATATTGTTAGATAATTTAAATATCCATTATAACAATTTCTAGAAGCTTATAATAATTTTTAAGTATTTATTTATTCCTTAAATAATTTTTAAATCATTTATTTATATTTTTAAATAATTAATATTAACTTAGAATTTTATAAAACCTAGCTTACTATTTTTAAATAATTTATAACCATTTATTATGATTTTTAAATCATTATTATTATTATTCCATAATTATTTATTATTTATAAGTAATTATTCTAATTACTTTATTATTAATAATATCCAAATAAAATAAAATATTTATTGAATTTATGTAAAAATATCAAAAGTTAATTATAATAACTTAATGTAATTTTTAAAAGCTGTTTTTATATTTATTTATTAATTATTTCTAATTTTTATTAATTAATTTTAAAAAAAATAATTACTGTCTGTCGCTAAAGCCCTATACTGATAAGAAGTGTCACTATAGGTGTTCTTGAGTTTCTGGATTTCAGTCATCATGGTCTACGGACCACTTTGACCATGATCTACTTTGCTACTGTTAATGATTCTGGGTTTGGACAAGTATGGATGTTATATAGTACTCATACAGTAGTACAACATCAAACAAATTTCGTGCTATAATCTACATATAATAAGAAGTTATAGTGGCTCAAAGACACTGTTAGAGCTATTCTTGAGTTCCTAGGTAACCCAAAACAGTGGTCATGGTCGGTCAACGATTTTGTAGCTTTTATATCTTTGAATCTGTGTAATAGATTTGTGTTGTGTTTATTGTAATAGGTAGTTTATATGTCAAAGGACATATATATTACACTGGTTTGGACAAAGTATAACTCTAAGGTCTCGATCTATGTTGGTCAAAGTACAACCAAAGGTTGTTCTTTATGTTCATCAGTTTTCTAGGTAACCTAGAAAACTTGGTCAAGCTCAGTCAACGACTTTTGACCATTAATTCCAGTAATCCTATGATCTGTTTAAGCAAATTAAGGTCATAGATATGTAGTATTGTATATCAAGGTATTAATTCATTACAAAAATTTATTAAAACAACAAACAGAAAGTGATTAAAAGGCTGATCAAAGTAGCTGGCTCAACCTGTTCTTGAGTTTTCTGGGTAACCCAGAAAATAGAATTTTGTGATCGGTCAACCACCTTTGACCACCTATATCTTGCAATATATGGTTCTAAGGAACATGTTTTCGTATCCAGATTAAAGACCTCATGTGATACTACAAATAACATACAATTAACAGACCTAACTATTAACATACATGGATCTACAAGCTCTGACATTCGACTGTCAGGCTTGTTTTTCCAAAATTTCCAGATTACTTAAAACACTAATTTCTGGCATATAGATGTTATGAATACATGTTCTATCAACCTAACATACTTTCGAACATATTATTATACAAATCTAAACATCTAAACAACAATTTGAACAAAGCATCAATGATCTAACTATGAATTAGGGTTTGCACCTTTATTGCTTGATTTTGATTTCTGGCTATTGAATTTGATGCTGCTATCACCCAGGCTTGATTTGGTATGTTTATAAGAGTGTATGGGCTTTGAGAATTTGTAGGTTTGGCCAAAGGATATGTTGTTATTTATAGACTTAAGCAACTTAGGTTTTTTGGTTTTTTTCACCTACTTGCCTCCTAAATATTTGATGCTAAGTTACTTGTGTTGCTTACGGCTTGTTATCAGCTCATGTGCAACCTTGAAACTTGGTTTGGTGACTCCTAACCTACTTGTGAGCTAGTTAGGTTAGATTAGTAACTTAATTATGCTCTAATCCTCACTAATCTTGATTAGGGTTTTGTTTTTCATGATTATGATTTCTTAATTATATTTATTAGTACCAAATTGAAGTTTAGTGATCATGATTAGGTGTTAGAATAACCTAATTAGGGTTTAGTTTAGCTAATTAGGGTTAGGGTTTATAAATTAGGGGTAGCATTTATAATCTAGGGTTCCTAACCTAGATTTTACACAAATCCTAACAAGCACTTCAAAGTGTTTTTTCAGTGCAAGCACGACAAACCAGCTTGTCAAAACATATATACCTAAAAGTCCATTTTTAGAAGAAAATTTTTAAGCACGAGGTGTCAAGCACGCCAATTTTTGGACGAAAATTAATTTGACCAAATTTATTAAACAGAGAATATATTAACACATAACACTTTCAGGGTTATTAATATAACTGAATTTACATATCCGGGTCTTATTAGGGTTTTGGGTTTTGCATTCACCCCCACTAATAAGAATTTCATCCTCGAAATTACAGTACAGGTTAAGTAAACAGTTGGGAATAGTTCTCTCGCATTTTATCTTTGAGCTCCCATGTAGCCTCTTCAACGTTCTGATTCCTCCAGATCACCTTGACCGATGATATCACTTTATTTCTCAGATCTTTCTCTTTACGATCGACGATCTGTACAGGTTCTTCTACACAAAAAAAATATCTTCTTCGATTTGGATTAGCTCATAATTTATAACGTGTTTATAATCAGGTTTGTATGGCCGTAATACGGACACATGAAACACATTATGAATATGGTTCAACTCAGGAGGTAGTGTTATTTCATAAGCAACTTCACCTATCCTCTTCAAAATTTTAAAAGGTCCAATGAATCTCGGACTTAGTTTCCTTTCTTGCCAAAACGTATCTTGCCCTTCCAAGGAGATACTTTCACGTGGCCTCCTACGTTAAAGTTTCTTTGTTGATGATGTGGATCAGCGTATTTCCTTTATACATCTTGAGATGCTTGTAATCGTTCACGTATAATTCTGATGGTTTCAGTAGTTTGTTGAATTGTTTCAGGTCCTAGCATTTGTCTATCCCCGACCTCATCCCAACACAAAGGTGTTCTACATTTTCTCCCATATAAGGCTTCATAGGGTATCATACCTATGCTATCATGATAACTATTCCTATAGGCAAATTATTTGAAAGGTAATTGATCTTCCCAACTTCCTTTGAAATCGATGATACATGTTCGTAATATTTCCTCTAATGTTTGTATGGTTCTCTCACTTTGTCCATCAGTCTGATGGTGATAAGCTATACTCAATCTTAATTGTGTTCCTAAGTGTTTCTGAAGGCTCTTCCAAAAATTTGAAGTAAAATATGGATCTCGATCTGATACTATAGAAACAGGCACTCCATGCCTAGAGATGATTTCATTATTGTACAGCTTGGCAAGGTGGTCTAAGTTATGGGTAACTTTAATAGGTAAAAAGTGAGCTGATTTGGTTAAACGGTCAACTATTACCCAAATGGCATTGTAGCCCTTCTGTGTAGCTTGAAGGCCTACCACAAAGTCCATGGTTATATGTTCCCACTTCCACTCAAGAATTGGTAAGGGTTGAAGTAAACCACTCGTCTTTTGATGTTTAGCCTTGACCCTTTGACACCTGAGACATTTTCTTACCCATTCAACTATTTCTCTTTTCATATTCGACCACCAAAAGTGTCGACTTAAGTCCTTGTACATTTTAGTACTGCCAGGATGTATGGAAAATTTAGAATTATGAGCTTCGTTTAAGATTTTGCCTTTTAAGGATTAATTAACCGAACCCAAATTCTATCTTCATATCTTATTATTCCATCCTTATCTATTCTAAATTTGTTATACTTAATATGAGTTAGATTATACTTATACTTCTGACATTCTTCATCCTTTTCCTGCATCTCTTTGATTCTGTCAAGTAGAGACGAAACTTCCTCTATATTGAATAATTTTTGGGTAGAGGTAGTTGGACATCCCACTTCAATTTCTAGTTTTTCAAAATCTTTTATTAACCTATCATTGGTGGTTATTGCGTTCAACTTTTCTTGATTCTTTCTACTTAACGCATCAGCTACAACATTATCTTTACCGGGATTATATAAGATTTTACAATCAAAATCATTTATTAGTTCTAACCATCTTCTCTGCCTTAAGTTTAGTTCCTTTTGTGTCAAAATATATTTCATACTTTTGTTATCTGTATACATCTCGTGTTTCTCCCCATACAAGTAATGTCTCCAAATCATTAGAGCAAAAACTATCACGGATAACTCTAGGTCATGATTAGGATACATGTTCTCAAATTCTTTGAGTTGTCGTGATGCATAAGCAATCACTTTTCCATGTTGCATCAGCACACACCCTAAACCTCTGTGTGACGCATCACTAAATACTACAAGACCTCCTTTATCATCTAGTTAGGACGATACTGGTGTGACGCCCCCAAATCCAGGTTCTCTAACCTCAGATTAAGTGCTCACGATCCTATCATCATCATAAGCATTCTATAACTATTTCGAAATAATAATCATACATTGTTCATTATACAAAAGTCTCAAAACATGGTCCCAAGGTCTCTCTAACCTTAACTTTAAATACACCATTTATAATACAAATAGTTTACTCAAGAAATTCCATTAGATAATAACTAATTTAACATTCATTCTAAAATTACTCCTGGATCTTTCCCTTGCCCTTGTCCTTCGCATTAGATCCTTGGGCTTAAGCGAAAATAGAGGTCATGATATAGCAAGAGTAAGCAACTAATTTGCTTCACAAGTTTATAAAGACAAAGGATATATATCATGACTTAGAAAGAAATATTGCCTTCAATGTTCAACAATAATATAAGATTGTGAAGGAACATGAATTAATAATCAACAATTGAATATTCGATAATTGAATAACATGAATCGAGTGGTTTTGAATAACCATGAACATTTGCCAAGGTGCTCGATGATTTAAATCTGGACCTTTTAAAAAGTTTTGGTATTCAAGGGATCACCTTTCATACCCCGTGATTTATGCATAAACACTTAATAATCCGACATTGATATCATGCCTTAATCAAATTTGTTCATTTTCTCGATCAAGAGTTCTTACCATATCAATTAATAAGAACAGCTTATTTAAAATCCATTTGATTTAACAAATTTAGACATGCTTGATCTAGGTGATACAATTAGCATAGATCTATCCATAAGCAGTTCATAAATGAAGAACTTTAATTTAATTCACGGTTCAATGGCAAGTAGAAGCGAATTCAATTGCACAAAGTGCAAATTTCAATAATCAATAAAGACATGAATAATCATCAATAATTATTCACTAATATGCTTTGAAAATAATAACTCAAGTTGAGTTAGGAAACTTGCCTCGATCGTGAGTTACACCACTGAAATAAATTTCTATCCACTATGTAGTTAAATTATCTTCCTTTGAGAGACCTATAATTAGTCTTTCAATTAGTCAATGCATAACATCAGATTATGTAATCACATAGATATCGTACATTACAATAAGTTCTTATAAACGTTATCATGCCTAGATAGTGTTATTATTAATTAACGACTACCTTTAATACACATAATATTATTAACTTAGATAATATTAATTCACCTTCTAGTATTATTGGTTCACTAATAATACTTTAAATCATTACCAACATTTTATCCTTTACTAATATTATTAATCATTTAATAATATTTTATTCACTTACTAGTATTATTAATTATTTAATAATATTTTATTCACTTACTAATATTATTAATCATTTAATAATATTTTATTTAATCTCGAATATTATTTTTAATAATAATACTCTAATCTAATATTTTTATTTACATAACAACATCATATTATAATATTATTAGTATTATAATAATATTCCAATGATTTATTAAATTAATAAACAATTTATTCTAATTGTTCATCCTTTAATAACCTCTTATTTAATATCCATAAAAGGTCATAAGTAATATTTATTATTATAAATTACCAAAGATCTGAAAGCGTTCTACATTTCCTCCCATATGATTAGCCAAATGGCGGCATTCCGATCTTTGGCGTGGTAGCTATTGTTGTATATCGCGAACTCTACCAATGGAAGATGATCCTCCCAACTACCCTTGAAGTCCATCACACAAGCTCCGAGCATGTCTTCAAGTGTTTGAATCGTTCTCTCACTTTGCCCATCGTTCTGCGGATGATACGCGGTGCTCATCCGTAGCTGCGTCCCCATTCTTTCTTGAAGACTCTTCCAAAAGTTTGACGTGAAACGCGGATCCCTATCCAGAGCACAATAGATAATTGATACGCCATGTCTCGATATAATTTCTTTGATGTATAGTTTGGCTAGGTGGTCCGGACTATACACGATCTTGATCGGCAAAAGTGAGCCGACTTAAGAAGGCGATCTACGATCACCCATATGGCATCGTATCCCTTTTGCGTTCTTTGGAAGTCCCACCACAAAATCCATCGTGATGTGCTCCCATTTCCACTCTGGAATCTCTAAAGGCTGTAATAGTCCACTCGGTCGTTGATATTCTGCCTTGACTCTCGAACAAGTTAGACATTTCTTGACACATTACGCAACATCTCTCTTCATGTTTGGCCACTAAAAGTGTTGGCGTAAGTCTTGATACATTTTGTGCTTCACAGGTGTATCGAGTACCTCGTATTATGTGCTTCTTGCAGAATCTCTTCTCTTAGTTCTGGTATTAACGGTACCCAAATTCGTCCTTCAAATCTTAGCAGTCCGGTGCCATCAATCTTGTATTTCAATTCATCCCCTTCAGCTAACCGCTTCTTGATGCTGTCGCAATCTTCGTCCTTCTCTTGAGCCTCTTTAACCTTATCTAATAAAGTAGGGCTCGCTGCCACAGTAAATAATTTCTCATTGACCTCCGTCGGGTACTTAACCTCTAAGTCAAGTCGTTCGAAATCCTTCACCAATTCCTCTTGAATGGTTAACTTCAATAACTTCTCTCTGCCTTTTCTGCTCAGGGCATCAGCCACTACATTTGCTTTGCCTGGATGGTACAGAATCTCACAATCATAATCCTTGATCAATTCTAGCCATCGGCGCTGCCTCATATTTAGCTCCTTCTGGGTGAAGATATACTTTAGACTCTTATGATCCGTATATATCTCACACTTCTCTCCATACAAATAGTGCCTCCAAATTTTCAAGGCAAAACTCTACTTTGCTAACTCCAGGTCATGAGTGGATAACCCTTCTCATAGTCCTTTAGGCGGCGTGAAGCGTGACGTTAATGACCTTGCCATCTTTGCATCAAGACACCGACCCAAGACCCTTGTGTGACGCATCATTATACACTATAAATCCTCCGTGTTGTCCCAGTAAAGCCAAAAGCAGTGCTTGGCCCGAGCCTCTTCTTTAATTCCATGAAACTGTTTCACATTTTTCCTTCCAAAGCGAACTTCACCGCCTTTCTAGTAAGGTTGGTCAATGGCGATGCTACCTTTGAAAAATCTTAGATGAATCTTGATAGTATCCTGCTAATCCCAAGAAACTCCTAATTTCTATCGGTGTCTTTGGTTGTTTTTCAGTTGATAACCGCTTCTACTTTTCTTTGGATCTACAGAAACACCATCTTTAATCGATAACGTGACCTAAAAATTGCACTCTCCGCAACCAAAATTCACACTTGGAGAACTTTGCATACAACTTCTCCCTCCTTAACGTCTCAACACTTTCCTTAGATGTCGCGTGATCTTCCTCTGTCTCGGAATATACCGAATGTCGTCGATGAACACGACAACAAACTTATCCAAATCATTGCTTAAACACTCTGTTCATCAAATCCATGAATTCTTTGGGGCATTAGTTAACCCAAAAGACATTACCGTAAACTCAAAGTGTCCATACCAGGAGTTACGAATGCCGTCTTTGGAACATCCTCATGTCTCACCTTCAGTTGGTGATAACCAGTCCTCAAGTCAATTTTTGAAAAGTATTTTGCCCCCTTCAACTGATCAAACAAATCGTCGATCCTGGGCAATGGGTATTTATTCTTAATGGTGACCTTGTTTAACTCTCGGTAGTCGATACAAAGTCTTAATGACCCATCCTTCTTCTTTTCTGAATAAGATTTGGTGCTCCCCATGGTGATACGCTTGGTCGAATGTATCCCTTATCTAACAACTCTTGTAGTTGAACCATCAGTTCCTTCATTTCTACAGGAGCCATACGATACGGCGCTTTGGATACCGGTGATGTCCCTGGTGCCAAATCGATAACAAACTCTATCTCTCTATCTGGTGGCAATCCCGGAATTTCATCTGGGAAAACGTCAACGAATTCCCTTACAATAGGTATTTGACCCAGTTCACCCTCGATTCTGC
This sequence comes from Panax ginseng, assembly GCA_020205605.1. Taxonomy (NCBI): domain Eukaryota; kingdom Viridiplantae; phylum Streptophyta; class Magnoliopsida; order Apiales; family Araliaceae; genus Panax; species Panax ginseng. Next base: position 89,242,005 of record CM035130.1, on the reverse strand, counting down.
GGGTATCCACTGGCGTGAGCCAAATAACCTATACAACCCTTCCTAAGCAACTTCTTTGCTTGCATCATCGTCGTCGAACAACAAGATTGTCTTGGCGATTCTATCGCCATAAAATACCACCTTTGACTTATTCGGGTCTTTGGGTGTGCGCACTTTTCTTACTGATCGATGGCGGCTCCATGACTTGATAACCAATCCATCCCAAGGATTACATCAAACTCTCCAAGACGAATCGATATCAAATCCACGTTAAGCTTAAAACCTCTTACATTAGCACAACAGTTCCTATAGATGTAGTCTACAGGGATAATTTCTTTGTTTACTACTTCTACATTCATTGGGTGTTCTAATAGTTCATGAGGTAAACTTAATCTTTGAGCAAATTCATCAGATACAAAAGAACATGAAGCTCCCGAATCGAATAACACATAGGCATTTATATCATTGATCGGAATTATACCTGACACCACCTCCCTGGATGCCACAGCATCTTGCACTGTCATATTGAATGTCCGTGTTGTTGGCCTGTTTGGCTGGGCTGGTCCTCCACTAGTTGTCTTTGTGTTATTGCCCCTGTTGCCATTTCCGCCATCCATGCTTTTCTTCTTCGGGCAATCCTTGATCCGATGTCCCACTTCACCACAATTAAAGCAACCTCCTTTCTTCACCTTAGTACAATTGGGTGAGGTATGCCCTTCTTGCCCACATGTATAACATATCATTTTTCCTTTCAAGCACTCCCCCGAGTGACCCTTTCCACAGTTCCCACACACCGACTTCTTTTGTTGCACCTTCCTTCTTTGCATCTCCGATTACTACCCCCTTTGCTCCATTTCCGCTTCTTATTGTTGCCACCGCCATTGTTCTTGACATTTTGATTCCCACCTTCTACTTTCTTCTTGTTCTTCTCCGATTGTATCTTGAGGACCGCCGCTTCCTCATACGCTATAAGAGCTTTTTCCAACAGAGTTGAGAATGATGTGATTTGTAAAAGCGCTACCTTACTATAAATCCACGGCTTTAGTCCATTTTCAAACCTTCTCGCTTTCCTCGCCTCTATGTCCACGATGTGGAGCGAATCGCCAATTCATTGAATTTCGCACATACTCGTCATTGACATATTCTCTGTTTTGAGTTCAAGAACTTGATCTCCATTCTTGTTTGAACACTCTCAGGAAGTAGTTCTCAAAGAACAACTTCTTGAATGCTTCCCAAGTCACGATTCGATTACGGCTTTGTTACGGTTGGCATCCCACCAATAGCTAGCCTCCCCCTTCATTAAGTAGGTAGCAAAAATTGTCTTACATTCTTCTGCTACTCTAGCAATAACGAAGGCCTTCTCAATCTCCTTTACCCACATTTGGGCTTCTATCGGTCATTGTTCCTCTGAACTCTGGCGGTCCCTCTTGCCTTGAAGTCCTTAAAGTTTACTATTTGGGTGCACGCTTTAATTTCATTGCATGTTGAGCTTGATTCCTCATGGCTTCAACCATCATGTTAATAAAATCTTGCATTGGGTTTTGTTGAGATCATTTGCATTATTAAGCGACTCTTCAATATCTTGGTTCACGAGTCCACGTCTGCAATTATCTAGTGAAACAAAAATTCTAACACGTTACTCGATTTATTATCATATGATTACTTAGTATGTAATACGCTATTTATTTAAACAATTAGATGATCATTATGTGAGAGTTTTAAGTTACAAGAGATTTGGAAGTCTTTCTCCTGCTTAGTGGGTTAAGTTTGTTTTTAAAGAACATTTTCCAAATCAGATCTCTCTTGAATTCACATAACATTAAATAGAAAATTTATTATTTAAAATTTTCTAACACATCATAATATCTTGCATTTATATTCATACACCAATCTTGGTGACTTACGATTAATACGGTATATTTTATAAATGTTACTATCCCATTTTAACACAAAAGATGGGATTAACTCATAATGATACCTCCTACAAACACAATTAGGAAAGTACCTAACCATTTACTACCTCACACTGTTGAGGTTTACATCAACATAAAACCTTATTACACAACAAGAAAGGTACTAATGCATCTATTTACAACTAGCCATCACATCATCACCCCTGGTGGCCCTGCCAGTCACACCCTGCGACAGGCTCTAGGAAGCAACTACTCCAAAACTCTCGTCGAGCGGATCGACTAGACTCTCCTATCTCAGAGTGGACCCTCCTAGCCCCAATCGCTGTTGGCCCTCATCTGTGACGTCTAATGCCGATCCTAAAGTCTCCACTCGACCTTCATGGCATCCAGTGCCATCTCTAATAGAGTCCACTGTTTGGCCGACTTATGAAATGCTTCTTCCACCGTATCTTATCGCAATCTCTCACGTCAAACTCACTCTGCACGCCAGGATGCTCTACTCTCAATGTTTGCGAACTTTGCCTTCTCCCGCTCTCTATTTGGACTCGTATCTCTGTTAGCTCCATCATGCTCGATAAGCAAGCATCCTTATCTGCTTTGCTCCGTGTGTTGATGGTTCATATTCTCGCCTCCATTTTGCAAAATCCTTTGCTCCACAGAGCATGGTTTTTTCTAACGAGGTTACTAATCATCACATCCTTGAGGTGTCCAGACACCTCCTCTGGGATGACCTCCTCTGGTCTGAGAATGGCTCCCACGACTATCACTGGCATCCTATAAAACAAGGATACAACATCGATTACTACAATAAAATATATCCATTGATGAAATGAAATAATATTTTATTAAGTACAACCACATACTCGATGAATTTCCACAATCCATCTCCTAACATACTCAGTAAGAGTTTTCTCTTGAGGTTATAACCTAGGTTTCGCATTCCTAATGTTTATAACCATGACTATGATACCAACTGTGTGGCGCCCCAAATCCGGGTTCTCTAACCTCGAGATTAGGTGCTCACGATCCTATCATCATCATAAGCATTCTATAACTATTTGAAATAATAAACATACATTGTTCATTATACAAAAGTCTCAAAACATGGTCCCAGGTCTCTCTAACCTTAACTTTAAATACACCATTTATAATACAAATAGTTTACTCAAGAAATTCCATTAGATAATAACTAATTTAACATTCATTCTAAAATTACTCACGGATCTTGCCCTTGCCCTTGTCCTTCGCATTAGATCCTTGGGCTTAGCGAAAATAGAGGTCATGATATAGCAAGAGTAAGAAACTAATTTGCTTCACAAGTTTATAAAGACAAAGGATATATATCATGACTTAGAAAGAAATATTGCCTTCAATGTTCAACAATAATATAAGATTGTGAAGGAACATGAATTAATAATCAACAATTGAATATTCGATAATTGAATAACATGAAGGCCGAGTGGTTTTGAATAACCATGAACATTTGCCAAGGTGCTCAAAGTGATTTAAAGCTGGACCTTTTAAAAAGTTTTGGTATTCAAGGGATCGACCTTTCATACCCGTGATTTATGCATAAACACTTAATAATCAAACATTGATATCATGCCTTAATCAAATTTGTTCATTTCTCGATCGAGAGTTCTTACCATATCAATTAATAAGAACGGTTATTTAAAATCCATTTGATTTAACAAATTTAGACATGCTTGATCTAGGTGATACAATTAGCATAGATCTATCCCATAAACAGTTCATAAATGAAGAACTTTAATTTAATTCACGATTCAATGGCGCTAGAAGCGAATTCAATTGCACAAAGTGCAATTTCAATAATCAATAAAGGCGTGAATAATCATCAATAATTATTCACTAATATGCTTTGAAAATAATAACTCAAGTTGAGTTAGGAAACTTGCCTCGATCGTAGGTTACATTTCTGAAATAAATTTCTATCCACTATGTAGTTAAATTATCTTCCTTTGAGAGACATATAATTAGTCTTTCAATTAGTCGATGCATAACATCAGTTATGTAATCACATAGATATCATACATTACAATAAGTTCTTATAAACATTATCATGCCTAGATAGTGTTATTATTAATTAACGACTACCTTTAATTCACATAATATTATTAACTTAGATAATATTAATTCACCTTCTAGTATTATTGGTTCACTAATAATACTTTAAATCATTACCAACATTTTATTCACTTACTAATATTATTAATCATTTAATAATATTTTATCCCTTTACTAATATTATTAATCATTTAATAATATTTTATTCACTACTAATATTATTAATCATTTAATAATATTTTATTTAATCTCGAATATTATTATTTAATAATAATACTCTAATCTAATATTTTTATTTTACATAACAACATCATATTATAATATTATTAGTATTATAATAATATTCCAATGATTTATTAAATTAATAAACAATTTATTCTAATTGTTCATCCTTTAATAACCTCTTATTTAATATCCATAAAAGGTCATAAGTAATATTTATTATTATAAATTACCAAAATGCCCTAAGATAGTCATGATATAATATATTATGAGCATTCAAGCATAAAAATCATATTTTTTTCTCATTAAAGGCATCATTTAACTATTTATTTCCTTTTATTCATAACCTAATCATTTTAGGAAAAATAGCAAACTGATTCCAAAAATTCTTAGCTTACGGATTTTAACAGAATATGAACCAATAATGATCTTCTAATTTTTCTAGAATTTTAGAAAATGATTTACTATTTTAGAGTGTCCAAAACACTCGGATCTTGCTCTATTTTTCATAAATTGAGTTTTACTCAGAAACATCTGAAATTTTCAGGGTATGCTCTCTTAACATATATGAAGCTCTTTGTAAAAATTTGGAATTTTCCAAAGGTGTATACAAGTGAGATATTCGTAGGATAATATTTATGGAGTCCTTTACGGAAATAGTCATTATGCACAATATATAACTCAAAGCGTGTCCGTTCTTTTTTTCCTACTGGCGTAGATAACTTCATAAGGTACCTCTGTAATATTTTTCCAGATTTTTACAAGACAAGGAACTGGCCAGAAACAGCCTCATGAAAAACAAGTCGATAGTTGATTTAGAGTTTCAAAGCTTTAGCATATAAAGTGGACTATTTTTGGAAAAATAATCTTAAAGGTTTCAAAACTTACTAGATTTGTGATCTACCACTTGGGTTTACTAGATAACTCATGTATCTAGCACCCCCTTCGACGGATCATAATTCCAAGTTGTAGAACTTGAGTTACACAAGATTTAGTGGAAGAAAAACAAGAGTTTTCACCCTTGGAGAACATATGCTCATTTTCTTCCTCTAAGCCTTAGATCCAACACTCAAGATACTTAGTTCCATGCATGATGGTATGTATAACTAGTGTATCTTGAGTAGTTGTACTATAACCCCATCAAAACTCAAGTTATCAAAACAAGGTAAGAAGAAGATGAAGGTACATTATACCTTGACTTAGTGGCTACCTTCCTTGATTTTCCAAAGTAACTAATAAACTTAGGGGCATAAACAACTAGCACTCCTATATTTTTTTCTTTCTATGGATGAAATTCTCTCTTTCTTTTCTCTCTTTGAAGTTGGCTAGCTTGGGAGCAAGAGATAGAAGAAGAAGATGAAGAAGATGAGAGAAAATGAAATGTTGGAATCTGAATGAAGTGTTGGAAGAATGAGATGTGCATTCAAAATGTAATGGGCAATTCATTATTAATTCTCCCACAATCATTTTGTTGCCCATTAGGTAAAACACTTTGTATTATTACTTACCTTAGGTTAAACATGATTAAATGTGCATAATGGAGTGGCAACCAATGGGAGCCTTACAACATTGTCCTTATGTTTAATCATGTCTACTAATGGACAAGCTAGATTAATTAATCCACTTAGGATCCTCATAATATCCACCATTTAGCTTTTATTTTAAATGCCCAATTTTGATTAATCAAATGTCTAGAATACCCCCAATCAAGTGGGCTAAGTATTGGATTACATTTTATTTTCCTTGGGCTTTTCTTTTAATTGATTTGGGCTAGATAAAACATAGTCCAACAATTTTAATAATGTTACCCAATTTGATAATTTAGGGCTTTCATCTCCAATCATATGAAGTTTAATTACTTATACATATGATTTTATCTCATAACCTAATTAGATTTACAAGAATTAGGTTTAAAATTATTAGTCACTTGAAATACTAAGTTTACCCACTTAAGTTAGTATACATATAAAATACTAACTTTTTCGTGTTACCATAACCCTTAGGTTATTTAATATCCTTACCTAATGTATAATTAGGTCACAAGGCTTTCATTTTTAATGAAATCCATAAATGTATGTATCCATATATAACACAAAGTAAAAAAAAATGTACATACATACATGGTGACTTAAAATTCAAGGTTATTACAACTAGAGCCATGCTCAGTCGCTTCTTGAACTTTTGGAAGCTTTCATCACATTTGTCTATCCAAACGTATTACACTGTCTTTTGAGTTAAATTGGTTAATGGGGTTGCTATTTTTGAAAAATCATTTATAAACCGTCGATAATAACCCGCTAAACCGAGAAAACTTCTTAATTCTGTTGGAGTTGTTGGTTGTTCCCAATTCACAACCGTTTCGATCTTAGTTGGATCTACTGATATTCCATTCTTGTCAATTAAATGACCTAAAATTGAACTCTTTTTAACTAGAATTCTCACTTGGAGAATTTTGCCTAAAGTTATTCCTTTCGTAATATCTCCAAAATGACCCTCAAGTGTTCAGTATGCTATTCCCGTGTTTTAGAGTATACCAGAATATCGTCGATAAATACTACAACAAATTTGTCCAAGCATGGTTTAAACACTCGATTCATCAAATCCATAAATGCTACCGGTGCATTTGTCAACCCAAAAGACATGACAAGAAACTCATAATGTCCATAGTGTGTCCTAAACGTTGTTTTCAGCACATCTTCCTTTCTTACCTTTAACTAATGATAACCTGTTCTAAGGTCAATCTTTGAAAAGTGTTCGGCCCCTTTTAATTGGTCAAACAAATCATCTATCCTTGGTAAAGGATATTTATTCCTAATGGTTAATTTATTTAATTCTCTATAATCTATACATAACCTCATGGTTCCATCCTTCTTCTTTACAAACAACACTGGTGCTCCCCAAGGTGAAACACTAGGTTGTGTGTACTTTTTTTCTAAGAGTTCCTGTAATTATATAAGTAACTCTTTCAGTTCTACAAGTGCTATTCTGTAAGGTGCCTTAGAAACTGTTGTCGTTCCACAGTGCAAGATCAATGACAAACTCAATTTCCCTATCGGCGGTAAACACGATAAGTCATCCAGAAATATATTGGGAAAATCCTTAACTACAGGTATTTGATATAGTTTTACTCCTTCCTGTCAAGTATCAACTATATAAGCCAAATATCTTGAACAACCATTTCTAAGTAACCTTTTCTGCCTGAGTTATGGTCAAGCATCGAGATTGCTTAGGTGAACAACTTCAGTTGAACACTTCCTTTGACATTGATGTAGTTAAAAGGTTTATATATTTTTGATGACAATTAATCATCACGTTATGGTTAACTAACAAATCTATTCCTAAGATTACATCAAATTCTCCCAGCTGAATTGGTATAAGATCTACCAGAAAATTGTGTCCATTTATCTCCACACTACAGTTCCTATATATGGTCTTAACCAAAATCTTTTCGTTGTTTGCAATTTCTACACAAAATGGTTTGTCTAAATTTTCACATGGTATACTCAGGTTTATAGAAAATCTATTAGACACAAAGGAACAAGTAGCACCAGAATCGAATAACACATATGCATTTAAAGTGTTGATAGGGATGATACCTGTCACCACGTCCTATGAAGCAACAACATCCCTCACTGACATATTAAATGTTCTCGCGGTTGGTCGATTCTGAACTCCAACTGCAGCTACTATTGACTGATTATTGTTATTCTCTGGTACTCTATTCCCATTTCATCCCTGGTTCTTGGGTTTTGGACAATTCCTTGCAAAATGATCCGACGAACCACAATTGAAACACTAATTTTTATTAGGGAGAGGACACTGTGGAGAAAGATGTCCCATTTGTCCATAATTGTAAAATTTACTTTTTGTAAAAATACTATTCATCTGTTTCTGTTCGGGGAATTATTTTGAAATTCTGAGAAACGCGTAATGATAGAATACGGAGAGAATACGTAAATTGTATGTATAGAATACGAAGTATAATATGATTATAATACGAGTAGTATACGGAGAGAATACGTGAATTGTATGTATAGAATACGATTCGTATTATAGAATTAAGTTAAGTCTTAATGTTAATTCATTTGAGTTGGTTTATAATTAGCCCAATTATTTGAATGAGCAAGCCCAAGGGATTAATTGGTTAAGTCAAGTCAAGGCCCAATGTTAATTTAGTTAAGCCCAATTCACGAAAACCAAAATAGTGGATCGAACCCGGTGGGTCATCGAATGGGTAGAACCCATGGGGCAACCCATGGGATGAACCATGGCATGGGTGGGTAGGCCACCTTGGTGTGCAAGCCAAGAATAAGGCTTGGTCACCAAGTATTTTACTTGGTGACCAAGAGTGAATAGTAAGGAGGTGATGGTAGTTTGTCTAAATTACCCTCCATTCTAGTTTCCTATAAATAAGAAGGCAAGGTTGGCCATTTGAGAGTTTTTCAATTGCCTAACCTAGATTATTTGAGAGAGAAAGAGAGCTAGACTACACACAACATATATTTTGGAAGATTAGACTTAGAGTTTTCAAGAGATTCGTAAGAGTTCTTGAGGTAATAATCCTTATCTTTCATTTTCATCTCGTTTGATTTTTTTTTTCTTGGAGGATCATAAAATGGGTGGTATATGTCTTGTATAGTGGATTAAAGACGACTTACCATAGATTCAATCTCTATAAGCCTGCGATCGTAGGAATCATAAGGTTCGATATAGTTTTAAACCATGAAAATATTATTTGTTGAGATCGATTATTTTTAAAAGATTGAACTCCATCAATACGTTATATGTATCTTGCTTGGTTAGGATGTAGATATAAAATCCATAGAGTATTCCATGTGATTTGGCTTAGAGAACCATAATGCTTAAAGTTATGGTGAATTTTATGTAATTAGACGTTAAACGTCGAAAACGTTGAAATTTTGGATTGGAGGTCGAAAGTTGATGTGAGACTTGAAAACATTGTTTCTCAATGACAACACGTGAGATAGGGTAATTAAGAGTTGTGGGTTCGAGAATCGTCGGATTCTGACTTAAAACGAAGAAAACGAGCATTAAACGCTCATTAACGTTTACGAATGTCTAGAAATGGAACTTAATAGTTAATTTTGAGTTATTGGATTCGAAAGTGTTGAATTCTTATATGAACGCGTAGAGTATGTCATTTATGACGTGTAGGCTTTTGAACGGACAAAATCAGGCTTATAACGAAGAAGTTATGAGCCCGGGAATTTCACAAAATTTTTTAAAATTGTTGAAGTTCTAGTACTGAGGTCTGGTGCCGAGGCGCCAGATGTAGTGTTAAAAGCTGCGCCGCAATGCTAGCACAGTGTATTTGGCCACTGCTAAATGGCGTCCATGGCACATCGTTCAAGCATGGCATGCATACGAGACCAAAGCCTTGTTATCGCTAAGCTGGGCGCCACAGTACCGATCTAATCTAGGATTAGGATGGTCGTGTGCTTGACTCGAGTGTTAGGCTTTTGATATTGACTTAGGTTTTGAACTTCAATTGTTCGAGGGGACCTATAGGGTAATGTTTGTATATTTCATAAGTGTATTAAAGCTATTCCTATACTACATATACTAAGGTATATGGTATTGAACTTAGGAATTGAATGCATGTTAATGAGTTATGAATGATGAACGAGGTTGGTACTTTATCAATAATGTTCGAGTCCAGTTAATAACATCAGTTTAGTAATGAGCCGGGATGAAGGGTAATGAGTCGAGTTGACTTTATTATTAATATTAAGTTAACTAAGACATAGAAGAGAAAGAAGTTGGTAAAATAATGTGAACATTTGTTTGTTAGCTAATTATAGTGTGCTATGTGAATATATCATGTAGATTCTATAAAGGTTGTGGTCAGTCGATTAAGTTATTTGAAGACGCTGAAAGGCAAGTTTTCTTAACACTTGTCTAACTTCCAAGTTAGCCAAGTTTTATGTGATTCGTTGAACTGAATTGCATGATTGGTTTTAAAGAAAGGGAAATGCGATTTTAACAAATCTAGATTGTTCGTAAGATATAGATTGATTATGATTCATATCTTTCTATATAGAAATGTTAACTTATTTATCCTATGCCAAGTAATTAAATGCGGACGTGATGGTAAGGTTTGTCTATGAACAAACAAAAGTATTTTTCATCGATTATTCGATGGGCACGCGAAGTTGTTAAAAATATTAAACGTAAATACGTTTAATGAATGAGTGTTGATCAACATAGAGTACAATAAATTTGATCACCTAGAAGTGCTCGTAAGTAATGTGGACATAACAGCCTTAGTGCTGTGAAATCCTTTTCAAGTATAAAAACTGAAAGTTACTGTTCATGGTCTATCGACCGGTTTAGAATTCCTAATCTATTCTATACTTTGGGAATTGATGTTATGAACTATTAAAGTATTATTGTTTCATGATACTTTATAACTATTGTTCAGTTATGTCGGAATTGTTATATAATTCACGAATGTGGTATTATTTGTTATCCTTTATTTAACTTGTTGGTGTCATGCTCACTTCTTTGCGTGAATTATATAAGCTGCAGATTAAGGATGAAGCGTCCTTAGAATGCTAAGAGAGATCAGGGCAAAGCTAAGATGGATGCTTAGCCATTGTGTAATAGATTAGTATGTTTGTATGTATTATTACATTATGAACAACTAACGATGTAATCGGTTATGAACCTGGGAAGGATTATACTTTGATTGTAATAAGAAGATAGTAATTACATTCATTTGGTTGTATTTCAATGGAATGATTGTATGGATATTAGTATAGTGGAGCACCATATGTCGAGTTGGAAGATACTCGAATTTGGGGGCGTCACATATAGGCTTAGAGAATTCATTGGTTTGGCTAAAGGATGTGTTTTATTCATAGACTTAAGCAACTTAGGTTTTTAGTTTTTTCACCTATTTGCCTCCCTAAAATCTCGATGCTAAGTTACTTGTGTTGCTTAGGGTTTGTTATTAGCTCATGTAAATGACCTTAAAACTTGGTTTGGTGACTCCTAACCTACTTGTGAGCTAGTTAGGTTAGATTAGTAGCTTAATTATGCCCTAATCCTCACTAATCTTGATTAGGGTTTTGTTTTTAATGATTATGGTTACTTAATGATGTTTATTAGTACCTAATTAAAGTTTAGTAATCCTGATTAGGTGTTAGGATAACCTAATTAGGGTTTAGTTTAGCTAATTAGGGTTAGGGTTTACAAATTAGGGTTAAGGTTTATAATCTAGGGTTCTTAACCTAGATTTTACACAAATCCTAATAAGCGCGACAAAGCGTCTTGTCAGTGTAAGTACGACAAAGCAGCTTGTCAAAAAAAATATATCGAAAAGTCCATTTTCAAAATAAAATTTTTAAGCACGAAGTGTCAAGCACGTCAATTTTTGGACAAAAATTTATTTGACCAAATTTGTTAAAAAGAGTATATATTAACACATAACACTTTTAGAACAGAGAGATTTTATTAATATAACTGAATTTACAAATCTGAGTCTTATTAGGGTTTTGGGTTTTATAATGGGCGTATAGATTTGAATGCGTTATATTAATTGATTAGTAATAAACACCATATCGAATATCATGGGAGTATAGATATGGGGACGTTACATTTTAAATGATCGCATAATTGTTTTCTTGAGGGAAATCTTGGTTTTAATAAAAAAAATCGGTAAACTTGTAGTAAAGGCTAGGATGATGCAAAAACATAAGTTTGGTAGAAAATAGGAGAATTTTAAATATGAAAAAAAAGGAAAAAATCCCAAAAAAATGAGTAAACATAGTGACTAGTCTTGTTTTGTGGACTTTGTTACTTGAGTAAAACGCATGAGGGATGTCTCTACACCTAGTGCCCTAAATCCTAAACAGTTTGAGAGTCATTGGTTGAAGGCTCGCTAAGATAGCACTGAAAAGCCTAAGGGAATGAGACATTGCACAACCATGGGAAAATTAAAAAAATAATAATGGGAATGTGCTAATATCGACCTCTGTGAGCAAATAATAGAAGAAATAAATCCAGTATTGACTATGAATTTGGTGATTATGTAGTTTTTAGCAGAACTTAACTTGTGAATGAAGTTTCTCAAATTAAAATTGTGTCTTTTCCTCTAAGAAGCATATTATATAATGTATTTGAAGCTGTAGTTGATTTTAATGGTTGTTAAGCACACACCTACATCAAGTAATAAGTGAGGCTTTGATTTATAGATTGGTATAAGTTATTGAATCATATTGTTTGGATGTTCTATTTGAATCTATTGTTGATACCTCTGAGGCATATTTTTTTGATTTCATACTGATTGATGGCTGGATTTGTAGGCATATAGCTAGGATGCATTTTTATTTACATTGCTTGGGGACAAGCAAATGGTTAAGTTTGGGGGTATTTGATGAGTATATTTTATACCTATGAATTTGATATTATTAAACTTAATTTTTGCTATCTTTAAGTGTTTTTAGTATCTTTTTATGTGTTTATGTGTTTATTTCTTATAGGTTGGAGCTAGAGGGATAAATTGGTCATTTGGGAGAAGAAAAAGATCAAAAATCTTTAAAATTAGAGATGAGTGGCATTTTTGTAAATCGTGGTCTGGTCAAGCACCTAGGCACTTAGAAATGACACAGGTTGGCGCTTTAGGTGCTCATCTTGCGCTAAAGAGGGATTTTGCTAATCCGAGTTGGTTTTGGAAGCCAATTAGGAATCTTGATGAGGGTTTGGAACCAATACAAATAGGAGAAGACTTCAGAAAAGATAGATCACTCAATTTTTCAAGAGATTTGTAGAGAGATCAACGAAGAAAAACACGAAGGAGGATTGCAAGGGCTGAAGATCAAAGAGAGAGTATTGGAGCAAATTCAGAGTTTCTTCTTTTCTTCTTTAGTTTTATCTTTTGTATTTACTTGGGTTATTTGGATTATTAATCTGGATGATGTATTTCTTTATTATTATCATGAACTAAATTTTCATTAAGATTGCAACAGAACTTGCTATGTAGTTTAAATTAATCTTTCCATTGAATGAAAATTGGTTTTTATTAAGTTGTTTATTATATCATTTGCTTATTGATTAATTGTTTGGCCAGCAATTATTGTGATAATCTATATAAAATTGGAAGATGCAATATAGATTTAGATCTGGATATAACAACATTTGTTCATATAAGTTGATGAGGGTTAATATGATTAGTATGTAGGATAGGAATAAACCTATGTGTCTTTTGTATCCATTGAAATAATCTGTGCGTAAAACCCTAATTAACTTGATTCACATAGGAATATAGTGAGTTGATTAACTGGGGTGTTCCTTGTAATTATGCGTCTTAAAGATCGAATTTAGGAAGATTTGTTTCGTGTCTTTGGGAGAAGTGCGTGAGCACTATTAAGCATTCTTGGATAATGATTCATATTAATTAATTGATTTAAATGGGAAGTAAATTGATTTAAATGAAATAACAAGGGAAGTTGTAATCTTAACTTGTTAAATCTGCAGTTACTCTTGTGAAATTCTGATTTTAATTATTAGTTTTGTTAAGTTTAATTTTCAAATCACAAACAATTTTAAAATAGGATTAAATGCATTGGAATTAGTAATTGATAAATATTAGTGTATTTCCTCGTGGGAACGATATCCTTGTTTGCTGAATATTATGAATAAACGCATATACTTGAGTGTTAAATGCTATTAAGAAATTAGGAAACATAACTGAACTTTAATATATGATATATATATATAACATCTATAATTTTGCAACTGTGTTTCCTTTACATAAATAGATGTAATTAGAACTTTTAGTTTAGTTTGAGATCCTTGGGAAGTATACATCTGAGTGAGGGTATTGACATCATGGATTGTTCATGTTGTTGTTGATACTCTGGATTTCAGATAGATAGGTACTATCGATACGATAGTGTAATCCGCATGATATAGACTATACATTTGAGTGATGGTATTGGTAATATAGACTATTCAATTTTATTACTAGTACTCTAATTTTTGGATAGATAGATACTATTTGTGAGATATGGATCTATACATCCAAGTGAGGGTATCCAAACACAATAATAGTTCTCTAGGGAATTGGTATCTATTATGGGATCATCGTGAACTTTGGATCTATGGGAATTGTATCTTGTGATATTTTTATAGTAGGTCAGTTAGATATAAGCATAGAATCGGATCCGTGGGTGTATAGATTTGAATGTGTTATATTAATTGATTAGTTGTAAGCACCATATCGAATCCGGGGAGTGTAGATTTGGGGCGTTACAATGCCTAAGGATATTTGGTCTTTATGTTTTCGGTTTTGGGCCTATGAGAGGCTTCCTTGTCTTTGCCTTGTTACTACATTAGGTTTGGAGACCTATCCATAAGGGACGGAGATGGAATCACTCCACTCTTTTTACGAGGTTCCGAAGAAAGGGTTTACCCATTCTTGGATGCGATTGGAGTTGTTGACGGTAGATGTCATCACATGGGATCCCTACTCCGAGGACCATTTAACAATAGGCTTTGAGGGTGGCTTCCCAACTGGGATAGGGTGTGTATTATCCACCGTCGGATCCCTCTCCATACTGATGGAGGCTGGGAGCTCTATTTTAGAGAATGTGCTATCAGGAGCATCATAGGTAAGATTCGTGTTTAATTCTCTCCTCCTGCTAGATGACATTGGTCATTCTCTCAATTGATCACTGAGATTCCCCTGATGGGCTTGGATGGCTTTACTCTATCAGAGGGCCCTTACACTCAAGATACCTTCCATTACTGGTGGACTCCTTGCACTATTAGAGCTCAGACCTGTGCCACTCAGTTCATAGGCGATATATGGTTCTGGTGCATTATGATGACATCTTTGGATCGCTTGTGTTTAAGAGCCCACTCATTTAGTACAGATTGATAGCTTAGCCCAGAGGTTGGACTAGGCACACTTTTTCATCTGACGTTTGGGCAGAGATCCGTCAGAGGCATATTCTTTTGATCAGTCTAACTCTGGTGCTGGCCCCTCAGGTGGCCCATATTTTGATAGTT
The DNA here is from genome assembly GCA_020205605.1 of Panax ginseng. Taxonomy (NCBI): domain Eukaryota; kingdom Viridiplantae; phylum Streptophyta; class Magnoliopsida; order Apiales; family Araliaceae; genus Panax; species Panax ginseng. The sequence continues at coordinate 89,226,772 of CM035130.1, read as the reverse complement.
TTATTATAGTAGATCCCACTTTATATTGACCTGACATCCCTTCTGGAAGAGATTCAGTGACTCAAGAGGAGTTATAGCAGATGGATCGATTAGATGTTATGGACATCATAGATTTCTTTGGATACATTTCTCGTTATCTCTTTTGATAGGCCTCTATTAGATATTGGGCGGCTATGCCCCATTTCTCGTTATATCTTTTAATAGGCCTCTGTTAGATATTGGGCGGTTGTGCCTCATTTCCCTATAATTTTTATTTTTATGTGTATATAAAGATAATGTATTAGATGATGATGTATTTAGGAGTGTATATATAATGTTTTCTATTCCTTGCATCATATTATCATTTAGCATCGTTATTTATAATGATGCATGCATTATGTCATGGATATGCATTCACATAGGTGAGTTTAACATTGACTCCTGGATGGTCTTATGATACAGTTCTACAGATGTCTTCATCTATCGTTAGTCGAATTGAGCATACCCCACCCATACTAATAGCATCTTCTCTTAGATCATGGTATGATAGTTTGTCTCCATAAATTGGGTGAAAGTTGATCAGCTATTGAGGCATTCAATGACCCTTCTGACATTTAACGTACCCTTGGGCTTTGTAGAGGGCATGATATCTTATTGGATGCGAGAGAGATAGGTTTTTATATTTGATATCCATGAGTTGACTCCTACATTGGAGGAGTATAAGCGCTTCACTGATTTGCCCTTGGATCACCTTGTCTTGCTATAATGGCCATTGATGATATGAGAGCGGTAATTTATGACCCTAACAGGCATACGACGTAGAGTTATAATGGACAAGATTACCTTCGAGCATGTGGTGTCCTTGGATTTCTTGATTGACCGATTTGGATCATTGGGCAGCTATCTACGGCATTTAAAGGACTTCACCATTACTGAGGGTGAGTGCCAGGTTGCTCGTGTAGATATTCTATTTCTGCGACATGACCTATTTATACATACCGCTATATATGGATCATCTGGACATTGGCCTGATTATAGTAGTCTGTGCTCCCAGGGAGGGTTGTACTATCTTGCCCATGATATTGGCAGAGACCTTGAGGTCAGCCACATTTTGTCATTCCCATTCTGTGGGGATTTTCAAGGGGAGTGTCATCTTGTTGTATGTGTGGTTTATGACACATTTGAGACTGATGGCACCTTTAGATGTCATGGGTATTGCTTTACTCATGAGATAGCCATGTCTTAATCCTTTTAGTCGGCTGAGTGTATAGATGCAGCATCCTGGTTAGCTTTTCTGTCAGTGATCGAGGATCCATTTGCGATCTTTTCTTTTTCAGGACTCAGCTCTCCTTATAGCTTTATTAATCACGCTGTTAGCATTGACTATCTACCCCTAGCTGGTTTGAGAGGGGTGACCACGTATCATCTACTGGCTGTCATTGGACAGTTTGATCAGTTTCAGGATATCCACCCCTTTGACGGGGCATTGGGTCAGTCATTATCAGCTCAGTCTTTATCAGCAGATGACTTGACCAGGATTTATGATTGTTGGACTCATCGCAAGAAGGCTGACTTTTCGACTAGTCATCTGGGTCAATCTTTAGAGTATTACGCATGGTCGGAGGCGAGATATTGCATCGGCTATGGTTATTTACTCAGAGCCGAGTATTGATTCTGTTGATGAAGAGCCTGTGGAGGACCCTGATTCTCCCACCGAGGATGAGCTATTTGTTGGTTTGATAGCAGTAATAGTCAGTGATTCCCCTAGCCCTCCTGTTGCACCTCATGTATATTATTTAAAGTAGAGGATACATCTTATGACATTTGAGAGGGATCAGGCTAGGGCACTGATGTTTACAGTCCTTTCTGGCCCAGATGCCGCTTTTACTCAGAGGGATAAAGCCCGAGCTAGTTGGGATGCCGCTTTTGTTAAGCGGGATGATGCTCGAGCAGCTCAGGATGTTAGTTTTGTTGAGCAAGATAAGGCTCGAGCTACTAGGGATGCTTCTATTGCTGATAGTACTGCACTTAGATCCTACACGGCTAGCATTATTGCAGATATGAGTGCATGTATAATTGATCATAGTAGCACTGTGTTGATGGTTGTGGATCTTCTAGCTCGTATGGAGACCTTAGGGAAGGAGCTTATCGTTACACATTCATCCTCTGATAGGGACGCCATGTTGGACTTGTTAGCCCGTTTATATACAATTTTATAGACTAGCTTTTATTTTCCTGCACAGACTAGGTTAGCAATTTTTGTCATGCATATGATACATTGTATATATCGAATAGTATTATATGGTAAGGAAATATATTTTGATTCAATTCCCTTTTAGATATGTCTTGTCACTTACTTGATAATTACCATTTTCTTTATGACTTGTTATCTTGATGTATCGCAAACTCTTCCTTGATGGATTGACATTGAGATGTCCCAGGATCTCTCAGAATGGGTCATTGATCTCTAATGTATTGACCGTGAATTTTATACTCCTTATTAAATAAATATGTGATTTAGTTTTTAATGAGTTAGTTTTGTGAGTCTGTTTAAACCTTATGTGGTTATGGGAATTCATGAAATGATTAAAGGGAGTCACTAATAGTTTATTTAAATTAGTAGACTAAACCTAAGATTTTAATATCAAAGAATTGATAGGTTTTTTTTTATAATTAAATATTCAATTTATTTGAATATAGTGGCAGGATTTGAACATATTGATTCATTTCAATTATGGGTAATTAATTTGATAATTGTGTATAATTATGTGATAAATACACTCTTGAACTAGTAATATCACCACTATAGAAGTTAATTATATCATGTAAAACTTGTGTGGTGGTAGAAATTGGAATTGGCTTGAAGCTAAACCATTTTGGCACTGCCAGGGACCGGCGCAGCTACGCCCTCCCACCAGTACAAAATGGCATAGCTGCGCCAGTGGTTAATTTGGGAAAAGTTAGTTTGTACTATAGAAATGAAATGGAACATTAATGTAAGGTGTGACATGGATAAAATTGTATGATAAGAATACATTCAAATGATATAAAGTATCAAGTGGTACAATAAAATCATAAGTGATTTTAATATAGAAATGATTAAATATTTGTGGATTCCAGAAATTGGGTAAGGAAATACGTGTGTAAACTAGACAGATAATATTAAATAATGTTATGATATTGTTATGTGAATAGTAAAAATAATTATGAAGATACCTGGACAATAATACCTATTGTGTTATTTTATTGCATGTATTTAATGTACATGGATTATATGATGTGAGTACATAAATAATCCCTAAATTTTCCTTATATGGTAAGAATTGTACAATAAAATTTCATTTTTGGGAATTATAGTAACCAAACCAAGCATTAATTAACCAAATTCTGAGATTTTGTTCTTGTCCAAAATTGAGTGACCTCATAGTACATGAACAGTAACCTACACTCTATTACGTAACTTCCAAGTTGAACATTAGTGGCTAACATAGGTGATCATTACCAAGCCAATGGCTATGGAGATGGCTGGAAAATGGTAGGTGAACCACTCTTGATAAACCATTGTGTTTTACTTCAACACCATGGATTCTAAATTAATACCCAGTCCACCATTACTTTATAAATAACAGCTTCATTTCTCAATTTACGTTGTTGAAATTGTCTGTTGAAACTCTGAGAATTTGAATTTGATGGTGTGTTTTCCAAATAAGAGCCTAGCAATCTCAGTGGGAAGAAACTAAGTTTACTAAACTCTAAGAGGTATAAAAATCTTAACTTTTGTTCTTAGTTGGATTTTGTCAAATTCTTGAAATTACTTGAATTTCTCTGTCAATCAAAGTGAATTAGCATGCCATACTGTATTTATGAAGTATGTTTACATATATGAACTCTTAAATGATGAATTGGAACATGTTTAAACTAAAAGGAATCATAGTAGAATAAGGCTTTGTAAAAAGTGCAGTTGCTTCTTACAGTATAGTATGGCATAATTAGCGCCTATTTGTAATAAGGGTGCAACGCAATTGCATGCTTATACCCCAAAATCCATTACTAATTTTTTTTATACTATGTGAAGTGAAATTAGTGTTATGTCTTAAATACATACCTGAAAAGGAGTATAACATGATATGTAAAACTTTCTGACGTAGTATGAAGTAATCAACTTGGATTAGTAAGGATGTTTGTAACAAAACTTAAGGTTTTCAAAACTAACCTTGTGGAAAACTTATGTTCACAAGTTCTGAACCTAGTGTCTCATGTACATGACTGATTTAAAAACTAAATGAGCATGATACATGATTTATAGTGTCTTTGTCATGTTTAAATTTGTTAGCCTTGTGTTAGAGATTATTTTAAAACGAAAGCTTAGTATAATAAAGCTAATGAACATGAATGCTACAAGATATAGTTTCTGATCTTTAAAAGATGTTATCATAACTTAGTTACTTATGATAAAAGTTTTAAAGTTATCTTGCATGTGTTGAATTGCATCATTCATGTTAAAATGATTTCAAAGGCAACCTTGAATATGTTTTCAAACTTAAGTTACATTATGAGTACTTAGATGTTAAAGATTTAATATGTCATGTTATGTTTATTATATCTCCAAACCTGATTCATATGTGTTGGACATAATGACAATTTAATCAAACATGAGTGTAAAGCATGTTTCGAAGTGCTAAAACAATGCTAAATATGAATTTATCATATGAACAGTATAAGCATGTGTATTAAAATATTTTATGATCTCTATACAGACATATGGTAAGAGTTGTAAAGCATGATGATTAAATAACCTCTTTATGTTTTAATGACATGTAAATTGTAAGTTAAAACTTGTGGCAATGAACTCAAGAATGGTCACATACTATGTGAGAACCTCTAACACATATGTATGTTAAAGTATAAGTGTATTGGTATTTTAGAGTTGGATAGAAACAGGAAGTGCAAAGCTCAACCCCGAGTGCGGTTGGGGGACAGCCAAGTACTGCTAGAATCCCTAAATCCCTAACCTAGACCTAAAGCAATTGCTGCCATACATCTGTAATCATGAATAGTTTTTGATTTTTATCTCAAGTTTAAGGCATGCTTATATGATTACTTTAACTTGTAATATATGACCAATATGCTATGTAATGGGTTAAGAAGCATGCTATGTGATGATTTGATTCTTGTAAGTGTAGACTCGTATTAGTTTACACATACTAATTGAAAAGACCGACTTATTAATATTAGGTCATTTCAACGCAAGTTAATTAAAGCTAGAATTAAATTGTAGTGAAAAAACAGCAAGTTCCTAACCTTACTCTAATTTATATTGAGCAAGTCTCGAACTTCACTTTTTGGTTGTGCAAGTTCCTTAATTCTTACTCTTTTACTTGAACAAGTATCCAAACACTAATTTTATTCAGGTTGCAAGTTCCTAACTTACACAACTTTGAATTTTGTGAAAGTTTCCTATCCTTCTCATATTGTATTGACTAGGTTATTGTTGAATTGAAAGTTATTCATTTAAGCATGAACATTGTTTCCAAAGCACGCTATTAAGTGCTTTAATTACTTTACAATTATTCCACTTCGATATTATTGATATTCGCACTTAGTGCACTTGAGTTCGTGCAGTCTTGGACTTGTACATCATTTAAGGTTCTATAATTCTTGAACTGTGTCAGATAGAGTCTGAACCTTTGTTCGGTCAGACAAGTGTATGAAGTTTTATAAAAGCTATCCAAACCAATTGATGGTAAGGATTCTTAGACTAAAAGAACACCCCTTTTATGATAGAGGAGTACCCCAGGTATCTAATATAAATACAAAGAGAAAATTTAAATTTTATGCATATATATGGTGTACGCGAGGCTGATCCCCTCAAGTACTTATTTTGTAGACAGTAACCAAAGGGTCAATCAGCTATTGATTCCATCGGAGTTTTATAGTTCAAAGTCTACTTGACTATCAGTTATTCTAAAAGAAATCATTATCTTTGCTTCTAATATTCATATTGTTGAATCCTTCAGATATTCATATTGTTGAATTCATTGTCAGATATTTTCCATTCATCATGATATATCCTTATTGTTGTATTTAAACTTGTTGCTCATCCTTGCTATATCATGAATTATATTGCAGTTAAGCCCGAGACCTCAGGAAAAGACAAGGGTAAAGGAAAGATGTAGGATAGTTGCAAGGAGCAGACTTTACTTTATGCCTAGTTTAAATTACTATTATATAATATGAACCCTAATGATTATTTTAGGGTATGTTTGTAAGTTTGTATTAGGTTATCGAATCTTGGGACTAGTAACACCTTTTGAATGAACGACGTCGTTTATTATTTTCCGCATTTTAGTTATCGTATGTTGCTTAGAGGTGGATGTTAGTAATTTATTGTGACGATCGGACCGGGGTCAGAAGACCCGAATTCAGGGGTGACACAGGTTGGTATCAGAGCTGTAGATTATAAACGTTAGGAATGTGAAACCTAGGTTATAACCTTAGTAGAAAACTCTAGTAGAGTATGTACGTGATGGGATGAGGAAATCCATCGAGTTTTATTGTGATACTGAAGTTGTTTATTTAAATCAAAAATGATTCATAGACATCTTAAACTTCTTAATGCTGACATGTATAGCATATTACATAAAGCCTTATAGTTTTCTTCATTTCCTCAGATCATGCCGCCTAAGAGACTATCGCGAAACCAGAGGGAGGAAGGATCCGTTAACAATGGTGGAGGAGGAAATGTCTATCCAATGTAGACCTTCGTTAACCTGTCAACTGAGGCAATGCAAAATAGACCCTCGCCAGCAGCAGGACAGCCAAAACATCACTTAGCTAGATTTAAGGACTTTAAATTTATAGGACCACCGGAGTTCTGAAGAACCTTGGACCCAATTGAAGCCCAGACATGGATAGAAGAAATGGAGAAGGTGTTTGAGGTCACACGAGTGGCTGAAGCATAGAAGATGATTTTTTCCACTTTCATGATGAAGGGGGAAGTGAACTATTTGCGGAAAGCCAATAAGGGACGAGCAGACGAAGGAGTTATTTTTAGGGAAAGATTTAAGGAGCTATTCCTTGAGAATTACTTCTCAGAGAATACGCAACAGGATATGGAAGTTAAGTTTCTAGAATTGAAGCAAGGTAGTATGTCTATCGCAGAGTATGTGACAAAATTTAACGAGTTAGCCCGATTCACTTCACATCAGGTTGACACGGAGGCCAGGAAGGCAAGAAGATTTGAATTAGGACTAAAACCATGGGTGCAGAAAGCAGTGGTTGTATTAAAGATTAAGACTTGCTCTGATCTATTGGAAAGGGCTATCATTGATAAAGGAGGCAATGAAGCCATCGCTCGATTCAAACAAGAAAAGAAGACAGGTTAGGAAGGACATAAAGGGCGAAGCAGCGGAGGCAGCAACCCCAACAAGCATAAATGGATGGAGAGCCAATCCTCTGGAGGTAATAAGTCTGGGGGGAGGCCAAGAAAAGTATGAAGTGCAACAACTGTGGGAGGAATCACTCGAGGGAGTGCATGTAGGGAAAGAGTGTTTGTTATCGTTGCGAACAACCGGGGCACATGGCTCCTCAGTGTCCAAATAAGCAGAAGGGAGGATGTTTCTCGTGTGGAGCCATAGACCGTCAAATCAAGGACTGCCCGAAGAGAAAGGGCGATGCAGCTAACGACAACTACAACAACAACAACAATAATGAGCTGAACATTGGAGGGCCTGCCAGTCAAGGAAACAGAACAACGGCACGAACGCTCAACATGACAGTACAGGATGCGGTGCAGTCTAAGGACGTGGTGTTAGGTATCATTCCGATCAATAATATAGAGGCGTGCGTGTTCTTTAATTCGGGTGCTACCTGCTATTTTGTTTCCAAAGAATTTGCTAAACAGTTAGACTTACCCCTTGAGAGATTAGAACACCCTATAAACGTAGAAGTAGCAAACAAGGAAATTATCCCCGTAGAATACATTTATAAGAATTGTTATACTGAATTGCGAGGATTTAAGCTCAAAGTGGATTTGATACCAATTCGTTTAGGGGAATTCGATGTAATCCTTGGGATGGATTAGTTATCGGTTCACGGAGCAGTTATAGACTATAAGATGAATTGTGTACACCTTAAGACTCTAAATAAGTCGAAGGTGGTATTTTATGGTAGTAAATCGTCGAGACAATCTCATTTTCTAACGATGGTGCAAGTGCAGAGATTGCTTAGGAAGGGTTGTATAGGTTATTTGGCTCACGTAGTTGATACTCGACGAGTCGAGGGTGACTAAGTTAGATACCTATTGTAAGGGATTTCGTTGATGTCTTCCCAGACGAGATTATGGGATTTCCACCGGATAGAGAGATTGAGTTTGTTATTGATTTGGCACCAGGGACAACATAGGTATACAAAGAGCTGAATCGTATGGCACCGGTAGAGTTTAAAGAACTGATGGCTCAATTACAAGAGTTGTTAGATAAGGGATACATTTGACCTAGCGTATCACAGTGGGGAGAACCAATCTTATTCGTAAAGAAGAAAGATGGGTTGTTAAGACTTTATATCGACTACCGAGAGTTGAATAAGGTCACCATTAAGAACAAGTATCCATTGCCCAGGATAGACAATTTGTTTGATCCGTTGAAGGGGGTGAAGTACTTTTCAAATATTAACTTGAGCACCGGTTATCACCAACTGAAAGTGAGGCTGGAGACATTCCAAAGACGGCATTCAGAACTCGGTATGGACACTTTTAGTTTCTGGTAATGTCATTTGGATTGGAAAACGCGCCAGATTTATGGATTTGATGAACAGAGTGTTCAAACAGTATTTGGATAAGTTTGTTGTCGTATTCATCGATGAAATTCTAGTGTATTCAGAGATGGAGGAAGAACACGCCGAGCATCTTCGGATAGTGTTGGGGACATTAAGGAGGGAAAAGTTGTATGCAAAATTCTCCAAGTGTGAGTTTTGGTTGCAGAGAGTGCAGTTTTTGGGAAACGTTAACGACAAGAATGGTGTTTCAGTGGATCCTGCAAAGGTAGAAGTGGTTATCAATTGGGAGCAGCTGAAGACGCCGACAGAAATCAAGTGTTTCTTCGGATTGGCGGGATACTATTAAAGATTTATTCAAGAATTTTTGAAATTAGCATCGATGCTGACCAATCTTACCAGAAAGACAATGAAGTTCATTTGGATGGAGATGTGTGAAGAAAGTTTCCAAGAATTGAAGGAGAGGCTTAATCAAGCACCTCTGTTCGCCTTACCAGATAACACATGAGGGTTTATAGTGTATAGTGATGCGTCACACAAGGTTCTTGGTTGTGTACTGATGCAACACGGCAGGGTCATTGTGTACGCTTCACGTCAGTAGAAAGATTATGAGAAAAGATATCTGACTCGTGACCTGGAGTTAGCAGCGGTAGTTTTTGCCTTGAAGATTTGGAGGCATTATTTGTATGGTGAGAAGTGTGAGATATATACGGATCACAAGAGTCTGAAGTATATCTTCAAGCATAAAGAGTTAAACATGAGGCAGCGCTGATGGCTAGAATTGATTAAAGATTATGATTGTTAGATTCTGTACCATCTAGGCAAAGCAAATGTAGTGGCGAGATGCCTTGGCGTAGAAAAAAAGAGAAGTTATTAAAGTCGAACATTTAAGAAGAATTGGTGAAAGATTTTGAACAACTGTACTTGGAGATTAAGTATCCAATGGAAACCAACGAGCAATTATTTACAGTGACAGAGCCCGACTTTATTGGATAAGGTTAAACAGGCACAAAAAAAGGATGAAGATTGCAATAACATCAAGAAGCGATTGACTAAAGGTGATGAATTTAAATTTAAGATTGATAGCACTGGACTGCTAAGATTTGAAGGACGAATTTGGGTACCGTTAGTACCTGAACTGAGGGAAGAGATTTTGTAGGAAGCACACAGTAAGAGATACTCGATACACCCAGGAAGCATGAAGATGTACTAAGATTTGTGTCACTATTTCTGGTGGCCAAACATAAAGAGAGAGGTTACAGAATGCGTAAGTAGATGTCTAACTTGTCAGAGAATCAAGGCAGAGCACCAACGACCAAGTGGGTTATTACAACCACTAGAAATTACTGAGAATGGAAATGGGAGCACATAACAATAGATTTTGTGGTGGGACTTTTGAAATCTGAGAAAAGGCACGACGCCATATGGGTGATTGTAGATCGTCTTACTAAGTTGTTGTTCGGATAACCGATCACTAAACACGCTCAAGTATATGCGGTCTAACAAGTATTCCAGTGATAAGTAGAGTGTCGTACCCACGAGGAACTGTCACTAATATTTACCAAATACCGACTTTGTATCGCTAAAGTCTTATTCGAACAACAACAAATGAAAGAGTGATTAATCTAAGCATAACTAATTATCAAAGCAAGTAAATGGATAACGAATGGTAATTTAAGGAATAACAAGCTAAGGTTACAACTTCAGCCCACTCAGGCATTCTGTTGAACACCTGGCGTGCTATGCTTCATCAAACTAGCTACCCTTCTCTCTTTAGTCTTAAAGGTCAGGACAATTTGTCGACCGAGAGCACACAAGTGCTCATACACCTCTATCGAGGTATGTACAAACATATCTTTTCCAGTTCCACCCGATAGGGAATAGAACAGAAAAGAACGCCCAAGCTATATACCATCCTACATATGTCTATGCAAATTGATCAGAACAAGGATTTAAGCTTAAGCTCTCTATTAGGTCGCACATGGTGCCCAGATATATGTCTATTCTACGCACAACTTGTACAGTCGAAACCCACAATCACATATCAATATATTCAGGTGTAAATCTACAATTCTTCTGTCGATATCATGTAAATTACCAAAATCATCACTAATGTCTTAGTGAGAATCATTAAGCATCAATATATCGAACCAAATCATATGATGCCAACCAAAGAGATAAGACAGTCAATTTAAATAACAAATGGTTCCATTATAACCTTAGAGCAAATATTCAGTTCATAGCTATTGAATAAAATACAAGTAGCAATAAAGACAACAATTATGGATTACAAAATCAGAGAAAATAAATAGATAAGAAGAAACTCTAGCAAGGCCCTTCAATCTCTAAGCATTACCTTTCGTCAATCAAGCTCCCGATCTCGTGTAGCTCATTGCTCTTGATGCTCCAAAGAAAAACCCAAACTTCTCCCTAATCTAGTTAATCTATATTTACAAACATCTATCTAAGAGAGGAAGAGAAATTACAAGAGAAATAAACTCCTAATCTAAAAATACTCTCTAGATCTCTTCTCTCTCTCTATTCTATGCTATATGTGTTATTTTTTTCTCCCTCCTCTTTCTGCTTTATAACAGGCTCCCTTTCTTTGCTAGGTCAAAAATCACTTCTCTCTGCCTGGGCACCGAAGGTGGCGCCGCGACGCGGGCCCCCAAGCTTTAGATGGAGCTGCGATGCCATATTAAAATATGGGATTTGAGCTCATGCGCTATATATGAAAGCAAAAAAGGAGTAATGGCAATAACATGCCGTTGGTGTTGATGTCATCAAAGTTAGAGGTGGTATGGCATGATGCGACTTTAAGTCGGGTCTCTGTAATGGCTCCCCGACTATCACTGGCATCCTATAAAACAAGGATACAACATCGAAGACTACAATAAAATATATCCATTGATGAAATGAAATAATATTTTATTATATATAACACATACTCGATGAATTTCCACAATCCATCTCCTAACATACTCCGTAAGAGTTTTCTACTAAGGTTATAACCTAGGTTTCGCATTCCTAATGTTTATAACCTGCAGCTATGATACCAACCTGTGACGCCCCCAAATCCAGGTTCTCTAACCTCAGATTCAGTGCTCATGATCCTATCATCATCATAAGCATTCTATAACTATTTCGAAATAATAAACATACATTGTTCATTATACAAAAGTCTCAAAACATGGTCCCAAGGTCTCTCTAACCTTAACTTTAAATACACCATTTATAATACAAATAGTTTACTCAAGAAATTCCATTAGATAATAACTAATTTAACATTCATTCTAAAATTACTCACGGATCTTGCCTTGCCTTGTCCTTCGCATTAGATCCTTGCTTAACTCGAAAATAGAGGTCATGATATAGCAAGAGTAAGAAACTAATTTGCTTCACAAGTTTATAAAGACAAAGGATATATATCATGACTTAGAAAGAAATATTGCCTTCAATGTTCAACAATAATATAAGATTGTGAAGGAACATGAATTAATAATCAACAATTGAATATTCGATAATTGAATAACATGAATCGAGTGGTTTTGAATAACCATGAACATTTGCCAAGGTGCTCGATGATTTAAATTGGACCTTTTAAAAAGTTTTGGTATTCAAGGGATCGACCTTTTCATACCGTGATTTATGCATAAACACTTAATAATCCGACATTGATATCATGCCTTAATCAAATTTGTTCATTTCTCGATCAAGAGTTCTTACCATATCAATTAATAAAACAGGTTATTTAAAATCCATTTGATTTAACAAATTTAGACATGCTTGATCTAGGCGATACAATTAGCATAGATCTATCCCATAAACAGATTCATAAATGAAGAACTTTAATTTAATTCACGGTTCAATGGCGGTAGAAGCGGAATTCAATTGCACAAAGTGCAATTTCAATAATCAATAAATCGTGAATAATCATCAATAATTATTCACTAATATGCTTTGAAAATAATAACTCAAGTTGAGTTAGGAAACTTGCCTCGATCGTCGGAGTTACTGACTACGAAATAAATTTCTATCCACTATGTAGTTAAATTATCTTCCTTTGAGAGACATATAATTAGTCTTTCAATTAGTCAACGATAACATCAGATTATGTAATCACATAGATATCATACATTACAATAAGTTCTTATAAACATTATCATGCCTAGATAGTGTTATTATTAATTAACGACTACCTTTAATTCACATAATATTATTAACTTAGATAATATTAATTCACCTTCTAGTATTATTGGTTCACTAATAATACTTTAAATCATTACCAACATTTTATTCACTTACTAATATTATTAATCATTTAATAATATTTTATCCCTTTACTAATATTATTAATCATTTAATAATATTTTATTCACTTACTAATATTATTAATCATTTAATAATATTTTATTCACTTACTAATATTTTTAATCATTTAATAATATTTTATTTAATCTCGAATATTATTATTTAATAATAATACTCTAATCTAATATTTTTATTTTACATAACAACATCATATTATAATATTATTAGTATTATAATAATATTCCAATGATTTATTAAATTAATAAACAATTTATTCTAATTGTTCATCCTTTAATAACCTCTTATTTAATATCCATAAAAGGTCATAAGTAATATTTATTATTATAAATTACCAAAATGCCCTAAGATAGTCATGATATAATATATTATGAGCATTCAAGCATAAAAATCATATTTTTCTCATTAAAGGCATCATTTATTTAACTATTTATTTCCTTTTATTCATAACCTAATCATTTTAGGAAAAATAGCAAACTGATTCCAAAAATTCTCAGCTTCACGGATTTTAACAGAATATGAACCAATAATGATCCTCTAATTTTCTAGAATTTTAGAAAATGATTTACTATTTTTAGAGTGTCCAAAACACTCGGATCTTGCTCTATTTTTCATAAATTGAGTTTTACTCGAAACATCTGAAATTTTCAGGGTATGCTCTCTTAACATATATGAAGCTACTGTAAAAATTTGGAATTTTCCGTGTGTATACGGTGAGATATTTAGTAGGATAATATTTATGGAGTCCTTTACGGAAATAGTCATTATGCACAATATATAACTCAAACGTGTCCGTTCTTTTCTCTGGCGTAGATAACTTCATAAGGTACCTCTGTAATATTTTTCCAGATTTTTACAAGACAAGGAACTGACCGAAACAGCCTCATGAAAAACAAGTCAAGAGCTGATTTAGAGTTTCAAAGCTTTAGCATATAAAGTGGACTGTTTTTGGAAAAATAATCTTAAAGGTTTCAAAACTTACTAGATTTGTGATCTACCACTTGGGTTTACTAGATAACTCATGTATCTAGCACCCCTTTGACGGATCATAATTCCAAGTTGTAGAACTTGAGTTACACAAGATTTAGTGGAAGAAAAACAAGAGTTTTCACCCTTGGAGAACATATGCTCATTTTCTTCCTCTAAGCCTTAGATCCAACACTCAAGATACTTAGTTCCATGCATGATGGTATGTATAACTAGTGTATCTTGAGTAGTTGTATATAACCCCATCAAAACTCAAGTTATCAAAACAAGGTAAGAGAAGAAGATGAAGGTACATTATACCTTGACTTAGTGGCTACCTTCCTTGATTTTCCAAAGTAACTAATAAACTTAGGGGCATAAACAACTAGCACTCCTATATTTTTTTCTTTCTATGGATGAAATTCTCTCTTTCTTTTCTCTCTTTGAAGTTGGCTAGCTTGGGAGCAAGAGATAGAAGAAGAAGATGAAGAAGATGGAGAGAAAATGAAATGTTGGAATACTGAATGAAGTGTTGGAAGAATGAGATGTGCATTCAAAATGTAATGGGCAATTCATTATTAATTCTCCCACAATCATTTTGTTGCCCATTAGGTAAAACACTTTGTATTATTACTTACCTTAGGTTAAACATGATTAAATGTGCATAATGGAGTGGCAACCAATGGGAGCCTTACAACATTGTCCTTATGTTTAATCATGTCTACTAATGGACAAGCTAGATTAATTAATCCACTTAGGATCCTCATAATATCCACCATTTAGCTTTTATTTTAAATGCCCAATTTTGATTAATCAAATGTCTAGAATACCCCCAATCAAGTGGGCTAAGTATTGGATTACATTTTATTTTCCTTGGGCTTTTCTTTTAATTGATTTGGGCTAGATAAAAACATAGTCCAACAATTTTAATAATGTTACCCAATTTGATAATTTAGGGCTTTCATCTCCAATCATATGAAGTTTAATTACTTATACATATGATTTTATCTCATAACCTAATTAGATTTACAAGAATTAGGTTTAAAATTATTAGTCACTTGAAATACTAAGTTTACCCACTTAAGTTAGTATACATATAAAATACTAACTTTTTAGGTGTTACCATAACCCTTAGGTTATTTAATATCCTTACCTAATGTATAATTAGGTCACAAGGCTTTCATTTTAATGAAATCCATAAATGTATGTATCCATATATAACATAAAGTAAAAAAATGTACATACATACATGGTGACTTAAAATTCAAGGTTATTACAACTGGAGCCATGCTCAGTCGCTTCTTGAACTCTTGGAAGCTTTCATCACATTTGTCTATCCAAACGTATTACACTGTCTTTTGAGTTAAATTGGTTAATTGGGTTGCTATTTTTGAAAAATCATTTATAAACCGTCGATAATAACCCGCTAAACCGAGAAAACTTCTTAATTCTGTTGGAGTTGTTGGTTGTTCCCAATTCACAACCGTTTCGATCTTAGTTGGATCTACTGATATTCCATTCTTGTCAATTAAATGACCTAAAATTGAACTCTTTTTAACTAGAATTCTCACTTGGAGAACTTTGCCTAAAGTTATTCCTTTCGTAATATCTCCAAAATGACCCTCAAGTGTTCAGTATGCTCTTCCCGTGTTTTAGAGTATACCAGAATATCGTCGATAAATACTACAACAAATTTTTCCAAGCATGGTTTAAACACTCGATTCATCAAATCCATAAATGCTACCGGTGCATTTGTCAACCCAAAAGACATGACAAGAAACTCATAATGTCCATAGTGTGTCCTAAACGTTGTTTTCAGCACATCTTCCTTTCTTACCTTTAATTAATGATAACCTGTTCTAAGGTCAATCTTTGAAAAGTGTTCGGCCCCTTTTAATTGGTCAAACAAATCATCTATCCTTGGTAAAGGATATTTATTCCTAATGGTTAATTTATTTAATTCTCTATAATCTATACATAACCTCATGGTTCCATCCTTCTTCTTTACAAACAACACTGGTGCTCCCCAAGGTGAAACACTAGGTTGTGTGTACTTTTTTTCTAAGAGTTCCTGTAATTATATAAGTAACTCTTTCAGTTCTACAAGTGCTATTCTGTAAGGTGCCTTAGAAACTGTTGTCGTTCCCAGTGCAAGATCAATGACAAACTCAATTTCCCTATCTGGCGGTAAACCTGATAAGTCATCCAGAAATATATTGGGAAAATCCTTAACTACAGGTATTTGATATAGTTTTACTCCTTCCTGTCAAGTATCAACTATATAAGCCAAATATCTTGAACAACCATTTCTAAGTAACCTTTTCTGCCTGAGTTATGGTCAAGCATCGAGATTGCTTAGGTGAACAACTTCAGTTGAACACTTCCTTTGACTTTGATGTAGTTAAAAGGTTTATATATTTTTGATGACAATTAATCATCACGTTATGGTTAACTAAAAAATCTATTCCTAAGATTACATCAAATTCTCCCAGCTGAATTGGTATAAGATCTACCAGAAAATTGTGTCCATTTATCTCCACACTACAGTTCCTATATATGGTCTTAACCAAAATCTTTTCGTTGTTTGCAATTTCTACACAAAATAGTTTGTCTAAATTTTTACATGGTATACTCAGGTTTATAGAAAATCTATTAGACACAAAGGAACAAGTAGCACCAGAATCGAATAACACATATGCATTTAAAGTGTTGATAGGGATGATACCTGTCACCACGTCCTATGAAGCAACAACATCCCTCACTGACATATTAAATGTTCTCGCGGTTGGTCGATTCTGAACTCCAACTGCAGCTACTATTGACTGATTATTGTTATTCTCTGGTACTCTATTCCCATTTCATCCCTGGTTCTTGGGTTTTGGACAATTCCTTGCAAAATGATCTGACGAACCACAATTGAAACACTAATTTTTATTAGGGAGAGGACACTGTGGAGAAAGATGTCCCATTTGTCCATAATTGTAAAATTTACTTTTAAAACATACCCCTTTATGTTTTCCTCCACAGGTAGAACAAGGTTTAATAAGGTAATACCTTCAGTGAAGGTGTTATGGAGAAACCACAATACTGAAGAAGCAACGTGGGAGCTCGAAAGTAAAATGAAGGAAGATTTTCCTCATTTGTTTATGTAATTATAAGCTAAGATTCGGGGATGAGAATCCTTATAAGGGGAGAGAGAATAACGCTTGAGAAAATCGGATTTTTATGACAATTAAATTTTTATTTGATTATGTGAATTAAATGAATTTAATTGATTTATTATGTGAGTAAGCTATGTGAAGGTCGTTCTATGACCTAGAATGTGTTTATATGGTTAGTAATCTGGCTACGTGCTAGAATTAATTGTTCCGAATTTTCAAGACGAAAATAAATGTTTTCCGAGAAATTTTTGTAAAAATACTATTCATCTGTTTCTGTTCGGGGAATTATTTTGAAATTCTGAGAAACGCGTAATGATAGAATACGGAGAGAATACGTAAATTGTATGTATAGAATACGAAGTATAATATGATTATAATACGAGTAGTATACGGAGAGAATACGTAAATTGTATGTATAGAATACGATTCGTATTATAGAATTAAGTTAAGTCTTAATGTTAATTCATTTGAGTTGGTTTATAATTAGCCCAATTATTTGAATGAGCAAGCCCAAGGGATTAATTGGTTAAGTCAAGTCAAGGCCCAATGTTAATTTAGTTAAGCCCAATTCACGAAAACCAAACCGTGGATCGAACCAGTGGGTCATCGAATGGGTAGAACCCATGGGGCAACCCATGGGATGAACCATGGCATGGGTGGGTAGGCCACCTTGGTGTGCAAGCCAAGAATAAGGCTTGGTCACCAAGTATTTTACTTGGTGACCAAGAGTGAATAGTAAGGAGGTGATGGTAGTTTGTCTAAATTACCCTCCATTCTAGTTTCCTATAAATAAGAAGGCAAGGTTGGCCATTTGAGAGTTTTTCAATTGCCTAACCTAGATTATTTGAGAGAGAAAGAGAGCTAGACTACACACAACATATATTTTGGAAGATTAGACTTAGAGTTTTCAAGAGATTCGTAAGAGTTCTTGAGGTAATAATCCTTATCTTTCATTTTCATCTCGTTTGATTTTCTTTTATCTTGGAGGATCATAAAATGGGTGGTATATGTCTTGTATAGTGGATTAAAGACGACTTACCATAGATTCAATCTCTATAAGCCTGCGATCGTAGGAATCATAAGGTTCGATATAGTTTTAAACCATGAAAATATTATTTGTTGAGAACGATTATTTTTAAAAGATTGAACTCCATTAATACGTTATATGTATCTTGCTTGGTTAGGATGTAGATATAAAATCCATAGAGTATTCCATGTGATTTGGCTTAGAGAACCATAGTAACGAAGTTATGGTGAATTTTATGTAATTAGACGTTAAACGTCGAAAACGTTGAAATTTTGGATTGGAGGTCGAAAGTTGATGTGAGACTTGAAAACATTGTTTCTCAATGACAACACGTGAGATAGGGTAATTAAGAGTTGTGGGTTCGAGAATCGTTGGATTCTGACTTAAAACGAAGAAAACGAGCATTAAACGCTCATTAACGTTTACGAATGTCTAGAAATGGAACTTAATAGTTAATTTTGAGTTATTGGATTCGAAAGTGTTGAATTCTTATATGAACGCGTAGAGTATGTCATTTATGACGTGTAGGCTTTTGAACGGACAAAATCAGGCTTATAACGAAGAAGTTATGAGCCCGGGAATTTCACAAAATTTTTTAAAATTGTTGAAGTTACGATGCTCGAGGATGCAGTGCCGAGGCGCCAGATGTAGTGTTAAAAGCTGCGCCGCAATGCTAGCACAGTGTATTTGGCCACTGCTAAATGGCGTCGTTGAACGCCATTTATTCAGCCATGTGCATGCAGGCCAAAGCCTTGCCTTGCTAAGCGGCGGCACACGGCCTTGGGCCTAGTACTAGGATGGTCGTCGTCATGACTCGAGTGTTAGGCTTTTGATATTGACTTAGGTTTTGAACTTCAATTGTTCAGGGACCTATAGGGGTAATGTTTGTATATTTCATAAGTGTATTAAAGCTATTCCTATACTACATATACTAAGGTATATGGTATTGAACTTAGGAATTGAATGCATGTTAATGAGTTATGAATGATGAACGAGGTTGGTACTTTATCAATAATGTTCGAGTCCAGTTAATAACATCAGTTTAGTAATGAGTCGGGATGAAGGGTAATGAGTCGAGTTGACTTTATTATTAATATTAAGTTAACTAAGACATAGAAGAGAAAGAAGTTGGTAAAATAATGTGAACATTTGTTTGTTAGCTAATTATAGTGTGCTATGTGAATATATCATGTAGATTCTATAAAGGTTGTGGTCAATCGATTAAGTTATTTGAAGACGCTAAAAGGAAAGTTTTCTTAACACTTGTCTAACTTCCAAGTTAGCCAAGTTTTATGTGATTCGTTGAACTGAATTGCACGATTGGTTTTAAAGAAAGGGGAAATGCCTGATTTTAACTCGTCTAGATTGTTCGTAAGATATAGATTGATTATGATTCATATCTTTCTATATAGAAATGTTAACGCTATCCTATGCCAAGTAATTAGTACGGACGTGATGGTAAGGTTTGTCTATGAACAAACAAAAGTATTTTTCATCGATTATTCGATGGGCACGCGAGTTTGCCAAAAATATTAAACGTAAATACATTTAATGAATGAGTGTTGATCAACATAGAGTACAATAGGCTGATCACCTAGAAGTGCTCGTAAGTAATGCGGACATAACAGCCTTAGTGCTGTGAAATCCTTTTCAAGTATGAAAACTGAAAGTTACTGTTCATGGTCTATCGACCAGTTTAGAATTCCTAATCTATTCTATACTTTGGGAATTGATGTTATGAACTATTAAAGTATTATTGTTTCATGATACTTTATAACTATTGTTCAGTTATGTCGGAATTGTTATATAATTCACGAATGTGGTATTACTGTTATCCTTTATTTAACTTGTTGAGTTGTCATGCTCACTTCTTGCGTGAATTATATAACTGCAGTTAAGGATGAACGTCCTTAGAATGCTAAGAGAGATCAGGGCAAAGCTAAGATGGATGCTTAGCCATTGTGTAATAGATTAGTATGTTTGTATGTATTATTACATTATGAACAACTAACGATGTAATCGGTTATGAACCTGGGAAGGATTATACTTTGATTGTAATAAGAAGATAGTAATTACATTCATTTGGTTGTATTTCAATGGAATGATTGTATGGATATTAGTATAGTGGAGCACCATATGTCGAGTTGGAAGATACTCGAATTTGGGGGCGTCACATATAGGCTTAGAGAATTCATTGGTTTGGCTAAAGGATGTGTTTCTATTCATAGACTTAAGCAACTTAGGTTTTTTAGTTTTTTTCACCTATTTGCCTCCCTAAATATCTGATGCTAAGTTACTTGTGTTGCTTAGGGTTTGTTATTAGCTCATGTGCAACCTTAAAACTTGGTTTGGTGACTCCTAACCTACTTGTGAGCTAGTTAGGTTAGATTAGTAGCTTAATTATGCCCTAATCCTCACTAATCTTGATTAGGGTTTTGTTTTTAATGATTATGGTTACTTAATGATGTTTATTAGTACCTAATTAAAGTTTAGTAATCCTGATTAGGTGTTAGGATAACCTAATTAGGGTTTAGTTTAGCTAATTAGGGTTAGGGTTTACAAATTAGGGTTAAGGTTTATAATCTAGGGTTCTTAACCTAGATTTTACACAAATCCTAATAAGCGCGACAAAGCGTCTTGTCAGTGTAAGTACGACAAAGCAGCTTGTCAAAAAAAATATATCGAAAAGTCCATTTTCAAAATAAAATTTTTAAGCACGAAGTGTCAAGCACGTCAATTTTTGGACAAAAATTTATTTGACCAAATTTGTTAAAAAGAGTATATATTAACACATAACACTTTTAGAACAGAGAGATTTTATTAATATAACTGAATTTACAAATCTGAGTCTTATTAGGGTTTTGGGTTTTATAATGGGCGTATAGATTTGAATGCGTTATATTAATTGATTAGTAATAAACACCATATCGAATATCATGGGAGTATAGATATGGGGACATTACATTTTAAATGATCGCATAATTGTTTTCTTGAGGGAAATCTTGGTTTTAATAAAAAAAATCGGTAAACTTGTAGTAAAGGCTAGGATGATGCAAAAACATAAGTTTGGTAGAAAATAGGAGAATTTTAAATATGAAAAAAAAGAAAAAAATCCCAAAAAAAATGAGTAAACATAGTGACTAGTCTTGTTTTGTGGACTTTGTTACTTGAGTAAGTACGCCCAAGGGGATGTCTCTACACCTAGTGCCCTAAATCCTGAACAGTTTGAGAGTCATTGGTTGAAGGCTCGCTAAGGTAGCACTGAAAAGCCTAAGGGAATGAGACATTGCACAACCATGGGAAAATTAAAAAAATAATAATGGGAATGTGCTAATATCGACCTCGTGAGCAAATAATAGAAGAAATAAATCCCGTATTGACTATGAATTTGGTGATTATGTAGTTTTAGCAGGAACTTAACTTGTGAATGAAGTTTCTCAAATTAAAATTGTGTCTTTTCCTCTAAGAAGCATATTATATAATGTATTTGAACTGTAGTTGATTTTAATGGTTGTTAAGCACACACCCTACATTAGTAATAGCAGGCTTTGATTTATAGATTGGTATAAGTTATTGAATCATATTGTTTGGATGTTCTATTTGAATCTATTGTTGATACCTCTGAGGCATATTTTTTTGATTTCATACTGATTGATGGCTGGATTTGTAGGCATATAGCTAGGATGCATTTTTATTTACATTGCTTGGGGACAAGCAAATGTTAAGTTTGGGGGTATTTGATGAGTATATTTTATACCTATGAATTTGATATTATTAAACTTAATTTTTGCTATCTTTAAGTGTTTTTAGTATATTTTTATGTGTTTATGTGTTTATTTCTTATAGGTTGGAGCTAGAGGGATAAATTGGTCATTTGGGAGAAGAAAAAGATCAAAAATCTTTAAAATTAGAGATGAGTGGCATTTTTGTAAATACGTGGTCCTGGTCAAGCACCTAGGCACTTAGAAATGACCTGGGTTGAGCGCCTAGGTGCTCATGCGCGGCTAAAGAGGGATTTTGCTAATGCCGAGTTGGTTTTGGAAGCCAATTAGGAATCTTGATGAGGGCTGGAACCAATACAAATAGGAGAAGACTTCAAAAAAGATAGATCACTCAATTTTTCAAGAGATTTGTAGAGAGATCAACGAAGAAAAACACGAAGGAGGATTGCAAGGGCTGAAGATCAAAGAGAGAGTATTGGAGCAAATTCAGAGTTTCTTCTTTTCTTCTTTAGTTTTATCTTTTGTAATTACTTGGGTTATTTGGATTATTAATCTGGATGATGTATTTCTTTATTATTATCATGAACTAAATTTTCATTAAGATTGCAACAGAACTTGCTATGTAGTTTAAATTAATCTTTCCATTGAATGAAAATTGGTTTTTATTAAGTTGTTTATTATATCATTTGCTTATTGATTAATTGTTTGCCAAAGCGCAATTATTGTGATAATCTATATAAAATTGGAAGATGCAATATAGATTTAGATCTGGATATAACAACATTTGTTCATATAAGTTGATGAGGGTTAATATGATTAGTATGTAGGATAGGAATAAACCTATGTGTCTTTTGTATCCATTGAAATAATCTATGCGTAAAACCCTAATTAACTTGATTCACATAGGAATATAGTGAGTTGATTAACTGGGGTGTTCCTTGTAATTATGCGTCTTAAAGATCGAATTTAGGAAGATTTGTTTTTCGTGTCTTTGGGAGAAGTGCGTGTGAGCACTATTAAGCATTCTTGGATAATGATTCATATTAATTAATTGATTTAAATGGGAAGTAAATTGATTTAAATGAAATAACAAGGGAAGTTGTAATCTTAACTTGTTAAATCTGCAGTTACTCTTGTGAAATTCTGATTTTAATTATTAGTTTTGTTAAGTTTAATTTTCAAATCACAAACAATTTTAAAATAGGATTAAATGCATTGGAATTAGTAATTGATAAATATTAGTGTATTTCCTCGTGGGAACGATATCCTTGTTTGCTGAATATTATGAACAAACGCATATACTTGAGTGTTAAATGCTATTAAGAAATTAGGAAACATAACTGAACTTTAATATATGATATATATATATATATAACATCTATAATTTTGCAACTGTGTTTCCTTTACATAAATAGATGTAATTAGAACTTTTAGTTTAGTTTGAGATCCTTGGGAAGTATACATCTGAGTGAGGGTATTGACATCATGGATTGTTCATGTTGTTGTTGATACTCTGGATTTCAGATAGATAGGTACTATCGATACGATAGTGTAATCCGCATGATATAGACTATACATTTGAGTGATGGTATTGGTAATATAGACTGTTCAATTTTATTACTAGTACTCTAATTTTTGGATAGATAGATACTATTTGTAGATACAGTCTATACATCCAAGTGAGGGTATCCAAACACAATAATAGTTCTCTAGGGAATTGGTATCTATTATGGGATACTGTGAACTTTGGATCTATGGGAATTGTATCTTGTGATATTTTTATAGTAGGTAAGTTAGATATAAGCATAGAATCGGATCCCGTGGGTGTATAGATTTGAATGTGTTATATTAATTGATTAGTTGTAAGCACCATATCGAATACCGTGGGAGTGTAGATTTGGGGGCGTTACAATGCCTAAGGATATTTGGTCTTTATGTTTTCAGTTTTGGGCCTATGAGAGGCTTCCTTGTCTTTGCCTTGTTACTACATTAGGTTTGGAGACCTATCCATAAGGACGGAGATGGAATCACTCCACTCTTTCTGAGGTTCCAGTAGCAAAGGGGTTTACCCATTCTTGGATGCAGTTGGAGTTGTTGACAGCCGATGTCATCACATGGGATCCCTACTCCGAGGACCATTTAACAATAGGCTTTGAGGGTGGCTTCCCAACTGGGATAGGGTGTGTATTATCCACCCGTCGGATCCCTCTCCATACTGATGGAGGCTGGGAGCTCTATTTTAGAGAATGTGCTATCAGGAGCATCATAGGTAAGATTCGTGTTTAATTCTCTCCTCCTGCTAGATGACATTGGTCATTCTCTCAATTGATCACTGAGATTCCCCTGATGGGCTTGGATGGCTTTACTCTATCAGAGGGCCCTTACACTCAAGATACCTTCCATTACTGGTGGACTCCTTGCACTATTAGAGCTCAGACCTGTGCCACTCAGTTCATGGGCGATATGGTTCCTGGGTCTGTTATGATGACATACTGGATCGCTTGTGTTTAAGAGCCCACTCATTTAGTACAGATTGATAGCTTAGCCCAGAGGTTGGACTAGGCACACTTTTTCATCTGACGTTTGGGCAGAGATCCGTCAGAGGCATATTCTTTTGATCAGTCTAACTCTGGTGCTGGCCCCTCAGGTGGCCCATATTTTGATAGTTTTATTATAGTAGATCCCCTTTATATTGACCTGACATCCCTTCTGGAAGAGATTCAGTGACTCAA
This sequence comes from Panax ginseng, assembly GCA_020205605.1. Taxonomy (NCBI): domain Eukaryota; kingdom Viridiplantae; phylum Streptophyta; class Magnoliopsida; order Apiales; family Araliaceae; genus Panax; species Panax ginseng. Next base: position 89,202,084 of record CM035130.1, on the reverse strand, counting down.
GAGGAGTTATAGCAGATGGATCGATTAGATGTTATGGACATCATAGATTTCTTTGGATACATTTCTCTTTATCTCTTTTGATAGGCCTCTATTAGATATTGGGTGGCTATACTTGCCCATTTCTCGTTATATCTTTTAATAGGCCCTCTGTTAGATATTGGGTGGTTGTGCCTCATTTCCTATAATTTTATATTTATGTGTATATAAAGATAATGTATTAGATGATGATGTATTTAGGAGTGTATATATAATGTTTTCTATTCCTTGCATCATATTATCATTTAGCATCGTTATTTATAATGATGCATGCATTATATCATGGATATGCATTCACATAGGTGAGTTTAACATTGACTCTGGATGGTCTTATGATCACGATTCTCTGAGATGTCTTCATCTATCGTTAGTCGAATTGAGCATACCCCACCCATACTAATAGCATCTTCTCTTAGATCATGGTATGATAGTTTGTCTCCATAAATTGGGTGAAAGTTGATCAGCTATTGAGGCATTCAATGACCCTTCTGACATTTAACGTACCCTTGGGCTTTGTAGAGGGCATGATATCTTATTGGATGCGAGAGAGATAGGTTTTTATATTTGATATCCATGAGTTGACTCCTACATTGGAGGAGTATAAGCGCTTCACTGATTTGCCCTTGGATCAGCCTTGTGCTATAATGGCCATTGATGATATGAGACGGTAATTTATGACCCTAACAGGCATACGACGTAGAGTTATAATGGACAAGATTACCTTCGAGCATGTGGTGTCCTTGGATTTCTTGATTGACCGATTTGGATCATTGGGCAGCTATCTACGGCATTTAAAGGACTTCACCATTACTGAGGGTGAGTGCCAGGTTGCTCGTGTAGATATTCTATTGATCTGCGACATGACCTATTTATACATACCGCTATATATGGATCATCTGGACATTGGCCTGATTATAGTAGTCTGTGCTCCCAGGGAGGGTTGTACTATCTTGCCCATGATATTGGCAGAGACCTTGAGGTCAGCCACATTTTGTCATTCCCATTCTGTGGGGGTTTTCAAGGGGAGTGTCATCTTGTTGTATGTGTGGTTTATGACACATTTGAGACTGATGGCACCTTTAGATGTCATGGGTATTGCTTTACTCATGAGATAGCCATGTCTTAATCCTTTTAGTAAATTCGGCTGAGTGTATAGATGCAGCATCCTGGTTAGCTTTTCTGTCAGTGATCGAGGATCCATTTGCGATCTTTTCTTTTTCAGGACTCAGCTCTCCTTATAGCTTTATTAATCACGCTGTTAGCATTGACTATCTACCCCTAGCTGGTTTGAGAGGGGTGACCACGTATCATCTTCTTGGTTGTCATTGGACGTTTTGATCGTTTTAAGGATATCCACCCCTTTGACGGGGCATTGGGTCAGTCATTATCAGCTCAGTCTTTATCAGCAGATGACTTGACCAGGATTTATGATTGTTGGACTCATCGCAAGAAGGCTGACTTTTCGACTAGTCATCTGGGTCAATCTTTAAAGTATTCTGCATGGCTGGAGGTAGATATTGCATCGGCTATGGTTATTTACTCAGAGCCGAGTATTGATTCTGTTGATGAAGAGCCTGTGGAGGACCCTGATTCTCCCACCGAGGATGAGCTATTTGTTGGTTTGATAGCAGTAATAGTCAGTGATTCCCCTAGCCCTCCTGTTGCACCTCATGTATATTATTTAAAGTAGAGGATACATCTTATGACATTTGAGAGGGATCAGGCTAGGGCACTGATGTTTACAGTCCTTTCTGGCCCAGATGCCGCTTTTACTCAGAGGGATAAAGCCCGAGCTAGTTGGGATGCCGCTTTTGTTAAGCGGGATGATGCTCGAGCAGCTCAGGATGTTAGTTTTGTTGAGAAAGATAAGGCTCGAGCTACTAGGGATGCTTCTATTGCTGATAGTACTGCACTTAGATCCCACACGGCTAGCATTATTGCAGATATGAGTGCATGTATAATTGATCATAGTAGCACTGTGTTGATGGTTGTGGATCTTCTAGCTCGTATGGAGACCTTAGGGAAGGAGCTTATCGTTACACATTCATCCTCTGATAGGGACACCATGTTGGACTTGTTAGCCCGTTTATATACAATTTTATAGACTAGCTTTTATTTTCCTGCACAGACTAGGTTAGCCATTTTTGTCATGCATATGATACATTGTATATATCGAATAGTATTATATGGTAAGGAAATATATTTTGATTCAATTCCCTTTTAGATATGTCTTGTCACTTACTTGATAATTACCATTTTCTTTATGACTTGTTATCTTGATGTATCGCAAACTCTTCCTTGATGGATTGACATTGAGATGTCCCAGGATCTCTCAGAATGGGTCATTGATCTCTAATGTATTGACCGTGAATTTTATACTCCTTATTAAATAAATATGTGATTTAGTTTTTAATGAGTTAGTTTTGTGAGTCTGTTTAAACCTTATGTGGTTATGGGAATTCATGAAATGATTAAAGGGAGTCACTAATAGTTTATTTAAATTAGTAGACTAAACCTAAGATTTTAATATCAAAGAATTGATAGGTTTTTTTTTATAATTAAATATTCAATTTATTTGAATATAGTGGCAGGATTTGAACATATTGATTCATTTCAATTATGGGTAATTAATTTGATAATTGTGTATAATTATGTGATAAATACACTCTTGAACTAGTAATATCACCACTATAGAAGTTAATTATATCATGTAAAACTTGTGTGGTGGTAGAAATTGGAATTGGCTTGAAGCTAAACCATTTTAGCCTTTGCCGAGACCCCCAAGTGACTCGCCTCCCACCGGTACAAAATGGCATAGTATTGCGCCAAAGTGGTTAATTGGGAAAAGTTAGTTTGTACTATAGAAATGAAATGGAACATTAATGTAAAAGGTGTGACATGGATAAAATTGTATGATAAGAATACATTCAAATGATATAAAGTATCAAGTGGTACAATAAAATCATAAGTGATTTTAATATAGAAATGATTAAATATTTGTGGATTCCGAAATTGGGTAAGGAAATACGTGTGTAAACTAGACAGATAATATTAAATAATGTTATGATATTGTTATGTGAATAGTAAAAATAATTATGAAGATACCTGGACAATAATACCTATTGTGTTATTTTATTGCATGTATTTAATGTACATGGATTATATGATGTGAGTACATAAATAATCCCTAAATTTTCCTTATATGGTAAGAATTGTACAATAAAATTTCATTTTGGGAATTATAGTAACCAAACCAAGCATTAATTAACCAAATTCTGAGATTTTGTTCTTGTCCAAAATTGAGTGACCTCATAGTACATGAACAGTAACCTACACTCTATTACGTAACTTCCAAGTTGAACATTAGTGGCTAACATAGGTGATCATTACCAAGCCAATGGCTATGGAGATGCATTTGGAAAATGGTAGGTGAACCACTCTTGATAAACCATTGTGTTTTACTTCAACACCATGGATTCTAAATTAATACCAGATCCACCATTACTTTATAAATAATGACTTCATTTCTCAATTTACGTTGTTGAAATTTATGCATTGAAACTACGAGAATTTGAATTTGATGGTGTGTTTTCCAAATAAGAGCCTAGCAATCTCAGTGGGAAGAAACTAAGTTTACTAAACTCTAAGAGGTATAAAAATCTTAACTTTTGTTCTTAGTTGGATTTTGTCAAATTCTTGAAATTACTTGAATTTCTCTGTCAATCAAAGTGAATTAGCATGCCATACTGTATTTATGAAGTATGTTTACATATATGAACTCTTAAATGATGAATTGGAACATGTTTAAACTAAAAGGAATCATAGTAGAATAAGGCTTTGTAAAAGCAGATGCATTTCTACTTATCAGTATAGGCATGGCGCAATGCGCCCTATTTGTAATAAAGGCTGAAATTGCTGCTTATACCCCAAAAAAATCCATTACTAATTTTTTTTTATACTATGTGAAGTGAAATTAGTGTTATGTCTTAAATACATACCTGAAAAGGAGTATAACATGATATGTAAAACTTTCTGACGTAGTATGAAGTAATCAACTTGGATTAGTAAGGATGTTTGTAACAAAACTTAAGGTTTTCAAAACTAACCTTGTGGAAAACTTATGTTCACAAGTTCTGAACCTAGTGTCTCATGTACATGACTGATTTAAAAACTAAATGAGCATGATACATGATTTATAGTGTCTTTGTCATGTTTAAATTTGTTAGCCTTGTGTTAGAGATTATTTTAAAACGAAAGCTTAGTATAATAAAGCTAATGAACATGAATGCTACAAGATATAGTTTCTGATCTTTAAAAGATGTTATCATAACTTAGTTACTTATGATAAAAGTTTTAAAGTTATCTTGCATGTGTTGAATTGCATCATTCATGTTAAAATGATTTCAAAGGCAACCTTGAATATGTTTTCAAACTTAAGTTACATTATGAGTACTTAGATGTTAAAGATTTAATATGTCATGTTATGTTTATTATATCTCCAAACCTGATTCATATGTGTTGGACATAATGACAATTTAATCAAACATGAGTGTAAAGCATGTTTCGAAGTGCTAAAACAATGCTAAATATGAATTTATCATATGAACAGTATAAGCATGTGTATTAAAATATTTTATGATCTCTATACAGACATATGGTAAGAGTTGTAAAGCATGATGATTAAATAACCTCTTTATGTTTTAATGACATGTAAATTGTAAGTTAAAACTTGTGGCAATGAACTCAAGAATGGTCGCATACTATGTGAGAACCTCTAACACATATATGATGTTAAAGTATAAGTGTATTGGTATTTTAGAGTTGGATAGAAACAGGAAGTGCAAAGCTCAACCACAGTGCTGGCGGGGGAGGAAATAATGCAATTGTTGCCAATCCCTAAACCTAGACTAAAGTAGCAATTTGCCATACATCTTGCGATCATGAATAGTTTTTGATTTTTATCTGAAGTTTAAGGCATGCTTATATGATTACTTTAACTTGTAATATATGACCAATATGCTATGTAATGGGTTAAGAAGCATGCTATGTGATGATTTGATTCTTGTAAGTGTAGACTCGTATTAGTTTACACATACTAATTGAAAAGACCGACTTATTAATATTAGGTCATTTCAACGCAAGTTAATTAAAGCTAGAATTAAATTGTGGCTGAGCAAACAGGCAAGTTCCCTAACCTTACTCTAATTTATATTGAGCAAGTCTCTGAACTTCACTTTTTGGTTGTGCAAGTTCCTTAATTCTTACTCTTTTACTTGAACAAGTATCCAAACACTAATTTTATTGTGTTGCAAGTTCCCTAACTTACACAACTTTGAATTTTGTGAAAGTTTCCTATCCTTCTCATATTGTATTGACTAGGTTATTGTTGAATTGAAAGTTATTCATTTAAGCATGAACATTGTTTCCAAAGCACGCTATTAAGTGCTTTAATTACTTTACAATTATTCCACTTCGATATTATTGATATTCGCACTTAGTGCACTTAAGTTCGTGCAGTCTTGGACTTGTACATCATTTAAGGTTCTATAATTCTTGAACTGTGTCAGATAGAGTCTGAACCTTTGTTCGGTCAGACAAGTGTATGAAGTTTTATAAAAGCTATCCAAACCAATTGATGGTAAGGATTCTTAGACTAAAAGAACACCCCTTTTATGATAGGGGAGTACCCCAGGTATCTAATATAAATACAAAGAGAAAATTTAAATTTTATGCATATATATGGTGTACGCGAGGCTGATCCCCTCAAGTACTTATTTTGTAGACAGTAACCAAAGGGTCAATCAGCTATTGATTCCATCGAAGTTTTATAGTTCAAAGTCTACTTGACTATCAGTTATTCTAAAAGAAATCATTATCTTTGCTTCTAATATTCATATTGTTGAATCCTTCAGATATTCATATTGTTGAATTCATTGTCAGATATTTTCCATTCATCATGATATATCCTTATTGTTGTATTTAAACTTGTTACTCATCCTTTCTATATCATGAATTATATTGCGATTAAGCTGAGACCTCGGGAAAAGACAAGGGTAAAGGAAAGATGTAGGATAGTTGCAAGGAAGCGAGACTTTACTTTATGCCTAGTTTAAATTACTATTATATAATATGAACCCTAATGATTATTTTAGGGTATGTTTGTAAGTTTGTATTAGGTTATCGAATCTTGGGACTAGTAACACCTTTTGAATGAACGACGTGCGTTTATTATTTTCCGCATTTTAGTTATCGTATGTTGCTTAGAGGTGGATGTTAGTAATTTATTGTGACGATCGGATGAGGTTGAAGACCCAATTCAGGGGGTGACACGGAGTTGGTATCGGTGTAGATTATAAGCGTTAGGAATGTGAAACCTAGGTTATAACCTTAGTAGAAAACTCTAGTAGAGTATATGCGTGATGGGATGAGGAAATCCATCGAGTTTTATTGTGATCTTTGAAGTTGTTTATTTAAATCAAAATGATTCATAGACATCTTAAACTTCTTAATCTTGACATGTATAGCATATTACATAAAGCCTTATAGTTTTCTTCATTTCCTCGAGATCATGCCGCCTAAGAGACTATCGCGAAACCAGAGAGGAGGAAGGATCCGTTAACAATGGTGGAGGAGGAAATGTCTATCCAATGTAGACCTTCGTTAACCTGTCAACTGAGGCAATGCAAAATAGACCCTCGCCAGCAGCAGGACAGCCAAAACATCACTTAGCTAGATTTAAGGACTTTAAATTTATAGGACCACCGGAGTTCTGAAGAACCTTGGACCCAATTGAAGCCCAGACATGGATAGAAGAAATGGAGAAGGTGTTTGAGGTCACACGAGTGGCTGAAGCATAGAAGATGAGTTTTTCCACTTTCATGATGAAGGGGGAAGTGAACTATTTGTGGAAAGCCAATAAGGGACGAGCAGACGAAGGAGTTATTTTTAGGGGAAAGATTTAAGGAGCTATTCCTTGAGAATTACTTCTCAGAGAATACGCAACAGGATATGGAAGTTAAGTTTCTAGAATTGAAGCAAGGTAGTATGTCTATCGCAGAGTATGTGACAAAATTTAACGAGTTAGCCCGATTCACTTCACATCAGGTTGACACGGAGGCCGAGGAAGGCAAGAAGATTTGAATTAGATTGAAACCATGGGGCGTAAAGCGGTGGTTGTATTAAAGATTAAGACTTACTCTGATCTATTGGAAAGGGCTATCATTGATAAAGGAGGCAATGAAGCCATCGCTCGATTCAAACAAGAAAAGAAGACAGGTTAGGAAGGACATAAAGGGCGAAGCAGCGGAGGCAGCAACCCCAACAAGCATAAATGGATGGAGAGCCAATCCTCTGGAGGTAATAAGTCTGGGGGGAGGCCAAGAAAAGTATGAAGTGCAACAACTGTGGGAGGAATCACTCGAGGGAGTGCATGTAGGGAAAGAGTGTTTATTATCGTTGCGAACAACCGGGGCACATGGCTCCTCAGTGTCCAAATAAGCAGAAGGGAGGATGTTTCTCGTGTGGAGCCATAGATCAAATCAAATCAAGGATTTAGAAGAGAGAAAGGCGATGCGATTAACGACAACTACAACAACAACAACAATAATGAAATTTGAACATTGGAGGGCTCGCTTGATCAAGGAAAGCAGAACAACAGATGCGAGCGCTCAACATGATGATCACAGGATGCGGTGCAGTCTAAGGACGTGGTGTTAGGTATCATTCCGATCAATAATATAGAGGGATGCGTGTTCTTTAATTCGGGTGCTACCTGCTATTTTGTTTCCAAAGAATTTGCTAAACAGTTAGACTTACCCCTTGAGAGATTAGAACACCCTATAAACGTAGAAGTAGCAAACAAGGAAATTATCCCCGTAGAATACATTTATAAGAATTGTTATACTGAATTGCGAGGATTTAAGCTCAAAGTGGATTTGATACCAATTCGTTTGGGGGAATTCGATGTAATCCTTGGGATGGATTGGTTATCGGTTCACGGAGCAGTTATAGACTATAAGATGAATTGTGTACACCTTAAGACTCTAAATAAGTCGAAGGTGGTATTTTATGGTAGTAAATCGTCGAGACAATCTCATTTTCTAACGATGGTGCAAGTGCAGAGATTGCTTAGGAAGGGTTGTATAGGTTATTTGGCTCACGTAGTTGATACTCGACGAGTCGAGGGTGACTAAGTTAGATACCTATTGTAAGGGATTTCGTTGATGTCTTCCCAGACGAGATTCTGGGATTTCCACCGGATAGAGAGATTGAGTTTGTTATTGATTTGGCACCAGGGACAACATAGGTATACAAAGAGCTGAATCGTATGGCACTGGTAGAGTTTAAAGAACTGATGGCTCAATTACAAGAGTTGTTAGATAAGGGATACATTTGACCTAGCGTATCACAGTGGGGAGAACCAATCTTATTCGTAAAGAAGAAAGATGGGTTGTTAAGACTTTATATCGACTACCGAGAGTTGAATAAGGTCACCATTAAGAACAAGTATCCATTGCCCAGGATAGACAATTTGTTTGATCCGTTGAAGGGGGTGAAGTACTTTTCAAATATTAACTTGAGCACCGGTTATCACCAACTGAAAGTGAGGCTGGAGACATTCCAAAGACGGCATTCAGAACTCGGTATGGACACTTTTAGTTTCTGGTAATGTCATTTAGATTGAAAAACGCGTCAGCAGTATTTATGGATTTGATGAACAGAGTGTTCAAACAGTATTTGGATAAGTTTGTTGTCGTATTCATCGATGAAATTCTAGTGTATTCAGAGATGGAGGAAGAACACGCCGAGCATCTTCGGATAGTGTTGGGGACATTAAGGAGGGAAAAGTTGTATGCAAAATTCTCCAAAGTGTGAGTTTTGGTTGCAGAGAGTGCAGTTTTTGGGAAACGTTAACGACAAGAATGGTGTTTCAGTGGATCCTGCAAAGGTAGAAGTGGTTATCAATTGGGAGCAGCTGAAGACGCCGACAGAAATCAAGTGTTTCTTCGGATTGGCGGGATACTATTAAAGATTTATTCAAGAATTTTTGAAATTAGCATCGATGCTGACCAATCTTACCAGAAAGACAATGAAGTTCATTTAGATGGAGATGTGTGAAGAAAGTTTCCAAGAATTGAAGGAGAGGCTTAATCAAGCACCTCTGTTCGCCTTACCAGATAACACATGAGGGTTTATAGTGTATAGTGATGCGTCACACAATGTTCTTGGTTGTGTACTGATGCAACACGGCAGGGTCATTGTGTACGCTTCACGTCAGTAGAAAGATTATGAGAAAAGATATCTGACTCGTGACCTGGAGTTAGCAGCGGTAGTTTTTGCCTTGAAGATTTGGAGGCATTATTTGTATGGTGAGAAGTGTGAGATATATACGGATCACAAGAGTCTGAAGTATATCTTCAAGCATAAAGAGTTAAACATGAGGCAGCGCTGATGGCTAGAATTGATTAAAGATTATGATTGTTAGATTCTGTACCATCTAGGCAAAGCAAATGTAGTGGCAGATGCCTTGAGCAGAAAGGCAAAGAGAAGTTATTAAAGTCGAACATTTAAGAAGAATTGGTGAAAGATTTTGAACAACTGTACTTGGAGATTAAGTATCCAATGGAAACCAACGAGCAATTATTTACAGTGACAGAGCCCGACTTTATTGGATAAGGTTAAACAGGCACAAGAAAAGGATGAAGATTGCAATAACATCAAGAAGCGATTGACTAAAGGTGATGAATTTAAATTTAAGATTGATAGCACTGGACTGCTAAGATTTGAAGGACGAATTTGGGTACCGTTAGTACCTGAACTGAGGGAAGAGATTTTGTAGGAAGCACACAGTACGAGATACTCGATACACCCAGGAAGCATGAAGATGTACTAAGATTTGTGTCACCATTTCTGGTGGCCAAACATAAAGAGAGAGGTTACAGAATGCGTAAGTAGATGTCTAACTTGTCAGAGAATCAAGGCAGAGCACCAACGACCAAGTGGGTTATTACAACCACTAGAAATTACAGAATGGAAATGGGAGCACATAACAATAGATTTTGTGGTGGGACTTTCAGAAATACAGAAAGGGCACGACGCCATATGGGTGATTGTAGATCGTCTTACTAAGTTGTTGTTCGGATAACCGATCACTAAACACGCTCAAGTATATGCGGTCTAACAAGTATTCCAGTGATAAGTAGAGTGTCGTACCCACGAGGAACTGTCACTAATATTTACCAAATACCGACTTTGTATCGCTAAAGTCTTATTCGAACAACAACAAATGAAAGAGTGATTAATCTAAGCATAACTAATTATCAAAGCAAGTAAATGGATAACGAATGGTAATTTAAGGAATAACAAGCTAAGGTTACAACTTCAGCCCACTCAGGCATTCTGTCGAACACCTGGCGTGCTATGCTTCATCAAACTAGCTACCCTTCTCTCTTTAGTCTTAAAGGTCAGGACAATTTGTCGACCGAGAGCACACAAGTGCTCATACACCTCTATCGAGGTATGTACAAACATATCTTTTCCAGTTCCACCCGATAGGAATAGAGCGTAAAAAAAACGCCCAAGCTATATACCATCCTACATATGTCTCATGCAAATTGATCGTAACAAGGATTTAAGCTTAAGCTCTCTATTAGGTGCGCACATGGTGCCCGGATATATGTCTATTCTACGCACAACTTGTACAAATGAAACCCACAATCACATGTCAATATATTAGGTGTAAATCTACAATTCTTACCGTCGATATCATGTAAATTACCAAAATCATCACTAATATCTTAGTGAGAATCATTAAGCATCAATATATCGAACCAAATCATATGATGCCAACCAAAGAGATAAGACAGTCAATTTAAATAACAAATGGTTCCATTATAACCTTAGAGCAAATATTCAGTTCATAGCTATTGAATAAAATACAAGTAGCAATAAAGACAACAATTATGGATTACAAAATCAGAGAAAATAAATAGATAAGAAGAAACTCTAGCAAGGCCCTTCAATCTCTAAGCATTCTGCTCGAATCAAGCTCCCCAGTCCGTGTAGCTCATTGCTCTTGATGCTCCAAAGAAAAACCCAAACTTCTCCCTAATCTAGTTAATCTATATTTACAAACATCTATCTAAGAGAGGAAGAGAAATTATAAGAGAAATAAACTCCTAATCTAAAAATACTCTCTAGATCTCTTCTCTCTCTCTATTCTATGCTATATGTGTTATTTTTTTCTCCCTCCTCTTTCTGCTTTATAACAGGCTCCCTTTCTTTGCTAGGTCAAAAATCACTTCTCTCTGCACTCAAGGTAGAAAAGGTGCTGGCCCCCAAGCTTTAGATGAGTCATGACGCCATATTAAAATATGGGACACTTGAGCTCTCAAGCGCTATAATGAAAGCAAAAAGAAGGAGAAGAATGGCAATACAACTGGCTGGTGTCTGATGATGTCATCAAAGTTCGAGGAGGGTGCAATATGCGACTTTTTGTTGGACTTTGGCGCCATAACGCGGCCATGCATAAATTGCCTATTTTTCCCCTTCATAGCTGGAAAATCACTATAAAGTTCTGCAATGAAACCATTAAGCACAATAACACTATATTTATATAAAACTACATAAAAACTACGAATTTAGGCAATTATTTAAGTCTTAAAGTATCCGATTCGCGGGTATAAATCCTACTCATCAAATACCCCCAAACTTAAGTCTTTGCTTGTCTTCGAGCAAACTATATAACACAATAATAACAGTTGAAATTAAGAACGCGAAAGGAATATAAAAATATCTACTAGGATTGTGGCTACGAATCTCTAACTAAGCTACTCCCAAAGAATAAGGCAAACACAGGCATGAATAAGGGTTCATTCTATTTCAAGCATAAGACTGTATTCGATCCATTCTATGTGCGTGTGTGAAGACCAACCGTCCTGACTAATCATAGCTCAAATAAGTTCGCACAGTCGATTGTTAAAACCAAGCAAACCCCGCAACTTAAACATTCAACAAGCAATAAGAATAAGACGCAAATGCAGGAAAAGATCAAAAGGCTCTAGAATGCCAACAGTAAAATCAGACTGGGACATTACTTAATTACCTTAGGCTATTCAGAACTACCCATGAATGAGCTTTTTATCAGTGACTCCCAAGCCAGACGACTTTAGGGCACTAGGTGTAGAACACCCCTAAGAATCTAATAACTCGAGCAGTAAAGGCCACGTAATCAACATAAGCCAACTGAGACTTCACATCAAAAACGAAGATTATTCAGCAAGTGCAATTTATGCTCCATCTCGATATCCGTCCTACGTTTATGGGCGAGTGCGTTTTACTCTCCATCTTGACCCACCGCAAAACTTTCGATATCAACACTTCTTTTCTATTTTTATTCCCATTTTTTTTATATATATATAGATGTCGACAAACTAGAATCCAAGATCCAAAACTGTATAAACATCTACGTCTTTTATTACCTTGCACAAATGAAAGTTTATTAGAGTGAACAAATTGTCAAAACAATAAACACACGAACTAAATTAGAAAAATAACTAGTTAACACAGTTGGTCGGTGCTTGCTAGAAGGACGGATCAATAACAGTCTAAACTTATCCACTAATAAACCCCTAGTACATGGAATGTTTGACACAACTCTACGAAAGACATACTCATTTGGCACTAGACATAGCCACAATCAAAAATCAATAATGATAAAAATAACACCCTTGCTAAATAGTAGCTCAAAATAGGGTGAAAAGGCCATTTACATGGCACAAGCATCTAAATCTGTATAAGCCCCAAAAAGTTGGCTAGAAACCACAATCATGCTAATAAAATTGAAATAAAACCAAAAACATATCATGGCATCCATAATGATAAAAACTTCAAACATAATCCCGTAGTTCAAAAGACTGCACCGCAATACTGATAAATTAAAACATAATAAGGTACTAGAGTCTGGCAATCCTAACTTGGCAGTACAGAAATAAACAGATTATAGCTAAAAACACCCCTAAACTTGAAGTGAGCAATGCCCTCATTGCTAAACATAAAAGAATTTCATATAAGAGGGCTGCCTTGGAGATCGCTCACTCAGCATCGGCATCGGCATCGGCATCGGCTTCATCCTCATCAGCTGCATCCTGATCAGCATCGGCGGGCGATGATGGCAGAGGGTAAGTTGGGAAGACAGGAGGCTCTGGAAACTGGTATGGAATGAACTCAGTGCTCTCACCACAATGTAGATGCTCTGCATAGTGTTCACCGGCAGCACTGGCATCGCATCGCTATATCTCACGCCCTGGGCCACAAATGCTATGTGCCTTGTCACGCCCGCCTCTGGCCTCGGCTTCTGTTTACGATGCAAAGGGTGAGGGATGCCATGATGTCGGTCAAGAGGCCCCTGTGTGATTGGCTGGGTCTTGTCCGGAGTGGCGTTTGAAGGATCGGCCTCTAATGTAGGAGGTGGAACTTTAGGTGGCCCGTAGCCCTCACCTCTAACGTGAGATTCTGATCCATCCCACTCATAATAGCGTTTTATTGTTAGGTGGTTAATGACTGTCATCGATGACGAGGCTATCTCCTCGGGCCCCCACTGGATACCTTCCTGCTTGCACAATGTAGTGATCAATGATGGATGAAGAAGTCCAGCAAGAATGTTACTCTTGATTGCCTTCCGAATGGAGTCGTGAATGAGGACGCCAATATCCACATGTAGACCCGTGACAATGGCGAATAGTAAGATCGCCCTATCTATAGTCATGTCACTCAAATGATGGGTTGGAATCATATTGGCATAAATGAAGCCAAACCACGCCTTCCCATAGCGACTGAGTGTTGAAGCCGAGAAACTGGTCTTTTCCCCCGTGTAATCATTTTTCTTCCACTCAGTCCCGGGTTTGCAAAGCCGCCGAATGATATCCTCAAGATCATAGCCACGGAGTCCTGTCTGCATATAATCATTGCCCGCATAGTTGGGTGTTCTGAACAAGGCATTGATGGCCTGATTACTGTACGCCACTTGCTTCCCCCGAACTTGAACAACAGCAGGGCCTTCGGGAATAGCGTTGGCATAGAACTCCCAAACCACAGATACAACAGCTGACCCAGGAGGTTTTGTTAAGTTAATCCATTGTCGCTCCAGTATCATGGTGTGTAGCTCACCATCCTTCTTATCCAGACTGAATCCCCGCTCTAGAATCATATTTCGTGAGCCGAAAGAGCTTTTGTACCTTCTCCAGGCCTCCTCATTGATAAATTTTTCTCTGTCCCTAGCCATGGGTGGGTGGTGTGGCAGACGAAGAAGACCCTCTAACGCTCAGACGTTGCCTTTTTGGTTCCATGATAGAAGTCTCAGTAGGTTTATGCAAAAACAGTCCTAAGCAATGCCCAAACTTCCCCCAAACTTAGGCCAAGAAGACCCCAGCAATTTTCAATATCAAACAGCCCCAAAACACTCCAATTCTTCTCTCAGGCAATTTATCGAACACTATGTGAGCGCTCTTCAAACCTAACTTTGACAGCCCTTGTTTGTGAATGCTCTATCCAGATTTCCAACAGTGGAAATCACCCCAAATCATACACAAAGACAGATACTCAAAGAGAACCAACCCAACAACTCAAGCAAAAATATCTTCGTGAATGATCGAATTTCCAAATAAAATACCTTGATGAAGAAAAGAAACTAGATGCTAATCCCCAATTGGATTCACGCCTGACTTCAATTGGGTCTGATTCTGTGAATGATGATTCGGTTGCTTTGTAGATGGTGGGGGTTTTGTTGAGCAAAAGTAATTGGTATAGGCGTGTGGTTCTGGTAACTGCCGAGAGAGATGGAGAGATGTAGAGCCGGATACGTTGTAGCAAACTGCATGTAAAATTCAAAAACTCGCTACTCGCGCCGCGACGCGAGAATTCCTTCTTTGCTTGGCTATTGCCGCTTTGAGTTTCTGAGAGGTAGGTTTCATTTGGTGGCACCATGCATGGCGAGATGGCCTTTGTTGGATGGTCTTTGCATGTGTGAGTTAATGAAATAAAGATAAGATCACGCAGCCATGCATGACGCGGGATTCAACACACTTGTTGGCGCGAGGTGCAATTACTGAGATTTCTACTCTGTTATTTGCACATGCCAAGGCAAAGAGAAAAAAAACTATACTACAAAGGTTATCATACATTACTAAAAATCTCATAAACACTATTGTAATGTACACTACATCGTACTAAACATGACGCATGGTGATGATAGACACAAAAACATTAATACACAATCTGGCAGCCATGTTAACAACTAAAGCGAACAGATAAAAGGTAAACTAAGACATAAGTAAAGAAAATAGAGAAAAATTTATACCGAGATGGGGGTGCCTCCCCACCAAGCGCTTGTTTTAAAGTTGTCGGCTTGACTATACCGATGCCGTTCAATCCGGCTCATAAGCAAAAATGACCTTTTCGTGCCGCCTATTTGTCAATTCCTTTAAAGTAATGGCCGACATGAATGCTTGGCCATTCTTCTGTCCTTCGTCCATCCAGTCATCATTCGACACAAAGAATCGCTCTCCACTAGAATTATCCACTAATTCGCCTGCTTTATTAAATTGAAAGCGTTGTTTATGCTCTTTTGGGCCCTCAAGGATTTCCACCGTCGGGAGCATGGTTTCTGATTGTAGATCCGTCATGACTATACAACCATCGTTGCTCCGTTTGTCTTCAACTTCAGACTCCACTGATTGGTTATTTTGCACTATGACATCTCCCTCAACAATAGTGCGAGACTCATCGCATTTTCCTTGTGTATCCACCGTGCAATACTCTATTGCTTCATCGTCGAGATCAATTAAGACCGAAAGATTTTCTTGCGGTGGATTTTTGATGGCATTGATGAGTTGCCCCAATTGATTCTCAAGGCTGTGCGATGCGACTTCTTGGCTTGTCATCTGAATCTCATTTCTTTCAATAAAGATGGTGAGAAGCTCTTTAAGCCGGTTCTCTTCTTCAAGTGTTGAGGATTTAGAAAAGTTCTCATTCGACTGAGATGTCCACTCAATGGGCGGCAGAGAATGGTATTCAAACTGAGAGGCATGAATCGGATCATGATATTGCTCTTGACTGTAGTCCCAAGAGTTTGGATAGCCCTGACAGTTTGGATGATAGGAGAACGGTTCAAAGTCAGCTTGTTCCTAACAGTAGGAATTCTGAGTGGACTGGCACTCAAGATTGTCAGAAAACCTCAAGGCATTGGCAATTTAAACTTGCAATTTCTCGAGTCCTTCTTCCGAGCTTGGTGGCGTCGTCCACTCATAAGGTCATTGATAACTTTGATCGTCCATAATTTGTAAACTTAAAAATAAAAGAAAGGAAGATCAAACAAATTAAAGAAATAAATATATATACGTTCAAAGTAAGACTAAATTGATTGAAATCAATATTGGACAATATTAGAATAAAAGTTCCCCGGCAACGGCGCCAAAAACTTATTGGTCGGATAACCGATCACTAAACACCGACTTTGTATCGCAGTCTAACAAGTAATACAGTGATAAGTAGAGTGTCGTACCCACGAGGAACTGTCACTAATATTTACCAAACACCGACTTTGTATCACTAAAGTCTTATTCGAACAGCAACAAATGAAAGAGTGATTAATCTAAGCATAACTAATTATTAAAGCAAGTAAATGGATAACGAATGGTAATCTAAGGAATAACAAGCTAAGGTTACAACTTCACCCCCACAAAGGCATTCTGTCGAACACCTGGCGTGCTATGCTTCATCAAACTAGTTACCCTTCTCTCTTTGGTCTTAAAGGTCACGACAATTTGTCGACCGAGAGCACACAAGTTCTAATACACCTCTATCGAGGTATGTACGAACATATCTTTTCCATTTCCACCCGATAGGGAATAGAACAGAAAAGAACGCCCAAGCTAGATACAATCCTACATATGTCTATGCAAATTGATCAGAACAAGGATTTAAGCTTAAGCTCTCTATTAGGTCGCACGTGGTGCACAGATATATGTCTATTCTACGCACAACTTGTACAGTCAAAACCCACAATCACATGTCAATATATTCAGGTGTAAATCTACAATTCTTCTGTCGATATCATGTAAATTACCAAAATCATCACTAATGTCTTAGTGAGAATCATTAAGCATCAATATATCGAACCAAATCATATGGTGCCAACCAAAGAGATAAGACAGTCAATTTAAATAACAAATGGTTCCATTATAACCTTAGAGCAAATATTCAGTTCATAGCTATTGAATAAAATACAAGTAGCAATAAAGATAACAATTATGGATTACAAAATCAGAGAAAATAAATAGATAAGAAGAAATCTGTCAAGGCCCTTCAATCTCTAAGTATTCTGCTCGAATCAAGCTCCCTAGTCCGTGTAGCTCATTGCTCTTGATGCTCCAAAGAAAAATCCAAACTTCTCCCTAATCTAGTTAATCTATATTTACAAACATCTATCTAAGAGAGGAAGAGAAATTAGAAGAGAAATAAACTCCTAATCTAAAACTACTCTCTAGATCTCTTCTCTCTCCCTATTCTATGCTATATGTGTTATTTTTTTCTCCCTCCTTTTTCTGCTTTATACAGCCTCCCTTTCTTTGCTAGGTCAAAAATCACTTCTCTTTGCTGAGCACCGAGGTGGCGCTGCAGTGGCCTTGAGCCAATTGCTTTAGATGGTGACTGTATGGCGCCATATTAAAATCTGGGACGGAGTCATGGCTGTGCAACATGAGCCAAAGAAGAAGTATGCGGTATTGTGGTGCTTGTGATCGATGTCATCAAGGTTCAGGAGGTGGGCGCCGTGCGGCGTATTTTAAGTCGGACTTTTGCATGGCATGGCAACATGCATAAATTGCCTATTTTTCCCCTTTAAAGCTGGAAAATCACTGTAAATCTCTGCAATGCAACGATTAAGCACAATAACACTATATTTATATAAAACTACATAAAAACTATAAATTCAGGCAATTATTTAAGTCATAAAGTATCTGATTCACGGGTATAAATCCCACTCATCATAAGTCAGCTCACTTTTTGCCCATTGAAAATGAGTATAGTTTTGACCAGTTAGCCAAATTGTATATCAAGGAAATTATCTCAAGGCATGGGGTACCGGTATCTATTGTATCAGATAGAGATATGTGATTCACGTTAAACTTCTGGAAGAGTCTTCAAGAAAGAATGGGGACACAACTACGAATGAGTACTGTGTATCATCCGCAGACCGATGGGCAAAGCGAAAGAACGATTCAAACACTTGAAGACATGCTTCGAGCTTGTGTGATGGACTTCAAGGGTAGTTGGGAGGATCACCTTCCATTAGTAGAGTTCGCATATAACAATAGTTATCACGCCAGTATTAGAATGTCGTAAATGCGAAAATCGTAACGATCGAGAAATTTGTAATTTAATTTAAATATTTATTGAATTAAATAAATATTTTGAATAATTTATTTATTGAGGAAAATAAATAATTGATGAATTATGGTGAATTAATTTAGTAACTAAATTGATTAATGTTAATTAAATTGAATAGTGATAATTTTATTTGAAGGATTTAATTTAAGGAAAATAAATGCATTGTTTAATTTAAAGGAAATAAATAAATTAAATAAAGTGATGTTTCTAATTTATTAATTAAATTAGATATATAATTATTTATTAATTATAAGTATAATGATAATAAGATTTTTATTATTATTATAAGTTATTTAAATCAACTAAACTAAAGTTATTTAAATTAACTAAATTAAAGTGTGACACAAGTAACTATATAATATAAATAATATAAAAATAACGGTATGGGAATTATGTGGTAGCCAAACAAGGCCTTGTGGCCTTTGGCTTATATCCAACTGACGTCTTTTTATTTTTCTAACGGAAGAGTACGTGTGAGTGGTCATTTTATTACTTCGCGTCTTATTCTTCCAAGGCCAAAATAGCAGAGGGTTTTGAGAGAGAGCTTGTGAGGAAGAGAGTGACTCTCTGTTTACTTTGCTAAGGAGTTGGAGTATCAAAGTTCTTATTATTCTTCTTTCCAACAATCAAGTATTTAAGGTATAAATTTCTACTAATGTCTAGGCTTTGATTTCTTAGTGATTGTCTATTTGTAAATAGGTAGTGTATTGGATTGATATATGTATGTATGTTGTTATAATCTAATAATCATCAATTGTGAGTGTTATTTGATAATTAGCTACTTGAAATTTAGGTTTGTAAGAAGAAAAATATAAAACAGTGTTTATGTTTGAAAAATAGCTTTCGAAAGAACAAAATTTCATGATCAATACTTGTTATAATCTGTAACTTGATTTAGAATATGTTTGTATGTTAAAAAATGAAAGCGGCGTAGTTAGAATCGTGTCAATTGATTAAGAAACGAGTTCATGGTGATTGAATTCTCAAATAGTGTAAAATTTGATGAAATTTGGAAAATTGGGATTTTGATCATTCAAAATTGAATATGTAAAGTGTTTATGTTGTTATTATGTAGTATTGCATGTTTATATATGTTATCACACAGTTTAGTTGCTAGGTTTCATGTAAATCGCTGGTTATTGGAATGATTTGGGTGTATGCAGTGAGTCATCCAGGGCTTATCTAAATTGTGGCAGATTCTTGCCCGTTGCCACAAAAAGAAAATGGCATAGCTACATTTAATGGGTTTTCTCTGCGACCACCAACGCACAAATTGCGGAGCCAAGGTAAAGGACAACGAACATTGCTGGGTAGAGTTCCTGAGCCAAAGCGGTGACTTACGCTTATTTGCGAGGTCGTCATGTAATGGACTTATGTTAGCTAAGAAAGCATGTTAATGATGTTAAGATATAATAGAAACTACAATAACAGATTGTAAGGTGTTGTAATACAAAGTGTAAAAGATTTTTAAGTGATTGTTAATTTAGTTATATAATGAAACTAAAAGTGATGTTTTCAAAAATTAGAGATGAACGACTAAGTTATGTTTGATCGTAATGAGATTTCAGAGGCATTAAGGATGTTAACCAACATGGTTAGATGTTAGGTTAGTGTCATGACCTAAATGATGGGTTAAAACCCATAGTGCTAATATTTATACAACTAATTGTCATTGCGATTTCAATGATATATGTAGGGTAATTGGCGAATATTACATTTGTGTAGCTTACATACAAGGCAAGTTTCTAAACCTTAACTCTTTACATTGAGTACGCTTTTTAACTTCATTGTTTTGTTAATGAATGCAAGCTCCTAAATTTTATTGAGCAAGACTATTGATTCTATCCTTATGGATGATTGAACAAGCTCTTGTAACCTAATTCATTACCTCGAGCGAGTTTTACTTTTCTAAACCTTGATATTATTATTCAGAGCATATATTGTTCTAATACATCGATTCAAATGAGATTGTTCTAACTCTTTTGGGTACATCACTTTGCATGTATATCATGTTTATTCAATTATATATTGTTGATATCCGATCTTTGACTTTGATAGCCTTGTTCAGTTATACATTCTTATATTAAACCTTCAAGTAGTAAGCACACTCTTATTGATTAAATTAATCTATAATTGAATAGTGTTCTAAAATTCTAGAAACATTGATAAGCTAGTTCCAAACTAAACTTTCTTTAGTACGGAAATTCTAAATTCAAACTGAGACGAACAACCCTAACATAGGGGATTTTATACGTGTAACGTTTAGATGTTTGTGCACAATACATGGTATAAAGGGCTGATCCCCCTAAGTACGATAAGAAGGGTCTATATAGTCTAATGACTGTTAAGGTTAAGGTAATAATACCTAAATACCGGAGACATAGTTCGTGGTCTTAAGACCCTCAGATATTAAAGTCCGAACTTGTTTTCTATTTTGATTCGTAGAACAAGTTCATTATTGTTCAGTATTTGTTGTTCATTCTCATGTTGTTATCATTACTACTTTCTATATCAGTGGGCATTTGTTTGCTCACTCTTACAATTAACACTGCAGGTAAAGTGGAGAAAGTTGATGAGCCATCTACTAGCAAAGGAAAGGGGAAAATGTCCAAATGTTGAAGACTTATGAGAAGTTTATTTAAATGTTTTATGTTATGATGTATTCCGCAAACTAATGTAATAAATTTAAGGTTAGATTACCTGGGATTATTTTGAGATGATGATTTAACCCTTTAATGGGAAGGATTATTGTGTAAGTTACTTAAATTATGTCTTTATCCTTTATGATGGGTAGTTAGATGTAATGGTTTTGGATAGTGAGCACCAAATTCTGTGGGAATGGAGTACCCAGGTTTGGGTGTGTCACGGGTTGGTATTAGAGCTTTAGGTTATGAACCTTAGGTTGGGAAACCTTAGGAAGTAACCTTTAAGGAAACAGAAAACATAGCGGTGTCCAACTCTTATTGAGTTTTAGGGAATGGATTAAGGTATCCATTGAAGCTAAACAATAAAAGACATTATGTGTTATGTGTTAATAACTTATGTGCTCACGAGTATCGAAAAATGTAAAGTAAAACAAAAAATATTTTGTTGTCAGGATGTCTAACGAAGGAGGATCTAGTCCAGCTAGGGAAGTGATACCTCAGGTACCTAGAGACGACGAACCCCGGGATATTCATGTAGTTCGGGAGCAGTTGATCTAGAAGGATGAGCATGTGACCGATCCCGAGGAAAATACTTCTGAGGAGATAGAGGAGGATGATGAGGAAGAGGATCCTAAGGAGTTTCCACCAAACTCCATATCATCCAAGATGTTTGACGCTCTGTACGACCGTAACATAGAATTACAGGACAAAGTTGAGGAGCTGAAGGAGATGGTTGAGTTGCATCATGCTTCGATGGAGTAGAAGGATGAGGAGATTCAGGAACTCAACTCACGCCTGGGAAACACGGAGTGGTACCTAGTTCATACCAAGGGTCAACATTAAGACCTTTTGGTAGTAAACGAGAAGATGAAGACTGACATTAAGAAATTAAAAGATGATTTCAAAGAGGAATCGGCTAAGCGTGCAAGAGCAGAGGATGCTTGGATGAAGGCGACTCAACGTGCAGACCGTGCTGAGGCTAAAGTCCAAGTGAAGAAAGCCAAGATGAATGAAATGGATTACGCTTTTAATTCTGCGATTGATAAGGCCCGGGATCGAGTCTTTTATTACCCACCTCAGTTTGAAGACTCACCGTGGTTCATGATGGATTGTAGAACAGCGTATCGTATTATGGAGGAGGAGCGTCGAGAAGCCTTACGACGTCTTAATATGCCTAGATAGAATAAGAGTGATAATAATATGTTGTTAATTATGTGAATACTGTGAATCCCTTATTTTGAGAATAAATAAAGGGATAGTATGAGTATGTAATCCTGAAACTTGTCTAGTACAGGAAAGTGGATGTTTATAGCGGTTATGCTATCTTTAGTATGTTCTAAAACTTTATGAATGAATAAAAGTTTGTTTGAAATGTTATATGTTATAGCTTTAATTTTGAAATGTTTAAGTTAAACTTCAAATTCTCAAGAAGTTGAGTAAGGAACTAATAAGCGTATATTTTAACTGAAAATGCCTCCTAGAAGAAGACAATCACATCAGCAAGCATCTCCTAAAGGGTCTACTAATAATAATAACGAGGCCAATGCTAATCCGGTTCAACAGTTGGTAACTCTATTGACGGGTGCACTTGCGAATCAACCGCAAACTCAAGTCACGACCTTTAAAGAATTCAAAGCAGTTGGACCACCAGAGTTTCAAGGGTCTATGAATTCAGTGGAAGCCTAAATCTGGATCATGGAAATGGAGAAGGTGTTCGACGTTGCTAGAGTTAACGAAGATCAGAAGACTGCGTTCGCAACGTTCATGCTAAAGTCTGAAACTAGCTACTAGTGGTAGGCAAATAAGGTACGTGGGGGACAAGGAGTGATAGCGTGACATAGATTTAAGGAGATGTTTTTTGAAATGTACTTTTCAGCGAGTTCTCAGAATTAGTTAGAAGTACAATTTCTAGAGCTGAAACAAGGAACTATGACGATGCCAGAATATGATGCAAAGTTTAATGAGTTAGCAATGTTTGCCACTTATCAAGTTAATACTGACGAGCGTAAAGTGAGAAGGTTCGAACAAGGATTGAAACCCTGGTTGTATAACAAGGTTTCAATGTTCCAGCTGAATACATTTGCGGCTGTATTGGAAAAGGCAATTATCGCGGAAGGTGGAAGCGATGCCTTGACCAAATACAACCAAGAACAGAAGAAGAGGAAGAATGAGAATAAGAATAAGGCTGGTGGTAGTAATGTTGGAAGTAACAGTCAGAAGAGAAAGTGGAGCGAGAATTCGATAGCTGGAGGACAACAAGGGAATTAACAGAAGAAAAAGTTTAAAGCTTGTGCGACGTGCGGGAAGAACCATAATGGAGTATGTTTGAAGGGAAGCGAGTGTGTTTCAACTGTGGTCAGGAGGGACACATTGCACCGAACTATTTTAGTCTGAAGAAAGGAGCATGTTTTACCTGCGGTTCAAAGGATCACATGGCTCGTGATTGCATTAAGAAGCCAGCTGGAAGTGCAAGTGGTGGAAAAGGAAACAACAACGGTGGTGGTGCATTGACTATCACTGGACCAGCACAGTCAAGCTGACCTAATGCAAGGACTTTCAATATGACCGTGCAAGATGCTGTAAAGTCTAAGGATGTGGTGTCAGGTATCATTTTAATTAATGGTATTAATGCTTATGTACTATTTGATTCGGGTGCTACTTGTTCATTTATATCCGATGAATTTGCTCAAAACTTAGAATTTCCCCAAGAAGAATTTGAATTTCCCTTAAGTATAGAGATTGCGAATAGGGAAGTGATTCCTGTTAGATACAT
The DNA here is from genome assembly GCA_020205605.1 of Panax ginseng. Taxonomy (NCBI): domain Eukaryota; kingdom Viridiplantae; phylum Streptophyta; class Magnoliopsida; order Apiales; family Araliaceae; genus Panax; species Panax ginseng. The sequence goes on along the minus strand of CM035130.1, from coordinate 89,178,186 downwards.
ATATAGTAATTGTAGAGTGGTTATAAAAGGTCACGAGATGATGGTAGACTTGATACCAATTAGACTTGGTGAATTAGATGTTATACTGGGAATGGATTTGTTATTCAATTACGGAGCAGTAATTGATTGCCAAAGAAAATGCATTAACCTTATGACTTCGTCAAAGGTTATGTTCTTTGGCAGCAAGTCACCTTGACAAGCAAGTTGTTTGACGGTGATGCAATCCAAGAAGTTGTTGAGACAAGGATGTGTAGGATACTTAGCCTACATAGTCGATACACAAAAGAAGAGTGCGAAGTTAAAAGAAATACCGATCATAATAGATTTTGCAGACGTATTTCCAGACGATTTGTCGGGTCTTCCGCCAGATCGACAAATCGAGTTCATGATTGACTTACTACCAAGAACGGCCCTGATATCTAAAGCACCGTACAGAATGGCTCCAGTGGAGATGAAAGAGTTAATAGTGCAATTGCAAGAATTGCTTGACAAGAAGTATATTCAGCCGAGTGTGTCTCCATGGGGAGAACCGTTGTTGTTTGTTAAGAAGAAAGACGGATCAATGCGGATCTACATTTATTATCGAGAATGGAATAAGGACACGATCAAAAATAAGTATCCATTGCCTAGAATCGATGACCTGTTCGATCAGTTGAAGGGAGCGAGATATTTCTCGAAGATAGACTTAAGAAGTGGTTATCATCAGTTGAAGGTGAAGCCGGAGGATGTACCAAAAATAGCATTCAGAACTCGGTATGGTTATTACAAGTTTTTGGTTATGTCTTTTTGTTTAACCAACGCACCTGAAGTGTTCCTGGATTTGATGAATAGGGTGTTTAAACCATTTTTAGACAAATTTGTGGTGGTTTTTATTGATGATATACTGGTGTATTCCAAGACCAAGGAGGAACATGTGGAACACTTAAGAGTGACGTTAGAGACATTGAGAAAAGAGAAGTTGTATGCTAAGTTCTCAAAATGTGAATTTTGGTTGGAACGTGTGCAGTTTCTCGGACACGTTATTGATAAGGACGGAATTTCATTAGATCCATCGAAAGTGGAAGCTATAATAAACTGGTATCAGCCGAAGACACCGTCAGAAGTAAGGAGTTTCTAAGGATTGGTAGGATATTATAGGCATTTTATTCGAGACTTTTCCAAGATCGCGACTCCATTTACAAACTTAACTAGGAAAGCGGTTAAGTTTGTTTGGACAGAAAAATGTGAGGAAACTTTTTGAGAATTGAAGAAAAGGTTGAGTTCAGCACCTGTGTTGTCATTACCTGATGATATAGGAAAATTTGTGGTGTATAGTGACGCATCGCATAAAGGACTAGGCTTTGTGCTTATGCAAAACGGAAGAGTTATTGCGTATGCATCACATCAGTTGAAAGATTACGAGAAAGGGTATCTGACTCATGACTTAGATTTGGCGGCAGTGGTGTTTGCCCTGAATATTTGAAGACATTATCTTTATGGAGAGAGGTGTGAGATATATACCGACCATAAAAGTCTGAAGTATATATTTACACAAAATGATTTGAATATGAGACAAAGAAGATGGTTAGAGCTGATCAAAGATTATGATTGCGAAATTTTCTATCATCCCGGAAAGGCAAATGTTGTTGTTGATGCTTTAAGTAGGAAAGGACGGGAGAAGTTAATGTTGTTAATTGATTAGGAAAAGCTAGTGTCGGAAATGGCTAAGATGGAGTTGGAAATTAAATATCCGACAGAATTTGATGAAAAGTTGTTCCAGATGGGAAATAGTTCAACGTTGGTAGATAAGGTGAAAAATACACAACTTCAGGATGAAGACTATGAAAAGATAAAACAGAGAGTATGTGTAGGTGAGGAAAAAAATTTAAAATTGATTAGAAAGGGTTACTTCGATTCGAAGGGAAAATTTGGGTTCCGCCAGTATCAGAAGTTAAAGAAGAAATTCTGAGTGAAGCTCATAACTCAATGTATTCAATTCACCCTGTGAGTACAAAGATGTACCAGGATCTTAGACATAATTTTTGGTGGCCGAATATGAAGAGGGATGTGGCTGAGTGTGTGGTGAAATGCTTAACGTGTCAAAAAGTTAAAGTTGAACATCAAAGGCCAAGCGGATTATTTCAACCATTGGAGATAGCAGAATGGAAATGGGAGCATATCACAATGGATTTTGTGGTGGGTCTTCCAACAACCCAACAAGGTTATGATGCCATTTAGGTGATTTTTGATCGACTAACGAAGTCGGCGCACTTTTTACCAATCAAGCTTCGATTTATCCTAGATTGGTTAGCAAAACTGTATGTGAAGGAAATTGTGTCATTACACGGTGTACCTGTGTCCATTGTATCAGACAGAGATCCGCGTCTCACATCTAATTTCTGGAAACGACTATAAGAATGCTTGGAGACACAACTGAGAATGAGCACAGCGTACCATCCTCAAACCGACGGACAGAGTAAGAGAACCATCCAAACACTAGAAGATATGCTCAGAGCATGTATCATGGATTTCAAGGGGAATTGGGATGACCATCTACCATTGGTAGAATTTGCTTATAATAATAGTTATCACGCGAGTATTGGCATGCCGCCTTACGAAGCGTTATACGACAGGAATTGCAGAACTCCGTTATGCTGGGATAAGGTAGGTAAACGTCAGCTATTGGGTCCAAAATTGGTGCAACAAACATTCGAAATCATCAAAGTGATTTGATCAAGATTAATAGCCGCACAAGATAGACAGAAGAAATATGTCGATCAGCATCGACAAAATAGAGAATTCGATGTAGGTAGTTATGTTTTCTTGAAAGTATCTCCTTGGAAGGAGAAAATTCAGTTTGGCAAGAAGGGAAAATTAAGTTAAGAAACTTTCCTTACGCACAGCTACAGCTTATAGTATACGCTGAACTGCTCATTCCAATTCCTATGTAGCACATAAGGAAATAACACATACACCAATTAGTCATATACTTAACTTACGTATTGGTTTATTTAACTTTACTTCTTAGGGTTCGCATTCTTACAAACTAAGTTTACGTGACCAAATTCCTTTACCGGTTAACGGCTTCATGACATACGGAGATGTCTTACTCAAAACGTTCATCATCTTTGATGATTTGCATCTTTATCTTCTTCTTATAACTTTTCTAGGACTCAGCACACATCGTGTCTCTATTAGTAGTCCATATGGTACTCTGAGTGGTTTCCCACAAACAACCAACAAACAAGTTTCTGTCTCATCTACACTGCTTATAACCGTGAGTTGGATCGGTTTCCAGTTTTATATATACCTTCGCTCTCTGAAGGAATTGTTTAGCCCAACTCCCATATGTCAACCATCATAGGTTACAATTGTACTACAACCTAACTTATCTTAACTTATCTAAGCCATTAAACTATAATGTTCGTTAAGTCAAATTCTTATTCCTTATGGTTTTCTGGCAACTAAATGCCATACCTCAGGATTTATTCTTATCATCCAAGTCATACAGTCCTTTGTATACTCAGAACAATCATTCAATATTTATCCTATGCATTTATAGCGTTAACTAATTTACATTACCTTATTCTTATCTTACAGCGTCTGTTCATTCGACTCAAAACATATCCAAGTTATAAACATTAACTTGGCTTCTTTATATTATACGTACTTATCTTTAATTCAGCTTCTTCATCGTTCATAGGTTTAATCATTGGTCTTCATTATCCTACGGTCAAACCATACACGGGGTGTAGGTTCTACTCGTTTAATATTCGCGTACACTTAACCTTCACATTGGTTAAAGCGTTCAACGCTTACATTTCATTCTAACGTTCTCATCCGACTCACATTCGGCTTTCATTAATCTTCTTACCGTTTGCTACGGCATTCTTGATAATTCATATCTTACTTACTACTTTCGTCAACGTCTAAGTCATACAACCAATGTATACTTAGAACGTTCGTCCGACGTAAATATGATTCACGAGGATCGTTTACGTATTTAACTTTACGTTGCTCATCCCTTAATCTCTCATAACCATGTCATAACATCGAAATGTTATACATTACCCTCGTCACTCAACGTCTAAGGAATCACAACCATAACAATCCCTTACGTTCGTTTATCACGACTACAATCCCCGGATATCGGTACTGTAACCCGCGTCTACATTCTTTGTCTTTTAATCTCTTTTAATATTTTCGTTCAACCTTCATCTAAGGTTTAATACACTTGATTAAGTGTTACATTAGTTGAACTACATGTTCATATTTCTTTCTTGCACATCCCCCAGTAATTGAGCACTAAAAAGCTCATCTTTGGCTTTTTCCTCAGAAGAGCGGCGCAAGGCGCCATGCCCCCTTACTTTACCTCGCACTCCGCAATACCACTCTGCAGTTGTCAAATCGCTAACGTCAATGCCGCGATGCCACACTCTTCTTTATTTCTCACACCGCGGTGCCACTCGATAGAGGTGATGGTCGGGCCTCGTCTTCCGCAGATGCCGCCTCCCAAGGCTCGAATTGGTGCATTTGCGCATTTAGCACAAAACCTAGAAATTTTTTCTAAGTCTTAGAAATTACCTAAGAAGCTTACTTCCCGATTCCATAACTTATTCATTATAACTCAGAACGAGGTCGTCCCAAATTCATTCTCTTCCTTATCTTACGTACTTTGATTACCATCAGAGAGAACTTCATTCTGAATCCGTTAACATACCATTCAATTGGATTAATATTCACCCTTCGTTAGTTTTACATTTTTAACATTCTTCGTTCGTTCGTCTGTAATTGGGTCATCCGAACTCAAAATTCATTCATTCTTGGGTCCACGACTCACATTTTATACATTCTCTTACATTCTTATGAAACCCTGCACGTTCGGGTTCAATTACATACTTTCTATTTCTCGTTCATCTTTTACGAATTTTTGCCATAACTTCGTTATAGCTCAGTTTTAAATCCGTTCTTCATGAACATTTCTAACGTTCCTAACCAAGCAATTAGCAACTAACTTATACGTGATGGTTTTAAACTTGTCATCAATAACAATTATCCTACGGTGGTTTTAAATTTGTACATCAACAACATTCTTCGCGTGTTCTTCGCGTTCTTCGTTCGTTCTTCATTTTTAATCGATATTTTGATTACGATTTTACTTTTTCTTGGAATTTGATGTTATAGAACACCATTCCCTACTTATTTCATCTATTCATTCATATGATCCATTCGGATCGCTCAAATTCATTACGAATCTTATACTTCCTTAAGAAATTTATAAACTAAATTTCTACTTTCTTATTTCTTCTTTTCTCATGATTTCAACCATATGAAATCATTTCTAACATCTTTTACTTCTTATTCTCATTAAGCTATGTTTTTAACATAAAAACTTAAAGAAAATTATCTAGAAGTTAGATTTTCAGATTACCTCTCTTCTTTAATCTTCCTCCGTTGGACAAAGCGTGCACTCAGGCAAGCTTTTCCTCTTCCTTTTCCTCTTCTTCCCCATCCGAAATCTCTCTCTCTCTCTCAAAAGTTGTAGGATTTTCAAAATCCCAAAATAATGAAGTTAGCTTTCTATTTATAGAAAACCAAGGCTAGGGGCAAAATAGTCATTTTGCCCCCTAAACCTCCCTATTAGTCATTACTTAAGCACTAAGTTTACTTACTCATTAAGTTTACTTAGCCCTTAAGTTTACTTAGCCCGTAACTCTACTTAGCCTTTAAGTTTCGTGGTTCCGTCTTTCGGGTTTCGTCCGACAGTTTTAAAAACTGCGATTCTCAGAATCCAAATATTTTTGGATATTTCATCTTTCCTTTATCGATTAACTTTTACGTAATCTTTGGATTTCCGAAAAACTAAAAAATACTTTTTCACGTTAAGCGTTTTCCTTCACGTTTTCCCCTAACGTAGTTAAACGAGTGAAAAGTACATAATAGTACTTTTTGTCATTTTTATTTCGTCCAATTTCTGCACATTTTTTGAGAAAAACGTTTATCGGCTTACTTAACTTTTCACGATATTTTATCGTCAAATCTTTCGACAGAATGTCATTTTGACAAACCAAACTCTCAGAACGGCTTAGGTTATTCAAACCCTATCCCTTAGGTTTCGTCGGGTGAATAGTGCCTATTTCGTCTTTTTCCCCATAAATATTTTGTTCCCGGAAAATTTTTATTTTCGTCTTGAAAATTCTTACTCGTTCAGTCTAGCTCGTAGCCAGAATCCTCCCGATTAATAATCATTCTAGGTTCTAGAACAATTAATAAACACATAGCACAGAATAGTATTAATAAAAATTCCTTTTATTAATAACTAATTCTTTAAATCTTAAATTCTGGACAATCCGATTTTACTCGGGTTGTCACACTTCCCTCCTTATAAAAATTCTATCCTCGGAATTTCTTAAAACCACACCCATACCCGGGTGCCTACAACCTTTAGCAAAGGTTTAATCTCAATTCATCCTTCTCACAAGGATCATCTGCTGACATAATCGTCATTAGTTAAACCTCACGCTTAACTATACTTTCAATCTTTTGGGTCCTCACATTCACCCCCTATTCACAGAATTTCATCCTCAAAATTTTAACGTACCCTTCTTCTCAACTTCTCTTCTTCTCAACTTCTCTTCAAAGAAGTTCTTATTCAAACATTTCCTACCCTTCATAACTTATCAAGAATCATGAAGTGAAAGGAATAACTAGGAATATAAAGATTCCTTTAAAACATTTCATTCTTTTGTTGAGGGATCAAATTGACCATGAACTCTGACTAGGTTTAACAGCTTTGCACCGTAAACCCTTCTTCCACGGTAAGTTTACAATCACAAAGAAGGTAAACTACCTTTTCCATACGTAGGCGATCAACCCATCGTATAACCCCATTTCGGGATATGTTCACCTCAGACTTAATCATTAGATTCCGCACCAAAACAATTTGGTTCGGCATAACTCTTCAAAGAAAGCTCGATTTTCTTTTAATCATGACATACCATTCGTCTTAGCTAAATCTAGTAGCTTAGACCATACCAATACATTGAACATCAACATGAACATTCGTCTAGTCAAATCAACTGACATCGACTACTTCCTTAAATTCTTTCGCAATACATCAAAACGTTTCATGACGTCATGATATCGTACTTTTCACAGTACGTTGAGGACTTCGTCTGTGATAACCCGGGATTTCGAATAATCCAAATTTTTTGAATAAATTTTTTTTATTTAATATTGACATTCACTACTAGAAAAAGAAGAATACGTGATGGAATTTTGTAACAATTTTTAAAAACAATCACTAAAGATAGTAATTTGTGATGGATTTTTTAAGCAATCACAAAATAATAGTATATATGATGGCTCTTAGTGATGACTAATCTTTCCATTAATGTATTATAATTGTGATGGCCATATCAATCACACTAATTTTTTCACGCATGATGAATTTTCTTTTTGTGACGGACTAAGTCATCACTTATAGATATACTCTTTTCGTGATTGCATTTAATCTATCACTAATATTTTAATGTAATAAATAATCAAAACAATATTTTATGACGGTCGTGACAATCATTAAAAAAGATAGATTTTGTGACGACTTTTATTTGCAATTATAAAAAGAAGGTATTTTGTGATGGAATTTTCAAGCCATCACAAAACAATAAAATATATGATGACTCTTAGTGATGACTAATTTTGCCATCATCATAGAGTATTTGTGACTGCCATTGCAATCACCAAATCTTATGTGGAATTGATTTTGTTTAGTAAGTCAACTCACATATGTTTCCTTTTATATTTTATTTTAAAATTATAATCATAATTTGGACTTTAGTGTAGTGGTAATACTTGTTATTTAGTTTGCAAATGGGAGAGGGTTCGAAACCTACAAGTATCATTAGATACAATTAATACAGTGAAATAAATTATACGTACATAGAGATTCACGTTCTTACATTTGATTCCTAAAGTCTTATTTTTTTTTGTGTGATGACTTTGACAATCACAATAGATTACCTTTTAATGTGATTGTATTACTCATCACAAAAGAACTAAGCGTTTGTGTGATTTCCAAAATCATCACGTAAAACCTTTCATGATGGGCGTATACAAGACGGTCATTATGATGCTTAAAGCCATCACGTAAACCTTTCGTGATGGTTTTCCTACTTTTTGTGATGGATTTTGACCATCACAAATGACCATTTTTTTAGTAGTGATTGACTGTTAACATTGTACTGTGTATCTGTGATACGAGTCTCGAAAATTAGTCAATTTGTGTATTGAGTGAGAAATTAGAGTAGAGTTGTGCTTAACAGCTTTAGAAACCCTAACCCTAATTTTTGAATAGGGATTCGATAGAAAATATAATTAAAATAATTGTGTTGTTGAGTACGTGTTTGTACTGTATAGAAATTTTGATCAATGATTGATCAGATAAGATTTAAAATTTATAAACCCTTATAAGAGATTAGAAACCCTAATCTCAGGATTAGAAACCCTAATGCACAATTAGAAACACTAATTTTGAATCTGGGAATCCTAAACCCTAATTAGGAAACCCTAATCCTAATTGATAATCTTAATGTTTTTATTAAACGTTGATGTGATTAGGAAACCCTAATTGTAATTTAGAAATTTTCAATTTTCTAATTAAAACCCTAATTTAGAAATTTGAGAAACTAAAATTTTAAAACCTAAGGGTTAGGACCTTAGGGTTAAACCCTAAGGGTTGGACAAATGTCTAGTTTGCCATTAAAATTGCATGTACATTGACCAAAATGACCTTTTTACTTTCTTTAATTGGTAACTTGTAGAATTTTCCAAAACCTTTAGTTGGTGACCAACTAAATTGACTTGGTGACCTAAAAATCCAGCAAAATCATCCAGCTATCAAATCAAGAAATGAATCTAAGAGATTATATAAGATTGAGAGAGAGAAAGTGTACCCATTTTTGCTTATTTTCTCTCAAAGCTCTCACCAACTCTCTCTCACACAAGACCTCCGAATTTAGCAAGTATATCAGTCACTAAATCACCTCTAGAAACATCAAGTTCAGTTTAGGAGATCAAAGATCCAAGCTTATTCAAGAAAATGTATAAAAGCCCAAACCTATTTTGATCTTACATGCTAAGAAAAAATTCTGTGTTTAAGTGTTTAATCAGGTGTTATATGATGTTTTTAGTTGATCTATGTTGACCCATCATGGATCCATAGCATCAAAATGCTTTAAAATAATGATTTTTCAAAACTGTTCTTGAGCTCTAAAGGTAGTCCGACAACGAAATGTCAGGGGCTGTAAATCCTTGTCTGTTAATGTTTTGTGTTGTTTTAAGTTTTGGATCGGTAGCTTGTCATGTTATCTTTGATCTGGAGGTGGATTTACTGTGACGTCCCCAAATAAGGTATACATCACCCATTCTGAGTCACCAAATACATGGTACAGAACAACTACAACATCATTATTACAATTGTCGTGCAAAATACGACAACACAAATACTGTGAGTTTAAATACAAATATTGCCCTCTAAACAATATCCACACTCAAATATGTCCTCATTACAATTATTGATACACTATTTTACAAATAGTGAGGACTACTAAAACAACTGCCTAGGAACACCACTCTTTACCCCGACTGGTTCCTGCTACATTCTCACCTCCTGAGAAGAAAAATTGAACAAAAAGGAAAAGGGTGAGCTCAACTAGCCCAGTAAAGAATATTATGACTAAGATAAAAAAACAACAATTTATCGTTAGCCTTCAACAAATCAGATAAAATATAATTGACAACCAGTTTTAGGTAAATATTCGCAGCGGAAATAACAATTCATTAGGATAGTTAAGTAGATGATGAAATCTACTATCATCTATGAATTTAAAAGTCCATCATCAATATTTTATCCCTGTAACATCAATCAATATACATCTTGCATCAAATATTCATCTTTGCACTACGACCAAATATATTCATTTGTATCACCAGTTGGTCATGTTCATCTCAACAGCTGTTCATCTTTGCACTACGGGCCAAAGATATTCATCAGGTAATCATTCATCTTTGCACTACAGGCCAAAGATATTCATCAAGTATCACCATTAAAGACTGAGGATGATGAAAAACATTTTAGAGAACGAATCCAGTGAGACAAAAGGACAAAGATTAGAGATTCGTAATTTAGATAATTCAAGTTTAAAAATACTCCATAATGGAGTAAAATTCAAGAATGGAGATCAAAACATGGAATCAATTTCAAGAATAAGGGTCACAACGGATAACTTGGAAGGAAAAGAAAAAAAAAATTCTTTTGTGAATAAATTGCCGTGAGCAAGATTCGTGAATGAGCGATTGCACATGAGAATCAGAATCGTGAATAGTACCTATGAGCGAAAGAATCAAGTGAAAGCGATGCAGTGAACAATAATCATGAAAAGTTCCAAATTTGATTAAAAAGTTCAGACCAATATTTCTATGAAATGATATTAGATGAAGCGAAATTTCTAATCATTTCAGGAATTATAGAAGCAATACTTATCATAGTAAGTTCAAATTTAGGAATACGAGATGAAATAATTTTGCTTACGTAATATGGAGTATGAAAGAAAATAATATTTCTCACGAGTATTGCAATAAAATAATATCCTTTACCTTCGTAGAAACTGGATTTGACTGTAATATCGAATATTATTCTGAGAAAATCTTGCAGAAAAACTACGCTCAAAGTATTCTTATACTCAAGAAAAATACTGACAATACTATAGAATAAAATTTTCTGATTATGAAGGTGTGATTGAGGAAGGAGGGTTATCCCTCTATTTATAGTGCAGGACGGAGGATAAATAACACACATGCCAACTTTTCTTTTCTTTCCAAAACCTAACATCCTGCCTAACTTTCCATTTTGTCAATGCCTAACTCTTATCTTTTCATCAATGCCTAACTTATTTGGCCCACAACTTGGAAAACACAATATTCTGCAAGCAATTTTCTTCACCCACCAAATGAGTGGTCCCATGGGAGGAATTAAGTTACCAGCACATGGTTTTCAACCAAAGAATGCATGCAATAAGGAAAACAAAGGAAAGCTTCTCACTCCTTAACATATTCGCATGCTTATATATATATAATAATATTATTATTTAACAATTATAATATATAATAATAATATATATGAATGAATATTTTATCAGAGAAAAATAATTGCCAGACTTTCAACAAATAATTCATACTAAAATTCCTTCATTTATATCCACATAAAATAAATATTTTCTTATCATATAAACCAATAATTAATTATTCATAAATAATATTACAAAATCACAATAATGATAACCAGGCCGTTCCCAGGAAAGAGGGGGCTTTCCGATAAGGATTTCTCCTTATTGGCGCGCAATTAGGTGACCAAACCTCTCCTTGACAGAACTTTCTAGACATTGCCAATAATGTTATCTAATAATATTATTCAAATAATATGAATTATTGATCTGATAATGGGAAATATTGTGCAGTGATAATTATTGAAACAACAATAATATAAAATATCAACGCAGCAATTATTGAATCAATAAAATAAAATATTGATAAAGAATTATCGTAACAATTATTGAGTAGTGCCTTCTTACGTAAGAATCAATAATTCAAAAATACTGTGCAATATCGTGTGCTATTGTGCAACCACGCCTATTACTGTATTTTAACCACCGGGTAATCTAACAGTGTTAACGGTAACAATTACGTCATTTTTTATAAAAACTCAAATTTGTCGTTTTCTTCATTCATTTCGTAGTTATTACATTATGGGGCCCACAAATGATCGCGCTTGCAAATACGGATATTCAGAAAAAAAGAATATTCCACGACCAAACGAATATTCCCCGACAACAATGATTATTTTATAACCACTTGCTTATTTTGCAAAATTTGCACATTTCACCCATAACCAAAGCATTATATAAAATTAATTCCTTAAGATAATAAATAGAGGAAATTCAATTTTATTTATAAAAAGTTGGGGTCTTACGTTTACAGCCATTAAATGTCTAGATTTGTTGTTATTAACGGTCAAAACCCGTTGACCGGGCATAACCGGGCCAAATCTGGGCAACCCAGAAAGTGTAAGATCAGTGTCTGACAATGTTTTGTTAGCTCGAGATCTGTCAGGTTTTATATTGTTTGATGTTATTGTTATGTACATGTTGTAGCTGGTAATATGGACTTTTGAACCGTGCCTTTGTATCTCTTAAACATCAAGCAGATCGGATGTAGTGGATGGTCAAAGTAGACCATCTGGTAACATTTCATGTTTTCTGAAATTTCCATAAAATTTAAGAACCATTTTTCTGACAGCATTTGACCAAGTTGAATCTGGAGATTATGATGTTTGTGGACTGAGATAATGGTATATAAATGTTGTATGGCATGAGTACTATAGGTTTAAACCTTTATAACACCAATACAATGACCAGAACTAAGCTAAAATCGAACCACAAAGTGGTACCCTGAAGCTGCCTAGGATTTTTGAGTTACCCAGAAAGCCCAGGAGCTGTCTGACAGCAACTTTGAATGATCTTAACTTACTGATATGTTTGGATATGACCTAGATATTGGTTGCTAGTTGTAGTATTGTATACTGACTACAAGATCCATGCTCAAGCAAGCCCAGAAATAAATTTTGGTTGAGAATTAAAAGCGGTCAAACAAGGCATGTTGATAGCTAAGCTGTCAGTGTACTTAAGCTCAGGAACACCAACAGCGACGCTATGTGTCACTAAAGGCCTATAGCGACGGTTTTTAATATATTTATTTTTTGATTTTCTAAAAATTATTTAAAAATAGAAATAAATTATAAAAATTACCAAAAATTATTTTAAATAATGAAAAATAATTTTTGATTAATTGGGATATTTTTCATTAATATTTATAATTATTTGAATATTAATGATATTTAATTTATTTAATTAGTATATTAAATAGATTAGAGAAAAATGATTTAATATTCGAAAAATCATTTTAAATAAGAATAATGTATTTAAAAATATTTTGAGTTATAAAATATAACTTTTAATATTTTTAGAGAATTTTCATTAATAATTTAATATTAATGATATTTGATTTATTTAATTATTAAATTAAATAAATAATTTAAAATAATTTTAATTATTTAAAAATCATTTTAAATAAGAATAAAGTGTTATAAAATATTTTGAATTATAAAATATAATTTTAATATTTTTGGAGAATTCTCATTAATAAATTAATATTAGTGATATTAGATTTATTTAACTATTATATTAAATAAATGATAGAAAAATGATTTTGTTGATTTAAAATTATTTAAAAATGAGAAAAGGATTTAAAAATATTTTAAGTTATAATTAATTACTTTTAATATTTGGATGATAATTTCATTAATATTTAAATATTAATGGTGATGATTTAAAAATAATTTTAATTACTTTAAAAATCATTTAAGTAGAATATTGTTGATTTAAAAATATTTTAAGTTATTGATAATAACTTTATTATTTTGACAAGTATGTCATTAATATTTTTAATATTATTAAATATTAATGATGATAAGATTATTAGATAATTAAATCATTTAAAAATGATTTTAGTGTTTGAAAAATTATTATAAATTATAATAATCGTTTGATAAATTATTAAAAGCTTCCGAAAAATATTATAAATGATATATGACTTATCTAATGTAATAGTGAAGCTTTGAAATCGAATGTAATTAACAATAGCTATATTAATTGTCGGATAGGGTGACCAGAACACCGAGAACAGACTAAAGTCCAACTAGACCAAACTAGTTAGACTTGATAAGTGTTTATATAGGTTATAAACACTGATGTGGCTATGTGCTAATGTGCTTAGGAGAAGTTTGACTGTGGAATACAGTGATGCATGTTGTGAATTATTGTGCTATTTGTGAGACCGATATTGTGATTATCGGTCTTTCAAACACAGATAAGTATTTTGTGTAGCTGTAATCAGTGGAAGAGGCAAGTTTCCTAACTCAATCTTGAGTTATTACTTTTTAAATATTATAGTGGTTAATTATTATTAATTATACCACGTCCAAGAATTTATTGTTGATTATTCGCAGTTAGTGCATGCTTATTATTTCAAATTGAATTATTGATTCGAAGAATATACTTGTAGAATAATTGTTATTGGATATTCACATCTGTAGAAGCTATTGTTGATTACATATAGTACAGTTAAATTCTGTCTATTATTTAATCGTATTGAAATATGTCTTAGCTAATTGTTTTGGCTAGACGAACATTTGTTAGAACTTGATAGGTTCGAGAAGAGAAGTTAAGAGAATTCAATTATTATTGATAGATCAATGCCAATTATTTCGGCTAGATCGAAAAAGAAAACTTGATAGGTTTGAGAAAGGAAGAGAAGAAAAGTGATTAGAAATTGAAATTATTGTATTTCGTTGTTAAATCAAATTCCGATTTAAAGACTGAGAAGAACAACCTTTTATTATAAAAGTGATAGAATTTTTGGTCGTATATTCAGCCATTGTGCGCATTCTATATATTATGCATAATATAGGGTATAATAAAGTTGATCACTTTATATACTTGCTGAGGGGTATAATTTAATCTTTATGGTTATCTGATACACCTGGGTATATCAAAGCCAAATCTTTGATATTTACTCGAGAAGAGAAGTTCAAGATCCAATGGATCGCTCAACATAAATCTGGAAAATATTTTTGTAGAATTAATTCTTGATTATTCATTTGAATATCGTAGAAACCTTGAAAGCGTTGTACTCTTTCATTATTAGATTATTGTTGCGTAGAATGTGAGAAGACCTGTTATTTATTCCTATACATTTAACGTATGTCTTAACTTGCGGGGCAAACTTGTCGCTCACCCTTGCTTAATAAAACTTTTCGACCGAGGGGGACGAAGTGGCGATTTGCAGTCTTTGTGAAGAAGAATAAAGGAAAAGGCATCGTGATAAATTAGTTATGATTAGCATGTTTATTATGTTGTTTGTAAACCCTTTTTATATATCTAAGGGGTATGTTTGTAATGTTAAGGTTAGCGGACCTGGGACTAATGTATTAATAACATATGTTAATGTGATATGTATTACTATTTCTATATGAAGCGGTAGTTAGATGTTATTATATTGTGGATCGTGAACACCAAACTCGGGGGTCAGGTAACCCAGATTTGGGGGTGTCACAGGTTGGTATCAAAGCTGTAGGTTATAAACCTTAAGTGGGGTGGGGGGAACCCTAGGATTATAACCATAAGCGAGATAGAGAATACTCATTTAGAGTACTAAGTGAGGGATTACTGAAGCGCATTGATAGTGAGATATGTGGACACATAATGTGAGAAGTTCGTACTGAAGAAGTACCAATCAAGTTATTTAAACTGATAGTAGGATGTCTGGAGAAGATGAAATGAGTGCGGAGATGCTAGCGGTTGTTGCGCCAGTGCCAGTAGCCGAGGTGCCAGCGCAAAGCGAATCAGTTGAAAAGGTGGGAAAAGATGAATCTATGGTTAATCTGGGGAGTGATAATGATAACTATCCCGAGATATATCTGAGTGGTGACGAGGAGGCAGAGTCTGAAGAAGCTAAGGTGGAGAAAAAGATCAAGATTTTGCAAAAGTCCAAGAACTCTGGAGTAAAGTATTACTCTTAGAGGAGTTATGGAAGACGAAGTGAGTGTTACGCGAAATGACTGAAGAACGGAATGAGCTGAAGGCGCGGGTGGGAAGAATGAAGACTGAAGGTTGTGGATCGTCTGAAGGAACCAGCAAGAAGGGCAAGACTAAGAGAAAGAGGGACAACGACAGCAATAATTCTGAAAATTCAAACTCGAAGAAGAGGCAAGCTTGCAGTAAGTGTGGAAAGACTCACGTGGGAGAATGCATGATGTGGAAGCACGTGTGCTTCAATTGTAAGTAGGAAGGACATATTTCCCTACATTGTCCTAAGCCGAATATGAGGAAGTGTTTTTCATGTAAGAAAATGGGTCACTGATTAAACAAGTGTCCCAGTAAGAAGAAGACTGGTGAAGGGAGTGGACGGTAGATAGCTTAAATTTAAGCGATAGTATCTTTTGATAGTGTGAGATATTAACGGTTGTAATATCGAGAACGATGTGTGAGCATATGCAAATATATATGTTTGAATGAATAAAATCTTTATTTTCTATATTAATATAAGATTAAGATTAATTTGTGAGTTCTTAAAACTCATACTTATGGTAAGTTCATGACTCATAATTATATGAAATATTCCTGAACCCCTCAGCGAATGGACGCCAAAGGTCTAACTAGGATAATTTTATACACTCATATAATTGTGGCAAGTTACTGAACTCATAAGTGTGGTAAGTTTGATGAACTGGAAATAGTTATGTGAATATGGTAAATGGAAACTTTTTGTGTAAAGTTGGAGAATTACAACTTTTGTTTAAAGTTGTGTTGTTAATCCCGATATTATTTAAAAAGGGATAGTGTTATGTGTTAAGTGCTAAATGTACTAAGTGCTATTTGAATAACTATATGATTATATGAGAACTTTGTGTTAAATTCTTATTGTGTGATTAATAAGAATTTTTGTAGAGAAAAATAAA
Source organism: Panax ginseng (assembly GCA_020205605.1). Lineage (NCBI taxonomy): Eukaryota > Viridiplantae > Streptophyta > Magnoliopsida > Apiales > Araliaceae > Panax > Panax ginseng. Next base: position 89,161,574 of record CM035130.1, on the reverse strand, counting down.
ATTAATGTTAGATTTTTATCAGATAATGCCGCCAAGGAAGGAAAGTCTAAAGGGAAATATGAAAGAACAATTTGTGAATCTGAAGCAGAAGGATATGTCAGTGACAGAATATTTTGTCAAGTTCAACGAGTTAGCTAAATTCACTCCACATCAAGTGGACACTAAGGAGTTTAAAGCACGATGTTTTATGAACGAATTGAAATCGTCAGTATTCGAGAAGTTAGATGTGCTGCAAATTAATTCATTTTCAACTTTATTAAAAAAAGCCATTATAGCTGAGGGAGAAATTGAAGCTGTCTTAAAGAATAGTAAGAACAAAGAAAGGAGACTCAAGGAAATAATATGATAGGTGGTAGTGGAAGTAGTGATCTTAATAAACGTAAGAGGGATGGTGATGTTAATTCAGGAAATAATCCAGAAAAGAATAGGAAGAAAGGTGCGCCGTGTGTAGTTTGCGAGAAGCTTCATCAAGGAGGTTGTTTGAAGAAAAAAGGAGTATGTTTCAACTGTGACCATGAGGGACACATGTTCCCGAGTGTCCCATTCCAAAGAAGACACGAGGTTGTTTTGCGTGTGGATTAATCGATCATTTGGTGAGTGTTTGCCCAAAAAAGAGGATGAATAAGGGAACCAGCAGAGGAATAATATGGATCGAAGAATCAGCTCAGCAGGGAAGACCAACATCATTCACTTTTAGAAGGACAGTTCCAAATGCAGCAGCTGCCCATGAAAAGGCGACAGGTAACGAGTTCGGTTAGAAATTAAATTACGCGAGAAATAATAGTTAGATATTGCTGTGATTTGTTTTCTTTTATACGATCCAAGTCACAGGTTAGAATTTGAGACACAAATTATATTGTGTTGACAAAAATGAATTGATGATACAACTTTAAAAGATTGTAGAGAATAAGAAAGTGGTGATTCCGAGGACGGAATCCTTTTAAGGAGGGGTGAATGTGATAACCCAAAATTTCGAATAATCCAAATTTTTCAAATAATTTTTTTTTATTTAATATTGACTGTTAATATTGTACTGTGTATCTGTGACACGAGTCTTGAGAATTAGTCAATTTGTGTATTGACTAAAACATTAGAGTAGAGTTATGTTTAACAGCTTTAGAAACCCTAACCCTAATTTTTGAATAGGGATTCGATAGAAAATATAATTAAAATAATTGTATTGTTGAGTACGTGTTTGTACTGTATAGAAATTTTGATCAATGATTAAGCAGCTAAGATTTAAAATTTATAAACCCTTATAAGATATTAAAAACCCTAATCTCAGGATTAGAAACCCTAACACATAGTTAGAAACCCTAATTTTGAATCTGAGAATCCTAAACCTTAATTAGGAAACCCTAATCCTAATTGATAATCTTAATGTGTTTATTAAATGTTGATGTGATTAGGAAACCCTAATTTAATTAGGAAACCCTAATTGTAATTTAAAAATTTTCAATTTTCTAATTAAAACCCTAATTTGGAAATTTTAGAAACTAAAATTTTAAAACCTAAGGGTTAAACCCTAAAGGTTGGATAAATGTCTAGTTCGCCATTCAAATTGTATGTACATTGACCAAAATGACCTTTTTACTTTCTTTAATTGGTAACTTGTAGAATTTTCCAAATACTTTAGTTGGTGACCAACTAAATTGACTTGGTGACCAAAAAATCTAGCAAAATCAGCCAGCTATCAGATCATGCAATGAATCTAAGAGGTTATATAAGATTGAGAGATAGAAAGTGTACCCATTTTTGCTTATTTTCTCTCAAAGCTCTCACCAACTCTCTCTCACACAAAACCTCCGAATTTAGCAAGTATATCAGTCACTAAATCACCTCTAGAAACATCAAGTTCAGTTTAGGAGATCAAAGATCCAAGCTTATTCAAGAAAAGGTATAAAAGCCCAAACCTATTTTGATCTTACATGCTAAGAAAAAATTTTGTGTTTAAGTGTTTAATCAGGTGTTATATGATGTTTTTAGTTGATCTATGTTGATCCATTATGGATCCATAGCATCAAAATGCTTTAAAATAATGATTTTTCAAAACTGTTCTTGAGCTCTAAAGGTAGTCTGACAACGAAATGTCAAGGGCTGCAAATCCTTGTCTGTTAATATTTTGTGTTGTTTTAAGTTTTGGATCTGTAGCTTGTCATGTTATCTTTGATCTGGAGGTGGATTTATAGACATTAAATGTCTAGATTTGTTGTTATTAACAGTCAAAACCCGTTGACCGGGCCAAATCTGAGCAACCTAGAAAGTGTAAGATCAGTGTCTGACAATGTTTTGTTAGCTCGAGATCTGTCAGGTTTTATATTGTTTGATGTTGTTGTTATGTACATGTTGTAGCTAGTAATATGAAATTTTGAACCGTGCCTTTGTATCTCTTAAATATCGAGCAGATCGGATGTAGTGGATGGTCAAAGTAGACCATCCGGTAACATTTCATGTTTTCTAGAATTTCCAGAAAATTTATGAACCATTTTTCTAACAGCATTTGACCAAGTTGAATATGGAGATTATGATGTTTGTGGACTGGGATAATGGTATATTAATGTTGTATGGCATGAGTACTATAGGTTTAAACCTTTATAACACCAATACAATGACTAGAACTAAGCTAAAATCGAACCACAAAGTGGTACCCTAAAGCTGCCTAGGATTTCTGGGTTACCCAGAAAGTCCAGGAGCTGTTTGACAACAACTTTGAATGATCTTAACTTGCTGACATATTTTGATATGACCTAGATATTGGTTGCTAGTTGTAGTATTGTATACTGACTACAAGATCCATGCTCAAGTAAGCTCATAAACAATTTTGGTTGAGAATTAAAAGCGGTCAAACAAGGCATGTTGATAGCTAAGTTGTCAGTATTCTTGAGCTCAAGAACACCTACAGCAACGCTAAGTGTCGCTAAAGGCCTATAGCGACGGTTTTTAATATATTTATTTTCTGATTTTCTGAAAATTATTTAAAAATAGAAATAAATTATAAAAATTACCAAAAATGATTTTAAAAATTATTTTAAATGATGAAAAATATTTTTCATTAATATATATAATTATTTGAATATTAATGATATTTAATTTATTTAATTATTATATTAAATAAATTAGAGAAAAATGATTTAATATTATGAAAAATCATTTTAAATAAGAATAATGTTTTTAAAAATATTTTGAGTTATAAAATATAATTTTTAATATTTTTAGAGAATTTTCATTAATAATTTAATATTAATGATATTTGATTTATTTAATTATTAAATTAAATAAATAATTTAAAATAATTTTAATTATTTAAAAATCATTTTAAATAAGAATAAAGTGTTATAAAATATTTTGAATTATAAAATATAATTTTAATATTTTTAGAGAATTCTCATTAATAAATTAATATTAGTGATATTAGATTTATTTAACTATTATATTAAATAAATGATAGACTAATGATTTTATTAATTTAAAAATCATTTAAAAATGAGAAAAAGGATTTAAAAATATTTTACGTTATAATTAATGACTTTAAATATTTGGATGATAATTTTATTAATATTTAAATATTAATGGTGATGATTTAAAAATGATTTTAATTACTTTAAAATCATTTAAGTAGAATATTGATGATTTAAAAATATTTTAAGTTATTGATAATAACTTTAATATTTTGACAAGTATGTCATTAATATTTTTAATATTATTAAATATTAATGATGATAAGATTATTAGATAATTAAATCATTTAAAAATGATTTTGGTGTTAGAAAAATTATTATAAATTATAGTAATCATTTGATAAATTATTAAAAGCTTCCGAAAAATATTATAAATGATATATGACTTATCTAAAGTAATAGTGAAGCCTTGAAATCAAAATTAATTGACGATAGCTGTATTAATTGTCGGATTGGGTGAACAAAACACTGAGAATAGACTAATGTCCAACCAGACTGAACTAGTTAGACTTGATAAGTGTTTATATAGGTTATAAACACTAATGTGGCTATGTGGTAATGAGTTTAGGAGAAGTTTGACTGGAATACAGTGATGCGTGTTGTGAATTATTGTGCTAATTGTGAGACCGATATTGTGATTATAGGTCTTTCAAACGCAGATAAGTATTTTGTGTAGCTGTAATCAACGGAAGAGGCAAGTTTCCTAACTCAATCTTGAGTTAATACTTTTTAAATATTGTAGTGGTTAATTATTGTTAATTCTACCACGTCCAAGAATTTATTGTTGATTATTCGCAGTTAGTGCATGCTTATTAATTCAAATTGAATTATTGATTCAGAGAATATACTTGTAGAATAACTGTTATTGGATATTCACATCCGTAGAAGCTATTATTGATTTCAAATAGTACAGTTAAATTATGTCTATTGTTTAATCCTATTGAAACATGTCTTAGCTAATTGTTTTGGCCAGACGAACATTTGTTAAAACTTGATAGGTTCGAGAAGAGAATAGAAGAGAATTCAATTATTATTTATAGATCAATGCCAGTTGTTTCGGCTAGATCGAAAAAGAAAACTTGATAGGTTTGAGAAGAGAAGAGAAGAGAAGTGATTCAAAATTAAAATCATTCTATTTCGGTTTTAAATCAAATTCTGATTCAAAGACTGAGAAGAACAACCTTTTATTATAAAAGGGGTAGAATTTTTTGTCGTATAATCGGCCATTGCGCGCATTCTAAAAATTATGCATTATATAGGGTATAATAAAGCTGATCACTTTATATACTTGTAGAGGGATATAATTTAATCTTTCTGGTTATCTTGTGACGCCCCCAAAATAGGTATATATCACCCATCTTAAGTCGCCAGAAAATACACTACTGACAATTTCATTTATACAACTGTCATACAAAATACTTACTTATTGTGTATATCTTGTGAGTTTTAATACAAATGTATGTAACTCTCATGGTGCCTCGACCACAACCTTACAATGGTACTTTACATAAAAGTACAGTCAAAAACTGTTTTAGAAATTAAAATATTTGGGAAGTGCTCAATGAAACCTTCGTACATAGAAGGCCATGAATCTAAGTTATGATGGATATCATATGTCCAGAGAATTATCCTTGGTTGACCCAATAGACCCCAAACAAAAATGAGAAGATTACTATCATGTTCCTTCCAATGTTGAGTCTTCTCTTGACATATAACTATCTCCACTGTCTGCAATTGAACATTGTATTTCAAATAAACTCCAAGATCATATAGGTAGTGCTCGTAGATATACTAAGCAAGTGGATGTGCACAACCTTGTCTTATGATAACATGAGGTTGTATGTCATTAGACATCTTGTATGATAGTGACAAAACACCCTTCCAAAGTTAGGTTCGCCTCACCCTATTCGGTTCACCAAAATTAAATATCAAATGACGTATACAATACGGCACACTTATCTTAAGTTCTCAATAAAATTATTTCCATACTATTTAGGGAGAACCTCAACAGCTATAGACCACCGTTTTATTCCTCTGTTACCCCCGCTCGACCCAGCTATACTCTTGTTACCTGAAAGGAATTGTGAAGCAAAAGGGTGAGCACAACTAGCCCAGTAAAGAATATCATAACTAAAGATATTAAATTATCAATAGCTTTCGTCAATAATAAATCAGAGATTTAGAACATATGGTAGATGATAAAACTTTTCAACCATAGTTGCAGCGGAACGAGCAATCCATTAAAAGTGTCAAATAGACCATCAGGTCTATTATCTTCTCCATGTTAAAAGTCCACCAATAATGTTTTATCCCTGTAACATCAATCAACAATTCATGTCCACAATCATATGAATAACTCATAATCATAATTGTGATTCTGAATTCCTTTTCGCACCCAGGACGAAGAAAATTTTCATCACCTATCTTCACCTGAAACATCAAAAATTATGGTTATACCAAATCACAATTCCTGCTCATAATCATAGTAATAAATTCATCTTTGCACTACGGCCAAAGATATACAAATCATATAACTAATAACCAATAGTTCATCTTTGCACTTTATAGGCCAAAGATATACAATCGTAAAACTAATAACCAAACAAATCCATCATACGTACTTCTGGCCAAAGATATACAATTGTAAAACTAATAATCTTTGAGACTCGACTTAATAGTATCACGACCACTTAATTATCCATGCACCACTGGGGCAAGGATATTCGTGTTTTCAATACTGGTCATGATTATACCCAATAATCTCGGTCATAATCATACCAAGTCCATCTATGCACTACGGGCTAAAGATGACTTTTACCAAATTCTTGTAACATTACGGTCATGATTACACCGAATAATCCCTAGTCATAATCATACCAAGTCCATCTATGCATAACAGGCCACAGATGACTTTCAAACAAAAATATAAACATGAGGATGATGACAATGATATAAGAATTCAATAAAACAAGTTCAAGAATTAATTTATCCAGGAACCAATAACGTCCAAATTGTCAACATGATACTTCTTTGTAGAGTAAAATTTAAGAATTCTCAGAAGAATATTTCCATGAAGAGATACTGGGTGAAGCACAAATATCAAGGATATTCCACTAATTTCATGGACTATAGAAATCAAAACTTTAACCAACTGAATATAATAAAGAATGGAATAACAAAAGAAATCACCATGCATGCGGTACTTCGCATATACAGGTTATTCCAACAGAATAATAAATAACAGAACCAGGTCAGGCGTAATATGCACCGACAGGATATTCCAACAGAATAATAAAGAATGGAATAACAACATAAATCACCATGCATGCGGGACTTAATGATGTATAAAGTTATTCAGCAGAATAATAAATAACGGAACCGAGGTTCAACAGAAACGCATTGAGACGAGGATATTTCAACGAGAATAATAAAGAGCGGAACCAAGTCCGTGCCAGAAAAGCGCGTAAACGGGATGTTCCAATAGAATAATAAAGAATGGAATAACAGAAGAATTTCACCATGTATGCGATTATTACGATAGATAGGTTATTCCAACATAATGATAAAGAATGGAATAACAGAAGAATTTCACCATGTATAGGGTAGTCCGCGTATACAGGTTATTCCAATAGAATAATAAAGAATGGAATAACAGAAGTTCTCTTCATGAATATAAAAGAAATAATACCCCTTACCTTAGAACAAACTGGATATAGGAGTAGTGAAGTAGCAGAATACTTTTCTTCGTTCTCTCTATAGTTTCTCTCTCTAGAGTTTCAGTGAATTCATATGAAATAATGAAGGAATGAGCTTTTATTTATAGGAGGACGGACAGAATAGTAACTAATTCCTGAACGGTCCAGATTGATTTACTTTTAAACGAACGGTCCAGATTGGTTTACTATAAAATATTCTAATAAAATAAAATCTTTAAAATAAAATATAATATATTCTATTTATAATCTAATAAAACGAATAACTTTATAAAAGTATTATGTTTTATATAAAAAGATTTTACTATGCAAACACTATGCAGGCATTATGCAAATACTATGCATAATAAAATATAATATATTCTAATTATTGTCTAATAAAACAAATAACTTTATAAAGGTATTCTGCTTTATATAAAAAGATTTTAATATGCAAAATACTATGCATAATAGAATATAATATATTTTATTTATAGTCTAATAAAACGAATAACTTTATAAAAGTATTCTGTTTTATATAAAAATCTTTTCTGTTTTATTACATTAATAATACTAATAAAACAAAACTTCATCATCATTATAATAATTCACACTATTAATCGACCAAGTCGTTCCCAGGAAAGAGGGGGCATTCCAATAAGGATTTCTCCCTATTGGCGTGCAATTAGGTCACCAAACCACTGTTTGGCAGAACTTCTAGACATTGTTAATATTGCAAATAATAATATTAATAACTTTGTTATCTCAATTATTGATTTAATAATATATAAAGTATCGACAATAATTGAATCAAACTGAGTGACTTCTCACGTAAGCATTAATAATTAATACTGTGTGCTACTATGCGACCACGTGTATTTTACCACCAATTATTTTATAACAACTTGCTTACTTTAAAAAATTTTCAAATGTCACCCTTAACTTTAAACTTTTATCAATTTAACTATTGACCAAAATAAAAAAAATTTGAATATACTTTTATTTCATAAAATTCGGGGTCTCACAATCTCCCCTCCTTATGAAATTTCGCCCTCAAAATTTACGTACGTACCTGGTATTTCGAAGAGATGAGAATACATTGATTTCTTTTCGGATTGTACCTTCCCGGTTATTTCCTTTGTATCATGATTTTCCCATTGCTCATCTCTTGTGTTTCAGATATCATTCTAGAATATACTTCAAAATAAGGTTAATTGACATATCATAATTTGTCAACTTATCAAGTAAACAATTTCAGCTTAGGTAAGTCACACACTAGCAAAGTATATTACTCGTCTCTCCCCTCCTAGTTCTAGACTCATATCTCCGACAGCGACCATATCCCTAAGCTCTGATACCAAATGTGACGCCCCCAAAATAGGTATACATCACCCATCTTGAGTCGCCAGAAAATACACAACTTCATTTATACAACTGTCGTGCAAAATACGACGACAGGTATACTATGAGTTTTAATACAAATGAATGTAACTCTCATGGTGCCTCGACCACAACCTTACAATGGTACTTTACATAAAAGTACAGTCAAAAATTGTTTTAGAAATTAAAATCTTTGGGAAGTGCTCAAGGAAACCTTCGTACATAGGAGGCCATGAATCTAAGTTATAATGGATATCATATGTCCAGAGAATTATCCTTGGTTGACCCAATAGACCCCAAAGAAAAATGAGAAGATTACTATCATGTTCCTTCCAATGGTGAGTCTTCTCTTGACATATAACTATCTCCACTTTCTACAATTAAACATTATATTTCAAATAAACTCCAAGATCATATAGGTAGTGCTCGTAGATATACTCAGTAAGTGGATGTGCACAACCCTGTCTTATGATAACATGAGGTTGTATGTCATTAGACATCTTGTATGATAGTGACAAAACACCCTTCCAAAGTTAGGTTCGCCTCACCCTATTCGGTTCACCAAAATTAAATATCAAATGACGTATACAATACGACACATTTATCTTAAGTTCTCAATAAAATTATTTCCATACTATTTAGGGAGAACCTCAACAGCTATAGACCACCATTTTATTCCCCTGTTACCCCCGCTCGACCCAGCTACACTCTTGTTACCTGAAAGGAATTATGAAGCAAATGGGTGAGCACAACTAGCCCATTAAAGAATATCATAACTAAAGATTATTAAATTATCAATAGCTTTCGTCAATAATAAATTAGAGATTTAGAACATATGGTAGATGATAAAACTTTTCAACCATAGTTGCAGCGAAATGAGCAATCCATTAAAAGAGTCAAATAGACCATCAGGTTTATTATTTTCTCCATGTTAAAAGTCCACCAATAATGTTTTATCCCTGTAACATCAATCAACAATTCATGTCCACAATCATATGAATAACTGTTGGTTGATTTTATAATCAAAGCAAACGTGCAAGTATACATAGTCAACAAGTAATAGAGTGATAAGATAGAGTGTCGATCCCACCGAGAGTTCTAATTAATAAATTCCAACTACTTGCACTATATCAATTAAATTTTATTTAAACAACCATAAACTGTGATTTTTTGGATTAAGAAAACTAAATTAAGCAATTAGAAGAGATTAGTCTAAAAGAAAGCAAATAAACAAAATTAAGATTTGATTAAATTCAGGTAAATAAGGATTAGGACTCCAATATCCCCAATTATGAACTATAAATCAATTATACAATTATCCCAATTATTATACCTACTAAATTGTTAACAGGAATTCTCAAATGCCAAAAGTCCTTTTCCAAGTGATAAATTGCCTTCTATTTAATCTAGATTAATCTTGTTATATTCCTATGCAAAACAATTGAATTAAACTCCTTTCAATCCCAATTCCTTACGTGTTACATGCGGTGAACAAATATTTCCATTCAATTCACAAACCTAATTATTCACTTTTCAAATAACTAAGTCACATGTCATCATGCCCAGTTCTAACCCTAGAATTCCTCTTTCAATTCCTTCTAGAGTAACAAGGTAATTATTGGCCAGTTAATTAATCAATCGGCACAAGGCAAGATGAACAATTCACTTCAACACAAATAATTGGAATAAATTAAATAATTAATTCATAGCCATAAAAGGTTCAATTGAAATCTTAATTAAAGAAATTAGTTCATGACAGAAATTAAAACCAACAATCTTTGAAAAATCATCCTTAAAGAATTACACAAATTGAAAGAATGAAGAAGAAGATAAACTCTAAGTAAAATCTTCAAATTATCCTCTTGACTCCTTGATCAGCCTCCAATTGTGTAGATCAGATCCCCTTTCCAATTAAACTAGCCTTTATATATAACTCACTTGTCCAAACTCTAACAATCCAAGTCCAATTCAAATTGTCACATAACCACCTTTTTAATACAAGTCAACCGATCAGTCACACACGCCTTTGGTCAATCGAAATCCGGCCCAGTAGGCCTTCAAGTATTTGGGATCAAGATTAACTTGAGCGCCTTGCGTTTGTGAGGTTGATGAATTTACCAAAATGCCATTCTATGCTCAAAATCCCCCAATTTGTCCCCACAACTCCTGAATCTGCAAAATAACAACTAAACACAATAAAAATGAATCTAAATGCCTTGAGAATACAATAATCTAAGCCCAAATATATTCGATTCATGAGTATATTACCCAATCATCAAATACCCCCAAACTTAAACCGTTGCTTGTCCTCAAGTAACAAAACACAAAACAACACGAAAAACTAACCACCATACAAATGCAAACTATCTACACGTTCCTAATTCCAGCAATCGAATAGCACACATATATTCATAGGCCTCAGAAAAATCACAAGAACATTCTAATACATCATGTTAATGCAGTTCAATAATATCCCAACAATCAATGAATCTAAATCTGTTATTACTGATACCGTGAGTGTGCGTTCAACAACTATGCTAACCAATGAAAAGAAAAATATGAAAGATAATAGCTTTCTTTGAAGACATCATACAGTATAAACTTGAGAACTCATCAAATACACTTGATTCAACTGAAATTAAACAATCACCAAAGTCCAGGGGTCAAAATGAAATACTTATGCTTTTTTTTTATACGGGGGCTTTTTGAACTTTTCCCGCTTTATTATATTTTTTTTTCCTCTCATGACTATGCATTGTCTTATTCCCTTAGGCTTTTCAGTGTTACCTTAACGAGCTTTCAACCAACGACTCCCAAGACATTAAGACCTTAGGGCGCTAGGTGTAGAGACAATCCCCTCGGGCTCACTTACTCAAGTAACAAAGGCCACAAAACTAGACAAGCATGCCACGATTTTTTTTTCTTTGTTTCTCTTTTTTTTTCAAAGCTTATATACTCCAAATATTTTTCCCCCAAACTTGAGTTTATGTCCAAATTCAGCCTTCACTAGCTATTCAAATTATTCCTTTATTTTACTAGCATTCATCCTTTAGAACTCTATTATCTATCCATTTAAACTATTATAGCCAACATGGTCATTTTTCAAAACGTGTTATCCTGATAATATCACTGGCAAACAGATAAAGATTTAAATCACGTTAAGAAAATCATATCACTAACTTAACACTCCATACTAGACTTGTCCATGCAATTTTAATTTCATCATTGGCCCCAAACATACGTACTATCAAAGGCTTGAATTAACAAGAAATCCTAAATGCAACATTTAACCACAAATAATAATTCAAATTATCCACAAACTATTAACAATAATAATCTATTAATTCAAATAGAAATTAACTACTCCCAAACTTAACAAGAGCAATGTCCTCATAAGAAAGATATAACAATATAAAATAGAGGACTTACCTGACGAGCTTATTCCTCGGGTGGAGCATCATCATCCTCGCTCATCTCTTGATCAGAAGGGGGAAACACAGGCAGAATTATAGCAGTAGGGAACTGGTTGAGATTAACACCGGGGAACAGCTAGGCGTTCATGGCATTTTGAGCAGCAAACTGGTCAACCAAATATTTGTAGATCACATCTTGACGTTCAGACAGGCTTACATTCTGGGCTTCGAGATTGTAGAACCATCCATCTATCTCACGCTGGACTGCTTCAGGAACCACACCACGATGAGCTGCAGAGGAAGGGCCATAAGTAGGTGGAGCTTGAGGTGGTGGAGCTTGAGAAGCTTCAACTTGGGGTATTATAAAACCCAAACCCTTAGGGTGGTTTGCCCCACCTGTCCACACTTTATACCTGCTTATCAACTTATGGTCCAAAACTGGCATAGGCGTTTGAATCATCTCGTCTGATTTCTATTTCACCCCAAACTTAGCACACAAAATGCAGATGAGAGACAGATGGGGTAACCCTCCTATGGTCCCTCCTCGTGAAGCTCGGAAAATAGACTGCTGAATAAGATAGCCTACATCAATTTTCAAGCCTTGAATTATCGAATATAGCAGCACAACCCTTTCCTTGGTGACATGGCTAACATGTGTACACGGCATGAGTTTTGCACAGATGAAGGCATACCATGCCTTCCCATAGAAACTGAGGTGAGAAAGCGGGAAAGTCATGCTGCCACGTTCATGCACTGTCCATGTGGTGCCCGGTTGACACAGTTCGTGAATTATCTTTTCATAGTCCGACCCATCACTCACAAGTTTTGCATACTCATCGTTCAGTCCTTCTAATGGCAGTTGATAGCACCCGTTTATGTCATCATCGCCAATTTCAACAGTTTTGCCCCTCACAAACACCCCATAGTGGAAATGCTCAGGCACGTTGGCATAGAATTATTTGACGACCGCAATCACTGTTGGATTGGGTTGTTCTGTGAGTGTGAACCAATTCCTCTCAGCTATCATAATCGCCAAGCCCCCATCCTTTGATTGATTGGGTCTAAAACTGCGTTCTAGGACTAGTGAGCGGGTAGCCATGCGGTTATAGCGTTCTTGAGCCGCAGCACTGACAAAACGACAGTTGTCGAATTTTCGAGGTGGAGACAAAGCGGTCCCTGAACCTTCGCCACATTGACGCTTGGAAGCCATGTTGAAAATCTGCAAAAATAAATAAATTTGCATGCACATGTATTAGCATTGAGCATTATGCGAATATATAACAACTTACCCATATCACAACCCCCAAACTTCAAAACAGATATATGTGAAATGTATGGTTGGGGTATAATGAGACAGAAATTCGCAGGACCGTTAAAATTTGAGCAATTATCCTCAGTCTATATTTTCAAAGCATATGTAATCAGAGAAGTGTGTGATATGCCCAAGGGATGTGACGTGTAATAATTATATTGCAAATGACTGCATACATGTCGGGCATGGGTTATGTAGAACATTTGTCCCGTAAATTAAGAGCAAGCAAAACACTTTCACAAGGGATAAACATGCCTTCACAAGAGAAATAGCAATCCAAGTTCATTGAGACAATACATCAAACACCTAGTATGCTTGATGTAAATATCTGGATATTCATACTTAGGAGGCACATCATATACACAACTCATTCATCCATTCGTATCAACATCACATTCATGACCCAATTCAGAATACAAGTGGTCCATAAGCTTTGATAAATTCGACTAACATGCATAATCGTAAAAGGTTGTAAGGCTAATAGGAAAAATTTGGACACCCAATAATTAAATTGAATGCACTAGGTACCTTTAATTTGTAGCATGATAGAAGAATATGTAAGTGTACACATACCTTTTACTTTGAGAGAATGAACTTAAATTAGATATGGAGCAAAAATGCGTAAGTTACTAATTAATGATGAAAGATGTCGTGCGACTGATGTATGAGATGTGAGATGCTAGTACAGAGATAGACTTCAAATTGGCGTATGTGTTGGGGATCAAATAGAATTTAAAAAGGCTTAAGAGTTATGGGGAAAGAAGAGTCCGTGCAAAACAAAATGGTTGGATCGCATAGAGACTCCAATGGCCAGGGCACTTTGGGTTGTGCCTTAGATGAGCCGGCGGGCGCTAGGGTCGAGACTTCAAGAGGCATGCAGCGACAGGGCACTGAGATTAGGTTCAACTTAATTTGGTAAGGCCTGGACACAGGATACAAATTCGACTAGTAAGCATCGGTGCTTGTGACATGGCTGTGAGGAGCGCGCCAAGGGGCTGGGCCTCACTATGGACTCGACTTGCGGTAGCCAGGGGCTCTTGGTATAATGCATTTTGAGCGTCGGGGGGCTGAGGGTCCATACCTGTAATCATTGTGCAATGAATAACATTCCTGAAAGTAAGAAATCAATGAAGACTGTTATTCTAGAGTATTCACTATTAACAATCAATAATAATGACATAATTCAAACACAAATATTTTTAATAAAGTAAATTAAATAAACTAAAACTCTTTGGGTTGCCTCCCGGTAGCGCTTGGTTTATAGTCATCAGCCCGACTTTGCTGGTGTGCTCAGTTGTTCGCTGGTTCGGCAAGGTACATGGTCGTAGTTTGGCGGTTAATGGGTCCACTCCAATAATGTTTCAAACATTGACTGTTGACCTTGAATGTACGATTGAATTTGGTTCCTCGACTTCAATGTTTCCATGTTGTGCGACAGATATAATTGTGAACGGTCCCGACCATCGAGATTTTAGTTTCCCAGGAAATAAACGCAATCTTGAGTTGAAAAGCAAGACTTGTTGGCCCGGTTCAATTGTCTGATGAAGAATTTTCTTATCGTGCCAGGCTTTAACTTTCTCCTTGTAGATTTTTGAGTTCTCATAAGCATTGAACCGAAATTCGTCCATCTCATTTAATTGTAGTAACCTTTTCTCACCCGTTGCTTAGAGATCAAAATTAAGTTTTCGAATGGCAGTGTGGACTGTGTTCTAGCTCGACCGGGAGGTGACACGCCTTTCCATATACCATTCTGTAAGGTGACATGCCGATCAGATTCTTGTAAGTTGTTCGATATGCCCATAGAGCATCGTTAAGATGAAATGACCAATATTTTCGGGACGCATTGACCACCTTTTCTAGAATTCGCTTGACCTCCCTATTCGAGACTTCCTCTTGACCATTGGTTTGGGGATGATACGCGGCTGCAATTTTATGACAAACCCCATACCTTACAAGCAGTTTAGTGAACTGCTTATTATAGAAATGAGTTCCCTCATCACTTATTATCGCCCTCGGCGTCCCAAATCGTGTGAAAATGTTTTTCTTTAAGAATCAGAGGACAACGTTGGCATCATTCATGGGTAAAGCTGTGGCCTCTACCCATTTGGAAACATAATCGACCACCAACAGAATGTATTGATCATTAAAGGAAGATGGGAAAGGTTCCATAAAGTCAATTCCCCACACATCGAACAGTTCAACCTCCAAAATTGTGTTAAGTGGAATTTCATTGCGCTTAGAGATATTACCTATACATTTGCACCGATCACACTTCAGCACATAGAGATGCGCATCCTTGAATAGCGAAGGCCAAAAAAATCATGATTGTAACACCTTGGCTGCTGTTCGATCACCGAAATAATGGCCTCCATAATTTGATGAGTGGTAATGACCCAGTATGTTGTCCATCTCTTCATGTGGCACACAACGTCTAATCATTTGATCCGTACAGGCCTTAAATAGAAATGGTTCATCCCAATAATACTACTTAACATCGTGGAGGAATTTCTTTCGTTGTTGTGAGTTCAAATCCGGTGGTAACACCTTAGCAACCACGTAATTCACGTAATCTGCGTACCATGGTAATATTGGGGTTACTCAGAGAAGTTGTTCATCCGGAAATTTCTCATTGATCATGACGTTGTCTTTTTGCTAGACTTCTGCATTTTCCAACCGAGAAAGACGATCATCCACTTGATTTTCTGTACCTTTTCTATCCCGAATCTACAAATCAAACTCTTACAGCAACAATACCCACCGTATTAACCTTGGTTTAGCATCCTTCTTCTCAATCAGATACTTAATGGAAGAATGATCAGTATAAATGATTACCTTGGTCCCAATGAGATATGCTCTGAATTTGTCAAAGGTGAACACAACTGCAAGTAATTCTTTTTTGGTGGTTGTGTAGTTCAACTGGGCATCCATCAACGTCTTGCTGGAATAATAGATTATGTGAAAAATCTTATCGTGACGTTGTCCCAATACTGCTCCAACTGCGTAGTCACTGGCGTAGCACATCAATTCGAACGGTAAAGACCAATCGGGTGCCACAATAATTGGCGCGGAGACCAATTTCTTCTTTAGTACCTCAAATGCCTCGATACATGACTGATCCATCTTGAAAGGAACATCTTTCTCCAACAGGGAACATAAGGGTTTTGAAATCTTGGAAAAATCTTTAATGAAGCGTCTGTAGAACCCAGCATGTCCCAAGAAGCTCCGAATTCCCTTCACAGATGATGGAGGGGGTAATTTCTCAATTGTCTCAATCTTTGATTTGTCAACCTCTAACCCTGCTACAGAAACCTTATGCCCCAAAATAATCCGTTCTTTCACCATGAAGTGACATTTTTCCCAGTTAAGGACCAGATTAGTCTCCACACATCGCTTCAACACTAAAATCAGATTTTTTAAACATAAATCAAAGCTATCACCGAACACAGAAAATTCATCCATAAATACCTCCAAATTCTATTCTACCATGTCGGAGAAGATCGCCATCATGCACCGTTGAAAGGTTGCTGGTGCATTACATAAACTAAAAGACATTCGCCGGAACGCAAATGTACCATAAGGGCGTGTGAATGTAGTTTTCTCTTGATCCTCCGGTGCTATGGCAATTTGATTATACCCAGAATATCCATCCAAAAGACAGTAGAACTGATGTCCTGCTATCCTATCCAACATCTGATCAATGAACGGTAAGGGGAAGTGATCCTTGCGAGTGGCTTTATTCAGCTTGCGATAGTCCATACATACTCTCCATCCTATAACAGTTCTAGTAGGGATGAGCTCATTAGCTTCATTCTTCACCACTGTCATACCCCCTTTCTTTAGTACGCACTGTACAGGACTCACCCATGAACTGTCCGAGATTGGGTAAATAATGCCAGCATCTAACCATTTTATAATCTCCTTTTTCACCACATCCTTCATAATGGGGTTTAGCCTTCTTTGCATCTCAATGGTTGGTTTTTCCCCCTCTTCCATTAAAATCTTGTGCATACAATATGATTGACTAATTCTCCGAATATTCGCTATAGTCCACCCAATTGTTGTTTTGAACTCTCGCAGAACCCGTAGCAGTTTCTCCTTTTGTGTGTCAGTTAATTCTGTCGAAACAATCGCTGGTAAGGTGGCATCTTTTCCCAAATAAGCATACTGCAGATGAGATGGTAGTGGCTTTAATTCCAATACCGGTGGCTCTTCTATCGAGGGTTTGAACTTTTTATCTTCCGTTACGGGCATATCAAGGGTGTCGAATGATTGATTGTTTTTCCGGAAGACAGATGTTGTATCTAACCATTTGGCATACTCAATGTCCTCTTCAATGTCGTAGTCGTCTGTCCCGAGCAAAATGGATTCAAGCGGGTCCTCCGAATAATTTCCACTGAACTTATGATTAACCAATTCCTCCATGATATCCACCCGCATACACTCACCTTTTTCATTCTAATAAGACATTGACTTAAAAACATTAAAGGTGACCTGTTGATCTTCAACTTGCATCGTCAATTCACCTTTTTGAACGTCAATAAAAGTTCTACCCATCGCTAAAAATGGTCGCCTAAGAAAAATTGGGATTTCGCTGTCCACTTCACAATCCAAGATAAAGAAATCTGCGGGGAAGATGAATTTATCCACTTTAACTAAAACATCCTCAACAATACCTCGTGGATATGTAACCGATCAATCCGCCAACTACAAACTGATATTTGTCGGTCTTGAGCACGAAGTCCAAAGCTGGTACAGAGCGGATAATGGCATCAAATTTATACTGGCCCCCAAATCACACAATGCTCGTCCCGAAAACTAATTTCCAATTTCACATGGAATATTAAAGCTACCTAGGTCCTTAAGCTTTGGTGGTAACTTATTCTGAATAATTGCGCTGCATTCTTCGATCAATGCCACTATTTCGAACTCACCCAATTTCCTCTTTCTTGACAAAACCTCCTTCATAAACTTAGCATAACTCGGCATTTATTCCAAGGCTTTGGCAAAGGGGATGTTGATATGCAGTTTTTTGAAGATATCCAAGAATCGTAAAAACTGCTTATCCAACTTGGATTTTTGAAACCTCTGCGGATACGGTATGGGAGGCATTGTGATGGTTGGTTATGATTCTTTCTGCTCAACGGTCTCATCTTGATGTTTTCTGGTGTCCACAACTTCCTCTATTACAATTGATGTGTTGTCCCTCTTTTCCCTATCTGTGACTGTCTCTTGCAAATCCTTTCCACTTCGTAGAGTTACAGCCTTACAATGCTCATCTCTGCCTGGATTTTTCTCTGTGTCACTCGGAAGTGTTCCAAGTGGTCTGTTATTAAGTGCATGTGTTATCTGCCCCACTTGATTTTCCAGATTCTTGATCAACGCACCTTGGCTTTGCATATTCAGCTCCATTTGATTCAATTTTTTCTCTTGTTCCTTGTTCTTTTTTTTAGAAGCTCTAATAAATTTTTCTAAGGCTTCTTTCAAACTTGATTTTCGCTCTGGTTGTTGTGTCTAATTTTGAAATACGGATGTATTTTGTTGTCTCGGCGCTTGAGCTTGAGCTTGATTGTTACTCCAAGAAAACCCCGGATGATTTATCCACCCCGGATTATATGCGTTTTGATTCGTATAAGGTTGGGTAGATCAACTATAACTCCCTACAAATTGTGTTGATTCAGAATTTATGGCACATTGATCCGTAGCATGACCCCCAGCACATAATTCGCAAACCATTGCTACCTGATGTGTGGATGGTGGACTCCATGTTTCCATTTTCTTAGCTATCGCGGTCACCTAAGCTGCTAATGCTGTCATAGAATCTACGTCAAACTTTCCCGGTGTTTTCGGAGGGTTAGACCTCGTCATGGGACACTGATAGTTGTTGGTGGCCATTGTCTCTAACAGCTAATATGCCTCATCAAAATTCTTAGACATGATCGCTCCCCCTACTGTTGCATCAATACTGGCCCTTGTGGACGCGTGTAAACCATCACAAAATATCCCCAACTGCATCCACTGCGGAATTCCGTGATGTGGGCACTTACGGAGCATATCCTTAAATCTTTCCCACGCCTCATATAATAATTCTGAGTCGAACTGTGCAAAGGTGTGAATATCGTTCCGTAGTTTTGCCGACTTCGCTGGTGGGAAAAACTTAGCTAGAAATTTTTAAGCTAAGTCATCCCAAGTGGTGATTGAGCTAGGAGGCAACGAATGTAGCCAACTTCGCGCTTTATCTTTCAAGGTAAACGGGAACATCCTCAACCTTTTAGCATCTTCCAAAACATTGTTGAATTTGAAGGTGTCGCAAACTTCCAAGAAGCTTAAGATGTGCTCATTAGGATCATCTATTGAACTACCCTTAAACTAACATGTATTCTGAAGCATCTGAATTGTTCCTGGTTTGATCTCAAAACTGTTTGCATTGATCGCCGGCCTCCTAATACTCGACTGTATATCCGCAACATTCGGCATGGCATAGTCCCTAAGCGATTTCTGTTCGTCCCCTGCCATGTTTACTGGAATTTCTTGTTCTGCCGGTTCTTCTTCCATAGGTGACTCCGCACTATTCAATTGCAATTTTCGGAACTTCATTTCAATATCGTCCGTATAAGGAAAAAGTTCCTTTTTCACCCTTGATCTAGTGTGCATACACTCGCAAAAAATTCCTGCAAATTCAAGAAGAAAACTAAGTAACGTTTAAATTAAGACCGAATTGATTATAACTAATATGGAATTAAAATTAATAAAGAAATCCCCGGCAACTGCGCCAAAAACTTGTTGGTTAATTTCAGAATCAAAGCAAACGTGCAAGTATACACGGTCAACAAGTAATAGAGTGATAATATAGAGTGTCGATCCCACGGAGAATTCTAATTAATAAATTCCAACTACTAGCACTATATCAATTCAATTTTATTTAAACAACTATAAACTATGATTTTTCGGATTCAGAAAACTAAATTAAGAAATTAGAAGCGATTAGTCTAAAAGAAAGCAAATAAACAAAATTAAGATTTGATTAAATTCAGGTAAATAAGGATTAAGACTCTAATATCCCCAATTATGAACTATAAATCAATTATCCAATTATCCCAATTATTATGCCTACTGAATTGTTAACAGAAATTCTCAAATGCCAAAAGTCCTTTTCCAAGTGATCAATTGCCTTCTATTTAATCCAGATTAATCTTGGTATATTCCTATGCAAAACAATTGATTAAACTCCTTTTAATCCCAATTCCTTACGTGTTAAATGCGGTGAACAGATATTTTCATTCAATTCACAAACATAATTATTCACTTTGCAAATAACTAAGTCACATGTCATCATGCCCAGTTCTAACCCTAGAATTCCTCTTTCAATTCCTTCTAGAGTAACAAGGTAATTATTGGCCAAATAATTAATCAATCAGCACAAGGCAAGATGAACAATTCACTTCAACACAAATAATTGGAATAAATCAAATAATTAATTTATAGCCATAAAAGGTTCAATTGAAGTCTTAATTAAAGAAATTAGTTCATAATGGAAATTAAAACCAACAATCTTTGAAATATCATCCTTAAAGAATTACACAAATTGAAAGAATGAAGAAGAAGAAAAACTCTAAGTAAAATCTTCAAATTATCCTCTTGACTCCTTGATCAGCCTCCAATTGTGTAGATCAGATCCCCTTTCCAATTAAACTAGCCTTTATATATAACTCACTTGTCCCAACTCTAGCAATCCAAGTCCAATTCAAATTGTCACATAACCACCTTTTTAATACAGGTCAACCGATCAGTCACACACGCGCCTTGGTCAACTGAAATCCTAGCCCAGCGCCCCGGCACTGGGATCAGTACTAACTTGAGCGCCCCAGCGCTGTAGGTTGATGAATTTACCAAAATGCCATTCTATGCTCAAAAATCCCCAATTTGTCCCCACAACTCCTGAATCTGCAAAATAACAACTAAACACAATAAAAATGAATCTAAATGCCTTGAGAATACAATAATCTAAGCCCAAATATATCCGATTCATTAGTATATTACCCAATTATCAAATACCCCCAAACTTAAACCGTTGCTTGTCCTCAAGTAATAAAACACAAAACAACACGAAAAACTAACCACCATGCAAATGCAAACTATATACACGTTCTTAATTCCAGCAATCGAATAGCTCACATATATTCATAGGCCTCAGAAAAATCACAAGAACATTCTAATACATCATGTTAATGCAGTTCAATAATATCCCAACAATCAATGAATCTAAATCTGTTATTACTGATACAGTGAGTGTGTGTTCAACAACCATGCTAACCAATGAAAAGCAAAATATGAAAGATAATAGCTTTCTTTGAAGACATCATACAGTATAAACTTGAGAACTCATCAAATACACTTGATTCAACTGAAATTAAACAATCACCAAAGTCCAGGGGTTAAAATGGAATACTTATGCTTTTTTTTATACGGGGGCTTTTTGCACTTTTCCCGCTTTATTATATATATTTTTTTCCTTCATGACTATGCATTGTCTTATTCCCTTAGGCTTTTCAATGTTACCTTAACGAGCTTTCAACCAACGACTCCAAAGCCATTAAGACCTTAGGGCGCTAGGTATAGAGACAATCCCCTCGAGCTCACTTACTCAAGTAACAAAGGCCACAAAACTAGACAAGCATGCCACGATTTTTTTTCTTTTTTTCTCTTTTTTTTTTCAAAGCTTATATACTCCAAATATTTTCCCCCAAACTTGAGTTTATGTATAAATTCAGCCTTCACTAGCTATTCAAATTATTCCATTATTTCACTAGCATTCATCCTTTAGAACTCTATTATCTATCCATTTAAACTATCATAGCCAACATGGTCATTTTTCAAAACGTGCTATCCTGATAATATCAGTGGCAAACAGATAAAGATTTAAATCATGTCAAGAAAATCATATCACTAACTTAACACTCCATACTAGACTTGTCCATGCAATTTTTATTTCATCATTGGCCCCAAACATACGTACTATCAAAGGTTGTAATTAACATGAAATCCTAAATGCAACATTTAACCACAAATAATAATTCAAATTATCCACAAACTATTAACAATAACAATCTACTAATTTAAATTGAAATTAACTACCCCCAAACTTAACAAGAGCAATGTCCTCATAAGAAAGATATAACAATATAAAACAAATGACTTCCATGACGAGCTTATTCCTCGGGTGCAGCATCATCATCCTCGCTCATCTCTTGATCAGAAGGAGGAAACACAGGCAGAATTGGAGCAGTAGGGAACTGGCTGAGATTAACACCGGGGAACAGCTGGGCGTTCATGGCATTTTGAGCAGCAAACTGGTCAACCAAATATTTGTAGAACACATCTTGACGTTCAAACAGGCGGACATTCCAGGCTTCAAGATTGTAAAACCATCCATCTATCTCATGCTGGACTGCTTCAGGAACCACACCACGGTGAGCTGCAGAGGAAGGGCCATAAGTAGGTGGAGCTTGAGGTGGGGGAGCTTGAGAAGCTTCAACTTGGGGAATTATAAAACCCAATCCCCTAGGGTGGTTTGCCCCACCTGTCCACACTTTATACCTGCTTATCAACTTATAGTCCAAAACTAGCATAGGCGTTTGAATCATCTCGTCTGATTTCCATTTCACCCCAAACTTAGCACACAAAACGCAGATGAGAGACGGATGGGGTAACCCTCCTGTGGTCCCTCCTCATGACGCTCAGAAAATAGACTGCTGAATAAGATGGCCTACATCAATTTTTAAGCCTTGAATTATTGAATATAGCAGCACAGCCCTTTCCTTGGTGACATGGCTCACATGTGTACACGGCATGAGTTTTGCGCAGATGAAGGCATAACATGCCTTCCCATAGAAACTGAGGTGAGAAAGAGGGAAAGTCATGTTGCCACGTTCATGCACTGTCCATGTGGTGCTCGGTTGACACAGCTCGAGAATTATCTTTTCATAGTCTAGCCCATCACTCACAAGTCTTGCATACTCGTCCTTCAGTCCCTCTAATGGCAGTTGATAGCACCCGTTTATGTCCTCGTCGCCAATTTCAACAGTTTTACCCCTCACAAACACCCCATAGTAGAAATGCTCGGGCACGTTGGCGTAGAATTCTTTGATGACTGCAATCACTGCTCATCGGGTTGTTCTGTGAGTGTGAACCAATTCCTCTCAGCTATCATAAACGCCAAGTCCCCATCCTTTGATTGATCGGGTCTGAAACCCCATTCTGGGACTAGTGAGCGGGTAGCCATGCGGTTATAGCGTTCTTGAGCCGCGACATTGAAAAAACGACGACTGTCGAATTTTGGAGGTGGAGTCGAAGCGATCCCTGAACCTTCGCCATGTTGACGCTTGGAAGCCATGTTGAAAAATCTGCAAAAAAAAATAAATTCGCATGCACATGTATTAGCATTGACCATCATGCGAATATATAACAGCTTACCTATATCACAACCCCCAAACTTCAAAACAGATATATGTGAAATGTATGGTTGGGGTATAATGAGACAGAAATTCGCAGGACCGTTAAAATTTGAGCAATTATCCTCAGTCTATATTTTCAAAGCATATGTAATCAGAGAAGTGCGTGATATGCCCAAGGGATGTGACGTGTAATAATTATATTGCAAATGACTGCATACATGTCGGGCATGGGTTATGTAGAACATTTGTCCCGTAAATTAAGAGCAAGCAAAACACTTTCACAAGGGATAAACATGCCTTCACAAGAGAAATAGCAATTCAAGTTCATTGAGACAATACATCAAACACCTAGTATGCTTGATGTAAATATCTGGATATTCATAGTTAGGAGGCACATCATATACACAACTCATTCATCCATTCATATCAACATCACATTCATGACCCAATTCAGAATACAAGTGGTCCATAAGCTTTGATAAATTCGACTAACATGCATAATCGTAAAAGGTTGTAAGGCTAATAGGAAGAATTTGGGCACCCAATAATTAAATTGAATGCACTGGTTACCTTTAACTCGTTGCATGATAGAAGAATATGTAAGTGTACACATACCTTTTACTTTGAGAGAATGAACTGAAATTAGATATGGAGCGAAAATGCGTAAGTTACTAATTGATGATGCAAGATGTCGTGCGACTGATGTATGAGATATGAGATTCCAGTACAGAGATAGACTTCAAATTGGCGTATGTGTTGGGGATCAAATAGAATTTAAAAAGGCTTAAGAGTTGTGGGGAAAGAAGAGTCCGTGCAAAACAAAACGATTGGACTGCATAACCTGTAACGACCCCAAAATAGGTCCATTCCATCCAACCCATTCTGAGTCACCAAATACATGGTACAGAAAATAACTACAACTTTATTACAACAATTGTCGTGCAAAATACAACAACACATATACTGTGAGTTTGGATACAAATATATACCAAATGTGACACATGTCCCAACCGTGGACAACACCTCACAGTGACACCTTACATAAAGGTATAGTCAAAAACTGTTTTAGAAATTAGAATCTTTGGGAAGTGCTCAAGGAAACCTTCGTACATGGGAGGCCATGTGTATAGGTTATGATAGATATCATATGGCCACAGAATTATCCTTGGTTGACCCAATAGACCCCAAAGAAAAACGAGAAGATTACTATTATATTCTTCCCAATGATGAGTCTTCTCTTAACATATCATTATCTCCACTGTCTCTAATTGAGGGTTATATTTCAAATAGACTCCAAGATCATATAGATAGTGCTGGTAGATATACTCAGCAAGTGGATGAGCACAACCCTATCTTATGATGACACGAGGTTGTATGTCATTAGACATCTTGTATGATAGTGGCAAAACACCCTTCCAAGTTAAATTCACCTCACCCTCAACATCTATAGACCACCGTTCTATTCCCTTGTTATTCCCCCGCTCGACCCAGCTACACTTTTATTACCTGAAAGGAATTATGAAGCAAAAGGGTGAGCACAACTAGCTCAGTAAAGAATATCATGACTAAAGATAAATAAATTATCAATATCCTTCAACAGTAATAAATCAGAGATTTAGAACATATGGTAGATGATAAAACTTTTCAACCATAGTTGCAACGGAACGAGCAATCCATTAGAAGAGTCAAATAGACTATAAAGTCTATTATCTTCTCCATGTTAAAAGTCCACCAACAATGTTTTATCCTTGTGACACCAATCAACAATTCCTGTCCACAATCACATGTATAACTCATAATCATAATTGTAGTTTTAAATTCCTTTTCTCATCCAGGACAAAGATAATTTTCATCACGTGAAACATCAAAGATTATGGTTATACCAAATCACAGTTTATGTTCATAATCCTACTAATAAATTCATCTTTGTACTACAGGCCAAAGATATTCATCAACAAGTCATCTTTGCACTACAGGCCAAAGATATTCATCAACGGGTCATCTTTACACTACGGACCAAAGATATTCATCAATAATTGATCTTTGCACTACAGGCCAAAGATATTCATATCTCAAAGAAATACATAATCATTTGAATTTATATAAACCATAATTATAACCATATATGTTGATTAATTCACCTTTGCACTTAAGCTAAAGATATTCAATTATAAATTCAATGGTCATGATCATACCAGTCAACAATTCAACTTTGCAAAGATCTTGGCCAAAGAGAACCTATAGTCACGATCATACCAATAATCTATCCATCTTTACACTCAAGTTAAAGAGAAATATCATCATTAGGGTTATAAGAATGTTAAATATGATAATAAAAATAATATAATCAACATATAGATTTAATCTTAAGAGTAAGATTCATAAATCAATGATCTCATAACACCTTAATCAAAATGTTATAAATCACTTAATAATCTCATAATCTAATATTATTAATACTACCACAATATTTTAATCATTTCTTAAACTTATAAACAATTTATTTTAATTGTTTACACTTTACTAATAAATGCATTTAATCATCTTAAAATGCCAAACTCATAAGATCTCATCACCAATAACCAAAACCCTCATCAAAATCTGCATACCTCATATATGATTCTCAAGCCATAAAATCATATTTTTAAATTTTCTTACTTCACAAAACATATTTAATTCATTTACTCATAACTAGAACATTTTCATGAAAAATATCAAATCCGTTCCAAAAAATATTTCTTTTCTGGGATTTAGCATAATATAGTTCCATATTAAACATATATTTTTCTCAGAATTTTTAAAATTCATTTACTATTTTTCACATGGCCAAAACCACTGAATATTCATACATTTATCATAAATTGTACTTTTATCCAAAAATTCCAAACTTCACAGGGTATACTGATATTATATAGATATACTTCCAATAAAAATTTTATCAATTTTGGAGTTAACCACAAGGAGTTATAAGCGTTTACTTTTAAAATACTTTTTTCTCATAAAATCCATAATTCTTAATCTATACATCCAAAAATCGCTATTTTTGGACACAATCAACAAAAATCATCAAACTATCATTTCAAATTTTTCCAGAATTTTTGAAGGTCTGAAAAGTTACGAAACATGAAAAACATAACAACCCTTAAAATCTCTTACTATCCCTTACCTCAAAAGATTTATACTTCTAGCTGAAACACCGGATATAGGCTATGACTTGAACTTGCACCGTATAACAATACTCAAAGTAAACTCAAAATACTCACAAGAATACGCTCGATAATATAGAGAGAGAAAACTTCAGTTTCTGGTGTGATTTTCAATTCTAACCTAAGCACCCTATTTATAGGAAATTGCTTAGAACACCAAAGTAGAAAATTTATTAAAATAATAATATTATATTTTTTTTTCCAAGACTTCATACGTATGCTCTCAACATCGAACTCATTCTAACACATGTTAAATGAGGGAAACAAAATGTAAAAAACGTTTTGTTATTTAAATTATTTTAAACTTCCAAAAATCAATTATTTCGGAGCTTCAGAACTTCAATAATTCATAATAAATAGCCCTTTTGCCAGAAAATTTGAATCTCGCTTGTTTTTATAGGAAATTCAATTCTCTACAACTTTGCAGAAGAAAGTTTTTCCAAATTCCAAACAAAAATTGACTGAAATCCACAAATGAGCGATTTTACAGGCTATAATCAAATTTCAGTCAAGAAATGGGGTCCACCGACATATAAAACATTCTTTAAATATTTTTGGTAACAAAATACTCCTCCTCCACATATACTCATATATCCCACATTCATCGTAAAAATATCATCATTAATATATTATTAAAATAATATATTTAATTGAATTATTTTATCAGAAAAAGATAAAATATTAATTTTCAACAATTGTCACATTAAAAATTTTCTCCATCTATATCCTCATAAAATCAATATTTTCCTCATCATATAAATCAATAATTAATTATTCATAAATAATATTATAGAAACACATTATTGACAACCAGGCAGTTCCCAGGAAAAAGGGGGCTTTCCAATAAGAATTTATTCTTACTGGCGCGCAATTAGGTGACCAAACCTCTCCTTAGACAGAACTTTCTAGACATTGCTAATAATGTTATCTAATAATATTATTCAAATAATATGAATTATTGCTCTGATAATGGAAAATACTGTGTAGTGACAATTATTAAAATAACAGTAATATAAAATATCAACGCAGCAATTATTGAATCAATAAAATATTGAACAGTAATTACTGTAACAATTATTGAGTAATGCCTTCTGAAAAAAATTTATCATGCTTCATGAATAGTACTCGTGAATAGTAACTCATGAATAGTAACTCGTGAATAGTAACTCATGAATAGTAACTATAGAAAAATTGAATACTTTTATTTCATAAAATTTGGGGTCTTACATAACCAACCCAAATGCCGGGGCGCTAGGTTGTGCCTTGGACAGAGCGCTGGGGCACTAGGGGTCAGAGACTTCAAGAGGCATGCAGCGCCGGGGCTCTAAGATTAGGTTCAACTTAAAGGTCGGGGCACTGGACCTGGGATACAAATTTTGACTAGTAGCGCCGGGGCGCTGTGGCATGGCATGTGAGGAGCGTTGGGGCGCTGGGCCTCGGCTATGGACTCTGACTTGCAGCACCGAGGCTCTTGGTATGATGCATTTTGAGCGCCAGGGCACTGAGGGTCCATACCTATAATCATTGCGCAATGAATAGTATTCCTGAAAGCAAGAAATCAATGAAGACTGTTATTCTGGAGTACTTACTATTAACAATCAATAATAATGACGTAATTCAAATACAAATATCTTTAATAAAGTAAATCAAATAAACTAAAACTCTTTGGGTTGCCTCCCAGTAACGCTTGGTTTATAGTCATCAGCCCGACTTTGCTGGTGTGCTCAGTTGTTCGCTGGTTCGGCGAGGTACATGGTCGTAGTTTGGCGGTCAATGGGTCCACTCCAATAATGTTTCAGACGTTGACCATTGACCTTGAATATACGCTTTGAATTTGGTTCCTCGACTTCAATGTTTCCATGTTGTGCGACAGATATAATTGTGAACAAGTCCATCTATGCACAATAGGCCACAGATGACTTTCAACAAAAATATAAACATGAGGATGATGACAATGATATAAGAATTCAATAAAACAAGTTCAAGAATTAATTTAACCGGGAACCATTAACGTCCAAATTGTCAACATGATACTTCTTTGTAGAGTAAAATTTAAGAATGCTCAGAAGAATATTTCCATAAAAAGATACTGGATAAAGCACAAATATCAAGGATATTCCACTAATTTCATGGAGTATAGAAATCAAAACTTTAACCAACTGAATATAATAAAGAATGGAATAACAAAAGAAATCATCATGCATGCGGTACTTCGCATAGACAGGTTATTCCAACAGAATAATAAATAACGGAAATAGCTCAGGCGTAATACGCACCGGCAGGATATTCCAACAGGATAATAAAGAATGGAATAACAACATAAATCACCATGCATGCGGTACTTCGCATAGACAGGTTATTCCAACAGAACAATAAATAACGGAACCAAGTCCGACGTAAAACGCACAGACAGGATATTCCAATAGAATAATAAAGACGGAACCAGGTCCGGCGTAAAATGCACAGACAAGATGTTCAAACAAAATAATAAAGAATGGAATAATAGAAGAATTTCACCATGTATGCGGTACTTCGCATAAACAGGTTATTCCAATATAATGATAAAGAGTGGAATAACAGAAGAATTTCACCATGTATAGGGTAGTCCGCGTATACAGGTTTTTCCAATAGAATAATAAAGAAATGGAATAAAAGAAGTTCTCTTCATGAATACGAAAGAAATAATACCCCTTACCTTAGAACAAACTGGATATAGGAGTAGTGAAGTAGCGAGTACACTTACTTTCTTCTTTCTCTCTATAGTTTCTCTCTCTAGAGTTTCAAATTGAATTCGTAAGAAATAATAAAGGAATGAGCTTCTATTTATAGGAGAATGGGTGAATAGTAACTAATTCTAAGCGGTCAGATTGATTTACTTTTAAAGCGGATGGTCCAGATTGATTTACTATAAAATATTCTAATAAAACAAAATCTTTTAAATAAAATATAATATATTCTATTTATAATCTAATAAAACAAATAACTTTATAAAAAGTATTCTATTTTATATAAAAATATTTTACTATGCAAACACTATCGCAGCACTATGCAAACACTATACATAATAAAATATAATATATTCTAATTATTGTCTAATAAAACAAATAACTTTATAAAAGTATTACATTTTATATAAAAAGATTTTACTATGCAAAACACTATGCATAATAGAATATAATATATTCTATTTATAGTCTAATAAAACGAATAACTTTATAAAAGTATTATGTTTTATATAAAAAGATTTTCTATTTTATTACATTAATAATACTAATA
This sequence comes from Panax ginseng, assembly GCA_020205605.1. Classification (NCBI taxonomy): domain Eukaryota; kingdom Viridiplantae; phylum Streptophyta; class Magnoliopsida; order Apiales; family Araliaceae; genus Panax; species Panax ginseng. The sequence goes on along the minus strand of CM035130.1, from coordinate 89,131,386 downwards.
AAACAAAACTTCATCATCATTATTATAATTCACACTATTAATCGACCAGGTCGTTCCCAGGAAAGAGGGGGCTTTCTAATAAGAATTTCTCCCTATTGGCGCGCAATTAGGTGACCAAACCTCTCCTTGGCAGAACTTCTAGACATCATTAATATTGTAAATAATAATATTAATAACTTTGTTATCTCAATTATTGATTTAATAATATATAAAATATCGACATTAATTGAATCAAACTGAGTGACTTTTCACGTAAGCATTAATAATCAATATCGTGTGCTACTATGCAACCACGCGTATTTTACCACCAATTATTTTATAACAACTTGCTTACTTTGAAAAATTTTTAAATGTCACCCTTAACTTTAAACTTTTATCAATTTAACTATTCACCAAAATAAAAAAAAAATTGAATACTTTTATTTCATAAAATTCGGGGTCTCATATATCTGATACACCTGGGTATATCAAAGTCAAATCTTTGATAGTTACTCGAGAAGAGAAGTTCAAGATCTAATGGATCGCTCAGCATAAATCTGGAAAACATTCCACTTTGCTATTTCGTAGAATTAATTCTTGATTATTCATTTGAATATCATAGAAAACCTTGAAAGCGTTGTACTCTTTCATTATCAGATTATTGTTGCGTAGAATGTGAGAAGACCTGTTATTTATTCTTATACATTTAACGTATGTCTTAACTTGCGGGGCAAACTTGTTGCTCACCCTTGCTTAATAAAACTTTTCAGCTAGGGGCGAAGTGGCAGAAGGTGATGTGTAGAAGAATAAAGGAAAAGGCATCGTGATAAATTATTTTTGATTAGCATATTTATTATATTGTTTGTAAAACCTTTTTGTATATCTAAGGGGTATGTTTGTAATGTTAAGGTTAGCGGACCTGGGACTAATGTATTAACAACATATATTAATGTGATATGTATTACTATTTCTATATGAATGGGTAGTTAGATGTTATTATATTGTGGATCGTGAACACCAAACTCGGGGGTCAGGTAACTCGGATTTGGGGGTGTCACATCATCAGTTTATGACTTCATCATTATACATCATACCATAGTTGGTTGTTGATCCTAAGATCAACTCCAACACCAGGTTTAATTGCATTAATAACTCCATCCTTTTACCATCCTTACATCAAATGCACTGATGATATAAAATTCATTTTGATATCTCAAATCAATTTCTGTCTAGCTGAATCAACTAGCATAGACATACCAAGAATAGTTCTTTTAAAATCCATTGGTTCTAAAAGTTGAACCAATTCTTTCATTTTCAAAATGCGCACATAAGCACGATTTCAAGAAACTTCGAAATCTAGTATAGCTAGATGACTTGGGATATCCTATTCTTCATCTTCCTTCATTGTCTTACTTACGACAATACTTAATCTTCTCTAGCACCTTCAATGCTAAGTCTACTGAAAATAACTCATTTTCAGTCTACACCTTCCTATACCTTAGTACAGTCCATCAACTTACCACACATTATGAGTTCAGGAACTTTCCACAATAATATGAGTTTAAGAACTATCCCAGACAGACCATAGGCTTCCATTCTCTGAGAAGTTCAAAAACATACCATATAATTATGAGTCACGAACTTACCATAAGTATGAGTTTCAAGAACTCGCACCTTATTTTATCGTTCTCTACCTACCAAGTATATACATGAGAAAAGATTCACCTTCTCTTCATATACATCTTTATAGCGCGACCAATTTCAATGATTATCACTGTAATAAACTGAGTGGTTGTTATACCAAGCACAAACCTCTGCCCATACAAAGGTTCATACAACTCAGCTATCACATGAGTCCTCAATGGAAATTTTACAACTTCTAACTTTATCTTTACTTAATACGAATTTTCTTTTATTCGTATGATATCCTTCTTAACTCAATCTGAGTTCTTCTTCCCGTACTACTTCGTAGTACCATTCATTCATAGCATTAGCTATAAATCATTCATCGTTTAACAGATCATCTATTATTACAATTTACTATGATCACGTGGTGATCTTCTTTCCTAATCGTTGAACTCAATGATCATTTTATCCTCTCTACGATTATAGTCTTAGGTACTCATACCTAAGGTTTATAACCTATCAGCTTTGATACCAATCTGTAACGCCCTGAAATCCGATCTATTTTCACATCCGGATTTCGTACGTCACGATCCCATCTTCTTCCAAACATACATCATTATATAGCTAAATATAACAACATACATCCTCAAATCCCAGGTTCTAAAACCTTACAACCTCTTCCATTATAAATAATGATAATTACATTATTCTTTACATCTTGTAAAAGTGACTTTTATCCACCACCAAGGATACATAATCATTTATTAAACTATTCTATAGTTTAATTCTGTCATTCTATATTATAAGTCTTCGCTTGATCTTCACGGTCATTCATATAATGAATGGTACTTCTTTTGGATACCGATCAGCTTGATCTTTATGGGATCCTTAAGTTCTTCTAACATCATTCGCTGAAAATGTTTTTATTTTAAGCAAGTGTGAACATTCAATTGCCCAGCAAGTCATAACAGTTGAACAAACAACTTTAAGAATTTAAACATTTCTTTTATGACCTCAATAACCGAACAAAGGTTATGAAGCAGCTTGAATAATAGGAATAATCTCGATTCCTATCATTTTAAAGCATTATTCACATTTACTTTAAAATACTTTCATTCTCTACTCTTTTTCATACACATTCTGTCTAGCTAGAATCAATAGCACAGACTAAACAATAACGTTTCATGTATAAACAAAACATTCTTTTAATGAACAGTTCAATCACAGAACAGTTCATCTCGTAGAAACACCAAAGTGTTCACATTGTGGCACAAGGCTTCATACGTTCTACCACCTTGTACAAATATCACACATTCGCACATAGACAGAACTTCTCAAGTTCAACATCTGAGAAGTTTTAGAAACTAGCATTCATTTAAAATATAAATGAAGTTCTGAAAACTTGCTTTACTGACACTCTGACTTATAGTTTATAATTGAATCGCTTATTCCAATTCCTATGTAGCACATAAGGAAAGAACACATACACCAATTAGTCATATACTTGACTTACGCATTGGTTTATTTAACTTTACTTCTTAGGGTTCGCGTTCTTAAAAACTAAGTTTACGCGACAAACTTCCTTTACCAGTTAACGACTTCATGAGATATGGAGATGTCTTACTCAAAACGTTCATCATCTTTGATGATTTGCATCCTTATCTTCTTCTTATATCTTTTCTAGGACTCAGCACACATCGTGTCTCTGCTAGTAGTCCATATAGTACTCTGAGTGGTTTCCCACAAATAACCAACAAACAAGTTCTCGTCTCATCTATGCTGCCCATAACAGTGAGTTAGATCGGTTGCCAGTTTTGTATATACCTTCGTTCTCTGAAGGAATTTTTTAGCCCAGCTCCCATATGTCAACCATCAAAGGTTAAAATTGTACTACAACCTAACTTATCTTAACTTATCCGAACCACTAAACTATAATGTTCGTTAGGTCAAATTCTTATTCCTTATGGCTTTCTGGCAACTAAATGCCATATGTTAGGATTTATTCTTATCGTCCAAGTCATAAAGTCATTTGTATACTCAGAACAAGCATTCCATATTTATTCTATGCATTTATAGCGTTAACTATTTTACATTACCTTATTCTTATCTTACAACGTCCGGTTCATTCGACTCGAAACGTCATCCAAGTTATAAACATTAACTTGGCTTTTTACGTTATACGTACTTATCTTAATTCAGCTTCTTCACCATTCATAGGTTTAATCATTGGTCTTCATTATCCTATGGTCAAACCATACACGGGGTGTAGGTTCTACCCGTTTAATATTCGCGTACACTTAACCTTCACGTTGGTTAAAGCGTTCAACGCTTACATTTCATTCTAACGTTCTCATCCGACTCACATTCGGCTTTCATTAATCTTCTTACCATTCGCTACGGCTTTCTTGATAATTCATATCTTACTTACTACTTTCGTCAACGTCTAAGTCATACAACCAATGTATACTTAGAACGTTCGTCCGACGTAAATACGATTCACGAGGATCGTTTACGTATTTAGCATTTACGTTGCTCATCCCTTAATCTCTCATAACCATGTCATAACATCGAAATGTTATACATTACCCTTGTCACTCAACCTATAAGGAATCACAACCATAGCAATCTCTTGCGTTCGTTTATCGCAACTACGGTCCCTGGATATCGGTTCCGTAACCCGTGTCTACATTCTTTGTCTTTTAATCTCGTTTAATCTTTTCGTTCAACCTTCATCTAAGGTTTAATACACTTGATTAAGTGTTACATTAGTTGAACTACATCCCCTAGTAATTGAGCAATTAAAAGCTCATCATCGGCTTTTTCCTCGCATCGGTACATGCTTGGCTGTGGTACCTTCCATTACCTCATTGCTGGCTACTTCTATAGTGTCAAACTATCGAGGCTGGCGCTGCGACGCCACTCTCTTCTCTATTTCTCGTGTCGCGGCACCACTTAGCAAGGTCGATGGTTCGAGCCTTGACTTTGCTGCAAGCCGCCTCCCCAAAGGCTTGACTAATCATGGCGGCTGAAAGCACAAAACCTAGAAAAGTCTTAGAAATTGCTTATGACGCTTACTTCTCGATTCCATAACTTATTTGTTATAACTCAGAACGAGGTCGTTCCAAAGTCATTCTCTTCCTTATCTTACGTGCTTTGATTACCCTCAGACAGAAATTTGTTCTGAATCCGTTAACATGCCATTCGATTGGCTTAATATTCACCCTTCGTTCGTTTTACGTTTTTAACATTCTTCGTTCGTTTGTCCGTAATTGGGTCATCTGAACTCAGAATTCATTCATTCTTGAGTCCACGACTTATGTTTTATACGTTCTCTTACATTCTTATGAAACCCTACACGTTCAGGTTCATTTACATACTTTCTATTTCTTGTTCATCTTTTACAAATTTTTGCCATAACTTCGTTATAGCTCAGTTTTAAATCCATTCTTCATGAACATTTCAAACGTTTCTAACCAAGCAATTAGCAACTAACTTATATGCGATGGTTTTAAACTTGTCCACCAACAACAATTATCCTACGATGGTTTTAAATTTGTCCATCAACAACTTGGAATCGATATTCATTTTTAATTCGTTCTTCATTTTTAATCGATATTTTGATTACGATTTTACTTTTTCTTGGAATTTGATGTTATAGAACACAATTCCTTACTTATTTCATCTAATAATTCATATGATCCATTCGGATCGCTCAAATTCATTACGAATCTTATACTTCCTTAAGAAATTATAAACTAAATTTCTACTTTCTTATTTCTTCTTTTCTCATGATTTCAACCGTATGAAATCATTCCTAACATCTCCTACTTCTTATTCTCATTAAGCTATGTTTTTAACATAAAAACATAAAGAAAATTATCTAGAAGTTAGGTTTTCGGATTACCTCTCTTCTTTAATCTTCCTCCGTTGGACAAAGCGCGCACTCGGGCAAGAAAATCTTCCTCCGTTGGACAAAGCGCGCACTCGGGCAAGCTTTTCCTCTTCCTTTTCCTCTTCTTCCCCATCCAAAATCTCTCTCTCTCTCTCTCTCTCAAAAGTTATAGGATTTTCAAAATCCCAAAACAATGAAGTTAGCTTTCTATTTATAGAAAACCAAGGCTAGGGGCAAAATAGTCATTTCGCCCCCCAAACCTCCTTACTATTCATTACTTAAGCACTAAGTTTACTTACTCATTAAGTTTACTTAGCCCTTAAGTTTACTTAGCCCGTAAGTCTACTTAGCCTTTAAGTTTTGTGGTTCCGTCTTTCGGGTTTCGTCCGACAGTTTTAAAAACTGCGATTCTCGGAATCCAAATATTTTTGGATATTTCATCTTTCCTTTACCGATTAACTTTTACGTAATCTTTGAATTTCCGAAAAACTGAAAAACACTTTTCCACGTTAAGAGTTTTCCTTCACATTTTCCACTAACGTAGTTAAACGAGTGAAAAGTACATAACAGTACTTTTCGTTATTTTTATTTTGTCTGATTTCTGCACGTTTTTCGAGAAGAACTTTTATTGGCTTACTTAACTTTTCATGATATTTTATCGCCAAATCTTTCGACGGAATGTCATTTGAACATACCAAACTTTGGGAATAGCTTAGGTTATTCAAACCCTTACCTTAGGTTTCGTCGGGTGAATAGTGCATATTTCGTCTTTTTCCCCAGACATTTTTTGTTCCTAAATTTTTTTTATTTTTGTCTTTAAAATTCTTACTCATTCAGTCTAGCTCGTAGCTAGAATCCTCCCGATTAATAATCATTCTAGGTTCTAGAATGTTTAATAAACACATAGCACAGAATAGTATTACTAAAAATTCCTTTTATTAATAACTAATTCTTTAAATCTTAAATTCTAGACAATCCGATTTTACTCGGGTTGTCACAAATACGAAGTGTAAAAGATTTTTAAGTGATTGTTAATTAAGTTATATAATGAAATTAAAAGTGATGTTTTCAAAAGTTAGAGATGAACGATTAAGTTATGTTGGATCGTAATGAGATTTCAGAGGCGTCAAGGATGTTAACCAACATGGTTAGATGTTAGGTTAGTGTTATGACCTAAATGAATGGTTAAAACCCATAGTGCTAATATTCATACAACTAATTGTCGTTGCGATTTCAATGATATATGTAGGGTAATTGGCGAATATTACATTTGTGTAGCTTACATACAAGGCAAGTTTCTAAACCTTAACTCTTTGCATTGAATAAGCTTTCTAACTTCATTCTTTTGTTAATGAATGCAAGTTCCTAAATTTTATTGAGCAAGACTATTGATTCTATCCTTATGGATGATTGAACAAGCTCTTGTAACCTAATTCGTTACCTCGAGCGAGTTTTACTTTTCTAAACCTTGATATTATTATTCAGAGCATATATTGTTCTAATACATCGATTCAAATGAGATTGTTCTAACTCTTTTGGGTACATCACTTTGCATGTATATCATGTTTATTCAATTATATATTGTTAATATTCGATCTTTGACTTTGATAGCCTTGTTCAGTTATACATTCTTGTATTAAACCTTCAAGTAGTAAGCAAACTCTTATTGATTAAATTAATCTATAATTGAATAGTGTTCTAAAATTCTAGAAACACTGATAAGCTAGTTCCAAAATAAACTTTCTTTAGTGCGGAAATTCTAAATTCAAACTAAGACGAACAACCCTAACATAGGGGATTTTATACGTGTAACGTTTAGATGTTTGTGCACAATACATGGTACAAAGGGCTGATCCCCCTATATACGTTAAGAAGGGTTTGTATAGTCTAATGACTGTTAAGGTTAAGGTAATAATACCTAAATACCGAAGACATGGTTCGTGGTCTTAAGACCCTCAGATATTAAAGTTCGAACTTGTTTTCTATTTTGATTCGTAGAAAAAGTTCATTAGTGTTCAGTATTCATTGTTCATTCTCATGTTGTTATCATTACTACTTTTTATATCAGTGGGCATTTGTTTGCTCACTCTTGCAATTAACACTACAGCTAAAGCGGAGAAAGTTGATGAGCCATCTACTAGCAAAGGAAAGGGAAAAATGTCCAAATGTTGAAGACTTATGAGAAGTTTATTTAAATGTTTTATGTTACCAGACTTGTTTTATTTTACGATGTATTCCGCAAACTAATGTAATAAATTTAAGGTTAGATTACCTGGGATTATTTTAAGATGATGATGTAACCCTTTAATGGGAAGGATTATTGTGTAAGTTACTTAAATTATGTCTTTATCCTTTATGATGGGTAGTTAGATGTAATGGTTTTGGATAGTGAGCACCAAATTCTGTGGAAATGGAGTACACGGGTTTGGGGGTGTCATAAGCATTGTATGGGAGGAAATGTAGAATGCCCTTATGCTGGGATAAAGTTGTAGAATGTCGACTGTTGGGACCAGAGTTGGTACAACAGATGGTAGAAATCATCAAGGTGGTAACAACCCGACTAGTAGCAGCTCAAGATCGCCAGAAGAAGTATGCGGACTTACATCACAAGAAGAAAGATTTTTAATTAGGAAGCTATGCATTTCTGAAAGTATCTCCCTAGAAAGGGAAGATTCATTTTGGGAAGAAGGGCAAATTGAGCCCTAGGTTTATAGGTCCATTCGAGATTCTGAGGCGAGTCGATGAAGTGGCGTATGAAGTAGTGTTACCTCCTGAACTTGAGCACATTCACAACGTGTTTTATGTGTTAGTATTGCGACCATATAAACCAGACTACAAGCACGTTATCTCCTATGAACCAATCCAAGTCGAGAAAGACTTATCGTACGATGAAGTTCCTATCCAGATACTAGATACGAAGGAGTAGAAGCTAAGGAATAAAATCATACATTCCGTTAAGATTCTCTAGAGGAATCACGCAGTCGAAGAAGCAACGTGGGAACTAGAAGAGAAAATGAGAGCGAATTATCCGTTTTTATTTGAGTAACCTTATTTTTATAATTCCGAGGACGGAATTTTTATAAGGGGGGAGGGATGTAATGACCGTGAATTTTAAACTCCTTATTCAATAAATATGTGATTTAATTTTTAATACTTAGTTTTGTGAGTCTATTTAAACCTTATGTGGTTATGGGAATTCATTAAATGATTAAAGGGAGTCACTAATAGTTTATTTAAATTAGTGGACTAACCCTAAGATTTTAATATCAAAGAATTGATAGGTTTTTTTTAATAATTAAATATTCAATTTATTTGAATATAGTGGCAAGATTTGAACATATTGATTCATTTCAATTATGGGTAATTAAATTGATAATTGTGTATAATTATGTAATAAATACACTCTTGAACTAGTAATATCACCACTATAGAAGTTAAATTATATCATGTAAAACTTGTGTGGTGATAGAAATTGGAATTGGCTTGAAGCTAAACCATTTTAGCCTTTGCCGAGGACCCAAGTAATTTCGCCCTCCCAATGATATAAAATGGCACAAATTCTTGCTAAATGGTTAATCTGGGAAAAGTTAGTTTATACTGTACAAATGAAATGGAACATTAATGTAAGGTGTGACATGAATAAAATTGTATGATAAGAATACATTCTAATGATATAAAGTATCAAGTGGTACAGTAAAATCATAAGTGATTTTAATACAGAAATGATTAAATATCTGTGTATTCCAGAAATTGGGAAAGTAAATATGTGTGTAAACTGGACAGATAATATTAAATAATGTTATGATATGGTTATGTGAATAGTAAAAATAATTATGAAGATACCTAGATAATAATACCTAACTGTGTTATTTTATTGCATGTATTTAATGTACATGGATTATATGATGTGAGTACATAAATAATCCCTAAATTTTCCTTATATGGTAAGAATTGTACATTAAAATTTCATTTTGGGAATTATAGTAACCAAACCAAGCCTTAATTAACCAAATGCTGAGATTTTGCTCTTGTCCCAAATTGAGTGACCTCATAGTACATGAACAGTAACCCACACTCTATTTACGTAACTTCCAAGCTGAAGATTAGTGGCTAATATAGGTGATCATTACCAAGCCAATGGCTATGGAGATGGATAGGAAATGGTAGGTGAACCACTCTTGATAAACCATTGTGTTTTCCTTCAACACCATGGATTCTAAATTAATACCCAGTCCACCATTACTTTATAAATAGCAAATTCATTTCTCAGTTTACGTTGTTGAAATTATCTTTTAAAACTCTGAGAATTTGAATTTGAGGGTGTGTTGTCCAAAGAAGAGGCTAGCAATCTCAGAGGGAAGAAACTAAGTTTACTAAACTCTAAGAGGTATAAAAATCTTAACTTTTGTTCTTAGTTCGGTTTTATCAAATTCTTGAAATTACTTGAATTTCTTTGTCAATCAAAGTGAATTACCATGTCATACTGTATTTATGAAGTATGTTTACATATATGAACTCTTAAATGATGGATTGGAACATGTTTAAACTGAAGGAATCATAGTAGAATAAGGCTCAGAAAAGCGAGTTTGTTTACGCTTACGCATGTGCACGAGCATAGCGATGATTCGCTCTATTTGTCTTGAGGTAAGTAATTGTTGCTGCACTTTTAATCGCCATTGATTTACATTATACTATGTGATGTGAAATTAGTGTTATGTCTTAAATACATACCTGAAAAAGAGTATAACATTATATGTAAAACTTTCTTACGTAGTATGAAGTAATCAACTTGGATTATTAAGGAAGTATGTAACAATAATTAAGGTTTTCAGAACTAACCTTGTGGAAAACTTATGTTCACAAGTTCTGAACCTAGTGGCTTATGTACATGACTAATTTCAAAACTAAATGAGCATGATACATGATTTGTTAGCCTTGTGTTAGAGATTATTTTAAAAGGAAAGCTTAGTATAATAAATCTAATGAACATGAATGCTACAAGATATAGTTTCTGATCTTGAAAAGAGGTTAACATAACTTAGTTACTTATGATAAAAGTTTTAAAGTTGTCTTGCATATGTTGAATTGCATCATTCATGTTAAAATGATTTCAAAGGCAACCTTGAACATGTTTTCAAACTTAAGTTACATTATGAGTACTTAGATGTTAAAGATTTAAGATGTCATGTTATGTTTATTATATCTCCAAACAGGATTTATATGTGTTGGACATAATGATAATTTAATCAAACATGAGTGTAAAGCATGTTTCGAAGTGCTAAAACAATGCTAAATATGAATTTATGATATGAACACTATGAGCATGTGTATTAAAAGATTTTATGATCTCTATGTAGACATATGGTAAGAGTTGTAAAGCATGATGATTAAATAACCTCTTTATGTTTTAATGACATGTAAATTGTAAGTTAAAACTTGTGGCAATGAACTCAAGAATGGTCACTATTAGGTTTGTAATATTCATGAACGCAATCAAATTGCATAAAATAAACGGAAGCATAAAAAATAAGAATTTTAAAATTTTACAAATCATATACCCGGATCATCCTTTATGCGCAATTACTAATTAAACAAAAAAATAAAGAACAAGAATCATACCCTTGAAGATTCAAGCTTCCTCAGGTACAAGTTCACCTCCAAATCTTTTTTGCGTTCATCTTGAATCTACCGGATTTGGTTCCTTTCTTTGATCAATGTTAGCCACCCAAGTGTTTGGCTTCTAGAGGTGATCCACCAAGGAAGAAGAAAGATCCAAGAAGATGGGTGTTTGGCAAAACCCTAGTTTTTCTATCTCTCATAGAAAAAGGCGTACTCTCCAAACAATTGGAATCACGTATCTTGATATCTGATATAAGACTCCTCTTATAAAGATATCAGTTAACTCTTCTAATCTAATTAGAAAATAGTGTATTATTTAATTAATTAAATTCCATTAATTAATTAAGCTCCTTAATCTTATTAGGGATAATTAATTAAACTCTTTTAATTAATTTAACCTCCTAATCTTATTAGAAATATATGAGAGTACTTTTATTAATTAATTCCCAAACACTTTTAGGAATTAAATAATAATAATAATAATAGTAATAATAATAATAAGACTCCTCTTATTAATTTATATTTAATATTTCCAAAATATTAAATAATAAATATTAAGCTATTTAATTTATTCTATCACCATAAATTAAATTAAATATACTTAACTTATTATTACGATTATGCCATTAACTTCTTAAATAATTATTCTTCCTTTTATGGTGTGACCCTTTAGGTTCTCCATATTAAACCGGTTGTGAATAAGTCAATTAGAACAATTCTAATCTTATTTAAATAAATAAATTAAAATATTAATTTATTTAAATAAATAATATTTATTCTACAATTGGGGTAAGCCTCCCTAGCGATCAACGACTTTTCAGATAATATAGATTTTAACATTAATCATAAAAGAACCTTTGAGTAAATAATTACCGTACAATTCAATTCTTCCACCATACAATGTCCCAATTAAATATAAGACATAGAATTACTGTCAAGTCTTATTTTATTTAATTATATGTATTTCGACTCTTAAATGCACAACTCTAAATAATGCAAATTAGAAACTCCTTTTTATTTTCATTCTGCCTTGGCCAAGGACTACTGGGTTGTCATTTATCGAATCACATAGGACATTTCTCTTCTTTTACTAGAAGTGGTAGATTCTTTATTAATCATACATTATCTCTATGTACAACTTATTATACCCAAGCATACCCTTTGATATACCCTAAGGGTCTTAAGGAATAAGTCGAAGTATAACTCATCATACACAAGATACTATGATGATCTCAAGTCCAAGGATCACGTGTACTACTATCACTACAGGAATTCCTATTGACAGGCAAGTAAAACTCCATTAGGTATTCCTTAGCGAGTCACGTTCAGTGAACTTATTCTCCAATAAGTACTTACATACTTGCTTTAGTGTCTCCACACAAATGATCATGAGATCAATCATCCTCATCCAATGAGTAAGCAACGTATGTACCAATCTATCCGGATTCACTAATCCCCAATTTAGTAATCCAACGATTGGGAAAACTATTTTAGTTTTAAGCTTTCTAAGAATCTAGATCTCATTAGAATGATCATCATCATTATTCTAAAAGCATTGCTTAAAACTATGGGTTTATCACATATTATAAAATAGCATCATGTAGATAATTTAAAAGCCTTTAATAAATTAATACTTTTTATTAATAAATGAATAAGATTGTTACAAAGTATATGCTTTATCATCAAACATGATTGGCTTGTATGCATACTACTTTCAATCTCCCACTTGCACTAAAGCCAATCGCCATGGTATCTCATACCCTTCTTCTCTAAGTGACGATTATCCTGCTATTAGATAAGATTTAGTTAATGGATATGTAATGTTTTTTCTGAGAGTCCACTATCTCTATAGTGATTTCCCATCTTTCAATGATTCCTATAATCAAATGAAAGTGCCACAACACATGTTTAGATCCAAGATGAGACTTAGGAACTATTCCTAGTTCTGTAATGAACTTTTCATCCAAACAATCAACTTGCAGATTCATTTATAGTTATATACTTTGTCTTTATCACTAAACTAGCAACTCTTTGCTGTTTGAAACCTTTCCAATTTCACTGCACCACCGTTCAAGGTAACACTTTACCTTAAAGTGGATTTTCTGTCGTCTTGATCTGTCTAAAAAAACTTGAGTCTGTTAAGCTCTCTAGTTTTAATTCAGACTCGCCATAAATATGATCACATCCTTAGTGCCGGTAAAGTACTTTAAGATGTTTTTCACTGACTCATAGTGAACTTCTCCAGAATATGACTGATCAACATTAGGTCTCGTACATTTCATTGCATACATGATAGTTACTCATATGATTTCTCTTTTTTGGATTCTTTGGGGACTATTATGAGAGATACATTCCATGGCTCATCAACATGAGACATCTCTTGGAGTTTGTCATGCTAAACGACTTTAGCATCAAATGAATATACATTCCTTGGGTTAAGTCGAGCATTCTCTTAAATCTATATATATAGATTTGTATCCCCAATTAAGATACTCTTCCCAAATCATTCATGGAGGAATCTTTAGACAACTTTATCTTTACTGATTGTAGCATTGGTATGTCATTCTTTATCCGTAGTATATCAACATATAATACAAGGAATGTCACGACGCTCCCACTGAACCTTTTGTACACACTAGGTTCATTCTTATTTTTGATAAAATCAAACTCTTTTGATTGTCTCATCAAAATGAATGTTCCATTGTGATGCCCCCAAAATAGGTATACAACACCCATTCTGAGTCGCCAAATACATGGTACAAAAAGAAAACTATAACTTCAATAATACAATTGTCGTGCAAAATACGACAACACATACTGTGAGTTTAAATACAAATATTGTCTTCTAGACAATATCCACACCCAAATAAGTCCTCATTACAATTATTCATACACTATTTTACAGAAATAGTGAGGACAACTAAAACATCTTTCTAGAACCATCATTCCATACCCAGACTCGATCCTGCTATGTTCTCACCTCCTGAGAAGAAAAATGGAACAATAAGGAAAAGGGTGAGCTCAACTAGCCCAGTAAAGAATATTATGACTAAGATAATATACAACAAATTATCATTAGTCTTCAACAGGAAAAATCGATAGAATATAATAGACAACAAGTTTTAGATCAACAAACACGGTGAAAAACAAAGAATCCATTAAAAGAGTCACGTAGAGAATGAATTCTACTATCTTCTAAGATTTAAGATTCCATCATCAATATTTTATCCCTGTAACATCAATCAATATACATCTTTTAATCAAATATTCATCTTTGCACTACAAGCCAAACATATTCATCAAGTATCACCAGTTGGTCATGTTCATCTCAACACCTGTTCACCTTTGCACTACGGGCCAAAGATATTCATTAATCATTCATCTTTGCACTATGTGCCAAAGATATTGATAATATCATCATTTAGGGTGAGGATGATGAAAATATTTTAAAGAAAACGAATCCAGTGAGACAGAAGAACAAATATTAGGGATTCGTATAACAGTTTTATCCAATTTCAATAATACTCCATAATAACCAATTTTGAAGCAGAATTCAAAAATAACGATCAAAACATGGATACAATCAAAGATAGTAGCCAAAATAGACATCTTGGACAAAAAGGAAAATTTTTATTTTTCGGTGAATAGTGTCGTATTCGTGAATAGTGCCGTATACGTGAAAAGTAACCCCAACACAAAAATTTCCAAATTTGATTAAAAAGTTCACCAATATTCTGGCATAATGATATTGAAGAAAATAATATCATTTAAGAAGAAAATATATCTCTTACCTCAAAATAACCGTACTTCTGACTGAATTTTGGGTATAGTGCTGACAGAACTTGCACCATATAGCAACACTCAAAGTATCAAAATACTCACAAGAATACGCTCGATAATCTAGAGAGAAAGAAAACATGTTTCTGGTGTGATTTTCAATTCTAACCTAGGCGTCTATTTATAGGAAAATGCTAGAACGCCAAAGGAGACTACATAATAAAATAATATTATTATTAATTACAATTCCTACACATGCTTTGAATTTTTGGGCACCATGTTGGAAGAAATTTGATAATTTGTGTGTGTATTCCACCAACCAAAAGTGGGTCCCCCCATAAATTTAATAAAAAATCATTTTATTTATCGAAACTTCAATAATTCATAGAAAATAGCCCGTTTATCAGAAAAATACAAATTTTATATCCATTCTGCCTGAAATCGAATTCTCTACAACTTTACAGAAGAAAGTTTTTCCAAATTCCCAACAGAAAATATCCGAAATCCACAAACGGATGATTTTTAATACCTCCACTTTGACAAAATACTGATAAAATACCTCAACATTAATTCCTTCATTAATAACCACATAAATAAATTCATCATTTATATCCACATCAAATAAATATTTCCTTATCATATAAATCAATAATTAATTATTCGTAAATAATATTACAGAATCATAATTATGACAACCAGGCCGTTCCAAAGAAAGAGGGGGCTTTCCAATAAGGATTTCTCCTTACTGGCGCGCAATTAGGTGACCAAACCTCTCCTTAGACAGAACTTTCTAGACATTACCAATAATGTTATCTAATAATATTATTCAAATAATATGAATTATTGATCTGATAATGGGAAATATTGTGCAGTGAAAATTATTGAAACAACAATAATATAAACTATCAACGCAGTAATTATTGAATCAATAAAATAAAATATTGAACAGTAACTACTGTAACAATTATTGAGTAGTGTCTTCTTACGTACGAATCAATAATTCAATAATACTGTGCAATATCGTGTGCTACTGTGCCACCACGCGTATTACTGTATTTTAACCACCACAACAGTGTTAACGGTAACAACTACGCCGTTATTTATAAAAACTCATACTTTATCGTTTTCTTCATACGACAGTTATTCTGTTATGAGCCCCACGAATGGTTGCGCCATCGCATTTAATATTCCACGACAAAAAGAATATTCCACGACCAAAAGAATATTCCCTGTCAAAAATGAATATTTTATAACCACTTGCTTATTTTGCAAAATTTGCACATTTCACCCATAACCAAATCATTATATCAAATTAACAACTTATTAATTTAGAATAATGAATAGAGAAAATTCAATTTTATTTATAATAAGTTAGGGTCTTACAACCTCCCTTCCTTATATAATTTCGTCCTCAAAATTGACGTTCGTACCTGGTGTTTCGAACAGGTGAGGGTACCTCGCTTTCATTTCCGATTCCAACTCCCATGTCATTTCCTCCATTGCATTGTTTCTCCACAAAACCTTGACTTGTGGTATAACCTTGGTGCGTAAGACATGTTCTTTTCTATCAAAGATCTTAACAGGTATCTCCTCGTACGTTAAATCTTCAGCTATCTCGACTGGTTCTAACTCAATAATATGGTTCAGGTCTTTTACATATTTACGAAGCATAGATATGTGAAAAATATTATGAACACGAGACATGCTTGGAGGTAATCCGAGTCTATAGGCCACATTTCCTATTCGGTCAAGAATCTCAAATGGACCAACAAATCTTGGATTGAGCTTTCCTCTCTTTCCAAATCTTATAACTCCCTTCCATGGAGCAACACGTAACAGTACATGATCCAATATTAAATTCCACGTCCTTTCGATGAAGATCAGCATAACTCTTTTGTCGATCTTGTGAGGTTTGAATACGTTGTCGAATCATTTGGATCTTTTCTGTAGTCATGCGTACTAATTCTGGTCCCAACAACGTTGCTTCTCCCATCTCGTCCCAGTATACTGGAGAATGACACTTTTGTCCATACAACGCCTCGAATGGAGCCATGCCTATACTTGCTTGATAACTGTTGTTGTAGGAGAATTCCACCAGTGGCAAGTACTTATCCCAACTTCCTTTGAAATCTAGAACACAGAGTCTTAATAGATCTTCAAGGGTTTGAATAGTCCTCTTTGATTATTCGTCCGTTTGAGGATGGTATGCTAAACTGAATCATAAATCCGTGCCTTAGCTTTCTGCAAGCTAACCCAAAATCTTGAAGTGAATCTTGGGTCACGATCCGAAACTATGGATACTGGCATGCCATGCAATCTCACAATCTCATTCACGTACATACGAGTAAGACGTTCAAGGGAATAAGTTTCACGTATCGACAAGAAATGAGCAGACTTGGTTAATCTATCAACAATAACCCAAATCGCATCTATGCCTTGAGAAACTTTGGGAAGACCTGTAACAAAATCCATGGTAATGTGTTCCCACTTCCATTTCAAGAATCTCAAGTGGTTGCAATGGACCTTTTGGTACTTGATGCTCGCCTTTACACATTGACAAGTGAAACACCTCGAGATAAACTCATGATCTCTCTTCATATTGTTCCACCAAAATGTATGTCGAATATCATGATACATTTTAGTACTCGGGATGGATTGCAAACGGGGTGTTGTGTGCCTCCATCATGTTTCTATGCTTCAAGTCAGAATCGTTAGGAACGCAAAGTCTAGAGTTGACTCAAAGTATTCCTTCTTCATCGATTCTTGCTTCGGAATAGCACCTTCTTGCACTTTCTTCTTCATACATACGCATATTTTGTGTCCGTAGCTTGAGCAGCTTTAACTTTATCGATTAAAGTCGATTCTACTCATATATTCGCCATCATCACGTGGGTCCCTGGAGTTTTTAACTCTATCTCCATCCTTTGCAAGTCATACAAAATGGGTCTTTGCGTTGACAATATCTCACTTGTACTTGCATATGATCTTAATCGGATCGGGCTTTCCCCAGAAATTTGGTGGTCCCAACTCCTTGAACTGCTTGGCTGTGACAGACCGCGCGTTTCCATCATTTCCACCCGTATTTTGTACACGAGTCTCCCTCGTCTGATTTTGCATGAACTGTAAAAAGCTTCTAAACATCCCATCATTCATCGTTTGCTCGGTAGCGTTGTTTACAGGAGGAATTTTGTCTTCCTGTTGCACGTTCTCATGGTCTGTGACTAAAGGTTGTTCCACAGTCTCATACACTCCATTGTTAACATTCTCAGCAGCCATTCTTAAATACTGCCATAAAACAAGGGTTAATTAAACAAATTAACATATCACATAATATCCCTATATTATGACTGACCAACAAATAAGCTTAGATAGGACACACTAGCGAAGGATTTACTCATCTCTCCCCTCCTAGTTGTATTCCCCAATCTCCGACAAAGACCATATCCCTAAGATTTGATACCAACTGTGACGCCCCCAAAATAGGTATACAACACCCATTCTGAGTCGCCAAATACATGGTACAAAAAGCAAACTACAACTTCAATAATACAATTGTCGTGCAAAATATGACAACACATACTGTGAGTTTAAATACAAATATTGTCTTCTAGACAATATCCACACCCAAATAAGTCCTCATTACAATTATTCATACACCATTTTACAGAAATAGTGAGGACAACTAAAATATCTTTCTAGAACCATCATTCCATACCCCGACTCGATCCTACTATGTTCTCACCTCCTGAGAAGAAAAATGGAACAAAAAGGAAAAGGGTGAGCTCAACTAGCCCAGTAAAGAATATTATGACTAAGATAATATACAATAAATTATCATTAGTCTTCAACAGGAAAAAATCTGATAGAATATAATAGACAACAAGTTTTAGATCAACAAACACAACGGAAATAGCAATCCATTAGAAGAGTCACGTAGAGAATGAATTCTACTATCTTCTAAGATTTAAGAGTCCATCATCAATATTTTATCCCTGTAACATCAATCAATATACATCTTTTAATCAAATATTCATCTTTGCACTACAAGCCAAACATATTCATCAAGTATCACCAGTTGGTCATGTTCATCTCAACACTGTTCACCTTTTGCTTCTACAGGCCAAAGATATTCATTAATCATTCATCTTCGCACTACTGTGCCAAAGATATTCATAATATCATCATTTAGGGTGAGGATGATGAAAAATATTTTAAAGAAAAGCGAATCCGATTGAGACGGAAGGACAAATATTAGGATTCAGTATAATGCTTTTATCCAATATCAATAATACTCCATAATAACCAATTTTGAAGCAGAATTCAAAAATAACGATCAAAACATGGATACAATCAAATATAGTAGCCAAAATAGACATCTTGGACAAAAAAGAAAATTTTTATTTTTTGGTGAATAGTGTCGTATTCGTGAATAGTGCCGGATATCGTGAAAAGTAACCCCACACAAAAAGTTCCAAATTTGATTAAAAAGTTCACCAATATTCTGGCATAATGATATTGAAGAAAATAATATCATTTAAGAAAAAAATAACATCCCTTACCTCAAAATAACCGTACTTCTGACTGAATTTCGGGTATAGTGCTGACAGAACTTGCACCATATAGCAACACTCAAAGTATCAAAATACTCACAAGAATACGCTCGATAATCTAGAGAGAAAGAAAACATGTTTCTGGTGTGATTTTTAATTCTAACCTAGGCGTCTATTTATAGGAAAATGCTAGAACGCCAAAGGAGACTACATAATAAAATAATATTATTATTAATTACAATTCCTACACATGCTTTGAATTTTTGGGCAGCCATGTTGGAAGAATTCAGCAGCCCATGTGTGTATTCCACCAACCAAAAGTGGGTCCCCTCATAAATTTAATAAAAAATCATTTTATTTATCGAAACTTCAATAATTCATAGAAAATAGCCCGTTTATCAGAAAAATACAAATTTTATATCCATTTACTCAAATCAATTCTCTACAACTTTACTGGAAGAAAGTTTTCCAAATTCCCAACATAAATATTCGAAATCCACAAACGGATGATTTTTAATACCTCCACTTTGACAAAATACTGATAAAATACCTCAACATTAATTCCTTCATTAATAACCACATAAATAAATTCATCATTTATATCCACATCAAATAAATATTTCCTTATCATATAAATCAATAATTAATTATTCATAAATAATATTACAGAATCATAATTATGACAACCGGTAGTTCCAAAGAAAGAGGGGCTTTCAATAAGGATTTCTCCTTCTTTGGTAGCGCAATTAGGTGACCAAACCTCTCCTTAGATGCCAGAACTTTCTAGACATTACCAATAATGTTATCTAATAATATTATTCAAATAATATGAATTATTGATCCGATAATGGAAAATCTTTATGCGGTGACAATTATTGAAACAACAATAATATAAACTATCAACTTGATAATTATTGAATCAATAAAATAAAATATTGAAGCGGTAACTCTGTAACAATTATTGAGTAGTGCCTTCTTACGCATTTAATCAATAATTCAATAATCTTATGCAATATCGTGCTTCTGATTGCCACCACGCCAGACATCGTATTTTAACCACGTGTATTTCAAGCGGTGTTAATTCAGTAATAACTTCACGCCGTTATTTATAAAAACTCATACTTTATCGTTTTCTTCATACGACAGTTATTCTGTTATGAGCCCCACGAATGGCTGCGCCATCGTACGAATATTCCCCGACAAAAAGAATATTCCACAACCAAAAGAATATTCCCTGTCAAAAATGAATATTTTATAACCACTTGCTTATTTTGCAAAATTTGCATATTTCACCCATAACCAAATCATTATATCAAATTAACACCTTATTAATTTAGAATAATGAATAGAGAAAATTCAATTTTATTTATAATAAGTTGGGGTCTTACAACCTCCCTTCCTTATATAATTTCGTCCTCGAAATTGACGTACGTACCTGGTGTTTCGAACAGGTGAGGGTACCTCGCTTTCATTTCTGATTCCAACTCTCATGTCATTTCCTCCATTGCATTGTTTCTCCACAAAACCTTGACTTATGGTATAACCTTGGTGCGTAAGACATGTTCTTTTCTATCCAAGATCTTAACAGGTATCTCCTCGTACGTTAAATCTTCAGCTATCTCGACTGGTTCTAACTCAATAATATGGTTCGGGTCTTTTACATATTTACGAAGCATAGATATGTGAAAAATATTATGAACATGAGACATGCTTGGAGGTAATCCGAGTCTATAAGCCACATTTCCTATTCGGTCAAGAATCTCAAATGGACCAACAAATCTTGGATTGAGCTTTCCTCTCTTTCCAAATCTTGTAACTCCCTTCCATGGAGCAACACGTAACAGTGCATGATCCAATATTAAATTCCACGTCCTTTCGATGAAGATCAAAGATAACTCTTTTGTCGATCTTGTGAGGTTTGAATACGTCGAATCATTTGGATCTTTTTCGTAGTCATGCGTACTAATTACCGTCCCAACAACGTTGCTTCTCCCATCTCGTCCCAGCATACTGGAGAATGACACTTTCGTCCATACAACACCTCGAATGGAGCCATGCCTATACTTGCTTGATAACTGTTGTTGTAGGAGAATTCCACCAGTGGCAAGTACTTATCCCAACTTCCTTTGAAATCTAGAACACAGAGTCTTAATAGATCTTCAAGGGTTTGAATAGTCCTCTCTGATTATTCGTCCGTTTGAGGATGGTATGCTAAACTGAATCATAAATCCGTGCCTTAGCTTTCTGCAAGCTAACCCAAAATCTTAAGTGAATCTTGGGTCACGATCCGAAACTATTAATACTGGCATGCCATGCAATCTCACAATCTCATTCACGTACATACGAGTAAGACATTCAAGGGAATAAGTTTCACGTATTGACAAGAAATGAGCAGACTTGGTTAATCTATCAACAATAACCCAAATCGCATCTATGCCTTGAGAAACTTTGGGAAGACCTGTAACAAAATCCATGGTAATGTGTTCCCACTTCCATTTCAGAATCTCAAGTGGTTGCAATGGACCTTTTGGTACTTGATGCTCCACCTTTACACATTGACAAGTGAAACACCTCGAGATAAACTCTGCGATCTCTCTCTTCATATTGTTCCACCAAAATGTATGTCGAATATCATGATACATTTTGGTACTCCCAGGATGGATTGCAAACGGGGTGTTGTGTGCCTCCATCATGATTCTATGCTTCAAGTCAGAATCGTTAGGAACGCAAAGTCTAGAGTTGACTCAAAGTATTCCTTCTTCATCGATTCTTGCTTCTGGAATAGCACCTTCTTGCACTTTCTTCTTCATACGCATCACTTTGTGTCCGTAAGTCGAAAGCGCCTTTAACTTTATCGATTAAAGTCGATTCTACTCGTATATTCGCCATCATCACGTGGGTCCCTGGAGTTTTTAACTCTATCTCCATCCTTTGCAAGTCATACAAAATGGGTCTTTGCGTTGACAATATCTCACTTGTACTTGCATATGATCTTCTACTCAATGCGTCAGCTACTACGTTCGCTTTTCCATGATGATATTGAATAGTGTGATCGTAATCTTTCAATATCTCAAACCAACGTCAATGCCGCATATTGAGTTCTTTTTGGGTGAAAAAATATTTGAGGCTTTTATGGTCCGTATAAATCTCCACTTTCTCCCCATACATGTAGTGTCTCCAGATTTTTAACGCAAAAATGACTACTGCCAACTCCAAATCATGAGTGGGATAATTCCTCTCATATTCTTTGAGTTGTCGCTAGGCATAGGCTATGACTTTCCCATGTTGCATGAGAACACATCCTAACCCTTTGCCTGAAGCATCACTATAGATAACAAATCCATCCGAACCAGATGGTATTGCCAGAACAGGTGCCGAAATGAGTCTCTTCTTGAGCTCTTGGAAACTCTTCTCACATTCCTCGCTCCATATGAATTTTTTATCTTTTCGAGTCAGTTTAGTTAACGGAGTAGCGATTCGAGAAAATCCTTCCACGAATCTCCGATAATAACCAGCTAAGTCCAGAAAGCTATGCACTTCGGTCACCGACTTCGGTTGCTCCCAACTTTGTATTTGCTCAATCTTATTTGGGTCAACAGATACTCCATGTTTTGACACCACGTGCCCAAGGAATGCTACTTCCTCAAGCGAACTCGCATTTCTTCAACTTGGCATATAGCTTGTTTTCACGAAGCCTTTCAAGTATCAGCTTCAAATGGTGCTCATGATCTTCACGGCTTTTGGAATAGATGAGGATGTCATCAATAAAGACAACAACGAACCCGATCCAAATATTCCTTAAATACTCGGTTCATCATATCCATGAAAGCGGAGGAGCATTAGTCAATCCAAAAGACATGACTAAGAATTCATAATGCCCGCAAGGGAGTTCTCAAGGCGATCTTGGAATATCCTCGGTTTTAATCTTCAATTGATGATATCCGAATGAAGATCGATCTTTGAAAAGAATTGTGTTCCTCAGAATCGGTCGAACAGGTCATCAATGCGAGGTAGCGGATACTATTCTTGATGGTGACATGGTTTAATTCTCGGTAGTCAATACAAAGTCGCATACTCCCGTCTTTTCTTCTTTCTGAATAAAATAGGAGCACCCCAAGGAGATGTCTTAGGACTTAATGAAACCGATGTCTAATAACTCCTGTAGTTGGACTTTTAACTCCTGAAGTTCAATAGGAGCTATTGGATATGGGGTTTTAGAAATGGGTTTTGTACCCGGTTCAAGGTCAATAAAGAATTCAACATCACGTTCTGGGGGTAGACCGGGAAGTTCTTCAAGAAATACATCAGGAAATTCTATAACAATAGAAATATTATCTAAATCTGACTTGTCTTTATTCAAATACATAACATGGGCTAAGAAAGCTTGGCATCCATTTTTCAATAAACGAATAGCTTTGTGGCTTGATATGACAGTGACTGACTTTAGTGGTTTAGTTATTTGAATTCGTATGACAGGTTGGTTAGGAATATAAAAACTAACAACCTTACGAAAACAATCAATTTTGGCATGATGAGTGGTTAACCAATCAATTCCTAAAATCACATCAAAAGCAAGTATCTTTAAAGAAATAAGATCAACAGGTAATGTGATTGTTCCAACTTGGATCAAGCAAGATTTATAAACTGTAGATGTAACGAAGGTTTCACCCAACGGAGTTTCAACGAGATAAATCAAAGTCTAATTTCTCCCGAGTCAAGTTTAAGCGTTGAGCACAACTGGGAGAGATAAAAGAATGGGTAGAACCGGGATCTATTGTAAGGTATAAACTTCGCAAGAATTCAAGATTAGCTTACCCGTGATCACCTCGTTCGGGTTCCTCACGTTTTGGCCAGTCACAACAAATGCTCTTCCAGGAACCGTTGATTTCGACTTATCCGGGACAGCCCTTGGAGTCACCATCCCCGCTGAACTTGGTTTCGCTATAGTACAATCTCGAGCGATATGTCCTTCTTTTCCACAATTATAACATACCTTGGATTGTTGTGGGTAGTTTGGACTGATATGTCCCTCTTTCCCGCATTTGTAACATCTAACTGGCGGTCGTTCTCCTCCCATAGAATTTGTTTTGGTCTTTGGTCTTTGTCGCTTGATGTCTTTCCGTCATTATTGAGTCTCCTCTTTCTGAAATTTCCACTTGACTCACCTCTCCTATTATCATGGCCACGAATACCACCCGAGTGGTTACCGCCTTTGTCCGTATTTTTCCCTCCTCGCTGGTTATCATCGTTCTGATGACTGCTGTCACCGGTATGACCCTAGTTGTGATCCATCGGTTGAGTATACTCATTATCTCTCTCTAATAATTGAGCCCTATTGACAACATCCGAATCTGAGAGAAAATTTATGAGAGATAAGGTATCGCCGAATCTCGTGTTTTAGACCTCTCGTAAACATCTGCGTCATACGTTCTTCATTCTCTACCAAATGAGGTGTAAACTCGGATAACTCCATGAACTTCGCCTCGCATCTTTGAGACACCGTCATGTTGTTTCATTCGGTCTAATAAACTCTACCTCCTTCATATGATTTAATACTTTTCGGAAAGTACTTGTCATTGAACGATTTTGAAATCTTTCCCAAGACATCTTAAGTGCAAATTTGGTTGGAGTACGCTTCACTTGGATTCCCACCAAGATGTCGCCTCACCACGGAACATAAATGTGGCGAATGGAACCTTCGCTCCTCCGTGCATCCCAAGACATCGAATATCTTGGTAATTTTCTTGACCCATGTTTCCGCCTTTAATCGGATCGGGCTTTCCCGTAAATTTGGTGGTCCCAACTCCTTGAATCGCTTGTTGTGATGCATCAGGGCAGCGTTGCCATCATTTCCACCCGTATTTTGTACACGAGTCTCCCTAAATGCGATTTTGCATGAATCGTAAAAAGCTTCTAAACATCCCATCATTCATCGTTTGCTCGGTAGCGTTGTTTACGGGAGGAATATTGTCTTCTGTTGCACGTTCTCCTCGTCTCAGAATTAAAGGTTGTTCCACAAATCTCATACACTCCATTGTTAACGTTCTCGGTGACCATTCTTAACATCGCCATAAAACAAGGGTTAATTAAACAAATTAACATATCACATAATATCCCTATATTATGACCGACCAACAAATAAGCTTAGATAGGACACACTAAATAAGGATTTACTCATCTCTCCCTCCTAGTTGTATTCCCCAATCTCGACAAAGACCATATCCCTAAGATTTGATACCAACTGTGACGCCCCCAAAATAGGTATACAACACCGATTCTGAGTCGCCAAATACATGGTACAAAAAGCAAACTACAACTTCAATAATACAATTGTCGTGCAAAATATGACAACACATTCTGTGAGTTTAAATACAAATATTGTCTTCTAGACAATATCCACACCCAAATAAGTCCTCATTACAATTATTCATACACCATTTTACAGAAATAGTGAGAACAACTAAAACATCTTTCTAGAACCATCATTCCATACCCCGACTCGATCCTACTATGTTCTCACCTCCTGAGAAGAAAATGGAACAAAAAGGAAAAGGGTGAGCTCAACTAGCCCAGTAAAGAATATTATGACTAAGATAATATACAACAAATTATCATTAGTCTTCAACAGGGAAAAATCTGATAGAATATAATAGACAACAAGTTTTAGATCAACAAACACAGCAGAAATAGCAATCCATTAGAAGAGTCACGTAGAGAATGAATTCTACTATCTTCTAAGATTTAAGAGTCCATCATCAATATTTTATCCCTGTAACATCAATCAATATACATCTTTTAATCAAATATTCATCTTTGCACTCTGAGCCAAAGATATTCATCAAGTATCACCCGATTGGTAATGTTCATCTCAACACTGTTCACCTTTGCACACGGGCCAAAGATATTCATTAATCATTCATCTTTGCACTACGGTGCCAAAGATATTCAATAATATCATCATTTAGACTGAGGATGATGAAAACTATTTTAAAGAAAACGAATCCAGTGAGACAGAAGGACAAATATTAGGGATTCGTATAACAGTTTTATCCAAGATCAGTAATACTCCATAATAACCAATTTTGAAGCAGAATTCAAAAATAACGATCATAACATGGATACAATCAAAGATAGTAGCCAAAATAGACATCTTCGACAAAAAGGAAAATTTTTATTTTTCGGTGAATAGTGTCGTATTCGTGAATAGTGCCGTATACGTGAATAGTAACCCCGACACAAAAAATTCCAAATTTGATTAAAAAGTTCACCAATATTCCGGCATAATGATATTGAAGAATATAATATCATTTAAGAAGAAAATAACATCCTTTACCTCAAAATAACCGCATTTCCGATTGAATTTTGTATATAGTCTTGTGAACTTGCAATCAGATATAGCAACACTCAAAGTATCAAAATACTCACAAGAATACGCCGATAATCTGAGAGAGATAGAAAACTTGTTTCGGTGTGATTTTCAATTCTAACCTAAAGCGCCTATTTATAGAAAAATGCTAGAACGCCAAAGGAGACTAAATAATAAAATAATATTATTATTAATTACAATTCCCTACGATGCTTTGAATTTTTGGGCGACCATGTTGGAAGAATCAAATTGACCATGTGTGTATTCCACCAACCAAAAGTGGCTCCCCCCATAAATTTAATAAAAAATTATTTTATTTATCAAAACTTCAATAATTCATAGAAAATAGCCTGTTTATCAGAAAAATACGAATTTTATGTCCATTCTACCTAAAATCGAATTCTCTACAACTTTGCAGAAGAAAGTTTTTCAACGGGTGATTTTTAATACCTCCATTTTGACAAAATACTGATAAAACACCTCAACATTAATTCCTTCATTAATAACCACATAAATAAATTCATCATTTATATCCACATCAAATAAATATTTCTTTATCATATAAATCAATAATTAATTATTCATAAATAATATTACAGAATCATAATTATGACAACCAGGCCGTTCCAAGGAAAGAGGGGGCTTTCCAATAAGGATTTCTCCTTACTGGCGCGCAATTAGGTAACCAAACCTCTCCTTAGACAGAACTTTCTAGACATTGCCAATAATGTTATCTAATAATATTATTCAAATAATATGAATTATTGATCTGATAATGGAAAATACTGTGCAGTGACAATTATTAAAACAACAATAATATAAACTATCAATGCAGCAATTATTGAATCAATAAAATAAAATATTGAATAGTAACTACTGTAACAATTATTGAGTAGTGCCTTCTTACGCATTTAATCAATAATTCAATACTCTTTGCAATACCGTGTGTACATCGTGCCACCACTCAGACATCGTATTTTAACCACCGTGTATTCCAACGGTGTTAACTGTGAATAACTACGTCGTTATTTATAAAAACTCATACTTTGTCATTTTCTTCATCCCGATGCTTATTCTCATATGAGTTCCCACGAATGGTCAGCGCTGGTGCATTTAATATTCCCTGACAAAAAGAATATTCCCCGATAAAAATAAATATTTTATAACCACTTGCTTATTTTGCAAAATTTGCACATTTCACCCATAACCAAATCATTATATAAAATTAACACCTTATTAATTTAGAATAATGAATAGAGAAAATTCAATTTTATTTATAATAAGTTGGGGTCTTACATCCATATTTGAGAAGCTTGCTTCAATCCATTTCTCTGAGTGTCTATAACTCTTACCTCATCGTATGTAACTGGATCATCATCTTCTATGATGTGTACCTCATCATCATCAGCTATGATGAATCCATACCTCCTAGGTATCTTCGATACTATTCTAGATTTATGATTCGATTGTAGTACAATAGTTTTATCTACAGGTTCCTCTTATTTGACTTATAGTATTTGTGGTTCTTGAACTCTTCAAGATCTATTATCCTCCCACTAGCCCCTTTAATGATAAACACATTTATCTTAAAAGGTTGCGTGTTTCCCAACAAACACCTTTTGCTAAAAAGGATTATAGAACATATACCCTAAACTTACTTTAGGATGTCCCACAAATTAACACTTGTCAAATCTTGTCCCAAGCTTATCCTTTGAAACCTTTTTCACATAAGTTAGACAACCCCTTATCTTAACATACTTAAGATTAGGAATCCTCCTTGTCCATAACTTTTATGGAGTCTTGGGGCCAGATTTTAAGGTTACCTTTTTCGTAGATATGCAGCCATTTTTAGGGCATTATCCCAGAAGGATACTGGAATGTCGGTAAAATCATTATGGACCGCACCATGTCCAACAAGGTTCAATTTTTCCTTTCAGATACACCAATCAATTATTGCGTATCAGGAGGTGTCCTTTGTGAAAAAACCATTTGAGATGATCTAGAAACTTATTGCACAAGTATTTATTCCTTGATCCGATCAAAAAATCCTAATACTTTAACAATTTGTTTCACTTCTGAATTCTTTGAACCTTTCAAATAATTCACACTTGTATTTCTGCAAATACACACATTCAACTCTTTGAATGATCATCACCTTTTTTTATACTAGTTTGTTCAATTTGCAAAATAATTTTTCACGTAAGTCAAGCATACAAAATCTATTAAGTAATATTCCAGTTCTATACAAAATATTGTTATTATAAATAGAACAACAATTGTTCTTAAATATAATACTAAAGATTTTATTGTCCAATAACAAAATAGAAATAATTTTTCTAACGAGAACATGAATACAATAACAACTTATTGACTTAATAGATTTGCCTGCAGGCATTGCTAAACTATAAGTTTCTATGGCTAATGTGGCAACCTTTGCTTCATTTCCCACACATAGGATTACTTATATTTGTTTAGCTTTCTACTTCTGCTTGGTCCCTTCATAAATCTATATTTATGATAACCAAAGTCGGTATCCAATACCCAAGTAGAACCTTGACCTAAAGAAAAATTTATTTTAAATCTTGAATAAAATTGTATTTGTAACTAAAATTTCACTAAGCTTCTTTTGGTTAGCCTCTATAAGATGCTTCTTGCAGTTTCTTTTCAGTGTCCAGGCTTATTGCAGTGGAAGCAAACTCCTTTGCTATCCGTATCAGTTTTGTTCTTATTATCCTTTATTTTTGCCTTTCTATTTACCTTCTTTGAATCGTTCTTCTTTTCAAAAGATCCTTTGGCCCGTACCAGTAAGACTTGGTTTTTCTTGGTTGGAAAGTGACTCTCAATATTTTTCAACATGTTAAGCAAATCAGCGAGGCTGATATCTAGCTTGTTCATATGAAAAATTCACAACAATTGTGAAAGGAGTCCGAGAGTGAGTGCAAGATCAAATCTTGGCACAACTCCCCATCCATGACAAAACCCGTTATCCTAATTTATTCAATCCAATTGATAATGTTAAAGACTTGTGTCTGTACTGTAGTGTCGTCGGTTATTCTATATCGGAAGAGCTCCTTAGATATCTGATATCTATCAGTCCTACTTTCCTCACCATCAACTACTTGACGTACAGGAATATAGTAGGAGCATCAATAGTTTCATGCTGACGCTGAAGCACGTTACTCATGGATGCGAGAATGATGCATTGAGCCAACTGTGCATCATCTTATCACTTTCTAAAAGTACCAATCTCTTCCTCTGAGGCATTGTCTGTAACCATTGCAGGGATAGGCCTATTAAGGACATATGATAGCTTTTCAGCCGTGAGAACTATTTCAATTTCTTTAACCAATCCATTTAATACGGTCCGGTTAAATAGCATCTAATACGCTTCGTAGTGATAGTAATTTAGACATTGTAAAATTCTGTAAATGAATTTGTAATCAACAATATTTTAGCATACGTTCTTTTATTAATTACCAAAATAAATTAGGTCTTGTTTTAAATTGGTATCTCCCACTATTTTCTTCAAACTATATTACCCTTAATATATATAGTTCGACAATATCTAATTAAAGATATGCTAGTGAGAATAAGGATCCCATTTCAAATGTATATAGCCTTGTGTGTGCACAACAAACTATATATAAATAAATAGGTAGACAACTCTTGTCAATTACATCAACTATGTAACTCCTTGTATTTTGCCTCTTAAATCATAATGGTCAAGTGTGTGCACATCTGAACTAAAATGATTTAAGTTAAGTCAGACCCAACATCTCCATATAAGTGAAGAGAAAACTACAACCCTTGTGTGTGCACAACGAAGCAGTAATGTTCAATTCCTTATAAACATCATATGTAATAAAAATAACATCTTAAATATTTAATATTTGCCTTGTGTATGCACAACAAACTCATATTAAATATTCAATACTCTATTGTTTCTATCATGCCAGAAGGCGACGTTCGATATTTCAAATATCTTTGAACGTTACAACATAATATAAAATATTTGAGGGGTTTGTTATTAATTTGTCTCATCTTGTTTAGCGCGCATGCACATATATATATAAAATACGCGTCATATTAATTAACATGTGAAGTATGTTTGCATAATATATAATATATATAGTATAAGCATGCACATATAGAATACTATATTCTACCTGGATTGATTATGGACTTTTATTCTAGTTTGGTTCACTAGAGCCACCAAGTGAGCCAAAAGGTCAAACCCTAGGGGTACAAAAATTAATATTTAAATATAACTATTACATTTAAACTCGGGCTTCATTACAAACGGGTCTTCAAGCGCTCCTTGATCCTTGATCTCCAATTCTTCAAAATTAATTATAACTATTCATATTATAAAACTGTTTAAAATAAATAGAAACATTGATCAGCAGTCAAGGGGAAGTACATAGGATGGACTTAGAATTTACATTAAGAAAAAAATTAGAGAAGATGAGGTATGCAGACCCTATTTAATAAAACTCATACATTCATGCATCCAACTAAAATAAAATCCAATCATATTGGTCAATAGTCCATAATCAATCTCATTTATTATCATACACATCACCATATGCATCAATAAATAACATTCATCTCATGAATAATAAACATTCAATATATATTGATATCATTTAATGGGCAAATTTAGTTAGTATAAAATCTAATTTTGAATCAAAATAAACTCCTTTATTTTAATCCAAATTCAAATCAAAATAAACCTCTTTTATTTTAATTTATCCAATTTTGAATAAAATAAACTATTTTATTTTAATCAAAATCTTTAATCAAAATAAACTCATTTATTTTAATTAATTATGGAATCTAATTTCTTGTCAAAATAAACTCATTTATTTTGGGTAATATGAAATCTTATTTCATATTTAAATAAACTCTTTTATTTAAAGGAAAACACGGATTTTCTTTCCTATTCACAAATAAACTCCTTTGTTTTGAATAATATGAAATCTTATTTCATATCTAAATAAACTCCTTTATTTAAGGAAATATGGATTCACTTTCCTATTCACAAATAAACTCCTTTATTTTAAAAAAACATAGAATCCAATTTCAACTTCAATTAGTTATCATGGAATCCAATTTCAACTCTAATTAATTAGCATGAAATCTAATTTTAAAATTAAAATAAACCTTTTATTTTAAAGATTAAAATAAACTTATATTTTAATTATAAAATAATTAAAATATTATATATATATATATATATATATATATTAACCGTTAATATATATCATATATATAATATACTGAATCCTGACTACTTTATTTCCTTAATTTCCGTGAATTAGTCTGAACTTTAACTTCCATGATTCATGTCCAGGAAAAAAAATGGCTAGTGGGTTTTTAATATATTATATATATATATATATATATTCATGTAAACCGAAGGAAGAAGAAATATTTTCATATGTAATCAATCCTGATTCCTGAATGCATATACTAAAAGGATGATATTGTATATATTTATATAAAGTAATCCTACATATGCGTATGATAAGAAAGTTCATATCAGCTTTTTTTTTAAAAACAACATCCACGCTGATCCAGCCAAATAAAAAAAATTGTTTTTCAAATTTGGTTTCGGGATTTTTTTTTAAAATAAATTTTATACAATAAATTATGCCCAAAAAAATTATTCTAAAGACAAATATATATTTATATATATATATATATATATATATATATCATATTAAAATAATTAATAATTCGCATAAAGGTTTGGCTCTGATATCACAGTTAGGTTTGTAATATTCATGAACGCAATCAAATTACATAAAATAAGCGGAAGCATGGAAAATTCAAAGTTTTAAAATTTTACAAACCATATACACGGATTATCCTTTATGCACAATTACTAATTAAACAAAAGATAAAGAACAAGACTTATACCCTTGAAGATTCGAGCTTCCTCAGGTACAAGTTCATCCCCAAATCTTTTTCGCGTTCATCTTGAATCCACCAGGTTTGGTTCCTTCCTTTGATCAATGTTAGCCACCCAAGTGTTTGGCCTATAGAGGTGATCCACCAAGGAAGAAGAAAGATCCAAGAAGATGGATGTTTGGCAAAACCCTAGTTTTCTATCTATCATAGAAAAAGGTGTACTCTCCAAACAATTGGAATCACGTATCTTGATATCTGATATAAGACTCCTCTTATAAAATATCAGTTAACCCTTCTAATCTAATTAGAAAATAGGGTATTATTTAATTAATTAAATTTCTTTAATTAATTAAGCTCCCTAATCTTATTAGGGATAATTAATTAAATTCTTTTAATTAATTTAACCTCCTAATCTTATTAGGAATATATGAGAGTACTTTTATTAATTAATTCTCAAACTCTTTAGGAATTAAATAATAATAATAGTAATAATAATAATAAGACTCCCTTATTAATTTATATTTAATATTTCCAAAATATTAAATAATAATATTAAGCTATTTAATTTATTCTATCACCATAGATTAAATTAAATATACTTAACTTATTATTACGATTATGACATTAACTTCTTAAATAATTATTCTTCCTTTTATGGTGTGGCCCTTTAGGTTCTCCATATTAAACCGGTTGTGAATAAATCAATTAGAACAATTCTAATCTTATTTAAATAAATAAATTAAAATATTAATTTATTTAAATAAATAATATTTATTCTACAATTGGGATAAACCTCCCTAGCGATCAACGACTTTCCAGATAATATAGATTTCAACATTAATCATAAAAGAACCTTTGAGTAAATAGTTATCATACAATTCAATCCTTCCACCATACAATGTCCCAATTAAATATAAGACATGGAATTACTGTCACGTCTTATTTTATTTAATTATATGTATTTCGACTCTTAAATGCACAACTCTAAATAATACAAATTAGAAACTCCTTTCTAATTTCATTCTGCCTTGGCCAAGGACTACTGAGTTGTCATTTATCGAATCACATAGGACATTTCTTTTCTTTTACTAGAAGTGGTAGATTCTTTATTGATCATACATTATCTCCATGTACAACTTATTATACCCAAGCATACCCTTTGATATATCCTAAGGGTCTTAAGGAATAAGTCAAAGTATAACTCATCATACACAAGATACTATGATGATCTCAAGTCCAAGGATCATTTGTAATACTATCACTACAGGAATTCCTATTGATAGGTAACTAAAACTCCATTAGATATTCCTTAGCGAGTCACCACTACTACAAAACAGTAAATTGACAACACTTACACCACAACGTTTTTATAAAAAACGTTGTGGTATTTTTTTTTTCACAACGATTTTTAACAAAACGTTGTAGATACATATGAAAAAATGTTATCTATTTAAAATGGTATTTTTTTGGTTTTAAATAGATAACGTTTTTTTTAATAATGTTGTGTAGGTCAAAAACACGGAGGTCAAAAAAAATCTCGCGGCTTCAAATTAAAAACCCTCCCCTTCCTGAAACAGCTCTCCCAAATCCCAATCTACACCCTCCCCTTGCTAATTTCACCACCACGCACTACTAGAAATCTCATAAGACGAAATCATCTTACCCAACCTCTAAATGGCCAGCAACGATCCAGAGCAAAGAGAAGAGGAAGAAATTGATGCCGACAAAGATGAAGATACCGGAGCACAAGTCGCTCTGATCGTAAGGCCAAAAACATTCGTTGTCACTACCGGTGAAGAAGATGAAGACACAATCCTCGATCTATACTTTCTCTCAATCTATTATTTGTTAATCGATCTGTTAGAAATTTCTCAAACCCTAACTGTGCAAGGGTTCTGGCTTTGGTTCTTCTAATCATGGAGAATCTTCAACGTCATCAGTTATTTTTCATGTGAATTGATGATCCTTGTTGTCGCTTCTTACCCTTCTTCTTTTCTTTATCCAAGTTATTCCTCTAGTGATTCTGATGCTTAATATTTATGATTTTGGGTTTTGATTTTGAAAGAAATTGCTGCGGGAGGCTTGCATCCAGGATGAAGAATTATTATCAGTTTTTCTCAATCGCCTATTTAACACCCTGAGCTGGGCAATGACTGAATTCTTTATTTCAATTCGAGAAATTCAAGAGAAATACAAGGTAGTGTAGTTAAACCATTAGTATGTGGTCAAGGTTACTACTGTTACAGGTGATGTTGTGTTATATATTTGTAGGTTTCTCTGTAGAAAGTCTCTTGTTATTTTTAATTGCTATCGTTGATCTATACACATCTATCTAGTCAACTTCTATGGTCCAGGTCTGTCTTAAGACTTGATATGACTTTTTAATTGCGATTTTCAGAACAACAGGTTCTGTGTTTGTGTTACATTTATGTGGAACTTAATTGTTAGTTCACTAACTTGATTCATTAAGTGATGACATATTGGCCGGGTCAGAAATTTTCGTCAATTTATCAACTCGAGTGTCAAGTGTTCAACAAATAATTTCAAGTAATTGGGCTAAAGATTATTCAAGTGGGCCGCATGGGTTGGTTTATTAATTTATTATCATATGGGTTGCAACTTCTTAAGTCATCAGACTTCATATGTTGCTTATATACATGATATTGGCAAGTCTTATTGGAATGAGCTGATATAGGCAAGCATACACGTGGACTATAGATTACAGCAAAGGAGGTTGGCATACAAAGGAGTCTTTAATATTTTCAGCATATTAGCATGTGGGCCACGTCTGAATAATAACAATCATAAAGCTAGAGCATGTAAAGTCCTAGCAGTATATGGATTCTTGGCTTGCAAGGAAATTTTGGTATTAATCAATTTAAGGTTCAGTAAATGATCTGCTTCACGCGGCAAGTTATCAGCTTAATCACGTGGTAAATAAAATCCCACGCGGCGAAGGATTTAATTTTTTTTTATTTGGATTCTTAATTTTAAATTCTATTGTAATTAGGATTTCTTTTTAATTAGAATTTCTTTTCCAAATTGACTTCTATTTCCTTATAGAAATTAGAGTTATAGTTTATAAATTTCTATTAGGATTTGAATTGTTTTGAGTAGTATAAATAGAGGTCTAAGTTGATGTAATCAATACACATTATACATTATTCATTATTCAATATATTTGTGAGGTTATTCTCTACTTTTGGTTCTTTGAAGAATTCCTAAGTATTTTTCTTAGTTATTTCTTTGAGATTCAATTTGACTTATCATAAAACAATTCATAGTTGTGTGTGGCGTCTTCTACTGCATCAATCGTCGATTGTACCGCTTCAATATAAGCGAGGGGTCAAGGTGTCGTTGGTGTCCATTCAACGCAGAATTCCGAACGTGAGCAATTGTACCGAGATTACCGCCTACATATAGGTGAGGGGTTAAGGTGTTGCAAGCAATTCACCCAACAACTGTGCTAGAAATGATCGGGGCGACGACCACCTCACGCAAGCGTGTCGTGGAGTCTATCATTAAGCTTATGTCTTATTTGTGATCTGTAAATGCAGTCTTTAGTGGTACTGTCAACTGAATTTGGCAGCTTAACAGTCGGTAGTTGGTAATCACTAGTAAGGAGTAAAGAAATATTAATTAATATATCTTTTGAGAGAAAGAAAATACGTGATTCTGTGAACTTCAAAGCTTTTCCAAACTGAGTTAGAGTCAGGAATGCATAGTGATTGTCGGTAATCTGACTTTTTCATATTGAATTGAATTTGCATACACTATTAGGTATACATGAGCGGTAGGATCATGACAAATCATTCATGGAGTAACTATCACTATGTCATAAATATCTATGTTTTCTCTATTCACATAACTGCACAGAATCGGTGTCACTATCTTCCCCCTCGGTCTCCACATCTCCATTGTCAAGCAACAACATTTTCCTCTGATTTAGACATTGGCTAGAAATATGTCCCCTGTCTTGACACTTTAAGCATATAATATCCCGATTACGCCCAAAAGAAGGTTGTTCAGTTTTACCTTATATCTCTCGGCTAGTCGATCCTTGCTTCGGTTCCACCTTTGGTTTGATCACAGCTGTCTTTTACTCTCGCCGTGCCAAATTAGGTCTCCATGATAAACTAGCATTAGATTGTCCTCGTTGTCCTCCTCGCCTCTTGATTTGTTTCTCTATCTTAGTAGCCATATGTGCCAGTTCTTCTAACTCCAAATAATGTTGTCGTTCAACTAAGTCTGCAATCTCCCAGTTCAGTCCTGCCGAGAACCTAGCCATCACTGTTTCATTATCCTCAATCACATTAGTCCGATCCTTCAACATTTCCATCTCCCTGTAATATTCATCCACACTTCGACTTCCCTGTTTAAGAGTTTGTAAACTACGAATGATCTCTCGTTGATAGTATGCTGGTACAAACCTCTTTTTCATGATAGCTTTCATCTCCACCCAAGTTGTAATCGGCCGCTCTTCACACCTTCTCCGATTAGCTGTCAACTGATCTCACCATATCAATGCATATCCAGAAAACTCTATAACGGATAGTTTGACTTTCTTAAGGTCTGAATAATTGTGACAGTCAAAGATTCGCTCCATCTTGGTTACCCAATCTAAATAAGCCTCAGGATCACCCGTGCCTTGAAAAGCTGGAATCTTCATTTTTATGCTATCCAAATTTTCATCTTCTCTTTCCTGACCTCTTCTTTCCCTAGCACCTCCGCGGCTTTGATGTCGAAAATTAGATTCACGATCTTCCGTTGCACTACTGTCCTCACAGTAAGGGTCCTCCTTTCTTGCGTCAGTTTGTTGTGTCCTCATCTTGTTTTGGATCCCATAAGTGTTTTGGGATAGCTAAGCCATAGACACCCTTATCTCTTCTAATTGTTCTTGCATTTGCTCCATGGTCTTTCTCAATCTTCGATCCCATTCTTTATGCATTGCTTCCATCTAGAATTTCAATTCAGTTGTTGAGGGTTGTTCCTCATAAGTTCCTTTATCCTTCGAGTTAGACATATTTCCTGCAAAATAAGGGTTAGTAGAAAATAGTTTCCTCACCACTCTCTTACGTGTTTCGCTCGAATCAATGGTTCACTCTTGTATACTCTCAATAAATTGGCTTTTACCCTCGATTAATCTCACCACTAAGCCTTTTACCTCAAATATTCTCTCTAATAGGTTCTTATTGAATTCCCTAGCAAAATTCTTGGTTTTACTAATCAATTCAAAATTACTTATCACTTAAACAAAATTATAGATGGTGTGACTATCAAAATACCACAAAATCACCGATTGATTGATTTTCAGACTCCTCTCAGATGCCTCAGATTTGTAATTTGTAGATTCGTTTCAGAATTGATGATGATGGAACGGTATGAACTCTTGGTTGGAATTTGATGATTTGATGGTGTGCAACAAATTTGGTTAGCACAATGGAAATAGAATTTGAATTATTTTTCCTTTTTTTTTAATTTTTTTTTCCTTTTTTTTTTGCAATATATATTTCGGTAGAAAATTAAAGATAAGTAACTCGCTAGAAGAAGGCTTGGCTTTTATCATAAACTATGGAGGATATTTGATTTATGTTGAGTTAGTTTATGATCATGCTATATATTCTCGTTTACAATGTTGTTACTTGCATGAAATTCATTCTAGGTTTTCTTATCCATATGTCGAGTTAGGTTTTCATGCTAATCAATCTTTACATGAATTATCGATAGCTGACAATGGTAGTAATCATGTTGTTTCGTTAGACCAATCTTCATTGCATGATTTGCTATCATATGGTTTTGATTCAACAAGTGTTTATCATCAAGATAGTTTGAGGGATGAGTTATTTGCATGTTTAGTTACTTCACTTGGGTTAGCTAAGGCATTGCATACTTCCATGGAATTATTGAATTATATTTTACATTCTTTTATGGGAAAAATTGTTATTCTCTATTTTGATGATATTTCGATTTTTGTCAACATTTTGGGAAATTCTTTAGCATGTGTTGAGTTTGTTTGTGATCATCGTCGATATGCTATTGAATTTTCAACTTATGATTGTGACCTTTTTATTCCGTTGGTGCTATTATGCGATTTTGATTGTGTTAATGTCAATGGAAGGAGAAAGGCTGGTTGTGTTTTGCAGAATCGTGATAGGATCATATTCATCGAGGGAAACATGGATCGTGCAATTCAATTCGATCAATGCATTGAGAGTTTACAGGGAAGTGTTTTGAATATTGTTGTATTAGACTATGCTTTTGATTTTGATTTATTTGATTCCTTTGTGATTAGACAAAAGGAACTTGTTGATTTGTTTTATTTTGTGTTTAATCCAGGGATTCAGGTGTATGGGCTTATGCGACCTACTGAATTTCAAAAGATGATATTTGACCCAGGATCATTGACGTGGTTATGTTTGAAAATGATCGAGATCATAAGATTTTCGTTTGATCCGGGAATTCGCCATTGGGAAAATCTATCACATGAAGAGTTTTTCATTTTGATATTTGATCCAGGAGGAGTTGGAACTTTTCAAATTCTTGCTTGCGTTGTTGATATTGCTTATTTATTTAAATTACCAGGTGAGACTTGTGGTTTTGTTTTGTTTGGTGATTCTAACTTTGATTGTTTTGATGTAGGATCAGATTTGTGGACAAATCCTTTTCAAGGGGAGCGGATGCCAGTTTTGAGGACAAATCCTTTTGAAGAGAAGGGGAATGATGAAAGATTGACCAGGTCAGAATTTTTCGTCAATTTATCGACTTGAGTGTCAAGTGTTCAACAAATAATTTCAAGTAATTGGGCTAAAGATTATTCAAGTGGGCCGCATGGGTTGGTTTATTAATTTATTATCATGTGAGCTACAACTTCTTAAGTTATCAGACTTCATATGTTGCTTATATACATGATATTGGCAAGTCTTATTGAAATGAGCTGATATGGGCAAGCATACGTGTGGACTATAGATTACAGCAAAGGAGGTTGGCATGCAAATGAGTCTTTAATATTTTTAGCATATTAGCATGTGGGCCACGTCTGCATAATAACAATCATAAAGCTAGAGCATGTAAAGTCCTAGCAGTACATGGATTCTTGGCTTACAAAGAAATTTCGGTATTAATCAATTTAAGGTTCAGTAAATGATCTGCTTCACGCGGCAAGTTATTAGCTTAATCACGCGGTAACGAAAATCCCACGCGGCGAAGGATTTCATTTTTTTTATTTGGATTCTTAATTTTAAATTCTATTGTAATTAGGATTTCTTTTTAATTAGAATTTCTTTTCCAAATTGACTTCTATTTCCTTATAGAAATTAGAGTTATAGTTTATAAATTCCTATTAGGATTTGAATTGTTTTGAGTAGTACAGATAGAGGTATAAGTTGATGTAATCAATACACATTATACATTATTCATTATTCAATATATTTGTGAGGTTATTCTCTACTTTTGGTTCTTTGAAGAATTCCCAAGTATTTTTCTTAGTTATTTCTTTGAGATTCAATTTGACTTATCATACAACAATTCATAGTTGTGTGTGGCGTCTTCTACTGCATCAATCGTTGATTGTACCAAGATTACCGCTTCAATATAAGTGAGGGGTCAAGATGTCGTTGGTATCCATTCAACGCAGAATTCCGAACGCGAGCAATTGTACCAAGATTACCGTCTACATATAGGCGAGGGGTTAAGGTGTTGCAAGCAATTCACCCAACAACTGTGCTAGAAACGATCGGGGCGACGACCAACTCACGTAAGCGTGCCATGGAGTCTATCATTAAGCTTCTGTCCTATTTGTGATCTGTAAATGCAGTCTTTAGTGGTACTGTCAACTGAATTTGGCAGCTTAACAGTCAGTAGTTGGTAATCACTAGTAAGGAGTAAAGATATATTAATTAATATATCTTTTGAGAGAAAGAAAATACGTGATTCTGTGAACTTCAAAGCTTTTTCAAACTGAGTTAAAGTCAGGAATGCATAGTGATTGTCGGTAATCTGACTTTTTCATATTGAATTGAATTTGCATAAACTATTAGGTTTACATGAGCGGTAGGATCATGACACATCATTAATGGAGTAACTATCACTATGTCATAAATATCTATGTTTTCTCTATTCACATATCTGCAACTTATTCAGTGATTATAGAGATAACTATAGACTGATTTTCTTCCTTTCTCTTTCAAGTGTAGCTCCTGACAGTACTTTGCTTAAATCCGAGTCTACTGTACCAGCTTCTCCACGCCTTACAGACATAACTGTAGACAAATCTGTTGAGTTTTCATATGAAGAACTAGCAAAAACTACTAATGACTTCAATATTTCTTATAAGATTGGGCAAGGTGGCTTTGGCACTGTTTACTACGCTGAGCTCAGAGGCGAGGTTTGTAACTGTTATTTTCAATATATAGAATAACAAACAGCATGGCACTCCTTTGACTTTTATTAGAACTTGTCATTTGTCACAGATAAGTTCTCGGTACAGATAATCTTTGTGTTCTTGCCAAATAATCTGCTACTTTGCCTTTCTTCTAATGACGAAAATCCGTTAAAAGATTGATTTAAATAAATTTTTTTGGTGATCTCAGGAGGCTAAGTAAGATGCAAAACATAAGTATGCCCATACTTGATAAACTCATTACTAATGTAAAACCTATAGAACCATGTTTAGGGCGTCATTTACTAACCAGATGACTATATATACAATGCTATGTAATCTGCATATCTGTTTTGCAATTTATGCTAGTCAAATTTTTGAAATCAAAATATTTCTATCTTGAGAAGGCTTTTTTATCTGGTTCATGATGAATCTGAGTGAGAAGCACAGATTTTGTATTCAACCTGGCCTAAATAATGGCGATAATTTCTGGTTGGGGCTGAAGGTGTTTCTTGACATATTACAAGCATAAGTCATTATTTTTTGGTAGGTCTAGTCTTTATATGATGTGAAGCATCTTTGTTTAACTTTCCTAGCGAATATTTATGCAGAAAGCTGCAATTAAGAAGATGGATATGCAAGCATCAAGAGAATTTCTTGCTGAATTAAAGGTTTTAACGCATGTTCATCACTTGAACCTGGTAATATCCCCGTTTATTTTTTACCATTGATAGTGGCTTTTGTCTTTTGATTTTTTATTTTCTTCTGTGGTAATACATATTATGGTGTCTGCAATATGTATAGTCATGATGATGTTGATGATTATAATGTATAAACACCTTTTTGTAGCACCATTCTACTCATCATCATCATGAGAAAATCCAACTTTAAGATGTGAGCGTGGCATTAGCCAAAACAAAGCAGACTGTTGATCTACTTGGATTACCAGATATTATATATATTCATTTACCAAAGTGCAACATAAATCATTTACTTAACATGAATGAGATGTGTTCATGTGTGTCTGCATGTGAGGAGGGAGGGAGGGAGAGAGAGGAGGGGGGGACAGCGGATGGGGTGGGATGGAACAATGCCTAAACAATAAAACGTTATTGCCTATTCGTAGGTTTGTGAAGGCCTGAAAGTTAGTTAGAAGATTAGTTATCAAATGTATAGTTAGTAATGAATTGGCCGGCTTGATTGCTAAAATTAATTTTCAGAGTTTTTATCTCACGATTTAGTAGAGCTAGACACACACCTAGTATCATGTATATTAGTTTAGTGGGAGACGCAATTGGGATCATAAACCATTAAAAGTTTAGTTTAGTACATTGACTTGACTGGAACTGGATGAATATTAATGGACTTAAATAAATATGACTAATTGGAAGTCAGTAGAATTTTTGGCAATTATTCTTTACATACTTGTCATGTACTCCTTCGCTTCGACTGTACTATTTAAACAGCAGATGATAGTTACTTACCCCAGCTTACACATGTTTCACTGTAAATTTTAAGGTTTGTAAGATTGAAGGTAGTTTGCTAATATAATTATTCATTCAAGAAGTATTAAATCCAATTTTTGTCTAGTCTAGTACCTATGGATGAATCTGTCATATTATCACATTCTCTGGTATGCTATCTTTAAACTGCTTGTTTTTTACTAGATGGTTGTTATTAGTATTTTAGACATCTTAACTTTTATATCGATAACCAATGCAGGTATGCTTAATAGGGTATTGTGTTGAGGGTTCCCTTTTCCTAGTCTACGCTTAATAATGGTTCATATTTGACAATGCTTGGGTGCAGATATGCTCAGTACGGTGACGTCTCTCCTAAAATTGATGTCTATGCTTTTAGACTGAAAGAACACCCATTTTATGATAGGGGAGTACCCCAGGTATCTAATATAAGATATAAAGAGCAGATTTAAATGTTATGAATATACACGGTGTACGCAAGGCTGATCCCCTCAAGTACTTATTTTGTAGACAGTAACCAAAGGGTCAATCAGCTATTGATTCCATTGGAGTTTTATAGTTCAAAGTCTACTTGACTATCAGTTATTCTAAAAGAAATAATTATCTTTGCTTCTAATAATCATATTGTTGAATCCTTCAGATATTCGTATTGTTGAATTCATTGTCAAATATTTTCCATTCATCATGATATATCCTTATTATTGTATTTAAACTTGTTGAGCAAACTTGTTGCTCATCCTTGCTATATCATGAATTATATTGCAGTTAAGCTCGAGACCTCAGGAAAGGACAAGGGTAAAGAAAAGATGTAAGATAGTTGCAAGGAGAAGACTTTACTTTATGCCTAGTTTAAATTACTGTTATGTAATATGAACCTTAATGATTATTTTAGGTTATGTTTGAAAGTTTGTATTAAGGTTGTCGAATCTTGGGACTAGTAACACCTTTTGAATGAACGATGTACGTTTATTATATTCCGCATTTTAGTTATCGTGTCTTGCGTAGAGGTGGATGTTTGTAATTTATCGTTATGACCGGACCGGGGTCAGAAGACCCGGATTCGGGGGTGTCACATCTAAGCTTTTTTGGTGTACCATCTTTTGGTGTCTTGGAACTGGTCTTTGAATATGGTTAAGGTTTAGGTAAAGTGTTTGGCTTTCTTCTGAGGGTTTAACCACATCATAGATGGTTTCCTACGTACTCCCCTGGATGAGAGATCAGGTCTTATGTAGTTCAGGCTTGGCTTGAATGGTTTTGAGTTTGAGCTTGGTTTGAGGAATTTTTTACTTTTTTTTGTTTGATTTGAAGGGTTTTCTAGAATTATTTTGGTTTGACCGCACCATAGATGGCTTCCTACGTACTCCCAATGATGAGGGGAGATCAGGTCTTCGTAGTTCAGGCTTTTATAGTGAAAACCTGAATTAACTTGATTGATATGAATTTTTTTTCAGGACCAGGATGGTCGTTTGCAAGCACTTCAGACATAGTACCTCTTCACGGTGTCTGAGCTGATATCTGGGGAAATTCTTCACCGCCCATTTCTTGCAGTCTGAGAACACCTCCTGTCAATACTTCCTTGACAATGAAAGGGCCTTCCCAATTTAGGGCAAACTTTCCTTTAGATTGATCTTGATTAGCACAGACTTTCTTCAACACCAAGTCATCTTCTTTAACTTATCGGAGCTAGACTTTCTTTTTGTATGATCGAG
Organism: Panax ginseng; assembly: GCA_020205605.1. Taxonomy (NCBI): domain Eukaryota; kingdom Viridiplantae; phylum Streptophyta; class Magnoliopsida; order Apiales; family Araliaceae; genus Panax; species Panax ginseng. The sequence continues at coordinate 89,087,097 of CM035130.1, read as the reverse complement.
CAATCATTTGCTGATACAACTAACCATGAAAGATGGTTGTAGCCCTCCTCTCATCTATCAAAGATAGTTGGTGGTATCAACCTTGAAACAACTGATCTTCATCCATCTGAGCATCCATTAACACTCTTAACGACTCCATTTCTACTTCTATGGGGAGTATTTCTACCATGCCATAGACCAATGAGTAGGGGGTAACCCTAATAGAAGTTCGCATTTATATTATGTAGTTTAATAGAGTCAGAGGCAACAAGTCAGACCATCCCTTGTGATTGGCGAACATTTTTTGCATGATCTTTTTGATGTTCTTGTTGGCTGCTTCGACAACAACATTAATCTTGGGACGATAAATGACGGACTTAAGATGTTTGATGTTGAATTTACTGCATAATTCCTTCATCATCTGGTTGTTCATATTTTTGGCATTGTTTGATATGACCACCTCCAATTGTCCATATCGATAAATGACATTGTTTCTGATGAAACCAATGATTACCTCCTTAGTACCTTTGGGAAAGGAAGCAACTTCTACCCACTTTGTGAAGTAATCAATCACAGTGAAGATGATCAATAACCATTACTGGCTTTGGGTTCTATTGGCCCAATCACGTCCATTCCCCACGTTAAAAAGGGCCACGGTGAATTCATATAATATAATTCGTTTGGAGGAGTGTGGAGGGTATTTTCATTGACTTGGCATTGATAACATCTCTTGACGTGATCATCAGAATCAACTTTAAGAGAGATCCAATAATGCCCTGCTCTTAATATCTTCTTGGCAAGTAAAAGACCACTCATGTATGGACCACATACTCCACCATGGACCTCATCCATGAGTATTTGGGTGTGATCTTTATCAAGGCATCTTAGAAGCCTATTCCTGCATCCCTTTTGTAAAATATGTCTCCGCTCAAATAGAATTTCAGGGCCATTTTATGGATCCGCTTTCTTTCAGCTTGACTTGCCCCAGCAGGCGTAGACCCATCTCGAATATATTCTTTGATGTCATGTTACCAGGGCTATTTGATAGGAGGAATTTGATCTGATACTTCTCCAATGTAATTTCCATAGGCAGGTGCCTTTTGGCTTGCAAATTTGATATATGGGCTGCCTCCCCTTTCAGATATGTTGATTAAGGAATTCAAGGTTGCTAGTGCATCTGCAAATCATTCCTATTTTGAGGGATGTGAATGAAGGCTATTTCTTCGAACACCGTAGCCATCTTGATAACCAACTGATGGTAGGGCAACAAATGCAAATCTTTTGTGTGATATGTCCCGGTGGTTTGCTTGATGACCAGCTCGGAATCCCCAAAGACTAACAACCGTTTAATATCCATGGATTGGGTTAGTTTTAATCCCATTATACAACATTCATACTCAGTTGTGTTGTTAGTGTTGACAAAATGCAACTTGATAGCCATGAGATATTGTTCCCCCAAAATAGATACGAGAACTGCCCCTGCTCCGGCACCTTCTATGATTATGGCTCTGTCAAAATATAATTTCTAAGATTGGACTGTATTTTCTTGATGGATTTGTTGAATTGTCATTATTCCTTCATCGGGGAAATATGTTTCTAGGGGTTCAAAATTCCCTGATGGTGCTTCGGCCAATTGATCTGCAATTCCTTGACCTTTGATGGACTTTTGAGTCACGTAGATGATATCGAACTGTTATAGGATCAACTGCCATTTGGATAATCGGCAATTCAATATGGGCTTGTTAAATACATACTTCAGGGGATCCATGCGGGATGTGAGATAGGTTGTGTGTCCATGAAAATAATGGTGTAATCTTATGAGGCCCATGTTAATGCACAACAGGTCTTTTTAATTAAAGTTCTACTCACTGCTACTGAATCTTTTGTTAAGGTAATAGATAACTCTTTACTTGCCTCTATCGTCTTTTTCCCGCAGCATACAGCCCATAGCATTGGAATTAACTTACAGGTACATAAATATGGGAATCTTGTCCCTTGGGGTACCAAGATAGGAGCTTCCACCAATTGTTTTTTGATGGAGAGGAAGGATTTTTGACAATCTTCATTCCACTTCATAGATGATTTTTTCCTTAATATCTTAAAGATGGGCTCACATGTTGCCGTGAGTTGAGATATGAATCTGCTTATGAAATTGATTCTCCCCATAAATACCCGTATCTCTTTTTCTGTTCGGGGCATGGGCAGCTCGGTGATGGCTTTAATTTTGGTGGGATCCAGTTCAATGCCTCTGTTGCTTACTAGAAATCCCAACAACTTTCTTGATTTAACACTGAAGGCACACTTGGCCGGATTCAGCTTCAAGTTATATTTACGCAACCGGTTGAAAAGATTTTTAAGGTGGTCAATATGGTTATCTTCCTTTCGGGATTTAATGATGATGTTATCCATATAGACCTCTATCTCTTTGTGCATCATGTCGTGAAAAAGGGCCATCATGGCTCGCTAATAGGTGGCACCAACACTGATAAGGTTAAAAGATAAAAGTCTATAACAAAATGTTCCCCAAGGAGTGATGAAGGCAGTTTTCTCCCTGTCCTTTTCAGCAACCATGATCTAATAATACCCGGTGAAGTAGTCAACAAAAGAATACATGTCATACTGAGTCGTGTTGTCTATTAGTATGTGGATAAAAGATAATGGAAAGTTGTACTTGACACAAGCTTTGTTCAAATCTCAGTAATTCACGCATACTCGTACCTTCCCTTTGGGCTTAGGCACAAGAACTATATTCGACAGCCACTCAGGGTAGGTTGATACCATAATGATGCCAACTTTGAATTATTTAACAATTTCTTCCTTGACTTTCAGACTCCATTCAGGTTTTAGTCGCCAAAGCTTTTGTTTGACTGGCTTGAATCCTTCTTTAATGGGCAATCGATGAATGACAATATTGTAAACACTCAAAATTTTGCATTCATGTTACTAACAGTGCAGGAGGGCAGAATTGTCTTTCAAAGATAACCCTGGAGGACAAATCAGCTCAATCCCAAAGACAACCTTGGGAGTTTCAATTTCAACCATGGAGACAACCCCAAGGAATGCAGTTCCAGTTCCAGAGATAACACTGGAGGAGTCAATTCCATCTCAGAGACAACCCCGAGATACTCAGTTCAAGTCCTGGAGACAACCCCAGGAGTTTCAGTTTCAAACTCGGAGACAACCCCGAGGAATGCAGTTTAAATTCTGGAGACAACCCTGGAATAATCAGTTTTGTCGTCTCGGAGATAACACCGAGATACTCAGTCCTATCTCGGAGACAACCCCGGTAAATTCAATTTCAACCTCAGAGAAAACCCCGAGCAGTGCAGTTGTAGTTCCGTAGATGACCCCGAAAAAACCTATTTCAACCCTAATAGTCAGCTTCAACCTCGGAGATAACCCCGAGGCACTCAGTTCCAACCCCGGGAGGTCAGGCACACCTCAGAGATAACCTTAAGGACCTACAACCACTTACAACTTCCCAATCTCAGAGATAACCCTGAGCAAAGACTTCTACATCAGCCCAAACTGGAGATAACCTGGTGAGGGGCAAAATCATCATTTTGCCACCTTGATCCCATATTTGTGCCATCTCAACAACATTTTAACATACATACTACACAGGAGTGTCCTACAAGAACCATAGCTCAAATCCCAAGTAATTACTACACAAGATAGCACACTAGATAGAATTTGAAGACCTAAAGACATGGGCATGGACCCGTCTTCCCAACTTCATACAACCTCTAATCCCATGTCATAGTGTATATCTCGACAACAGCATTTCGAAAAGGTATTACAAACCTCAATCGGATGCCCGGATTGAAAGTTATGAAGGTTTGAGCGGATAACGCATTGCATGCGTGCTCGTGCCGAGACAAGATTGCTTACAGAGCAGGGGCACCCCTGTAGGCGTGGTACATTTGTGGGTCGCTTAGTACACTACTGACTCCCCACTCTATAAATAGAGGACTTGGGGTGGCCATTTTAAAGAGAGAAAAAGGCGAGGAAGCCCTGTCCATTTTGCTCTGTACACACTATAAACTGAGTGCTTTCTCATTTTAAACACTTGTGAGCTTATACTTTGTTGTATTTTACCGGTGGAAACCGAGTGTTAATTTAATTAAAGCCATTTGAAGTCTTCTTGGCAGCCCATTGTAAGACTTCTTACATTTCTTAAAGCCTTTCTCCACTTTCTGCACACATAGTTATTCACGTTGAGAGTCGTGTTTTGTGCGTATGCCCGGACTTCGGTCCGTGGCTTTTTATTTCTTTTGTATATATCGTTTATTGCTTATATACATATATATTAGTACCATCAAACTTTGTTTGATTGAGCTTGGATATAATATTCAGTGCGTTTACTGCTTAAATATATGTATAAATACTTATATATATATATATATATATATATATTATTACCATCAAACTTTGTTTAATTGAGCCTAGATATAATATCCGGTGTGATTACCGCTTTTATATATATATATATATATATACATTTTTGTCAGACCTGGAGTTTACTTCGTGGCCTTTTACTGCTTTATTTACATTCAGTCCCTCCTGGAGTTAATTTTGTGGCGGTTGATCGTCTCTCTCTCTCTCTCTCTCTCTCTCTATATATATATATATATATATATATATATATATATATATATATATATATATATATATATATATAGCAATAAACGCCTGGATATAAATCCAGACTCATCGAATGTAATTCAACCACAGTTTATATACAAGTATATATATATATATATATATATATATATATATATATATATATATATATATAAGATAATAAACTTACGGACGTGAGTCCGAAGCTAAATTGAGGCATAACTCGATAATGTCGGTCCAAAATATATATATATATATATATATATATATATATATATATATATATATATATATTAAAAAAACACCACAGATAAAAAGTGGGGCATACACACGCAACACAACTCTCAACGTGAAGAACGGTGTGTGCAAAATGTGGAGAAAAGGCTTTGAAAGGTGTAAGAAGGCTTATAGTGGATGGCCAAAGAAGACTTCTATAGATTTAAATGGATGAACGCCCGGTTCTGACCAGTAAAAATATAGCAATATATGAGCTCACAAGTGTTTAAAATGAGAAAGCACTCAATTTATAGTGTGTACAAATTAAATTGGACAGGGCTTCCTCGCCGTTCTCTTTTCCAAAATGGCCACCCCAAGCCCTCTATTTATTGAGGGGGGTGCCGCAGGTGCACCTATGGCTGCCTGGGGTGACCCGAGCTCCGCGGGTCCTGCCGTCTCAAAGTACGTGCATGCATGCAATGTGATGTTCGCTCGAACTTTCAGAACTTCAATTCGGGCCTCCGATTGAGGTGTATAAGACCTTTTACGGAGTGTTGTTGTCGAGATCTACACAAATGACATAGGATTAGAGGTTGTAAGAAGTCAGAAAGATGGGACCATGCCCTTGGTCTTCAAGCTTCAAATTCCATCTGGTGTGTTGTCTTATGTAGTAGTCACTCAGGATTGCAGCTATTTGGTTCTTATAGGACACTGCTGTGTAGAATGTATGTTGAAATGTGTTGAGACAACACAAAGATAGGATCGAGGTGGCAAAATGATGATTTTACCCCTCACCAGGGTTATCTCCGATTCAATGATAAAGCGATCGTTGCTCGTGGTTATCTCCGAGACTAAGTCGCCATAAGTCTTGAATGTCCTCAGGGTTGTCTTTGAGGTGTGCCTGACCTCCCAGGGTTATCCTCGGGTTTGGGTTGAGTGCCTCGGGGTTATCTTTGAGGTTGAAGCTGACTACAAGGGTTGAAATGAATATCTCTAGGGTTATCTCTGGAACTGCAACTGCACTCCTTGGAGTTATCTCTGAGGTTGATACTGAAACTCCCAATGTTATTTCTGGGATTGAATATCTCGGGGTTATCTCCGAGGTTGAAAAGGCTTCTCTAGTGAGATTTTCGGAACTGGAACTATTTTGTCCTCCAGGGTTATCTCTAGAAGACGGTTTTGCCCTCCTGTCAGGTTAGTAACAGAAATGAAAAATTTTGAGTGTCTACAGATGCCCCTCTTTATCATATTCATGAAATGTAATGGCATGGATAGGATAAAGAATATTAGACACTTGAAATTTTAAAAGATAATCACGATGCAATGTACAGCAGCATGATGCAAATGCATGATGTATGTGGTTTGTTGGACTGTTCTCCAATAGAATGTGATGATTGTTTGCTCTCCCAACTTCCGATGGGGGCTGGAGTTATCACTGAAGACTCTGATGAACTGCTTGGACGTGTGATCCAAAGTTCTTAGGAACTTCCAAGATGTTGATGTTGGGGTTATCACCAAAGTCCTTAATCCTTGATACAAACTTTACACTGAGGATGTATCTCTCATGTACGAGCGACTCTGGGGGACAGACTTTTGTCTGTTGAGGATGTGTATAACATATTTCATCGTCGGTCCTCCCCGATGAGGATGTTCTTCCCTGGTTTGTATCACCAGGTCTTTCTGTTGCTCTGTCAGAGTTACTGCCAATAGTTTGTATTGCCAGGGTTGCCTGACCTTCGCTAAAACGTACATCAACAGATTAGCTCCCTGATGGGCAAAGCGTCAAGGATACTTGACCTTTATTGACATGTGCATCAACGGATGAAATCTCCGCTGAGGAGAAGTATTTTGGAGTTACGACCCTGAACCGATGGCATCGGACCTTCATAAGGTATTGTCGAGTATAGCTTACAACTATTATGATCGTTGGTATAGTAAACCACGTATGAATGGGTAGTATACCCATAAATTGGATATATTTAGACTTAAATTATTGCATTCTTAAGTTATTTAGTAGCATTTTTATTGTGTTTATATCTTGTTTTGCGATTTGGAAGTCGGAGGGGCAATTATGGGAAATTCAAGCATTTAATGGCAACTGGTAATTTTAGAGAAGTTGTTTTGCTGATTTGGAAGTATGGAGGGGCAAATGGGAAATTGAGCAACTGGTACCTAGTCAAGCCACTGGAAATTACACTACCCACAAGCAACGGAGCCGAGCCCCTACCGACCTTCGACCGGATTAGCGCTTGACTTTCGGGTTGGACTTGACTTGGCTATCGGGGAGCTAATGTAAAACCTAATTGGATGAGGATCATGGGAGGCTATAAAAGAAACTAAGTGTCAAATAAAAGGGGGAGATTTTGATTATTCTTAAAAGGATTCAACGAGTTCTTCCATTGAAGGCTACACAAGATTACTTGGAGATTAAGGATTGGCTACAGAGTTTCTTCTTTTTCTCCTTATTTTCAATTTGTAATTTTTTAAGGATGATTTGTCAACAATTAATGGTTTTTATTTCCGTGATGAACTAATTCTTTAATTAAGATTTCAATTGAACTTTTTATGACTATAAATTAGTTATTCACTCATTCTAATTATTTATGTTGAAGTGGATTGTTTATCATGTTTTAATTCTATTGTTTAATTATTTGGCCAATAATTACCGTGTTACTCTGAATGAAATGGGAAAGGAATTCTAGGGTTAGAATCGACATGATAACATGTGACTTAGTTATTTGCACGGTAAATAATTAGGTTTGTGAATTGAATGGAAATATCTGTTCACCGCATGTAAATATATAAGGAATTGGGATTGGAAAGAGTTTAATTCAATTGTTTTGCATAGAATATAGCAAGATTAACTGGATTAAATAGAAGTCAATCGATCACTGAAAAGGGCTTTTGGCATTTGAGAATTTCTCGTTAACAATTCAAGAGACATAATAATTGGGATGATTAGATAATTGATTTATAGTTCATAATTGGGGATATCAAGTCTTAATATTTACCTATCTAAGTCATTCACTCAAGTATTAGCTTAGTTATTCGCTTATCTTAGTACAATATCTTTAAGTGTTTAATTTTGAGTTAATAATTCGTAAAATCATAATTTATCATTGTTTGAATAAAATTGAATTGATATAGTATTAGTAGTGGGATTTATTAATTAGAATTTCGTGGGAACGATACTCAACTTATCACTTTATTACTTGTCGATCACAGATATCATGGTTTTCATGTGATAACTAAATTTATCAACAAGTTTTTTTTGGCGCCGCTGTCGGGAATTTTTATTAAGATTAATTTCATATTAGTTATAATCAATTCGGTTTTAATTTGAACGCTACTCAATCTTTCTTCTTCGATTGGGTGAATTGCGTATGCACACTAGATCGAAAGCTAGAAAGGAACTTTCTTACGATATGCATAACCTTGAGAAGAAGTTCCGCATAAAGGCAGCTTGAATAGTGAGGTTATACATTTGGAAGAAGAACTGGCAACCCAGAAATACTCGTGAACATGGGCAGAGAACCAATGTAAATCACTTAGGATTACGCCCGCCAAATGTCACTTGATTTACAACCAAGTATTAAGAGACCCAAGCAATCAATGCTAATCAGCTTTGAGATAAAACCGGATCAATTCAGATGATGCTGTAATATATGCCCATTGGGGGTAATTCGATAGATGATCCTAATGAACATATCTTGAGTTTTCGAAGTTCATGATACCTTCAAATTTAACAATGTATCGAAGACGCTTATAAGGTTGAGGATGTTCCTGCGCCACTTTAAAAGATAAAGCACTAAGTCGGGTTACACTCCTTGCCTCCCGGTTCAATCACCACATGGGATGACTTAGCTCAAAAAATTTTAGCTAAGTTCTTCCCACCAAATAAGTCGGCAAAACTACTTTAACGATATTCATACTTTCGCACAACTTGAGTCGTAATCGTTATATGAGGAGGTGGGAAAGGTTTAAGGATATGTCCGTAAGTGCCCTCATCATGGAATCCCGCAAGGATGCAATTAGGGATATTTTGTGATGGTTTGCACGCATCCACGAGGTCTAGTATTGATGCAGCAGCAGGAGGAGCGATCATGTCCAAAAATTTTGATGAGGCGTATCAATTGTTAGAAACAATGGCCACCAACAACTATCAGTGGCCCATGACGAGGACCAACCATCCAAAAGCATCAGGAAAGTATGAAGTGGACGCGCTTAACAAAGATTAATAAAGACAAGGATCGCAATAGCTAAGATATAGAAATATATATGGCCCACAAGCCACACAAACAGTAGCGATGGTTTGTGAGTTGTGTGTCGGGGTCATGCTACTTGATCAATGTGCCATAAATTTAATCAAGACATCAGAGGAAATTATAATCGCTTCAACTCAACCAGATCCGACTCAAAATGCTTATAATCCAGTGTGGAAGAATCATCCAGGTTCTCATGGAGTAACAATCAAGTCAGTAGCTCAACCACCTAGACAACAACACACCTCCGGATTCCAAAATCAACCTCAACAACCAGAGAGGATATCAAGTTGAAGCAGCTTTTGAAAAATTCATTAGAGCCTCCGACAAAAAAAGAACGAGGAACAAGATAAGAAATTGAATCAATTAGATCTTACTTTGCAAAGCCATGGGGCATCGTTAAAGAATCTGGAAAATCAATTGGGGCAAATAAAGCACATGATTGAATACCCGGCCCACTCAGAACGCTCCCGAGTGATACGTAAATAAACCGGCAGAAATGAGCACCGCAGCAAGAATCTTAATTAAGTGGGAAGGAGTTGCAAAACAGCTAAGGATAAGGAAAAGGGGGATAACGCAACAAATTAAATAGAAGAAGTTGTGAAAACCGGAAAGATAAAGAGGAAATAGAGAGGAAAATGCACCGGTCATCTACAACAATGCCACCCATACCATATCCGCAGAGATTTCGTAAATCCAAGTTAGATAAGGCCAAGATTTTTGGATATTTTTAAAAATTGCATATCAACATCCCATTCGGCCAAGCTTTAGAACAAATGCCGAAGTTACGCTAAGTTCATGAAGGATGTGCTATCAAAGAAAAGGAAACTGGGGATTTTGAAAAAATGGCGCTTAATCAAGAATGTAGCGCAATTATTCGTAAAGTTACCTCCTAAGTTGAAAGATCTGTAGCTTTACTATTCCGCATGTATATTGGTAATCGCCGGGGAGAGTAATCGTGTGATTTGGGGGCCAGATAATTTGATGCCATTATCGGGCCCATCGCCGCCGCTCCAAGCACCAAAACCGACAAATATCGGCCATCGTCATGCATCGATCGCTATATATCCACGAGGTATCGTTGAAGACGATTAGTAAGGGTGGATAAATTCATCTTTCCAAAGCAGACTTCGTTATCTTGGATTGTGAAGCAGACATTTTAACTTCCCATCATTTCTGGACGCACCATTCTTAGAAACGGGAGAACGTTAATCGACGCAAAAAAAGGAGAATTGACGATGAGAGTCGACGATCAATGTGTCACTTTTAATGTGTTTAAAGCAATGTCTTATCCAAGGAAAAGGTGAGTGTTCATGTGGATTTAATGGAGGAGATAGTTAATCACAAGATTATGCAGTAATTACTCAGAGGATCCGATAGAATCCATGTTGTTTAGAATGCATAACGATAGTGCGATGATGCGACAATGAGCAGTCAAATGGCTAGACACACCATCATTCTACCTAAAAGTAATCAACCATTCGACACCCTCGACAGCCCAAACGGAAGGTAAAAAGTGCAAACCCTCGATAAGAGCCAATTTGTTGGAATTAAAGCCACCCCTCTCATCTTGAATATGCTTATCTAGGGAAAGATTCGACTCTACCAGCTTATTGTTTCGACAACGTTAATCGACACCAAAAAGAAAAATTGCTACGAAGTTCTCATGAAGTTCAAAACAAATGATTGGGTGGACTATAGCGACATTCGAGGTATTAGCCCATCTTTCAGATGCATAAGATTTTAATGGAAGAGGGATCAAAACCAACCATTGAGAGATGCAAAGAAGGTTAAATCCCATTATGAAAGATGTGGTGAAGAAGGAAATTATAAAATGGTTGGATGCTTCAGATTATTTACCCAATCTTATAGCTCATGGGTAAGTCCTGCATAAAGTGTACCAAAAAAGGGGGCATGACTGTGGTAAAAAACGAAGTTTCATGAGCTCATCCCGACTAGAATCAGTATAGTCGGAGAGTATGTATGGATTACCGCAAGTTGAATAAAGCCACACGCAAGGATCACTTTCCTTGCTGCTCATCGATCGATGTCGACAAAGTTACGGACATCAATTCTATCGTCTCGTTAGATGGATATTTCGGTACAATCAAATTGCCATAATACCTAAGATCAAGAAAAGACCACGCTCACATGTCCATACTTGCAGACGCTTGCATTTCCCAGATGTCCTTTGGTTTATGTAATGCGCGCAAGCAACCTTTCAACGTCAGATGATGGCAATCTTCTCCGATATGGTCGAATGTAATTTAGAGGTGTTCATGGATGATTTCTCCGTGTTCGGTGATAGTTTTGACTCGTGTTTCAAGAATCGATCTTGGTGTTAAAAGAGATGTGGAGACTAACTCGGTGCTTAATCGGGAAAAATGTCATTTTATGGTACAAGAAGGGGTTATTCTGGGACATAAGGTTTCGTGATCCGGATTGGAGGTGGATAGAGCGAAGATTGATATAATTGAGAAACCGCCTCCATCATCTCGTAAAAGGCATTCTTGAGCTTGGGACATGCAGGTTCTATAGACGCTTTATTAAAGATTTTTCAAAGATTTCAAACCCCTATGCTCACTCTTGGAGAAAGATGTACCGCTTAAGATGGATCGTGCATGCATCGAGGCATTTGAGGTATTAAAGAAGAAATTGGTCTCTCGCACCAATCATCAGAGCGCCGATTGGTCTTTACCGCTCAATTGATGTGCGACGCCAAATGATTACGCTATGGGAGCCAGATTGGGACAACGCCACGATAAGATTTTTCATACTATCTACTACTCTAGTAAGACATCGACGGATGCCCAATTGAACTACACAACAACCGAAAAAGAATTACTTGCAAAGTGGTGTTTGCTTTTGACAAATTCGTAGCTTATCTCCCCAGCACCAAGGTAATTGTCTACACCGATCATTCTGGCTATTAAATATCCGATTGAAAAGAAAGATGCTAAACCACGATTAATACGGTGGGTATTGTTACAAGAATTTGATCCGAGATCCCGGATGTAAAAAGGTACAGTAAAACCAAGTGGCGGATCATCCGTCTCTTGCTAGAAAATAAAGAGGAATGTAAAGAAGACAACTTAGTGATTAATGAAAAATTTCCGGATGAGCAACTGTTCCGGGTAACTACCATATTGCCTTGGTATGCTGACTATGTCAACTATGTGGTTGCCAAAGTGTTACCGCCGGATTTGACCTCACAACAACGAAAAAAGTTTCTCCACGATGTGAAGCAATACTATTGGGATGAACCATTTCGTTTAAAGCATGTGCAGATCAAATGATAAGACGTTGTGTACCTCATGAAGAAATGGATAGATATTAGGCCACCGCCACTCCTCGATTACGGAGGTCATTATTCCTGATCGAACAAAGCAAGAAAAGTACTACAATCGGGATTTTTTCCGCCTTCTTTATTCAAAGATGCTTATCTCTTTCAGGCCGAAATGCGATCGATGCCAACGCAGTAGGTAATATCTCCAAGCGCAATGAAATGCCACTTAACACAATTCTAGAGGTGGAACTATTCGACGGTGGGGAATCGATTTTATGGGACCATTTCCATCTTCTCTTAATAATCATTACATCTTGTTAGCAATGATTATGTTTCCAAATGGGTAGAAGCCGCAGCATACTCACTTAATGATGCCAACGTTGTCATCCGATTTTTAAAGAAGAACATTTTTACCAGATTGGGGGACACCGAGGGCTATAATAAGTGATGAGGGAACTCACATCAGAATAAGCTAGCTTCACCAAATTGCTTGTAAAGTATGGAGTTCATCACAAAATTGCAAAATGATATCACCCACAAACCAATGGCCAAGCAGAGGTGTTTAATCGGAAGTTAAGAGGATCCCGAAAAGTAGTCAATCCGTCACTTAAAAGATTGGGTATCAAGGCTTGACGACGCCTATGGGCCTATCTATCGAACAGCACACAAAAATCCGATCAAGATGTCCCCGCATGTAATGGTATTTGGAAAGGCGGTCATCTCCCTACGAAGCTAGAACACAAAGGCACACCGGGCCATTCTAAACTAAACTTTGATCTAGAAGCAAAGTAGTGAGAAAAGGTTACCGCAGCTTGAACGAGATGGATGAATTCCGCTCAATGCCTACGAAAACGCTAAGCTCTACAAGGAGAAAGTCAAAGCTTGGCACGATAAAAAATTTTGATAGAACATTTGAACCCGCCACCAAGTACTACTGCTCAACTCACGCCAGGCTCTGCTTCCGGAAAATTGAAATCCAGTGGTCCCGCCATTTGTAGTTATATCTCGCCACCCACACTAAACATTGAGGTTGAGGAACCGAACTCAAGGCGACATTCAAGGTCAATGGTCAACGCTCAAACATTATTGAGTGGACCAATCGAACGTCAAGCTACGGCCCAAGACTTCTCCCACCCAAAGGACAATCGAACAACACCGAAAAAGTCTGGGCCGACGATCAGAAACCAAGCGCTTTTGGGAGGCAAACCCATTAAGTTCTATAATTTTTTTTTTATTTTATTTGATTTTATTTTTTTTTTTTTTTTTAGATTTAAAATTTTCTTATTTTTACTTTTATCTTTTAGTAGTGAAGAATAAGATTTTGCTAGACTAATTTTAAAATTTTCCATGTATGCAAGCTACACATGTAAAAAGCCCAGTCACTTCTTGCCACTCTCCCATTACTAATGATTCCAGCCTTTTTGGCTTAGGCAATTTAGAATCGACAAGAAGTTTCAGCAAGGCCTTGCCACCTGCTTCCAGCTTCAATTCACATATAAATACCTGCCGCTAGACCATCCTAATCGTTTTCGCCATACAATACCTTTGCCGGCCCATGTAGTAAAACCAGAATACTTGCTACCGGGTCGTTAGGCCTCGATACTTTTAATCTCTAATCGTGTCCTTCTAGCCCAACTTCATTACCCACGCCGCACATCGTGTCACCACGCGATTATCCTCTCCCATTCTCCTATACGCCTCTCTCCTCTCCATATCACAAGGTCGTTGAACTTTGATAATATTTCTTCCACACATCTACCACGCAAGGCCAATTACTTGCTCCACATTGGTTGTTCTCGCTTTGTGTGCCAATTCTACCTCCAAATTCTTTAAAGGTAGCAAAGGTATAACTTGATGTGTATTTAAACTATTGCTAATCAAGATTTTCTTCATTCATTATTCTTTTCATCCGAAAATCCAATAGAGCACATAGATAACGCATTGTTGTCATGCGATCTCTACACACACGAGGTTAAGTGCATGCTAAATGCATGGCATGAATAGATAGGGAATTAGTAATGGTTGTAAACAAGTTCTCAGTTGCTGCCTAGGTGTTTGACAAATTGTCTGAGTCAATAATCATGTGCAACTTAAATACTTGCCGCTTTTCATGCCTCACCCCACCGAGTACTCACAATAAAGATTTTATACAGCTTCGGGTATCGCTATGCACACATTTATCCAACCGTGAATTCTTTTTAAAGCTAAAATATGAGTATGTTTTTATTTGCGTAATTTCACATGGCGCCCAAACGCCAACGAGGCGCAGGTCGTGGGCCGCCTCAATTTCACCTCCAAAATTTGACAAAGAAGCGCTTTTGTTAGTGTCGCTGCTCAAGAACGCCATACCGCATGGCCACCCGCCACTAGTCCCCTAACGTGGTCTCCATTCCGATCAAACCAAGGATGGAGAAATAAAGTTGATGATTGCCGAACTAAAACCGGTTCTCCTCACTCAACAAACCGACCTAGCGTTGATTGCAGCTTGTCAAAGAATTCTACGCCAACTTGCCCGAGTAGCATGACCATTATGGGGTATTTGTCGAGGTAAAACCGTGGAAATTCGGGCGAGGAGGATATAAATGGGTGCTATCAACTACCCTTAGAGGGCCTTCATGATGAATATGCTCGACTAGTGAGTGATGGGCCTGGACTATGAAAAGATTATTCGAGAGCAGGTCAACCGGCACTACATGGTCCATGCATGAGCGTGGCAAGCATGACTTTCCCATTGTCTCACCTCGCCTATATGGAAAGGCATGGTATGCCTTCATTTGCGCTTAAATTGATGCCCCGCACACATGTGAGTCACGAACCAAAGAAAAGGGTCGTGCTATTATACTCCATCATACAAGGCCTAAGAATTGATGTCTACCATCTTATTCAAGAATCTATGTTCACAAGATCTCATGGAGGGACCACAGGAGGGTTACCACATCCGCCACCGATCCGCCTTATGTGCTAAGTTTGGGGTCAAATGGAAATCGACGAGATGATTCAAACTCCTATGCCCGTGTTGGACCACAACTTGATCCGTCGTTATAAAGTGTGGTCGTGGAGCTAATCACCCTAGGGAATGGGTTTCATTATCCCCCAAATTACGCCTACACAAGCCCCACCACCTCGTGCTCCACCACTTTTACTTTACTACCGACAAAGAAATTTCATCGAGGTGTGGTCCCCAAGTCGCCCAATGGAGATGATAGACTACCGGTTTTACAACATCGAGTCCCGTAATGTGCGCTTTATCTGAACGCCAAGACGTGATTTTCAAGTTTTTAGTCGACCAATTTGTCGCATGTAATGCATCGACCATCCAAACCCATCCCGCTGCTCCACTTAGCCATTTCCCAACGGCTCCCTGCTCGCCAAAGATTTCCTTCCGATCAAGAGATGAGCGAGGACGATGATGCTCCACCAGAGGAATAAGTTCGCTGTGGAAGTCCTCTGCTTTTTTTTTTTGCCTTATTTTTCGCATGAGGACATTGCTCTAGATTAGTTTGGGGGTAGTTAAGTTTTATTTTTAAAAGTTGTAGTTTGTTATTAGTTTGTGGATTGATTATTAGTAAAGTTGCATTTAGGATTGCATGTTAATTCCAGCTTTTTTTTGATAAAGGCGATATCCGGGGCCAATGATGAAAGTAGAATTGCATGAACAAGTCTAGTAAGGATTGTTGATTCAAAGTTGATATGATTTTCTTGACATGAATTGGATCTTTATATCTGCTTGACATTGATATTATAGAAGGCACTTTGAAAAAACGCACCATGTTGGCTATGATAGTTTAAATGGTTAGATAATAGAGTTCTAAAGGAGGATTGCTAGTGATATGGAAGAACAATTTGAATAACTAGAGGAGACTAAATTCATGCATAAACTCGAGTTTGGGGGAAAAACATTTGAAATAAAAAAAAAAAAAAAAATGTTGAGTCTTGTGGTGGGTCGAGGAGAACCACTCCCCATAAACACAAGCGTGAGAGGAGCGCGAAAACGACTCACCAACCATATATATAAAAAAAAAAAAAAATAATAATAATAATATATGTGGTGACTAGTCTTGTTTTGGGGCTCTGTGTTACTTGAGCAAGCACGCTCAAGGGGTATCTTAAAACCTAGCGCCCTAAGGTCTTATATGGTCCGGGAGTCGCTGGTCTAAAGCTCGCTAAGGGTAAACATCGTTAGCCTAATGGGATGAGACATTGCATACCATTTATGTAGAAAAAAAAAAAAAAAGGGAAAAGAAAAGAAAAGCATAAGTATTCCATTTTGACTTTTGAATTCGTGTAAGTGTTTGAGTTCGCTTGAAACAAGTATATTTGATGAGTTCTCAAGTTTACATCGTATGATGCTTACTAAGAAAGTTATTATCTCTTCATATTTTTGTCTTTCATGGGTTAGCATGGTCGTGGACACACACGCACAATATCAAGAATAATGATTTAGATCCGCTGATTGTTGGGATATTGTTGATCCGCTTTTGCATGATGAATTAGCATGTTTACGTGATTTTTTCGAGGCATATGGATCTACGTGAGCTCTTGAATTGCCGGAATTACTTAACATATAAATATAAATAGTTTGCATTTGCATGATGTTTAGTTTTGTTTTGTGATCTTATGTTTTGTCGCATTTGAGGACACGCAACCATTTAAGTTTGGGGGTATTTGATGAATGGGTAGTATACCCATAAATTGGATATATTTAGACTTAAATTATTGCATTCTTAAGTTATTTAGTAGCATTTTATTGTGTTTATATCTTTTTTTTGATTTGGAAGTCGGAGGGCAATTATGGGAAATTCAAGCATTTAATGGCAACTGGTAATTTTAGAGAAGTCCAACGGCAATACCGGAAATTACACTACCATAGCACGGGCTAGCCGAGCCCCTACCGACCTCGACCGGATTAGCAAGCTTGACTTTCGGGTTGACTTGACTTGGCTATCGGGAGCTAATGTAAAACCTAATTGGATGAGGATCATGGGAGGCTATAAAAAGAAACTAAGTGTCAAATAAAAGGGGGAGATTTTGATTATTCTTAAAAGGATTCAACGAAGTTCTTCCATCAAGGCTACACAAGATTACTTGGAGATTAAGGATTGGCTACAGAGTTTCTTCTTTTTTCTCCTTATTTTCAATTTGTAATTTTAAGGATGATTTGTCAACAATTAATGGTTTTATTTCCGTGATGAACTAATTCTTTAATTAAGATTTCAATTGAACTTTTTATGACTATAAATTAGTTATTCACTCATTCTAATTATTTATGTTGAAGTGGATTGTTTATCATGTTTTGATTCTATTGATTAATTATTTGGCCAATAATTACCGTGTTACTCTGAAGGAATTGGGAAAGGAATTCTAGGTTAGAATCGGACATGATAACATGTGACTTAGTTATTTGCACCATAAATAATTAGGTTTGTGAATTGAATGGAAATATCTGTTCACCGCATGTAATATATAAGGAATTGGGATTGGAAAGAGTTTAATTCAATTGTTTTGCATAGAATATAGCAAGATTAACTCGATTAAATAGAAGTCAATCGATCACTGAAAAGGGCTTTTGGCATTTGAGAATTTCTCGTTAACAATTCAAGAGACATAATAATTGGGATGATTAGATAATTGATTTATAGTTCATAATTGGGGATATTGAAGTCTTAATATTTACCTATCTAAGTCATTCACTCAAGTATTAGCTTAGTTATTCGCTTATCTTAGTACAATATCTTTAAGTGTTTAATTTTGAGTTAATAATTCGTAAAATCATAATTTATCATTGTTTGAATAAAATTGAATTGATATAGTATTAGTAGTTGGGATTTATTAATTAGAATTTTTCGTGGGAACTTATACTCAACTTATCACTTTATTACTTGTCGATCACAGATATTGCATGCATGGTGGGGGGCTTTGAGGCATTCTTTTCCATCCTTTTCCATCGTTGTCCCTAGGGTTACCTCAGGGCATTGTCTAAGTACTGGTTTCACCAGACTCAGTCTGTCCATTTATTAGATTGTGAGGTGATGATGACGCCGATAGATTGGCGATTTATCACCGGTATAGAGTTTGGAGGGGCGCCAGTGCCATGTACGACGGATATTACCCCGACTGCCTTTAGATCCTTGCTAGGAGTTTAGGTTGAGGGGCTCAAAGGCAGGACAGTCTGTACAGGTCCTTTGAACATAGATACTATGAGCGGGCTTTTGAGTGAGCACATACCCGATGATGTGAGAGTCAGGGACCGCATTCTTTGGCGGTTGTTCCTGATAATCATTAGGGGCTGCTTCATAGCAGATAACTCTTCCACGGTATCATTTACTTTGGTGAGCACCACACGAGATGTGGACCGTATTGGAGAGTATGATTGGGGTTCCTACACCTGCACCTATTTCCTCAGGGGTATGCGCATGCGTTTATAGGGCTTGATGGAGGCTTGGCTAGGATTTTACCCATTTTTGCTGGTGAGTATTTCTCTTATGATTTCCCATGTACAGGTTAAGAGTGTTGACTAACAGCAGATGTTTGCCTTTGTGTTGGCAGTTCTAGGCCTATGAGAGGCTCCCATGTTTACGTCATGTGAGTGTGCTAGGCTTGGAGACCTATCCACGAGGACGACGATGGCATCATTCCATATTGACCAAGGTTCTTGTAGCTGAGGGTTTCACCAAATGTCGTCTACAATTCGAGTTATTGACAGCTCATGTTATAACATGGATTCCCTATTCTGGGGAACATTTGCCCATTGGGTTTGAGGATAGATACCCGACTAGTGTCTAGTACGTGATTTCCACCCGTAGGATTCCTCTCTTCACTGATGGAGGATGGGAGCTCTATTTAGGAGAGCGTGCTATTAGAAGCACCACAGGGGAGATCCGTATACCAATCTTACCTCCTACTAGGCGTTATTGGCCTATTTCACAGTCACCCGTCATTGATATTCCATTGATGGGTGTTGACGGTTTCACACTTTCAGAGGGTCCTTATACTCAGGAGATGTTCCAGCATTGCTGGTCCCCTCGTACCATCGGAGCCCAGACCCGTGTCACTCAGTTTATGGGGGATATGGTTCTTGGATCGGTGATAATGATAGATTAGATGGCCTGTGTCTGAGATCCGACTCATTTAACACAGATTGACAGTTTGACCCGCCAGTTGAACCGGGCACATTTCTTTATCCAGCATTTGGGCAGAGATCCTTCAAAGGCAGATACCTTTGATCCTTCCAGCTCAGGTGTTGGCCCTTTAGGTGGCCCATATGGCTTTTTCGGTGCAGATCCTTCGTTGTATAGGCCTGATATCCCTGTTGATGGAGATCCAGTGACTTAGGAGGAGTTACATCAGGTGGACAGGATTGATGATGTAGACATTGACACCATTGTCTTCTTTTGATGTATATTCTCGTTATATCTTTTGATAAGCCTCTGTTGGATACTGGGTGGCTGTGCCCCATTCTCGCTATATCTTTTGATAGGCCTCTCTTAGTTTTTGGGCGTTTATGCCCCCATTTCCCTGTATTTTTAGCTGTAAAAAGATGTATTAGATGATGATGTACTTAGGAATGCATATACTGTTATTCCCTACATAATATTGCCATCTATTATTGATCATGCATGTATTATGTTATGCATATATATGTATGTCCAGAGATATTCAACATTGACCCTTGAATGGTCTTATGAAACGGCCCACACAGATGTCTTCCTCGACAGTTAGCCGTATTGATCACACCCCACCAGTATTGGTAGCCTCCCATCTGAGGTTGTAGTATGGTAGTATGTCACCTCCAGACAGGGTGACCGTAGATCATTTATTACAGCAATCTATGACTCTCCTGATGTTTCAGGTTCCCACAGGCTTTGTAGAGGGTATGCTGGAGCACTAGATACCGGAGAGACAAGTTTTTCGGTTTGGTATCCATGAGTTGACTCCTAACTTAGAGGAGTATGCACTATTGACAACGCTTCCATTAGAAAAACCTTGCACGTGGATGGCCATTGGCGATATAAGCCGGCAATTTATGACCCTCACTGGGCTGAGGCGTAGAGTCGTACAGGATGAGATTACATCTGGCCATGTGATATCCCAGCATTTTTTGATGGACAAATTTAGCTCAAAGGACAGTTACACACGACACTTCAGGGATTTTACCATGTCGGAGGATTAGTGGAGTCTAGCCAGAGTAGACGTATTGTTGATGTGTTTATTGTCATACGTGTACATGCCACGGTATATGGATGAGCTGGACATTGCTGTCATTATGGTATTGAGAGCTCTCAAGGAGGGTCATACCATTGTGCCAATGGTTGTAGTAGAGACGTTGAGATCGGCCACATATTGCAGTACCTACCCTGCAGGGGTATTTATAGGTAGCTCGGTCATATTGTACATGTGGTTTATGTCATACCTAAGACCGATTGGCACTTTTCAACGACACGGGTATTGTTTTACCCATGAGATAGCCATGTCTTACTCCTTTCAGCCATCGAAGTGTACAGACAATAGGTCTTGGTTGGTATTCTTGGCAGGGATCGGAGATCCATTTGACATCTTGCCATGTACAGGGTCATTTAACCCTATAGCTTCATTACTCATGCTCCTTGCATAGATTATCTCCCTCTGGCTAGTTTGAGGGGCAGGACTACTTACCACCCACTGGCTGTGATGTCGCATTTTGACCAGTTTTAGGACTTCCATCCTTTTGAGGGGGCATTGAGTCAGCTCTTGGCTTCCCGCCACTTGTCAGCTGAGGACAGATCCAGCGTGTATGCCTATTGGGATCAGCGTGAGCTAGCTTAGTTTTATGTTAGCCATTCAGGCTATTCGATAGAGTATTCTGCATGGATAGAGACAGAGACAGCATCGACTACTATATTATCCACAGTGTCGGAGATTGATTCTGATGATGGGGAGCCCATAGAGGACATTGATCTTCCCACCAAGGAGGAGCTATTCACTGGGTTACCAGTAGCTCTTGTAGATTCTCCTAGTACGAGTGCTACTATGATCCAGCATTCAGCACAGTATTTAGAGCAAAGTCTTCATTTGATGACCTTTAAGAGAGATCAGGCTAAGGCCTTGATGTTGACAGCTCTTGATGAGAGAGATGGCGCTCTATTGGAGAGAGAGGGGGCTATAGCTCATAAAGACAACGCTATTGCTGAGCAGGATGAGGCTAGATCATCCAGAGATGCTTTGATTATTGAGCGGGATGTTGATATATCTACCTGGGATGTAGCCGTTAAAGATAGTACTATAGTGAGATCCCTTACTACTGGCATGATTGCCGATATGAGTGCATATATTGATTAGCATCATGCCACCATGCTGTTGGCTGTGGATCTATTAGCTCATGTAGATACCCTTGGGAAGGAGCTTGCAGCGTTGCCTCCTTCTTCGGAGAGAGATACCATGTTGGACTTTTTAGCTCGTATATCCACGGGATGGTAGATAGGCTTGTATTTTCCTACACAGACTAGCTTAGCCATTTTTTTATGTACAACACATATGGTATATATCAAACAACATTATATATGGCAGGGAAATATATTTTGATTTACTTCCCTTTTAGTTTTGCCTTGCTACTTGCTTGATATTTGCCTGCTTCTTCAGGACTTGTGATCTTGATGTATTCTGAACTCATACTTGATGGGTGGACACTAAGATGTCGCAAGATCTTTTAGAATAGATCATTGATCTCTGTGTATCCCTACCCTCTTTGGTGTCTTGGGACTGGTTTCTATATGTAGATGTGGAGAGAATTGTGACTTTTCCTCTCTGAGAATTACCGCACCACAGATGGTTGTCGGTACTCCTATTGAAGAGGAGATCCCAAATAGTTCCATCTCTTATGTATTGGTGTTGCTCTTTGAGGAATCAACTGTAGCTTAGATGGTCGCCAACTCTCCCATTTATGGGGAGGCCAGGTAGTTCCATCCCTTTGGTCTGAAGCCAATGAAATGTGGTGGATTGAAGGATGATCCCAGTACCATTGACAAGTTTTTGTATTTTCGTAGGGGTTAGACCAAACCATAAATGGCTGCCTACGTACTCCTACTAAAGAGGAGATCAAGTCTGCGTAGTTCGAACCTGGTGTAAGAGGTTCAACGCTGTATATGAAAGGGGATAAAGGTGTAGAAATGTTTTTGTGATTTTTGTTTGTATAGAAGGGTGTATAAATGTTTTTGTTATTTTTGTTCCTTTTTTTATTGAGACTGTAACGACCAAGAAAATGGAGCAATTTGTAAAATAATGTTATTTGATTAAATAATAAATAAAATTATATTTTTTGTTATTACTATGTGTTAGTAAGATGAATGTCGTTCTATAACCTAGAAACGTTGGAACGTCATAGTATTTTGACTACGTGACGAAATTAAAGTGTTTGAATTTCCAAGATGAAAATAAAATTTTTTTGAGAAATTTTTAAAAAAACACTATTCATCGATTTCTGCTTGGGAATTATTTTTGAATTTCTAAGAAATACATAATGATAGAATATCAAAGTGAGTTAGATTATGTCATAATAATTCGAGTATGGAAAACGTAATATTTCGCCTGCGGACTTAATTTGAGAACGTTAGGGAAAATAAAGCATTAAGAAGCTAAAGTAATAATTGTATAATACATAGGTATTGTACGAGGAAATGAATACGAGTATGATATGAAGTATTATACGAGTATGTATGAATGATGGTATGTCATATATGTCGAATAAGTATACGAATGAGAATACAAGATTAATACATAGAGGATGTGTTCTAAGGCTTTAAGCCAAATGAAATGGACTTATAGGATTGTTTAGCAATTTGTAAAGTCCGATAGAAATTATTGTGGAAGCCCAAGTGTTTGATAATGTGAATTCCAAATAAGTTTGTTAATACAAGCCCAAAGCTTAAGTTAAACAAATTAAACCTAAAGCCCAAACTATTGATCCAATGGGTTAGGGTGACCCATGGGGCAACTCATGATCATATGGTTAATCTTGGTGACCAAGAAAATAGTGTGATGGCCAAGTAATTAGTGTAATGAGCAAGATAACTTAATTATGAATTAATGAATAGTATGGAGGTTTACTAAGGAGGTGGGATTGACTATTGACCACTATGCCCTAACCTTAGCAATCCTATAAATAGAAAGCTTTGGATTTCATTTGTTGTTTGTTACCTTTCATCCAATAACTTCCAACTTAATTGTTAGAGAGAATAAGTAACAATAAGTTAGACTTCTATTGTTAGAAAAGAAGAAGAAAAGCTTGTTCATCAAAGGTAATGATCCTATGTCATTAGTCTTCCATCTCTACAATTGTAGGTTGATAAGAGAAATGTGTATTAATAGACATGTATGCTAAGAAATGATAAGAATGAATAATTTAAGGACTTAAGTCTTAAGAAGCCGTGAATAAGCACTTTGTTCATAGATAAGTTATGAACTAAGGAAGAACTTGTAAGACTTGTAACATGTTTACATGAATGAAGTTTATATGTTAAGAAGATGTAAGGATGATGGTTAGAAGAATTAAACTATCATAAGTCATGAGAAATGAAATTATATATAGTTTATATTTGGATAAGTTATAAACTCATGAAGAATAAGTAATTATTTATCATGTAAATAAGTTGATATAATATGTATGTTAAGATGTCAATATGATGGATAGAATCCATGTGAAACAATGAACAAATCATAAGTAACGAAGTTATGCCGGAATTCACATAATTGGACGATAATCGTCGAATTCGTGAATTCTCGGATTGGAAGTCAAATTTTGATTTTGAGCTTAGAAACATTGGTTTTCGATGGGAATAAGTCGTATTTGGCATTATAGAGTTGCGGACTTGAAAATGACCGAATTTTGACTTAGAACGAAGAAACGAGCGTTGAACGTTCACGAACATTTATCGTTTTCGTTAAAAATGAGCTCGTAGGTGAATTTTTAGTTAACGAAGTCAAAAATATAAAATTCTGCATGAACACGTAGAGTATGTGATTTGTGAGCTAATGGCTTTTGAATGAGCCAATTCGGACTTAAAATGATCAAATTTGAAGTCTGGGAAGTTCGTTGTGCAAATCAAAACTGTCAACTATCTCGGTGAATGAGCGGCATCATGGGCGCCAAAGCCAATGTCTTGTTGTAACAGAAGCACAAATCCATAGTGTCTTGACATATCTTTGATGAGTCATACATGATGTGACGAGATAGTACTAAGACTCGTGCCGCAGCGCCGAGTCGGGACTTTAGACACTGAAGAGTGGCGCCGCAATTTCTACCATCGAACAAGGACTCACGCGCAAAGACCTATACGACCTTTTGCCTTCGCTAACTTACGCAGCAGTGCAACACAATGAAGAGAAGCTGGCGTTGCAGCGCCAGAACTAGAAGGAAGGCAATAAGGAAAGCTTATAAGCAAGAAAAGAAATTAAACTAATTAGTAATGAACTAAAGCTTGAAGTAACATTGTCCAAGACATTGGTAGACCTTAAGTATGATAACTAAAGGTCAAAAATAAGTTAATTGCATATGAACATAAGAACAATGTAAAATGTAATGGAAAGCCGGAACCAATAATAATAAATCTAATACATGATTAGATTGAGAAGAAGGGTAAGATTCATTAGGAACCATGTATGTTTATTCATGACCTAATGTGTTACATTATTTGATTATATATTATAGAGACCTTAAAGACTTAAAGTGAACATGCAATAATAGTAGCAGACACTGAAGGCAAGTGTTCTAACCCTTGTCTATGTTCAATCTAGACAAGCTTTGTGATTCATGTATTCTTACGCATGAATTGATGTATGAAGTCAAAGCCAATTCTTTCGGCTAGACTTACGATATGTTGGATTTCTTATAATATATCAAATTATTGTTAATGTGTTACCAAACCATTTTGGTATGGTTTTCAAATGAAGACTGAGTATAATAAACAAATGTTTTGTCGTCAAACGACAGGCACGTGAGGTTGCCACAACTTAAACGTACATATGTTTAAAGAATGTACTATTGATCAACATAGAGTACTATAGGCTAATCACCTAGACGTGCTCGTAAGTAATGTCGGACTTACGGACTTAGTGTCGGGTTGTCCTTTTCAAAGAAAGTATGAAATGCTCAAGGTCTTGGACTAGAATTGATGGTTTACTGAATATTATCATTGTAAAATGTTTTAAATAAAAGAGAAGTGTTGTTTTGAATTATCGATAGTACTTCATAACTATTGTTCAGTTATTAAAGATATATAATTTATATGTTTTAAACATGTCGTTTAAATGGAATTGATGTACTTGCTGAGCTAGTTATGCTCACTCTTGCTTGAACCATATGAATGCAACTAAGACTGAACGGACCGAAGGATCCGATAAGGATAAAGGAAATGCTAAGGCGAACCTGTAGATTACCTATGTAATAGTATAGGTTTGTAATGATAATATTTGATATTACGACAAGAACAAATGTAACGGTTATAAAGAACCTGGGGATTGGTAATGTTGATTTGCAATATATATATATATATAAGACATATTCGTTCTTTTGAGGCATTTCAATTGAATGTTTGTGTGAACTGTAGCACCGTGGAGCACCATATGTTGGGTTGGATGATACCCGGATTTGGGAACGTCACAGGTTGGTATCAAAGCGTTAGGTTATAAAACTTAAGAGGGAAATTAAAACCTTAAGTTATAACCTTAAGAGAAGTCAAAGAAGTAAAAGAAGAAATTAACCCTATAAAATGCATTATATATATGTTATGTGTTTTTATTATTCTACTGATGTGTACTAATCAAACTTAATTGTTTTGTTGTAGATGTCAGGAGGAAATGGAATTTATAGAGATGTACAGGTAGAAAGTGAAGAATCGGTTAATCAGATAGAGGTTATACCGAACCCAATAGCAGAGGAGCCGGAAGTAGTGGTGATTGAGTCTGGAGACTCGCAGAACCATGACCTAATGTCAGTTTTCGACGTCATGTCAGAAGAAGAGGTGGAGGTAGTGTCCTTTAACCTGGTAGCACTCACCGAAGAGACACACCAGGGGGAGTCTATGATGTCACTGTTTATGACAATGCTAGACAAAAACCTCCACTACTTTCAGGAGGTGAAGGAGTTAAAGGCAGAGCTCCATGCTGTCTTTCATGATAAGATGGATGTGGAGTAGATGTGGGAACAGGAACATGATGAGAGAGTTTTAGTCAAGGACAAGGTCCATGAGCTAAAACAGGAGGTCTTTGAGCTCAGGGGGGAGCTAAAGACCAAGAAATAGAAAATAGGGAGAATTTCATATATCCATAGGAGTTCTCATAAGGATTTCCAGCAGCAGGTAGTTGGGTATCCAATAGAGGTTAGGCAGACTCGACATACTATCAGCCATGATGTTATCGTCGGTTTTGCCACCGCAGATTTTTATAATGCCTTAAGGCAGATGTAATCTAGTAGTAGCTAGAGTAGAATTAGATAGGTAAATATTGTGTATCTAGTAGTGACGCAAAACCCTCTTTTGTATATCAAAGGGTAATCTTTTGTAAATCCCAATTTTTGGAAAGTAATTGCGGGATAGTAATGTAATCAACTTAGTTTGTGTAATGTAAACGATGTAGTATTATACTACAAGGAATGAATCAATATAAACCTTTTTACGGAACATATTGAGTAATGAATGTGGAAGTTATTGTTTAATCTTGAATAATAACTAAGTAATAAGGAAAATAATATTAATGATGTGTTGTTTGTTTTAACAGCAAAATGCCGCAAAGAAGGAGACAACGTAATCAAGATGCTAATGTAAATCAACCGGAGGGAGGTCCGGTAAACCCAATGCAGGAGTTTTTTAACTTGTTAACAGCCGCGCTTAACATATCCATTTACTAAAGTTTATCCAACACTAGGATAATCGTCACTTAGAGAGTAAGGGTATGAGATACCATGACAATTGGCTTTAGTGCAAGTGGGAGATTGAAAGTAGCATGCACATAAGCCAATCATGTTGATGATAAAGCATATACTTTGTAACAATCTTATTCGTTTATTAATATTAAAGGCTTTAATTTATCTACATGATGTTGCTTTAATAATATGTGATAAACTCATAGTTTTAAGCAATGCTTTTAGAATCATGATGAGATCATGCTAATAAGATCTAAATTCTTAGATAACTTAATAACTAAAATCTTTCCCAATCGTTGGATTATTAAAAAGGGAATTAGTGAATTCGGATAGATTGGTGCATACGTTGCTTGCTCATTAGATGAGAATGATTGATCTTATAATCATTTGTGTGGAGACACTAAAGCAAGTATGTAGGTGCTTATTGGAGAATAAGTTTACTAAACGTGACTCGTTAAGGAATACCTAATAGAGTTTTACTTGCCTGTCAATAGGAATTCCTATAGTGATAGTAGTACAAGTGATCCTTGGACTTGAGATCATCATGGTATCTTGTTTATGATGAATTATACTTTGACTTATTCCTTAAGACCCTTAGGGTATATCAAAGGGTATGCTTGGGTATAATAAGTTATACATGGAGAGAATGTATGGTCAATAAAGAATCCACCACTTCTAGTAAAAGAAGAGAAATGTCGTATGTGATTCGATAAATGACAACCTAGTAGTCCTTGGCCAAGGCAGAATGAAATTAGAAAGGAGTTTCTAATTTGCATTATTTGGAGTTGTGCATTTAAGAATCGAAATACATATAATTAAATAAAATAAGACTTGATAGCAATTCCATGTCTTATATTTAATTGGGACATTGTATGGTGGAAGGATTGAATTGTACGGTAACTATCTACTCAAAGGTTATTTTATGATTACTGTTGAAATCTATATTATCTGGAGTGTCGTTAATCGCTAGGGAGACTTATCCCTATTGTAGAATAAATATTATTTATTTAAATAAATTAATAGTTTAATTTATTCATTTAAATAAGATTAGAATTGTTCTAATTAATTTATTCACAACCAGTTTAATATGGAGAACCTAAAGGGTCACACCGCAAAAGAAAAAATATTTATTTAAAAAGTAAATGACATAATCATAATAATAATTTTAAGTGTATTTAATTTAATCTATGGTGATAGAATAAAATAAATAGCTTAATATTTATTATTTAATATTTTAGAAATATTAAATATAAATTAATAAGAGGAGTCTTATTATTATTATTACTATTATTATTATTATTATTTAATTCCTAAAGGAGTTTGGAAATTAATTTAATATAAGTACTCTCATTTATTCCTAATAAGATTAGGAGGTAAATTAATTAAAAGAGTTTAATTAATTATTCCTAATAAGATTAGGGAGCCTAATTAATTAAAGGAATTTAATTAATTAAATAGTACCCTAATTTCTAATTAGATTAGAAAGATTAACTGATATCTTTATAAGATGAGTCTTATATCAGATATTAGTGTGGGAAGAATATACGTGATTCCAATTGTTGGAGAGTACACCCCCTTTTTCTATAAAGATAGAAAAACTAGGGTTTGAGCCAAAAACTCATCTTCTTGAATATTTGTTCTTCCTTGGTCGATCACCTCTAGAGGCCAAACACTTGGGTGGCTAATGTTGATCAAAGAAAGGAATCAAACCCAATGGATTCAAGTTGAACGTGAAAAGGAATTGGAGGTGAACTCGTACCTGAGGAAGCTAGTTTCTACAAGGGTATGAATCTGTTCTCCATCTCTTTTTTATTGATTTATAAATATGCACAAAGTATGATCTTGGTGATGGGTTTATATGAAAATTTTAAATTCCTATTTCATTGCGCTTCCGCACATTTTGTGTATTATGATTGCATGATCGCACTATATACAAACATAACACGCTCTCCCCTTAGATTTAATGACTGCCTTTATTACTTGTTGAGGTAGATACAACGGGTTTTCTTTTGATATAACAGCAGTGTGGTTTGATGTTTATCCCCTATCTTTCCCATAGTTCCATGGGACTCTTTTTAAGTTGGTTGCAAGATACTGCAGCCTGAATGGCAGCATCAGAGGCTCGAGCGAAGCCATTTTCACATGAATCTTTCCATCTTGATCCCCTTTTCCTTGGATTAATAGAGGTATCGTAGACAAGTCTCCTTCAAAGGATATGACTACTATAACTTCCCTCCATCTCTGTGTTCCGGAAGAAATATCTCATCTTCTTTAGGCAAGATATTACCATTATTTTTCATTTTTACGTCACCACTGTCAATCATATTCTGGATTAGATAATGAAGTGCACATCAGCTTTCCGTGTTATGACCTCGAGTATTTGAATGGTATTGACAGACCACAGTAGCATCAAACCTCTTGGAACGTGAATTGATTGGGGGTAACAGTTCTATGATCTTCCCTTCATTGATCAACATCTACAAAATCTCCTCCATTGGTTGACCCAAAGGAGTGAACTTCATTTGGTCAGCATAGTCCCGACGAGATTGTGCTCTAATTTTTCTTGTAATTTTTTCTTCCAAAGTTTCATTCTCTTGTAATTGTTGTTGATTCCTTGTGATAAGGAAGAAGAGACTTGTATGCCCCTGACTGATCAGCTATCGAGTTACTTGGTGTTGATGTATCACCAGTTCTACTAGTTGATCAATCTATTCTTTAATATTCTTCATTTCTCGCTCTATCATAAACTGGAATTCTGAATAATCCCATTTATCAGAATTATCTTTGCTTGTTTGGGGAGAATCACCTACATATTTGAGGTAATTGGAACTTTCTCCACTTCCCCTGCTGATTATATTGACGCCCACTTCATTGTGTTGGGGTAGAGGATTATCTTTCACATGTGGTTGTTTTTGTGTTGTCACCATATTTTGCCCTCTGTCTCTCATATCTTAGATTTTGTGTTTGAGAGACCAGTAATCTTAGGTATTATGACCCGAAGCTCCAGAATGATAAGCACATTTCTTGTTTGTATCAAAATTCCTTCCACTTGGATTGGCTGGGGGAAGGAGCTGGACAATCTTCTTTTGCATTGTCAGAAGTTTGAGTATATTTTCCAGTGAGACCCTTAAGGGTGTGAATGTTCTGCGACGTTTAACTTCACCGGTTCTTTGAAGTGGAGGATTTGAAGATTATGTAGGAGTTTGGAAAAGGGTATAATTTCTCCTTTGAATGGGCAAGTTCTGATTACTCCTCTAATTCTGTCCTTACAGCACCAAGGATACATCCTCTTCTTTCTTTGTATGACCCCTTCGGGGAATATTCCCATAATTTACGGCCTGAATATGCTCAACCATGGCTTCTAAAGTATTGAGGTATTTAATTTTTTCAGACTTCAACCACATTTCAGCCATTTCTCCGTGTTTAATCATTTTTGAGAATGGTTTTCCTATACTTGATAGGACTCTCTCATAAAATGGAGCTTTGTAACGACCGAGAAATTCGGATCTATTGTAAAATAATTTTATTTAATTTAATAATGAATAAAATTATATTATTTGTTATTATTATGTGCTAGTAAGATGAATGTCATTCTATAACCTAGAAACGCTGGAATGTCGTAGCATTTCGGCTACATGAAGGAATTAAAGTGTTTGAATTTCAAGACAAAAATAAAAGTTTTTCGAGAAATTTTCTGAAAAACACTATTCATCAATTTCTGCTCGGGAATTATTTTTGAACTTCCAAGAAATACGTAACGATAGAATATCGAGGTGAGATGGATTATGTAATAATAATACAAGTATGGAAAACGTATTTTTGCGCATGCGGACTTAATTCGAGAAAAATAGGAAAAGTAAAGCGTTAACTAGTTAAAGCGATGATCGTATAATATGTAGGTATTGTACGAGGTAATGAATACGAGTATGATACGAAGTATTATACGAGTATGTATGAATGATGGTATATCGTATATGTTGAATGAGTATACGAGTTAGAATACTAGATTAATACATAAAGAATACGTACTAAGGCTTTGAGCCATATGAAATGAACTTGTAGGATTGTGTAGGAAGTGTATAGTTTAATTGGGATTGTGTTTAAGCCCAATGTAAACTATTGTTAAAGCCCAAGTAGTTGTTAATGTAAAGTCCAAAGTGAATTAATGTAAGCCCAAAAACATAAGTTAAGATGATTGAATTAAAGCCCAAATTAAGATCCAATGGGTGAATAAGATCTATGGGGCAACCCATGTAGGGCCATGATCATATGGGTGATCTTGGTGGCCAAGAAAAGAGTGTGATGGCCAAGAAAATTAATGTGATGAGCAAGCAAATAATGTGATAAGCAAGTTAACTTAATAACTAAGTAATGAATAGTAAGGAGGTGATTAAGGAGATGGGATTTGGCTATTGTCTATTATTCCCTAACCTTAGCAATCCTATAAATAGAAGGAGAGTTGGATCATTTTTACACTTTTTTATTTCATCCAACAACTTGCAACTTATTTGTTAAAGAGAATAAGTAAGAAAAAAGCTAGACTTTTATTAGTAGAAAAGAAGAAAAAAAGCTTGATCATCAAGGGTAAGACTCTTATACCATTAATCTTCCAACTCTTCAATACTAGTTTGATAGAGAAGTGTGGATTAGTGAAGTATGTATGCTAAGAAGTAAAGAGAATTGTTAATCAAAAGACTTGAGTCATAATAAGCCTTGAATAAACAAGTTGTTCATATATAAGCTATGAACTAAGGAAGAACTTGTATAAACTTGTAACATGTTTACATGAATGAAGTTTGTATGATAAGAAGATGTAAGGATGATGGTTAGAAGACTTAAACTATAATAAGTCATGTGAAATGAAATCATAAGTAGTTTATACTTTTATAAGTTATAAACTCATGAAGAAAAAGTAATAACTTATCATGTAAATAAGTTAATGAAATGTGTATATTAAGATGTTAGTATGATGGATAAAATCCATTAGGAATGATGAACAAATCATAAGTAACGAAGTTATGCCGAAATTCACACGATTAGACGATAATCGTCGAATTCGTGAAATTCTCAAAATGGAAGTAGAATTTTGTCATTGAGCTCGAAAACGTTTGTTTTCTATGGGAATAAGTCTTATTTGGCATTATAGAGTTGCGAAATCGAAAATTACCAAATTTTGACTTAAAACGAAGAAACGAACGTTGAACGTTCACGAACGTTTATCATTTTCGTTAAAAATGGACAAATAGGTGAATTTTTAGTTAACGAAGTTAAAAATGTAAAATTCTTGCATGAACACGTAGAATATGTAATTTTTAAGCTAATGGCCTTTGAACGAGCTAATTCGAACTTAAAATGATCAAATTTGGAGTTCGGGAAGTTCGATCAATGTAAAACAAAATCACAACTATCGGTGCATGCATGAGCTAGCGTCATACCGCCAAATTTCAAGGCCAAAATGTGGCACTGTAGCGTCGTGTGTGGTGCCCTGACCTACTGAACTTTCACGTTACGGCGTGGCCAATATAACTGAGAATGGCTTCGTAGTGCCGGTCGATACCTCAGCCACTTGAAAGTGGCGCCACAGCGCGGCTTAGAGAAAGGAAGCTAATGCCGCAGCGCCAGCACTAAACCAAAGATAGTGATGAATGCTTATAAGTATAGAATGAAGGTAAAGCGATTACTTCAAATTAACTTACCTTAATTAACTTAAAGTAACATCCTTAAATGATGTTAAAGACCTTAGGTATTACCAATGAAGGTCGACGAAAGATTAATTGAACGTAAGAACGATGTAAACTATAACGGCAAGCCGAAACCAATAGTAACAAATATAATACATGATTAGATTGAGAATAAGGGTAAGATTCATTAGGAACCATGTATGTTTATTCATGACCTAATGTGTTACGTTATGTGATATATATTGTAGAGACCTTAAAGACTTAAAGAGAAAGTGTAGTATCAGTAGCAGATGTTGAAGGCAAGTGTTCTAACCCTTATCTATGTTCAATCTAGACAAGCTTTATGATTCATGTATTCTTACGCATGAATTGATGTATGATAAAATCGAAGCCAATTCTTTCGGCTAGACTTACGATATGTTGGATTTCTTATAATCTATCAAGGTATTATCAATGTTTTGCCAAACTATGTTGGTATGGTTTTCAAATGAAGACTGAGTATGCTAAACAAATGGTTTATCGTCAAACGACAGGAACGTGAGGTTGCCACAACTTAAACGTACATACGTTTAAGGAATATAGTGTTGATAAACATAGAGTACTATAGGTTGATCACCTAGACGTGCTCGTAAGTAATGCCGGACTTATGGACTTAGTGTCAGGTTGTCCTTTTCAAAGAAAGTATGAAATGCTCAAGGTCTTGGACCGGAATTGATGTTTTACTGAATGTTGTCATTGTAAAATGTTTTAAAGAAAAGAGAAGTGCTATTTTGAATTATCGATAGTAATTTATAACTATTGTTCAGTTATTGAAGATATATGATTTGTATGATTCAAGCATGTCGTTTAAATTGAATTGTTATACTTGCTGAGCTAGTTATGCTCACTCTTGCTTGAACTATATGAATGCAGCTAAGATCGAACGGACCGAAGGATCCAGTAAAGATAAAGCGAAGGCTAAGACAGACCGTTGAACTGTCTGTGTAATAGTATAGGTTTAATGTTGTAATGTATTTGATATTATGACACAGAACTTATGTACTGGTTATAAAGAACCTAGGAAAGGAATATTGTTTGGAATATATATAAGACATATTTGTTCTTCTGAGGTACTTTAATTGAATGTTTGTGTGAACTGCAGCACCTTGTAGCACCATATGTCGGGTTGAAAGATACCCGGATTTGGGGGCATCACAAGCTTCCTGTATATTAATGAATGTCATTACCATTTCTATTTCTGTCATTGATGTAATGACTTGGGTAGCCAGACGTCTCCATCACTGGGCATATTCACAGAAAGATTCACTGCTTTGCTTCTTAACCTTGGTCATTTGATACCTATCTTGAGCCATTTGTGATAGGAAACTGTATTGGCTTAGGAAGGCATGTGCTAGCTCCTCCCAGCTGTGGATTTTGGAATTATCCAGTCTGGCATACCATGCTCTGGCCTCTTCAGTTAAACTTTTGTGGAACAACTGCATCCTTAGCTTCTCATCTTTGGCATATGACCTAAGTTCTCCAATAAACAGTTTCAAATGAGTGTAAGGATCTCCCAGTTCGTCATATTTTAAAAATCTGGAGTTTTGCACTTATTTGGATAACGGACCCATGGGAAAATGTAGATATCCAAGTAAGTCACACTCCCATACGCTTCAGTCCCTTTGATTGACTGGATGGTTTCTTCCATTTATTGCACTTTCTTTCGAATATCACCAGTTTCTTGATCTTCTTTAAGATTGGTGATTTCAGGAGTTTTGTTGGGTTTTTGGGTTTGAGGTTCAGGTATCTGCACTTCCTTTTCTTTCTTGTCAGTATCTTGGCTTCCTCCTTATGCAGAGGACTCTGTTTGAGTGGGTATTTGTTGACCCTGAGTCCTTTTGTTTTGTTCTTTCAAAAAGACAGCTAATTCTGATATCTAGTTTCTTAGTCCCTCAAACTCTTCTCGAGAAACACGAGTAGATTCAGGTTGGGCACTTGTAGCCATATCTGAAGGTGGGCTTAGTGCCATTTTGGACTTTGATCGGGTAACGGGACCAATTTTTTCCCTACAATGAAAGTACGTAAATTAATTTCGATCTATATATTAACAAGATGCATGATATGCAATGTGTCTGTTTTAGGGTTTGTTTAATATTTTTCTGCAAAATAGATGTCAGTTGTTTTGATGACAGGATAACATGACAGGATTTAATATCTATACAATAATAAAATTGACAGGGCAAGGAAATAATATTCACATCTTTTTATTTTTCTTTTATATTTACATGGACTCTTAATTTACAATTGAAAGGTCAATAATAATCTAGAAGGGGGGTTTAATAGATTATTACCAATTAAAAATTATATTTAGGCCTTTTTGAATTTTTAGTTATTAATTAGCAGTTTTAGCAATTAGCATGCAAGATAATAAAAACTCAATCACAATGCACAAATATTTATCTGGTTCACAACATACACCGCTTGGTATGTTGCTACGTCCAGTCTCAAGTCTCTACTTGGAACTTGAGATCCTATTACTATCAGTAATAACAACTCCTTCAAGAAGCGGAGAAGCCTTTACAAAGTTTTATAGATAAACTTTCAACTATTCAACTATTATATCTTGGACAGCAAGCTTCCCACTCCTTCCTCAAGTCTAGTTGTACCACCTCTTTGAGATTAGTTTTATCCTATGCTCTAGTCTTGAAACAATAGCCTCTTCCTCACCTCACAAGTACCCTAGAGACCCAACTTCCTACTGACCTCTCTAAGACTTTGGTCTTGGTCGAAGAATTACTTTTCTTTCTCACAGGTACATAAAATAAACTAACTCTAATTCTTTCTCTATTTACAAATAAGTTTACAACAAATTGCTTCTTGAATAAGCTGATACAAGTTAAATACAGAGTAATGCTTCTTTAAAGCAGATAGACAATTAAGAATAAATATATCAGTATAAAGGTTCAAGGACTTTTGTTTAGATCCACTTATTCTTCTGATTAAGCAAGTATATGATATTGAAGTATTTTATAAAGAATTAACAATTCTATAAAATAAAGAGTGTTTTTCTATGGATAATATAGAATTGTTTCTTGGTTAGTTTTTACCAAGTATCAATGTTTATCAAATATAATCTTAGTTAAGCACAAACTGATATAACAAATATTACTTGTTTAACTCAAATAATATATAAGAATATTTTATTTATTATGTGAACTTTTATAAATAATGTCACTTAGTACTATAAGGAATCGTACGGTCAGATTCCTCTCCGTAGAGGTTTATCTCAAGTAGCCCATAGCGCCTAAGTATGACAAAATTTATAATTTTCACAATTGATATTTATATAAATATTTTCAATAGATCACTACGATTCTCAAATCCGGTTCGGATGACTACTCTTTTTGGAACAGTATCTCAGTGTTGTTTTGAGCTATCAAGTGTCGTATCTATTTTACGATATTTATATAAATAATATCAATAAAAGGTTCTTGAAGACTATAAGGAATAAATAAATTGGATTCCTCTCCGTAGAGGTTTATCTCCGTAGCCTTGCGGCGCCCAAGTATTCTTTTATTTTATAAATAGATGATATATGAATATATAGAATTGTGTGGAACAATCTGTATGTGTATATCTATAGATAAAATACAAGTAAGAAATAATTTAACAAAAATCAAACTTATCTCAATACTTGGACCAATTTTTCTCTTCAAAAATTCAGAGCTTTTGTAAGAAGAGATATAAAGCTTAGAGAGAATGTAGGTAAGGAGAGTATGATTTTCTTTTCACTAAATTGGTAAAGACCAAATGAATGAAATACTCCCTATTTATAGAATTTTAGAAGTTGGGGTAAAATTGTAATTTTGAAAACTGATTTTTGAATGCACGGTTATGATCAGACATTTTTGAATTGAATGGTCCAGATTAGCTAAGCTTTTACGCGGTAGGAGACTCAATTTTCGCCCGGTCGCCAAATCATCAAGTTATCATTTATTGCAAAGTTTTGACTACATGTTTCTAATATAGCCAGCAAGCCTTTACACGTTTTTAGTCCCACAAAGATTGTCACATTGCACACACACGGTTTCAAAAGGTGTCAAAGACATATATGCATTTGGTTTTTTATATATATATATATATATATATATATATATATATATATATATATACTTATTATTTAACACAATTGGTGGCACATGCATGCATTAAACTTTTATTATATATATATATAGTATACTATAGTAATATATAGTTATATATAAATTTTTAGGTTACATATATATAATAAGTATTTTATATGTTTTAGTATATATGAAGTATACATGCATAAAAACATGTTGCCCAACTTTAATTTTAAAAAAAAGAAATAGGGTATCCTTGCCTTGAATAATATATGAATTAATTTATTTAACACTTGACATATAATTTATCAAGGTCAATAAAAATTAATCCAAGTAAAAACAGAAAAATAATAAACTAAATAAATAATTATATATTTATTTAAAACATAATTGTTATCATCAAAATCTAAAATAAAAATATACCTATCAATCTCCCCCTTTTTGATGATGACAATTATAAAAATATTTTTAGTTTTTTATGAAAACTCCCCCTTAAACTGTGAACCCTTTTACAACAATTTAGATTCAATCATAGCAGTTAATAAATTCCATTCATGGCAGTTTAATAATATTCATTCATGACAGTTCATATATAATTCATTCATGGCAGTTCATATATAGCAGTTATATAATCATATTTTTCTTCTCCCCCTTTGTCATCATAAAAAAATGACAGGGTAAAAGAAGATTTGAAACCTGCAGGAAGTATGTTAGAAAAACTTGCAATGAGAGTTAGTTAACCAAAACAAATATATAAAAGAATAAGAAGTAGAAGTAGTACTAGTAGCAGTGGTAGTTAGTGGAGTAAGAGATGGGTAAGGGGTTAAGGATTACAGTTATCCGAAATAGGTAGTTAGACAAATGTAAGCAAATAGTTAGTCAATTTGGTCGCAAAGTTAGATTTCCTCGAGATCGAGAGGAGAGAAATGAGACATATCCAGAATGTTGCCTTCAGGATCAGCTGGTGGGGGAACAAAAACAGTGAAATCCGGTGTGGTATTGGCATTAAAGGGATTCAGCAGCATGTTTTTGTGCTCCAATAACAAACAGACCACTGACTTGACAGTGTGTAAGGAGAATTGAATATCTTCTAATTTTCAAAAAGCAGTGTTTGATTTTACAGCAGAATTTAATTCATACTATTGAGGGAGTCAATTTTTGAAGCCATGTTGATGGTAGTTTCAAGAGTTTCATAATCAAGAGGTTTAAAGATAATGAGGGGCTATGGTGGCAGATTGAGGTGAGATATGATATTGCTAGTGGGAATGTGTTGAGATTGATGATTGGTTAGAGGAATGTTCAAATAATGGAATATTTGTGTGAGAAGGAGACCAAAACCAAGACAATTGTTGTGAAAACAGTATTCAAACGAAGACAGCAGAAAATAGGCTAGATTATAGGGCATACATTCATTTAACAGACATTTGATGAGTTCCAGATCAAACGGTAACATTTTTCTATCATCACGGACAGACATAAAATTGTTTCTTAAGATTTTGCCTAGAAATTGACACTCAGCAGTTAAGAACTCCAGACCAACTTTGCATGGATAGTCAAATAAAATATCTGGTACCATTTGATCGGTTACCACTGACAGATTGAATTTGAAAAGCATGCATTCTTTGACAGATATTCCAGAGGGATGAAGATATGAATTTATCCTAGGTAATTCTAGAGTGGAAGGAGGTAGCTGCAGTGCATTGACAAGAAACAATTCATCAATGATATAAGTTTATCCTTGAACACAAGTTGTAATGCTTTTTAGTAAACCAGAAGAGTCAGTTGAAAACTCCATATGAGAATAAAATTCAGCAATGATGCTAGGATAAATGGATTTGTCATTGAAAGAAACCAAGCAGTCCCACCCAACATTTTTAAAGTTTTCAAACAATTTTGGAATGCCGTGAAATGTGATGACATTTTCGGGACAAAGATTGTGTCTCATAGATCTATATTTAGACTGAGCAAAGATAGTAATAAGATGAGGGACAACATTTGAAAATTGGAGTTCAAAATTGAGGGGTAGAACTTTTCGTTTGGAAGAGAATATATTAGACATGATGAGTGTTGATGCAGGAAAGATAGGGGAAAGTATTAAACTAAAAAGAGATTGTACATATGAATGCATATTTGAAAGAGACTAATATATAAAAAAAATGATATGCGGCAGGTAATATTCTCTCCAAGTAATCAAGTAGAAGCAGCAATTAATAAGTTGAGGGAGGAACAAGTAATAAGATGATACAGTAACAAGAGGCAGAAAATATTTAAGTTAAACATTAGGGTAAACACAGTTTAAAAACTGTTATTTTAAAAAGAAACAGTGATCAGAAAAAAAAATCTCCACATGTCATTTGAAGAACACAGAAAATAAAAACTTGCAGTCAAACGTAAGAATGATTACTAAAGCCTAAAAAAGATTATAAAACATGGCAAGAAATTAATATTTCAGACAACAATTTTTCAAAGAAGCAGGTAAAGTGCAAGATTGCAACATTTATAGCAAATCTTAGATGGAGATATCATATAACAGTTAATGCAATGAACAACTCGGTGAATATCAGTATTCACAGATTATATAAGACACAGAAATTAATCCAGTGGACATCAGTATCTACACCAATAAGAATATACATAGAGATTGTAACGAATGATTTGTTTGAGTTGTGATTCTGGGGACAGAATCCTTGTAAGGAGGGAAAGATGTAACAATCCAGAATTTTAATGATAATTTTTAAATATTTATTGAGTTATATAAATATTTAATGGATGTGGTTATTGTTGAATAAATATTTAATTTGATTTGACTTGATTGGTTAATTATTTGTTAAGTAAATAATTAAGGAGCTAAGAAAATTAATTGTTATGAGATAGTATTCTAATTTAATTTAATAATTAAGTTAGAGAGTTTATAATGATTAAATGAATTATTATATTTTAATTTGTAATTAAAATGATGTGTTAGTTGATGAAATAAAACTATAATTATAAAGAAAATTATAATTATGTTGTATTGATTTATGTGTTAAAGTAATTTAATAAATTGTTATTAGAATTAATTAAATTGAATATTAAAATTTAATTAGTTAAAGTGTGACCATAAACTATATTACAAAGGAGTTATTAAAATAAGTTAAGGGAGGTTAATTATGTTTTTGCCAAATAAGGCTTAATGAATGTTAAGTCTTTAATTTAAATCTGTTTTACCAAACAAGGTGTAAGATTTAATGGGTTAATTTTTAGTTAGTTAGCCAAACAAGCCTTATGGCTTTTGATTTTCAAATAAAAATATAACTGATATCAGATAAAGTTATAATTATATTATATACTTAATACCTATATTATTATTATACGTTATATTTTGTTAGTACGTAAGTTAGAGTTAGGAAGAGAGAACTCAGAAGAAGAAAAAGAAGAGAAGAAGAAAGGTTAGAGAATTTGAGAGAGAAGTTGGAGAAAAGAAGCTTGAGAATCAAAGAAAAGTTCTTATATTTTAGAAAACAAGGTATCATCTTACCCTTTTTTTAAGTTTCTTTAAAGTTTTAGTTTTTCTCTTCCAAAATTCTCTGTAAAATCTTTGAAGAGGTTGAATTGTTTGTTATATATAGTTTTATATGATAAATTAGTTGCTGTGAAACTGTTTTCACAAGTTTATATATGAGTATAGTCAATGAATTCATGTTATGTATGTAATTTGTGAAGAAGACCATATTATAGTGAGTTTATATGAATATATATGAATATGGCTTAGTTTAAAGTAAAATTAAGGTTTTATTTAGTTGTTTAATTTATAAATTGACTATTGAATTCGAAAGAGGATGAATAATCATAAGCATAGTATGTTGAATTAATTTTTTTGGTTGAAAAACAAAATCACAGTGATGATTTTCACTGAAACTTTTAAAAAGTGAAGTTTTAGCAAAAATAGTGAAAATTAATGGTTGTAATTTGGATGTTTATGTTGTTTAGATGGCTAGAAACGCTTTAGAAAACATTAGATTATGTTTCTGTAAACCTATTACACCTTAGATAGGTTGGTATGGTTGTTAGAAAGGAGTTTGGAGGCCTAATTTGGCTTTCCATAGTGTTACAGAGCATAAAATCACAAAACGCAGAAGGGACCCCCGCCCCGGCGAGCCCCCCAGTGCAAAAACCCTCGCCCTGGCAGGGGGGTAGTCTGCTAACCCAAATTTTGAAAAAAAAATCTGAAAGAACATGTTTTACTAAAATAAGCATAACGTTTTCTTACGAACTCTGATTGATTCGATTCAAGATGAATCGGAACGAGGACGGATAGGTCTATAACGTTTATTCTTTAACTTTTTCAATTTGAAATCGTTATAAAGGGTCAAAATGGCCATCGTTAGGACTGTTGTGTATTTGGAGGCAATCGGAGGGCCTCAGGATGCGCGAATGCAAGTGCAATCCTTTGTGTATTAGTATAACCTAATGATAACATGTTGGACATGCAATAGGATGTTGTATCAAGTTGTTAATGTGTATGTGATGCAATAACATGATCACTTAAGTAGTTGTAATAAAGCTAAAAAGTAATGTTCATGCAAAGATGTGATGTTGTTTAAACTTAAACTTAGTTAGTAGCTATACTAAAAGTAAGAAAGCAACTCATGAAGCTAATGTTAGTGTAGCTAATGTGTATTGTCAATACATATGGTATGTGTAGGACTTGTGGGGAACATGAGTAGTGATTGTTTAACCTACGCACGAGGCAAGTTTTTTAACTCTACATTTACGTTGAGCAAGTTTCGAAAAAAAAAAAATTCATTGACCAAGCTCTCTAATTCTACTTTTACAATTGAGCAAGTTCTTGTATCTAGTTACTTATGATTTCTAAATCCTATTTTGATATTGAACAAGTTATTATTGTCTTTAACTTGTTATATAGCATGCAAGTTTACATATTATGATATACTAATGTTGAACAAGTTTTATCGTTTAAATTACTATTTGTTATGCATGCTTAGTACTCAGTTCTAAATAACCTTGGCTTAATATTGTTCAAGCAAGGCACGTTATGATTATTCAATGTTTATGCTATTAGTTTATTCCTAAAGCAAGATCTTAATTTATAATGTCGATTTAGTTATGATTATTCCATAGCATGACATTATCAATATTGTATTCAACTAATCCTTAGTTGATGACCGTTGAATTCTAAATTACCCTTGAAGTGTATCCAAACCAAACTTACTTTGGTGCGGACTTGTACTCTAAATACTGAGATGAACAACCCTATTATCAGGGGATAATTTACGCTTAGCATTGAAATGTTTGTGCACAATACATTGTACGAAGGGCTGATCCCCCTAAGTACGAGGAGTCCTTATAGTCTTGTGACTGTTAAAGTTGAAGTTGAAAGATTACTTATAATTGTGGACATAGTTCGTGGTCTTATGACCCTCAGATATATATTCCATATTTTGATTCCAGTCTTTGGTTATCATTGATAGAGTACTATTCAGTTTTGATGAGCCTATTCATTGGTAGTTGTTATTATCATGTTGATTCATGGCTATATCTAGTGAGCAATTATTTTGCTCACTCTTGCATATATATACACTCATTGCAGCTAAAGTTGAGAAGGTCGACGAACCTACAACTAGCAAAAGAAAGGGAAAAATGTACAAGTGATGAAGACTTGTAATTTTATTTTATTGTTATAATGATAGACTTTTATTTAATGATGTGATGTAATAATTTATTTTCGCACTTGTATGATGTTTAAGGTTAGACAACCTGGGATGTTTTTGAATTTAATGATGTAACCCTATTTAAAGGGAGGATTTATGGTCTAAATATTATTTTATTTGGGTAGATAGTATGAATGTATGGATAGTGAACACCAAATCTTGAGGGAATGAAGTACCTAGATTTGGGGGTGTCACAGAGATAGAGAAGTTATACCTGAGGTGGTATCAATAATATACCGCTTTTAGTATGCTAAGCTCTTCTTCTTAGCGAAAGCAAAGAAATGAGCCCAACAAAGATGCAGAGAGCATATATATATATATATATATATATATATATATATATATATATATATATATATATATATGAATAATGTAGATTAAAAATATATATATATAAACATTTTATTATGATTGGAATAAGTAAAGGTTAGCAAAAATTTTAAGAACATGAAGATTGATAATTGGTTTTAATAAAAATATATAGTGGGTTAAATAATTTTAAAAAAAAAATCTGTTTAAAAATTATTTTTTTTTAAAAATAAAATGAGGTTATTGTTAAAAGATGAACAAAAATGGGTTTTTTTATAAAAAATTGGGGTTTAAGCTAGAAGAAATAAAAAAATCAACAGATCTTTCCATAGTTTATCAGTAATTATAGTGATTGTGATAAGGTAGACGAAATGGCTGGCATTGGTAAAATAAGATAGTAATTGAAATTTCAGAAAATAAAAATTTGTGGAAAGTTTTAAGGTCAGAAGAGTAAAAAAAATTTATTTGAACAATAACTCAGATATGATTTTGAGATGAAGACCCAAAAAAATGATTTATTTTATAAAATAGAATGTTTATTGACAGAA
Source organism: Panax ginseng (assembly GCA_020205605.1). Lineage (NCBI taxonomy): Eukaryota > Viridiplantae > Streptophyta > Magnoliopsida > Apiales > Araliaceae > Panax > Panax ginseng. The sequence continues at coordinate 89,043,489 of CM035130.1, read as the reverse complement.
ATCCTAGAAATGTGATGGACTAAAAAAAATGTTGTTAGGTTCAACTAATTAACCCTAACCCTTAAAAATTTCATATAGATGATTTTTCTGAGTTTTAAAAAATTGAACAAAAAGGAACACATGCAAGTGCTCGAGAATCTTAGAACGACCAAAACAAATTTTGACCGAAACCCTAAAAAAGTTTGAGAATCGTAGATTTTTTTTTTAAAATAAAACAGAGACGAGTTTATCAAGAACTTAAGATCCTTAATAGAAGAACACATTCAAAAATTTGAGCAAGTATTCTCAGATCTTAGATAGAAAGTCATTTTGACGGCAACAAAACAAACAAAAAAATGAAACTCGGAAAATTTTAGTACAAAAACATGATTAGGAAGAAAAGAAGGTCGATTATAGGAGACAGAATGACGTTGAAGAGAAAGATCGGAGACAATAGAGGATATGACAGAGAAGACGGAATGAGAGGCGAGAGAGAGAGAAAAAAAATCGGATGAGAGAACTGAGAAGAGAGAGAAAAAGAAGTGAAGAAACTGAATTAAAAATAAAAATTGTATATATATAGTTTGTTTTACCAGGCAAATCCAACGGTGGAGAAGGTTGCGCAGATCAAGATCAACGGCTATCAATGAATCTGATATGTGTTTCCTTTTAGAACATGATCCAAAGGCTCATATTAATGCTCAGTCTTGATCGGATGGTTCTAAAGCATGATCCGTGTGCTTCATGATGGTGGAGTCTAATTGGTTTGATGATAGAGACGCAGAGTGATCAATTTTTGGCCCTTAGATATGCATAAATTTTGATGGTGTAGATTTAATCCTTGAATATATATATATATATATATGTAATATATATATATATATGTAATATACCTTATAATAATAAAATAACCATTTACATGAAAATTATTTACATTCATAACTTAGTTTAATAATAAAAATTTTAAAATAATTGTATAAATATATATATCTAGTTTAATACATACAATTATGTGAAAGAGACATTAAAAATTGGTTAAGTAATTAGAAATTATATGTATATAAAAATATATATATTAACTTAAAAAAATACTATATTTATATATGTATATATAAAAATAATTAATTCAAAATTTGTTTAAAAAATAAAACAATTAATAAGAAATATCTAGCATTCCTAACCCAATTCTTAATTTGCAGAATATGTCTGAACTTAGTGGTTTAGTAAATATATCAGCTATATTTAATTCAGTGTCAATATGTTCTAGCTTAATACTTTTGTTATTAACATGATCACGTAAAACGTGATGCCTAATGTTTATATGTTTTGACCTAGCATGCAAGACTGTATTTTTGCTGAGATTTATGGTACTAGTATTATCACATAAAAATGAAACACAGTCAAATTTCAAGTTATAATCAGTAAGGGTCTGTTTCATCCAAAGTATTTGAGCACAGAATCGTGCGGCTTCAACGTATTCTGCTTCGGTGGTTGAAATAGATACAGCGTGTAAAAACCCAAAACCCTAATAAGATTCGGTTATGTAAAATCCAGTTATATCAATAAAATTTCTCCATTTTGAATGTGTTATGTGTTAATATATACTTTGTTTAACAAATTTTATCAAATAAAATTTTGTCCGAAAAAAGTCGTGCTTGACACCTCGTGCTTAAATTTTTTTTTCAAAAATGGACTTTTCGGTAAATTTGTTTTGGCAAGTTGCTTTGTCGTGCTTACACTAACAAAATGATTTGTCATGCTTGTTAGGATTAGTGAGAAATTTAGGTTAACAACCCTAGATTAGCAAAACCCTAACCCTAATTAGCAAAACCCTAACCCTAATTTGTAAACCTAACCCTAATTAGCTTATGTTAACTTCTAATCATGGTTAGTAAACTTCAATTAGGTACTAATAAACATCATTTAACAATCATAATCATTAAAAACAAAACCCTAATCAAGATTAGTGAGGATTAGGGCATAATCAAGCTAATAAACTAATCAAACTAGCTTACAAGTAGGTTAGGAGTCACCCAACCAAGTTCCAAGGCTGCACATGAGCTGATAACAAACCCTAAGCAGCACAAGTAACTTAGCATCAGATATTTGTGGAGGCAAGTTGCTCAAAAATGACCAAAAAGCCAAGTTGAAGAATTCTATAAATAGGAACCTTAGGGCTAAGCAAACTCACGAAATTTCTAAGCTTAGATACACTTATAAACTTACCAAATCAAGCCTGGGTGCTAGCAGCAATAACATCAGAAGCTAGACTCAAAAATCATTCAAGAAAAGGTGCAAACCCTAATTCAAAATTAGCTATTTGATCCTGTGTTAGTTTTGTTGTTTAGATGTTTAGAATTATGTATTAGTATGTTAGAAAGTATGTTAGATTGGTAGAACACATTTTCATAACATCTAGATGCCTTAATTAAGTGTTTTAAGAAATCTGGAAATTTTGAAAACTAAGTCTGACAGCCGAATGTCAGGGCCTGTAGATTCATATGTGTTTATGTTTTGGTCTGTTAATAGTTTGATATTTGTAGCCTGTTAGTAGGTCTTTAATCTGAAAAAGAAAACAGGTTCATTAGAACCATAGATTGCGAGTTATAAGTAGTCAAAGTGGGTTGACCGTTCACGGATTGCAGTTTTCTGGGTTACCTAGAAAACTCAAGAACAGTAGAACCGGCTACTTTGACCAATCTTTTTAATCGCTTTCTGTTTATTGTTTATGTAATGTTTTGTTATAGATCAATACCCTGTTATATGTACTACATATCTATGATCTCAAATTGCTAAATCAACTAATAGGATTACTGGAATTAATGGTCAAAAGTCATTGACCGAGCTTGACCAAGTTTTCTGGGTTGCCCAGAAAACTGAAGAACACGAAGAACAGCGTTTGGTTGTACTTTGACCAGCATAATTAGAGACCTTAGAGTTATGCTTTTTTCAAGTTAATGTTATATATATGTACCTGACATATATATTACATGTTACAACAAACACCACACACATCTAATACACAGAATCAAAGATATTCAAGCCACAAAATCGTTGACCGGTCATGACTACTGTTCTGGGTTACCCAGAAACTCAAGAACAGTTCTAACAGTGACTTTGAGCCTCTATAACTTCTTGTTATATGTAGGTTAAAGCCTAAATTTTGATTCATGTTGTACTACTATAAGAGTACTACAACATCAACTCTTGAACAAATCAAGAATCATTATCAGTAGCATTTTAACTAGTGGTCAAACTGGTCACTCAACCATGACCGAACTGTTGCCTAGAAACTCAAGAAAACCTACAACGACACTTTCTGTTACTGAAGGGCTTTAGCGACAGATAGAAATTGATTTTTCTAAAAACAAATTATAAAATTAGAAATAATTAATAAATAAATATAAAAATAGTTTTAAAAATTATATTAAATAAATATAATTAAATTTTGATATTTTTACATAAATTCAATAATTATTTTGTTTTATTTAGATATTATTAATAATTAACTTATTAATAAATAAATTAGAACAATTATTTATAAATATTAAATAATTATGGAAAAATATTATTAATGATATAAAAATTATAATAAATGATTATAATTATTTAAAAATAATAAACAATGTTTTTGTAAAAATTTTAAGTAAATATTAATTACCTAAAAATAGAAGTAAAAGATTTAAAAATTATTTAAAGGATAAATAAATGTTTTAAAAATACTTTAAAACTTCTAAAAAGTATTATAAAGGATAATTAAATTATCTAAAATATAATAAAATTTTATAAATAAAATTTAGTTCATTTATCAACTTATTCAATATTCGGTAAAGGTATTAAACACCGAAACCCTATTGAATCTAACCCGATATTATGTAAATGTTATATTTATGTATTATTATCAATACTAACGTGTTAGATTTATATATATGAACATCGTAGGTATTTATTAATGATTGAATAGCATAACTTGACCGATCTACGCTTAGGCAAGTTCTTCTTAAACCTTAAGCTACTTATGTAAATTTCTTAAACCTTGTTTATTCATTGAACAAGATTTTTATCTTGATATGCTGTTGATATAATATACTACACCTACAATTGAATTACCTATTATTGAAAGGTTATTGTTATAGTTTCAGCATAACTAAGAAATAAATTGTTTATTCATATTAATTGTTAAGCTTAAATTGTTGTGTCAAACCAAATTGTTTGGTAAGACATCCTATCTGAAGTTGGGTATCCCGTATGGGATCTTTCGGTCGATAATATATTGACACTAAGTTGGGTGTATTTGAGCACTGGTAGGATGAGATGCATACTCCTAGGATGTTGAATAGGTTGATCCCCTATCTCATATCTGAACAAAATTTCTAAGTCTGTGTGATTGACAGAAATAAAATCCTTAGTGAAATAGTAACAACTATCAGTCGAAATTTGAATTGTTGTATTTCTTCAAATCATATATTGTTATAAATACAAAACTTGCTGAGCATGTCATAGCTCACCCTTGCGAATTATTCCCTTTGTAGTTTTTGATGGTAACCCTGGAACATCTGGAGTAGATAAAAGGAAGTATCCCTGCTTAGATTAGATTATATTCTTGTCTATTTGAATACCTTATAATAAGAAACTCGTTATTAGAATCATGTAATCGAATCTTAATATTATGATATATATATATATATATATATATATATATATATATATATATATAACATCTTTTATTTTCACAACCGTGTTTTCTTACATATATATATGTAAAATTAGAATTCTTTGAACCTAGTTGAGATCCTTGGGAACTATTTATCTGAGTGAGGGTATTAATAGCATGGACTGTTCGTGTTGTTATTGATACTCTGGATTTCGGATAGATAGTTACTATCGATACGATAGTATAAATTCGCTTGGCTTAAACTATACATCTGGGTGAGGGTATTAGTAATATGGACTGTTCATGTTATTACTGGTACTCTGAATTTCGGATAGATAGACTCTAGTCACAGATATAGTTCGTATATCCAAGTGAGGGTATCCAAACACAGTAATAGTTCTCTAGAGAATTACCATCTGTTATGGGATACTATGAATCTTGGATCTATGGAAATTATATCTGATAGTCCCTCTATTTAATGTAATATTTTTATCAAATACCATGGGTGTATAGATTTAAATGCATTATGTTGATTCACTGTAAACACCATATCGGATACCATGGGAGTATAGATATGGGGGTGTTACACAGAGTTCTATTTCTTAGAAAACCAAGAAACCAAACATCCTCCTAGGAATTGGCAGGTGTCACTGGTACTTTTTCGATCGACATGATGACCTGCATAGTCAGAGTCTAAAAAACATACTAGATTAAAAGGTTGATCCTTAGGATACCATAGACCCAATTCAGTGGTTCCTTTAAGATATCGAAAAATCCTTTTTCACTGCGGTCAGGTGAGATTCTTTAGGATCAGCTTGAAACCTGGCACATTTACAAACACTAAACATGATGTCAGGTCTACTAGCAGTTATATATAATAAACTTCCGATCATTCCTCTATATTTCTTTGAGTCAACAGATTTTCCATTTTCGGCAATAATTAATTTATCCGTCGTTGACATAGGAGTGTTAAGAGGTTTTGCTGATTCTAGGCCAAATTTCTTGATCATTTCTTTACAGTATTTAGACTGAGATATATGAATACCTTTTTCTCCTTGTTTGATTTGCAGTCCAAGGAAGAAGTTTAATTCTCCCATCATACTCATTTCAAATTATAACATACGAATAGATTCAATTATAGCAACAGGAGCATATGTTTCATCATAGTCAATTACTTCCATTTGATTATATCCTTGTGCAACTAATCTTGCTTTATTACGAATAATAGTTCCATTTTCATTAAGTTTATTACGAAATACCCATCAAGTTCCAATGATTGAAACATCCTCAAGTTGTGGGACTAATTCCCATACTTTGTTTCTAGTGAATTGTTCAAGTTCATCTTGCATAGCCATTATCCAGTCTTCATCTAGTAAGGCATCTTTTATCAATTTAGGTTCAATTTGAGACAAGAAAGACAAATGACCAGCTAGATTATGTGCTTGTGATATAGTGATAACTCATTGTTCAATATTACCAATAACATTTTCTATAGGATATTTTTAATAACATGAGACTCTTTAGGCAAATCATTCAACTGAGGGTTTGGATTTTCAAGGGGATTCTCAACAATAGGTGGAGATGCATTATCTAGTTTTGGTTCTTCCATATTTCTGAGAATATCTTCAGTGACAACATCATTATCAATCAGTTTTTTGTATTTTAGAGGAGGCTGAGTTTCATCAAAAGTCACATTCATTGATTCTTCTACAACTAGAATTCTTTTGTTGAAAACTCTGTATGCTTTACTATTAAGAGAGTATCCAAGAAAAATTCCTTCATCAGATTTAGGATCAAATTTCAATAAGTGTTCTTTGGTGTTTAGAATAAAACATTTGCTCCCAAAAACACAAAAATAGTTTATTTTTGGAGTTCTTTTATAGTAGAGCTCATAGGGAGTTTTGAGAAAAAAGGGTCTTACTAAAACTCTGTTTAATATATAACATGATGTTGCCACTGCTTTAGCCTAAAAATACTTTGGAAGACGGTATTCATTTACCATTGTATTAGCCATTTCTTGCAAAGAACAATTTTTCCTTTTAACTACACCATTTGACTGAGGTGTATAAGGAGCAGAGAAGTTATGACTTATACCATTCTCATCACAGAACATAATGAAATCAGAATTGTCAAATTCTTTTCCGTGATCAGATCGAATATAAACAATAGAGCTTCCCTGTTGATTTTGAATCTTTTTACACATAGTAGAAAAATAATTAATAGCCTCATTTTTAAATTTTAGAAAATCAACCCATGTAAATCATGAATAATCATCAACCAAAACTAGAATGTATACAGCACCACCCATGTTGTGTTTAGGGATTGGTCCAACAAGGTCCATGTGTAATAATTCTAAGGGTCGAGAGGTTGACACAGTAAACTTAGGTTTATGCGATGCATGAATTTGTTTTCCTAATTCACAAGCTTCACAGATATGGTCTTTGAAAAATTTTAATTTAGGAAGACCACGGACATGATCTTTAGAGGAAATTTTATTTTTGAGTTTCATATTGATATGTCCTAGTCTGCAATGCCATAGCCAAGGATCCTCATTTGCATATACAAGACAGATGTTATCTAAATGAGAGTAAGCATCTAAGTCACAGGTATACACGTTTTGATATCTAGGACAAACTAAGATCAATTTACCAGTTTGATTAAAAATAGAGCAGTTATGTGTACTAAAGGATATTTTAAAACCATTATCACATAGTTGACTGGTAGATAGAAGATTATACCTCAGTCTAGTGACCAACTGAACATTGGAAATGGTTATGTGTTTATTACCAACACATCCAACTCCAATTATTTTACCTTTATTGTTATCACCGAAAGTTACCTCACCAAAGTCTGTAGCTTGCAGATTTCTTAATTTGGACTTGTTTCTAAACATATGTCTTGAGCATCCACTATCAAGATACCATTTGCTTTTATTTATATCAGCTGCAAGACATACCTGCAATATATATACTAATTTTACAGATTGGTACCCTTTAAATTGATGGGTCCTTAGGGTGAGTTTTCCATTTTGTATAAGGAGCATTTGAAGTTTCCTTTACAAAACTCGGCATAGGATAATCAATCTTAGTAGAAAGAAGCATTTTATGAGTAACTGGATTGTGAGAAGTATGATAATGCTGTTTGTGAAATTCTCTTCTTGTGATGGTTGGTGCAGTATATGTTCCTTTGGGAACCCAAATCATTTTTCCTTTATAGTTTCCATTTCTAGCATTGCACATATAAAAAGAGTGACCATTTCTGTTACAATAGGAACATTTTGTGAAGAGAGATATGTGACTTTCATTTTTTTTAATTTTAACATGATATAATCCTTTATCTTTTGATTTACTTGTTTCACCGGTATATCCTAAACCTTCTTTATTAAAGCTACATTTTTGTTGATTTAACATGACATCAAGATTTTCCTTTCCTTTTGTAAATTTATAAATTATATTATTTAAATCTTCACGTTCTTTGGTTAAGTGTTCAATTATGCAATTATGGTTTTCTATTTCTAACTTTAAACTAGAATTTTCATTTTTAATTTCTTCAATTATAGCTTGATCTTGTACTTGATTATCTTCATTGATTACAGCAAGTGTTGAATTATCAATTTCAAGATTTTTAATTGAGATAATAAGTGAGGAATTTTCTATTTCAAGATTTTTATTAATTTTTCTAAGTTGTTCTAATTCTTCTTTATTTTCTAAGTTTATTTCATTTAAACTTTCGTTAGTGATGATTAAATTAGCATTTTCAATTTCAAGGCTTGTATTTATTTTTCTTAATCTATCTAATTCATCTTTTAACAGTTCATTACTTTCATATAAATGACTATAAGCTTCTTGTAATTCATAGTGTTCTTTATTTATATTTTCTAGTGTGTATGAAGAAAATGAAGTGCTAGGCAGTTGGTGTTCAGAATTTACCTCAGATCTTGGTGATGAGTCATTATCTGCCATTAGGTAGAGATTTGAAATTTCTTCGATTTGCTCAGCAGTTTCTTCCTCGTCACTTAAATCCCATCCTTCTTTAGCTACAAAAACTTTGTTGTTGACTAGTTTTGGGCAGTCTTTCTTGAAGTGTCTAGGCTGCTTACATTCGAAACATGTGTTTGAATTTTCATTTGGATTGGTACTTCTGAAGTTGTTGTTATTTGTTTTGAAATTTCCTCCTTGCGTCTTTGGTTTGAAAAATTGTTTGCCTTTGAAGTTCTTGAAGTTGTTGTTTGTTTTCATGAATCCTTTTCCATATTTTCTTGCTTTGCTTTGAATTACTCTTCTGAGTTGTCTGGACAGTAAAGCAACTTCATTGTTGTCTAGACTGAGAAGTTCTTCATTTAATTCTTCATCATCACTTTCTTGATCCACCAGGAGAGCTTCGAAGGCGATTCCTTTCTTTTTGAGATCTGTGTCTGATCCATCTTTTTCAACAAACATATCAACTTTGTGGGCACGAAGATTTCCAATGAGATTATCCATAGGATATGTGGTTAGATCTTGCATCTCTTTTATTGTTGTAACCTTCATTTTCCAAATGGATGGAAGGGCTTTCAGAATTCTTCTGTTTTTCTCATTTGTAGTGTATGCTTTTCCCAATTGCTCTAGCTCATCAATGATTCTGGAAAATCGAGTTTCCATATCAATGATCTTTTCTCCTTCTTCAAGCTTAAAACTTTCATATTCTTGAATTAGAGCATCTTTTCTAGTTTCTTTGATGTGATTGGTACCTTCATAGGTTACAATCAATTTTTCCCAAATTTCTTTTGCATTTTTACAGCTACTGACTCTTTTGTATTCTTTTTCAATCAAAGCACTAGTTAGCACTTGTTCCGCTCGGGATGCAATATTCATGATCTCTTCTTCTTCAGTGGTGAATTCATATATGTCTTTCTCGACAGTCTTTTCTCCTTCAATTTTGGTTGGAATTTATACACCTCGTTCAATGGCACACCAAATTTTGATTCCTTGGGATTTAGCATAGATTTTGAATCTGTTTTTCCAGGTGGAAAAATTGGTACCATCAAATAGTGGAGGTCTGGACATAGATAGTCCTTCCCCTCAACCAGAAGCATTGTTGGCCATGGATCTACTCTTAGGTATGCCTGTATATACTAAACAAACAAGTTAAAGAGCACTGCTTTGATACCAATTGAAAGGTCAATAATAATCTAGAAGAGGGGGTTGAATAGATTATTACCAGTTAAAAATTGTATTTAGGCCTTTTTGAATTTTTAGTTATTAATTACAGTTTTAGCAATTAACATGCAAGATAATAAAAATTCAATCACAATGCACAGAGATTTATCTAGTTCACAACATACACCCCTTGGTATGTTGCTACGTCCAGTCTCAAGTCCCTACTTCGAACTTGAGATCCTATTACTATCAGTAATAACAACTCCTTCAACAGGCGAAGAAGCCTTTACAAAGTTTTATAGACAAACTTTCAACTATTCAACTATTCTATCTTGGACAGCAAGCTCCCCGCTCCTTCCTCAAGTCTAGTTGTACCACCTCTTTGAGATTAGTTTTATTCTATGCTCTAGTCTTGAAACAATAGCCTCTTCCTCACCTCACAAGTACCTTAGAGACCCAACTTCCTGCTGACCTCTCTAAGACTCTGGTCTTGGTCGAAGAATTACTTGTCTTTCTCACAGGTACATAAAATAAACAAACTCTAATCCTTTCTCTATTTACAAATAAGTTTACAATAAATTGCTTCTTGAATAAGCTGAAACAAGTTAAGTACATAGTAATGCTTCTTTAAAGCAGATAGACAGTTAAGAATAAATATATCAGTATAAAGGTTCAAGGACTTTTGTTTAGATCCACTTATTCTTCTGATTAAGCAAGTATATGATATTGAAGTATTTTATAAAGAATTAACAATTCTATAAAATAAAGAGTGTTTTTTATGGATAATATAGAATTGTTTCTTGGTTAGTTTTTACCAAGTATCAATGTTTATCAAATATAATCTTAGTTAAGCACAAACTGATATAACAAATATTACTTGTTTAACTCAAATAATATATAAGAATATTTTATCTATTATGTGAACTTTTATAAATAATGTCACTTACTACTATAAGGAATCGTACGGTCGGATTCCTCTCCATAGAGGTATATCTCCGTAGCCTTGCAGCGTCTAAGTATGACAAAATTTATAATTTTCACAATTGATATTTATATAAATATTTTCAATAGATCACTACGATTCTCAAATTCGGTTCGAATGACTACTCTTTTTGGAACAGTATCTCAGTGTTGTTTTAAGCTATCAAGTATCGTATCTATTTTACGATATTTATATAAATAATATCAATAAAAGGTTACTAAAGACTATAAGGAATAAATGACTATTGGATTCCTCTCCGTAGAGGTTTATCTCAAGTATTTTCATGGCGCCAAGTATCATTTTATTTGATAAATAGATGATATATGAATATATAGAATTGTGTAGAACAATATGTATTTGTATATCTATAGATAAAATACAAGTAAGAAATAATTCAACAGAAATCAAACTTATCTCAATACTTGGACCAATTTTTCTCTTCAAAAATTCAGAGCTTTTGTAAGAAGAGATATAAAGCTTAGAGAGAATGTAGGCAAGGAGAGTATGATTTTCTTTTCACTAAATTGGTAAAGACCAAATGAATGAAATACTCCCTATTTATAGAATTTTAGAAGTTGGGGTAAAATTGTAATTTTGAAAACTAATTTTTGAATGCACGGTTATGATCAGACATTTTTGAATTGAATGGTCCAGATTAGTTAAGCTTTTACGCGGTAGGAGACTCAATTTCGCCCGGTCGCCAAATCATCAACTTATCATTTATTGCAAAGTTTTGACCACATGTTTCTAATATAGCCAGCAAGCCTTTACGCGTTTTTAGTCCCACAAAGATCGTCACATTGCACACACACGGTTTCAAAAGGTGGCAACACATGCATGCATTTGGTTTATATATATATATGGTTACTTAACACAAATGGTGGCACATGCATGCATTAAACTTTTATCTTATATATATATATATATATATATATATATATATATATATATATATATATATATATATATAGTATACTATAGTAATATATAGTTATATATAAATTTAGGTTACATATATATATAATAAGTATTTTATATGTTTTAGTATATATGAAGTATACATGCATAAAAACATTTTGCCCAACTTTAATTTTAGAAAAAGAAATAGGGTATCCTTGCCTTGAATAATATATGAATTAATTTATTTAACACTTGACATATAATTTATCAAAGTCAATAAAAATTAATTCAAGTAAAAATGTAAAAATAATAAACTAAATAAATAATTATATATTTATTTAAAACATAATTGTTATCATCAAAATCTAAAATAAAAATATACCTATCAACATTGAAACTACAATTTACATGGAATTGAAAGTGAAAGGCATGAAGAGACTTCCCTTCGAGTTTGGTTTATCAGAGGCTGACCTATCTTAGGCTACTCTCGCGACTTTTCGACATGAAGGTCCTCAGATCATTGCAATTTAATAGATGGGAAGCTAATTCGATCTTTCAATTGGAGAGGATCTGAGTGGTGTCTTTCCTAAGCCTCGCGGGATTATTCTACGTTGAGTCCAGTAATCAAACACCAACGAGTTTGCCTCCTGGTGGAGGAATCACACAACATACATCCACATACATCGTATTTCACAATATGTAATGATGACATTATGCGAGGCAGTAATATAAAGTAGTAAAAAAATTATTTACATCCATTCAATGTAATAATAAAATCCACACACAAGTAGGTAAAAAGGGGATTTGAAAAGTTTAAAAAGTGGCTTAAGCCCTCTATTTCCCCCCAGCAGAGTTGCCACTTGTCAACATCAGGAAAATTTTCCTTTTTTGGAATTCCATTTTTAGTCTTTCTACCTTTTATGTTTTCTATATGTGTTTTAAATTTTATTTGAAATGGCGAGCTTGAAAAAAGAGACCGACACAAAATGACGATGATTTGAAAATTCAGAGTCGCCAGTTGGTAGTAATGAAATGGTTGTACCAACTCAACCGAATTTGAAAAGTTTTGAAAAAAGGACCAATTATTGGACTCTATTTAACAGGCCTTGGAAACCAAGATTCATAGAGTTCGGGGGCTTGATTAAGCAGGGGGGAGGTGTTAGGCACCCCCCCCCCTCCCCCCCCCCCCCGACTTCCGTGAAAATATGGTTACTGCATCTTTTCAATTCCCTAATTATTTGAAGTGTGTGAGCAGTTAATTGGGCCTAAATGAATTATTTAGAAGTAGTGTTATGCCTCGTTTTCACCTATATACAAAGGGTTTGACTTGTATAAAAGTTCAATTTTAAGTAAAATATACAGAAATAATGTTTTGAAAATAGGTTTTCAAACCCTTATGCTCACATAGTAATTGAGGCCTTTGATACTTCCATTTTATTTCGTATTCGGCTTGTTTTGATTTTATTCTCGTGATGAAAAGTATCTTCGAAAAAATAATATACATATAAGTGTCGGACTCCTTATGGGCATGAAATCCATCAAAGTGACTCGAGCACCACAAATCTGATTTACAAGCTAATTGTACAACGGAAAAGGGTCCATCATGGGAACTAGATCTAGATCCGTTAGCTAGATCATAAATCTCATGGTTCTTAGGCTCACATAATGTCATATGAATAGCCTACATAGCAAATATAATAAAATAAAATAGATATTTAATCTAAACGTCGCAAAACAAAGGATTCATCAGAGTTGTCTACTGTTGACTTTTGTTAGTCCTAAGGGTTGTCTCTGAGGTTGGTTTGATGTTTCTTGGGGTTTTGACTTGGTTTCCCAGGGTTGTCGCCGGGGTTTGGCTGAATTTCCCGGGGTTGTCACTGGGGTTTTAATTGATCTCTCGGGGTTGTCTCTAAGGTTTGATTTAATCTCGTGGGGTTATCTCCAGGGTTTGAATTGATCTTGACTTCCAGGGTTGTCTTTGGAAGACAAAAGATGATTCTGCCCTCCTGCATGGTTAGTAACAGGAATGCAAAATTTCGAGTGTCTACAAATACAGATTGTGCAACTATAAATTTGGTCATTACTTAGATACCGATACAATTTGAATTTATTCACTCTGAAGCGAATGATAGTGTGAATTATTCAAACGGTCTTTAAAATCCTAAGTGGCCTTATTTATAATTATTCACAAAATAGATAAAATATATTATTATATATTCTTTGAGTTAAACAAATATATTTGTTATATCAAGTATTTCTTAATTGATTTATTTAGTATACTTGATATCTGTCATCACAAGTATTTGATCATAAATTCATTTATCCATAAAATACTTATTGCATAATATAAAAGTTATTTAAACTTCTATATCACAAACTTAAGTGAATTTATCTGCTTACTCAGAAGCATTTTCACTCTAAATATAAAAGTTATTTAAACTTTTATATCTGAACTTTAAGTTATATCTTTTTAACCCATAGAAAAACATTCTTTATTATAAAGAATTAATAATTCTATATAAATTTGCATTAAATTATCTATCTGCTTATATAGAAGCATTTCTGAGCTAAGCTAAAATTGATCTATCTTCTTAATCAAGAAGCATATTTACACAAGTATAAAAGTTATATAAAATTTTATAACCGAGCATAAATTTACATTCGCTTACACAGAGCACATTTCACATATATAAAGGTCAATGAACTTTTATATGATTACTTGATCTCTAATTGCTATGTGTTTATTTGAGAAGCATCAAATATAAAAGTTACTTAAACTTTTATACATACATGTACTGAATTCTATCTACTTATTTTAGAAGCATATCTCTGTTAAATCTTTTGTAAAAGGAAAAAGGGTAGAGTTAATTTATTTTATGTACCTGTGAGAAAGACAATTAATTCTTTGACTGTAACGACCCCAAAATTTGGACAAATCCACTCCCGACTTTGGTTGCTAACAACACATTTACATTTTAACTTTACATCAATGATATAATCAATAAAATGAGGATAAATTTAAAAAAATTCTATCTTCTTTCTTTATTTTCCTGAATCACAACCTTTACGATTACATATCTTATCAGAGTTATTGTGAGTATGTACAACTTAATCCTCAAAACGAATTCCTTCTTATCATCATTATAAAACTTTTCATTACAAAGCAATTACCACAATACATTCTCATTACAAAATAATATTTCTTAATCATTGAACATTTCAAACTGTACATATTTGTCAAATTAAATATTTTAAAACTATCAACTACTATTTTAAGAAAGTGCATTTCTTCGCATGTCTTCTAGTCTTTATAGTCCAGATAACAAGTAATATCACGCTGTGACTTTAACATGCAAAAAGGTTTTTTTTTTTTTTTTTAAGATTGAGCTCGATAACTCAGCAAATCTAACAGTTTTCATGTTTCACATAGCACATAATATCATGCTCAGTTTATATAATCATAATCATTCTAATATATCATGCATGTTGCATCTCACATATTAAATATACAGACTGAGTTCCTTAACTCAATAAACCTAGTCATAGGATGACTTTCGCAATTCATATACACATCATATGTAATTCAACATACTCATTGCATTACATATTTCAATCAACCAGTTATCATATTCATATAGCAAATAAGAACTAAAAAACTTGCCTTGCGAGTTGATTACAACTACCGTTACCTGGGCTTCATGAATCCTACATAATCATATCATCACACATAAATACACATCAGTCATACAATCCTTTCCAATTTAGTTTATATTTAACTTAAGGTCAAACCTTTGACTAACTTAAAAAATTTAACCCTCTTCTTGTTCATAGCTTATTAGTTCAACGTATAATATGTCTGTATGTCTTATTCCAAGCTTGAATCTAGATTTCATAATTAATCACTTAGATTTTCTCAAAATCTTATTAGCTTATAAACCAATCTCATATTAAATCTTTGTTTTAATTTCAAACGTTCTTATCTACTCCTTGCTTGACATAGTTAAATCATTCTTTAATAGGCAATTTTTTAAATGACTCATGCTCTGCTACTTAAGAGTATCTATTACACATGTCCCATACTTTAGCTCTTTTAAATAAACTAATCTTAACAACCCTACAGCACGGCGCGACCGCGCTACAATTAAGCTTGGGAGTGGTGCGACCGCACTATTCTTTGCTAAACTCAGAATTTAGTTTTTCTAAACTCTGGACAATCCTATCATACTAAGGTTCTTTAGAAAGCCAACACATCACACAATCACAGAACTTTGGTATTATTAAACTAGTTTTTTACTATTTAAATCAATTTGGTTTTTATATGAACTTTCTTAGTAAACCGTGTTAAATTAAATCAATTCTCTCATGGCCAGCCTAGACATCATAAAAGACACATTAAAGTTTAAAGGAGTCTGATACATGTGCTCAAAGACCATGCACTTAAAGAAAACATCTTGGAATGACTATAGACCAGTGCGACCACGCTGATCTTTGGCCTTGGAAGTGGCGCAGCCGCGCCACTTCGGATCCTGCACTGCTTTGATTTGTCCACTGCAGAATCTAGCTTTCATTGCTCTGTTACTTTCGCAGCTATCAAACCTTGCAATTCTACATACCCAGATGATCGAATTATAATATCACTTTTATATATAAGCTACTCTGCTTATATCCTTAACTAGTTTATCAAATTCTATCAAAATCATTCTTTTGAAACATTTTGCCAAATATGTGGTGGATATGGATTAAAAACTTGGATTTCTTATAATCTAAATCTCAATTCATTTTATTTTCTTTACTCACGATTCTTTCTAATTAATCTATTATAACAAAGTATAAATGATACCTTTTGCTTGAAAATCTTCTTGCATAACTCTTCTTTTTATGAGATGATTAAAATAATCCAATTCCTCCTTGATTCCAAAGTTTTCTTCCAATTTTCACAGTAAACCCACTTGACTCTCTCTCTCTCTCTCAATATTTTCCTTACATAGAAAGAACGGATGAAGAATGATAAAGAAATACACTGATGAATAATAAGAGCACATAATTCTACATTCAGTTTACTGAGCATTACTGGGAAAAGAAAATATTAATGTTACTGGTTGCCCAAGGGCTTGTTTCCCTGCAGATATTTTTTCTTTCTTCCCCCTCCCCCTCCCCCTCCCTTTCCCCCTCCCTTCTTATTGGTCTAAATATTTCCTTCCTTGGTTTTTAATTAATTGGCACACCAAATAATTGCCTGTTAATTCTTTATTAATCCACACTAAGTAATTATACACGTATAATATGTATAATTATTACACTATAAATTATGAAATTACATTCATAATTAAAATAAACACCTCTATTAAAATAACCATTTTAATTAAAATAACCCTTCCAAGTACAAAGGGAAGATGCAAGGTGCAAGTATTGCTATGATATTTAATCTGGTAATATTCCCACATGTCTTCTCTTGTCTTACCTTTGTTTTATAAATAGAGGAAACCATTGCAGATTCGATAAATCTCATATGGTCTAATATGCTTTCTCTTGTCTTACCTAAGAAGAGACTTTAAATTAATTTTATAAGGCTACGCATGAAAATCTAAAGAAGTCTGGCCTTTTTCCAATTAATCGGTACAACTGGTTTGATCTGGTACATACTGGACATATAAAATAATTAATCGGTACCGAAAATTGGTCTTGAATTGGGACCAGTCCGATTACTGGAAGTAATAGGATCTCAAGTTTGTTGTCTTGCATATTAATTTTTAACATTGCAAATTAATTATCTAAAAATTTAAAAAATAATTTATTCAACCCCCTTCTAGATTATTATTGAATTTTCAAAATACATTGATGCTTAAGATGTGATAAAATATAGGTGTATTACATAATTTACATAGATATTAAAAAGAGTTTTAATACTAATTATGGAATTGACAAAAAATGGATGCATAAATTCAAATATACATCATTTCCCATCTAGTATTATGGCACAAAAATCTCTACACCATCTTCAGAGGTTAGTTGTACATATGCAGGGCATAAACACATTATATTACTCTAATATGCAAGACTCAAATCACTTTACTACAGTTTCAGATTTTAAATTAGCTAAAAAATCATCATTCAAAACAAATCCCAATCAACTGTTTTATAAACCTGTAACAAGCATAACAAATATGAATTCTAGTAATCAAATATAGCATTTCTTGGAACTGCAACAAACAATGGAAAATTTCATTTCAATGATTCACCAATTAAACATAACCACTTCAAGAAAGAACGAAAGATTTAGGCTCTATCAATAGAATCTTAGTACAAATCTACTAAAAGAAAGCACTCCCTCCAATTTTCTAATATTACAAATAAAGAAAATAAGAAACTGCAACTTAACCAGATCAACATTAAATCTCAAATCATAATAATTACACAAAAGACTTCTAGCAGATCATCGAAGATAAAGGTGCCAAATTTCCATTGCAACAGAAAAATACCAATGATGAAGAACAGAATTGCAAGTAATGTTTTGTGTTTATCGTATGTATTTGAAGCTCAACCCAGTCCGTACGCTACGTTTTGCTGAATCAAGTTTGAAAAGGGGTGACCAGTTAAAAGTGACTCAAATAAGTTGATAGTTCATTTTTTGTGTCAAATGTGAGAACATTTGTTACCACGGAATCTAATTTTATAGCACAGAAACATAATGTTCATAGTATACTTGCACATATACGTGTTATGAGCTACTAGCTCATCATTAGATCAACCCAAGTCCGTACAGAAAAGTTAGATTTACAAACCATAGATACAATACGTAATCTGATTTAAAATCAAGGAACCTCACTACATTACACAAACATCTTCTCTCTCCCAAACAATTTTGAAAGTTCCAGCAATGGATGCCAAATAGTAGGCAGCCTCTTCATAGAATATGCCAGCAACAAATGATAAAACAGGCAACAAGATGGCAACAAATGATAAAACAGGCAACAAGATTACACTAGACTGGACAAATCAGTATTAGAACAGCAGACCTTCTATTACCAGAACAGCACTTACGAAGATGCATGGAATTTTAGATGTCTAGTTCTGTACTCGTCCTTAATCACTACTAAGGATTCAAATTAATACTGAACCAAACCAACTTCTCACATATCTCAAATCCAGATTTCAATATAATATGTGCACCATTCTTTATGTAGAAAATAAGCTGCAATGTATTTCTCGCTGCCTAACCAGTGAATATATATGGACTGAACTACAAATGATTTTCTAAGCAACCTACCAATCGGTAAGAAAATGATCCTATATTAAATCTGATGCTGCATAGATTTAGCCAAACCGATTAGTACCAAAATAAGTACCGAGAAACAAAGAACTCCAGAATTTTCACAGAAAGAAAATCATGGGGAAGCTAGGCAAAAATTGCAGAATATAGCCGAGAAGTGCAAATATAAAGCTATACAATCGGACAAATAATAGCATCTAGATCCTACTTAGAACTTCCCAGCAACAAGACAACCTATACAGAAAACCAAAAGATAATTTATAAGAGTATTATGCTCAGAAAATACAAATAAGGCAAAAGCCAAACTGGGATCCACTCAGCAAAACTTTACAAGAGTTCCAAGAATGCATGCCCAAAACACAAAAAACTAAACCCCAATAATTGACGAAGAAAGAAAATTTCTACATGAATACCAAAATGAGAGAATAACCGAGCATTGATCATGAAGAATCAAAATCATAAAAGAAGAAAATCCAGCATCAATAAAAAAGAAAAATCCAGAACTGAATTAACCCAATACTCTCTGTTTTAGTAGGCTAGGATCGCCTAATCTCTTTTGAGAGATCAGCCCAACATTGCACACAATTTGAAATGTACCCTCCATTTTAGTGTGGTGGGAACATCAAAATTTCCACTGTCATGCTCCTACGACTTCCATTCCATATCAAGATTAACAGTCGATAGTCATACCAAGAGCTAACCAGTATTTTTCATTACACGTATAGTAGTGCAAAAAAGAAATTGGGAGTTCATTTCTGCGCGTCATATGTTAAACTTTGTTACCACAAAATCTCATGGTCATGGATGAGCCTTTTTTAATTCTTCAAAGAACAGTTTCCATATATGATATCATTTGAGTTGGCAAGAAAATTATCCAATAATAACAAAATTCATTCAACTCCATATTGTCTAAAACAAATATTTAAGGCATATTGCAATCAAACAAGTATGAATCTCTTCAAAAGTTCAGCAAAAACTTGACAATTTCATTTGATTGATTCAGTTACTTACATCACCACTTCAAGAAAGATTTAGGTTCTGCCATATTAATCCAATTACAACTCTCTTTCAGGAAAGCATTCCCTCCAATTTTCTAACATATTCATACCAAGATATTAACAGAAAACTCAACTTAAATCTCACCAATACCAAATCTGAATCATACAACTGATAACGCTATAGACTCCTAACAGATCAGTGGAAAACTGCATATACAGAGAACAGACCATTAGAGTACCATCTACATCAACAAGAAAGCTGCAACCACAAAGAACAGAGCATTAATCCTCGTCACCGAATCTCCGTAAATCCTTTTGGAACCCTGCGAGAAATCAATTTTGTACTTTATGGTCATATTGGGGTACATAATCCCCCAATTCTGCTGCAGCCCATTATCAGTGGTTTGCATACTTTCATTATCAAACAACTGATACACATAAGTCTCAGCCACTCCTTCCTTCCTCAGCGGTGTACCGAGCCCAGATCTCAAATGGGAGAACAAACCCTGAAGATACAATTCAGAGTAATGGTGGCTCGCTTCTGGCTCACTCCCACTGCTGTAGGTCGGCCACCCGGTCTCCGTCACGACCACCGGGATATTCTCATGACCTGAAACTGCCATGGCGGCGATAACCGCATCAACCATCATATCAAACAGATTGCGGTAACGGACTCCGGTGACGGAATCATCTCGGAAATTATACGGGTGGTCCTGAAAAAGGGGGAACCCAGTTGGGATTTGAGGGTTTACTCTGTAGACCTTGTAAGGGTGGAGATTAATGAAGAAAGAGGAGTTGTTTTCGGCTAAGAATCGGAGCAAGGGTCTGATTATTAGGTTGTTGATGGGTTCTTGAAACTCGGCAGAGGAAGGAGGAAAGGGGTTGTCGATGATGTCGATGAAGGAAAATGTGGTGGAGACGGAGATTTTGCGAATTCCCAGTGATTGGAGAGATGCCAGAAGATTTCGCATGGCTGGGAGGAGATTATCGGTGAGGTCGGCCGGAGAATTGTTGACGGCGTCGGAGCCGACTGAAATGGCGGAGATGTGGGCTCGAGGGTAAAAGGGAACGACGTGTGTGTAGAGCCAGACGAGCGCGGCGGAGCGATTGGTGGCGAAGGAGGAAACCAGGTTGTTTGGGACCTCGAGCAGCAGAGAGATGTTGTAGTACGTGAATGCCCGGACAATTAGGGGGTCCGGTCGAGGGAGGCGCACAGCGGTGACGCGGTGAGACTGGAGTGTGGCGGCGATGTGCTCTGGTGGCGGAGTGTTAGTCGCGGTGGGGATGTAAGTGATTCCGATGATGGGGGTGGTACTTCCGGCGGCAGTGGTGGTGGCCGCCGTGGCGGAGGCAGTGGCGATGGTGAGGACAGAGAAAAAGAGGAGAGAGAGAGGATTGGAGATCATTATGTGTTTCTTGAGAGAGAGAAACATTGCTTGATTTTCTGTGAAAATGGGTTTTCTGTGAGGGTTTTACAGAGGGTTTTCTGGTTTTCTCTGTGTGTGTTTTAGTGTGTGAGAGAGAATAGGGAGAAGCGTGTTGCGAACAATGCAGTCGGCGTATTTTAGCAGAAGTGAGGCGTTCTTTTGAGTTTGTTAGTTAGAATTTTGGCGGCAAATTGAATAGTAGGGTGGCGATCCACTGTGGTTGACATGTGAGATTATGGGATCCGATTAGTCAATCGAAATGAAGAATCTTGTGATAAAATTTTTGCGTACAAGACTTTTTATCGATTAATCGATTAACTTACCTAAAAATGAACTTCATATTAACTTCTTCCAAGATTATGCATGTATTTAACATGTTATAAAGAGTTTGTCTCACAACCAGAAAAAAATTGTCATAACAAAGTGATTTCTTCTCATATTTTTATTAGTTTAGTTTCCAATTTCAATTTTGCCGTATTTTTAAAAAAAGGAAGTGCTTTTAACAGACGTATGGAGATTAAAAAATATATTTTTAAACCAATATATCATTAAAATTTTGTATCGTCATTTAAACCAATATACCCTTAAAATTTTGTATTGTCATTTTAAACAAAAGCTACATTTAAAAGAGATATTACAATTTTATGTATTGACTTTTAAATAATTACTAGTGATAATTCTTCTAATTAAATATATAATATGATGACAAAGTTTTATGATCTATCATGTAATTTATACACGTAATAAATAACAATTATAAATGGAAAAAAAAATTAACAATACATAACTTATTCTTTAACATACTGTTTGTTAACATAACAAAACGCAACGGTCCAAGCGCATTTTTGTTGAAATTTTTTCAAGTTGCATTTTGTTCCCTTGAACGTAGTACCCAAAACACTGAGTTATCTAATACTGCCCCTAATCTGTAAAACCATCGTCTCTTCCACAATCTCTGCTTCAATTATTTTAATTAGAAGTTCGATCTTTATGCATGTAATTCAATAATTCTAGGGGGGCGGGGTTTAGGGACATTTCTAGTGACCGGCTGATGTGGCTGTGCCACATCAGTATGAGAGAGGAAGTGGGAAAAAAAAAGTCAAGAGCCCGGAACAGAGGAAGCGCCTCTTCTCAGTTCTCACTTTGCCAAACAGCTATGTATCTCAATATTATCTTCTTTCCTCTCTCATGCCAGTCGCCAAACTGAACTCCAACATCACTGAACAAGAACTCCTGCTTCGCTGAACAAGCTTCCTCGTGAAATAACATCGGCTTTCAATGTATCATCTTCCTATTTCGCATCCTCCTCTTCCTACCATTACTCTCTCATACGTCTAAATTCTCAAAACCCTAAAATTAATTTGGGCATACTCTTATTTTGGGTGGAAATTTTGTGCAAACTCTTTGAGAATTGAAAAGGAAGGGATTTGATTGCCAAGCCCAAATTTTGTAAATACTTTTTTCTCATCAACGTTTTTCTTAATATGTATGTAAAGTTTAATCTTTTACATGATGCTCAAGAAATGTTTGATAAAATGCCTGAAAGAAATGTTGTGTGCTGGACTACAATGATAGCTGCTTTCTCTAATGCTAAGGTTTATTAATTTTTTTGTTGCTAATTATGTTTTTTTATTTTGTCTTTTGTTTCTGTTAAATCAAAACAAGAAAAAAAAATTCGAGATGTCATTTCATTTAAAGATAAAACTAAGGACCATAGTATGACTGACTAAACATGAATTATAAAAGGAAAATTAATCAGAACATAATACAATGAGTAATGATGACCTGAAGCAAAGCAAGAGCATCACAAACTCTAGTAGAGTCTCTGGTTGTAAGCTTTGCAGGTGACAGCACCTTGTAAATTGATGTTAGTTCCTGAAATAAAGAAGATATTAGTATTAACCCATTAGTTGAAAAACAAAGTATTCCGTTTTCAGATCAATGAAGATATAATTGGTGTTTACTCACCAATACAAATGGTGGATATACGTGCTCGCCCACAAACACACACACACACATATGTATACATACGTACATTCATATGATAAACACGCACTATGTCAAATGCTAACAGTACTCTCTATAGTCTATACATCTGCAGGTGGAAATTTCAATATAAGTGTGACTTTAGCTGCCATTTCACTTTTACATTGCACCTTTGGTAATGATGCATTTGAAATCTCCAGTTTTTGAGAGTTGATTATTCTGTATTTGAACTAAAGTGCTTAGAAATGTCATATTGTCTTTGTCAGTGACCCTCTATAGCTTGAGGGTATTGTAGATGTGATGTTGTAATGATGGTTGTTAATAAGCTTAACTTGAGCTGTTTTTTGTAGTGATTTCAAATTGCTTACATAGGATGCTATATTATTTGTTGTGGTCTACAATTGTTGCCTTGACTTGATCCTTTGTTTGTCATTTTTGTAGAAAGACAACATGGCATCAGTAAGCATGGTAGAGAGCAACGAATTTGATTTAAGGATTCAAAGCAAGCAATGCCTTGGGATGGTGGAAAGCTATAAATGAAGAAAAATCATTAGCAACTATTGAAATACAGCTGTCCAATAATTTCATTATGAATGATCCTACTATAATCGACATGAGACATGAAATTAAATTATTGAAGAAATTAGTCTTTGTAATACTTATTTTCTGTTTGTTTGTTCTT
Organism: Panax ginseng; assembly: GCA_020205605.1. NCBI lineage: Eukaryota > Viridiplantae > Streptophyta > Magnoliopsida > Apiales > Araliaceae > Panax > Panax ginseng. The sequence continues at coordinate 89,019,473 of CM035130.1, read as the reverse complement.
ATGAAAAACTAGTCATCTTTTGTTGGAAGTTATAATGGAGGTGAAGTTGTGAAAGAAGTTATAATTGACAAAGTTGGTTTGTTCTGTAATTAGAATGATTATTTCCATTTTCATAGACGTATGTGGATGGATGTCAGTCTTTTATTAACTAAGTGAGCAAAGTGATGTCCAACAAAATAACAGGCGTTGTCATGTTACCCAATATGCTCTTCACTATTGCTTCTCCTGGGTCATTTTCAGGTTATATCGATCTAACATACCAACATACTTAGGGATGGATGCAAGCAAGCTTAAAGACTTAGACTAAAGAACCTGGAATGCTATTTTCTAATACAATTAAAAGTCACCAATAACGCGAAAAGTATAAGTTGTACAAAAATAAAGTTAACAATTTAAGAAGTTGTAATACTAGATTATCACTCAAGTCATTACAAAACATACGATTACACGAAAAGTATAAGCTGTACAAAAATAAAGTTAACAATTTAAGAAGTTGCAATACTAGATTATCACTCAAGTCATTACAAAACATAGTAACAAGAACCCGTTGCAATACTAGATTATCACTCAAGGCTACACGAGTAGGTCCCTCTCAAGGCAAAAGTATGCAGTGTCCTTCTCCTTGAACTTCTCAGTAAGTCCCTATAAGAGAAACTGATCCATCAGACATATACCACTATGAGAGTTCGAATTAAATTATATAACAATCATGATCTCAGTTGAAATTTCTAACTTTTAACAATAACTGCAATATAGAAAATTAAATATGGTTTATATAACTTTTAACAAGCATATAGTTTGAAGTTGAAATCAAGCACTGTATTTCTTAAAAAATAAAAGTGGGAAGCTCCAGATCTTCTTTAACTATGTATACTGAATGTGTGTTGTACATTGTAATGATTTATAATGAACTCAATGTCTTAGAGCTTTATCAAGTGGGTTTTATAATAAAAGCAGAAAAGAAAGTGTGTAGTCTTAAAGTCTGATGTAACAATCATGATCTCAATTGCAATTTCTAACTTTTAACAATAATTGAAATATAGAAAATATAGTTTATATAATCTATTATTTCAAGAATTTATGTACCTGTAATATAGAAAATATTATACTTTCACAGTCAGGCAACACCTCTGTTTTATCCGCTCCTATTGTTTGGATCACATCCTTCACTACTCCTCCAATATGGATTATAGTAATCCTGCAACAAGAAAAATAAAATGGTGGTTTTATGAAATAAATAACACCCAATTAGACACCACAAAATGAAAGAGAAAGCAGTCAAATAAGACATTGTACCTGAAAATGAATAGGAAAACCCCCCTCCATAATAGACATCATGATTTGTGGCAAATGGAAAGTCATCATGTGATGATTGTAGATTTGCGTTGGTGGAGAAGTCTCCAATCTGAAATGTTTAAAAAATGATCATTAAAGTCTCTAATAATGTGATTTATTAACTTGTGAATTAAGATCTATTGCACCATGTCTTATGTAGTCTTTTGGACCATGTTCAACTTGAGAATTGTTATTGAGTACGCTTACAAAATAGTCACCTTGAGAACCCTACACAATAAAAAGAAGTAAAATAAGACATTTAATCTAAATAATTAAGTTTTTACATTTGAAAAAATTAAAGAAAAAGGCTTACCAAATTATGTTCAATGGCCTTGTCTTTTCCTTTCTCTTTCCCTTTCTCTTTCTCTTTCTCTTTCTCTTTCCTCACTCTTATATTTCTAACAACTTTCTCAATCTTAGACTGAAACCTTTTAAAGCGAGGCCGACCTTTACGATGAACCGACAAAGGACTACGAATATTGTTGCTTTCTTTACACTCACTACCCATTTGGGTGTCTTGTCTGGAAGGAGTCGACTGATTACTATCACATGTTCCATCATTTTTGTTTAGTAAATTAACAAGCCTTTTAATCCAATGCATAACAACTTTTGTCTTATCTTCATTATCTGTCGCCAAGTCTGCCGCTTCATAAAAAGAGTTGCACATCCAATAAACGTTCATTTTTCGGATTCAACGTCCAATCGGAGTATATGATCTTAACCTTCTTATGACACCTCTTCACGTCTTTCTTCCACCTTCGAAGAATGAATTTATCCGGTAAGGTTCGAACTCATTTTTTCAACAACACCGTTAGGGCATGTCTACATAATATTCCTCTGAACTCAAATAATTGACAGTTGTACTTAATGGTACATTCATCTTCTTTAAAATAAACTTTAAAAGTGACTTCGCGAGTTCCTCCAAACAAATCTTGTGTAACATCGTATACCTCAAAATCACATTCTACTTTAATTCAAACAATGGCACAATAAAGCTTCCCTTTTACCTCTTCTTGAAATTCCTTGAATTTTGTCGTGGTATAAGCATCTTGAAATTGTTTCTCAAATGGATAATCAGTAATGCATGGAATCTAATGGTCGAAGGAATTGAAATCCGCCTCATTCTCTTTTTTGCACCTTACTTCTTAATGCATTCTCATACTGCTCAACAAATTATTTTAAGGTTGTCCTTGAATTCACATAACCATAAAAAAAAACATTCATACTTTCACTTCTTTGAGTTGAGGACATTCCGGCCCAAAAAGTATTCTTTAAAAATGCCGACGCCCAACGACTTCTCTCATCGTATAACCCAGTCAACCATGCATTATCTTTCAAGTTAAAATTCTCAATGAAACTAACCCATCGCTCTTTAAATTCCTTACAAGTCAATGAATCATAAACTGCCTTTTGCATTGAATATTTGATAGATTCATATTGATTGCAACCACTTAATTTCTCAGGCAACTTCTTCATAATATGCCACAAGCACCACCTATGTCGCGCATTTGGGAACACAATTTCAATAACCTTCTTCATTGCTTTATCCTGGTCAGTGATTATTGCGGTAGGAGCACGACCATTCATACACGCAAGCCAAGTTTTAAAAATCCAACTAAATGACTCAACATCCTCATGAGATAATTTGTGTTATGAAGGTGTTAATACATATAATTTACCAGATTATTGATAAATATAAAATAAAGGTGTTTACATTAATTAATATTAGTCAACAGTTATTAATTAATGGTATCATTGACCTTGTTACAAATCCAATACCATATTCACACATGCAAAATGGAACTGAAGCGCCTAAAGACGCTGAAGTAATTTTGGTATTCAATATTTAATACTGGTAGTTATGGAAGTTTATGAATATGAAAGTTATGCAAATTATCATGAATTAGAAGTACTATAACTAATCATGTCAAGATCAGAGAACGAGAAGAACTCTTCATCAACAAACAACAAAACAAAACTCTTTTCAAAGTATTTATCGAGTAAAATTAGAAACCTGTAAGACGCATTGTCAGGAGGTTTTGTAATGTAAGAATAACGTAATTACTATTTTTGTAAATAATTTCTAGTCTTGTGTTACTAGAATTTTTGTAGTTAGAAACAAATTTTACTCTCATCTTACTAAAAATTGTACTTGTGTAACTCATTGTAATTGTACAATCGTTCTGTGTTCCAAGAAGTCTTTGAGTCTAAGGCATATATAAAGCACAATTGTCTGGTCCTTAATAAACAGTTTATGTATCGAATTATTTATTGTCTAAATAATTTTTCAAAAATAACATTGAACTAATACTTGGTGTTAGAATATGTGATTAGGAGTAATCTTCTCCTATAATAATGGAGTGATTATCCCCTTAATATCAGGATAGAATCGTGCAATTATGATCATTCAAATATAGCAATAGAATATCTTGTTGTAACAGTAGCATAAGTTTAACAATATACTCTTGTATATATATCTGCTACATTGATGAATAACAATATCAGAAAATTCTATTCTCTTTGTGTTTTATCATGGTATCAAAGCCAACTCCGTTTTTCCTTTATCTATCCTAGGAACCGGAGGTTGTTCTTTGTTTTTTTTTTCTGATCATAATTCTTTCGTACCCACCCATCATGACTACTCCTACCATTGATGATGGTGTTGTTGCCGGGAATGCAAAAACTAATTCCCTAGCTTTACCAGCACTACATATGCAAGACGTCTCTTCTTCGTTTACTCCAGAGAAACTTGATGGCACCAATTATGTGGAATGGGCTTTGACTGCACAAAATAAAATTTGCGGTCGAAAGCGTTGGGGATTCATTTCAGGTTCAAAGGCTGCACCTGAGAATACCAATTCTGAAGAATATGAAGCATGTGAAGATGAAAATTGCATGATCAAATCCTGGTTACTCGATGCAATGAACAAAGACATCAAATCCATTTTCTTGCGACTGTCCACAACAAAGGAAATTTGGGATATGGCTAAGCAAACATACTCAATCAGTCAAGATGCCTCAAAATCATATCAGTTATACTGTGAGGTAATCTCTATTTGTCAAAATAGTGGTTCTATTATTTCTTATTGGGGAAAATTACAAAAACTTTGGCAGGAGATTGATGTTATAGATGATTGTGCAATGAAGTACAAAGCTGACATTGAGATATATACCACTAAGGTTAATTCTCAACGTGTTTATATTTTCGTGGCTGGTTTGGACTCATCAATGGATGGGGTTCGTGGACGGGTACTTGCCACTGTACCTCTTCCAAATCTTCAAGTTGCTTATGCTATGGTTTGTGCTGAGGAAAATCGTCAAGATGTTATGATGGGCGGAATATCTACTGATGGTACTGCTATGGCTACTAGAAGGATTAATCCACGGCAAGACCATAAGAAAGGGACAAGCAAATGTACTTAATGTAATGGTGATAACTATGTTGTTGATACGTGCTTCAAACTTCATGGTTATCCCGAGTGGCATCCTAAAGGAAAGAAAACTTCTGCCAACACTTCTCTACAACAACAGCCAGTGTCATCTTCTACAGGATTAGTTGCACAAACTGGTATGACTAGTACTGTCCTTAGCTCTCTTTCATGTACTAAAAATAGTGATTGGATAATTGACACGAGTGCAAATGATCATATGACTTGTGATTCTTCAAAATTTAGCTTTTTATCCCCTTCACATTCTAGCTTAGCTATTACTAATGCCAATGGTGTGTCATCCCCTGTTACTGGTGTTGGTAATGTTCCTTTATCCTCCACTTTATCTCTCTCTAATGTACTATATGTTCCATCCCTTACATGTAATCTTCTTTCCATTAGTCAGATAACCAAGGCCCTTAACTGTGTGGCTCTATTTTATCCTACTCATTGTATTTTTCAGTACATACATACCAAGGAGAGGATTGCTAGTGGTAGACAACGAGGAGGATTATACTATCTAGAGGGTGGAACATCATCACAAGTTTACCATAGTCTAGCACATATGAAGAGTACAAATCAATCGGCCAATATAGCAGAAATTTTGTTGTGGCATAAACGGCTTGGTCATCCATCATTTGGATATCTTAGATGATTATTTCCATCTTTATTTGCTAAATGTAACCTTTCAGACTTCATTTGTGAGACATGTGTTATGGCTAAAAGTCATCGTGTTGTATTTCCTTTGTCTTCTAATAAAGTTGCTACACCATTTTCATTAGTACATTCGGATGTATGGGGTCCCTCCCCAGTTTCCACAAATAATGGAATGAAATGGTTTGTTACCTTTGTGGATGATTATACTCGAATGACTTGGGTATACTTGCTAAAACATAAGAGTGATGTTTGTTCAATTTTCCGTCTCTTTTATCAAATGGTACTCACCTAATTTGACAGATCTATTAAAGTGGTACGTTCAGATAATGGACGTGAATATTTCAAGAGAGAATTAACAGATTTTTTACATTCAAAAGGTATCATTCATCAAACATCATGCCGAGAGACTCCTCAACAAAATGGAGTAGCTGAGAGGAAAAATCGACAATTACTTGAGGTCATCCGGTCACTAATAATTGAAAGTAGTGTGCCTACTTACTTGTGGGGATAGGCTCTCAGTTCAGCTGTTTATGTTATTAATCGTACACCCTCTAGTACCACATCCTTTCAATGACCGCTTGATGTCCTTGCTAATCATTACATGCTTCCGTCATTGGTTAAATTGATGCCTCGTATCTTTGGATGTGTAGCTTATATACACCTTTCACCTCAACATCGAACGAAATTTGAGTTAAGAGCTTTAAAATGTGTCTTTATTGGTTATGGGTCTACTCAAAAAGGTTATAAATGCTATCATCCGGAGACTCGTCAGTTCTATACCTCTATGGATGTTATCTTTGATGAGTCAAAATTTTATTACTCTCTTCCAGATTCAAAGTCTACTTGTCCTGAAGATGTTCGACAATTTGTAAGTCATGATGATGTCTTGTGTTTTGAGCTAAAATTAGCAACTCTACCCACTAGTGGACCGTTGGACGAGGACACCTCTACTATAGACACATCCATGGACATACCTACAGTTCATGATTCTTGTCCACAAGACTCTAATGATCATTGTGAAAATTCTCAACAACCTCTTGATAGTACATTACCTCCTAATGCACCGGCCAACTCCTCTCCAGAGTCATCACCAACAACAACCCTACAGGTACAACCCAAAAATTCTTCTGAAATTAGTTTGCCATCTAACCTTGTTCATCATGCACTTCCACCACAATCTACCCGTGGGATTCCAGCTGCTAAATATGAACCCGATCCAAAAGCCAAAGTGAAATACCCAATAAGTAATCATATCTCATCTCATAAGTTGTCTGCTTCATATGCATCTTATGTGTGTAAATTATCCTCTATCTCTATTCCTAGTACATTACAGGAAGCTTTGTCAGATCCTCATTAGATTGCAGCTATAGCAGAGTAAATGGAGGCTCTAAAAAGAAATGGTACATGGGATCTTGTTATCCTTCCAATAGGAAAAAAAACTGTAGGATGTCGATGGGTCTTTGTTGTCAAAAATAATGTAGATGGAACTATTGAACGATACAAGGCGAGACTTGTCACCAAAGGGTACACGCAATCTTATGGGATTGATTATCAAGAAACTTTTGCTCCAGTTGCTAAACTCAATACTGTGAGAGTTCTTTTGTCTTTAGCAGCTAATAAAGATTGGCCTTTACTCCAATTCGATGTCAAAAATGCATTCCTGCATGGAGACCTTACAGAAGATGTGTATATGGATCCACCTCCTGGTATTTCAGAATATGAAGGTATCACTCGAGTTTGCAACTCAGGAAGGCTTTGTATGGCTTGAAACAATCTCCTAGAGCTTGGTTTGGTAGATTTACTCAAGTCATGAAAAAGTTTGGTTACACTCAAAGCAATTTGGATCATACCTTATTTATAAAGCATAACATGGGTAAACTCACTGCCTTAATTATATATGTTGATGATATGGTAGTAACAGGTGATGATGCTGAGGAAATTCAGTGCTTACAACAACATTTGGCATCCGAATTTGACATGAAAAATCTTGGAGATCTTAAATATTTCCTCAAGATTGAGATAGCTCGATCCAAGCATGGTATATTTATGTCACAACGTAAATATACTCTCGATTTATTGACTGAAACAAGGATGCTTGGATGTAAAACAGTTGATAATCCAATGGAGCAAAATCATAAGCTTTTTCAATATTTTCATGCTAGTTCTACAGATAAATGGAGATATCAGAGACTTGTGGAAAAATTAATTTATTTATCCCACACTCGACCTGACATTGCTTATGCTGTGAGTGTGGTAAGTCAATTTATGCATGATCCACGTAAACCTCACATGGATGCTGTAGAACGGATTTTGCGATATTTAAAATCTTCTCCAGGCAAAGGTCTATTATTCTCCAAACATGGACACTTAGATGCTGAAGGGTATACTGATGCTGATTGGGCTAGTTCAGCTGACGACCGACGTTCTACATCCAGTTATTTCACTTATGTAAGTGGCAATCTTGTGACTTGGAGAAGTAAAAAACAGTCTGTAGTGTCTAGATCAAGTGCTGAAGCTGAATATCGAGGAATGGCAATTGGAGTATGCGAGTTATTGTGGTTAAAAAACTTGATAAAAGATTTGGGATTCTCTTAAAGAATTGCAATGAATCCCTATTGTGATAATACATCAGCTATAGAGATTACCCATATTCCTGTTCAACATGATAAGACAAAGCATGTAGAAGTTGATAGACATTTCATCAAAGAGAAGCTTGAAGCCAACATTATCCATTTTCCTTTTGTAAAGTCAAAATTTCAACTTGCTGATGTTCTTACAAAAGCAGTATCCAACAAAGTGTTTACAAGTTGTCTTGACAAGCTGAGCATGTGTGACATCCATGCACCACCTTGAGGAGGGATGTTAGAATATGTGATTAGGAGTAATCTTCTCCTATAATAATGGAGTGATTATCCCCCTAATATCAGGATAGAATCGTGCAATTATGATCATTCAAATATAGCAATAGAATATCTTGTTGTAACAGTAGCATAAGTTTAGCAATATACTCTTGTATATATATCTGCTACATTGATGAATAACAATATCAGAAAATTCTATTCTCTTTGTGTTTTATCACTTGGTTTTTTGTTCACATGATGAATTAGCATGCCCAAAGGGACCAATAATGGGAAAGGACGTGGACAATGTTACGTGGTCGCGCTAATAATAACAACCCAAAAGGAGAGAAGATTAAAGCTCAGAACCTAGAGAACAAAGGTAGTGGTGATCTTGATAGTCCTACATTTGATTTACGACAAGAAATGCATAAATTGAGAAAGGAATGTAAGGATGTTATGAATAAAAGAACCAACAAAATTTTGAATATCTTAAGAATGCATATACCACTAATGTCATCGACAGATGGAAGAAATTCGTACGCATAACCTAATAAGGTAATTCTTGATCACCCCCAGGTTATTGGATAGCCCCACCAATATATGTAACACAACCATATGTGGCTACTTACTAATTACAAACTGATTTTGAACCTAGAGTAGAGCATAGGGTTGAGGCTGGAAGAGCTACTAATAAGCCATTGTATGAAGAATAAACATATGTCCATCCTGATATATATCAAATGGGTAATAATTTTGGGCCAAATATTAATAATATGGGACATGCAAAACCTATAAACAATTCAAATATACACCTCAAACAGGTAGTGGAGATTGTTAGGAACATTTGTGGACCTAACATGAGATTTTCCATAAGACCTATGTGACGCCCCCAAATTCGGGTCCCTTAAACTTCGGATTCAGTTCTCATTATACATCATACACATTATATCTATCTACCCATTCCTTATGAATTAAGTCATTCATTAAATTAACTTAATACAAAATATATAATTATCTCAGGTTTTACTAACTTTAGCATTATATGACTGATAATACAAAAGGTATAAAGTCAAATTATAATATAATAATCATTACACAAATGACACTATTCGGTCGTCTTCGCTTTGCCTTTTTCCTTCTTAGAATCTTCGGCTACTCTAGCTTTAGCTGAAAAGTTTTATTTTAAGCAAAGGTGAGCAACTAATTTGCTCCGCAAGTTTAAGTAGACGATAAATAAAAAAAGATATATTATGAGTGGAAAAGAATTAGTTTTTGAATTTTCAACAATATAATATATGAGTGTAAAGAATTAGCAATACTACAACAATATTCAATAAATAGGGTTATTCCCAGATTTCATGAATTTCATGTTGAGTGATTACAACGGATCGAGAACTCCTAGAGAAATTATCAGTTAATAAAACTGAATACCTCAATAGTATAAGTTAATCGTAAAGACTAATCATACCCTTCTACGAGTACGTGAGGTGATCAGCCCCATTGTACCCTATATTATGCATACTACTCAAACATAGCGCACGGGGTCGGATGTTCGACAATAAAGTTCCCCTTTTTATAAGGGTTGTTTATCTCAGTCTCACATCATGAGTCCGTACCACAACAATATTGTTTGGATTGATTTCAAAGAAATGCTATGATTTTAACATATTATATCAATATTAATCTAGCCGAATCAAGTGGCATAAATCTCCAATAACAACTCAGTTCATAAGTAATAGAACGCTTCATTCTTTAACAAATATTAGTCTATCCGAAACAAATGGCATCAACGTAATACTTAAACAATTTAGGGCATAATTGAATTTTAAAGATAGCTTGGACACTCGTACAAATATAAAAAATTTGTATAAGTTTTAGGATTTATTTAATGTATGGTTATTTAATAAATTTAGAATTTCAAACATCATGAAAAAATCATAAGAACAAAGCCAAATGAATGTAAGAACTTCTATATCATAAAGTTTATACGAGAGATAAAAACTTGCACAAGGTGCGAATATCAATAATTATCATAGACGTGGAATAATTGTCAATAATTAATCCACTAGCATGTTTGAAACATAATAACTCGAGTTTGAGTTAGGAAACTTGTCTCATTTGCTGATTAACGCTACACAATTTAATTTAACCTCTTATGAAAGACCTATCATTATTAAGATTGATATTTCAATTAACATAACATATATTTATAAAATAACACTACTACTCTATTCTTAACATTTAATCACATAAAAAAACATTAGATAATATCTTACACCATTTAGTAATATTATCACCCTTTGATAATATTTTTATCACTTAATAATCATCTTAAACTATTGTCTAATATTATTAATCCTTTGATAATATTTTATTCACTTACTAATATTATTAATCATTTAATAATAATTTAATCAACGACTAATATTATTAATTATTTAATAATATTTTAATCACTTTCTAATATTAATAATCATTTAATAATATTTTAATCATCAATTAATATTATTAATCATTTAATAATATTTTAATCACTTATTAATATTATTAATCTTTTAATAATATTTTAAACCTTTATTAATATTATTAATCATTTATTAATA